>CM040123.1:118963332-120187735 GCA_022559845.1 Amorphophallus konjac
CCAGATAAAGGGGAGGTAGAGGGAAGCTTTCGATACAGTCTCCATGAAGCTTTCTCTGTCATTACTGGTAAACCCAGTAACATTCATGATAAGGGGCAGTTGAAGCTAAAAGCTTATCAGACATCGTTATTTCCTCCTCTTCACAAGCTCCTTCAGAACGTCATTGCTTCCATTATCACCCCACAGACTGGGGCTAGAGGAAGAATTACAGACACGCAGAGATTTCTACTGTTTTGTCTGATTCAAAATGTGAAGATATGTCTGCCAGAGATCATTTTTAATGTCATGAAGGGATGCATTGGATCCAAGAGACATCTTCCCTATGCCGCCCATATGACAGACATCTTCAAGCATTCTGAAATTTGCTTGGATGGAGAGGCCGCATCAGAAGTTAAGGCCCGAAACATTTTTAATATGAATTTTGTTTCAGTGTTTTTGGGCTTAGAGGACTCTTCTATGGTGGGGCAAGTTAAGGTCCAAAAGGCCAGGGAATCACAAACTCAGGGGGAGCATTTGGAAGAAATTCAAGTCTTAGCCCCAACTGGTGAGCAATTAGTTACTGAGATTGATCATCAGGAAACACCAGCTGGACAACCAGAGTCCACCTTGCCAGCTGCACCCACCGAAGTATCCTTCTCCTTTCAGAGGCTAGTTGAGGCTGCATCTGAGGACATCAGATTGTCTGACGAAAGCATTCAGACAGATCTAGATGCAACTATTGCTGGGCTATTTGATTCTTTTGGGAAGACATCTGAAGAGGTAATAGTGTCTGAAGAACAGCCAGCTAAAGAGCAAGACAGTACTGATCAAGATCTTGCTGCTTTTGTTAATGAAATTTTAAGAGAAACTGTTGAGCGAAGCCTGGAAGAGGCTACCAACTTGGTCGTATCTGAAAGTCTTGAGCAGGCCTTAGTTGGCAGCCCTGCAGATCAGGAACTCATGGAAGATAGAGAAAAGGTTCCTGTCATAGAACTAGATACAGAGTCTTCAAGTGAAGAAGAGGAACCTGAAGATATATTTCCTCAGAAAGAAACTCAAGCTGAAGATGAAGTTCAGGTCCCAGCTGAGAGCAGTCAAATGCCAGTACAAGAGGAAGCAGCTGAGAGAACTGCACCTGGCAGTGAATTTTTTGGTACACCTCTAGGTCCACCTAGACTTCTATCTGCAGAGGCACCCAACATTGAATCTACTCGGGCGCCCAACATTGAAGAGCTTCTCATAAACCTGACTCAGCAGATGCAAAAATAAGACAAGAAATTAGATGATCTGCTTACATTTGTCACTCTCAACATTAATCAGGTACATACCAGATTACTGAAGCTTGAGATATCTCTCCTCACTGAATGGAGACGATTCCTTCTAAACAAAAGGGCTTCAGATGATGCAAACAAATCCTTGATGGAAGGATTACAGGAGATTTGTTCAAAAATTGCAAAAGCTCTGAGAGAGTCACATGATGTTAGCATTTCCTCCTTCAAAATGTCTTCTACCATAATAGATCATTGCTATGAGATCAGAACAGCTTTAGAATTGTTGAAGAAGTCTTCAAGTGCCCTAGGTCCAGGCATTCAGCAAATCTATGATAAGTTGGTCACCTTCTTATCAGAAATGACAACTCTGACTGACAGATATGAAACGGTCAATGTTCGCCAAGAAGACATTATTTCTGAAGTGGCAAATGTCAGAAGCACTATGGCGTATTGGCTTGCTGAACTATCAAATGATTTAAAGGAATTTCAGTCTATCTTGGGTTCAACACCTGGTTACGCCTCTTCCAGCAGAACTCCACCTCAAGAACATTCTTCTGCTTCTCCAAGGGGGAGACCACCACAAGGCAGGACGCGTGGCCCCTCTAGCAGACAAGCCAGATACTTTTCTTGAAAAGTTGATGCTCTGTATTTTTGTTGCCCTTTTGAGGCCTTCTCCCTCAGACTCTTGGACAAATTAACTTAACTCATATCATTTGCGTTGTTGCATTCTTCTTGTTTTCATTTTTTTTGATGATGTCAAAGGGGGAGAAATCAGGAAAGGAAAAATGTTTAATGTTTGTGATATTCATTGCGAATGGCTATCTAGTGTTTTTTCCTTCTCTGCACAGACTCAAGACTCATAGTGTTGCCATCCATCAAAAAGGGGGAGATTGTTGAGTCTTGTTGAATCTTTACATGTTTTGATGATGACAACACTATAAGTCTTAGTGGTCTTCAAAAATTATGTCTATGTGAAAACTTAACAAAAATATTTTTTGTGAAAAATGAACAAAGAACATGTTTATTGAAGAATGAACCTTCATTTCATTTCAGGTATTTTTCAGGGACTGTATTCGTGTTGGTTGGCACTTCGTCATGTTTGTATATAACACCTCGTGTTGAACTGTTTGTCTTCGTGTCATTTTTCTCTGAAGTGTTTGTTTTGATTCAGTGACATTTTCGTGTCATTTGATCCTTACTTCGTGTTGTTTTCATCGTCTTCGTATCATTCTCCGTGTAGTGTGTGGTTCTGTCAAAGTTCACTTCGTGTCTGTCTCATGTTGAAACCACACTTCGTGTTGGTTTCTGTTTTTGATGAACTTCGAGTCGTTTTCCAGTGAACCCCGTGTTGTTTTGTCCTCCTGCATCATCCTTGTTTTCACTCCGTGTCTATTTTCTGTTCTCATCATACTTAGTGTTGTTTTTCATTTCATGTCAACTTCACTTCGTGTGGTTTTCAACCCGTGTCGATTATCGTTTTGACTTCGTGTTGTTTTCAACTCGTGTCGATTACTGTTTCGACTTCGTGTTGTTTTCAGTATGTGTCAACTCTGTCTTCGTGTCGTTTTTCACCTCGTGTCGTGTTACCCCGTGTCAATTACTGTTTCAACTTCGTATCGTTATCAGTCCGTGTCTCTCTTATGTTGAAATCACACCTCGTGCTGATCACTGTTCTTACTTCGTGTTGTTTCTTTGCATTCTGTCTTCGTGTTGATATTTCGTTATTTAGACTTCGTGTCTTTATCACATTGACCACACTCCGTGTCGCTTCTCCTCTCATAACTTCGTGTCGTGTTTTTCACACCTCGTGTCGTTGTCTCCTTGTGTCTTCACCTCGTGTTGTTTTCGTCTCTTCGTGTCGGGTTTGTTCTAGTGCGTACAGGACATCGCAGCACTTCATGTTGCTTCCTGTTTCACTGTCGTGTCATTTGTTTTGTTGTATCTTCGTGTCGTTTTTATTCTTCCTAGTCCTCGTGTTCTTCTTGTATTGAAACCATACTTAGTGTTGGTTTCTGTTCTTGTCTTCGTGTCTTTGCGTTGTTTGTCTGTCTACCTCGTAAAATTCTCTTAGTAATGTTCATTGTGTCACCACCTTATCTCGTGTCGTTCTCTGTTTAGTACCTCTTGTCGTGTCCACTAACCTCATGCAGTTCTAGTTTTTTTTATGACACTCAATATTAATGGCTCTTATCTCGTTGCAGGTCCGAGGAAGAACATTCACCAATGTCTGGGTGCACATGATCCGATGCTGAAGGAACAAATACAAAGAGGGCACGTGGCAGGAAGGTTCTAGGATCGAGCGTGGGAGGCACACGCGTTCAGTGCCCTATTCATCTGCTGCGGCTATAAAGAAAAACCTTTCGCCCACCGATGAAGGGTGATCAGAGCTAAGAAAGAAAAGGCAATGTTACAGAGAGCTCGATCCAGCAGAAGAAGAAAAAGAAAAGAGAGAGAGATAGTGCTCGTGTGAAAGAGGAAGAGAGTGTAAGAGAAAGAAAGAAAGATAGAGAGTGAGTGAGAGAGCTCGTGGAGAAGAAGAAAGAAGTTTACCTGAAGATCTGTCTTCACTGGACCGTGGATCAGATCCAGGCCAGTCAGCTCTGTTAGGAGCCAAATTGTGCATTTCGTGTTTCAGCTTCTGTTTGCTGAAGTTATTTTCGTTTATTATTTTTTCCTTTGTTTTCTGGTTTGTTGTGCTTTCCGATCCTCTGGTCTGAGGTCGTGTTCCCTCCGGTTTGGAGGAAGGGAGATCTGATCTCCAGTTGCAAG
Source organism: Amorphophallus konjac (assembly GCA_022559845.1). Taxonomy (NCBI): domain Eukaryota; kingdom Viridiplantae; phylum Streptophyta; class Magnoliopsida; order Alismatales; family Araceae; genus Amorphophallus; species Amorphophallus konjac. The sequence continues at coordinate 118,967,352 of CM040123.1, forward strand.
TAGCTGGGAGCTACTTGTGGGTTCCCTCCGGCTTGGAGGAAGGGAGACTTGTCTCCGGTTCTGGACTTGTGGATTCAAGTCCAGAGGTTCCCTCCGGTTTGGAGGAAGAGGGGAGGTTGTTCCCCTAGTCAAGCTGTGTGGCAGCAACTGTTTGCAGACTGAGTCTGCTTGGTTCTAACGTTCGCTAGTGAAGCCTCACTCCGGTTGGGAGTGAGGGGTGGATGTAGGTCTGAAGGACCGAACCACCTAAAAAATCTTTTGAGCAGTGGCTTGATTGTTTGGTTTGCTTCCGCTAAATGCTTGAATAGGTGCGCTCAATGGGTTTGTATTTGAGTAGAATAAAACTGGCTCTATTCTGTTTCTTTATCTAGCATCCGTTTTTTAAATTTGGCCATTATTCGTAGAAGGATTCATTCACCCCCCCTCTGTATCCGGGCCAAGCACCCTAACAGTATTATGTAGGCTGGGAAAGCAAATTTGTAAGGTGGTCATCGATAGCGGGAGTTGTATCAATGCAATCTCCACGAACGCTGTCGCTCGTCTTGGTCTCACACCCATAGACCGTCCTTGTCCCTATCAGGTATCATGGGTGGATACCACTTCCATTTCGGTCAGGTTGCGGTGCTTGGTCTCGCTGCAGCTCCACTCCTACCATGACGAGATATGGTGTGATGTTCTCCCCATGGAAGTGGGAAGTATCATTCTTGGTAGGCCGTGGTTATTCGACCGAGATGCCACACTCCATGGTCGGTCGAACACCTGTACCTTCGACCACGATGGCCAGCGGGTCACTCTCCACCCCGTTCGGCCCAGAAGCCCATCAGTCAGGGGTTCTACTGGCCCAAGTACTCCAAAGCCTTCCGTACCCGGGCCCAGTACCCCATCCCCAGCTCGGACTATGACCGTTACCTCTGGCCCAGGAGAGCCCTCGACGAGGAGATTGATGATGATTAGCTCCTGGGAAATGGAGCAGGATCATAGTCAAGGCTGTCCGGTGTTTGCCATTACGGTCCGAGAGGTGGAGTAGGACTCCGAGGGTGAGCTCCCACCCGAGGTTGTTCCCATTCTGCGGGAGTATGCTGATGTCTTTCCCGATGAGCTTTTCGAGGGACTCCCACCTATGCGAGATATTCAACATGCCATCGACCTTGTTCCAGGCTCTTCTTTGCCCAACCTTCCTCATTATCGCATGAGTCCCACGGAGCATGCCGAGCTTAAACGGTAGGTCGATGAGTTAGTGCAGAGAGGGTCTGTTCGGGACAGCATGAGTCCATGTGTTGTACCCGCATTACTCGCCCCGAAGAAGGATGGCACGTGGAGAATGTGTATTGATAGTCGTGCCATCAACAAGATCACGGTGAAGTACAGGTTCCCTATTCCCCGCCTTGATGATATGCTAGACATGATGGCAGGTGCCACTATCTTTTCGAAGATCGATCTTAAGAGTGGCTACCATCAGGTGAGGATTAGGCCAGGTGATGAGTGGAAGACCGCTTTCAAGACCAAGGACGGTCTATATGAGTGGTTGGTCATGCCTTTTGGGTTGACCAATGCCCCTAGCACTTTCATGCGGCTCATGACTCAGGTCCTTCGACCTTTCATTGGAGTCTTTGTAGTGGTGTATTTTGATGATATCCTTATCTATAGCCGCACCACAGGGGACCACTTAGACCACCTTCGGCAAGTCTGTCTACTTCTTCGGCGAGAGCAGCTGTTTGCGAACCCACAGAAGTGTGCCTTCATGACACCTCAGCTTACCTTCTTGGGTTTTATCGTGTCTAGTACTGGGGTCTCTGCCGATCCGGAGAAGGTCCGGGCCATTGTTGAGCGGTCGGAACCCCGTACCGTTCATGATGTCCGCAGCTTTCATGGTCTTGCGACGTTCTATCGTCGCATTATCCGCGGATTTAGCTCCGTCACCGCCCCGATCACGGATTGCATCCGTAAGGGCACATTTGTATGGACGAAGGCCGCATCTGCCGCCTTCAAGGACATCAAGGAGCGCATGACCCATACACCTATCTTTCGACTGCCTGATTTCTCGAAGGTGTTTGAGGTCTCTTGTGATGCGTCGGGCGTGGGTATTGGAGGAGTTTTGAGTCAGGAGTCCCACCCGATCGCATATTTCAACGAGAAGCTGAATGACGCGAAGCTGTGATATTCCACATATGATAAAGAATTCTATGCAGTTGTTCAGGCTCTTAGGCATTGGAGGCACTATCTTTTACATCAGGAGTTTGTCCTATACTCCGACCACGAAGCATTGAGGTACCTCCATTCGCAAAAGAAGCTTAACTTGCGTCATAGTCGTTGGGTTGAGTATCTCCAGCAGTTCACCTTTGTGCTGAAACATAAGGCTGGAGTGGAGAACAAGGTGGCTGATGCCTTGAGTCGGCGAGCATGTCTGCTTACCACCATGAGTGCCGAGGTCATAGGGTTAGAGAAGATGAAGGAGGCCTATGTTGATTGTCCTGACTTTGGTCAGATTTTTACCACCCTCTAGGCCGGACCCTCGAGAGACCTTGATGAATATGTGCTTCAGGAGGGTTACCTCTTTCGAGGTAGCAGGCTATGTGTTCCTCGAACTTCGGTTCGAGATTTCTTAGTATGGGAACTACGTGCGGGAGGTCTAGCTGGCCACTTTGGTCGGAACAAGACTATCGAGGCAGTAGAGCATCGATTTTATTTGCCGAGCTTGAAGCGCGATGTTGCTAACATCGTGGCTCAGTGCCGTACATGTGCTACGGCCAAGATGAAGAAGCAAAGCTCGGGCCTTTATACGCCTCTTCCCGTGCTTGATGTCCCGTGGCAAGATGTTAGCATGGACTTTATTTTGGGACTGCCACGTACCTCCAGGAAGCATGATTCGGTCTATGTGGTGGTTGACCGTTTCTCGAAGATGGCCCTCTTTATTCTTTGCTCGAAGACTTCAGATGCTTCGAGGGTAGCCCACCTTTTCCTTACGCATGTGGTGTGCAAGTTCGGGTTGCCTCGCACTATAGTGTCTGACCGTGATTTTAGATTCACTTCCTACTTTTGGAAGACACTATGGCATATGATGGGTACTCACCTCAAGTTTTCCACTGCATATCACCCCCAGACCGATGGTCAGACCGAGGTAGTGAATAGGAGCCTGGGAGATCTTTTGAGGTGTCTAGTCAGGGACCGCATTGGGGATTGGGATCTCATTTTACCCATGGCTGAGTTTGCATACAATGATTCGGTGAATAGGTCTACCGGCATGAGTCCATTTGAAATTGTCACAGGTCATAGGCCTAGGAAACCCGTTGACCTTGTCCCCATGCCTATCCATGCTAGAGTGTCGGAGTCGGCCGAGTCGTTTGCTAGGCACGTTAGGAGTTTGCATGACGACATCCGTCGTCACATTGAGGCCAGTAATGCACGGTACAAGGAGTTAGCCGATGCCCACCAACACCACCGAGAGTTCCACGAGGGCGAATACGTCATGATCAGGGTAAGACCTGAACGGTTTCCCTCTGGAACCGTTAAGAAGTTGCAAGCTCGCGGAGCCGGTCTATTCAGAGTGTTGAAACGCATTGGATCCAATGCGTACGTTGTGGACTTGCCCGAGGAATATGGTATAAGCTCTACCTTCAATGTATCGGATCTTGTTGCATATAGGGACCCAGCGGTGATCCCTAGTGAGACTTTTGAGCCATATCCTCCCCTTGAGAGTGATCCCACACCTGAGTGTCCACTTCCACCACCTCCTGCCCCTTTTTTACGGCAGCGTGAGCATATAGATCGTATACTGGACGAGCAAGTGATAGTTACCATGAGTGGATCTTACCCGCGCTACCTAGTGCGATGGAGAGGACGGCCCGCTATTGAGGACACATGGATCACACATGGCGAGTTGTAGCAGATCGATCCGGACCTTTTGGAGCGATACAGGAGCAATGCAGACCCTTACTCGACAAGGTCGAGTTTCTCCCACCCGGGGAGAATTGGTGCGGACACCCGAGCAGTTGAGCGGCGCGATACGCCGAGCCACCGGTACCGCACACGGAGCACGACTCGAGCCACCTCAGCATCTATTTGGCTCAGAGACAGCCTAGAGACGCCCCCCTGAGTCCCGACATTTATCATATTTAGTTAGACTTTATGTGTGTGTAATTTGTGTTTATTTCATTGTATGCGGTTTGCTATTTTGATTGTAAGAGGGGCTTATGTGCATTTTTGACCCCGTGGGCCCCACGGGCCCCCCAGGCCCCATCTCATTGAGCCACCTCACCCATGGGCCCCATGTGGGGTCAGTCAACACGTCAAATGGAGGCTTCTAGATGGGTGGGCCAAGTGGGGGACAAGGGACTTGGAAAGTCCACATTTGGCCACCCACCCCCCACCTACCAAGTCCACCTTCTACTCCTTGGTCCAAGGGCCGCCCCCCTCCTTGTTTTTATATATTATTTTTGTGTGTGTGTGTGTCACACTCAATCCAGGCCACTCATTCCCACCCCCTAGATCCAACGGTTGCCAATGGATTTGAGATGTAACACATAAATACTTGTAATTTCCCATTTTCATGAATTAATGCCATTTGGTTCAAACAAATTCAAGAGCAAGGGCTGGTGCGCCCCCCTCCTCTCTCCTCCCTCTCCACCTTGGGTGCTGTGAAGGCTTCCCTTCTGAGGTGTGAAGCCTCGTTTATCAGTTCCGACGATCACCGCCGCCGCCACGAGCCGCCACCGCACCGCCATCGCCATCAACGGAGTTCTGCCCGCGCAGTACCATAGAAGCTTCCACAAATTTCCTGTCTCAGCCCCGAGCTCAGATAGATCTGGGGATTTTAGTGGATGTTCCATAGGTGTCAAGGACATCCCACAAATTTTGTTTTGCCATTCAGATCTCATTTCATATTTTTTGATTTTCGTCCACTCTTCCATTTCGGTTCTGCCAGAGTTCTGTCCAAATTCATCCCCGCCCTAAGTTTCATGTCTTAGGTCTACTTTTTGATTTCTTTCGATTCGCCCAATTTTACTGGGGGTTCCATTAATCCACCCCTTCATCAACAAATTTTCTTAATTTTTCATTCACCCATCTCTTATTTTCTAAAAATCGGTCTCAGTCCCATCTACAGTTCTGTCCCCCTGTTCTCAGATCCGACCACCAGTCACCCCAAAAATCATAGTAAATCACCACCACCTCCAAATAAAATTCCAAAAATAGTCCCAGTTCCGTGGTTTGATACCCTACAATTGTGAAGAAAATATCAAAGACTGAATCCAACTGTAAGTAAGCGGTCAATGGCCATTTACAGGAAACGGATGTGCTAATTTGATATTTCGGGAGCTGTGGAGCAGAGGATTGGAAAATTGTTAAAGCCCAGGTCCGCCCAGGTTCAGAAGAGTCCACTGGCCCTAGATTGAAGGATTTTGAATCCTCTTTCCAACGGCGCTGGTTTTGTCGCATTCTGGCGACGGGGCTGACCGCAGCGGCTGTTTTTTCCGGAGCGCGCGCCTGAAAACAGCAACCAAACTCCGTGGGCAACAACTTCAAGACTTGGGAATCGGGACCGATCGACCCCCGATCGGTGTTCCCGGCCGACCGCCGTCCGTGGAGGCTTGTCACCAGGGGTCCCCATCATAGTGGGTCCCACCCTCGCAGATCCGGAGGACAGTGCCATCCGTGGGCCCGCGGGCCCGCAGAACCCGCCGTTCGGAAAGCACGAAAACGCGGAGTTCGGCACCGTCGGGCGACATCAAGATGCTGCCCGTCAACCCGAGTTGCGTGATTCCCGGGCTCCACATGTGACCTTTTACCTCCCTGCGTGGAGTGGGTCAAATCTTTGTATTGCTGTGATATTGTTTAACCGGGAGTCCGTGATTCGACCGGGGTTGTCTTCGCCACGCCGGGTGCGTGGAGGTAAAGGTCTTAACTCCTTGGCGTTACATTGCTTAGCTAGTATACGGTCTTAGGCTGCTGCCGAGAGCGTAGGTACTAGCCCGTGTGTCCATGTCACCACTGTGAGAGTGAGAGTGACCCGTCCCGCGACTCGATCCGAGTCCGGAAGTTGAGTCGGACTACCCTTGACCTCCGCCGGTTCCTTAACCGCGCACGGTCCGCGCTTTCCCTCACTTGGGACGACGAGTGAGCTTCCACTTTTGTTAGCGACGTTTTACCACCAGGAGCTCGTAGTGTCGGGCTTAGTGTCTCTCTGGTGTGTGCTACTGGTTGCGTCTTCATCTAGAGTCTGAGGGTGGCACCTAATAGTGTCGTCTCCCGTGTCCGTCCCGCATCAGTTATTCCTTGCGTCAGGTACTTGTTGTTGTGAGGTGGGGATCTGTGGCACCCTTACTAAGCCAATGAGACGAGGCTCACCCCCTTTTGTTTTCAGATGAGGCGTGGCTTGCTCATTGCGCTTCGGAGGCTTCACGTGGAGCCGGCGGTCAGTCTTAGCACCAATTTGCCAAAGGCGGGGTATGCCCCGCGGCCTTGTACCTTTTAGTTTACTACACTTATGAATGGACATGTGGATTCTGGACTATATAATTGTTAAATTATATAATTATTTATTTCTTGCGTTAATGGTATTAAATAATATTGAGTTGCAATTATTTAGATTCTGATACACTGCCACACCATCTCTTTAAGCCTTCTCAGCCCCCGACTCATGGGTGGCGGGCTAGGATCCAAGAATATCGAGGTCCTTCTCGGTATTTAAATCTTAGGTCGTTACACCACGCACCCTAGAGCTTGTCACCGTCATGGCCTCCAGCCATCCCGTTGCGTCTCCTCCACTCGGTACCTACATCTTACGACCCACAGTCTCGCCACAACACTCGTCGGCAGCCACTGTCGGCCCCTGCTCGTTGACTCCTGAAATTCACCATCAAGAGCGTCATGCCTAGCCGAACTGAACAAGGGCAATGGAAGAAGAAAAGAAGAGTGTGTCAACACACTCATATTGGTATGTCGACTCAGCAGTGCGGCTTGTAAGGCCATTCAAGCTGAAAAGACTCCTGATCAATGGCTGTTTCGACAAGCCTCAACAGCTGCATTGACGCGCCTCATAAGCTGCGTCGACGCACCTCACCAGCTGCGCCGACGCATACATGAAGATGCACACATGAAGACACAAGAAAAGAAGAAAATAAAAGAAGGGAGGGGTGAATTGGCGGTAGGTGAAATAGAAGGAGAAAGAGAAGAAGAAGAAAAATTAGAGAAAGGAGCTAAACCCTGTTATGTAGTGGACATCGAATCTAGAGGGGAGGGGTGAATAGATCTGCCCCTCTTTTTGCAATGCAACCCTCTATATAGCTAGGTAATGATAATAGCAGCGGAATATAACTAGCTAAACGAAGAACACAGTGATTTGCTTAACAAGATGATTATGCAATATAGATATTGAACCTAAGCATGCATCTAACACAAAGTAATCGCACAAGCAAACCACAACACACGAGATTTTAAGGTGGTTCGGACTGAATCTCCAGTCCTACGTCCACCCCTCACCAAATCCGGTGAGGCTCCACTAGTGCCACGCACTGAACCGCAAATCGAAAAGACCACCGATTATCTTCCTACTAACCGCCGTTAGGGACGTCAACACCGCAGATCGGACAGCTTCCGATTGCCTTCCTACTAACCACCAGTAGGGACGATCTTCAGTTCCAAATGTTTGAATGAAATGGAAAAGAACAAGATATGAAAACACTCAAACAAGATATGAAATATGTTCAAAGAGAAAAGATCTTGTCTGAGTTTGCTGGAGCTTGAATCTGATGATTCACTTGGCTTGGAGTTGATCTCCTCTTGAAGTAGCTTGAATCACTTGGAGATATGATGAAGAACTTCTTCCCGGAGTACTTTTCACAGCTACAGTACTTCGAACTCCTTTCCCTTGAACACACCCTTGCAGCTTCTATGGATCACCTTGAGATGAGGAAGAGGAAGATGATTGCAACTTTTTCTTCACTTGGCTTGGAGTTGATTTCCTCTTGAAGTAGCTTCAATCACTTGAAGATTTGATGAAGAACTTCTTCCCGGAGTAGCTTGATTTCCTTCTTGAAACACCCTCCTTGTGGCTTCCTTTGATCACCCTTCTTATCCTTGAGTGCTTCTAGCTTTGGTGGAGGTTGCTTGCTTCAGATCTCACCTTGAAACACCTTGGATGGATGAAAAACTCTTCCCGAAATACTGTTCACGAGGGTGCTACAGTATCTCGAAAATGTCCTCTCTTGATCTCTCTTGAAGCCTTGAAGCATAAGGGTTTCCAACCCTCTTGTATTGATTTTATAGACCTTGAATGGTCTATAGACAAGCCTCAGACCAGATCCACAATTTGTGGGTGTTTAGGTGACTTTTGGATTAAACAAATCCATGTTGAATGGCCCTTTTCGAAGTTAGAAACAAAGTCAACATTGAAGGCTCGGGGCTGGCGGTTGACCTGCAGCTCCGGGCGGTCGACCGCTACTGTGAAATGCTGTAGACGAATGGCCCCTGGGATTTCCGATCGACCGCCACTGGCTGGCGATCGACCGCTACTGAAACATCTTCGGCCTGGCATTCCCTGGCTGGGGCGGTCGACCGCCCCTGTGCTGGCGGTCGACCGCCAGCTGGGCAGAACCCGGATTTTCCCGGGTTGGTCCGTTATCTATCTTAGCTCTGCCGCTTAAGTCTTTTAGCAGCCCGTGCATGTTTGTGGCATCGCCCTTGATAGTCTTGAAGATTTTATTATTGAGTCTTCAATCATATTTTTGTTCCGGGGGCTCCGCCCCCGGAAACCCCCTCAAGGGGCGCTGCCCCCTTGACCCCCGCTGACCGCGCAGGTCGATCCGCGTGCGAGGGCGCAACATTGAGCCTTCATTTGCATATCTATCATGAACACAACAGCACATATGTCAGTCATATAGGAGTGAAGAACAACAATGACTAATAGTGTTTAGCCATTATCAAAACCAAGAATCCCACAGAATGCATATGACCATAAAATGATGTCGAATGACCCAAGTGACCACAGAATGACTCAAATGACTTCATGGACACAACAAACCCCCATCTAGTGACAACACTGATGCCCACGTACACAACCCCCCATCTGGCGGCCCCCCCCATCCGGCGAGCCCCGTCCACCAAGTGGAGCTCCAAGCCCCTTCCAACCGTTGGCACTCACACCATCCGGTGGCAACCCCCTTCCAACCGGCGGCCCCGGTAGGGCATTTAATGCCAATCCGGGGGACCATCGAAGGACCCCTATTTGGCAGACTACCAGCCTTCTTAACCGACAGGTAAAGCTCAAGCGTTCACCGGCAGGCCGTCGAGAGGGCAAGTCCGGTCACCTCAGGTTCCTATAAACGACAAGCTCTTGAGAGTCGCCACAGCGCTGTGAGCCCCCATAGGCGGGAGGCCCAGGTCCCTACCAACGACATCAGCGTCGCCATCGCCCAATGCCGGCCAATGTGTGGAGGACAAACCCCGCTAGCCTCTGCTCCCCCTACGTATAGACCTCCAGAGCATCAAGAAGGGAGGATGATAAGAGAAGGAAGAGAGGGGGGAGAAGAAAAGGAGGATGCACGGTAGCGCTCAAAAAAATCTAGTGAGCAGCGGTGATCCTCTGCAGAGAGCGTCCCTGAGAGACCCTCCTCCATCCAGAGCAAAAGGAAGAAGTCCCGATCCCAGTGAGAGACATCCCTATTTTTTTGTCTCTCCCGGTTCCTGAGCTATCGGAGTGCAAAGAGTAGCGGAGGTGATACATTGTTCCCATTTGCTAATCTTGTAGGTGGGTCTCCATCGATTTATGCCCCGTGGGGACTATATCTCCCTCTCCCATGCTTGATTTGTAATATTTTTCTTGTTTCCATGTGATTAAATGAATGAATGTTATAGAGTTTCTTTGTATGGTCGGTTCATTCCCTCATTCTGCTTTCCTTATATGTGTTTCTTTATCATCCGTCGTGGATGAAGCTGGTGATCTGTGATTGCCCATGGTGGCCGCAGAAACCCACTCCCCCATATGCTAACTGCCTGCCATGCTAACTACTAAAACATTAACTCAATCATTGTATTGAATGCTAACTTCCTATTTTCCCTGCTATCCGAAGTCATTTTACTTGTCGGTGTTTGGTGATTGCTAAATCCCCTCAGGGCGCCAGGAGTTTGTCAGTACTCCCAGGCATGATCCCTAGTGGCCCGTTATTTGGGGAAGAGTTGCCGGATCATGTCTAAGTCCCAAGGGAATGGGGCGCCGGATCAAGGGCATTCCCAGATTGTGAGGGCCACCAGATCAAGGGCATTCCCATATTGTGACAGCCGCCGGATCAAGGGCATCCCCATATTGTGACAGCCACTGGATTAAGGGGATCCCCACATTGTGAAGGGCCATCGGATAAGGGGTCTGCCCCATTGCCAAGGTCACCAGATCAAGGGGCGGGGGGTTTCCTTATTGTAAAGGCAGTTGTATCATCTTCAATCCCCGTGTCCCTTCGGATTGCAGCTTATGTTTGACCGATCCAGTTCCTACAGGGGTTTGTTGAGTCCTCACGGCATGATCCCTGATCGACAAGAGGGGTATAAGTGTTCTGATTTAATCCACTCGTTTCCTTGGAACTTATGAGGAGGCTGGTGTGGATGTTGTCGCTTTTGTGCACATTCTTATAATTACAGGGCCGTCTCAGACTCTCCGTGGATGAGCACCCTCTTTACACCACCCAAACACTCCGGGTCTCAGGGAGGTTCTACCAGAATTTCGCTAGACATCAGGACCGATTCAAAAAAATGAATAAAGCAAAGTGATGATAAAAGATGTTTGACAGAGCAATGAGAATGACAACGCAAGGAAAGTGATATAACAATGATCATAGGATTGTTAAAGAAAAAAATGAAACAAATGAAAGAAAGGAAGAAGAGGAAGGAAATGAAATCCCACAGAAATAAAAAATCAATAAAGGAATGAAATGCATGCTTATGTATATACATATATATGATTTCTGAAATTAAGCTGAATTGAAGTCTGCTGTGGTAGGAGTCGACTCCCCTATTTCCTGGTTCTTGTTTGACACTTTTGTGCAAAAGATCTGCAAAGGGGTCGACCTAGAAGTCCACTTGCCCCTGGGTGCAAGCTACAGTCCAGTGACTGTTTCTTCTGAGAATAAAAAAATTGAACACCTCATATGCATGATGAAAATTTCATCAGGCTCCTACTGAAGTCCCACAAACAGAAGCAAGCCTATTCTCTCATTCATTTTCTAGAATTAAGCATATCATTCACCCACATTCTGCTTGGATGCATTGAATCATGCATGCATTGTGAGTGTAGATGAAACCTCATGCATACTTCAATTCATGAGTGTTTGCTTGCCATGATTTCCTTGGTATATAAAATGGTGATTCGTGGAAAGTTGGATCACGTTTAGTCGGAAGCCGTCACTATCCGTAAGTGAATACTCCACCCCGTAATGGAAATCAACCTTCATGAACATATAATTAAACCTTTGCATGCCGTGTGCAAATAGCTGGCAAAGTCATTTCCTGCATTTTCTAAGGTTGCATGCTCTCCTTCACAAACCAACAATGCATAAATTCAAAAAAAAAAGAAACAATAAGGAACAAGAAATAAAAGAAGAAAAGTGAAAGCTGTCAGCCCCTAATCCACTATGCTAAGCCATAACTTGAATGCAAAAGATAAAAGGAAGAAAATGAAGAAAATGCCAAGTTGAGATGGCCTGCTCAGGACGGGTCGACGCAACCTGTGCCTTGAGTCGACTCACCCATCGTGCTAGGTTGGCACAACCTTATGCTGCGTCGATGTGCCCAGCGCACTGGGTCGACGCAGCCTTACGTTGGGTTGACAAGCTGATGCGGAACAGACACGCAACCTAAGACTCTAGCTCGCGGACGTCCCATAGCGAGGGAAACGTGGGACCGGGCACAGTTAAGAAACCGGCCGTGAGTCTCGGGTATTGACCTTTCCGCGTTAACTCGGATCGAGTCACGGGACGGTACACTCAATCTCGCTCTCTCGCAGCGGTGATAATAGAATAACAAGCTAGAAACCTACACTCGCAGCGGCATCAAAGCTATACAAGATAAGCAAATGCGATAAAGAGTGGGGAGCGAGTGTACCTCCATACTCCGGGCGTGGGGAAGACGTTCCCGGCCAGTTACGGTAACTCCCGGTTAACAATGGTTAAAACTTTAATTACAGTAGTAATTTCATTGCCCACTCTACGCATGGAGTTAAAGGGCTACAAGTGGGGCCCTGGAGGACCGACCCTGGGTTGACGGGCAGCAATCTGGAGGCGAACTCGGCACGAACTCGGCCTGCTGGTCCGACTCGGCACTATTCCAACTCGGTGATGCGCCAACTCGGTTGCTGACTCGGTGGACAGCAAGCAATCCATTCCAAAGGAACGTTGCCTTCCTGATGTCTTCTGAAGGCGATGCTTGGCTGGGACGATGGCGGGATGTCCCTGATCGACTCCCTGAAGGGGCGGCTCCTGAAGTTGACTTTGATATTTATTGCAGAATTTTCTCCCGGACTGAGTTGTGCTGGCTGAATTTGGATCTGCTCTGCACACCTTCACGAAAGAAATTCCTACGACCAGATCCGATGTCGGATTGATGCACAAGAGGTATCGATGGATAGAGGACTCAGAGATCTACGACATATATGTTTGGTGGCTCCATCGACAGGATGGATTAAAAATAAAAATGACTATAAACTGCCTTTTTTTTTCTGACCCGGACTGACAGACACACAAGGCCGAGATGAACCTGCCTGAAACAGACCTTTGACCGATGGCTAAATAATTTTTGTTGACTCAACGGAAATTATGGTGGAAGGGAGTATATGTGAGGAAAACTAGAGAATTTTTGTGGATTTTCTAAAATTTTCTATGTGGGTGTGGAAATTACAAGAAGATGACCCTGTCCCGTAGATCTACAAAAGGACAGATTACTGAGAGGACAAACAAAAATACGGGGAAAATATCAAATGGACTCCAAATGACACGAAATTTTAACTGGAGGTTAGGGGAGACGGACAGAACAAACCCTCAAAATTAGTGCTCAATCAGACAACACTAACTAGAGATACAATTTCGGAGAAGAGGTTCTATCCTGATGGAGACAGAACTCCGATGACGGTGGCGGCGGCGCGACGGCGGCGGCGGCGCGACGGCGGTGCGATGGCGGCGGCGGCGGTAGAAATTGAATTCAGAGGGGCTAAGGAGAAGATAGAAGGGCATCACACCTAAGATTTAGCAGAAATCCATCTGCAAGAGGGGAAGGGAGAGAGGAACAAGGGCACACCCTTCAATGGCTCAAGCCAATTTCACAAATTTTCTTCATTAATTCTAACTAAATGGAGATACATGATATATATATGAAATACAAAATGACCTAATCTACCCTTAGATCTAGGGTCAGGAGGGGTACTTAAGGGACTTCACATTTAAATGTGATCAAACAAGAAAATAAATTTCCTAATTAATTCTAATGGGGGGGCGCCCCCTTGACCAAGGGTAAGGGTAGGTGGCCTACCCTTGACAATTTAACCCATTTGTCCCCCCATGTGTCTAATTGACTAGTCCATCCTTCTAGATGCCACCTTGTCCTTTAACCAGCCCCACATGACTTAGGTGGACCAATGGGGAAGGACTGGGGGCCCCCTTGTTGGACCTACTGATAATTTGTAAATAAACCCAAAGAATCCAATGGAATGACACATTGGCTTATAAAGCCTTACAATTGCACATATACTTTCCCAAGGATATAAAAGCAAACTAAAAGGACTCAAATGCAAAAATAAAAGTCAGTGCTCGGCGTCGATTCCCATCAACTCTCCCCAGGTGGGAGGAACTCGACCCCGTCGAGTAAGGGGTGCGGCTGTTCGTAACGCCAGCGGATCCGTCACCGTACCATGAAGCGCGAAGTACACTCCACTCCAAGTAATCGACACCTGCTCATCCCGTATAGATTCGATATGCACACGCTGCCGTGGGAATTCGACTAGAGGTGGACACTCCCGGGTGGGGTCACTCTCAAAGGAGGGAAGGCGGCTCGAAGACTCACTAGGAATCACCGCGGGTCCCTTATGTGACTAGATCTGATATGTGAAGTACAGTCGATCCGAAAGTCCGATAAGTCTCGTACTCGAAAGGGATGAACAACGCGAGCATACAAACTGACTTGACTCGATGCACGCACAAACACACGACAGACAGACGAATAAAAGACTCACAAAGACCCTAAACAACCTAATGTTAGTCCGACCTACGCACAGGTGATGGTGGACCAGGACACTCGAATATGCGCCACGCATACACTAGATGTACTCGATGGTTGACGGAATAAAGGACTCCTAGATACCCTAAGATGTACCACTCATGCATTGGCGATCTATGGGATTTGGGTGGGGAAGGGCTAGGAGATCCAAAACTACCCTCGTCATTACCCCTAGACGTAGGTATGGCTTGCCAACTAGACCGAGGGGTAGGGGTGGAATAGTGAACTCCTTGGAAGAAGTGGAGTAAATATGATAGCTCGGGAGGTTCACTAGTGAACGGGTCAAAAGGGTCATAGAATGTGTGACCCCTCGGTTCCTCCGTTACATAGTCCCATGTTTGAAATTCATGAAGGTGATGGTCACCTCCATCCATCGTGGTAGATGGGACCGTGTATAGAAGATATGGTTCCTCCCTCGGGATAAATAGAGCATAGGTAGGCTCGGCCGGTAAGGGAAGGAACAAGAGAATCTCAGTGATGACACAAACCACGGTGCATACGGAGGTAATGGACCCTAAGGCCGGATGGCTAAAGTTAAGACTAGTGGGTTGGTCGAAGCTTCGGGCCAACGAATGCGACAACTTCCATTGCGTGTCTAATCCCATAATAAGGTCATCCAATGTATCAACATGGTGACTATCTGAAACGTAGTGTGGAAGGAGTTGACGGGCACTAATTGTAAGGTGGGGTCCATAGAAGGTTAAGGACGTGGGACCAAGCCATCCTTGAGCCAACTAAGAAGCGGCTCGACTATGTATAGCGTACCCGTAAGAAACACGGGTGGTTCGGGCGGCGGTGGCTCCCAATATGATGGCTCCGGATGAGGATCAGAAGGTAAGGGTGGTAACGGAGCACTCACGGGTGGTGAAGGCAATGGGGTAAGTAGTCCGATCGCCTCGAGACTCGGTTGGGAGGTAGATATTTGCCGAAGGGTAGCCGGGCAGCATAGGCTCGCTGTAGGTCGTCATTAAATTGAGACTCAAATGGCTCGACCTCCAGAGCGACCTTATAGGACTGCGCCAGAGAGAATGCATCGCGGACAAGACATTGGATTCGAAGGTAAAGCCGTAAACCTCTCTGGAACTCTAAAGCAGTCGTGGTGCTCTCCTCTCCAACTCCATATTCCAATCGGTACTTATCATAGTCCCGAATGTACTCAGACACGGACCTATCACCTTGGACGGGTCGACATGGGTTGGCCATAGGTTGGAGTGCATGCACACAAGGACCCACTACTTAAACCAAGACTCGGTACGTGGCGGAGTTAATCGATCCGAAGATCACTCGCGCAAGTGTGCGGCCTTCCCGATAGGCGTAGCCTAACGTTAGGACAACACCTTTTGATATACCGACTAATGGGATGTAAGTGCAACCTAGACCGACTTAGACAATGACTAGACGTAAATGACCCCCCCTTTTTTTTTGATTTTAGACACCCTAGACTCAAACTCGCTCTGATACCAAATTGATGCGGAACGGACACGAAACATAGGACTCTAGCTCGCGGACGTCCCTTAGCGAGGGAAACGTGGGACCGGGCACGGTTAAGAAACCGGCCGTGAGTCTCGGGTATCGGCCTTTCCGCGTTAACTCGGATCGAGTCACGGGACGGTACACTCAATCTCGCTCTCTCGCAGCAGTGATAATAGAATAACAAGCTAGAAACCTACACTCGCAGCGGCATTCAAAGCTATACAAGATAAGCAAATGCGATAAAGAGTGGGGAGCGAGTGTACCTCCACGCTCCGTTCATGGGGAAGACGTTCCCGGCCAGTTACGGTAACTCCCGGTTAACAATGGTTAAAACTTTAATTACAGCAGTAATTTCATTACCCACTCCACGCAGGGAGGTAAAGAGCTACAAGTGGGGCCCGAGAGGACCGACCCTGGGTTGACGGGCAGCAATCTAGAGGCGAACTCGGCACGAACTCGGCATGTTGGTCCGACTCAGCACTATTCTAACTCGGTGCTGCACCAACTCGGTTGCTGACTTGGTGGACAGCAAGCAATCCGTTCCAAAGGAACGTTGCCTTCCTGATGTCTTCTGAAGGTGCCGCTTGGCTGGGATGATGGCGGGATGTCTCTGATCGACTCCCTGAAGGGGCGGCTCCTGAAGTTGACTTTGATATTTATTGCAGAATTTTCTCCCGGACTGAGTTGTGCTGGCTGAATTCGGATCTGCTCTGCACACCTTCACGAAAAAAATTCCTACGACCAGATCCGATGTCGGATTGATGCACAAGAGGTATCGATGGATAGAGGACTCAGAGATGTACGACATATATGTTTGGTGACTCCATCCACAGAACGGATTAAAAATAAAAATGACTGAAAATTGCCTTTTTTTTCTGACCCGGACTGACAGACACACAGGGCGGAGATGAACCTGCCTGAAACAGATATTTGACCGAGGGATAAATGATTTTTGTTGACTCAACAAAAATTATGGTGGAAGGGGGTATATGTGAGGAAGACTAGAGAATTTTTGTGGATTTTCTAAAATTTGCTAAGTGGGTATGGAAATTACAAGAAGATGACCCTGTCCTGTAGATCTGCAAAAGGACAAATTACTGAGAGGATAAACAAAAATACGGGGAAAATATCAAATGGACTCCAAATGACACGAATTTTAACTGGAGGTTAGGGGAGATGGACAGAACAAACCCTCAAAATTAGAGCAATCAGACAACATGAAATAAAGATACAATTTCAGAGAAGAGGTTCTATCCTGATAGAGACAGAACTCTGATGACGGTGGCGGCGGTGCGATGGCGGTAGAAATAGAATTCAAAGGGGCTAAGGAGATGATAGAAGGGCATCACACCCAAGATTTAGCAGAAATCTATCTGCAAGAGGGGAAGGGAGAGGGGAACAAGGGCACACCCTTCAATGGCTCAAGCCAATTTCACAAATTTTCTTCATTAATTCTAACTAAATGGAAATACATGATATATATATGAAATACAAAATGACCTAATCTACCCTTAGATCTAGGGCAGGAGGGGTACTTAAGGGACTTCACATTTAAATGTGATCAAACAAAAAAACAAAGTTCCTAATTAATTCTAATG
Organism: Amorphophallus konjac; assembly: GCA_022559845.1. Taxonomy (NCBI): domain Eukaryota; kingdom Viridiplantae; phylum Streptophyta; class Magnoliopsida; order Alismatales; family Araceae; genus Amorphophallus; species Amorphophallus konjac. The sequence goes on from CM040123.1 coordinate 118,984,670, forward strand.
GGGGGGCGCCCCTTTGACAAAGGGTAAGGGTAGGTGGCCTACCCTTGACAATTTAACCCATTTGTCCCCCCATGTGTCTAATTGACTAGTCCATCCTTCTAGATGCCACCTTGGCCTTTGACCAGCCCCACATGACTTAGGTGGACCAATGGGGAAGGATTGGGGGCCCCCTTGCTGGACCTACTGACAATTTGTAAATAAACCCAAAGAATCCAAGGGAATGACACATTGGCTTATAAAGCCTTACAATTGTACATATACTTTCCCAAGGATATAAAAGTAAACTAAAAGGACTCAAATGTAAAAATAAAAGTCAATGCTCAGCGTCGATTCTCATCACAAGCCCAGAGCACTCAGTCGACGCACAGTAGGGCCTGGGTCAATGCAACCCCTTTTCCAGGCCGGCCAAGGCTTAGTATGAGTCGACCTAGCCTTAGCCTGGGTCGACCCATCTTGCTCAGGTCGACTGATTTTGGCCTGAATGGTCTGTTTTGCCCCTTGAGGGCCTTGTGAAAAAAAGGGATTGTAATAAAAATGAAATGATGAAGAAAACAAAATAATAAAATAAAAATTAAAAAGTGAATGAAAAGACTAAGGCCGAGCCAAGCAAAATGAAGAAGAAAAGATAAAAAAAGGTGGGAAAAGGAGGCCCTAGTCGACTCAGCCTGCTCTTGAGTCGACTTGCCCCCTTTGGCCCAGCCCATCCCCTTTCTGGATTAGGGGAGCAAGTCAACTTGCTCTCCGAGCAAGCCGACTTGCCCCTTTTGGCCCAGCCTTTCCTCTCTTTCGAATGGGGGAGCAAGTCGACTTGCTCTTTGCTCCAGCCCTTTCTCTTCTCCGTGTTCCTGTGCACTTGGCTAATCGACAGGTCCTCACCCATCACCAAAAATAATAACAATAATAACAATAGTAATAATAATAAAAAATAATAACAACAAAATACAACAATAAAAATATAATAATAATAAAATAATTATAACAAAAGGATAATCCCTTTCAAAGAAAAGTCAGTGGTAGTCATTCCGGAGATCTCACCTCCTCTAGACCCTGGACAAGGGAATATCAACAATGCCCTTGTGAGCCGCGCTTGGACCTCGGGAATCCCCTATTACACCCACGGCCTGGCATTACCTCGGGCCAATAGCCCAGAAAATCTGACCCATTTTCATTGGGATCTAATCCCACATTTTTATTTAAACATCAAACTTGCCGTGTCCTCGGCATACATTTCTTCGAAGGTTGTTCATATCTTCGACATGCTTTCAACTCAGATTCCTATCCGAACATGAAATAGTCGATGAATGACCAACATGGTTTCACCGCTTTCACCCGGCTAGGGGGCCATTTGCTACGTTTCAAGTTATCCTTTACCTCTTTCATTAATGTCAATTTTAGGCCATAGGGCCCCTCTTCCTAGAGACTAATCAAGGGTTTTCTCCCTATCAAGGAGATGTAAATAATGCCGTGACCTTTATGACACGGTGGGTTTTAGTCCCGACACGAAACCCACCATCATCTGGCAAGTTAGACGGTGCGCACCAGTGGTTCTTAACCATCCCGATTTGGAGCTCGAATAAATTGCCACATTGTGATTTGCACGCCCACGCACTAAATGAATGATATAAAAGAAATAATCTGGATAAATATATCAATGAACCAGTTAAAAATGGACCGATAATGGCGACCGCTCACCCGATGCTCACCCAAGTCCCGAGGTAACTTGGCAATGCCAAGGTGAGGTTGAGAGGGTTGGGCCCTTGCTGGTAGAGGGCCAGCAAGGCCAAGGTTGACTCCCAAGGGTAATGGCAGCCCAATTCAAGGGAGCCGAGCTCGTGCCGAGGGCACGGGTTCCACACTTTCCCACGTCGATCTCTTATAGCAAGGGAGCTTAAGGATCGGGCTCTCATTCACGGCCAGTGGAACTATGAACTAATATTGAAAGAACAAGCACAAATTAGAGTAAAGTTTGGAGCACTTACTCGACCGGTTTGAAGAAATCGGTCCCGCTCGGAGACGAGGGTGAGCGGGGAGGCGAGGGGATCCCCACACGCCACGTCGGGGCAGCTTGACCTGCTTTAACAATTACAAAACTACACCTCTCACAGGAGGGGGGGTCTTGGGGTGGGGACTACTTGTTATTACATCCAAAACTACCTCCACAAAGGGAGGGGCCTTCAGCCGGGCAAGCGGGGAGGGGAGAAAAGGGGAAAAGAATGCCGAAAGGAGATCGAGATCAGTTCTGCCTGCTCTCTGCGATATGGGACTGACTGACAGAGTTATGGACGCAGAACCTGCTCGGAATTTTTCTGATGACGGGACCAGTGGGGAATTCTTCGTAGCTGGATCAAGAGGATGCCAGAATTTTGCTGATTTCTCTGATTGCCGGTGCAGGTCGAGGCAGAGTCTCGAATTGAGATGAAGGTCTTCTGTTCGGACTGCTTCAGATTCTCAACAGCAAGAAGAAGATGCTGTCACGAGCACTCCAGAGCTTCAATTTGAGCATGGCTGGTACTGATGGAATCGTTGACGAGCCCTCTTCGAAACGTGGGTCACGGGAACGCCAGACAACGTTGGAGTAGGTCGGAAGATCTCAAACAAGGAGAGGGGGTCGGAGCAGACTCACAGGAGACAGAACCGCGCGCCAGGAGGAAGAAAATGAGAACTCTTGCTTCCAGGTGCCAATCAGAGCTCCGCTTCTTGATTCTGATAGTAGACTGGTCGAAAAAGATTTTTGAAGAAGAACTCTTGCTCAGATTCCCACTAGGATCGCCGCAGTCGAGCTTCCCATCAGGTTTAGAAGCTCTGCCGGGGAAGCTTCGCGCAGTCTAGGAAGAACTGCTCTCCCGGGCAGCACGGTGCTCGTACGACGACGAGACCACCGCCGTTGCAAAGAAGACAGGCAGACTCTTCCGTGGGTACCTCTTGGACCTTCAGATTCACGGGGAGGTGGTCGGGGTGGCTGCTGCAAGCTTCTGGTTCACCTGCAACTTCTGGACTGTAAACTACACCTTTGATGTAGCTTCTGATGATCAAGAAAGAAGAAGAAGAAGTAGGTATATGGTGAAGGGGAGATGAGGAATGGTGGAGGGAAGTGTGTGGGAGGGATGGAGGGGTGCTAGGGGTAGTAGGGAGGTGGAGAAAGAGGGGGAGGGCGCAGGGTTCTAATGGTGTTACACAAGGTGGGTGGAGAGGGAAGGTGGAGAAGTAGGGAGGATGATCAAGATGGGATGGAAGTGGAGGGAAGGGGAGGGGCGACCAGCCCTATAGGAGAGGGGCTGGGGCGCCCTTGGGCTGGGGTTGGAGGGAGAATTCAAATTCAAATGGGCCTTGGGAGGTGGGAGATTGTGTGGGGAAGGGAGAAGATTTTGTTGGAATGGGGAAGATGGTGTTGAAATGACCAAGGATTCTCCTAGGGAAGGGGTGGATATGGTGGGAAGTGGTGGAGGAGCATTGAATGCACCTAGGGAAGGGAATGGGGAGGTGAGGTGGCAGGTGAGGTGGAGGAGAGAGGGGGAGGTCGCACCACCCCCTGGTGTAGAGAGAGAAAGAGAGAGAGAAGAGAGGAATGGGGTGGGGAGTCTCTCCCCTCGGGCTTCTCACCCACTCTTGGATTCTCTCCACTAGAACTAATTAATTTGAACTCTCAAGGAAAATTTACATTGATTCATTAGTTCAAAATGAGGGGAATGGGGCCCTATATATAGGCAACCCACATTTTACAAAAAGACCCTGACATTTGACTCAATGACAAATAACCAAGGGGGTAGTGGGCGCCCTTGGGCCTAGCCCAATGAATTGGGCCCAATAGCTAACTAATCAACCTCATGACACTCAACTTAGGGAAATAAGCAGAAGACCTAGGGACATGACTCAAATAAAATGAAAATTACATCGAATGACTCAAATAGAAAGCACAAAATGGATAATTGGGCCTTTATAGAGAGAGGCTCAAACTCAAATGACGTCGGAGTGTGGGGAAGACCCGAGCCAAAGGGAGTCACGGGTGATGCCTCCATCAAATCCCCTGGGCTGCGAAGAGCTCGACTCCGTCGAGTAGGGGTCCATCTGGTTGTGATACTGCTCGAGAAGGTCGGGATCCAGCTGCTGGAGATCCTCCTCGCTCACCCACGAATCCTCCGAAGGAGGCCGATCCTTCCACCTGACGAGATAGCGCTCGTATACCTTGCTCCGAGTGTTAGTGACTTGTTCATCCAATATTTGTTCAATGCGCTCACGTTGGGCTCTCTTGGCTGGTGGTCTGTCCTCACAGGTGGGTGCTCTCTTAATGGAAGGAATAGGCTCAATATCCTCACTGGGTACCACCGTGGGTCCCTTATATGGCACTAGGTCGGCTACATTGAATGTGGGACTTACCCCATACTCTTCGGGGAGATCTAACTCATAGGCATTAGCACCAATGCGCCTCAGGACCTGAAAGGGACCAGCCCCACGTGGCCTCAATTTGGAGATCCCGAGGAGAGCCTCTCTGTCCTTACCATCACAAAGTCACCCACATAGAATTCTTGGTGACGTCGATGAGAGTCGGTCATCTTTTTATAAGTCTCATTCTTCTTGCTGATGTGCTTACGGATCTCTTCATGCAATTCTTTAATATGTTGTGCAAAAGACTTGGCTGAAATGGACACTCTAGCATGCTGGGGAAGGGGAATGAGATCGGAAGGTTTTCTTGGTTTGTACCCATGCACGGCTTCGAATGGACTCATCCCTAAGGACTTATTGATGGAGTTGTTATATGCAAATTCGGCCTGTGGTAAGATGAGATCCCAATTCCCGGGACGATCCTCAACAAGACACCTAAGAAGGTTCCCAAGGCTCCGATTGACAACTTCGGTCTGGCCATCAATTTGAGGATGGTAGGCTGTGGAGAATTTGAGGAGGGTACCCATCAAGTTCCAAAGAGTCTTTCAAAAATAGCTAGTGAACTTGACATCCCTATCGGAGACTATGGTCTTGGGTAATCCATGGAGACGAACAACCTCATCAAAGAACAATCGAGCCACATGGGAGGCATCGGAGGTTTTGGAGCATGGGATGAAATGGGCCATTTTGGAAAATCTGTCAACTACCACATAGATTGAGTCATGCTTTCTTTGAGTCTTGGGTAGTCCTAGCACAAAGTCCATGCTTAAGTCTTGCCATGGCCGGTCGGGGATGGGGAGTGGGGTATATAGGCCAGTGTTTTGTTTCACCTGTTTGGCCAAAGCACATGTGCCACATTGACCCACTACTTTGCCTACGTCTCTCTTGAGACTTGGCCAATAAAACTGTCCCTCAACTAGAGCAATGGTTTTGTGAACCCCAAAATGACCAGCTAGTCCTCCTGCATGTAATTCCCAAATCAAGAAATCACGGAGTGATGTCCGTGGAATGCAAAGCTTTGGTCCCTTGAAGAGGAACCCATCCTCTAAAACAAATCCCTCATGTTCCTTGCTAGAATGGGTGGTCAAGGTGGTACAGATGTGCCCGAAGTCGGGGCAGCCAGGGTACTCATCCTTGAGCCTATCAAATCCGATCACTTCCACTTGGATAGTGGATAACAAGGAGACTCTCCTACTAAGGGCATCCGCCGCTCGATTCTCACTCCATACTTTGTGTTTGATGACAAAAGTGTAGGATTAGATGAACTCAACCCATCGGGCATGTCGGGCATTCAGCTTTTATTGGGAGTTGAGGTATTTGAGGACCTTATGGTCGGAAAAGATGACAAATTCTTTGGGCAACAAGTAGTGCCTCCAATGTCAGAGGGACTGAATCATGGCATAGAACGCCTTGTCATAAGTGGAGTATCTTGTCCTAGCATCACATAACTTCTCACTGAAGAAGGCCACCGGGTGTCCCTCTTGGCTAAGAATCCCTCCTATTCCTATCCCGGATGCATCACATGTGACTTCAAAGACTTTAGAGAAATCGGGTAGGCATAGGACCGGGGCTTGGGTCAACTTCTCCTTAAGTTCTTGGAAGGCTTTAGAGGCTGATTTGGTCCACACAAAAGTCCCCCTTTTGAGACAATCGATGATAGGGGCAGTGATAGTGCTAAATCCCCGAATAAATCTCCTATAGAATGTTGCCAACCCATGGAAACTTCGGACCTCGTGAAGGGTGTGGGGTTCTGGCCAATCTAGAATAGCTTGGACCTTCTCGGGGTCCATAGAGACACCTTTTGTAGATACCACAAATCCTAGGAAGGTGATGGATGTGGTAATGAAGTGGCACTTTCCTAAGTTGGCAAATAGGCTCTCTTGTCGGAGGACGGTGCAAACTTGCCTAAGGTGGTCAAGGTGGGCCTCTTGGGATTGACTATAGATGAGTATGTCATCAAAGTAGACCACTATAAAGATCCCAATGAAAGGCCTAAGGACCTCCCCCATAAGACGCATGAAGGTACTTGGAGCATTTGAGAGTCCAAAAGGCATGACTGACCACTCATAAAGACCATCTTTGGTCTTGAAGGCTGTTTTCCACTCATCTCCCGGCCTAATCCTAACTTGGTGATAGCCACTCTTAAGGTCAATCTTGGAGAAAATAGTGGCTCCGGCTAGCATATCAAGCATGTCATCAAGCCTAGGGATGGGGAACCTATACTTGACGGTGATCTTATTAATGGCCCGACTATCCACACACATTCTCCATGTCCCATCCTTCTTAGGAGTGAGAAGGGCCGGTACGGCACATGGACTTTTACTAATGCGGATGAAACCCTTCCTAATGAGCTCCTCTATTTGCCTCCGAAGTTCGGCATGTTCCGTGGGGTTGAGGTGATAATGAGGAAGGTTTGGGAGAGTGGCCCCTGGAACTAGATCAATTGCGTGTTGGACATCACGCATGGGAGGAAGTTGGTCCGGGAGCTCCATCGGGAACACATCATGGAATTCTTCTAGGAGTTGATGGATTTCTATGGGATGGGGGTTGTAGGGGATAGGTTCTCCTAGGCAAATGACCACCGCACATAAAGGTACCCCTTGAGCTATCTCCTCCTCAAGCTCTTTCTTGGTGATGAGGTGAAGACCCTTGGTCAACCCCGAGGTCCCACCTTGTTTGGGAGTTTAGGTAAGGGATTGGGTTGGAGGGGTGGAGTTCCTTGAGACTTGTGTAGTGGTGGGGTGGTGTTCTTGAGGGAGAGTGTCCCTCTTGGGCATGGGACGTGGTGGGGAGGGGTTAAGACGGATAGTCTTACCCTCATGTTCAAAGGTGCATGTGTTGGTCCTACCCAAGATGGTGGCATCTACATCATAAAGCCAAGGTCTTCCTAGTAGGATGCTACCCACTTCCATGGGGATGACGTCACACCATATTTGACCATGGTATGAAGAGAATGTGAGGGGCACAAGGCATTGGGTGTTGACCGGGATGGAGTTTTTGTTGATCCATGAGACCCGGTATGGATTTGGGTGGGGAGTGATAGCAAGCCCAAGGAGCTTAACGGTATCGGGGGATACGGCATTGACACAACTCCCACTATCTAAGATCACTTTTCTTATATGACTCCCTATCTTGACAAAGGTGTGAAAGATTGAGGTTCGATGCCAATCCTCTTCTTGGGGTTTGGTCAGGGTGCATCTAATCACTCCTAGATAGGAGTTGGTAGATGGAGTGGTGTGATCTAGACCCAATTCAAGGTATTGGGCCTAATACTCTTCTTCCCAATCTAGTGAGGCTTCATGGTCCTCAACAACACTCTCAAGTTCCCTTTGGAGTGGGGGAGCTTCTTCTTCAATAAGCAAACTAGACAATCCTTTGGATGGACATTGCCCCGCAAAGTGGCCGAACCCTTGACACCTATAGCATTGTTGGCGCCCGCTACCCGGAGTGGTTCCTACATTTGGGCCTTTGGGAATGTCTTCCCTCCGTGGAGGAGGGTGACTAGGGGTGGGCTTGTTTGGAGTGATGGTGGGAGGAGGGTTGTAAGGCATTAATGGGGCATTCTTACTTGGGCTAGGGGCTTTCATGGGGGTGGCCAGAATGGGTCGTGGTCCCATGTTTTTAGGATCAGCCGGTCGGGGAGTAGCAAACCGAGAGATCCTAGAGAATCTTTCCACATCCCTAGCTATTTGGTAGGCTAGCTCAAGGTTGTCAACGTCCCTCATGAAAAGCTCTCTCTTGATGTGGCTTTGGAGTCCATTTCTAAAGCGGGACAAGGTAACGGCCGGGTCCTCATGAACTCCACACTTTAAAAGATAGGAGTCAAACTTTTCAATGTATTCAAGCACGGTCTTCCCTTCTTGGGTGAGACTTTGCCATTCATCTAAGAGAATTTGGTGGTAGGATTGGGGTAGGTATTTATTTCTAAGTTGGTTCTTCATACCCTCCCAAGTGTCAATAGGCTCTTCCCGCCGAATCCTTCTTAATCCCTCTTGGTTTAGCCAATAAGTTTTGGCTAATTTGATGAGATGCATTTTAGCCAACCTTACCCTCCTTTGGTCAGACATTGGGTACCATTCAAAATATTGGTCCATGGCGGTTTCCCATTCTAAGTAGACACTTGGTTCATGGGAACCATTAAATTTTGGGGCCTCTACCTTGATCATCCTTAGGAGAGGGTCATCCGGTTCGTACCGTGGACGCCTTTCATAATTTTGATGATAGCGAGGCCTCTCATAGTCATGGTATTGGTCACCATTCAAGTCCTCCCTATTAATTTCAGCATGTGGAGGGTGGGCTCTTGGTCCATTGTTCCTCAGTTGGAACTCATCCCTATGAAGGTCAACATGTGGTGGGTGGACTCGTGGTTCATTGTTCCTTGGGTGGAACTCATCCCTATGAGGGTCAACATGTGGAGGGTGGGCTCTTGGTTCATTGTTCCTTGGGTGGAACTCATCCCTATGAAGCTCACCATGTGGAGGGTGGGCTCTTGGTTCATTGTTCCTTGGGTGGAACTCATGCTCTTCTAGTCGAGCGAGCCGAGTGGAAAGGGACTCAAGTTGTACGAGAATGATTGTAAGGGCAGCATCTACCCGGTTCATTTGGCCTTAGGGTTCCTCCCTAGGGGCATCTTGATTGAGTTGAGGATTGGGATCCATGGGGGGAACCGAAGACGATGGATCGAGTCGGTAAATGGCACCACTACGGGTGGACATGCAAATGGGGGGAAATGCAATGAAGGACGGACACACAATGCAATGGCCCTAGGACTCAGACTTGATAGAGACAAGTCAATTACTTGCTCTGATACCAATTGATGTGACACCACCTAGGACTTACCAAGCAAGCACAATTTAGCATTCAAACGGACTGATAATGGCGACCGCTCACCCGATGCTCACCCAAGTCCCGGGGTAACTTGGCAATGCCAAGGTGAGGTTGAGAGGGTTGGGCCCTTGCTGGTAGAGGGCCAGCAAGGCCAAGGTTGACTCCCAAGGGTAATGGCAGCCCAATTCAAGGGAGCCGACGTCGTGCCGAGGGCACGGGTTCCACACTTTCCCACAGCGATCTCTTATAGCAAGGGAGCTTAAGGATCGGGCTCTCATTCACGGCCAGCGGAACTATGAACTAATATTGAAAGAACAAGCACAAACTAGAGTAAAGTTTGGAGCACTTACTCTACCGGTTTGAAGAAACCGGTCCCGCTCGGAGACGAGGGTGAGCGGGGAGGCGAGGGGATCCCCACACGCCGCGTCGGGGCAGCTTGACCTGTTTTAACAATTACAAAACTACACCTCTCGCAGGAGGGGGGTCTTGGGGTGGGGATTACTTGTTATTACATCCAAAACTACCTCCACACAGGGAGGGGCCTTCAGCCGGGCAAGCGGGGAGGGGAGAAAAGGGGAAAAGAATGCCGAAAAGAGATCGAGATCAGTTCTGCCTGCTCTCTGCGATATGGGACTAACTGACAGAGTTGTGGACGCAGAACCTGCTCTGGAATTTTTATGATGACGGGACCAGTGGGGAATTCTTCGTAGCTGGATCAAGAGGACGCCAGAATTTTTCTAATTTCTCTGATTGCCGGTGCAGGTCGAGGCAGAGTCTCGAACCGAGATGCAGGTGTTCTGTTCGGACTGCTTCAGATTCTCAACAGCAGGAAGAAGATGTCGTCACGAGCGCTCCAGAGCTTCAATTTGAGCGCGACAGGTACCGATGGAATCGTTGACGATCCCTCTTCGAAACGTGGGTCACGGGAATGCCAGAGAACGTTGGAGTAGTCAGGAAGATCTCAAACAAGGAGAGGGGGTCGGAGCAGACTCACGGGAGACAGAACCGCGCGCCAGGAGGAAAAAAATGAGAACTCTTGCTTCCAGGCGCCAATCGGAGCTCTGCTTCTTGATTCTGGTATTAGACTAGTCGAAGAAGATTTTTACAGAAGAACTCTCGCTCAGATTCCCACTAGGATCGCCGCAGTCGAGCTTCTCATCAGGTTCAGGTGCTCTGTCGGGGAAGCTTCGCGCAGTCAAGGGAGAACTGCTCTCTCGGGCAGCACGGTGCTCGGACGATGACGAAACGACCGCCGTTACGAAGAAGATAGGTGGACGCTTCCGTGGGTACCTCTTGGGCTTTCAGATTCGCGGGGAGGTGGTCAGGGTGGCTGCTGCAAGCTGCTGGTTCACCTGTAACTTTTGGACTGTAAACTGCACCTTTGATGTAGCTTCCAATGATCAAGAAAGAAGAAGAAGAAGTAGGTATATGGTGAAGGGGAGATGGGGAATGGTGGAGGGAAGTGTGAGGGAGGTATGGAGGGGTGCTAGGGGTAGTAGGGAGGTGGAGAAAGAGGGGGAGGGCGCAGGGTTCTAATGGTGTTACACAAGGTGGGTGGAGAGGGAAGGTGGAGAAGTAGGGAGGATGATCTAGATGGGATGGAAGTGGAGGGAAGGGGAGGGGCGACCAGCCCTATAGGAGAGGGGATGGGGCACCCTTGGGCTGGGGTTGGAGGGAGAATTCAAATTCAAATGGGCCTTGGGAGGTGGGAGATTATGTGGGGAAGGGAGAAGATTTTGTTGGAATGGGGAAGATGGTGTTGGAATGACCAAGGATTCTCCTAGGGAAGGGGTGGATATGGTGGGAAGTGGTGGAGGAGCATTGAATGCACATAGGGAAGGGAATGGGGAGGTGAGGTGGCAGGTGAGGTGGAGGAGAGAGGGGGAGGTCGCACCACCCCTTGGAGTAGAGAGAGAAAGAGAGAGAGAAGAGAGGAATGGGGTGGGGAGTCTCTCCCCTAGGGCTTCTCACCCACTCGTGGATTCTCTCCACTAGAAATAATTAATTTGAACTCTCAAGTAAAATTTGCATTGATTCATTAGTTCAAAATGAGGGGAATGGGGCCCATATAGGCAACTCACATTTTAGAAAAAGCCCATGACATTTGACTCAATGACAAATAACCAAGGGGATAGGGGGCGCCCTTGGGCCTAGCCCAATGAATTGGGCCCAATAGCTAACTAATCAACCTCATGACACTCAACTTAGGGAAATAAACAGAAGACCTAGGGACATGACTCAAATAAAATGAAAATTACATCAAATGACTCAAATAGAAAGCACAAAATGGATAATTGGGCCTTTATAGAGAGAGGCCCGAACTCAAATGACGCCGGAGTGTGAGGAAGACCTGAGCCAAAGGGAGTCACGGGTGATGCCTCCATCAGTTTTAGTCTCGACACAAAACCCACCATCGTCTGGCAAGTTAGACGGCGCGCACCAGTGGTTCTGAACCATCCCGATTTGGAGCTCGAATAAATTGCCACATTGTGATTTGTACGCCCACGTACTAAATAAATGATATAAAAGAAATAATCTGGATAAATATATGAATGAACTAGTTAAAAAAAGTGCGTCCACCAGTTTGGCACGCCCGGCGGGACTGATGACCTCCCTTCATCTCTTCACCAGGATTAGGGGCCCTACGATCTCTTCTTAAAAATTAAACTGTTTAATATGAAATTGTAGGTTACACTCCAACAAACCCAATGGCAGTCACCTTCGAACCGCTTGTTCTCGAGAGCCAGGCGAGGTACGGCTACCTGGCGGTGCCGACGCATTTCGGCGACTTCCCCCAAATGATAGGCTTCCCCAACTTCTTGGGGGTGGCCTTCGTCAATCTGCTATAGACCGAGAGATCCAAGCCCGCAAGAGCCGACATTCCAGTTGTTGGAACCCCTGCGCCTAGGCCTGCTACTGCTAGATCGCTAGCAAATACTGCTGACCACTTGGCGGTCAAAATTGTGAGTTGTCTTGGCCACCATAGCCGTCCAGATGCTGGCTCTATTGGCAAGAAACCAGCGTCCCGCTGAAGAAGATGTATTACTGCCGCCACTTCCATGGGCCGGGTGTCTAACACCGGCAAGTTGGTCCTAATCAGGAGCGTCAGAGTCCATTTGAACGGCCGAAGGGCCGAAGTGATCCTCGAGCGGATCATGCCAAATGTACCCGTGCATAATTCTTTCCAAGCATTGGGGAGAATTGAAAAGAAGAATACTGATGCGACCCGCCGGCCAAAGTGTGAGCCGGGCCCAAGGTCAGTCAAAGTCAAACAAGTCTGGGTACCTAAGTTGATTCGGGCACCAGCACCAGCTCTGTTGGGACATGTTGAAGCTGGCAGGCCCCGGAGAGAGAAGATGGAGAGAGAGAAGAAGATCGAGATGCCAGTGGAGGCATCCCGCAAGTCAACTTTCTAGGCATGCACACGATAGGCAAATGTTTGTTCACATCTTAAGAGCCATGGTAGAACCGCTAGAGTGGGCCAGCCCGCTTATGGGCCCCCGATACAAGGAAGGGTACCGCCACTTGCGGTTTACCCCACCAATGAACAAGAAGATATCACCTAGACCATGCACGGATACCTCCGTGGTCTTGGGAACACCTGCCTAGGGAGACAACGACTGCTTCAAGTTGTGACCATTGCTAAAGAGGGTCGAGGATATCCAACCGACCCAGATGATATAGAAGATGCATAATCGGGGTGCTACGGGCCTCCCCTCCATGAGAAGGCTATGCCAAGAGTCTCGGTGTTCGAGAGATTAACCTTCCCTGGTTAGTCAACCAGACGTGTAAAACGGAGGAATGGGAATATCCAAGTTTACACTTATCATATGGCCGGAGCAGCCGTCCATTACGGGGCTTTGCCTGTGGAGCACGAGGAAGTGGTCAAGATTGCCGAGAGGCCAGGTCCTCTCACAAGAAGAAGGAAAGCAGCGAACGAGGTGTTACAGACCCTCATCAAGATAACAAATCTGGAGGAGGCTGTGGCAGCTTTGACTGGCAATGTAATTACAACTAAAGATGACGTTGGGTTGTCATCCACATCATCTAAAGAAGTACCAACTGAGGAGAGAGGTAGCATCCCCAGCCCCTCTATTAATGACTCGGCCTTGCTGATGTTGCTGTAGAAATACCAGCAAGAAATTGAAACGCTGAAGAAGTAGCTAAGTGAGAAGGATACCCATGCTTCTACGCCCGGGCAGGCCGAAATCCCACTTGGGACATCAGGGGGCAGTAGCCAGGCATTTGAAGCCTCACCGCAGGTGATCGCTTCCCAGCCGGTGCCCAGCTACACTGGGGGCATCCCTCCTTCACAACAACTACATGCGGCTGCCCCGCAACCCCCAGTCTTCCAATTTCAGGGGTCCCCTGATATGCCTCACACGGGAGTGTTGACAACGCCGCATATGCAGCAAGCTCATTTCTACCGAAGTCCGGTTGATCAGGCGGTGATGAACAAGTTGATGGTTGAGCAAATGATAGAGATGAAGCTGGCAGAAAGGGGCGATGGTGACTATGCCTCATTTGATGTATACATGGTTCCATACCCACCTCCCATGCCGCTAAAAGGCTGCGTCCTGGCATTAATAGGCCTCTAAAATTTGAAAAGTTTAACGGGCAAGGGTCTCCCAGAGAGCATATTGCCTACTATATTAATGTAATGGGTGACTTGGCCACCGATGAGTCGTACCTACTAAAATTTTTCAGGTGCACATTATCGGGGCTTGCCTTTGAGTGGTACTCAAGCTTGCAGCCCGGGTCTATTATTAATTGGCCGGTTATGCAAAGGAAATTCAAAGAGAGGTTCCACATCACCGAGAGGGAGGTGACGGTGGCCAAATTGTATGCGACCAGGCAAAGGAACGATGAGTCCGCCCTATAATAAATCAAAAGATGGAGGAACCTCAGTATGAGATGCAGGCGTCCGCCGCACCAGGAGGATGCCGTTGAACTTGAGAAAAGAAGTGCTGGAAAGGATGATATGCACTAAAATGAAGTCGTTTGATCGACTAAACAATGTCGTGGCGGAAATTGAGGCATTCCTATCAAAATACTCTTATGATCCCGCCACCTCAGGCAAGAAGGCCAAGCCAGTTGACAAACAACCGACGCCTAAGGAACTGCACACGGTTGACTTCAAGGCCTTCGAGCAGCAGAAAGAAAAAGACAAAGGGGTTGCTGAGCCTCCCCCAGCCAAACCCGTCGAGTGGCGAGAAGGCCCTTCCCTACGGGAGAAAATGAAAAAGCTGTATTCATTCCCTCGAGATAAGACTCGTGTCTTGTTCGAATGGGCTATGAGATACAACAAGATCACTCTCCCAGAGCCAAAGAGGCCGAATGACCCCAGAAGAAAGGATGACCCTCGTTTCTTCCTGTATCATCAGATGCTCGGGAATGCTATGTCTTTAAAGACATTATTGAGTCTTTAATCATAAAAGGGGAGCTGCAAATGGGCAACTATAAAGTTGATTGTCCATGCCCGCATGAAATGCCCACTCTGGGGGCAACAGTCAACATGATATTATGGATGCACTTTTTATGGATGTGGAATATTGTTCATTTTTATCGGTTTAAAAGTGCGAGGGCATGCCAGTCACATAGTGACAATATATTTCAGGCTCTGAGACTGGAGTGGTCCGGAGCCAGTTGTGCGTGCCGTCTGACTAATCAGACGAAAGTGGGTATTAGGTCGGGACTGAAAACCCACCATGCCATAAAGGTCACGGCCCTAATTACATCCCCCCGAAGGGGGAAAACCTTTGATTAATTGCCAAGATAAGGGGCCCCATGGCCTAAAAATTAGTTTTCATAAAATGAGTGAAAGAATGTATTGAAAAGTGTTAAAATCCCCCGTATAAAGGGGTGGAACATTCAAACCTTGTTGGTCATATGTTGACCGTTTCATGTTCGGACGAGCATCCATGTTGAAAGCATCACAAATATTCATGTAATATCGGGACATGTGTATGCCGCGGTACGACAAATTTGATATATGAGAAATGAAGGAATACAGTTGAATCCCGGTCAAAATGGGTTAAATTCGGTGTGTTATTAGCACGGGACAAGGTCATGCCATGACCATAACGGGGGTGACCCAGGGGTCCAGGCATAATTTGCATGGGCTTCTTTGATATTCCCTTCGCGAAGGGTAAAAGGGGAAGAACTCCAGATGAAACGCCATCAAATCTCTCGACAATGGGGCATCTTTATGGATTTTTGTTATTATGACATTTTTATATCATTATTATCATTGTTACATTATTATTTTATTATTAGATATCATTATTTATCATTTTTTAAATTTATGTGGCCATCATTTGTTTGTTTCGTTTTGTTTTTTTTCTCGAGAAGAGTTGGTAGGGGAGGGGGGTGGCAAAGACAGGAACTGGACATGAGGAGGTTGGTTATGTTTTTCATCTTCTTAGTTTATTTTTATTTTGTTATCTTCCCTTCTTTCTTCTTCTTTTTTTTTTATTTGAGTCATTGATTTATGTTTCATTCATCTCTTTTTCGATTGTTTTCTTGGTAGATCATTTAATCTTCTATTCTTTTTCTCTATGTACGGATCACCAGAACCCAGTTCTACTGGACCCACGAAGGGCAAGTCGACCTGAGACAGAAGGTGGGTCGACCCACCAGCATGTTGTGTCGACGCAGGCACACGGCTGCGTCGACCTGCTCTTCATCAAGCCAACAGAACTCAGTTCTGTCCATTTTTCTTTCTTCTCTTGTTTGATCTTTTCACTTCTTTGTTCATATTGCAAATTTAGTATGGAAATCGGGCGGCAATTAGATCCCATTTTATCTCACAGTTCATTGCATTTTTTTTAGCTTATTTTCTTTTGGGTTTCCTTTACTTGTTTCGTTTGTCACCATTGTTAGGTTTCATGAAGAATCATTTCGCTCTTTTTTTAAAAAAAATCTTTGTTTCTTATTATTATTATTATTTATTAAACTTCAGCTTATATGATTCTTTGGGGCCCATACAGGCCTCGTGCAGGCTTGTGCAGCTACATGGGTTTCAAGGAGAAAAGATATTGGCTACAGGACTGCAGCAAACCAAGAGTGCATTGACATAGCCCTTGGAGTGCGTTGACGCACCCTTAGTTGCCAGTGGATACTTGCTTCCCATTCACGCAGGGGCTCCGCAATGGCATGAAGAGGCCTAAAAAGTACATTCAAGAAGGGCCTAAAGGGAGTCGACTCTCTCTGCGGCCAATGCAATTTCAGCTTGAAAAGGGGTTTAAGCCAACTATGCCCATGCTCAGATATGCATATGCATGGAGTTTCAGTAAAAATTGGAAACATCTTCAGTGCAAGGAATTAAAATGCCTGTTCATGCACATGGATGCAAATGCTATTTCAGTGTAAATGGATCAGATGTGATCATTTTATGAAAGTTCAATGAAATTTCATCTTGTGCGTGCAATTTGAAAAAAAATTCTTTTATGCAAAAGATATTATGTGAATGTAATTATTTTTTGTCATTTTTCTTCTTCTTTCTTCTCTTTTTTTTAAGAGTAGGTCGGCCTTCAAGGGCAGGGGGGGTCGGCCCCCTTGGTCAAGGGGTCCTCCCTTGTGCAGATTTCTGCATAGGGAGGCCCCAGACAGCAGGTATTCAAAGTGGGTTGCAGGGGTTCAAATATGCGTGAAGACATGCATGAAATGCATGAAAAGGGGATTAAAATACATGGGCATGCACATGGATACAATTCAAAAAGAAAGAAAAAACCTACTTACTTCAATATGTGAAATTAAAATGCATATAAGGTTTTGTTTGCATCTAGAATTCATGCATGAAACAATGCATGTGTGAGGATGCACATGTTATTTTTGATGAGCACATGCTTTCTTGATCATCTTTATTGAAGCTCAATGAAACTTTATCATGCCCATGAAACCTTACAGAAAATCTTTCATGCAAAGGATATTGTGCAAATACAAACAAAACAAAACAAAACAAAACAAAATGCCTTTCTTCCTTTTCATCATAGGGTAGGCTAACCCCCAAGGGGGTCGACCCCCTGGGGCAGAGGGGTCGACCCCTATGCAGATCTCTGCACAGGGGCGGCCCGGACAGAACCATTCATAGGCTCTAAAGTCTGATTTTTTTTTAGAGGAGCATCAATTGCTCATGAACAGTATGTAGGTCATATGCAAGCACTCATGCAGAAATCATTGATTTGGTCTGGGGATCTTTGCTCCCTGCTTCCCCCCCTTTTTTATTCTTTTATCTCGTTCATCCTCATCTTCAACAGTTTTATAAAACTAGGGTCATTAATTTACATCTGTTGCTCATGAGTTCACAATGCTTCTTTTTTTTAGTTCAGTTATCTGTCCATGATGTTTTTCAGTTCAATCCGTCTGCCATTATCCTTTTATGTCATCAATCTTCAAAATTGTCCGGCGAAAATCTAGCAGCACCTCCCCTAGACCCGAAGCATTGGGGGGGTATTGATTAGGTACTCGTCCATGGAAGTAATCCGAGATGGCCCCAAATAAGAAAGATGCGGATGAAAGCGGCAACATCCATAGTATCAGCTTTGTGAATCCCCAAGAGGAATGAAGGTGCACGATGAAGATACTCGTGATTCAGAAACTTGGACCACATCAGAAGAACATCAGAAGAACATTGGGGACGGAGCCCGATAGGAGCCCGGGAGGGTGCGAATCCCGATTTGTCACGCCCCGAACCGATAGCAGCGGAACGACTCGTTTGGTCGGAACGTCATAGTTAAACAGTCGTGTCAATCAAAGCATAGTCATAAGATAAGATATAATTGAACAAAATATAATTTTATTGCAAATATAAGTTTGTTAAAATTTCGACTCCAAATGAAGAACTCAATAAAAGAAAATTATAATGGTCTCTCAAACTAGACACGACATGAGACAAAAGACAACAAGACCAGGAGGTTCATCTAGATTTGTCGAAGCTCTCTTCACTCGTTCCCTTGCCCCTCTTGATCGTTCTCGCCATCACTATTATCATTACCTGAAAAACATTGAAAAACACTAGGCGAGCGAATGCTCTATAGGTCTTATATCTCAAGCTCCAAGCTAGCTTTAAGTAATTAACAATTTCTCATGAATATGCAGATCATGCAAGGTATCATAATCAAGAACTATAACGGCACGAGATAGATTGAATGAATTAGAGACAATTTCAAGAACTATAAAGGAAAGTAGACGTGACAATAGATAATTGCAAAGTCATTCTAGAGGAGACAATAACAAGCGTCTCAATAAGGCACTCGCTTCCATAAGAGCATAACATGTAACTATCACTTTATAAGATTGGCCATATACATTTAAGAGTTCAAACAATCAAATAATGACAATCACTTGTGGAAGGTCATAGATCAATCTTACTTTTGGTTGGTGCAATGCCACACCCGATCAATCATGATACCGGCACACATTTGGACTTTGCCTCGCCCATGGGATCAGATTCGGACCCCATCACTTTTCTTTCTAGCATTGAGTATCAATTAATTGGACCCATGGCCCCTTTTATGTCCTAGACGAATTCCACTTCAATTAATGGCCAAAGAGTTCCAAGGCATCGCGTATGTAGGAACATTAAGGTAGATTCTGGAGAAGGGGAAAATCTACCGCCCAAGAGCATGGCCCGACTAGGTCTAATTTGACCCAACTAGGCCTAGCTCCCCAAAGTGACAGCCCCATTTTGGCCCCACTTACTCCAAGCACAAAAACCCTCACAGATCAACACTTCCTAGGGGACCACTGGGTCCGGAAGTCCAAGCGACAGGTCGATCGGGAAAGCCCCCACAAGGGTCCAGCAGACCCTGTCTGAGCTATGCCTCCCTCACCCGGAAGGACTCTCAGCAGGCGCCCCGAGCTTGAACCAACTGTTGGAAGCACATCTAAGCATCCGTTACGCAACCACTGGGAGTAGGGAACTCTAAGGGATAAGGGAGAGCGAGAGTCCTCGTGCTATTAAAAGCCCATGACGAAGACGTAACCTCCCCAGAATCCCCTCGGCTTCCGGCACTTTTACGATAAAATGGACTGCTATATAAACCCCAGGAAAGTCCTTCAGAAAGGTAAGAAGAAGCATCCTGAGAGAAAACCACCACACCTCTTGGTGGAGAATAATCGTGCGCCCTTTCTTTCTCTTGCCACCTCTCTTCGCATCCATGCTCTATCGCACTTGCTGACTTAGGCATCGGAGGATTTTCCCCAGGGTTCCATCCCTAAGCACCTCTGACCTGTTTCCCCTCTTGCAGAGTATACACGTGTTGTGACCATGACCAAAGATGCCTCCAGGATCTCATGGCTCAAGAGCAGCGCGAGATTACACCTCTTCATCTGGCGCCGTCTATGGGAAATGAGCGAAGAGCCATCATGGTTGTAGACGCCTAATTTCAGACATCTCGCGGACCTTGTCTAGCCATCATAGAAGTGACGCTCTTTTCTTGGTTGGTTGAGAGTGTGGGGTCTCATCCCTTTTAGGTAGGTGAATTTTTGGAGTACTATATACGATTCTCTCTATTTTTCCACTGATCCTTGGAAGGCCAAAGTCTTGGCCGCCCACATCCCTTGGTGGCCAGATAGTTGGCCGCCCAGCCCATTCCAAGGCGGCCACACAGTTGGCCGCCCACATCCCAAGGTGGCCACATAGTTGGCCGCCTACCCCATTCCAAGAAGGGCACTAACCTGGCCGCCCAGCTCCCAAGAATGCTAGAACCTTGGCTGCCTCTTGTCAACCGCCCGTCAACTCCACGATCCGCCCACTCCGGGCACATCCTCCAAAACTGCTCCCACTCCGAGGGGGTTCGAGACTCACGTAGCTTACACGTAATCAATTTTTGAATGGTTTCCAAGGAGGGACATTCCCCCACATATAAAAAACTCCATTCCGATCCATCTCACTAGAGGGTGGGGTTGGACATTTTCTGACGGGGGGGTTGAACATTTTTGGAGGAGGAGAGGTTACTAGTTCGAGGGAGAGAGAGCTGTGAGCATGAGAGCACCTTCCCAACCTTCCGCTCGCAGCAGAACCTGCCGTTGAAGTGCTCCGCAATCGGAGAATCTAGGTTACAGGGGGCGGCCATCGATATGGCCGCCCACCTCTTTTGAACGGCCAAATAGCTAGCCACCTCCTACTGGTTGACGGGCAAACCCCGTCCTTCTTTCCCTTATTCCCTATATTGCTACGTTTCTTCCTATTTTACTACATGCATGCATACTAGATCTTCCTAGCTTCCTATTTTAAGCAGGTTTTCCAATCCAAAACATAGGGAAGGCGGATGGTCGAAAGTGTCGGCCATCCCCCTTTCCGCCCCCTTACTGGTACTTCGTCATCGACTCGTAGAGCTCCTCGCTCTTGGTCGGCCGAGAGCGAGGATAGAAGAACCCACCATCTCCCCACTCCTAAGGCATCCACGATCATCACTCCTGTGAGGCCCAGGTATAGGTCTCTGGAGATCACACCTATTTCTATTTTTCTAACCTGTGCACTGTAGGTAGCAGCAGCACATAGTTCGGGAGGACACACGCATGCCGTACGAGGACGCATTCCCGGCGCCTACAACCTTCTGGCGATCACGGTGGGACCCTGATTGCTTACTGTGAGTCTTTAGATTGAAGTTAATTGCATTTATTTTCTTGCAAATAGCCTTTTTCCCATTTGATTTTTCATTTTGTTAGTTGCTCCTGTGATTGTTCTGCACTCGGTACGCCTGCAAGATCAAAACAGGTGTCGGCCAGGTGTCTGGCCGCCTAGGTCCTAGGGCAGCGAAAGACCTGGCTGCCGACCACATCTTAGAAGGCCAAAGACTTGGCCGCCTAGAACACAAGGTGGCCATGTATCTGGCCGTCCAACCCCTTTGAGCTGCCATCGAGTTGGTCATCTCCTGTTCGCGTTTCTACTGCCATTTCAATCCTGTTTGCATAGTTTAGCTTTTGTTTTATGTATTTTGCTTCTGTTTATTCTCACATTGCAGGTTTGAGTCCGGGGTGGGCTTAGGAAGAGCCGGCGTCACACATATTAGGAACACCCTCCCTTTGATTTGGACTCTTGACCTGGGGATTCCCACTCGGGTGTAACTAGTCCTTTTCAATTGGGAACCTCTGTGAGTCCCCGGAACCGTGGATTCCCACACGGTCACCGTGCAGGTTGTATCCTTGAAGTCCTATTAGATTTCCTAAAGGGCTTTGAGTGAGTGTTATTTTTGGATTATCTCGGAGTTTGGCCTTGATTTCCGTAGAAAATTCCATTTTCATCCAAGAGGGAACAAATTTAAATTGGACGAATCTTTGGCTTAACCTAAGCTAAAAACTATGGGGCGCATTGTTTGAATACATGCTTGCTGTTACATACAATTAATTCAATCCTAATTGGTCTTAAAATTCCACTTGAATCTTCGAAATCAATTATGTTGAGTTACAATGGCGATGGCTCAATGTTATTCTAACATGCATGTGGTTGATGAGGATGATTTTGAATCCTATGGCACACAAACCCAACTTTATTTTGAAATAGATACACCCAATGCCTTCATTAGGATGGGTCAAAATTCACCAATTCATGTGGGTCAAAGTTCAAGTAGTGAAGAATCATCCTCCGAAAGTCAAGAATCCATCAATCTCAAGACCCCGTGAATCTCCCCAAAGGAAGACCAAGAGCTAGCTTGAGTACTATCTCGATATTCCCCTAACTATTTGCTCGCTCTAGCCTCTTGAAGGAGATCACATCTCAATCCTCAACTCATTCCAAAGAGATCTACAACTCCAATTCTGATGCCAAACTCATTTAATAGGACTCCCTCTCAGGTTCCTAATCAACCTAACCACCCTCTTCATCATCAAGGGGTTGTATCCTCTCCGATTTCTCATGCTATGCCAAATGGCAATGCACCCCTTAAGCAATCCAATCTGATATCCTGACAAGAGGTGGAAAGGTATGTTGGCAAGTGGTTGCCGAACATCTCCCAAAAGCTCAAACTCATTCCTTCGCTAGCTATTGCAAACTTCCGAATGCTTATTTTCCCCTGGGTTTCAAAGCCCCCAAATATCGGAAGTATGATGGTTCCACCAATCCACGTGAACATCTTTCTTCCTTTCTAATGGGTTCTCATCAATGGCTTTACAATCGGGTCCTCCTAGTTCATCTCTTATAAAAATATCTAGAAGGAGAGGCCTTTAGGTGGTTCTCTTCACTCCCGGCCATTGATCTGATCAATTTTGACATTGTGTCCGAGCGTTTTATTGCTCATTTCGGCCACATGGCTAATGTAGCTCCCACCCTCGCGGATCTTATCATGGAAAAGATGAAGTCCAATGAGGACTTCATTCAATTTGCCAAAAGGTGGAGAGCTATGGCTTCTAGGTCTGGGATTGCCATCCCGGAATCCCAAGACATCACTATTCTAGTCAATAATGCAACTCCTCAGCTCCGTGCTATCTTGATGCTTAGCAAATTTCACACATTCACTCAACTCTACAAACGAGCTCATGTTGTTCAAACTCAACTCAAACATTCCTCATTTCCATTCCCATATCTAGATGATTATGATGTCCCGACCTCTGAAGGGGTAAGATTCCATGATCACATCAATCTCTTCAACCAGCCTTCTAATCTCATCAATCGTGTGGTTGCCACTACATGCCACGGGGCGCCCATGAGTGGGATGGAGAACATCCCCAACTCCTTTTCTTTTCATCAATCACCTCATGTTCCATCCTACACTCATGAAATGTTAGCCACGGTTAGGGGCAATCAGGAGTCTAAGTTAATGGGAAGAGGTCAACAATGGCAATATGATGAGGAAAAAGTGGTGAATGATCAACCCATAGTGAGCTCGGACATAGCGAACAAGATTGGCCATGAACAAGGGGCAAGACCTTTAGTCTTGATCCAACCCAAGAGTGAACCACCCCAACAAAGCCAAGACATCCCTCCTTCCACTCCAATTCCACCTGAAGGGGCAAGGCCCCTGGTTCTTGTCACGCCCTGAGCCTTTATTACAGCAGAAGACTCGCTCGAGGAACGCGAACAGCCGGCATGGTAAGCATCTTGCAAGCAAGAACGATCAGAGCGCAAGGCAATCACACATAAGAATGCAATCACACAATATTTACTCAACTTCAACTTTCATTAATAATCAAATCCACTATTCGAATACAACCACTAATTCAACTTCCATCATGCTAGACTCAAGAAATAAGAAATTACATAGACTCGATCTAAACAATGTAAACTTCCTAAGTCTTCGCTCATTCTTTATTCACTCTTGGATCCGCTACTTGAACATTCCGAATCCGAACCCGACTCACTTCCATTTCATGAAAAAGAATGGAAATAGGTAATGAGCACACTTACCCAGTAGGTATCTTCGCATCAACATGAAGGCATCATTAAAGTAATTAACGTTTTTGCTCTAGAGGAATAAGGTAAAATCATGCAATTAAACCAAAGTATGTAAGACAGAATCAGAGCAAGTATGAACTAGCAAAAATGTTATAAGAACATGATATGGCCTTTCATGAACAAGAATGTAACGAGAATGTACTAGCAAGTCACATAATCATCACTCCAGTATCTTTTGCTTATGAGCAAGTACTTCGTGAATTTCTGTGGAATATCAAGAAAGTCAAGTATCAATCATGCTGTGTTGTGTTGTGGATTTTCTCTTATTTATAAAGTAAGTACTCCCAGTGCAATGCGACGCCCGTAGCATCATACCCCATGGTTTATAATAGTATGTTTCCGACAATCAGCCGAGGGGACTAGCATAGAGCCCTTGAACACAATCAGTGCTCGATTGCATCTTCAAGTATAAATCAAGCTTTTTCCACGTATATAACAATAAAGTATGGCCAAGAATGTACAATTCCAACAAGCTCTTGATAATAATAATTCAATGAATGAATGCTTTAATAAGAATCATGAGAAATCAAGAATGCTTATACTATGTTATGCTTATGGAAATAAGTCGGCAGCATAACGGTACGTTCTTTATCTTCCATTCATTATATTAGGTTTCTTGATCAATATGATAAGTTCTAGATCATCAAGAGTCCATCTAGAAATCTTGGAATATCAACCCTTGGTCAAACCTCGGGTTAAAATACTCGAGCATTATGACGGTCGTGTACTGGGCCGTTACATGATGTGACGCTCCAGTATTGGGCCGTTACATTAGTCTGAATCCCAAACCAAGAAATCGGACTTAGTTGAATGTGACGGTCGTATATTGGGCCGTTACATGTGCCTGACGGTCCAATATAGATCCGTTACACTACTGATAACCAGAAACATCGATAGTGTAATCTAATCAATTGGTTTTAATGGTACACCCAACTCGGCGTCCTAGTGGGAATCCCAGGCTCGTAGAGAATTACGGAGGCATTGAAACAAGATTTCCTAGTCCATTGGAAGGAATATCAAATAGAGAGGTCCTCATGTCCAACAATAATTTTCCTATAGTGCAAAGTGAACTAATGGACATATACCTGAATATATGACATGTACTTAGAGAAATGACTCTATTGATAGAGAGGATGTGTAACAATAAGAAATCATGATAAAACTCCGTCAATACATCTTTGGAAAATCATGATTTAGATACAAAACTATAGAATTTTGGCACATGAAATTAACATAACTTAAAATAACTTAAGTTACCTTAATTATGTAATTTCTATCATGAATCAGTAGATAATCTTAAAGACATGAAATCAGGTCAAAACGTAGATAACTAGGCTTATTTATAAGTTAAATTAACTAGTTTCCTATTCTGTCTACAGTTACCCTGACGGTCTAGAATGGGTGGGTCACAATGACTGTGACGGTTTATCGTGAGGCCGTTACAGTAATGTAACGCTCCTGTTAAGGTGCGTCAGAGACAATAGAGTAATTGAGATGCAGTAGATGGTGTGACGGCTTATCGTAAGGCCGTTAGATCATTGTGACGGTCTTACCTTGATGCGTTAGAGTCCATTCTAACAGTATAAAGAAATTAAAAGACTGTGATTTGAAACCATGTCATATTTTGAAAAGATTTAACTACCCCAATCATGACAAAATGAAGTAAAGGTCATCTAGATGCATAGGTTGCAGTGAATTGACTAGATAATATCTTTGATCTTTGATTAGGGCTAAGAATATGTATGCATGCATAAACCCACTAAAACTTGGAATTCATAGTCTATAATGCATGAAATCAAGTACAATCAGAGGGCTTTTATCACTAACAAGATGTTTTTGCCAATCATGAGATAACCTACCCTTTTATATGAGCTTTAAACTTCTAATTTGAGTCTGAAAGATGTGCCCTAGTTCTCCCTTTCTAATGAATTTCCAGCAACTTCACGCTGCTATAGCTCCTCAGCCTCTTGACCTAAGGATGTGAAATTTTGAGGGTACAAAGATGAAACTAAGGTGAACAAAAAGTTCTTAAGGATTAAATTCTAATTACCTCGTTTAAATGTCCTAATCTCTTGATCTCCAGGGGTCCTTTGCTCTGAATCTTGGGTTACTATGGTCGAACCAGCAACTTTAGAAGCTTCGATCTCCCTGGTTGCTTGATCTCCTAGCACGAAATTTGGAGCACTATTAGTCTAAAGTATACTAAAAAAAATCTTCTAAAGAATTTACCCGAAATTATATCTCCTTACCTTGATTCTTCACGAGCCAAAAGTAAGGGTCACTCAGTTCAGAACTAGGTCCTATTTATATGGTCTTGAAGATTAGATCGATTCTAGAGTCCTTAATTTGCCAGATCCTAATCCCTAAGAGTCCTTAGTAATGTTATAAACTCTCCCAAGTCGATCTCTTGTAGATAAGATCCCAAAGTTCTAATCTTTTTGCTCGTTCTTTCTTTCACGGAACTGTCAGGATGTAACGCATGAAGACTAGTGTGTTACATGGCTGTGGCGGTCGCACGATAGACCGCTACATCCAACGTGCACAGAGTTCAACACCAATCAAACTCTTTTGTTAATTATCCATATTCTTATCCATAAAAATGATATTTTATCCTTAAAATACGTGAATAGGCTAAATAACCTTCTAGAATATGGGCCAAACTTAATGGGCTTGGTTCTTAAACCCTTTTGGATTTTATTTAAATAGGCTAGGTTAATTATTTAACATAATTGGGCCTTATAATGACTTATTAATCCAATAATCCTTTTATTAGTCTATTTAGCACTTATAAATTCTAAAAAGTTCTATAAATAACTTGGAAATTATTACATAAATTCTGGGACCCTACACCCGCCTCCACTTAGAAGAATTTGGTCCCCAAATTCAATACATGGGTTATGAAGAGTGTACTTATAGTTGAATAATTCAGAAAATCTTTTCCGCATGACTTCTTCAGTTTCCCATGTTGCTTCATATGGCCATGCTTTCTTCCATTGAATCTTGACCATAAGAATAACTTTATTTCTTAGTTGACGTACTTCTCGTTCCAGAATCTTTTTCGGCGTTTGCTCGTACGTCATATTCTTCTGAATCTCTAGATTGTCATAAGTGATACTATGGTCAGGATCATATACATATTTCTTTAGCATAGAGATGTGAAATACGTCATGAACTCCTGCTAATTGTGGAGGTAAAGCCAGTCTATAAGTCACTTCACTAACCCTTTCGAGAATTTCAAACGGACCAATGAACCTTAGAGTTAGTTTGCCCTTAATGCCAAATCTCCGAATACCACGACCTGGAGAAACCTTGAGATACACATGGTCTCCTACTTGAAATTCCAAGTCTCGTCTACGATTATCAGCATAAGACTTTTGCCGATCTTGTGCCATCTTTATTCTCTCTTGAATAAGCTTGATCTTCTCTGTAGAATCTCTGATAATATCGGGGCCTAGGAATTGTCTTTCCCCTATTTCACTCCAACATATTGGTGATCGACAACTTTTTCCATATAGAGCTTCAAAAGGTGCCATTTGTATGCTGGCTTGGTAACTATTGTTATATACAAATTCTACCAGAGGCAAGTGATCATGCCAACTACCTCCAAAATTAATAACATAAGCCTTGAGCATGTCTTCTACCACCTGATTCGTTCTTTCTGTCTGACCATTAGTTTGTGGATGAAAGGCTGTGCTGAAATTCAATCTAGTCCCTAGTGACTGTTGTAGACCCTTCTAAAATTATGATGTAAATCGAGGATCTCTATCAGATATAATAGTGACTGGGACACCATGTAATTTAATAATTTATTTTATGTATAATGCTGCCAGGATATCTACAGAGCATCGACTTTTGATTGGTATGAAATGTGCAGATTTAGTTAATCGGTCTATGATTACCCATATACCATCGTGTCCACCTCTTGTCTTAGGTAACCCCATAATGAAATCCATCCCTATACTCTCCCACTTCTATTCGATAATATTCAAGGGATGCAGTTTACCTGCGGGTCTAAAATGCTCTACCTTTACTTGTTGACAAGTGAGACAGCGAGACATGAAATCAGCTATTTCTCTCTTCATGTTGGGCCACCAGAAATTTCTTTTGAGATCCTGATACATTTTTGTACTACCTGGGTGAATGGTATACCTGGATTTATGTGCTTCTTCTAGAATCAATTTCTTCGTATCCTCATGATCCGGTACACACACTCGGCCCTTGAATATATAGCAATCTTCCATCCTCCGTAGTAGAGAAATTCGACCGTTGTTCAATATTAGCCTTAATTTCTAGTAACACGAGATAAACATTTTGCAACTTGACTAGATCCTCTATTAAGGTAGGTTGAGCTCGGATATTAGCCATGAAGTAATCTTCTTCCTTCCTGTCAATATCTAAGTTCAATTGAGCAAATTGAGGAATAAGATTAGTCATACTAATCATAAGACTTGATAGCATACCCATTGGTTTTCTGCTGAGTGCATCCGCAACAGCATTAGCTTTGCCAGGATGACATTGAATAGACAAATTAAAATCCTTGAGATATTCCAACCATCTTCTCTGCCTCATATTTAGCTCTTTTTGAGAAAATAAGTATTTCAAGCTTTTGTGGTCCGAGTAGACCGTAAACTATTCTCCATAGAGATAATGACGCCAAATTTTTAAGGCAAAAATGACAGCTGCTAATTCCAAATCCTGTACAAGATAATTTTCTTCGTGACGCTTCAATTGTCTTGAAGAATAACATATTACTCTTCCATTTTGCATAAGGACACACCCTAAGCCAATACCTGATGCATCCGTGTATACTTCGAATCCACCAGCTTCCATCGGTAGTGTTAGAATAAGAGCTGTAGTAAGATGATTTTTTAAGAGTTTGGAAACTCTCCTCACATTCCTCTGACCAGACAAAAGGATTTTCTTTTCTCGTCGGTCTAGTTAAAGGAACTGTAATCTTTGAAAAATCTTTAATGAATCTTCTATAATAACCAGCTAGACACAGAAAACTTCGTACTTCTGCTACGGTTGTTGGCCGGCTCCAATTCCTGACAGCTTCTACCTTAGAAGGATCCACCGTAATACCTTCTTTTGAAATAATGTGGCCTAGGAATGAAACTTCCTTGAGCCAGAATTCACATTTATTTATCTTGGCATAGAGTTTATGTTCTTTAAGTGTTTGCAAAGCTATTTTCAAATGTTCTTCATGTTCCTCCTTTGTCTTGGAGTATATCAAGATATCATCAATGAAGAGGACGATAAACTAGTCCAGATATGGCTGGAAGACACTGTTCATAAGTTGCATGAATGCTGCCGGGGCATTAGTTAATCCGAATGGCATTACCACGAATTCATAGTGACCATAACGACTTCGAAAAGCTGATTTATAAATGTCTTCTTCTTCAATTCTAAGCTGATGATAACATGATCTGAGGTCTATCTTAGAGAAATATTCTACTTCTGAAAGCTGATCGAAGAGCTCATCAATACGCGGCAACGGATACTTATTTTTAATTGTGAGTTGATTCAGTCGCCGGTAATCGATGCATAGCCTGAGAGAACCATCCTTTTTCTTGACAAATAGAACTGACGCACCCCAAGGGGATGTGCTAGGTCTGATGAAGCCTTTGTCTAGTAATTTTTACAGCTACCTTTTTAATTCCTTGAGTTCTGTGGGGGACATCCTATAAGGGGCTATAGAAACAGGTGCTGCTCCTAGAATGAGTTCAATAGTGAAGTTCACTTCCCTCTCGGGTGGTAAACTGGGTAATTCAGAAAGGAACACATCAGGGAACTCACTTACAATAGGATTGTCTGCTAAGATAATCTCTTTGGATTCGGTAATAATGGCAGAAGCAAGAAAAGCTTCACATCCTTGCGAGATAAGTTTGCAAGCGTGAAGAGAAGATATAATAGTAGGATGCTTCTTGTACTTGATGCCAAGAAAAGAGAATCTTGGAAGACTGGGCTCTCAAAATGATATAATCTTATTTCGGTAATTGATATAAGCATCATGATGTACAAGCCAATCTACCCCTAAAATGGCATCATAACCTTTCATGTCAAGGCATACTAAGTTTGCGGGGAGA
This sequence comes from Amorphophallus konjac, assembly GCA_022559845.1. Lineage (NCBI taxonomy): Eukaryota > Viridiplantae > Streptophyta > Magnoliopsida > Alismatales > Araceae > Amorphophallus > Amorphophallus konjac. Next base: position 119,014,358 of record CM040123.1, read on the forward strand.
TTGTGACCTACTATCACTTCGCTATCAGGATAATAGTCGGTAAGCTTTGTTCTAGAACCTAAGGGTGTGGTAATAGCGAGATCTGAAGGTAGGGGAACTGAGGTAATTGATAATATTTTTGCAAAAGTAGTGGAGATAAAAGAATGAGAGGCACCAGTGTCGAATAGCACAAATGCAGGACGAGAACAAATTTGAACAGTACCTTCCATAAGCCCACCATCCCTGGGCGCTTCCTCTTCTTCTAAGACGGCATTGAGGTGAGCCTGCCTCCTACGTCCTCCACCAGACGATTGGTCTTTCATAAGGGGGCAATCTGGCATGCGATGCTCCCTACTTCCACAATGTAAAGAAGCGCCAAGGCGCTTCTAACACTCCTCAGCCGAATGACCGAATTTTTCACAAAATGTGCAAGCCGTGGTGACCTGCTCCTTCTCCTCCTTAACTTTCTTTTGCTTATGGGAACTTCCACCATTCCCATTCCTGGATCTTTTACGGCTCTTGTAGGGCTCCGTGATGCTGAACTTTTCTTTCTTATAACGCCGATCTGAGCGTCGGCTAGACTCTTCTCCTTTCCCTTTTAATTTCTCAACCTTCTCTAAGGTCCTTTCACATAAATACGCTCGTTGAACCATTTCCGCATAAGTATAGATGTTTTGGGTCCCGAGCTGCTGAATGAAACCGGGCCGTAACCCGTCCATGAACCAATTAGCCTTCAATAAATCGGTGCTGATAAGATGTGGTGCGTAAGGTGCAAGTCTTGAGAATTGTAGTTCATATTCAGCAACCATCATCATTCCTTACCGAAGAGCGGCGAACTCCATAGCCTTTCATTCCTTTACGTGCTCAGAAAAGTACTTGGCACGGAATAGGGTAAGAAAACCATCCCATGTATGAGGTGCATCGGCCGGAGGTGCCGGAACCGACTTCCACCATCTATGGGCATCTTTGTTGAGTTAGAAGGTTGAGAGACGCACCTTCTCTTGATCGGTGCATTGGATAACATCAAAGATATGATTCATTTCGTCTATCTAGTTCTCTACCTCGTTAGGATTAGAAGAACCATAGAAACACGGAGGGTTTAAGCTCCAAAAGTTACGATGCAAATCACCAGCCCTTGCTCCTGCGCCAACTTGCGCCATGGTTTGTAATGGCTGAGTGAGGCCATCAACAATTTGTTGCATACCATTCCAATCTACGCGATGAGCCATGGTAATAATAGGGTACCTGAGAGAAAAATAACAACTTGTTATTTCTCGTGAAACTAGAAGGAAAATCAATCTTAAAACTAATTAACTATCTTATCCTGGGTTCTATCCAATTCTCACATGGGTGTGGAAATTTCTTCCTTAGTTCATAGGTAGGGGTCCTTATACCCTGGACTTATCCTATGACATGACTCTTCTTCCTAAGTCATGAGACTTAGGCTCTGATACCAACTTAACTGTCACGTCCCAAGCCTTTATTACAGCTGAAGACTCGCTCGAGGAACGCGAATAGTCGGTATAGTAAGCCTCTTGCAAGCAAGAACGATCAGAGGGCAAGATAATCACACATAAGAATATAATCGCACAATATTTACTCAACTTCAACTTTCATTAATAATCAAATCCACTATTCGAATACAACCACTAATTCAACTTCCATCATGCTAGACTTAAGAAATAAGAAATTACATAGGCTCGATCTAAACAATGTAAACTTCCTAAGTCTTCGCTCATTCTTTATTCACTCTCGGATCCGCTACTTGAACATTCCGAATCTGAACCCGACTCACTTCCATTTCCTGAAAAAGAATGGAAATAGGTAATGAGCACCCTTGCCCAGTAGGTATCTTCGCATCAACATGAAGGCATCATTAAAGTAATTAACGTTTTTGCTCTAGAGAAATAAGGTAAAATCATGCGAATGCGATCAATCATACGATTAAACCAAAGTATGTAAGATAGAATGAGAGCAAGTATGAACTAGCAAGAATGTTATAAGAACATGATATGGCCTTTCATGAACAAGAATGTAACGAGAATGTACTAGCAAGCCACATAATCATCACTCTAGTATCTTTTGCTTATGAGCAAGTACTTCATGAATTTCTGTGGAATATCAAGAAAGTCAAGTATCAATCATGCTATATGGTGTTGTGGATTTTCACTTATTTATAAAAAAAGTACTCCCAGCGCAATGCGACGCCAGTAGCATCATACCCCATGGTTTATAATAGTATGTTTCCGACAATCAACCAAGGGGACTAGCATAGAGCCCTTGAACACAATCAGTGCTCGATTGTATCTTCAAGTTTTTTCCACGTATGTAACAATAAAGTATGGCCAAGAATGTACAATTCCAACAAGCTCTTGATAACAATAATTCAATGAATGAATGCTTGAATAAGAATCATGAGAAATCAAGAATGACTTATACTATGTTATACTTATGAAAATAAATCGACAGCATAACGGTACGTTCTTTATCTTCCATTCATTATATTAGGTTTCCCTATCAATATGATAAGTTCTAGATCATCAAGAGTCAATCTAGAAACCTTGGAATATCAGCCCTTGGTCAAACCTCGGGTTAAAATACTCAAGCATTGTGACGGTCGTGTACTGGGCCGTTACATGATGTGATGCTCCAGTATTGGGCCGTTACATTAGTCTGAATCCCAAACCAAGAAATCGGACTTAGTTGAATGTGACGGTCGTATATTGGGTCGTTACATGTGCCTGATGGTCCAATATAGATCCGTTACACTACTGATAAGTAGAAACATCGATAGTGTAATCTAATCAATTAGTTTTAATAGTACAACCAACTCGGCATCCTAGTGAGAATCCCAGGCTCGCAGAGAATTACGGAGGCCTTGAAACAAGCTTTCCTAGTCCATTGGAAGGAATATCCAATAGAGAGGTCCTCATGTCCAAGAATAATGTTCCTATAGTGCAAAGTGAACTAATAGACATATACCTAAATATATGTCATGTACTTAGAGAAATGACTCTATTGATAGAGAGGATGTGCAACAATAGGAAATCATGATAAAACTCCATCAATACATCTTTGGGAAATCATGATTTAGATACAAAACTATAGAATTTTGGCACATTAAATTAACATAACTTAAAATAACTTAAGATACCTTAATTATGTAATTTCTATCATGAATCAGTAGATAATCTTAAAGACATGAAATCAGGTCAAAACTTAGATAACTAGGCTTATTTATAAGTTAAATTAACTAGTTTCCTATTCTGTCTATAGTTACCCTGACGGTCTAGAATGGGTGCGTCACAGTGACTGTGACAGTTTATCGTGAGGCCGTTACAATAATGTAACACTCATGTTAAGGTGCGTCAGAGACAACAGAGTAATTAAGATGCAGTAGATGGTGTGACGGCTTATCGTCAGGCCGTTAGATCACTGTGACGGTCTTACCTTGATGCGTCAGAGTCCCTGCTAACAGTATAAAGAAATTAAAAGACTGTGATTTGAAACCATGTCATGTTTTGAAAAGATTTAACTACCCCAATCATGACAAAATGAAGTAAATGTCATCTAGATGCATAGGTTGTAGTGAATTGACAAGATAATATCTTTGATCTTTGATTAGGGCTAAGAATATGTATGTATGCATGAACCCACTAAAACATGGAATTCATAGTCTATAATGCATGAAATCAAGTACAATCAGAGGGCTTTTATCCCTAACAAGATGTTTTTGCCAATCATGAGATAACCTACCCTTTTATCTGAGCTTTAAACTTCTAATTTGAGTCTGAAAGACGTGCCCTAGTTCTCCCTTTCCAGTGAGTTTCCAACAACTTGACGCTGCTCTAGCTCATCAGCCTCTTGACCTAAGGAAGTGAAATTTTGAGGGTACGAAGATGAAACTAAGGTGAACAAAAAGTTCTTAAGGATTGAATTCTAATTACCTCGTTTAGACGTCCTAATCTCTTGATCTCCAGGGGTCCTTTGCTCTGAATCCTGGGTTACTATGGTCGAACCAGCAACTTTGGAAGCTTCGATCTCCTTGGTTGCTTGATCTCCTAGCACGAAATTTGGAGAACTATTAGTCTAAAGTATACTAAACAAAATTTTCTAAAGAACTTGTCCGAAATTATATCTCCTTACCTTGATTCTTCACGAGTCAAAAGTAAGGGTCGCCCAGTTCAGAACTAGGCCCTATTTATAAGGTCTTGAAGATTAGATCGATTCTAGAGTCCTTAATTTGCCAGATCCTAATCCCTAAGAGTTCTTAGTAATGTTATAAACTCTCCGAAGTCGATCTCTTGTAGATAAGATCCCAAAGTTCTAATCTTTTTGCTCGTTCTTTCTTTCACGGAACTGTTAGGATGTAACGCATCAAGACTGGTGCGTTATATGGCTGTGGCGGTCGCACGATAGACCGCTACATCCAACGTGCACAGAGTTCAACATCAATCAAACTCTTTTGTTAATTATCCATATTATTATCTATAAAAATGGTATTTTATCCTTAAAATACATGAATATGCTAAATAACCTTCTAGAATATGGGCCAAACTTAATGGGCTTGGTTCTTAAACCCTTTTGGATTTTATTTAAATAGGCTAGGTTAATTATTTAACATAATTGGGCCTTATAATGATTTATTAATATAATAATCCTTTTATTAGTCTATTTAGCCCTTATAAATTCCAGAAAGTTCTATAAATAACTTAGAAATTATTACATAAATTCTGGGGCACTACAGTTCTCATCTTGCCTAAGGGCACATCATCTACTCGACAGTCAAATCAAGGTGTCTCTTCTCTGCTTATGGCGGAGGTTCACTCAACTTCATCCATTTTTCACCAAGACACTTCACGGGAGGAGCTAGTATCATATCTTGATCTAATCAAGCTAGCTCTTACCCCACCCATACTGCCAACTCAATTTGAACCAACTCCTATTGTTGATGAGTCATTTGCAACCTCTACCCCAATTGATCTAGCTCTGATTCAGCTTCTCTAATATGAAGATATCCATTTTGATGAATCATATGCCGGATTTGCTGTCGTAACTCAAGATGTCATTCCAATTTTCTAACCAAGCTCTCCACATATCCCCAACCCTAAGATTGCTCCTTCTTTAGAAATTTTGGCCGACATTTCCACGGTGTCAGACTCGGCCACGATCATGTCATCAAAGGACAAGGAGCCCATCATCTCTACCTTGGATGTCCATCAATCTACTCCATTCCCTGAATTCATATAGTCACCCGTACTTAAGGAGAAACCCCAAGAGATAGGATGGCGCATAATGTCTAAGATTGGCTATACATATGGTGCAGGGTTAGGAAAGGACGAGCAAGGAATCAAGGAGCCGATTGAGGAAAATAGAACAATTGAGAGATTTGGATTATGGTGTCAACCAACTAAGGTTAGCAAAGATGATTCAAACAGGTGGAATTTGCATGATCATTTTGTAAAGGAATCTTGTCTTGTGGAAGAGAGAATTGCCAATGTAGAAATATACCATGAAGATGAACATGTGAATCCAAATGAAAAGTCCCATGATGTAGACATAGAGGATTCAGGTTTATCAAAACTATTCTCTGAAGAATCATTGTCCCACTCTATAACCCAAGTAGAAATCTATGAGGCAAAAGGAGAACCAACTTTGTTAGTCCACCTCTTTTTTTTATTCCTCTTGTTTACGTCCTTCAAAAGTGGTGCCGTCTCCAAAGCTGATCAATTCCAAAAATAAAAGCCTGAAGTTGTCATTGGAAGCCCACTCTAGGGGCAAAACTTTCAATCCAATATTCCCTAGCTCAGGAACTTTCATCCTCCATCTTTAATCACAAAGCTCCAATCAACAGCCCTGCCAGGGGCATTTGCTCTGTACATAATAGGTCAGATTTAGAAGAGTCCAAATCTTTGGCTACACCACACAAGAAGGTTAGGGGCACCTGAATTCCCTACCTACTTTGGTCAGGTCTAGCTGAAAGTTATAAATTGTTAACTCATATCTTAATGTTTAGTTTAATGCATTCAATAAATTTGCTTCAAGATGAAGAACGATCTAGCCCACCTCCTATGGCCAAACACATTCAAGTCAAAGAGACCATTGATCCTAGTAGGTATAGGGGTCGTGTCCACGGCAGCATATTTGCTTCCCATCCACTTGAACCTTATTTCCGACCAACCAAGGAGGTGGACTGCTCCTCTTCCTCCATCCAGCACTCCACAGAGTGCCCCGACGGTACCGTCCACTTTGTAAGAACCCTTGTGCATAGCTTATAATCCAAAAGCCAAAAAAATAGAAAATTCAAACCCAAAATCACAAAAAAAAATCAAAAACCAAAGAAAATCAATTATCTGGCAGCTGCCATGTGTTTCAATCTATATCCCTTCATGTATGTTAAGGTTAGGTTGCATTAAAGCCTTGATAGTTTAAGACTTTCATCTATCAGAACCGAGGAGAATTCTGTTTGGCTAAGCTAATGCTCCAAGGGGCAGGCAATATGCACACACTCACATGCTTTCAAAAATATGGCAACAGCCTAAAATGGGTGACTATCCCGAAGATTTCTTGAAGACTCCAAAATCCTCCTTTTCCTCTCTACTCGACCGATCAAGATAGTCGGCGCTCTTAAGGCCTTGAGCTCAGCAGCTGAAACACAATACCCCCAAGTGAGAGTAGGACTCACCTTCCTTCCCTTGCAAAATGAGACCAGAGCACGTGAAGAGGGTAGTGTCCCCGCAGACAAAAAATTCAAAAGTAAAAAGGGGACCAAAAATCCTAAAATTTCAAAATCCCAAAATTTCTCAACATCCTAATGAAAAGAAAGAAAAATCTCAAAAGGGAACAAATGAAAAAAGCCTGATCGTGACCGTGCCTGGTCAAGAAAAAGAAAGCCCTACAAACTAAGTCCATATTCAAGGGGCAACCCAAAAAGCATAACATTTCGAAGGTGGCCTGAAATCACCAAAATGGTGGAGTGAATTAAGCACGCTCATAGCTCATCATTTTAACGATTTTGCTGACCCTCTTGTGAAGTTTATCCCCTACATTCTCTTTTCTTTTGGGGACACAGAATCCTATAGAAACTCCGAAGGATATAACTTTGTTAAAGGCTTGTAGCCATTTTTTTGAAAAAATCACTATATGATTGTCTACCCCGAAGGAACAAAAGCCTATGCTACAAAGAAATCTCCATGTTTCTGGTATGTCAATGTTCTCATTCCCCTTTAGTCTCTTCTTTCATCAACCTCGGGCTCAGGTCAATGCATGCACGTCACCTGTCGGTGCGACGGCGTCTGAATCTAGGTCAGCGTCGCGCGGTTGGCCATTAGGGTTCCAAGGTGTTCCATCACATATCATCTATGGTTGTGAGGAAATAGACCCGAGTCGGGTAAATTACTTACCTTTAACACTTTTTGGGTGTATCTCTGTGGTCGGAAGCAACTGGGAGCCTAAGCTTGGCATGACGGCATTGTCATCAGGATAAGTCTTAACCGGCGAGACCATCATTCAGGGAGTCTAGAGGTCCAAATCAACCTAGATGTTCGCTCAGGATACCTGGGAGGTTGTAGAAAGAGCCTATCCTTCCTTCATTGTTGCGATGTCTCATGGGCAGTTGCCAGACATTGGCCACAAAATTCAAAAATATGTCAAAAATCCATAAAAAAGTCAAAATATTTAATTTCACCAAAAAAATTAAAATATGTGAAAATCCCAAAAAATGGTGGGGCATCTCCCCGAAACATGTATCTCACCCACTACCACACCACTTCCGTTCCCACACCACTACTCTACAATTACGAACCCCAAAGGCTACTCCCCTTTCTTCATACCATCCCACCAGGGGATTTACACATGCACTGCTATCAACCGAAACTAGGGGTAAATTGCACGCACATCTACCCATCCAAGCTAGTCAAATCCATGGCTACCTTGTCGAGAGGTAGAAGCATTCCTCTCTCCTTCACTTTCCGTGAGTCTTAATGGCATTCGAACTCCGCCAGCTCGGCGCTTGAACTTGAGCCCTAAGCAAATGAAACCTTCATTGATGTGGCACAGCCCAAGGTTTACTAAGTATGAGTTGATGACCCTAGGACCTAGACCTGCAAGCATACAAGCACTCTAATGATTCTCACGATAGCGGCTTACTCACACGGCACACGCGATCACCCGGTGGGGCCGGGGGATGATGGCGAGGGTCCGAGGTGAGACCCAATGATTCTAAGTGACTTAGTTGGCTTAGGCTGACCCCCAAAGGGCCTGGGATTCCCAACTTCGTGGGCGGCTGGCCCGCAGGGCAGGGTTTGGGTGGCACTCACTCCCGGTCCGCGGTGGACACCTTCAAAGTTGCATACAAGGTCGGGCTCTCTTCTCACCGTCCGACGGGCATGCGAAGTAATACTAAATTTGCAGAATCATGGCAATCAAGGATGGTATCAGATGCTCACCTGATCGGTGTGAAAACACCGATCCCGCTCGGAGACGAGGGCGCGCCGGGAAGCGAGGGTATATACCCGATCGCTGCGGCGGTGTCGCTTGACCTGAAAATTAAAGAGATACAGCACTACGCCTCTCACAGGAGGGATGATCTTGGGATGGGGATTAAACTTATTACAATCAAAACTACCTCCACGCAGGGAGGGGCCTTCAGCCGGCCAAGCGGGGTGGGAGAATTATGAAAGAAAAACCCGACTTTCAAGCTCCACCGGTTCTGCCAATCTTCAGATTCTATGGATAGGGTGTCGGTGATGACGCCACCACGGACTCCACAGAACTCAGAACTTGATCAAACTTGTGCCAAAAGTTTCCCAACGGACTAAGGATGATTTATGAATTTTTGGGAAGGCTCTGGAGCTCGGGGCTGATCGGGCCGGCAACTGGAACAGGACAGCAACGTTCTGCCTCTGGCTGGTGCAGAACTGGTACAGTCTGTTGCAGAAGGTGCTGCAGATTCTCCCAAACTTTAATTGAGACGAAACTGGCGGTGACGCGATTATGGTCGGAGTAGCTTTAAGCAGGAGTTGACAGGGCCCCAATCGGAGGTCGGAGAAGAGGGTGGTGGCCAGAGAAGTGGAAACAGTGTGAACCTGGACCTGCAGGGGCAGACTGCACACTCCGGCGAAGAAAATTGTAACTCGGAGCTCTGGTGGCCGATTGAGTCCCTTCTTCTTGGAGATGAAAGCTCACTGGATGTAGTTTCTTCCCTCCAAAAATGGCGCTCAGATCCTTCACGAGCTGGCCGTGGTAGCTTCTGCTTTCAGCTTCAGGTCTTCAGACAAGGGCAGATTGCGCAGTTGGACGAGATCCTCGACTCCGAACAGCTCCGGACTCGGATGAATGCGGGACCACCACCGTTGGAAAGCTAACTTGATGACTCTTCCGGTGATGTAAGATAGGTCGCCAAGAGCCCTCAGGAGACGACGGGGTGCACTCTGCAACATGCTGCCAATCTGCAGCCGGCGACCTGGCCTGAACCTGAAAATGCAAATGGCTATAGGTGAAAGGTGTAGTTGGGGAAATGGGGTGGAAGGTGTGTCTAGTGGCTATGGGAGGGAGATGTGAGGTGTTTAGGGGTTGTGAGAGCTGTGGGGGAATGAAGGGTGGGGGTGAAATGGCTGGAGAGGGCTGTGAGATGAGTGGAGGGAAGGTGGAGCTCTTGGTGTGCAAGGGGAGAGCAAGGGAGAGGGGGGGGGGCGACCTTTGGCTAGTATGGGGAAGGGGGGGTGCGACCTTGGGTGGTTAGGGAGGTGGGGAGATGGGAGAGCACTGCCCTAGGGAGAGGAAAATTCAAAATTGGGCTTAGGGAAGAGCCCCCTCAACCTTGGGGAGAGGAAGGGGTGCTTAGGAAGTGGTGTTGGGTATGTGGTAGTTGGGTGGTGGGGCTTGGATTGGTGGAACTCCCTTGGGACAAGGTGAGGAGTAAAGAGGGGTTATGGGAAGTTGTGGGGAAGTTAGGGGAGGTAGGTGGGGGTTGGATGTGGTTGGGAGGGGGAGGAGAGAGAGAGGGGTTCGCCCCCTTCTTGAAGAGAGAGAGAATTGAGAGAGATAATGAGAGGAAATAGAGGAGGTGGAAATGCTATTTCAATATTCATCCAAAAGTGATTACATGGAGAGAGATGGGGCCTATTTATAGGCAACCACTCTTTACATGACCAAAATGACCCTGACATTAAGACAAAAGACCCAACAAGTCCTAGACTCAACCCATTAGGCCCACACTAAGGTACTAAGGCCCAATTACACAAAATAAGAGAAATAGACTAGAACACCCTGACTCAATAAAAGAAAGTACATAAGATAAGACTCAATAAAATGAAAATACATAAGATGGGATCATGGAAAAGGAAGATAACATGTAGAGATCACAGCCATCCCATATCCAAAAGTGTGCAGGCAACCCGAGCTAGAGGGAGTCTCGTGAGATGCCCTCATCAAATCCCCCGGGGTGGGGAGAACTCGACCCCGCCGAGTATGGGTCCGCCTGGCTGTCGTAATGCTCTAGCATGTCGGGGTCCAAGCGCAGCAGATCCTCCCGACTCACCCACGTATCCTCTATCGGGGGACGGTTCTTCCACCTAACCAGGTAGTACTAATACACCTTGTGCCTAGTAATGATACTCTGCTCATCCAGTATTACCTCTACCTGCTCTCGTCGGTCTCTCAAGCTAGAAAGTGGAGTCCCTCCGGGAGTGTCTCTCTCAAGGAGGGGTAAAGACTCGAGCTCCTCACTGGGTTCCACCGCGGGGCCCTTATAGGGTACCAGGTCCGTCACATTGAAAGTAGGGTGTACCCCAAAACCCTCAGGTAGGTCTAGCTCATAAGTATTACTGCCAAGTCATCTCAGAACTCGAAAGGGTCCCGAACCCCGTGCCCTAAACTTGGAGGTAGGTCCCGGAAGGAGCCGCTCCGTCCTCACCATCACCAAGTCTCCCACTTGGAACTCACAGTGGCGCCGATGAGCATCTGTCCGCCTTTTGTAAGCCTCATTACTCTTTCCTATATGCTTGCGGATGTCATCATGCAACTCTTTGATATGCTGTGTAAAGGACTCAGCCGAGATTGACATTCTAGCATGTGGGGGAAGGGGAATAAGATCGAAAGGTTTTCTAGGCCTATAACCATGTACAACCTCAAATGGACTCTTGCCTATGGACCTATTGATAGAATCATTGTAGGCAAACTCGACTTGAGATAGAGGAGATCCCAATTCCCAGGGTGGTCCCCTACAAGGCAACAGAGCAAGTTCCCAAGGCTTCGGTTGACGACCTCAGTCTGGCCATCGATTTTAGGATGGTAAGCAGTGGAGAATTTAAGGAGGGTTCCCATTAGGTCCCACAGAGTCTTCCAAAAATAACTGGTGAATTTCACATCCCGATCAGACACAATAGTCTTAGGTAATCCATGGAGTCAGACTACCTCATCAAAGAATAATCAGGCGACCCTAGAAGCATCGGAGGCCTTGGAACATGGGATAAAGTGGGCCATTTTAGAGAACTTGTCAACCACTACAAATATGGAATCATGTTTGCACAAGGCCTTAGGTAGGCCAAGGATGAAGTCCATGCTCAAATCCTCCCAAGGTCGGTCTAGTATGGGTAGGGGTGTGTAAAGCCCAGTATTTTGCTTCACTTGTTTGGCTGAGGCACAAATGCGACATTGTCCCACAATGTGGGCCACATCCTTCTTGAGACTAGGCCAATGGAATTGCCTCTCAACTAGCTCTATGGTCTTTTGGACCCCAAAGTGACCAGCTAGGCCACCACTGTGTAACTCCCAAACTAAGAAGTCCCGAAGTGAAGTCCGGGGTATGCAAAGCCTAGCTCCCTTGAATAGATACCCCTCTTGAAGTATGAACCCCTCATCTTCCTTGTGGGGCTGAGTGGAAAGGGTGTTGTAGTGAGTCCCAAAGTCGGGGCAATTTGGATATTCTCCTTTGATTCTTTCAAACCCGGTCACTTCCACCTGGATGGTGGAGAGTAAGGCTATCCGCCTACTTAGCGCATCGGCGGCGCGGTTCTCACTACCCATCTTGTACTTGAGGACAAAGGTGTAGGTTTGAATGTATTATACCCATCGGGCATGGCGGGCATTGAGCTTTTGTTGGGTGTTGAGATACTTCAAAGCCTCATGGTCCGAGAAGATCACAAACTCCTGGGGTAGGAGATATTGCCTCCAATGCCGAAGGGATTGGACCACGGTATAAAGCTCTTTGTCATATGTGGAGTACCTAGTCCTAGCCTCACAAAGTTTCTCACTAAAATAAGCTACCGGGTGACCCTCTTGGCTAAGAATGCCCCCAATCCCTACCCCGGATGCATCACAAGTGACTTCGAAGACTTTCGAGAAGTCGGGTAGGCAAAGGACCGGGGCTTGGGTCATCTTTTCCTTGAGCTCTAGGAATGCTTTGGAGGCTGCCCTAGTCCACACAAAGGTGCCTTTCTTGAGGCAATCCGTGATAGGAGCGGTGATTGTGCTAAATCCTCGGATGAATCTCCTATAGAAAGTGGCTAGCCCGTGAAAGCTTTGGGCCTCATGAAGGGTCTTGGGCTCGGGCCACTCAAGAATAGCTTGGACCTTTTCGGGGTCCATGGATACCCCTTGAGATGAGACAATAAATCCTAGGAAGGCTAGTTGATTGGTCAAGAAATGACACTTCCCGGGGTTAGCTAAGAGACTCTCCTTCCCAAGAATGGTGCACACTTGTTTGAGGTGATCGAGGTGGGCTTCCTTGGATTGGCTATATATGAGGATGTCGTCAAAGTAGACAACTAGAAAGATGCCAATGAAGGGCCGGAGGACCTCGGTCATGAGGCGCATGAAGGTGCTTGGCGCATTAGAAAGGCCAAAAGGCATGACAAGCCATTCATAGAGACCGTCCTTAGTCTTAAAGGCAGTTTTCCACTCGTCCCCAGGCCTAATGAGAACTTGATGGTAGCCACTCTTGAGGTCGATTTTGGAGAAGATGGTGGCTCCAGCTAGCATATCTAGCATATCATCTAACCGAGGGATGGGGAACCTATACTTGACCGTTATCTTATTGATGGCTCGTCTATCCACACACATGCGCCAAGTTCCATCCTTTTTGGGTGTGAGAAGAGCCGGGACGGCACAAGGGCTTTTGCTAATTCGGAGGAAGCCCTTCTTGATGAGTTCCTCAATTTGCCTCCTGAGCTCGGCAAGCTCAGTGGGGTTGAGGCGATAGTGTGGGAGATTGGGTAAGGTAGCTCCGGGCACAAAGTCGATGGCATGTTGCACATCGCGCATGGGTGGTAACTTGTCCGGAAGCTCCTCGGGAAACACATCATGGAAGTCATCAAGGAGTTGTTGAATTTCTATCGGGTGTGGGTCGGTTGGGGTGGATTCCCCAAGGCAAATAACAATGGCACACACTTGTTCTCCTTGGTTGACTTCTTCCTCAAGCTCTTTCCTAGTGATGAGGTGTAGGCTCCTAGGAGGCTCATTGATTATACTAGGATTAAGGCTTGATGGGGTGGGGTTTGGTGGGTTTGGAATAGTGGGAGGGGTAGGGGATCCCTCAAGGGAGGGAGATGCCTTCTTGGGAAGGGTGCGGGGTGGAGAAGGGTTGAGTTGGATTTTCTTTCCCTCATGAGTGAAGATGCAAGTGTTTGACCTTCCAAGGAAGGTGGCATCTACATCGTAGATCCAAGGCCGCCCTAGGAGTATACTCCCAACTTCCATTGGTAGGATGTCACACCACACTTGGCCTTGATTGGATTGGAATGTAATGGGGACAAGGCAACGAGCACTAACGGGTATGGAGGTGGTATCAATCCATGCTACCCGATATGGGTGTGGATGTAGGGAGGTGTTAAGGCTAAGTTTGACGGTGTCGGGTGACACCACATTCACACTACTTCCATTGTCCAAGTTGACCTTTCTAACATGGCTCCCTATCCGGATGTAGGTATGGAATATGGTGTTTCTTTTCCAATCATGCTCTTGGGTTTGAGTGAGGGTGCACCTAACCACTCCGAGGTGGGAGTCGGTGGATGGAGGGAGTTGTTATTGGTTGGTCTCTATGTAGTGGTTCTCATACTCCTCCTCCCATTCAAGAGAGGGTTCATATATCTCAACTTCCCCTTCAAATTCAGCTTGGGGTTGGGGGTTGGTCTCCTCTATGAGCAAGTTAGATGCTCCCTTGGTGGGGCATTGATTGGCAAAGTGTCCATACCCATAGCACCTAAAGCATTGCTGCCCACTTTCATGGTTTGGGGCCATCTTAGTGTGAGGGGGAGTGGGTGTCGGATTGGGCCTATTGGGAGTTGTCTTTAGGGGCCCACTTGTGGGGCGGGGTGGTGGAGTGCCACTAGGAGGGGTGACCCGGGTGGGAGGAGCTCCCATGGGTGTGGGAAGGAGACCTCTTTGGGGAGGTGGAGGGTTGGCCCGAGGTGCCATGGCTTTGGGGTCCATCCCCCGAGGGGGAACCATTCGTGTATACCGAGAGAATTTCTCGGCATCCCGAGCTACTTGATAGGCTTGCTCTAGAGTGGCTACTTGACGCATGAATAACTCCTTTTTGATATGGAATTGAAGCCCATTCCTAAAGCGGGAAAGTGTGACGGCGGGGTCCTCTTGGACTCCACACTTGAGAAGGTAGTAGTCAAACTTCTCAATGTACTCCGTAACGGTCTTCCCTCTTGGGTTAAAGCTTGCCACTCATCTAGGAGGTTTTGATGGTAGGAGGGTGGGACATATTTGTGTTTGAGTTGGTCTTTCATGGCCCCCCATGTGGTGATGGGATCTTCCCTCCTAACTATCCTTAATGCCTCAACATTCATCCAATGAGTCTTGGCTAATTTGGTAAGTTGCATCTTTGCCAGCCGGACTCTCCTATCCTCGGTCATTGGGTACCAATCAAAATATTGGTCCATGGCTGCCTCCCAATCTAAGTAGATGCTCGGATGATGAGACCCATCAAAGGTGGGTGCATCGACTTTCACAAGTCTCATTAGTTGGTCATCCGAGTTGTCCTGGGGGAGTCTCTCTGATGCGGGACGGGACTGAAACGGGCTAGGACCTACGAATGCAATAAAGCGCGGCCAGCACTCGCACGCCAAAGGCAAGCCAGGCGGCTGACCTCCGTAGCGTTCCTCTGGGTGGAGGCGTCTCTCAACAAGAAATCCAAGCCCAACGTCCGTCCCTATGAGGGAAGCGCGGGGATCTCAGCGGCTAAGGAACCGCCGAACGACTAGGGGAGTCTAATTCGAGCTCGGTGCTCATTAGGGGCGCGGGACGGGTGCTCTCAACTCACATTCGCGCGGTGAATTACAAAGTAGCTAGGATCCTACATGCTCACGCGACATATAGAATAGCATACTAGTAAAGCAAAGCAACAGAGTAGGAGCGTCGCGCGTACCTCCACGCCTAAGCGTGGGGAAGAAACCCCGACCGAGAACAACAATCCCGATACACACGACACATAATAATACACATCCAGCCAAAATGCTCACTCCTCACAGGGATATAACAGGCTACAACATAGGGATTTGGGGCTGCCGATGCACGGGCTGACGGGCGGCACTCGTTGAAGGGTTAGCCGCGAGGAGGACCCGAGCGGTGGTCAGCAGGTTCGCAGCAATGCGCGACTCGGCGGTGGAAGCTCTCACGGTATGGTCCGGTGTCCGATTGAGGCGCCGTCAAGGAGGGTGCGTAGCTAGGTCAAGGGAGGAAGCGTCGGCCAAAGCGAGCATGCAGATTCTCACCGTGGTGGCCGTGAGGTCTTCTGCAATCCGTGACTGCTTTCCTGCACACAGAACAGCGCGCTCACACGGTAAAAATGATAACTTGTTGCTCCGGTAGGCGAACGGGGCGCCGCTTGAGGGAGGACGTCGGGGACGCAGAGTATCAGGTCCCGACTGAAGGGCTCAGTCAGATCTGGTCGAGGTTGGCCGGGAGAGCCTCTGCAAGTCGTTGCTGGTTCGGGGGTCGGACTGCACAGGTTGATCTGCGTGGTCCCACGAGATTTGACGCCACGCTCAGCACCGACGTCGAAACGAGGCGTGGTCGGCGGTGTTGGAAATAGGACGACGAGAGGTACTATCCCTGAAGAGACCAGCTCCAAACTCGGTGTTGTCCATCCTGGGGAATTTTCGCAAGAGGGCGGACAGAACCTGGCTCGCAGAGAGAGAGGGTCCTGCGCGAGCTCTCGGAGAAAATCACCACCTGCGATGTAGACCTCGGATCGAGACAAAACCAAAGCCCACGCGTTGCCGACTCGTAGAAGTACCTCCAGAAAAAAGGAGAGGACCAGATTCGACCAGAACCGTATGGGGGCGGCACTGCAACTCGGGGTATAAATCTGGCGAGCAGATCCATGCACCTGTGAAGGAGATAAGGGGAGATAGAACCTCGGCATCGCACCGAGGGATGGGGAGTCACACCCCGGGGTTGATCCCGTCGCAGGATCAAAGAGGGAGGAAGAAGGGGCGCAGCCACCAAGGAGTCTTGCTCACTAAAAATTCTTCATCATCTTTCTCAAAGAAAATTACAAGCTTTTATATGGGGAGGGGAGATGCTAGGGTGAAACCCTAGCCAAGAGGGAGGGGAGGGGGGTGCGCACATGGCATGGGGGAAAGGGGGGGGTGCGCAACATGGCAAGGGGGGGAAAGGGGGGTGCGCACCACTCCTTGATTGTAGGAGTGGATTGGGTAAGGGGCGGCCAAAGGAGGGAGGGTGTGATCGGATGGGGAAAGGAAAAGGGGGGGGGGTGCGCACCCCACTCCTAGAAAGTAGGAGTGGGGGCGGCTGCCACCTCCTCCACTTGGAGGAGATGAAAGGGGCGCCCAAACCCTAGCCCACAAGGGGGGGCACAAATCCCCATGGGCCATCTCATGTGGGAAGGTGGTCAGCCCAAATGGGCCAAGAAGGTGGATCACAAGGTGGCCCACTCTCCCCTCTGCCTAACTAATAAGCCTAACATCACCCAATGGAGGCCCAATTGGCCCCAATTGGCCTACAAAGGTCAACAATAATAAATAAAGTGTACACGCAGGGACTAAACCAAGGCCCAGCATGGCTTAAAGCATAAATAACTAAAGATAACTCTGCTCGTCCGCCAAGTGATCGCCGAGCCAAAGGGATGCCGGCGAGATCCGTGTACTCCGTCGTGAAGTGTGGCGCGTTTCCTCACCAATTCTCCCCGGGTGGGAAGAACTCGACCCTGTCGAGTACGGGTCCTGGTCGCTCCAGTAGCGCTCCAGCAAATCCAGGTCGATCCTCCCGAGCTCTCTACGTGTGATCTAGGTGTCGTCTGTCGCGGGGCATCCTCTCCAACGCACTAGGAAGTGCTGGTAGGCTCCGCTCCTGGTGATGGTTACCTGCTCATCCAGTATACAATCTATATGCTCGTGTTTCTGTAATGGGGCTGGAAGAGGTGGACGCTCAGAAGGTGTAACACTCTCAACAGGAGGGGAGGGGTCAAGAGGCTCACTGGGAATCACCGCGGGGTCCCGATATGCCACCAAATCTGAGACATGGAACGTCGAACAGATCCCATAGCCTTCGGGCAGCTCAATCTGATACACATTCGACCCAATTCGCTTCAAGACTCGGAAGGGTCCAGCACCGCGGGCCTGAAGTTTCTTCACGGCCCCCGAAGGAAACCGTTCAGGTCTGACCCTGATCATGACGTGCTCTCCCTTACGAAACTCACGGGTGTGTCGATGCACGTCAACTAACTCCTTATAACGTGCGTCGCTGGCCTCAAGGTCGTGATGATGCAGACTCCGAATAAGATGGGTAGACTCATACCTACGTGAATGCAGGGGTGGTACTGGACATCCAAATATGGATCTAATATGCCTATGACATCTAGCTGACTCGACAACATGGGGAGGACCTGGACAACCAAAGTATGACCTATCATGCACATGTGTCCTACTAAATGTGGTAGACTCAAGAGGACGAATAACTCCAAATTCACTCATGACATTACCCCTATATGATGAGGGACATGGAGAAACATGAGAGAGAGACATGTGTCCCTGGCCTCCTAAACTCTGGTGTCTGGATGTATGCAAGGTGAGGTGTTGACTAGCAGGTCTGGATGGAGTGTGATAATAGACCTTCTCGACAATGTGGGGAGAAGAATATGAGTCGAGAGGCTCACTAGGGAGGGGATCGAATGGGTCAAAGAAATGATGAACCCTCCCGATAGGTCCCTTTACTATACTTGCCCATGTCTGACATTCGCCCAGGTGCAGAGGATCACCTTCAGGCGCTCTAATATATGGGGCAAGGGGCTCATGAGTAAGGCAAGGAAGGCAAGGTTCCTCCCTCGGGACCGTGATACCATAAGAGGGGACGAAGTCAACCTCCTCGGGAATGGGAAAGAGTAAAAGGACCTCAGAGGTGATATGTCCCATGGTGTAGACCGAGGTAATAGACCCCAAAGCAGGGAGTGTAAAGCTATGACTATAAGGTTGGTCAGACCCTAAGGTCAACATATATGTCAACTCACATTGACAATCTAAACTCCTAAGGAAGCCCTTCACATTTTCAAGAAAGCAGAAGGACCGAAAAGTGGTGTGAAAGGAGTTAAGGGGTACAATAGGGAGGGCTGGTTCTAAGGGTGGGTAGTAAGGGATCAAGACATGTAGATGTGGACCCTTCCTTAACCAGCTACCTAGAGGCTCTCCAATGACGAGTTCGCCCTCGAGAGGCAAGGATGGCTCTAGATGAGGGTCAAAAGGTGAAGCCTCCTCCTCAAGTGAGGAAAATGAGTCCTCTATGAAGTGGGTGGGACCATGGCTCTCTAACAAGGGTGCTAGGCTGAGAGTGTCAGCCCCAACCTCCATAGGTATAGGCACGACTGGGAGCTCCATGGATTCACTCCCTAACTCCTCTACCTCAGCTAGGTACTCCTTGACCAACTCCTATTCAGCCTCGTAAGTCACCGGAACAAGCCCAGGTGGGGCATCCTCCGAATGTGTGTCCTCCATGATAGGGGAACGTGAAGGACACTGGTCAAAGAACCGGGCATCCCCACTACAGGGGGCCATAGGGGTGGGCCCCGGGAGTGGTGGGGGACATGAGCCCAGAGGCGGAGTGGATCGCTGGGGGTGGGTGGCTAGCGACACGGAGGTGGTCGGCGCAACGCCGTCGTGGAAGATGAACTCGCCTGGAAGGTGAGATGGGTGTAAGGTGCAGGTCCTCCTGTCCAGGTCGATGGTCGCTCTTCTCTCCTCCAACCAAGTTTGCCCTAAAATGATGCATGGACCAGCAAGTGTGCCGATCTTGCACCATGCACCATCGTAATATTGAACGGGGCCAAACCACCGTTGAAACTCGATAAAAGCTAAGCCATCGCGGAGAACAATCTCCCCAGTCTTAGAGAGAGACTCAACAATGTCCTGTGAGACATGATTAGATGGAACCCTACTGATGAAGTCGATCTCCGTATGCAACCCATTGGGTAGGATGGCCACGGACATGACAGGGCGCTGAAATGACTCGGTCATCGGTATAGGGATCGGGCCTCTCGACGATGGAGTGGTGGGGGCGACACCCAAGGGCAAGGGTCATGCCATAAGAGCGTCGAATCGGGCCAACACGGATGACGATGCATGGGCTCGAGGAACCGCCATGGGGCTGGCGGGAAGCTGGACATGCAAGACACAACGAGATAAGGGTAAAACTCTAACTAGACACAAACCTAAAATGACAATGCAATGGTAGGTTACCTAGATGAACTAAGAGACTCAATGCACCCTAGACAACTTAAAGACTCAAATGACCTAAGACCCCAATTTGTTAGAACAAACTGGTTCCCTAAGCTCTGATACCAATTTGATGCGGGACAGGACTGAAACGGGCTAGGACCTACGAATGCAATAAAGTGCGGCCAGCACTCGCACGCCAAAGGCAAGCCGGGCGGCTGACCTCCGTAGTGTTCCTCCGGGTGGAGGCGTCTCTCAACAAGAAATCCAAGCCCAACGTCCGTCCCTATGAGGGAAGCGCGGGGATCTCAGCGGCTAAGGAACCGCCGAACGACTAGGGGAGTCTAATTCGAGCTCGGTGCTCATTAGGGGTGCGGGACGGGTGCTCTCAACTCACATTCGCGCGGTGAATTATAAAGTAGCTACGATCCTACACGCTCACGCGACATATAGAATAGCATACTAGTAAAGCAAAGCAACAGAGTAGGAGCGTCGCGCGTACCTCCACGCCTAAGCGTGGGGAAGAAACCCCGGCTGAGAACAACAACCCCGATACACACGACACATAATAATACACATCCAGCCAAAATGCCCACTCCTCACAGGGACATAACAGGCTACAACATAGGGATTTGGGGCTGCCGATGCACGGGCTGACGGGCGGCACTCGTTGAAGGGTTGGCCTCGAGGAGGACCCGAGCGGTGGTCAGCAGGTTCGCAGCAATGCGCGACTCGGCGGCGGAAGCTCTCATGGTATGGTCCGGTGTCCGATTGAGGCGCCGTCAGGAAGGGTGCGTAGCTAGGTCACGGGAGGAAGCGTCGGCCAAAGCGGGCGTGCAGATTCGCACCGTGGTGGCCGTGAGGTCTTCTACAATCCGTGACTGGTTTCCTGCACACAGAACAGCGCGCTCGAACGGTAAAAATGATAACTTGTTGCTCCGGTAGGCGAACGGGGTGCCGCTTGAGGGAGGACGTCGGGGACGCAGAGAAGCAGGTCCCGACCAAAGGGCTCGGTCAGATCTGGTCGAGGTTGGCCGGGAGAGCCTCTGCAAGTCGTTGCTGGTTCGGGGGTCGGACTGCACAGGTTGATCTGCGCGGTCCCACGAGATTTGACGCCACGCTCAGCACCGACGTCGAAACGAGGCGTGGTCGGCGGCGTTGGAAATAGGACGACGAGAGGTACGATCCCTGAACAAACCAGCTCCAAACTCGGAGTTGTCCGTCCTGGGGAATTTTCGAAATGGGGCGGACAGAACCTAGCTCGCAGAGAGAGAGGGTCCTATGCGAGCTCACGGAGAAAATCACCACCGGCGATGTAGACCTCGGATCGAGACGAAACCAAAGCCCACGCGTTTCCGACTTGTAGAAGTACCTCCAGAAAAAAGGATAGGACCAGATTCGACCAGAACCGTATGGGGGCGCCGTTGCAACTTGGGGTAGAAATCTGGCGAGCAGATCCGTGCACCTGTGAAGGAGATAAGGGGAGATAGAACCTCGGCGTCGCACCGAGGGATGGGGAGTCACACCCCGGGGTTGATCCCGTCGCAGGATCAAAGAGGGAGGAAGAAGGGGCGCAGCCACCAAGGAGTCTTGCTCACTAAAAATTCTTCATCATCTTTCTCAAAGAAAATTACAAGCTTTTATATGGGGAGGGGAGATGCTAGGGTGAAACCCTAGCCAAGAGGGAGGGGAGGGGGGTGCGCACATGGCATGGGGGAAAGGGGGGGTGCGCAACATGGCAAGGGGGGGAAAGGGGGGTGCACACCACTCCTTGATTGTAGGAGTGGATTGGGTAAGGGGCGGCCAAAGGAGGGAGGGTGTGATTGGATGGGAAAGGGAAAAGGGGGGGGTGCGCACCCCACTCCTAGAAAGTAGGAGTGGGGGCGGCTGCCACCTCCTCCACTTGGAGGAGATGAAAGGGGCGCCCAAACCCTAGCCCACAAGGAGGGGGCACAAATCCCCATGGGCCATCTCATGTGGGAAGGTGGTCAGCCCAAATGGGCCAAGAAGGTGGATCACAAGGTGGCCCACTCTCCTCTCTGCCTAACTAATAAGCCTAACATCACCCAATGGAAGCCCAATTGGCCCCAATTGGCCTACAAAGGTCCACAATAATAAATAAAGTGTCCACGCAGGGACTAAACCAAGGCCCAGCATGGCCTAAAGCATAAATAACTAAAGATAACTCCGCTCGTCCGCCAAGTGATCACCGAGCCAAAGGGATGCCGGCGAGATCCATGTACTCCGTCGTGAAGTGTGGCGCGTGTCCTCACCACTCTCATTCCTTCTAGGAGGTGGGTCCCTTTCCGGTTCAGGAGGGTGGTCAAGGTTGAGCTCTCCTATGGCTGGCTCCACATGTGGAGGTGGTTCCCTCCTATCTCCTACACTTGGGGCAGGCCTATTTTCCTCAATTTGTTCAAGCCGGGCCGTTATATCATCAAGCCGTCCCATAATGTTAGGCATGCCTTCCACAAGAAACCTCATGTGGTCGGAAGCTCGTGCTCGTTGTGAGCGGGATTCCCTTGGGGATTGGGATTCATAGTGGTATTGGAAGAGGATGGATTGACTTGATAATGAGTTCCACTACGAGTGGTCATGCAAAGTTGGGTGGCTATGCAAGGGTGTGCGGATGCACCTATGAATGACTTAGTGTGACCCAAGACTAGACTTGTAAGGACAAGCCTAAGACCGCTCTGATACCACTTGATGTGGCACAGCCCAAGGTTGACTAAGTATGAGTTGATGATCCTAGGACCTAGACCCGCAAGCATACAAGCACTCCAATGATTCTCACGATAGCGGCTTACTCACACGGCACACGCGATCACCCGGTGGGGCCGGGGGATGATGGCGAGGGTCCGAGGCGAGACCCAATGATTCTAAGTGACTTAGTTGGCTTAGGCTGACCCCCAAAGGGCCTGGGATTCCCAACTTCATGGGCGGCTGGCCCGCAGGGTGAGGTTTGGGTGGCACTCACTCCCGGTCTGCGGTGAACACCTTCAAAGTAGCATACAAGGTCGGGCTCTCTTCTCACCGTCCGATGGGCATGCGAAGTAATACTAAATTTGCAGAATCATGCAATCAAGGATGGTATCAGATGCTCACCTGATCGGTGTGAAAACACCGATCCCGCTCGGAGACGAGGGCGCGCCGGGAAGCGAGGGTATACACCCGATCGCTACGGCGGTGTCGCTTGACCTGAAAATTAAAGAGGTACAGCACTACGCCTCTCGCAGGAGGGATGATCTTGGGGTAGGGATTAAACTTATTACAATGAAAACTACCTCCACGCAGGGAGGGGCCTTCAGCCGGCCAAGCGGGGTTGGGGAATTATGCAAGAAAAACCCGACTTTCAAGCTCCACCGGTTCTGCCAATCTTCAGATTCTCTGGATAGGGTGTCGGTGATGACGCCACCACGGACTCCACAAAACTCAGAACATGATCAAACTTGTGCCAAAAGTTTCCCAACGGACTAAGGATGATGTCTGAATTTTTGGGAAGGCTCTGGAGCTCGGGGCTGATTGAGCCAGCAACTGGAACAGGACAACAACGTTCTGCCTCTGGCTGGTGCAGAACTGGTACAGTCTGTTGCAGAAGGTGCTGCAGATTCTCCCAAACTTTAATTGAGACGAAACTGGCGGTGACGCGATTATGGTCGGAGTAGCTTTAAGCAGGAGTTGACAGGGCCCCAATCGGAGGTCGGAGAAGAGGGTGGTGGCCAGAGAAGTGGAAACAGTGTGAACCTGGACCTGCAGGGGCAGACTGCACACTCCGGCGAAGAAAATTGTAACTCGGAGCTCTGGTGGCCGATTGAGTCCCTTCTTCTTGGAGATGAAAGCTCACTGGATGTAGTTTCTTCCCTCCAAAAATGGCGCTCAGATCCTTCACGAGCTGGCCGTGGTAGCTTCTGCTTTCAGCTTCAGGTCTTCAGACAAGGGCAGATTGCGCAGTTGGACGAGATCCTCGACTCCGAACAGCTCCGGACTCGGATGGATGCGGGACCACCACCGTTGGAAAGCTAACTTGATGAGTCTTCCGATGATGTAAGATAGGTCGCCAAGAGCCCTCAGGAGACGACGGGGTGCCCTCTGCAACATGCTGCCAATCTGCAGCCGGCGACCTGGCCTGAACCTGAAAATGCAAATGGCTATAGGTGAAAGGTGTAGTTGGGGAAATGGGGTGGAAGGTGTGTCTAGTGGCTATGGGAGGGAGATGTGAGGTGTTTAGGGGTTGTGAGAGCTGTGGGGGAATGAAGGGTGGGGGTGAAATGGCTGGAGAGGGCTGTGAGATGAGTGGAGGGAAGGTGGAGCTCTTGGTGTGCAAGGGGAGAGCAAGGGAGAGGGGGGGGGCGACCTTTGGCTAGTATGGGGAAGGGGGGGTGCGACCTTGGGTGGTTAGGGAGGTGGGGAGATGGAAGGGCACTGCCCTAGGGAGAGGGAAATTCGAAATTGGGCTTAGGGAAGAGCCCCCTCAACCTTGGGGAGAGGAAGGGGTGCTTAGGAAGTGGTGTTGGGTAGGTGGTAGTTGGGTGGTGGGGCTAGGATTGGTGGAACTCCCTTGGGACAAGGTGAGGAGTAAAGAGGGGTTATGGGAAGTTGCGGGGAAGTTAGGGGAGGTAGGTGGGGGTTGGATGTGGTTGGGAGGGGGAGGAGAGAGAGAGGGGTTCGCCCCCTTCTTGAAGAGAGAGAGAATGAGAGAGAATTAAGAGAGATAATGAGAGGGAATAGAGGAGGTGGAAATGCTATTTCAATATTCATCCAAAAGTGATTACATGGAGAGAGATGTGGCCTATTTATAGGCAACCACTCTTTACTGAAGTCCCGCGATCAATGACACCCAAGAGGGGGGTGAATTGGGTGTTTACCAATTTTAAGGAAAACTTTTAACTTTTTACAAAATATGTGGTAAACAATAATTAGCAATAGAAGACTAACTTACCAATTCTCTAAAACTCACCGATCTCACACAACCATAGAACAAGAACAAACAAACCACACAAATAACATACAATGCACAGCAGTTTTTAAGGTGGTTCGGATGCAACGACGGCAATCCTACGTCCACCCCTCACCAAACCCTGGTGAGGCTTCACTCGGGAATAAATCCCCAAACGGAGACGATGCTCCAACCACACACGCAGGACGAAGCCTGCCCACACACACGGGGACGCGCCCCAATACACACACACACACACACACACACACACACACGGAGATAATGTCTCCAACACGATCCGAAAACCGGATAACAACACACGCTGCGAAAAATGCAGCACTCCACACACAAATACTAAGATCTGAATAAAACCACACAACACACGTAGATCTAAGAAGACCTACACACACACGAATCAAAACAACACACACACACGACCACGGATCCAACACGATCCACACACACACAGATTCTTCAGTTTATGATGAACATAAATACAATACCCAAAACATAAATACGATGAGGCTTAGTTTAGAAAACTCCTGTTTTGGGTTCCCCTTGAATGCATGTTGCAGATCTTGAGCATTTCTTCAATCTTCACTTGAAGAACCTCCTCTTGATCTCCACTTGAATCCCCTTAGATAGCTTGCTTGATTCTTCTCTTGATTGGAAGTTTCTTGGCCTCAAATGGTGCTTGCTTACTTGCTTCTTCCCTTCTTCCTCCTTGGATGGTCTCCCCTTGATCTCTCTTTATTGGTTGCTTGCTCCTTCAATTCATTGGAAGTTGATGGCTTCAAATGGACCTTGAATCTTTAGCTCCTTGAATCACCTTCTTTGAATCCTCTTTGATGGCTTGCTTGATTCTTCTCTTGATTGGAGCTTTGTGAGCTTCAGATTGAGCTTGAATGGCTTCAAATAGATGAAGGGATTGCTGGATGGAGTACTGTTCACGCAGCTCCTCTTGCTCTTGCAGCTCCTCACTTTCCCCCTTTGATGGCCTCTTTTTGATCTCACATGAAGTGCTAGGGTTTATGACCCTTTAGATTGGTTTTATATTTCTTGAATGGCCCTTGGACAAGTCCTAGACCAGATCCACGAATCCTGGTGCAATTGGGGGCAAAAGGATTAAAGAAATGGGGTGAAACCCCTCTCCTCGAGCTTGACACAAAAGTCAACAAAAGTGGGCCTCGGGGCTGGCGGTCGACCGGAATTCATGGGGCGGTCGACCGGAACCTGCTGCAGTCGGAGCTTTTAGGCTCTGGCAAAATCGATCGACCGGAATTCATGGGGCGGTCGATCGAAATGTCACAGACCCCGAACCTTTTGGTTCTGGGAAATTCGGTCGACCTAGCTACAGTGCCGGTCGACCTAAAGCTACAGTAAATTCCAGATTAACATAATTCAGCCCCAAATGCCATTGCAACCCTTCCGAACTCTGTGGCATCAAACTCCTTTGATCTTGGAGTGTTTTGACCTGCAAAATCATATAAAAAGGATTAGAACTTTAGCTCAATAATCCATATAATAAATGTATGAAATACACGTATGAAATCTCATGAATTAGTTATATGTGAACACTTTGAATCACAAGTGTTCTGAGCTAACGATCAAGAGATAAGAGCTCAATCACCCCAAGTAAAATATCCATGAAACACACTCATGGAATCTCAATAACAAGAAGGATAGAAAGGCTCATTCTCAAATTAACCATCCACATCAAAAGATCAAGTTCATATGACAATGAATTTAAACGAATGGATGGTCATCATGTAACCCAAGGTTTCATGATTGATGTGAGCATTCAAGAACCACATGTTCCTTGGTATTAATGCAATGTGAGAACATATAATGCAAGTTGTGAATGGGCATCATGAAACCAAATACACCGAGAGTGATATAAGCATTAAGTAACCAAATATCCTAAATTATGAAAACACCATTCACTCATAAATACCACGATTTGCATGTGAGGTTCAATAACACTTTGCTATCTCATTAAGCCTTACAACTTAGCATATTGAAAATGCATGTAACACAGTGGGAGTCGACATAATGCAATGAGTGAGTTAACTCCCCTTTTCACTGAGAACTTCATGAACTTTAATGATGCACTTCTTTGAGTTCCAAAACATGAACCGTAGTTATGATCCTGCAAGCCAAGATAGTCATGGTTAATACCATGCTTGTTCACATTAAAGAGATTATGAAACATCTTGCCTCTTGCAAACCCAACATAAACAACAGGATGAATGAGCACAATAATCAAGAACATGTGTAATCACCACAGGTTTAGTTATCATCATTAAGGCACACATTAAGTTTAGTTATCATCAAAACCATAACTTGACAAACACGCATTCATCAAAACCATAACTCAACATTTACATGACCAAAATGACCCTGACATTAAGACAAAAGACCCAACAAGTCCTAGACTCAACCCATTAGGCCCACACTAAGGTACTAAGGCCCAATTACACAAAATAAGAGAAATAGACTAGAACACCATGACTCAATAAAGGAAAGTACATAAGATAAGACTCAATAAAATGAAAATACATAAGATGGGATCATGGAAAAAGAAGATAACATGTAGAGATCACAGCCATCCCATATCCAAAAGTGTGCAGGCAACCCGAGCTAGAGGGAGTCTCGTGAGATGCCCTCATCATTCATGTCACTTGATTTTCAGCCGATGTCTAGTTGCATTATGAGTATCTTTTTCCTTACTCTTTTTACTCCATATCCCCCTGATCGAACAAATGTCCTACCTATGTCGGTGGGTCCAAGATGGACTTCGGCTATGGAGCTTGAACTATCCTTTTATTGGTCTTCCCCCAACCAGACACCTCACTAAAGTCAATTGATGTGCTAGGTGGAGTTGGCATAGGCTCCCCTATCATCGGGAATGATCACCTCCAGGGACGTGCTTACTCCCTGGTGAACATCCCTGCGGAATTCATTTTTGTCCATTTAGGCCCATTGTTAAGCCGAAAGGACAATGTTTGTTTTCCTCACTTACTGGCTTTGGTAATGCTTCCTCTTTAAATGCATATTTATTTGTGAACTTCACTAATGTGTGTTTATGCAGCTGCAGGTCACATAGCATCGAGATTCACTCTTCATCGCCTTCTCCTACTATTATATACTATGTTATATTGATCCCGAAGGCTAATAACTCCGGACACATTAATTCTGAGTTCCTCTCTAATAAAAACAATGAGGGGTTTATGTTCTCTAAGTTATTCGACGATCGTTTGGTTTCATGATTGACCTCGGGATGACGGACTCGTCGGACTCTCGATCGACGTCTTTCCCGAAGCCAGACAATAGTACCTCTGGATATGTATTAGATAGATTTTTCCCTTTTAAACCCAACATGCATCATATAGGTCACTTTTAGTCCCACTGTCGATCATACAAAAAAAATGCATTTAGAGAAGCATGGCATGCATTTGTGTAGGAAGAAGGAGACAGGGGTCGAGAGAAGGGTTTGCCAATCAATGTGCCCTGGACTCTATCCCACTTTTTGTCAATCATCCAAGGTCTTCAATTCCATCACTTTTTTGTTGTTGTCTGCCTTATTCCACTCCGATTCGATAAGTCGAGAGTGTGTTTTGCATGAGATCGCTATGAGTATTATGAGATTTGAAGGTCATTTTTTCCCTTATCCTGATTTTGTTACCCACTCTTGTTTTAGGTGTCTTGTATCTCCTTGAGCTGGATTGTGTACGTCCCCTCAAGTCCCGCAATGCTATGTTAGGGGGTCCCATGCGACCGCAGATACAAGCCCTCAGATTAATTTTCCTTCCTTCCGCCCCTTTGAATGACCTCTCTTATCCCGTTATGGTTGTCCGTTCATATGTGAAGCTCAATCTGATCTCAAGAATCTCCTTGAGCGGGATGTCCTTATTAGGCTTGTTACTTTACCAAAACACCCATTTATCAGTCCACCGGGCTCCCTTGCGGAACGGGCGTTTCGGAGGGGCATTTGTAGACGCCTAATTTCGGACATCTCGCGGACCTTGTCTAGCCATCATAGAAGTGACACTCTTTTCTTGGTTGGTTGAGAGTGTGGGTCTCATCACTTTTAGGTAGGCTCCACCCTGTCTCATCCCCTTTTGGGGTATTAGATATGATTCTCTCTATTTTTCCACTGATCCTTGGAAGGCCAAAGTCTTGGCCGCCCACATCCCTGGGCGGCCAGATAGCTGGCCGCCCAGCCCATTCCAGGGCAGCCACACAGTTGTCCGCCCACATCCCAAGGTGGCCACATAGTTGGCCGCCTACCCTATTCCAAGAAGGCCACTAACCTGGCCACCCAGCTCCCAAGAAGTCCAGAACCTTGGCCGCCTCCTATCAACCGCCCGTCAACTCCACGATCTGCCCACTCTGGGCACGTCCTCCAAATCTGCTCCCACTCCGGAGGGGGTTAGAGACTCACATAACTTACACATAATCGATTTCGAATGGTTTCCATGGAGGGAGATTCCCCCACATACAAAAAACTCCATTCCGATCCATCTCACTGGAGGGTGGGGTTGGACATTTTCTCATGGGGGGGTTGAACATTTTTGGAGGAGGAGAGGTTACTAGTTCGAGGGAGAGAGAGCTGTGAGCATGAGTGCACCTTCCTGACCTTCCCCTAGCAGTAGAACCTGCCGTTGAAGAGCTCCGCGGCCGGAGAGTCCAGGTTATAGGGGGCGGCCATCGACATGGCCGCCCACCTCTTTTGAACGGCCAAATAGCTGGCCACCTCCTGCTGGTTGACGGGCAAACCCCATCCTTCTTTCCCCTATTCTCTATATTGCTATGTTTCTTCCTATTTTACTACATGCATGCATACTAGATCTTCCTAGCTTCCTATTTTAAAGAGGTTTTCCAATCCAAAATATAGGGAAGGTAGATGGTTGAAAGTCTTGGCCATCCCCCTTTCCGCCCCCCTTCCTGGCACTTCATCATTGACTCACAGAGCTCCTCGCTCTTGGCCGGCCGAGAGAGAGGACAGAAGAACCCACCATCTCCCTACTCCTAAGGCATCCACGATCATCACTCCTGTGAGGCCCAGGTATAGGTCTCTGGCGATTACACCTATTTCTATTTTTCTAACCTGTGTACTGTAGGTAGCAGCAGCACATAGTTCGGGAGGACACACGCACGCCGTACGCGGACGCATTCTCGGCGCCTATAATGGTGCGAAGATATTCTGGTAGGAGAACCACCGGTGACAAGGGAAAGGCCGTGGTGGTAAATGGAGGACCTGTACCTCCCCACCCCGCGGAAAACCTCTCCTCTAACGACAACAATCAAGTCGATTAGCTACCTCTACCGCCGCCGGAGGTGCAATCCCCCAACGGGAATTCTGACGCTCTCCAAACCCTCAACGCAAAACTCGACATCCTCGTTGAATTGATGAGGACCCAGGTTGCGAGGGAAGAGAAGTCACGACTTCCCGGGGATAGCCCCCCCGGTGGAGCTTCCCAACAAACCGTCGGAGGCCGCTTCACCCTCCGAGGGCTACGGCTTATACGTAATTGGTTGGGAGGACCTTCGCACGTCCCGCCTCCAGAACAAGAGGCCTCCTCCACCCCGAGGAGAGAAGGAACCGGGACATGATGGTAGGTCATGGAAATTGATCCCCCCGAGGGATGATGCGGCGGACCGCAGGGATGCCCCCATAGCCCCTCGGTTCAGCAGCAACCGGAGTTATCCCTCCTGTTGCGGGACTTCGAGCGGCAATTTACGAAACAAGAGCGTGCCCTCCGTGCCCTGCAGAAAACTTCTGCCAAGGAATATGAGGAGCAATCCCCATTCTCTGACCATATCTTGAAGGCTGAGATCTCCCCCAGAATATCGCGGCCGACCTTCAAGTCATATGACGGCCAGGGAGACCCAGTCGACCACTATGACAGCTTCGACGCCCTGATGACGTTACACGGGGCCTCCGACGCTGTCAAGTGCCGACCGTTCGTGACCACCTTGATCCAAGGAGCTCAGGCCTGGTTCCGAGCACTCACCCCCAGTAGCATTCATGACTTCAGGCAATTTGGGCGAGTATTCAAGGAAAGCTTCACCGGCAGCGGCCCTCCAAGGTCAGTAGCGGGGTTGTTGGCACTAAAGCATGCACAAAGAGAAAAGCTTCGGGCTTATATTAACCTATTGAAATCGGAGGCCCTACGCATCCCTCGCTTGGACGTTGCCTCAGCTATCACTGCATTGATCGGAGGCACCCGCGATGAGAAGCTCCAGCGAGAACTGGTCCTCCATCCCCCCACCTCCCTTGCCGATCTTGTGATCCTAGCCCTACGCCACGCAGAGTGCAAGGAAGTCCTCAGCGCTTGCCGCAACTCGGTGGGCTCGGGTCAGGAGGGGGACAAGAAGCGACCATCTGAGCAAGGCTCGGGCCAAGGAAAGCGGCGGGACCAGGACGGGGAGCGGAGGGAGCCCCCTATGAAACACAAGCGGTACACTCTCCTATCAGCCCCCGTCTATGAGATATACGAAGACATTAAGGGCTCGGGCCTTCTCCGCCAACCTGAGCCTATGAAGGCCAAACGCCACAACCGCCGAAAACATTGCTAGTTTCACAATGACCACAGGTGCCATACCGAAGAGTGTCACCAGCTCAAGGATGAGATCGAGTGTCTCGTTCGCCAGGGAGACTTATCTCGGTACGTGTCCTAGGACCAGAAGGAGGACCGTGGCATTCCTGAAGAAATTGACAATCTCCCCCGTAGGGTCCACATCAATGTCATTTCTGGCGGTGCGGCATCAGGAGGAGATAGTAGCCGAGGAAGGAAGCATCATGCTAAGCTGGCATGCAGGGCCTCCGAGCCCCCCAAAGCCCCGCCAGTGAGCGAACAACAGGCTTTGGTGTTCTCCGACCAAGACCTGGGAGGATTATCCACCCCGCATGATGACGCTCCTGTAGTATCGGCTACTATAAACCATTGTAACATAGACAGAATATTGGCCAATAATGGTAGCATCTCTGATGTACTCTCGTACGAGTGTTTTCTTAAGATGGGTGAGGACCCATCCAAGCTCCACCCGATTCGAACCCCCCTTTGTGGGTTCAATGGCTAGACAACCTATCCCGAGGGAGCCCTCAGCCTGCCAGTTACCATCGGCACCCCTCCTAAGACCGTTATGATTATGGTGGATTTGATAGTGATTAAGGGGATGTCGGCCTATAATGCCAACTTCGGCCGAGGTATCCTCAGCCGAACAAAGGAAGTGCCCTCCACCTATCACCAAAAAATGAAATTTCCCCACCAAAAATGGCATCGGGGAAGTCCGGGGTAACCATGCAATAGCTAGGAGGCGCTACATAATCTTAGTTGAAGCCGTAAAGCCAGAAGGGAAAAAGAAAGGGGCCGAGGGAACCGAGGATGGACCGACAACATCCGAGCCTGGTGGCGAATTGCTGACAGTCTTCCTCAGAGACGACACGGCCCTAGGAGTAAGGATTGGGGCTGACTTACCACTCGATGTACGAGTGCAATATAAAAATTTCCTTTCAGAATACATTCAAGTCTTCGCATGGTCTGATGAGCATCTTCACGGGATTCCTGGGGAGATGGTGGTACACAAGCTTAACTTCAACCCGTCGGTAAAGCCCGTCCATCAATGTAGAAGAAAGCATGCCCCAGAAAGGCAGTCGATCATCAAAGAACAGATTATCAAGGGAAAGAAAATCGGCCTATTTCGACCGGTCCTTTACCCGACCTAGCTCGCCAATGTCGTCTTGGTACCAAAAGCCTTAGGCAAATGGCAAATGTGCGTGGACTTCACCGACCTCAACAAAGCCACTCCGAAAGATTGTTACCCATTACTAAGCATCGACCAGCTTGTCGACTTAACCTTTGGTAATGAATTGCTCAACTTCCTAGACGCCTACTCCGGCCATCATCAGGTCTGAATGGATCCTGAAGACATTGAGAAGACAACCTTCATCACCGACTTCGGCGTCTACTGCTACACCCAAATCCCCTTCGGACTGAAGAACGCCAGAGCAATGTACCAGTGACTGATCAACCTTCGACACCCTCCTGAGATACAACATGAAGCTTAACCAAGCTAAATGTGCCTTCGAGGTTCGATCCGAAAAATTCCTGGGTTTCCTAGTCACTCAGTGTAGGATTAAGGCCAACCCCGAAAAAGTTCAGGCCATCCTAAACATGAGGCCGTCCACCTGCGTCAAGGACGTCCAACGTCTAACTGAACCAATCATTGCGCTCAACAATTTCTTATCTCGAGCGGGCGAACTATGTCTACCCTTCTTCAAATTATAGAGAGGGCCTACAATGGCATTCGCCACGTTCGCCGAGGACGAGGAATCTCAGAAGGCTTTCACAGAACCGAAGGAGTTTCTGGCTGCACCCCCGGTGCTATCAAAACTGATCCTGGGCGAACAATTGCACCTCTACCTCTCGTCGACCACTTCCATGGTGAGCTCTGTCCTGGTTCAAGATGACGGAGGAGTGGAGAGGCCAGTGTATTACACCAGCAAGGTGCTCAACGAGGCCGAACGGCGGTACCCCGCAACCGAGAAACTCGTGTTAGCGTTGGTAACCTTGGCCAAGCGCCTCCGGCCCTACTTCTAGGGGCACGCCATCGTCGTATTGACCAATGAGCCCCTGAAGAGGATCCTTGCTCACCTTGAAGCTTCGGGTCGCCTTGTCAAGTGGGCTATAATGCTCGGGGCTTATGATATCTCCTATCACCCCCGCTCGGCCATTAAAGGGCAGGCACTCATAGACTTCATCGCGAAGAGCACGGTCCCGACCGAGGAAGTCAATCCGCTGACTCCCGGGCCCACCTGGGATCTTTTTGTTGAAGGATCCTCAAACTCAACCGACAGCGGCACCATCGTTCTTCTCCGATCCCCAGAAGGAGCAGAAGTGCAGTATGCCCTGAAGTTCAACTTCCTGACATCCAATAATGTCTCAGAGTATGAGGCTCTCATCTCGGGAGCTAGGATGGCACGACAATTGGGAGCCAAACGAGTCAAGATCCATACTGACTCTCAGCTAGTCGCTAGCCAGGTCAACGGTGATTATGAAGCTTGGGAGGCACCGATGATCAAGTACCTTCAACTGGTAAGGGAGATAGCCCCACTATTCAAGAGTTTTCAGGTCATCTGGATATTTCAAGAAGAAAACTCCCGGGTGGACGCCCTCTCTCGGTTGGCCTCCTCTATAAGCCCAGAAGGTACCTGATTGGTCCTCCTCGAAGAGCTAGAGCGACTGAGTATAGAAGTAGAACTCATGACCATTGATCAGGCACCCTTAAGCCACTGGCGGACCTCATATATCTCCTGGCTCCGTGATTCTCAGGAGCCCCCCGACCCTTGAGAAGCTCAGAGACTGAAGTATCAAGCTCAACACTTCATCATCTGGGATGAAGCCTTGTACCGAAGGTCTTTTTCTGGCCCCCTCCTCAAATGCCTCGGTACCAATGAGGCTCACCAAGCAATTCAATGTTAGCTAGGTGCGATTGATAAACACAGATCCAGAGGGGGGGTGAATGGATCTTTCAAAGAATTCTACCCAATTTAAAATTCGCATGAGATGATAACAACAAGATCAGTGGACAATTGATCAAACATAAGATATGCAAACTTAATTAAACTCTAGGATATAGATAATCAATTAAATCACGGTCCTAGCATGCATCTAGCGTAAGCATGCAATTAAACAAACCACTGCACAAGGATTTTTAGGTGGTTTGGTCCAAAGACCTACGTCCACCCCTCACTCCCAACGGGAGTGAGGCTTCCACTAGTAACACTAGCACAGCAGACTCAGTCTGCAACAAATGCTGCCAAACAGCTTGACCAGGGGAACAACCTCCCCTCTTCCTCCCAACCGGAGGGACACCCCAAGTGACTCCCAGCCACTTGGAAACCAGAGACACACGGTCTCTCTTCCTCCAGACCCGGAGGGAACCCCTGGACTTGCTACCCACAAGCCCAGAACCCGAGGACCAAACCTCCCTTCCTCCAAACCGGAGGGGAACCTAGAGACCCAAGTCTCTCTTCCTTTGAAACCCAGAGGGAAACACAAGTGACACCAAGTCACCTACAGACTAGAGGTCTCGGACCTCTCTTCCTTCCAACCGGAGGGAAACAACCAATGACACCCAGTCAAAGGCAACCAGATACGCAAGTCTCTCTTCCTCCACACCGGAGGGAACCCGACCTCACACTAGAGGATCGGAAGAACAGCAAGTGAATAGTTCCAAAGAAAAACAAAAACGCAGCAACAGAAAGTTGAAAAGATAAAATCAAATGTGGCTCTCGTAGGAGCTGGCTGGCCTGGATTTGATCCACGGTCAAGCAGAAACTTCTTCTTCTGCTTCTCTCTTTCTCCCAACACGAACTCTCTTTTCTTCTTCTTCGTCTTTCTTTCTTCTTTTTCTTCTCACAGCTTCAGCCTTCTCCTTCTTCTCACTTCTTTTCTTCTTCTTCTCTATTCTCTGTATCGTGGAGGCACTCTCTGCATTTCAATCACTCTCATCCGATGAAGGAGACTCCATATATATACCAGCAGCAGGCAGCTAGGGCTTATGCTCTTTACGATTCCCGCCCAAGCTTCAGTGGTCCACGTGTCAGCATTTCAGCCTCTAGGATCACGTGCAAGTCTTGATGGCCTCATCCATTAAACCTGTCAGATAATCAGTTGAATAACCTGTTAGTTAATCATTCGAAGACAGTATCAGATGATGTGTAGACTTGAAAGTTAACTTAGTGTACAGACTTCGTGTGAAGTAAGAGTGTATAGACTTGAAGCTTGATATCGAGTGTATAGAGTTGAAGCTTATCAAACGAATGCATAGACTTCATGTTAGCGAACGAGTGTATAGACTTAGTTGAGTGAGCATGCAGTGTACATACTTGAAACCCTTCAGTAACCTGAGTGTATAGACTTAGTGTTAACGTGCCAGAGAAACCAGTGTACAAACTTCATGCTGTACAGACTTAATGTTGATCAAAAAACCTTTGGACATCAGCCCAAGGCGTCAACGCTTCCATCGTGCAGCGTCGCCTCAGCTCCTCAAGCGAGATGCTCACGCCCTTACCAATTGGCCAATGCGTCAACGCATCCAGTGTCAGCGTCGATGCAGTGAACAAGATAGAAAGCGAAAGACGCACAATTGCGTCTACGCAGTCAGCCAATGCGTCAACGCACTAAAAGCACAGAACCAATGAAGACAGACAGGCTGTACAGACTTTGATGCTCAAAGATGATTGTATAGACTTTGCCTTAGAAACGAGTGTATGGACTTTGAAATAGCAAATGAATAAGTATGTACAGTGAGGGAGTGTATAGACTTGGAACCCAAAGGCAGTGTACAGACTTTGTAAGTCTGAGCCAATGTACAGACATCAAGTGAAGACCAGTGTGTAGACTTCTCGTGAAAACCAGTGTACAGACTTTGAGGCGTTTGATGGATGTATATACTTAGCCTTTGAGGAACGATGTATAGAGTCTGAACGTGAAGGCAGGCTATATAGACTTGAAGCGCTTGAAGCGATGTACAGACTTGGTGGTTCAAACAGTGTACAGACTTGTGAAGGCTTCAAGGCAACAATGTATAGACTTTGAAATAAAGAGTGTACAGACTTGAAAGTTCAAGGCCACGATGTATAGACTTTAAAAGAAGCAGTCCGATGTACAAACTTCAAGAACTCAAGACAACGGATGCTGTACAGACTTCAGCTAAGTCGGCCACATGCCGATGTGTAGACTTGGCCAATGTGCAGACTTTGGCTTGGAACGAATGTAAAGATGAGGCTGTGTAGACTTGGCCAGAACGTAGGGAAAAGCACCAATGTGCAGACATGAACATCCAACAGTTTATAGACTTCGTTTCAAGCAACGTAGGTAAAAGAGACAATGTATATACTTAGCCACCAATGTATGGACTTCAACGCAAATGAGAAGATCGGATGAATAGACTTTGAAGCTTAACATAGACGGTGGATGTATAGACTTCATGAACAAGATGCAATGCTGACTGATGTATACACTTGGCAAATAGAGTGATGCATGAACTACCCTGTATAGACTTTAAGACTTAATGAGCAACCCGGTGAATAGACATGGCGATTGTGGGAGCATGCAAAGTACAGACTTTGTGTTGTGAACACAGGCTGTACAGACTTGCTAACATGCATGAACAAATGGCATTGTATAGACTTTATGAAGAGTACACAAAGTAATGTGTGGACTTGGTGACTCACGCAGACAGATGAGTGAACAATCTATGCCATGCTCACAGTTAATCAATGTAGTTGTCATCATCAGAACACACGTAAACTATGTCATCATCAAAACATAAGTCAACACATATGACATCAAACATATAAGACTCATAGTGTTTGTCATCATCAAAACATAATATCCAACAATCTCCCCCTTTTTGATGATGGCAATAATAAGAGTCTTATGAATGAAGGAAATGGAATATTCAGACTAGACTCATCAAAGTATTCTCCCCCTTTGACTTCATCAAAAAGAAAAACAATACTTTGATAATCTAGTGATGTCATATGAGACACTCAATATAGTTCAGCAGATGAGTGCAACACAATATCAGAAGCATTTAAATCAATTCTCCCCCTTAGTCAAACAACTTATACAGTCATGTATATGCAACAAATACTCCCCCTTTGACATGGCAGAAGATATAGAGCTAATGCAGACATACAACATGATCAGACAATCTAGCACATTGTCCCCTTATGCTTATAGTCTCTCAACCAGACCAGAGAATCTTGCCCTTATGATCTATGATGCAAGAGAAATCCACAAGGATGAACTCTGGTTATCCAAAAAACTGCAAGTACACATGGTAAACTGAGAGAAGTGCTTCTCAAAAATGACAACCAGTCTAATACCACTGAATCAAAACACAGTGATAAAGAGCCATAGGATGAGCAGATTCAACAGTTAGTGAAAATTGAGATATTGAACTTTTTAGCAAGATACTAACTTCATAGAACAGAATTTTTAAGTTCTAGAGTCCTCCATTATAAAAGCTTATGAAACCTTGTGATGGGGACATCGCTTACCACTTCCCATTTCTCAAAGGATCCTGATGCTCGCCATTATGTTCATCTTGATTTTCTGAGTCTAGCTATGTAATTTTCATATCTTTCTTTGAGTCTTAACCATGTAATTTTCCCTTTTATTGAGTCAAGTACCTAAGTTAGTGAGTCATCTATCTAAGTCTATGTATCATCAAGTGGCCTAGTGAGTTAATGGGCCACTTCAATGGGCTTGGCCCATGGGCGCCCCCTTCCCTCATTGGTCATTTGTCATTATTCCAAAAGGTGAGGACTTTTTGTAAATTGTGGGTTTCCTATAAATAGGACATCAATCCCCACTTGGAGAAGCTAATGAAGTATTGATAAAATTGCCACAAGAATTTGTGCCTCTCTCTCTAGCTCTCTCTCTCTATTTCTCTCTCTCTCTCTAAAGGGGGCGAACCCCATTCTCTCTCCTCCCCACCCCCAAATTCGAAATTCACTCTCTCTCCTCCCTATTCACCTCTAATTAAGACCCCTCCCCCTTCCCCATACCTCCCATTTAAGTCCCCTCCAACCACTAGGTGGAATCCCCTTCTCCTAGGCACCTCTCCCTCCTACCAAGCAACCTTTCCCCTTCCCCATACAACTTTCATTTTCCCAAGGGAGAATCCCTTCTCCCAAGCACACCTTCCCTTCCCCAAGGCAACCCTTCCCATTCCCTAGGCCCCCATTAACCCCTCCATTAACCCACCATTCAAAACAAAGGAGAGATCTCTCCTCCCTCTCTCCTTCCCAACCAAAATTCGCATCTCCCCCTCCCTCCACTTGCTAGACCACCTCCCAGCCCCCTTTCTACCCTTCCCACACCTTGACTCACCCCCTAACAGACCCCCACATAGTCAGGTGTCACCCCCACACCCATCTACCCCATTTCCCACCCCATCTACTCCGTCTCCCATCACCTTTCATCACCCTATCCATCTCAGTTTGCAGGCAGCAGTTGGAGCCCGACTTGCAGAGACTGCCTCGGTGCTGTCCGACATCATCTGGAGGTGCACCATACATCATCGGAAAGCTCTCCTAGTCAGCTTCGCAACGGCGGTGGTCTCATCCCCTTTCGAGCTCTGTACTTCCCGGGATGTCCAATCTCCCCCGACTGCGCAGAGCTGCCCCTGCAGAGTACCTGAACCAGAATAGAAGCTGTACCACAACGAACCGTGGAAGAATCAGGCCAAGAGCTCTTCTACAAAGTTCTTCCTTGTCCAGTCTACTTTCAGAATCAAGAAGCAGAACTTCGATCGGCATCCGTGGGCCAAAGTTATCATTTTTCTTCCTCGGCTACACGGATCTGCTTCCCACAGTCTGCATCGACCTGTCACCACTATTCAGAGTCCCCCAGTATTCTCCGGCATCAGTCGGCTTCCCCGTCAGTTTTGTTGCGAAGAGGACGCGTCCGCGGTTCCAACAACTCTGGTGGTTCATGATTCGGAGTCCGGAATCTGTCAGGACACTATCTGCAACCTGCTCTTGGAGATCTGAAGCTGCCAGTCCCAGATTCTATTACTCTGTTCGAACCTCCACCAAGACCAGCATCGGCATCAGAAGAATTCAAAAAAATTATGAGGTATTCTGGTTCCATCTACGAAGAGTTCCTCGCTGGTCTCGTCATCATAAAAATTCCAGATTGAGATCTACGGCCTCAGCACTGACTGTCTGTCACCTATCACAGTGAGCAAGCAGACTCGGCGTCGGCTCCTTCTCTTGGGTTTTCAGCGAATCTCCCCTCCCCGCCTGGCTGGCTTAACGCCCCTCCCTATGCGGAAGTAGTGTTTGATTTGTAATACTGAAATCCCCACCCCAAGTCCACCCTCTGTGTGAGGCGTAGTGATTGTAACTATTACACAGGGTCAAGCTTCATCGACACAGTGTGCGGGGAACCCACACTTCCCCGCTCGCCCTCGTCTCCGAACGGGGTTGGTTTCGTCAAACCAACCAGGGTAAGCTCTGACCTTTGCTCCATTATTGGTGTTTGTTCATTTAATATCCGTGGAATTTGCTCCGTTGAGCAAGAGAGAGAGCGCCCGACCCCGCGTGTTCCACTTACGAGCGGTCACCGTGGGCTGTGAGAGAGAGGGACCTAGTGCCCCAATTGGCACCCGGCCAGCCCCTTAAGTGTGGGCCTCGTACCTTCGGGAGGGCAACCCTAGCCCTGCTGGCACTCTACCAGCAAGGGTCTTGATCCATCACCTCCACTTAGCATCACTTAGTCACCCCGGGCTCGTGTGTGTGCGACGGTGATTCGGCCCCAATCTAAGACTTTGTTGCTTTGTGATTATGTTTGTGGAATAGGTCCAAGGGTCCCTTGTCCGTTTGCTGCATACCCCCTTAGTGTGTCACATCAAGTGGTATCAGAGCAAGTTCACAACTTGTCTCTCTACAAGTTGGTCCTAGGGCGCATTCGCATTTAGAGTCTTTATCGGGCCACCCAGTACATCATCATGTACACTCCACATTGGTTAAGTCCCCTCAACACGGCCTTCCCCAAGAGCCCGATTGACCCCCTCCTCATGGACATCATCCTAGAAGGGGACCTTAGTTTTGACGGATCTAGTCCTAATGCCTACCTAAAGTGGGAGGCTACCATGGATAAACACTTTGATAGGACTAGGGTCTATGGACACGCTAGAGTCCGTAGGGCCACAGGGCGGCTTCGGGGACAAGCCAAGAAGGAGTGGGAACGCATAGTGGGCTTAAGAAGGATTTGGAGGCAAGAACCCGTAGGATCATGGGAAGAGATGAAGATCGAGCTTAGGAAGATCTACGCTCCCCGACCTTCCCACTCCTACCTTGAGAACCATAACCCGAGGAACACTCCCACTCCCCCTTTCCCTCCCAGTCAACCCAAGACCTCCCTTAGGGTCCAAACTTCACCACCCCGGGTGCACCATGCCCCAACCTTCATCACCCCATCCCCAAAAGACCTTCCCATTCCCTTAGAGAGTAAGACCCCCACACCCCAAAGGGATAAGATTGTAATTGAAGTACATGAGGCCTCCCCCGATTGTGAAAAAGAATACGAGTCACAATGTCATGGGTTAGGCCGAGAAGTGCCCATCCCATGTGGAAGAAGCATCATGGCTCACTCCACCCTCACCATTCAAACCCACGTGGACCCCATGTCCACCCCTCCACCGAGGCCCGTGACAGCCACCATTCCCCAACCCAAAGTTCTCCATCAAACTCACACCCCACAGGCCTCCACAAATCCTCCTCCCACCCCTTTCCAAAAGGAACTTAAGGAGGTGACAGAAGAATATGAGGCTCCCCTAGATTGGGAGGAAGAATATGAAGCCCAATGCCAAGGGTTGGGTCAAGAAGGCTCATCTTTATCCAAAGAGACCACAACGAGCCTAACTGGGTACACCCTCCCTCATGAGTTACATGATGACCAACCAAGTTCCCCCACCCCTCCCTCCATGAGAATTGTGATTCTTGGGGAACCCCTCATTGAGTGGCTTAAGCAAGACCGCCTCCTCCACATCATGCACCCCCCTATGGAAAATCATTACCCAATCGTGCCCACCCCACCATTCCACACCACCTACCAATCGTCCTACTTTATAGGAGCCATGAGGGACTTCATTAAAGGCATACTAAGGCAAATAGAGGTGACAAACATGTTGGCCTTAGGAGCGAGTGATACGGGGTACCTTAGTTTCTCACACCCCTCTATCGGGTCCATCATCTCCATTTACACCAAGGGTCCTTGCATGAGTGAGCTCGTATTGTTTCTACCCGAACCCGATGAGTTTTACACCATCCCCCTACCACAAGAAAAGGGCACTCAACCTAGGGAATCCGCTTTGGTACTTACCCCATTAGGGGACGAGTGCCTAGCCCACACTAGGGAGTGTATGCTTTGGAGTGTTCCAGGTCTAGGATGGGAAGAAGCCTCAATCCCATCAACCCATGTCCTCCTAGATCCACATGATCCCTTCCCACTATTTCTTCTTTGCCAACCCACCTCCTTGCCCTCCTACATCTTTCCCTACCCCTCGTCCCTTTGCAAGGAGCATTACGATAGGTCCCACCAGGTTCATGATTCCCACTTCCCTATGTGTACTAGGGACCCTAGGACGATCACTTGGATTAAAGCCCACCTCCACATCACCCACCCCTTAACCCATCTCAAGCCTTTTGGCCACTTCCTATGGGCTTCCGAGTACTCATCACTCACCACCCACTCCCTCCTACCCTCACCCACCATGTCGAACCTAACCCACCAATTCCAAAACTTAGCCCACACTATGAGAGCCATAACCATGGGTGACATCCACCTAGGAAATGAGGAATTGACCCATCCCAAGATGTCCACTTTCTTGGACCCCTTCAACCCCCATGAGTGGAAACCCCCAAATCAACCCCCACCTAAAGATGGGACCATCTTGATAGGAATGCATGTGTCACAACATCTTGCATCATGTGGTAAGGCTAGTCACGTCATTTGTGTCACATACACACTAGGTCCAGTGCACGACAGGTTTACATTTGGACAAGCTGGTCCTTCCCCACTCTTCATCTATCTCATGCATGATAGAGCCACTTGTGGCTGCCCAGGTCCACCTAAGTGCATTAAGGTCCACATGGCTTCTAAGCATGATAGGTCAATTCATGGATGCCCTAGTCCTCCTAAGTATGTCAAAACCAATCTAACACTTGATAGGACTGCATTTGGTTGTCCGGGCCCTCCCTTCATCTCTAGGGGATCGTCATTCATGACACTGCATGGCACCATCCGCAAACACATCAACAAAAGCAACGAGGTGTATAAGAAATCGGCCGATTCCCACCGACGCCACCAGGAATTTCGTATAGGTGACTTTGTGATGGTGAGAATTGAGAGACTTTTCCCTGGGAATGTCTCCAAACTGAGGTCGCATGGATCATGTCCCTTCCAGGTTCTGAGGCAGATCGACACAAATGCTTACGTGTTGGACCTCCCCGAGGAGTACGGAGTAAGTCCCACATTCAATGTGACTGACTTGGTGCCATACAGGGGTCCCACGGTGACACCTAGTGAGGAAATCGAGCTTGTTCCACCCTTTGAGAGAGCCACCACCCGTGAGAAAGTTCCACCAACCCAGAGGAGCCAACGTGAGCAATTGGAGCGGATATTGTATGAACATGTCACTGTCATCTGGAACAAAGGGTACGGGCACTACCTCGCTTGGTAAAAGGACCAGCTACCTTTGGTAGACTTGCGGGCAACCCCGCCGTGGCTTCCTCCGCATACGATGGATCTTTACTTGACAGAGTCGAGTTCTCTGCACCCCGGGAGTATGATGGGGACATCGCTTACCACTTCCCATTTCTCCAAGGGTCCTGATGCTCGCCATTATGTTCATCTTGATTTTCTGAGTGTAGCTATGTAATTTTCATCTTTCTTTGAGTCTTAACCATGTAATTTTCCCTTTTATTGAGTCAAGTACCTAAGTTAGTGAGTCATCTATCTAAGTCTATGTATCATCAAGTGGCC
Organism: Amorphophallus konjac; assembly: GCA_022559845.1. Classification (NCBI taxonomy): domain Eukaryota; kingdom Viridiplantae; phylum Streptophyta; class Magnoliopsida; order Alismatales; family Araceae; genus Amorphophallus; species Amorphophallus konjac. The sequence continues at coordinate 119,057,521 of CM040123.1, forward strand.
TAGTGAGTTAATGGGCCACTTCAATGGGCTGGGCCCATGGGCGCCCCCTTCCCTCCTTGGTCATTTGTCATTATTCCAAAAGGTGAGGACTTTTTGTAAATTATGGGTTTCCTATAAATAGGACCCCAATCCCCACTTGGAGAAGCTAATGAAGTATTGATAAAATTGTCACAAGAATTTGTGCCTTCCTCTCTAGCTCTCTCTCTATATTTCTCTCTCTCTCTCTCTCTCTCTCTCTAAAGGGGGTGAACCCCATTCTCTCTCCTCCCCACCCCCAAATTCGAAATTCACTCTCTCTCCTCCCTATTCACCTCTAATTAAGACCCATCCCCCTTCTCCATACCTCCCATTTAAGTCCCCTCCAACCCCTAGGTGGAATCCCCTTCTCCTAGGCACCTCTCCCTCCTCCCAAGCAACCTTTCCCCTTCCCCATACAACCTTTCATTTTCCCAAGGGAGAATCCCTTCTCCCAAGCACCCCTTCCCCTCCCCAAGTTAACCCTTCCCATTCCCTAGGCCCCCATTAACCCCTCCATTAACCCACCATTCAAAACAAAGGAGAGATCTCTCCTCCCTCTCTCCTTCCCAACCAAAATTCGCCTCTCCCCCTCCCTCCACTTGCTAGACCACCTCCCAGCCCCCTTTCTGCCCTTCCCACACCTTGAATCACCCCCTAACAGACCCCCACATAGTCAGGCGTCACCCCCACACCCATCTACCCCATTTCCCACCCCATCTACTCCGTCTCCCATCACCTTTCATCACCCTATACATCTCAGTTTGCAGGCAGCAGTTGGAGCCCAACTTGCAGAGACTGCCCTGGTGTTGTCCGACATCATCTGGAGGTGCACCATACATCGACGGAAAGCTCTCTCAGTCAGCTTCGTAACGGCGGTGGTCTCATCCCCTTCCGAGCTCCGTGCTTCCCAGGAGGTCCGATCTCACCCGACTGCGTAGAGCTGCCCCTGCAGAGTACCTGAACCAGAATAGAAGCTGTAGCACGACTAACCGCGGAAGAATCAGGCCAAGAGCTCTTCTACAAAGTTCTTCCTCGTCCAGTCTACTTTCAGAATCAAGAAGAAGAACTTCGATCGGAATCCGTGGGCCAAAGTTATCATTTTTCTTCCTCGGCTACATAGATCTGCTTCCCATAGTCTGCATCGACCTGTCGCCACTATTTAGAGTCCCCCAGTCTTCTCCGGCATCAGTCGGCTTTCCCGTCAGTTTTGTTGCGAAGAGAACTCATCCACGGTTCCAACAACTCCGGTGGTTCATGATTTGGTGTCCGGAAGCTGTCAGGGCACTATCTGCAACCTGCTCTTGGAGATCTGAAGCTGCCAGTCCCAGATTCTGTCACTCTGTTCAAACCTCCACCAAGACCAGCATTGGCATCAGAAGCATTCAAAAAAATTCTGAGGTATTTTGGTTCCAGATATGAAGAGTTCCCCGCTGGTCTCGTCATCAGAAAAATTCCAGATTGAGATCTACGGCCTCAGCACTGACTGTCTGTCACCTATCACAGCGAGTAGGCAGACTCGGCGTCGGCTCCTTCTCTTGGGTTTTCAGCGAATCTCCCCTCCCCGCCTGGCTGGCTTAACGCCCCTCCCTGTGCGGAGGTAGTGTTTGATTTGTAATACTGAAATCCCCACCCCAAGTCCACCCTCCTGTGTGAGGCGTAGTGATTGTAACTATTAAACAGGGTCAAACTTCATCGGTGCAGTGTGCGGGGAACCCACACTTCCCCGCTCGTCCTCGTCTCCGAACGGGGTTAGTTTCTTCAAACCAACCAAGGTAAGCTCTGACCTTTGCTCCATTATTGGTGTTTGTTCATTTAATATCCGTGGAATTTGCTCCATTGAGCAAGAGAGAGAGCGCCCGACCCCGCGTGTTCCACTTACGAGCGGTCACCGTGGGCTGTGAGAGAGAGGGACCTAGTGCCCCAATTGGCACCCGGCCAGCCCCTTAAGTGTGGGCCTCGTACCTTCGGGAGGGAAACCCTAGCCCTGTTGGCACTCTACCAGCAAGGGTCTTGATCCATCACCTCCACTTAGCATCACTTAGTGACCCCGGGCTCGTGTGTGTGCGACGGTGATTCGGCCCCAATCTAAGACTTTGTTACTTTGTGATTGTGTTTGCGGAATAGGTCCAAGGGTCCCTTGTCCGTTTGCTGCATACCCCCTTAGTGTGTCACATCACCTTGATTTTCAGATATGGTTTAAGAATGATGTCAACAAGTTTTTCAAAAAGAATTGTACTCATATCTGAACCAGCTCTTAATAAAAAGGAACTACAAGCTCATATAAAATTCTAGTTCAACCAACTTCCATCTTACTTAGTTTACTTTCCATGAAAGTTTTAAGAGATACATAAGAGAATGCAACAGAATTTTACATTGTTCTTTCAGAATTTGATTTACACTTGTTCATAATTTTCTTTTTAAATGAACAATTTTGGTTTATCAACACCTTTTTACATGGGGAGACACCTTGATCAGAGTCCCGAATCCCCAGTTACTCCGTGTGACAACCGTATTGCTTCTCCCATTTTGGAGAACAGAGGTAGCATTGGAAGTATCTTTGGCATGAGGATACACCTTGATTAGGGGACAGAATCCCCAGTTACTCAATACAACAATGCCATTGCTCTGCCAAATTTTCACAGTATTTTCAATCATCTCTTTAAGCTGAGTTAACCATGGTACTTCATGACACAATCCTTTGGACATGTTTCTCAGTAACCATAAATATTGCTCTGTCCATGATTCAGAACAAGTTAAGTGTTTTAGAAAAATCACATACACTATATATCTCAGTCAACATAGACAAGGATATCAACTTTTCAGATGTCAGAAGCTCTTACATGAATTTACATGAAGCAGACAGTTAAAGTTTATTAAGAGATTGAATCAGATATTTCCAAGTTCCTTGTGTCCAAACAGGAGTACATAAGACTTAAACCAGTTTCAGTTAACAAATATTCTTAAGCATGTATAATGGAAGGTTCCTCATTGAAGATGTTTTAACTTTTATGAAGTAGTATTCAGGCTGAAGATTTACTTCATATCTCAGCTTAGTAATTCAAGTGAGAATATTCAACAGACAGCATGGATTTTGAAAAATTGTAGCAAAGGAGCTGCTCTTGAGCATAGAAGTTCAAGGATGACTGAATAGAAGTGAAGCTCTCCTTCAGCAGATTTAGGAGAGACAGACAGATGCCTATAAAGTATGAATTCAGATTTTGAACAACTTCAGAAGCAGTCAAGAAAGATCTTTTGATACCACTTTCGTGATGGAATCACTCACACTATAGAATTGACAAGATGAATCAAGTAGGTGGATAGGAAGAGTTCAGATAAAAACACAACTGAATGGTTTAAGCATGCTCCCCCTATCTATATGCAGTGAGATTTCCCTTCCCTTTTTTTTTGATTTTTCAAAGAAGTGATATGCTATGCAATGATTCCCTCTAACTAAAAACACTGAATCATCCTATATGTCATGCAGACAATGTAGATGATGAATGACTATGCAACAATAGATTTAACATGCTATGCAGTAAATCTAAAAATAGTTGAGTGATTTCAGATGTATGAATAATGCTCCCCCTAAATGTATGCATTCAAAACATTTGAAAATCATTCATGAGTCATAAATTCTAGATGTATGCAGTCACAGAATGAGCATATCCAGATGCAACAACTATTGCATGGAAATACAAACATGCATGTTTAAACCACTAATTAACAAATCTATCTTTATACCTAATGCCATCTAAGCAGACTCATTGAAAAGTCAAGAGACTTACCTGAGAAGTGCATGAGTGGGGTTTACCTTTTTAGGGTGTCTTGGATTATTTGCCCCTTTTATTTCTCGTTCCCAAGACACACCTACAAAAAGTTTCTCACTTGGCACATTTTGGTACCCAAGTTTCCTTGGGTCCTATAGGGTTAGTGGCATTTTGATGGGATGTTTTCCAAAGCTTCTGAGCCATCATATCATCATGCTTTTTTATATAGCAACTAGGCATGCAATGTCCAGACCGACCACAATAATCACATGAACCACTCGGTCTGAATTTCTTACTATGCATGTAAGCAGGTGTGCTAAATTCATGAGCATGAATGTATCTGTTTTTACCACCACTTTGTTTCAGATGGTCAGAAAACCAGCAATCAGTCACCTTGTGACCTTGCTTTCCACACTCAAAGCATCTGAGGGATTTTCTTGTTTGAACAGATTTGTTCCTACCAAACACACTTTATTTAACAAATTTAGAGTTGACCTTCTTTCTTTGAGAATGCCAGCAGTCTTTGACTGTATGGCCAGGTTTCTCACAGTGATAGCAGAAGATGGAATTTCTTCTACCAACATTAAGCCAGCAGTCAACCGCCCTATGGCCTGACTTGCTGCAGGTGGAACACACCATGTGTTGGCCCCTGGACCCATTTTTGTTCCTTTTAAAGACATGCTGATTTTCATACAAATTGACATGATTAGAATTTGAAAAATATTTACCTTTACCTTTGGCAAACCAACATTGTTCACTAACATGACCTATTTTTCCACAATGATAACAATAACTTTTTCTTTTCTGTTCAACAGGATTGTTTTTGTTATTGTACTTCCTAGCATGCATTCTATCATCCTGTTCCATCAATTTACATTCATGCATCAAGTGACCAAACCTATGACAGTAATGGCATGAAATTTTATTTTTATTTGCATGAATGTGTTTGTTCAATTTAGGCACAGCATTCTCAGTTTTATCATGAGAGTTCCTTGAATCTTTATTCTGAACATGAACAGTCTTTTTCTATTTTTGAACTTGTTTCTCAGACTTAGGGCTGTCAGTGGAATTTTGATTCTTCTTAGCACTAAATTCAAAAATAGGCACATTCGATGTGCTGCCAGACTTAGAGCTACTCACGAATGAAGTTTGAAGCTTACTCTCAAAGCTCTTTTTATTTATTGGTTTGTAGCCCAAACCCTCTCTCCGGAGATTCACTTTAGATCCAAGAATTTTATCAAGATTTTCTTTTCCACTGACAAATTTCTCAAGAGATTTCCTCAATTCTGTAACTTCTGATCCAAGCTTTGATACATGGATTTCATATTCATCAGCTTTTTTTTATAGCAAACAGCATCTTCTTTCAACATTTGATTAACAGTCCTAAGACTTTCAATTTCCTGTTCAGCTTTCATTAGCTCATCAGAGCTATCCAGGATAACACTCTTCCCTTTTTCAAGAGTGATAAATCTCTCAGACATAGCTGTATTTAACTGTTTTAGCTTGCAGATCTCCTGTCTCATTTTACCATTTTGTTCCAGAATTTCATCATCAAAATTCAAAACACTTAAGGAGGTCTGACATTCACTAAACACTTCTTGTTCATCTTCAGATTGAAGATTTTCAAGCCTTTTCTGAAGTTCTGAGTTTTCTATTCTGACAGTCTCCAAAGTTTCAGAAATCAATCTATTTTTATTTTCAAGGCTCACTGATTTAGATCCAGATTCCTCAGTTTGTTTTTTGAGTCTAGCATTTTCAGATTTCAGATATTCCAGATCTGAAGTAATAGAATCAAGATCAGTCAGCTGTCTTCTAAATATCTGATTTTCAGTTTTCAGAGTATCACTGTCCTCACCAGTAAGTTTAGAATTCTCAAACCTATCTAACCGTTTTTTCATAGATCTATTTTTCTTGCTCAATTTATTGCTAGATCTTAACAGCTTGGAATAAGCATGATGAGGGCATCCCTTGCCCCTCCACATTTTCTCCGGACTCGGATTGTTCGTCAGCAAGCGCCATTATGTTAGTCATGTATTTTTGAGTCTAGTCATGTAATCTTCACATTTTCTTTGAGTCAATATCATGTAATTTTCCCTTTATTTGAGTCACGTACCTAGGTTAGTGAGTCATTTTCCTAAGTATTGTGTCATTAGGTTGGTTTGTTCGGCTAGTGGGCCCAATTCATTGGGCTTGGCCCAAGGGCACCCCTATCTCTTCGGTTATTTGTCATTGAGTCAAATGTCAGGGACTTTTGTAGAAATGTGGGTTGCCTATATATAGGACCCCATTCCTCTCATTTTGAAGTAATGAACAATTGAATAAAAATTGAAATCCACTTCCAAATCCCACTAGATCTCCCTCTCTCTCACTCTCTCTCTCTAAGGGGTCCCCCCTCTCTCTCTCTCTCCCTCCACCCCAATTTTCGGAATTTTTTCTCTCCTCCCCATTCAGCCCTCATTAAGACCCCTCCCCTTCCCCATACACTCATTTAACTCCCCCCCAACCCCAAGGTGGCATCCTCCAATCCACACCCCACCTCCCAACCCCCAACTACCCCACTCTCCTTCCCAAAGCATCCCACCACCTTCCCAATGCTAATTTAGCTTCTCCCAAAGCCCAATTTCGAATTTCCCTCCCATCTCCCACCCCCTTAGCACCCTTGGTCGCCCAAATCCAACCCCAAACCCAGCCAAGGTCGCCCCCCCCACCACCACCCCTCCATTCATACCCATTTCTTTTGCAGGTCAAGCTCTGGTTGCAGGCAGCAGGTTGTTCGTAGCTTGAAGCGGCCACCACGTCCTCCTCCCTGCGAATTTGAAGGCCCAAGAGGTACCGTTGGAAGCGTCTTCAAGTCATCTTCGCAACGGTGGTGGTTTCGTATGGATCCAAGCTCCGAGCTGGCCGTGAGAGCATTTCTCCCCCGACTGTGCGCAGCTTCCCTAGCAGAGCACCTAAGCCGGAGTTGAAGCTCTACAGCGGCCAACCTCCTGGGAATCATGGCAGGAGTTCTTCATCAAAAATCTTCTCCACTGAGTCCTCTTTCATCTCCAAAAGGCAGGGCATCAATCGGTTTCCAGAACCCCTAGTTCCCATTTTCCTCGTCCAAGTGCGCAGACTGCTCCTGCGGATCCAGGTTCGACCTGCACCCACTCATCTGATGACTGCTCTCTTCTCCAACCTCAGATTGCAACTCCGTCAGCTCATGCTCAAAGCTACTCCGACCACGGAAGCGTCATCGCCAGTCTCGCCTCAATCGGAGTTCAGGAGAGCCCTCAGAACCTTCTGCAACCAACTGCATCATTTCTGTTTCCATCCGAGGCAGACAGAGGGGTCCTATTCCAGGCTCTGCCACGATCAGCACAGAACTCCAGAGATCCTCCAAAAATTCAGGCGTCTTCCTCCGGAAGCTAGGAAACCTTTGGGACCAGTATCATCGGGATCGGAGTCCCCTGGAGCCCGTGGCGGCGTCAACACCGACCCCCTATCCAGTGAATCTACAGACTGGCAGAACCGGCGGAACTTGGAAGTTGGGATTTCTTGCCTAATTCCCCCACCCCGCCTGGCCGGCTTACAGCCCCTCCCTGCGAGGAGGTAGTGTTTGGTTGTAATACATTAACCCCCACCCCGAGATCCCCCCCTCCTGTGAGAGGAGTAGTGGTGTAATCTTTCAATTTCAGGTTGAAGCTCCCTCGACGCGGCGTGGGGGTGCATACCCTCGCCTCCCCGCTCACCCCCGTCTCCGACCGGAGTCGGCATCTTCACACCGGCTAGGTGAGCCTCGGTCCCTCTCTTGACTAGTTTAATCACTTGCTTAGCTTAGTATTATTGCTATTGCTTCGTCGGATGGAGAGTGAGAGCTCGGCCCAATTTGCTAGTACCGTGAGTGACCACCGCGGGTAAGTTGAGAGTGAATCCACTTAACCCACACCCTTGGTGTGTTGGCTGCCCATGATTTGGACATCCTAGGCCCATTTGGGGTTCTCCCCAAGCTAGCCAACCTTTAGAGCCTCAAGGTCCTGCCTTGGACCCTCTCCAACATCGCCTAGTCGCCATCGGGCACTAGTGTGCGCCATATGGGTGAGCTCGCTAGTGTGAGTCCACCGATCAAACTTGAATGCTTGCAAAATAGGTCCATAGGTGGTGTCACATCAAAGCATCTACCCAATCATCTAAGGTATAGTCCGCAAAGGGATTTACCTGAACTTCGTTCTCTTCTTTATCACTGTGGCTGCTGCTATGGTCGCTCCCATCAGCCATCATGCAGTTTTCCTTCCCTGTTCTGCAAGTTAGTTTCATCTTGTCCAGAATATCCCTAGCAGACCTGCAATCATGAAGGCAAAAGTGTAAGGCCTTGTTAATGGATGCTTTTATCAGATTTATAGTTTTCTGATTTTCTCTATGCAGTGATCTATGACGATCAGTCCATTTGGACTCTTTTCGTGGTAACCTATGAGGACCATGAGTAATTAACTTCCACAAATCGGGATTATCTAGATTGACGTAGTTACGCAAACTACTGAACCATGAATCAAAGTTAGACCCATTGAAAGCCAGTGGAAGAGCCATTTGTAGGCTATGATCAATTAGACAAAAATCAAAGAGCAGCAAACCGGAATAAGCACCGAGAAGCACGGGGATCACTGCAGATTGTTTGATCTTAAAGCAGTAACCGCTCTGATACCAATTGTTAGCTAGGTGCGATTGATAAACACAGATCCAGAGGGGGGGGTGAATGGATCTTTCAAAGAATTCTACCCAATTTAAAATTCGCATGAGATGATAACAACAAGATCAGTGGACAATTGATCAAACATAAGATATGCAAACTTAATTAAACTCTAGGATATAGATAATCAATTAAATCACGGTCCTAGCATGCATCTAGCGTAAGCAGGCAATCAAACAAACCACTGCACAAGGATTTTTAGGTGGTTCGATCCAAAGACCTACGTCCACCCCTCACTCCCAACCGGAGTGAGGGTTCCACTAGTAACACTAGCATAACAGACTCAGTCTGCAACAAATGCTGCCAAACAGCTTGACCAGGGGAACAACCTCCCCTCTTCCTCCCAACCGGAGGGACACCCCAAGTGACTCCCAGCCACTTGGAAACCAGAGACACACGGTCTCTCTTCCTCCAGACCCGGAGGGAACCCCTGGACTTGCTACCCACAAGCCCAGAACCGGAGGACCAAACCTCCCTTCCTCCAAACCGGAGGGGAACCTAGAGACCCAAGTCTCTCTTCCTCTGAAACCCAGAGGGAAACACAAGTGACACCAAGTCACCTGCAGACTAGAGGTCTCGGACCTCTCTTCCTCCCAACCGGAGGTAAACAACCAATGACACCCAGTCAAAGGCAACCAGAGACGCAAGTCTCTCTTCCTCCACACCGGAGGGAACCCGACCTCACACTAGAGGATCGGAAGAATAGCAAGTGAATAGTTCCAAAGAAAAAAAAATGCAGCAACAGAAAGCTGAAAAGATAAAATCAAATGTGGCTCTCACAGGAGCTGGCTGGCCTAGATTTGATCCACGGTCCAGCAGAAACTTCTTCTTCTGCTTCTCTCTTTCTCCCAGCACGAACTCTCTTTTCTTCTTCTTCTTTCTTTCTTTCTTCTTCTTCTTCTCACTGCTTCAGCCTTCTCCTTCTTCTCACTTCTTTTCTTCTTCTTCTCTATTCTCTGTATCGTGGAGGCACTCTCTGCATTTCAATCACTCTCATCCGATGGAGGAGACTCCATATATATACCAGCAGCATGCAGCTAGGGCTTATGCTCTTTACGATTCCCGCCCAAGCTTCAGTGGTCCACGTGTCAGCATTTCAGCCTCTAGGATCACGTGCAAGTCTTGATGGCCTCATCCATTAAACCTGTCAGATAATCAGTTGAATAACCTGTTAGTTAATCAGTCGAAGACAGTATCAGATGATGTGTAGACTTGAAAGTTAACTGAGTGTACAGACTTCGTGTGAAGTAAGAGTGTATAGACTTGAAACTTGATATCGAGTGTATAGAGTTGAAGCTTATCAAACGAATGCATAGACTTCATGTTAGCGAACGAGTGTATAGACTTAGTTGAGTGAGCATGCAGTGTACATACTTGAAACCCTTCAGCAACCTGAGTGTATAGACTTAGTGTTAACGTGCCAGAGAAACCAGTGTACAAACTTCATGCTGTATAGACTTGATGTTGATTAAAAAACCTTTGGACATTAGCCCAAGGCGTCAACGCTTCCATCGTGCAGCGTCGCCTCAGCTCCTCAAGCGAGATGCTCACGCCCTTGCCAACTGGCCAATGCGTCAACGCATCCAGTGTCAGCGTCGACACAGTGAACAAGATAGAAAGCGAAAGACGCACAATTGCGTCTACGTAGTCAGCCAAGTGTGTCAACGCACTAAAAGCACAGAACCAATGGAGACAGACAGGCTGTACAAACTTTGATGCTCAAAGACGATTGTATAGACTTTGCCTCAGAAACGAGTGTATGGACTTTGAAACAGCAAATGAATAAGTATGTACACTGAGGGAGTGTATAGACTTGGAACCCAAAGGTAGTGTACAGACTTTGTAAGTCTGAGCCAATGTACAGACATCAAGTGAAGACCAGTGTGTAGACTAACCAGTGTACAGACTTTGAGGCGTTTGACGGATGTATATACTTAGCCTTTGAGGAACGATGTATAGAGTCTGAATGTAAAGGCAGGCTGTATAGACTTGAAGCGCTTGAAGCGATGTACAGACTTGGTGGTTCAAACAGTGTACAGACTTGTGAAGGCTTCAAGGAAACAATGTACAGACTTTGAAACAAAGAGTGTACAGACTTGAAAGTTCAAGGCCATGATGTATAGACTTCAAAAGAAGCAGTCCGATGTACAGACTACAAGAACTCTAGACAACGGACGCTGTACAGACTTCAGCTAAGTAGGCCACAGGCCGATGTGTAGACTTGGCCAATGTGCAGACTTTGGCTTGGAACGAAGGTAAAGATGAGGCTATATTGACTTGGCCAGAACGTAGGGAAAAGCACCAATGTGCAGACATGAACATCCAGCAGTTTATAGACTTCGTTTCAAGCAACGTAGGTAAAAGAGACAATGTATATACTTAGCCACCAATGTATGGACTTCAACGCAAATGAGAAGATCGGATGAACAGACTTTGAAGCTTAACATAGACGGTGGATGTATAGACTTCATGAACAAGATGTAATGCTGACTGATGTATACACTTGGCAAATAGAGTGATGCATGAACTACCCTGTACAGACTTTAAGACTTAATGAGCAACCCGGTGAATAGACTTGGCGATTGTGTGAGCATGCGAAGTACAGACTTTGTGTTGTGAACACAGGCTGTACAGACTTGCTAACATGCATGAACAAATGGCATTATATATACTTTATGAAGAGCACACGAAGCAATGTGTGAACTTGGTGACTCACGCAGACAGATGAGTGAACAATCTATGCCATGCTCACAGTTAATCAATGTAGTTGTCATCATCAGAACACACGTAAACTATGTCATCATCAAAACATAAGTCAACACATATGACATCAAACATATGAGACTCATAGTGTTTGTCATCATCAAAACATAATATCCAACATTCAAGAGGTCCACGAAGGTGTCTACGGCACGCACCATGGGGGAAGATCGCTAGCCAGGATCTTGCTGCGACAAGGCTACTGGTGGCCCACTCTCCAGCGCGACTGCTCGACCTACATACAAAAGTGCGACCGATGCCACTGCTTTGACCATCTGGTCCATCAGCCCGCCTCGGAACTCGTTATGCTTACCGAGCCATGCCCCTTCGCTCGGTGGGGGATCGACATCCGGGGACCATTCCCAATGGCGCATGCCCAGAAAAAGTTCGTTATAGTCACCATCAACTATTTTGCCAAGTGGATCGAAGCTGAAGCTACCGCTCGGATCACCGAGTCAGTCGTATGGAGCTTCGTTTGGAAGTCAATCATCTGTCGCTTCGGTATCCCCCGAGTGATTGTGAGCGATAACGGTCGGCAATTTGACTCTCGTTACTTTTGAGACAGATGTGCTGACCTACACATTCACAATCACTTCACTTCGGTAGCCCACCCTCAGGCCAACGGGCTGGTCAAAAATGCCAACAAAACCATTTTAAAAGGCATTAAGACTAGGCTTGGAAAAGCCAAGGGCAGCTGGCTCGAGGAATTACCAAGTGTATTATGGTCACACCGAAGCACTCCAAGAACGGCCACCGGTGAGACCCCCTTCCAGCTGGTATACGGCACTGACGCCGTGATTCTGTTGCAGCTCGGCAGCCCATCCCTCCGAGTCATCCACTTCTTGCCCGAGGTGAACGAGCAAAAGCTGCTTGAGAACCTCGATTTGACAAGCGAAACCCGAGAGATAGCAAGCATCTGAGCCACGGAATAACATCGGCGTCTCACTCTCTATTAAAACTCTAAAGTCCGAGATAGACGTTTCCACACAAGAGACTTTGTCTTGAGAAAAGCCGAAGCCTCTCGACCACTGGAGGTGGTGGAAAAGCTGGCCCCTAACTGGAAGGCCCCTACCGAGTGGTCGAGACGCTCGAGAAAGGGGTGTATCGGCTGTCCACCATGGAAGGAGCACCCATCCCTTGGACGTGGAATGCGACAACATTATGAAAGTTCTATTTTTGAGCTTTTTTCCCAACATATGAGCAATAGATGGCAATAACTACGTTCCTTTTCATTTCATTAATTCTTCGTACATCAGATAGGCCATGGCCAATACAATGCATATTAAAAATCAAGATAGCACATCCATTGGTACCATGATGCAAAGCTGATCACTCGGCGCAGGCACAGTAAGCCTCCCTAAGCCGAGCTACTAACTCTACCTATTGTAGGAACTGGCTCGGATAACGGGACGACTGGCCCTGTTCGCTCGGGAAAATCAGAGAAAGGTATCAGAAGGGAAGAGGAAGAAGGGGAAGGAATGCCCAGATGTCGAGAAAATAGGAGAAGGCCTCCTCCGCCAACTCTTTGGAAGGAAGTAAGGTCGGATGCTGAACAGATAGCAATCACCCTCGAGCGGTGCAAGCGAAGATGAAGACTCTGGCATCCTCAAAAGAGTGAAAGAAAAAAAAAGAAGAGAATTGGTTGAAGAGCAAAAGAGGGAGAAAGACTGAACACCCCCTCGAAGAGATGAGAAGGGTGACGGGGATGGAAGAGGAGGGAGAAGCGGGCAAAGGTGAGGAAGGAGCAGGATAAGGCCGCCGTGCCGAACGCCTTGTTTCCTCAAGCCTCCTTCCACTTCTACCTTCCTCGTAAGATAGTGGCGGCGGTCCAACGGTCGGGAATAGGAGCGCTACTATGCGCTGTCCCTTCTTGCATGCTGCCCACCTATCGCTGTCCCTTCTTCCACGTCGAAGTAGCAGGAACGCCTCGGCGGCCGCCAGGGTCGTCATCTTCTGAGTCATCCTCCATGCCTCGCTGACAACTTCCCAACGCACAAGGCACACGCTATGCAAGAAGGGAGAAAGAGGAGAGACTGTAAGAGAAGCCTAAAGTGGTGCTAAGAGATTGGGACGCCCTCCGAGACCCTTTTTATAGGCCGAAGGGGGGAACACTCCCCTTAATTGATCCTCCCCTTGAAAACACGCGAAAGGTGGCAACCCTTCCCTAAGGGGCAATTACTCCATTTCCCTCCAATTGCCCCTCCCATAGGGATGCGCAAAATGGATAAATCAGTCAAAGCATAGAAAGTAGAAACATAGAAAGACGCTAGTGCCACGTCAGCCATCTGACCAATCTGCAGGGAAGAGGCCTGCTAAATGTATCAAATCTCCATTCTTCTGGCAACCGTAGATATGGTAATCAAGTCATGCTAAGGGCGGTAAGATATTGACAACCCAGATGAAAGAAACCACTACCATCATACACAGAAAGAGAAGTTTTTATATGGCAACATGAAACAAAAACACATGTATGTACATCCAACTCATGCCCCTCCTAGTCTATAGAGATTAGGGGACTTTGAGAAGCCCGCGGCCTTTCTTGAGGTTTGGCATCGTGGAGCTCGGCGAGCGAAGAACCCTCTACGTTTGGAGATCTACACTCGGCATCCTCGGTGGCGACCGACCCAGACCCTGACCCCACTTGTGCGGGAACTGCCTCGGTCGTGTGCCCCCCTGAGGTAATCATAGCTGGTGACTCATCTATTGAAACAATAGCCTCCCGACTCTCCCCTTCACTTGACGTCTGAAAGGAAGAATCCGTGACGTCCTCATCCGAATCATAACGCTGCCCAGAAGGAAGTTCGAGCACTTCGAGCACCTACTCCTGGGCCTCGGTGACCGCTCGATCGAAGCCTTGGGTGAACCCCATCCGCTACCCCTATCGGTAACCTAACTCATAATACGAGAAGGTGACCTTTTGGAGAGCTGCGCGGTAGCCCTCTCAGTTCATGTATCGATCAACCGCCTCCGCCCCAGCTTGCTCTGCACCCCGCTTGAGGTCGGCCACCTTCTGCTCAGACACGGCCAGCCTCTACTCGGCCTCAAACAACTTCACCTTGACCTCGACCTTGCCCTGCGCGACCTCAGCCTCGACCTAGAATACTTCAGCCTCCCTGCACGCTCGCTCGGCCTCTCAGGCCTTGCAATTCATTTCCTCCCGCTCGGCCTCCCATTGCTAGGAATGCTCGACCTGAGCCAGATGCTCTTCCTCTAGGAGCCTGCTCTTTAGGTCGGCCGTATAACGAGCTCGGGCTAGCTACTCAGCCAGTGTCCGAGCCTCCTCCTGGCTCGACCCAGCTTGGGCCCGAAGCGAGGTAGCCTCCCGTCGACAGACTTCGAGCTCAGCAGTCAATTGGCCGATCTTCCGATTGGATTCAGCGCAGACCCTTGAGAGAGATCTCTCCTTAGCTCTTATCTGCGCGAAGAAATTGGCTAGTTCGAACCCCAATTAGGCCATGATCACGCCGCCCTCCATGACCCTCTTAAGGAGTAGGGAGGGAGGGCTACGTCTGAACTCCTCCCTGACCGACGAAGATGCCGGGGACCGGCACCTCTGGTACAGAGAGGCCCGAATGTCGGCAACATCAGCCGGGGGAGGGAGAGCCCCTTCTAGAGGAGTTGGGACTGGAGCCGTTTCCCCGTGCGTCCCCTCCTTCGAAACAACTGTGCTCAGCTCGGACTTGGCCGCGGCCTCGCCCCGCTCCCCCTCGACTCCGGCCGAAGCCCCGGAACCGATCGTCTCTATCGGTGGTGCAGCATGCTCAGCAACGACTTCCCCGGCATCAGCAGTCGCTCCTGACTCGGTGGATGGGAGATCAGGATAGCCAGCGTCTTCGATTGTAGGCTCCCCGACCTGAGTTATGGGAGCCTACCCTTCCACCTGTTGGGCGGCCCCTGCTTTTCTCTGTCGTATCTTCTCGGTGACTACGGCCCTCAAAGAAGATAGCAACAATCGCTGTGCAAGGTCCTTGCGCTTGGCCCCGTGGTGTTCGGAGACGTCACCTTAGGAAATCTTCTTGCCCTTATCTCAGGCATTGGAAGGACCCCCAGAGGTTTGGGGTTCACTTGGAACAGGCGTCTCCTCCAGATTGATGATTTCCTGCTCCAACGGTCGCCCCCCTCATCATCCGTCCGCCTCGAATCTAAAAGGGTAGAAGTCAGCTCATCAGAAAAGGGGCCACCTACCTAACCTAGAAGTATAATGTAAGACACTGAGGTCCTTACCTTGCTTGGACAAGGTCCGGGAAGGATATTCCTCGATGTTCGTCACCGTCATCAGCTCGGCGGTCGATAGGCGATTCTCTTGAAGAATCCTGATCTGCTCCTCCATTTCCGAGGTAACCACCACCTACTTCGGAGGGATCGACGTATGAAAGTTGGGATTCACTGAAAAACCCAATGGGGCACCCCCCTTCAACGAGCCCACCCAGAAGAATTGGGTCTTCCACCCCTTGTGGAAAGAATCTTTGGCGGAAAGCGTCACACAACTCCTTCCCGTCTTCACTTCGAGATAAAAGATGCCCTTGGGGATGGGATTCATTCACTTGCATTCCTGCTAGCACTACAAAAAGCTCCCGCATGGGGGTGCTCCTTCAACTCAAAAAAGGAGTGAAAGCGGTCCAATGAAGGGCTAAGCCCACACATACAATAGAGAAAAATGATGGAGAAGAGGAAGGTATATGAGTTGGAAACCAACTAGACAGGAGCAAGTTGGTAAGATTGAAGCAACTTGATGACAAAGTGGTGGAAAGGCAAACGAAACCCACACTTCCAAGCCAAGATAAAGGTACAAAATAGACCTGAGCGAGTATCCAGACTGGACTCGTGAGGTTGAGACGGGGAAAAATAGTACTACCTCGGCAAACCGAAGGGCCCCTCTATCACCTTTACTTCATCCTCACCCAACTCGCTACGCATCATATGTTCGGGCCGCGACCCTAGAATCCCCATGCTTTGGCCTACTTCTTGCTCCTCAACAGTGAAATACTGCTCTGCCATTACCGAACAAGAAGAACAGGAAGAAGTGGGAGAAGACGCCGGCTCAGGTGACTCGGAGGGAAATGGTGTTGAGTAGTGGATGGCGGATCTAGAGGGGAAGAGTGAATAGATCTACCCCTCTTTTTGCAGAACACCCCTCTTTAAAACTAGATAAAGAGAATATCAGCGAAATACAACTAGCTTAATGAAGGACACAACAATTGGCTTAGCAGGATGGACAAATAATATAGAGATCGAACCTAAGCATGCATCTAGCACAAAGCACTCACACAAGCAAACCACGACACAAGAGATTTTAAGGTGGTTCGGACTGAATCCCTGTGGGAACGCGGATTTTATCTTATTTATCTTATTTATTTTATTTATTGGTTTATTGGCGTGCCAGTCACATGTGTGACGATTTCATTGTGCGCTCGATCTGACTTGGTCAGTCGATTGTGAGTGATCGCGTCTGGACCAGAAGTCCGTCATACCATAAAGGTTATGACGTTAATTACGCCCTTCCTAAGAAGGACAACCCTTGATTAAACGCCAAAAATAGGAGGCCTCGAGAGGCAAACATATATTCATGTGCGCAAATGGAACTTCATACCGGAGCCAGGGAGGCAGGCAAGATAATAACATCAACCATAGATACAGATGATATCGTTAAGTCAGCGGTTCAAAGACCGGGCTTAGAGGGGGAAGGAAAAATTTCAGTCACATGCAGACTGGGCCGTGGCCATGATGGGGGTTCAAAGCATCGATCGATATTTCGACAGCATTTCCCCTTTATCTGGATTATGCCCAGGGGGAAATAGACTATCACCCACAGAGTGCCGGGATGAAAGCCGAAAGAGAGAGAAGTGTTGAATTTCCCGAACCGCATATCTGCCATGGGGCAATGTTTGATATTCCCTGTAGAAGCCGGTGGAACTCATGCAGCGGCAGAGCCCTCCCGAGCTAAAGGGGTTATTCATGAACCCAATGCGGGACGACGGAAAGTGAGCGAACGCTCAATGTTGCGCCCTCGCATGCGGATCGACCTGCGCGGTCAGGTCGCGGGGGTCAAGGGGGCAGCGCCCCTTGCGGGGGTTTCCGGGGGCGGAGCCCCCGGAACAAAATTTGGATTGAGGGCTCAGTAATAAAATTTGGGGTAGGCTATCAATGTAGTTCAAGTGTGCATAGGTTCTCGGCGCGAAGGCAAAATGGCCGGGGTTCCCGGCGCTCCAACTGGAGAGCTTCTCGGCGCGAAGGGGAGATGGTGGAGGAGGTTCCCGGCGCGCTTCTGATAGGGCTTATCGGCGTGAGGAATAGGGGGGTCTCGGCATGGCTGAAGAGGAGGGGGGAGCTCTCGGCGCGCTGATAAGAGGGCCAGGGGGGGTTCTCGGCGTGAGGGTTCCCAGCGCACTCAGGGCCGCGCCGGGAGCCATGGCGCCGAGAGAGTGTTGGTGTTCTGGCGCCGTGAAGACCCGAAAGGGGTTCTGGAGGCTCTGTTTTGGGTTTCTTGGCGATTCAGGACAAGCCAGATAGGTTCTGTGAAGTCAAAGTGGATCAGTTCATCAAATCTGAGCTGGATTAGATTTGGGCTTTACAGGAGCATCAGGAGAGAAGAGGGATTTAGGAAGACTAGGGTCGAGGGAATCCCTGTCACCATTATCATGCAGAGCCCGGGGGACAGCCTGATGTCGACTTTCATCTTCCTGAGAGAATTTTGGCAGCACCTCCCCTGGACCGAGCATTTGCCAGAGAATGGTATAGGCTGACATCCACGGAGTGCCGGGATGAAAGCAGGAAAATGAGTGAGCACTAAGGCTCGAAGAGACTATCCATGTCTCTGGCATCGGTCACTATCCCCCTTCTCGGAGACTGACGAAACTCATGTAGAGACAGGGTTCGTCAGACCCACGGGGTTGCATGTGAATCCTGTTAGGGACCTCAGAATGTAGGGGAGGTCAATCCCCAGTTAATTTATCCCCTGGGGTATGTATGACGACTCACGAACGCCCCAGAATAAATGGACGAAGAGGCCAAAGGAGTGGACAAAGGAGAGGCTCTCAGCATAGTTTTTATTGGCAAGAAGATGGCTCCCGGCGTGATATTATAGGTTGGCCAAGGGGATCTCGGCATGGGTTTACAGGTTGGCCAAGGGGGGCTCTCGGCACGGGTTTAAATTGGCCAGAGGGGGTGCTCTCGGCATGGTTTTCATTGGCAAGAAGATGGCCCTCGGCGTGGCTTTATATTGGCCAAAGGGGGGAGGTCTCGGCGTGGACTTCTTGACCAATTAAGGAGGTCTCGGCGTGGGCTTGGCCAACAGAGAGAGGCTCTCGGCGCGGCTTGATTAAAGGGGGGAGGCTCTCGGCATGGAGCTTCCCGGCACGCTCATTACCGCGTCGGGAAGCCGGCGCCGAGAGGTTATGGGCTGGGAGGTTCATGTGAAAGGGGTTTAGATGGGGTTTGTCGTTTAGCTGAAGGGGAAGAAACGGGAGGCATCTCGGCGGCTTGGCTCTCGGCGGGGAAATTTGCACGCCGGGAAGGTTAAAGGGTCGCGGGTTTCAGGGCTTTACAGAGCTCTGTTTTGGGCTTTCTTGGATTTTCAGTCGATTGGAGGGATCTGGGAGATTGTGGGCTTACTGACTGCTGGGATTTGATTAGGCAGGGGTTTAATCTCCTCAATGAGGGGTTGAATGGAAGAGGATCGGATAAAAGGGATCGCTGGAATGAGCTTTGAATCGTCATATGTTGTTGACCCTCAGGGGATTGTTTACTGGCATCTGTGGTCGCCCTGGAGCCACGAGATGACTGTCTCTGGCCCCTGGGACGACCCTGATGGAGCTATTTGGATTGAAACCATATTAAACACCCTCGGTATAAATCGGATATTGGTAGCAGACCGCCCCAGAAGCCAAGAGATGGTCTGTCTCTGGCCCTGGGGCAAGCCCAGAAAACCTTATGCAGACGATAGTGAATAGCGAGGGACATCGGAATGACCATAGCTAGGTCTATTTAGCTGAAGACAGCCGATTCCGAAAACCCATCAGAGAATCGGGCATGTCTTAGCTAAGTTAAAAATCATAACATCCGGAGGGAAAGGAAAACACAGCAACCATGGATGAAACAACCGTCGTTGTGAAAACGAGCGAGAGCATATTTTCATTCATTCTCAGATATATATCACACCTTCATCGCCTAACACACAAGAACAGAGGGGGCGACACAATTATCACCCGTACATGGTGAATGGTAAGGAGAATACATCAGAGGGAAAGAAAAGGGACTAAAACAACATCAAGAAAGCAAAGGAAACCCCGGGACCTAAAGGGGGAGGGGGAGAGCATTGACTCAAACCCCCCTCCCCTCAGCAGCCCACCTTCTTCAGCTTCAAGCCTTCCTCCTTCTGCAGATCTCTTCTCTCTTCTCTTAGCTGGCTCTTCTTCTCTCTTTTTTTTTAGCGGAGGAGACTCTCTCTCTCTCTGTAGGTTTCTTCTCTTTTCTTTCTTTTCTTTTTGATCGCCCGACCTCGATCCCCCTTTTTTTATTTTCTTCGAATGAGTGGGTTTTATAGGCCCCTTAACTGACTTCTTGGCCGACAGCAACCGGCGCGCTCTTGACGAGGCTCCCAGCGCGGCAGGTGGTGTCGATGGCAGCTCCCGGCGCGCCTTAGTCGGAAGCAGTAGGCTTCTCGGCGCCCCTTCCCCATATGGGCCTTGTTGGCCTTTCGGCGTGGCCACTATCGGTGCGCCTTTTGGTGGCCGTGGGCCTCTTTAGCAGCTTCTCGGTGCCACAGGTATTGGCCCATTTAGGGCTTTTGGGCTTCTTATGTTCATTTCTTCAGTTGTGAGGGCTGACTCATCGGCTGACATATCTTGTTGGCTGAGCCTCTTTCTTGCTCGTTCGGGGATGGTCCCGAGTATCTTCCGAGGTCTTGTGTCTCGTTTCAGTGGTTCTCTATTAGAGCCGGCTGTCTCTTCTTTTCTTCTTTTATTCCTGAAAACAAGATAACTGAAATAAGATATTTTATAAAGGTATTTTAGGGTTATTATTATTATTTCATTGATGTTATTATTATTATCTTTATTTTAGGCGTCAACAATCCCCAGTCCTACGTCCACCCCTCACCAAACCCAGTGAGGCTTCACTAGTGCAGCACACCAAACCGTAGAGCGGAGAACCTCCAATTGCCTTCCTACTAACCAACGGTAGGGATGACAACACCTCAGATTGGAGCACCTTCCAACTACCTTCCTACTAACCGTGGTAGGGACGATTCTCAATTTTAGTAGCTTGAACAAAATGAAAAGAGAACAAGATGAAAATGTTTAGACAAGAGATGGAGATATGCTCAAATCAAGAAGATCTTGTCTTCACAAGATGTAGATCAGCAGTATAGGCTTCTTCTTCTTCGCAAAGCTCTCCTCTTGGTTCAGCAGCAATGACTTCTTCTTCCTTGCGAAGTGAGCTTCCTTTGATCTCCCTTGAGAGCCTTGCTTGCTTCTACACTGCCTTGGAGGTTGCTAGCTTAGATATGAGCTTGAATCACCTTGGAAATGAATGATGAACTCCTGCATGAAGTACTGTTCATGGAGCTACAGTACCCTCTTCTCCCTTGGACAGCCTCCTCTAGCCTCTCTTGATCTCCCTTGATCCATTTGGGTTTATTACCCCCTTGTGTTGTTTTTATATCTCTTGAATGGTCCATAGACAAGCCCCAGACCAGATCCATAAATCCTGGTTGGTTGGGTGAATTTAGGATTAAACAAATCCAAGAAGAGGGGCTGCCCACGTTGAGAAAAATAAAGTCAATAATAGCTGCATCGGGGCTGGCGGTCGACCGGAGGTAGGTGGTTGGTCGACCGGAATGTTTACCGGTTTGAAGCTTTTCGTTGCTGGGAAATTCGGTCGATCGGTCCTTGCTCGGCGGTCGACTGCTACTGAGAAGTTCTGTAGCTTTTTCGTTCCTAGAATTTCCGGTCGACCGACATCTGGGTTTTTCCTAGATTTGCTTCATTCAACCCCTTAAACCCGTTTGCAGTCCATTCAAGTCTGTGGCATCAAACTCTTTAGACCTTGAGGATGTCTACTAAGTCTTTGACCTTTCCTTAATGAATGCTCAGACCTTTGGACGTTGAAGCCAAGTGTGC
Source organism: Amorphophallus konjac (assembly GCA_022559845.1). NCBI lineage: Eukaryota > Viridiplantae > Streptophyta > Magnoliopsida > Alismatales > Araceae > Amorphophallus > Amorphophallus konjac. The sequence goes on from CM040123.1 coordinate 119,078,910, forward strand.
ACAGCCCCGTCTTGGCTATTCTTCATTGTGCATCAACCTTGGCTGAAGGGTCGACTCTTGCTTCTTGACATGTCAACTCTTCACATATGAAAGAAGCGATTTGAAGGGATTTTCATCCTTGCTTGGGCGCGATCATTGGGCTTTCACTTATAGTGTTTGCCATCTCCACTCCATTTTTTGGCTTATCTATCATGAAAAAGCATCAAGTATTTCAATCATATGACAGTGGGAAGCATCAATGACTTATAGTGTTTGGCAATAATCAAAACCATGAATGTCAAATGACCACAGGGGCACAACGTTCTCCCCCTTTTTGATGATGGCAACACTGTGAGTCATTATCTGACAGTAATGTCCAAGATGGCAAATTTTATAACATATGTAGCTCAAGATACAGAGTGATGATCAGAGCATGTGAATGTGGATATGTATGCATGGATGATCAGAGCATGTGAATGCTATTCAAGTTCCTCCTGATTATGGATGCTGCTCTCCCCCTGAGTGTATGCATGATGAGGGACTTTTGACTCTCCCCCGTCTCACAAAGCTATTCGCCCCCTTTGACAACAGAAAAAGGAGGGATAAGGCAGAGATGGTGACAAATGTCTGAGAGATCAGAGCTGAATAGGAGTTTAGAGCAAGCCATTATATGCAGACTTGAAACATGCCTTGAGCAATATACATGGTTCAAAGCTAATGGAAACTGAGATCAACAATAGAGTTTGAAAAGCATCTACATCCATGTATTAATAGAAGTGAACCAGAATTGCATATCATGGCAGTGTTTAACCTTCCTTTGTCTTATACATCCATATTCAATAACTACAATCGGAAGCGCACAAACTAGTATTGAGGTTAAACAGGCATGACTAAAGCATATAATGTTATGATTTCAGCACTGTTTCCATTATCTTTTACATTTATAGTCACATGACGCATATTTTACGAGCAATCGAGTCTAGTACATGCCTCCTATCTGTAAGAATACACGTTGTTTAGACGCCAGTATTCCTAGGTTTTTGGTAAGACTGGCTGTTATGCTTCAGATTGAACAGAGATAGCAATGTCGCTTTCTAATGATAGATTTTATGGATTTTTCAGCGACTGTACCATTGCTCTGCCTTGAGTCCAAGTTAATTAAGACAGAGATAACATAGGTACATCATGGCATATCATACGTCACTTGTTTTGAGGACATGACATATTTCTCTATGCAATAATAACATTGCTCTTTCAAATTTACTATTAGGAATTCCAGCTCATCAAGGTGTTTAAAAACAATACTAAGCTTTAGTGTATCACCAAGGTTGCCATGAAGTTTGAATTTTCAGATTTCAGGATAGTCATTCAAGGCACAACAAGCAATCTCTAGTTAAAGTCTATTAACACCACAGAACATAGATGATTTCAAAAAATATATCAAAGCTCCAAGAAAATCATTAAATCTGAACCATTTTCATTGGATGAACAATCATCAGTTCATAAAATAGAGAGCTGTTACGCCATAGTTCTGTCTGTTTCATGATCACATTTTCAGACTGGAAGCCATTGAAGTTCAGATTGCACGAGATTAAGAGAAGCAGCAAGACTCCCCCTAAGGATATGCAGTGGATGCATTCATGGAGTAATGTTTGCAAGCAAGGGAAATTATCAGATGTCGACCTGAGGGCCAAGGAGAGGTCGACCTGGTCACTTATGAAGTTGGCAGAAATGAAATGCATGACCCGGCCCATGGATATACACTTATTAATGGTAAATTAATGAAGATGAAACATATGCATGAATACTTTAAGGAAACAACTCCCCTTTACTGTATGGCCTATATGCGACAGTGGCGCATGGTACTTGGCGGAGGTGAATCCTCATGCATAGTGAGTGTTTCTAGACAAGCATAACCTGCCTTTCCACACTTCAGCATTTAATATACCATGGCCATGCAAGAATGATGCTACACCATATGCAACGCATCGTGAACATGAATTCAACTTTATTATGTATTATGACCACATGCAATGCTACACCACATGCAGAATGACATATTTACATATAAATAATGCATGGATACCAATCAGCATAAACATAACCAAATTGAAGAAGATCATCATTTTATTTTTTATTAGCCTGAGATCTGCAAAGACCAAGCTCCCTTCTGAGTATTGTAAACCTATCATTACACAAGGGCTTGGTGAAGATATTAGCAATCTGATTTAGTGTATCAACAAAATACAGTTCAAAGTTTTTCTTAAAGACCTCATCTCTAATGAAGTGATGCCTAATCTCAATATGCTTGGTCCTAGAGTGCTGGACTTGATTTTTTGCAAGGTTGATAGTACTGGTGTTATCATACAGAATTGGGACACAACCAAGATCCACTAAGTAGTCTTGGAGTTTGTATTTAATCCCCAACACTTGGGTACCACAACTCCCCGCAGCAACATATTCTGCTTCTGCGGTTGAGAGGGCAACCGAGTGTTGTTTCTTGGAGGCCCAAGAAACTAAACACCCACCCAGAAACTGGTAGTAGCCACTAGTACTCTTGCGATTCAGCTTGCATCCAACGTAGTTCGCATCAGAGTAAGAAATAAGAGATAAATCACATGATGACGGATACCACAATGCCAAATCTTGAGTTCCGGCAAGATATCTAAGGATACGTTTGACGACAGTCAAGTGGGATTCTCTAGGACTAGCTTGAAATCTAGCACAGAGGCAAACACTAAACTGGATATCTGGTCGGGATGCATTCAAATAAAGCAAGGAGCCGATCATAGCTCTATAAATTTTTGCATCCACTAATTTATCATTTTCATCCGAATCTAGTGATGTTGTGGTGCTCATAGGAGTTGTAATTATTTTACAGCTTGTCATGTTGAATCTTTTCAGCAGCTCTTTGATGTATTTGGCTTGACTTATGAAGCACCCATCTTCTCCTTGGTTGACCTGCAAATTGAGAAAAAATTAGAGTTCTCCCATTAGGCTCATCTCGAATTCGCTAGTCATGAGGTTAGTAAATTCCTCACACATTTCAGATTTAGTAGAACCAAACACAATATCATCAACATAAATTCAAACAATCAAGATGTTCTTACCTTGCTTCTTGGTGAAAAGTGTTTAGTCTACCTTACCTCATGTGTACCCATTCTCAACGAGGAACGAGCTTAGTCTCTCATACCAAGCTCTTGGTACTTACTTCAGTCCATAACATGTCATATCTAGCGTGTATACAAAATCTTCATGGTTAGAGTTCTCAAAGCCAGGGGACTGCTCCACATAGACTTCTTCTCTGATCAAACCATTTAAGAAGGCACTTTTTACATCCATTTGATACAACTTTATTCTAAGAGACCATGTAAAGGCAAATAAAATTCTGATGGACTCAAGTCTGGCTACTGGGACATAAGATTCCTCAAAGTCTATCCCAAACTCTTCATTATACCCTTGAGCCACCAATCTAGCCTTGTTTCTTATTATCTTGCCATCCTCACTGAGTTTGTTCCTAAATACCCATTTAGTCCCTATGACAGATTGTGATGATGGTCTAGGAACAAGATGCCAAACTTTATTTCTTTCAAACTGGTTTAATTCATCTTGCATTGAGTTTATCCAGTTTTCATCTTTTAATACTTCATCAATATTCTTGGGTTCAATCTGGGAGACAAGAGGAAGATGATCAAATTCTTCCACAATTCTAAAATGTGACCTAGTTCTAGGTGGATCATTCAAGCTTCCGATGACATTTTCTAAATGATAATCCTTAAGAATTCTAATGTCTGTAGAATCATTACCTTCTTCTGGAGCTCGATCCCTTGCATTGCTTGATTCAGCTAGGTCACCGTCTTCTCTTATTTCTTCTTGTGGAGGATTATTCTTTTCCTTAATGCTTAGGAATTCCCCGTCTTTATCATTTTTCCTACAATAGTTATCATCTTTAGAATCATAATGATATTACATGGGGTGATTCTTCCATAGTTTGACTCATAATGTTGTAAATTATATAAGCCCTAGATCTATCAGAATATCCAAGGATTATACCTCCATCGCTCTTGGGCTCAAATTTATCTAATTCTCTTTTGTCATTATTGTGGATGAAGCATTTAGACCCAAACACTTTCATATGTGAGAGAGAGGGATTGTGACCTTTCAGCAACTCATAAGGAGTCTTTTTGGTGTGTAACCTTACCATAAATCGGTTGATAATGTAACAAACAGTGTTTACCGCCTCAGCCCAAAACTTCCTTGGGAGTTGCCGTTCGGCAAGCATTGTCCTCGCCATCTCTATGAGTGTTCGATTCCTTCTTTCAACTATACCATTTTGCTCAGGGGTTCTTGGTGATGAAAATCGATGTGAAATACCTTCACCTCTATCGAGATTATAGAATTCAGTATTTTCAAATTCACCATCATGATCAGATTGAAGGTTGAAGATTTTAAACTCACCATCTTGCTTTATCTTCATATAGAGTGCCTGAAACTCATCAAAAGCATCATTTTTATGTATGAGAAAGAAAATCCATGTGAACCTAGAGAAATCATCCACCAAGACATATCCATATTTTCTACCACTTAAACTAGCAGTTCTGGTTGGACCAAACAAGTCCATGTGAATCAGCCCAAGTGACTTAGATGACATATTTTCAGATCTAGCCTTGAAGGATTTTCTTGTTTGTTTACCTGGGGCACATGCATCACACAATTTATTTTCTTGTTTAAAAGATAGTTGAAGCAAGCCTTTCACCATTGAATACTTTAAAAGCTTATGTAAGACATTGTAGCTAGCATGTCCTAGTCTACGATGCCATAACAACGGAAGCTTAGACTTTGGTGCAACAAGACAGAGGTTTATGTGAGCAAGATCATCTAAGTCAATCATGTAAACATTATTGACTCTTTTACCAGAAAATTTTACCTTGTCATATTTTGGTTCAAGGATTCTACATTCATGAGAGGCAAACAACACTTTGTGACCTTTATCACACAATTAACTTAAACTTAGCAAGTTGTATTTCAAACCTTCAACTAGCAGCACGTTTCCCATGGAGTTGAGAGGTTCTTACCTACAGTACCTATTCCAATGATTCTTCATTTGTTGTCCCCTCCAAATGTGACACGTCCTCCTTCCTTTTTCTCCAAGAGATAAAATTTTGTTTTATCTCCAGTCATGTGTCTTGAACAGCCGCTATCAAGGTACCACCGGTTATGCATAGCCACAAGACACTCCTGCACAAGGAATTAAGCAATGGTGTTTGGAACCTAACGAAATTTGGGTCCCATCAAGCTCTTCAGATTTTCAAAACATGATACCATCTCTTTTGGAATCCAAACCTTCCTTGCATTCATGTTTTCTTTGCTTAGAGTAGGGATTTGGTTTTTCTTTTCAGCTTTGACACTCACTTTGTGTTTAGAGGCTCTTTGTTGGATTTTATGGAGGAAGTCTGCTTCTTAAACCATTGAGGCCACTGGTTGGTTTTAGGTTGAAAGTGATTGTTTTGCCACCTAGGGATTGAAGCTTATAAGATTGATGCACAAAGGAATCACAATTGCCCCAAGAGCAAGGTGGTGTCGACATGTATGAATGGGAGTGTCGACCTGTCCCACATGTAACCCAGTTATAATGGCATCTGGAGGGCTGAAGTGTCAACCTCCCATCAGAGAAGTGTCAACCTATGTGAAGTTGTTTGGCAGCCTGAACGGGTGATGGCCAAGGAAGTGTCGGCCTATGCTGTGAGGAAGGTCGACTCTTCTTAGACTTTTGAGCAATCTTTTTGGGGATTCTAGTGGCTTCCTATTTGACCTTTTCTTTTCCTTTATAATTTTCTTTTTGTTGATTTTGAGTGGGTGTTGTGTTTGAGGTAGAAGCATCAGAAGAGGAAATAAATGTGATAATTTTTAACCCAATTGGCCTTTTGTTTGTGGGATCAAAACCTAACCCTTCCTTGTTGAAATTCATTCTAGTACCTAACAATGCATCTAGGTTTTCTCTTCCATCTAAAAATTTTTCTAATGATTGTTGTTTATCCTTTAACTCTTTTTGTAGGTTTTCAATGTTTTGAAGGAGTTGAGTGTTGACTTGTTTGACAGCGTCATACTTCTCATTACTCAATTTGCTGTCCTTTTCATAGGTTTGCATTTTTAGCTTCATGCTATCAATCTCATTTCTTAAGTCTTCATTTTCAATTTCCAAGTCAGCCATTTCATTTCTTCCCTCTTCCAAGTTCTCAATCATTTTCTTAAGGTCTTCAATTTTAGTTTCAAGTGAAGCAGTCTTATGATTCATATCATGTTCATGCACAAACAAGTTTATTTTCTTTTTCAATGATTTATTCTCCTTTTTGTACATGTCATATTTCTCCATGAGTTGTATATTTGCTTCCTCCCAATCATCAATTGTGAAATTTTCAAATGGAGAGTGTACCTCAGTTTCTTCATCACTTCTGGCCATGAGACAGAGATCTTCTTTTTCCTTGTCCAAGGAGCTGGTTTCATCATCACTTTCTTCTTCGTCGCTCCATATAGACACCATGGCCTTGTTCTTCTTCTTTCCCTTCCATTTGTCAGCTTTTCTGAATTTTTCAGGACATTCAGTCTTGAAATGCCATGGTTTATTACAAGAATAACAAATGATCTTGTCAGCTTTCTTAAAGTTTTCATAGTTGGATTTGTAACCTTTCCTTACATGTGTCCTTCCTCTCATGAAGCTCTTACCTTCCTTTCTCAGAAATTTTCTGAACTTATGTGTGAGCATGGCTACGTCATCCTCATCTCGCTCACTTGCAGAAGCCTCACCTTCATCAGAAGTGCTTTGACTGATGGGTCATGCTTTAAGAGCTAGGGACATTTTCTTAGGTACCCCAGCCTCTTTGTTCTTTAGGCTGATCTCATAGGTCATCAATGACCCAATGAGTTCATCTACCTTAGTAGTTGCGAGATCTCTGGATTCTTCAACCACGGTAGTCTTCGTGTGCCATGCTGGGGTCAATGATATGAGAATATTCCTTACAATTTTCTACTCTGAATATTTCTTTCCTAGATTAGTTAGAGTATTAGTAAGCACAGTTAAGCGAGCATACATGTTTTGAATTGACTCATCAGGCCACATCATGAACATTTCATATTCATAAACTAAAATGTTGGCTTTTGCTGCTCGTACCTGAGAGGTTCCTTCGTAAATCACTTCTAACCTGTCCCACATTTCTTTTGCAGCTGCGCAGGTAGCTACTCTTGAGAATTCTACTGGATGGAGTGAGCATTGCATGATGTGTCTAGCACTCCAGTTGACAGTGGATCTTCTTATTTGTTCTTTGGTCCACAAGTCCTCATCATCAGAAAGCTCATACGGACCTTTGATGATCACTCGCCAGAGTTCGTAATCTTGGGCGCGAATGAACACCTGCATGTGTTGTTTCCAATAAGGATAATTAGATCCAGTGAAATAAGGAGGCCTATTCACAGAATGTCCTTTAGGTAACAAACCCTTGGACGCCAATCCATCATTTTTCTCAAGGTCGTTGGACCCCATAATGAGAGATTAGGCTCTGATACCACTTGTTGAGTAGTGGATGGCGGATTTAGAGGGGAGGGGTGAATAGATCTGCCCCTCTTTTCGCAGAACACCCCTCTTTAAAACTAGATAAAGAGAATAGTAGCATGATACAACTAGCTTAATGAAGGACACAACAATTGACTTAGCAGGATGGATAAGTAATATAAAGATCGAACCTAAGCATGCATCTATCATAAAGTAATCACACAAGCAAACAATGACACAAGGGATTTTAAGGTGGTTCGGACTGAATCCCCAGTCCTACGTCCACCCCTCACCAAACCCAGTGAGACTTCACTAGTGCAGCACACCAAATCGCAGACCAGAGAACCTCCGATTGCCTTCCTACTAACCACCGGTAGGGACGACAACACCGCATATTAGAGCACCTTCCAAATGCCTTCCTACTAACTACGGTAGGGACAATTCTTAGTTTTAGTAGCTTGAACAAAATGAAAAGAGAACAAGATGAAAATGTTTAGACAAGAGATGGAGATATGCTCAAATCAAGAAGATCTTGTCTTCACAAGATGTAGATCAGCAGTAGAGGCTTCTTATTCTTCGCAAAGCTCTCCTCTTGGCTCAGCAGTAATGACTTCTTCTTCCTTGCGAAGTGAGCTTCCTTTGATCTCCCTTGAGAGCCTTGCTTTCTTCTACACTGCCTTGGAGGTTGCTGGCTTAGATATAAGCTTGAATCACCTTGGAAATGGATGATGAACTCCTGCACGAAGTACTGTTCAAGGAGCTACAGTACCCTCTTCTCCTTTGGACAGCCTCCTCTAGCCTCTCTTGATCTCCCTTGATCCATTTGAGTTTATTACCCCCTTGTGTTGTTTTTATATCTCTTGAATGGTCCATAGACAAGCCCCATACTAGATCAACAAATCCTGGTAAGTTGGGTGACTTTAGGATTAAACAAATCCAAGAAGAGGGGCTGCCCACGTTGAGAAAAACAAAGTCAACAATAGCTGCATCGGGGCTGGCGGTCGATGGAATGTAGGTGGTCGGTCGACCAGAATGTTTACAGGTTTGAAGCTTTTCATTACTGGGAAATTCGGTCGATCTGTCCTTGCTGGGCGGTTGATAGCTACTAAAAAGTTCTGTAGCTTTTTCGTTCCTGGAATTTCCGATCGACTGGTCCATGACCGGCGGTCGACCAAAATCTGGGTTTTTCCCTGATTTGCTTCATTCAACCCCTTAAACTCGTTTGCAGTCCATTCAAGTCTGTGGCATCAAACTCTTTAGACCTTGAGATGTCTACTGAGTCTTTGACCTTTCCTTAATGAATGCTCAGTCCTTTGGACGTTGAAGCCAAGTGTGCATAGCCCCATCTTGGCTATTCTTCATTGTGCATCGACCTTGGCTGAAGGGTCGACTCTTGCTTCTTGACATGTCAACTCTTCACATATGAAAGAAGCGATTTGAAGGGATTTTCATCCTTGCTTGGGCGTGATCATTGGGCTTTCACTTATAGTGTTTGGCATCTCCACTCCATTCCTTGGCTTATATGTCATGAAAAAATATCAAGTGTTTCAATCATATGAGAGTGGGAAGCATCAATGACTTATAGTATTTGGCAATAATCAAAACCATGAATGTCAAATGACCACAGGGGCACAATAGATGGAAGCTGGCGAACCGCCACCGCCACGGCCTCTATCACCTCTGCAAAACCCTTCGCGATTCTCTGCTCCATCTGACCCCCCTCGTGGCACTTGAGCTTTTTTGAGTACAAGACGATGGGAGGCAAAACTCCAAATAAAATAGGACAGGGACGTAAAACCGCATGATATTTATACTCCCAATGGTGCAACGGGAGGCGGCGTGACGTTCCACACTTCGAGAAGTGACTCCTCACATCAACTCGACAGGGTCATAATCATGGGCGTACTCTCAGGACAGCGACATTAAATGGCCACTGTTGAAGGGAAACCCCCCACCCAATTTACGCAACGAATACCGCCCCGATAAATGTTACTCGTCCGAGCCCAATTTTTGGCTCCGGAGTTGGGGGGACAAGTGGAGAAGGGGAAAATCTACTGCCCAAGAGTCAGGGCACTCCTGACCTGCCTGCTCGTCCTCCTCCGTGCCAATCCTCCTTGCCTGTAGCGCGGGAAGGTGGGGTAGTGCTGGTAGAACAGTCCGGGGTAGTCCAACATGTAGGTAGCACCGGTGCGGGCTGTACATCACCAATACGGTGTCCCTCACGAGCCTCAAGTCCAAGCCCGGCCTCCTGGGAACTCTGACGGTGGTGTCACGGAGGAAGCCCGGGCGCATCACGAACCAATGCAGGGGCAACCTGTTGATGTGCAGTCGCCACTCATCCCTGGTCTTTTTTTCTGCTGTCCTGCACTCTACCTGTGGAGAGAATCCAAATGCGCCACCTATGAAGAAGAAGGGGTGGCTCCCGAAGATCCTGCTAGTTGAAGTGACATTCTCATTGTAGATGAATTTCATCCTAACACCCATCCAACACTCTAGAAGGATCATAAAGCCAAACAGGGGACCTCCTAAGGCTGCTGAGGTGAGGCCCTCGTACAAGTAGGCAAGAATTGCCCTGAGATGGAAAGTCCACGCCATAGGCCGCTAATGGTACTAAGAAGGGGAATCTCTAGCACATGGTCAACTGAAGGAAACAAGATAGCCACGCACAAGCAAATGGACTCAACCTTGGCTATGGCTTCATCCCACCCACACCTGTTCCTGCAATGCTCCACTACCCACTCGCTAAGAGGAAGAAGGTGAATCTGACGTGGGCCTACAAAAGTGTGGACATCCCTACTGTCTGGTATGAACCCTCCCAGGATAAGCCTAGGATCTACAGGGGCAACAGTATGACACACGAAGTCCTCCTCCCCCCCCCCCACCTAGGACCTGGGTAAAGAGAAGTTGGTCTCTCCCTCATCTAGTAGGATAGTGGCCTCGAATGATGGGAAAATGAATGTATGAGTTTGAGGATGCCAAACTTCAACTAAGGCCGAGATGATGTGCCAATCAAGAGAAAGCTTTGGATAGTTCTGACCTAACACTAGGAGAGGTTGTAAGTGCCAAGATCTCAGGATAGATGTCACTCCTAGGGGCAAGGCTCGGACCATGGGAGCCAACCACTTCAAGGTGGAATACCGCCTGGGGCCAGGGAAAGGTTGAGGTGGGAAGAAAGAAGATGGAAGAAAAGAGAGAGGAAGGAAAAACATGTAAGTAAATGAAAGAATTGAATTAAATGAAATCATGATTAACTTACCTCTCTCAGAGGGATTGAGCTGACATGTCGTGGGATCGTGGTCAATCGTTGGAACACTTCCCGCTCCTTCCTAGCCGGCTTTGGCCCTTCAAAAGATGCTCCCTCCATGGAACTCCCCTCTAGGGCCCTCTTCATGATGATTTGGTAATGAATAGCAAAAGTTTCAAGGCTCAGAAGGAGGAGGATGTGTGAATCACAAATTTTGGCTCCTCCCTCCTACTTATAGGGCTTGTTAGGAAGCCTAGGTCTCTTAAGATCGGGGTTGGATAAGTCTAGGCCAGGTTAAGATGAGGTTTGGATGGGTTTAAAGCAGTTTGCCCTCGGGTTAAGGACTCTCCAGGAGAGTCCCATTCAAGTTCGTAGGATGCCCCTTTGGACGGTCTTATGATAGACCGTCTATATCATTAAGCGGCCCGTGACGGACCGTTTATCATCTTCCAGAGAATTCGAGGGCAGGAGTTTAAGCGGCCTGATTTAGACCGTTCGTCTTCTTATGCGGCCTATGGTAAACCGTTCAACATTCAGAACAGTTAATATAAGACCGTTTAATGTCTCCTTGGAACGGTCTATTACGGACCGTGTGTTACTTTGAACGGCTCCCTGAGAACCATTCTTCTGATCTGAAGCCCTTGTCCAACAAGTTGTGCACCTGTCCAACTAGTAGTTGTGTTGTCTCTCATATCACTCATTTGGCGTCTCTCATTTCACTCATTTGGTATCTCTTATCTCACTCATTTGGCGTCTCTCATCTCACTCATTTGGCATGCTCTCTCTCTCACTCGGAGTCGACGTCCCTCTGTCTCACTCGTGGTCGTGTCGCGTCACACCCGTAGTCGTGTCTCACCCGTAGTCGTCGTCTCTCACTCACACACTCGTGTCGAGTCAGTAGTCGCTTTCATTCATTCATTCATTCATAGAAATAAGCAAACAAGCATATCACTATCACTATCATATCATATCATGTGTACAAAGTAGAGTCACAAGTACAAGAGTCAAGCCTGACCCTCTCCCTCCTGATGGTCCCTGTCGCCTCCTCCCTCCAACCTCTTCGATGGTGGGGCCATCGGAGAAGTCACCTCGTCTCGGCGGCGCCGCCGTCTCTCATCCTTCTCATTTTTTTGTCGGCCAGAGGAACCCGTCAGGTTAGTCCTGAAAGAACCATGGGTCCTGCTCGGAGCACCGCTCCTCGACCTCTGGCTCATCTCCCGGAGGATCTCCACCTAGCCCTCCAGCCTCGACACCTGACGCTGGGCCTGCTCAGCCTCGGTCCTATAGTGCTCCGCCTCGATAGCGCTGGCTCGAAGACGCTCAACCTCAGCTCGTAGGAGCGCCGTCTCAATGGTATTGTCTGGTCTACCCTGTGCAAGCTCCTCTTGCAGTCTGGCGGTCTCCTCCCTCAAATGCGCTGCCTCCTCCCGAGCCGCTACCCGGCTCTGCTCCAGCTCCACCCTCAGCAAGGTCAGCTCGGACGTCTACATGCACATATCGCAGTCAGTCATTTGCATTTCATACATTTCATAAGCATAAGTAACAAAAGGGGAAGTGTAGTGATTTGCGTACCCTCTCGGTGAGCGCCACCTCGGTCACTTTGGCCCACGCTACCATCCTAGTGAAGTCGGCCTCCCGCTCAGCCCGATCTGCAGGAGTCTTGGTAGAAGAAGAAGAAGGAGCATCGGCCCCCTATCGCTGGGCCCCCTCGTCACGGTGCATCCAAAACTCTAGGTCAGTCACATACATAGTCATAGTCATAAGCATTTGCATAGTTTAAAGAGTTTAGATCTTAGAAAACTCACCAGTAAGGCCAGGGCCTGTCGGGCCTGGTCCCGCTCCCTGATGGTGGAGTGCAGGAGCCCCTTTAGCTCCGCCAGTCGTCCCTTAGGGTCATTCTGCATGAAGAAGTCTATGTGTCAGTGCATCATCATATAGGAATCATAAGCATAATAGATAGAGTTTGAGTTTAGAAGCCATTCCGGTCGGTGGGCACCCCGGAACACCTAGTCCCGGTAGTGTATGGCGTACGTGGTGTAATACGCTGAGTCGCTCTCCGCTCGGATGGTCACCACCCGCCCGAGAGCTGTCCAGTCGGCCACCTACGCAGCATTCCTCGTCAACCAATCAAATGCCACCGCCAGGCCTCGGGTCGTCCTTGTCACTCGCTCCCCCGCCTTCTCAGGCGCAGATAACTCCACTACTGGCTGATGGACCCCAATGGTCCTTGTAGAAACCCGATAATTACAAATGAAATAAATATATTTTTTGTTGTATTATATAATTAAAATTTTCATGAAATAAGTAAATTACATTTTTCTATATGAAAAACGCTAGTTTATTGAATAGTTGTTAAAAGCTTTGAACCTTGGATAAATCCTATGAAGCCCAATAAGAGTTCATGTAATGGACTGGGAGCGAATGGCCATTTGACAATTTATGATGGGTGGAATAAATAAAATTGCAGGATATATTAAAGGGTGGAAAGGCCTAATTTCGTACATGAGCTTCTTATGAGAAGCGTAACATGTGCATAATTGGGAAGGTGGACTTTGACCCTAAGCCACCTTGGACCGGCCGCTTTCACACCCAAAGATAGGCTGGAAGCTGCGTTTACACTTTTCTTCTAAACACGTACTCAACGCGTTGGTGAGATTAGCTGGAAAAAAAAAACTGACGATTTGGGCAAGGGATTGGCTATAAATAGCACCCCTTATGACCCTCAAACAATCCGTGTAGATCAGATATACGCTGCTGTGAAGGTGGTGGCGAATTGAAGGCAGATTTAGAAAATCAAGGGTTCTTCTCATATTTGGGGCTTTTCCATAGAACAGCAAAAAGGTAGGTATCTCTCAGGCTATACTCTAATTAATTCATGCCAGCATGATCGTTTCTCTGTCCTCTTTCTATTGATAGTTCATTTGCTAAATTCCATCATGAAATAAGCAAGTTATGAACGTTCGATTGATTTGGGGTGTTCATGATCTTTTTATCCAGAACAAACTGACTTCTGCAGCACGTTCTTATGCCTTAACAGAAGATAAGATTAATTAAGACGTTGGCTTTGAATTATATAAATAACTAAGACGCTGATTTGTATAAACACGCAAACTAAGACGCAGAAACGGTCTTAAATGACCAATTGAGACACAATGTATAGACTTCATGCCTTGTACAGACTTAGTGCACAATGTATAGACTTAATGTTAGCATTGTATAGACTTAGTAATGCATTGTATATACTTCATGCCTTGTACAGACTTAGTGTACAATGTATAGACTTAATGTTAGCATTGTACATCATTAGTGTTGCATTGTATCGACTTCAAGCATTGTACAGACTTAGTGTACAATGTATAGACTTAATATTAGCATTGTATAGCATTAGTGTTGCATTGTATAGACTTCATGCCTTGTACAGACTCAGTGCACAATGTATAAACTTAATATTAGCATTGTATAGACTTAGTGATGCATTGTATAGACTTCATGCCTTGTACAGACTTAGTGTACAATGTATAGACTTAATGTTAGCATTGTACATCATTAGTGTTGCATTATATAGACTTCAAGCATTGTACAGACTTAGTGTACAATGTATAGACTTAATGTTAGCATTGTATAGCATTAGTGTTGCAATGTATAGACTTAATGTTAGCATTGTATAGACTTAGTGATGCATTGTATAGACTTTATGCCTTGTACAGACTTAGTGCACAATGTATAGACTTAATGTTAGCATTGTATAGACTTAGTGATGCATTATATAGACTTCATGCCTTGTACAGACTTAGTGCACAATGTATAGACTTAATGTTAGCATTGTACAGCATTAGTGTTGCATTGTATAGACTTCAAGCATTGTACAGACTTAGTGTACAATGTATAGACTTAATGTTAGCATTGTATAGCATTAGTGTTGCAATGTATAGACTTAATGTTAGCATTGTATAGACTTAGTGATGCATTGTATAGACTTTATGCCTTGTACAGACTTAGTGCACAATATATAGACTTAATGTTAGCATTGTATAGACTTAGTGATGCATTGTATAGACTTCATGCCGTGTACAGACTTAGTGTACAATGTATAGACTTAATGTTAGCATTGTACAGTATTAGTGTTGCATTGTATAGACTTCAAGAATTGTACAGACTTAGTGTACAATGTATAGACTTAATGTTAGCATTGTATAGCATTAGTGTGGCATTGTATAGACTTCATGCCTTGTACAGACTTAGTGTACAATGTATAGACTTAATGTTAGCAGTGTATAGACTTAGTGATGCATTGTAAGACTTCGTGCATTGTACAGACTTAAATAGTGTAGTGCACTGACTCAAACAGTGTTTTGCACTGACTTCTATAGTGTTTTGCACAGACTCGTGCAAACATAAAGGACCCACTGCACGAACCCCACAGTGTTTTGTACCGACGTTAGGTGCAAGCTTGTAAGAACATGCATCGCCCCATCCAGTAGTGTACTGACTTGTAGTGGACTGCACCGATGCAGTGATATGAGATTTCTGAGCAACTTTTGTTCTTTTTAAACCACAGCGTCAACGCAGCACTCCACTGCGTCAACGCATTGAACCTCATTTAGCGCATTCACCACAACCGCCACACACAGTAAAACAGACAGTAGTATATTCTATCATATTAAATTATTTTCAGCATGCTACATCTATTTTTTCATCATGTGATATATTAATGTATGAATAAATATTAATATCTAAACTCATTATTTTAATCCTTGAATATATACGTTTCTTTACTAATGAAGGGTCCTTTACTAAAACTTGATGTCTTTTTGAATTCTAAATTCATTCTAAGGCATTAAAATAAGTCTAATAAAATGACTATCTTAAAATTTTCTTCCTACTGATCTTTCATTTTTGAACTCCACGACTTAATGTCGTTAAATATGATGCCTAAATGGTTATCTACTTTTCTTGCAACTTCTGAAATTTTGTCAAATCTGTGCTTATTACAAACAGCATATTCTTAAAAATCATTGGCCATATACATTAAAGTGGATGTCTAAACGTACTTGGGATCTTCGGATCCATATGACTCAATGTCTGGCATTAAATGGGGCCTGGTCTGGTCCTGGGGAGAGTGCCCGAAAGTACTTGTGCCCATGAGAGTTGATTGACCAATGGTGTGGCATTGCACCGAAGTGCATGATAGATTTACTTGATACGGCATTCCACTATTCGTACTTGTTTACTTGTTACTTGAAAATTACATGAATTACTTGACTTGCGTGAAAATGGCCAATTACATGAAATTCTTTACTTGTTCAAAGTCATTACTTAGAAATTCATCTTGATATCATATTATCTCAATTGCTTGGAAATTCCATTCATGTTTATACACTTCCCGATACAAGTTAGAAAATTATTTAAATTATTAACACTTAAAGATTACCTGGTTCATAGAGATATAAAATCCTACTGAGCTTTTAGCTCACCCTACATTTTAGTTAATTGTTGCAGGAAATGAAAATGAACAAGGGAATGGACAAGAGTGAGAGAGTGATTTTCCTTTTTACCTAGGTTTATGTAGATCATTAGTGTTTTTACAAGAATGATGTACTTTGGGATTGGAAGTTTGTAATTGCCTTTATGGCTTATGAATTAGTGATGTAAACTTCATTTTGATGGAATAAAAGTATTATTTTCCCGTTCATTTCTGACTTTAGAAACAAAATTGTACATGCCTTGATCGACACGCGTGTTTATGACTCGTCGCGCCCTCGATATTTCGCATCGGGGCGTGACAGTCCTCATCACCAATCTGAAGTGTAGTGGATCCACCACATTCATGCAGTGAAGCCACACATCTCGTCCAGCGAAGGTAAGGGCCCCAGCCACCCAAGGCTGACCCTCCTCTGTGAAAGGTGTCCACCGTACTTGCAAGAAATAGAGAGTCACATCAGCATCATCATATAAGAATTGCATTTAATTAAAGTGTTTAAGTTTAGAAGCAAACCGAGGCAAACAGTAGAGCATCCAGGTCATCCTGCAGCTCTCGGATCTGTCGTCTCAGGGCTGCAGTCTCCCGAGGTGTTGTCCACCTCCGTGCAATCGGCAGGCGCCCAGGACGGGCCTCCTCGCCTCTGCCTAGCCCGCGTAGGTGTACGTAGGCCCACACATACATCACAACGTCATGTCAGCATTCAAGAAACA
Source organism: Amorphophallus konjac (assembly GCA_022559845.1). Classification (NCBI taxonomy): domain Eukaryota; kingdom Viridiplantae; phylum Streptophyta; class Magnoliopsida; order Alismatales; family Araceae; genus Amorphophallus; species Amorphophallus konjac. The sequence continues at coordinate 119,095,871 of CM040123.1, forward strand.
TATAGAATTGCATAATTAGGTCTAGGATAGGAGTCGTACCTAGAGTAAGGGGGAGGAGCCCTCGAGCATCGTCCGACGGGCCATCAAACTCAGCGTGTCAAACAAGAACGCGAGGACTGCCGCTCCCCACACGTAGTCGCCCATGTGGCTCAGCTCCTTGAGGAAGGGAAGGAAGCGGTAGCTCATCACGTCCACTCTGGTGGAGAAGAGAAGTCGCCCGAACATCAGCATCAGGAATCACCGTAGCACTCTATCTGCCTCTGCTCTCGGCCCCGTAGCTACCCTCAGCCGCGCCAGCTCCACCAGCCGCTGCAGGTGCTCCTCCGGCCGCTCACCAATTGCAACTCCTGCCCATCGTAATCCCAGGCTGTCCTGGAGACCAGCACGGGGTAGGAGGGTCGACTGCCTCTTAAGGCGCCGTAGCTCTAAGCCCAGCAATCCCTGAGCCATCGCCCGGTAGTCGGGAAAAGTGGTCCCGCTAACCAGTAGCCCGTGCACTCGAAGGCCAGTGAGCCTAGCCACGTCATCCAGCGTGGGGACCATATGGCCCCACGGGAAGAGGAACGTCCGACTCACTGGGTCCCAGCGGTCGTGCAGGGCGTAGAGCAGAGCTGTGTCGAACCGACACACCTCAATGCTCAGGAATGGGGCGAACCCCATGGCAGCCAACCACTCCCTCTAAAAGTCTGGCAATGCTAAATACAATGCGCGGACCTACAGCCACGAGGTGCCGGTCCTGCGCTTTCCCTGCATTCATTCATTCATTTTAAATGCATTTTAGTAATTTATTTAAGCATTTTATTTCATATATAAATAAAATCATCAAGGTTTAAATCTCTGTCAGAAAAGTGGTCTCCCACAGGCCGCTCGTCCCTTTGAACGGTCCCATGTGCACTGTTCTAATCCCTAAGTTCTGTGTTTCGAACGGGCTAGCATTGGCCGTTCTTATCTTGAACGGGTGAGCATGCACCGTTCCTCCCTCAAGTTTCTTAGTTTCAAACGGCCACTCCTGGGCTGCAGGAAGGTTGGGTGGTCCTATAGGGACCGCGTTGTTCTTTGTTGAGAGGGTCTTGAACGGATCAATGTGGCCCGTTTGTCATTTGTATGGTGAGCCTCTCACCGTCCTTACTTGGTTCGGTTCTGATGCTGTGTGAATTTGAACGGCTACCCCTGGGCCGTATGAGTTTGGGCGGCTCCATGTGAGCCGTATGCGTTTGTTTGTGCGGTTTTGTGTAAACTGCCCTACCGTCGTCTTCCCCGATGACGGTGAGGGTCTCCCCACCGGTGGGGAGGCCACCGTTGCCCCCCAAAACCGGTCCTAAGAGCCCTAATCCCCCCGGAATCCCCTTAATCTTACATGCATGGTGTAAAAATGGAAAAGGAGGATGTTTTGGTGCACCTACCTCGGTCGGACGGGGCCCCTTGGCCGGCCTCTCCGCCGGTGCGTCCTCCCCGGCATATCCATCTCCGGGCGTGGCAGCTTCAACGCCTTCCTCGGCCTTGGATGGCAGCGGGAGGACACCTCCCTCGGCCGGCAGTGTTGCCTGTGTCTCCTCCGTCGGTGGAACCTCTGCCGTGGCGGTGGTCATCGGCGGTGGCATGTCCACGTTCATCATCGAGGGCCGTCTCGCGCAGTGCTTTGAGCGCATGTGGCAGAGGGAGATTGAGAGTGGGAGAGGGGTGTGAGAAATTGAGAGAATGGGTGGTGGGTTGCCCTCTTCGTTCTCCCTCCCACCGTCGGTTACGGTGGAGGGAGGGAGATGAAGGGTTTTTAGCATTTTGAAGTTGTAGAGGTTATGCGGTCTATCGTTAGACCGTCCTTTGTTTGAACGGTTCTAAGGTGACCGTTCATCTTTAACGGTATGCTGTTTAAGTCAGCTTAAATTCCATAATATATACGGCTCACATATAACCGTGCTTCTTTGGGTGGTTGGTATTTAACCGTTCATGTTTGAAATTGTCCCACCCTCATTTCTGTACTTAGTGTTCGATTGATGAATTTTGATATCATTGCAAATCTTGCTAACAATCTTATGTGCAGCATCAAACTTTCGCTTGTCTTGTCACCTGCACAGGTAAGTCATGTATGGCCTTCTATCCCTGCATCCCTTATTACATTATTATATGGTACTGTAATATATTATCTCGAGAACCAGTTGGTTATCTACGTGTTCCAGGATCTGATGTTCCCCTTTAACAAAAATGATGATGATCCAGGTTCACGTGTTTAATCTTCGGATAGGCCGTTAGGTTGGGATGTCATGGGGAGGATGGTTCTATCCTGCACGCTGTGGTTGCAGATGGTATCTTGACTATGATTTTCCTAGCTTAGTAATATCATTCTCGAGTATTTTATATTTTAATCTTTCTTTGCATTTGTTTTAACGATTTCTTTTATTTTAGCCTAGCATGCATCATACGCATCCTTTTGAGCATTCATGCCCCATGGTTTGCCTGCAGAATGCCCCACCAACAATGGTTGGCTGTGCGTTCAGTGTTTGAGTAAGAGGAACTAATTCCACTTTGAGTTGGAAGGTTCTCTTTGGTCAATTCGCTTGGTTTGGTTGATTAAGAAGTCCCCGTCTGGAGCTTTAGCATGTTTCATTTACTTTTGCTGCCTGCTTTTGGCCTCCTCATTGGACCGCGGGATTGTGTCCCCCAAGAGATTGGTCTTATCGATTTGTTTCATTTTGTTTAGTTTAGTTCCTCCAGACTTGCGTCGCTTTTGGTTTAATCATTCCTTGCATTTGGTTCAGAGTTTTCCGGAAGATTCCTGTCACTTGTTGGTAAAAACGGGTGTCGTTTTACCTTAACGCCCACTTTCCGGTCCACTCCGCTACATTTTCACTTCATCTCCATGTTCCATGTCACTTTCGCTTCACCTCCGCTCGCTCCCCTACAAAGAGGACGTTAAGGAGGGGCATATGTTGACACCCGTTTGTTGCCGATAAGTTGAGTCATTCCTCTTACTCCCATTTGTTGATGCGTCGAGTTGTCCATCACTCGTTGGGACTATTTTCAGGCATGTTTTGGGCCAATTTTATGAGTAGCCTCCCTCCCTGGCTAGGTTTGTTTCAATTCTGGACTTAATGGGCCTTGGTTTTGGTTGATTCAGCTTTTCTATGAGTTTCAAACACCCATGTACATGTACGGTTCATCCCTGGCCGCTCAATCAATGTGCGGTTGCCTGTGGACCATCCATCTATTTTGGAATATTTTGGTTAATTTTTTGAATTTCCACCGACAAGTATTTATGCGGTCCTCCCATAGCCGTTCAATATGATGGACGGAGGGATGGTAGCCGCTCATCTCTCAGAGTCCTACGCTTGGCGACTGCCTCAGATAATTATCCAATTAATCTATTTATCACCGAAAAGGCTAGAACGGTTTTTCTTTGGCCGCTCTACCTTTGAACGGTCTCATCTGAGCCGTTCATGTATGAGAGTCCAACGGCGAACCATTGGGCCGGTTTAATGGATAATTTGGATTATTTTGTGAATTGTTGAATTTCCACCGATAGGGTTGGACGGCCCAGAATGGATCACCCATATGGATGTGTGGTCTATCGTTAGACTGTTCATCTGGTCGATTGCTAAAGATTCAACAGATTCTCTCTCTCTCCTCGTGGATTTATCCCCAACTTTATCCAGCCATTTGTCCGCGAATCCTCAACCATTTCGAGTGCCGTTTCTTCCAGATGAAAGATAATTGAATTATCTTCCTCTTTTGTTTGATAATCTCAACCTGAAAATGCTTCTAAACCCTATTTTCGAGCTAGGACTTTAGGTGCTCTATAAATAGACCCTAAAGGCCGGGTTTGAAAAAGGGGGAGATTTTTGGTCGACGGCGAAGCTCTGCCGCATTCTTGAGCGACCTAGCACCAAGGAGGGAAGCTTTCCACATCCACATAAGCTTCCGGTTTAGGGAGTAGTCTAATTTTTAGGTCTTGTGTGTTTGATAGGTTTTGTCCATTTTTTTCTTTGCATGCATCACTCTTCTCACTTTCTCCCCACGTTTTTCTTCACCTTCATTGCCATGCACACTCCCACCCACGTTTGTGACTCCCTAGGGGTTTAAAATCCCCCAGGTATCCCCCTTTCCACTTATTCATGTTCATTTCTTCTTATTTTGGCATTTACTACACTTTTCAGTTCTAATCTTGGGTCGTGATAGAGCCGTTCAACTGCGGTCGTGATAGAGCCGTTCAACTGCCAGGAGTGCTTCATCCCGCATCCTCTGCAGCGTTATTAAACGGTCTGTCGTAGGACCGTGCATCTTATAAGCGGTTCTTCCTGAACCGTACATCTTCGCAATGCTGCACACTAGGCGAGTACCTCTCCCTCTTTCCAAGGTACGGCGTGTTCATCACGTTTGGCGCCTTGGTGGCGATCATAGGTTTTTATTCCTCCCTTTCCCTTTGTCTTCATTCATTTCCCATGTTGGATGTGGTAGGATAGACACAAGAAGGCAGTAAAAGAACGGACGAGAGGATAAATATATCTATAATACCGACTAGCCGACAAATACAAGATTGACTGGAGGGCATCATCTCCCTACTACCCTCAAGCCAACGGACTTGCAGAAGCCTTCAACAAGATGCTATGCACTCTGCTAGCGAAGACTGTCAAGGCTAACAAAAGAGATTGGGAAGAAAGGATGTACGAAGCACTCTGGGCTTATCGTACAATCTATTAAACCCCGACTGGCTGCTTACCTTACTCCCTCGTATACGGGTCGGAGGCTGTGGTGCCAATTGAGTTAGAGGTCCCCTCGTTGTGAATCGCCATCCAGCATGGATTGGTAAGCGGCGAGTAGACCAACATAGAAAGAAGACTGGAAGAGCTTGCTAAGCTCGAAGGAAAGCATCTCCGTGCGTAACAAAATATCTAACTCTACCAAGCCCGCATGGCCCGTGCTTTCGATAAACTGGTCAAAGGACGGGAATTCAAGAAAGGTGACCTGGTAATGGTTAAAAGAAGAGAAGTGATGGCCTCCAACCCCAAAGGGAAGTTGGTTGAAAATTGGGTCGGACCATATGTCGTCCGTCGAGTATATGAGGGGGGTGCGTACGTCCTTGTGGATCACAAAGGAGTCATCCAGTTCTCCCCCCTTAATGGAAAAGACTTGAAGCTATATCACACAGGTCAACCGGCATTCCCAGATGGACCCCTACCTACCTTGGTCTAGCAGCATCCTGCCCTAGCCGAGCTCTGCACGCCTACGTCCAGTGGCATTCCGCCCTAGCCGAGCTCTGCCTGCCTTAGCCTAGTGGCACCCCGCCCTAGCTAAGTTTTACCTACCTTAGTCAGGTGGCACCCTGCCCTAGCTAAGTTTTGTTGGGTTCGGTGCAAGTATTCAGAGGGGGGGTGAATGAATATGGCCTATAAAAATTTCGCCCAATTAAAATATTAGGCTCACTAACTATTTAGAATGCTAACTAGACAGATTTATCAAATCTGGAAGACTAATTAGCAGATGCGGAATTAAACAAACAGATAGTGAGCACTCTAACAAGACAAGTTAGACGAACTATAGCTCAATTTGAATTTTGATTACTTAACAGATTAAGACACTCTAAGAGAGCTAATCAACTTTTCTGCTCAACCAGAAAGCCAACACTTAGTGCGCCCCTAATCAATCATCTAACGGAAGCAAACCACAAATATATCAAACCACTGCACAATGGGTTTTTAGGTGGTTCGATCCAGTAGACCTACATCCACCCCACACTCAAACAGAGTGTGGATTCCGCTGACTCACAGCTTGAACAGCTGGGCATCACAGCTTGCCATACATCCGCTGGGCAACACAGCTTCCCATCCGAGGAATCCTCCTCGCCCCGCTGAGTAACACAGCTTGCTGTCCAGTGGAATCCTCCACTGTAAACCGCTGGGCAATACATCTTAGCCGTCCAGAGGCAGCACCTCTGCAATCCGCTGACTAACAGCTTGAACAAAGATGTAAAATAGAAAATAGAAAATAGAACAAGACAGCAATCAGGAAGCTGTAAGCAATGAAGCACAATGTGGCTCTTAAAGAGCTGGATGGCCTGGATTTGATCCACGGTCCATCAAGAACAGATCTCCCTCGATCTCACTCTCTTTCTTCACTCTCTCTCTCTTTCTTTTTCTTCTCTGCTGCACTTCTCTTCTTCTCTCGATCTCTGTTCTCCTTTTCTCTCTTTCTCTTTTTCTTTTCTTCTGCTGGATCGTGGAAGCTCTCTCTTCTTTTTCTCTTTTTCTTCTCTCAGCTTCTGCTCTCTTCACGGCTTCTCTCTTCTATATCGATCAGTCTTCTACAGAGGATGAAGACTCATATATATAGCAGCACCAGCAGTAGCTAGGGCGCGTGTGGCTTCCACAGCTCCCGCACAAACATTTGGCCACGTGTCAGCATCCTGGTATCTCGTCCATCCTTGGATCACGAGCCAGGCACCTCGGATCACGTGCCCTTCATTAGCCTCTTCAGTCCCTGTCAGACAGACAAGAGTATCGGATTAAGCTATCAGTTTAAGTCTAAACCCTGTACAGTCTCTGAAGAATGCAGAGCATTGTATAGACTTAGTGATCGTAAAGGCTAAAGCAATATACAGACTTTATGATACTTAGATGAAAAACAGGCGATGTATAGACTTCATAATACTCAGATGAAGGCAGGCGCTGTATAGACTTCATGATGATCAGATGAAGGCAAGCGATGTATAGACTTCATGAAACACAGCTGAACACACGCGGTGTATAGACTTCAAGAAAATCAGATGAACACATGCGGTGTATAGACTTGATGTGTTCACTGGTGGATGTACACACTTGCCCACTGTACAGACTTTCATGCTTATATCCAATGTAGAGACTTCAGACTACAGGGACGTGTGAACAACCAGTGTGTAGACGCTTCAATAGACCGGCTTTGAAGCACAAAGGCAATGTACAGACTTTGCCTTAAAACGAATGTAAAGACTTAGAATCAAAGAGGCGTTGTGTAGACTTTGAACCAGTGTACAGACTTGGAAGCTTGAGCCAATGAATAGACTTGAAACGCGTTTAGCAATGTATAGACTTTGCATAAGACGCTGCATAAGACGCTGAAGTCTGTATAGACTTTGCTCAATGCGTAAGACGCTAATTGAGACGGTCCACTGTACAGACTTAATTCAATTGATGCATGCGATGTGCAGACTTTGCCAAAAGATAAGGCTGTACAGACTTTGATGAGTTGAACCCAATGTATAGACATTGAAGAACAAGCAGCTACAGTCCAATGTGTGGACTTGTCGTTCACTGGTGAGTGTACAGACTTCGAATGAAAACCAATGTGTAGACTTACCACTGACCATTGTGTAGACTCGATCAGCATAAGACACAGTATAGACATCAACTCTGCACATCGAATGTATAGACTTCAAGTGTGAAGACCATTGTACAGACTTGCCGATGCGAAGCCACTGTACAGACTTTGAAGAGTTGAACCCAATGTATAGACTTCACGCTGTACAGACTTTAGGCTTTGAACGTGTGAGCTGTAAGCAATGTACAGACTTGAAGAACGTGAGACAATGGCAAGACACTGCACAATCGAATGTATAGACTTTACACAACACAGTCCGATGTATAGACTTGGAAAGCTGAGGCCAGTGTACAGACTTGATGAAGCGAAGCCAATGTACAGACTTAGAGTGTAGCTGAAGCCTTGATCGTAGGAATAGGCTGGAGTGTATAGACTTTGCCTAATGCATGAAGACAGACGCTGTACGGACTTGGATAGCGTGAGACGCTGGAAGAGATAGTCCAATGTACAGACTTACAAAGCCTTCGACTCATACATGCTACAGTCCAATGTATGGACTTATGAAGACTGATGCATGAACAGTAATGCATAGACTTGCATGAGACGCTCGAATGTATAGACTTAGGAGCATATGACACGGCTGTACAGACTTAGAATATGAAGACTGATGTACAGACTTCATTAACATTGCATGAATGAGACGCTGTACAGACTTAGCCTAATACATGCATGAGACTGACGCTGTACACACTTAGCCTAGGACAATGTGTGGACTTTATCTATCATGGACGATGTATAGACTCAATCAATTGGAAGAGATTCCAGTGTATGGACTTGAGTTCTTAAGCATGCATGACTGCTGAAGGAGTGAGCGATGTATAGACTTGGAGGAGAAGACCAATGTATGGACTTGTATAAATCTGATGAATGAACTGAGGGGTCGACCCATCAGCACAAGGGGTCGACGCACCACAGACCAGACCAATGTATAAATGTAGCAAAGTAAAAGAGGCACCAAGCGTCAACGCATTGCCCAAGCAGCGTGGATGCAGCAGATCAAATATTTCTTACTGCTACCTCTGAAGTGCCTTGGCAGCGTTGACGCTGCAGTTCGATGGGTCGACGCTGCAGTATCAAACTGCAATCTAAAGAGCAACAGTAACATGACTTGTAGCAACCCTAATAAATGAATAATTGAAATGAATTAAAACATATATATTACAGAAGTAATATATATAAAAGGAATAGGGTTAATTTGACGAAATAAAACAAATTAAAAATAACGCCTCTTATTAGGGCGTTAATTCAAAAAGAAAACGCCTCTATCAAAGGCGTGACTAAAGAAAGGACGCCCATACGTGCGGTCGTCAACTCACGCGACCAAATAGGCAAGTAAAAGAAACGCCTCTATCTTGGGCGTGTTTTAAAACAAGAAACGCCCTTTTTCAAGGCGCTTTTTAAGAAACGCCCTTATGCAAGGCGTTAATTCAAGAATACACGCCCTGACCAAAGGCGTTAATTCAGTTCGTGACCCAATCGAACCCAGAACTTATCCCAGCAAAGATTAACCTAATCTAGTAAGTGTCTATTAGAGTAAGGACTCTATTAAGGATATATTACCCTCAATCAAACACTACTCTTGTTAGGACTTCAAAATCCTATAAATAACATGTTCGATCGAACCATAAAACCCATTTGATCGAACGTCTGCTGCTAGGTACGTGAAGAACATATGTTCTTCTATTTTCTTCTTCTGTTCTTTTTTTTATGAACGTAGCATGAGAAGAATTAATATTCTTCGTTTCCTCTCCAGGTTGACGGAAGAACGATTGTTCTTCTTCTATTAAGTTGCAGTTGAAGCTTCAAAGCCCTTTCATCTCCTTCATCCAGATCATAAGGTAGGATTTTCTCAAGTTACTGTAGCCCAAATAATTTAAGACAAGACTTATATACGTATTGACATGACATGCATACGGTTTAATATGGTTTTATTATGTTTCTGCAATATTTTGAAAGAGACGCCCCTGTCCAGGGCGCTAATTTACAAGACACGACCATGTCCAAGTCGTCAATTTCATATTTGACGCCCTGTACACAGGCGTTAATTTCATGTAAATCTTCGGAACGGATTATCCATGCAATTACATGAAATCAATCAATAATTGTTAACGGTTAAAAGTCAATAAGCATGAAACATCAAATCCAATATACTGCATCTGAATTACTGCCAATTTTCCTGTCATGACTATATGATTGTTATCCTTGATTATCGTGCAAATCTTGCTAATTCCTGATATTTCTTGAATTCACGACCTAGACTAGGTCGTTTTTCCCTGTGGTAACGCCCCATCACAGGGCGTGAATTAAAAATAAACGCCCCTTACTAGGGCGCGTATCTGTTAAAATCCTGGAATATATATTCTGAGAAAATAAGAATTTAATGATTAACGCCCCTGCCAAGGGCGCGTTTTTGATAATTTCTGAAAATAAATATGTTCTGAAAATTATTGTAAATAAAAGACGCCTGCTACAGTAGTCGTCAACTCTTGAAGAAACGCCCCTGACGAAGGCGCGTTTTAGATAAATTATTGAAATTATTGAAAATTCTACAAAAACGGACCATATGTAAACGCCCTTCTGTTAGGCGTTAATTACTTGAGAAACGACTTGACCTAAGTCGTTATTTTACTGTAAACTGATTTTTCCTCTGATTTGCTAACCGATGGTTTTATATATCATAATATATATATATATCGGCACTATTCTCCACTCCGTGAGTATAGTCCCACTTTTCACGGTGTTTTATCGATCACACTCAATTCTCATTGACATACAAGCTCTCCATTGGACATTCCGTTCCTTTGGACTAGCGAGTTAGTCATAGAGACCTCCGTAAGACTCCTCGTAGCCTTGGATTCCCTCAAGGCCGACTGAGCTGGTTGTACCCTAAAAACCCATTACACTATTGATGCCATGTCGCTCTAAAGAAACATGGTATACCGGCTCTTATGATTATACAAAGAGTATATCATAAGAAATTCTTGATGGGATGATGATATCATGCCATATCGTGTCATTCTTGTAAACCCCAATTCTATGATAAGAATGAGGGTATCTTACTTTGATATGCTGTTCATGTGGACCTCAATTCTATATAAAGAATGTCCATATTGATTTGTCATGGTACCTAAGTTAAGGGAACCATATTCTACCTAGTTTTATCGATATCGTGATTATACCGTTATTATCGCCATTCTATGTCCTTTGTCATATTTTGGACTCTATTCTATCAAAGTTGTCATACGTGTCTACAAGCTTGATTATTGAAATTCTATGTTGGCTATAAACAAGAGTGGATGTCAAAACACATGATAAATGCCTGCGCATATAGGGCCCGATCTGGTCCTGGGAGGAGCACCCGAAAGTACTTGTGCCCATGGGAGTTAAAATGATAAGGTATCTGGCATTATACCGAGTACTTGACTTGCTTGATTGGACATTCCACACACATCTTGTACTTGACTCGTACTTGACATGAAATGATATGCGTGGCCCGAAAAAGGGTAATTTACTTGCTTGATACATGATAGCCAAAGTTCTTGACATGACTCGATAATGGTACTTGCTTGAATATCTTGAATAACTTGTATCTTGTTCATGAAAGTTCATCTTATTTCTTTGATATTACATTCTCTCTATCTTGTCGTTTCATGCGAGCATGCATAGCTTTATTGCATCCATGAAAATGTAATTACTTAAACCACTTGCTAGTACTTGAGATATAATTTCCTACTGAGCGTTCGCTCATCCCGTTTGTCCCTTTTTACTTTTCAGGTAAGTCCGACGACGATGGAAGTCAATCGGATGGGAATTGTCAAGAGTGAAGAGATAGAGCTTCTACAAGTGTCGTCTAGTCTTTTCCATAGTTTCTTGAGTCAACTATGTATTCTTTTCCTTTTTATTTAACAGAGTATTGGATTTGTAATAGTCTATCCATTATGAAATAAAGGATTGGGTTATCTTGCTATTTTGCGCATCTCTGTCTTTGTGTCGAATACACGACCACTCTGATTGACATGATTGATATAGACACGTCGCGCATCTCCGGGTATCTTCCGCGCTCGGGGCGTGACAGTCTTTGTGGTATCAGAGCCTAAGGTATTCAATTCCTAGGAAACCCAAGTCCAAGGATAGGTTTCAAAACCTTTAACCAAGTGAGAGTGGGTAGAACCAAGGGTTAAATGATCAATGAGTCCTTTATAAGATCATAGTGATATAATACTAACATAGCTATTGTAATTGTAGGATAATGGCTGCCGAACGTGCTCAATGGCGCAACATGCAGCGTACCCTTCAAGGGATGACCCAAGTGCTACAACAGGTAGCACAAGGTGGTGCTCCACGAGCTGGAAGCTTACACCAAGCATTCAAGAATATGAGTCCCCCGAAGTTCATGGGATCGACCGATCCAGACGATGCCGAGCATTGGGTTCGGGAGATTGAACGTATATTCCGTGTCATGCAATGCACGGATCAGGACAAAGTCTTATTAGCTACTTTCCAGTTAGAAAAGGATGCTAGATGCTGGTGGGAGTCGATTGAAGCTACTATTGACCCAACTCAAGTTACATGGGGTGAATTCGTTGAGTATTTCAACGCCAAATATTTCTCTGATAGGGTCCAGGAAAGGAAGGCCGCCGAATTTGCCGCATTAAAGCAAAGATCTTTATCGGTGGCTGATTATGAAGCACAGTTCTCTAGACTGTCTAGATATGCTAAGCATTTAATTGGCACGGAAAAGATGAAAGCCCGTAGATTTCTTAATGGGCTTAGGCCCCACTACATTACTCAACTGGCGCCTATGGATATTCAAGTTTATACTGAAATAGTGCGCCGAGCTCAGTTGCTTGAAGATGCCACGGAACTATCTGATAGGATCCGTGGGAAAGACAGAAAGGAGCAAGTCACAAGTTCGGGTTCTTTTAAACCCAACTTTAAGAAGAGGCCCAATAATGGAGGTTCTTCCTCTCAAGATCAGAAGTTCAAGAAATCCAAGCCTTTCTCTATCACCACTACCCCTTCAAACGTAGTATGCAAGCATTGTGACAAGGCTGGTCACAAAACAGAAGAATGCTGGAGGAAACTAGGAGCATGTCTCCGTTGTGGGAGTCGTGAACATCGGATTCCCGATTGTCCATTAATGAATGACCAAGACGGTGAGGGTAAACGCCCAGTGACAAGGAACGCGCGTCTTCATGCAATCCAAGAGACCGAACCAGAAGAAGAAGGCGGATTGGTGGAAGGTACATTAAAAATTTGTTCCAAATATGCACATGTCTTATTTGATACGGGTGCATCGCATTCCATTATTTCCAAGAAGTTTGCTGACCCATTACCTCTAGAACCAGAATGGATGAAGATAATATTGTCTACTCCTCTCGGAAACGAGACGGATATCACGCATCATTACCAAAACTGTGAGGTGTTGGTTCGAGGAAAGAATTTTCCTATTGATCTTATCTACTTAGATCTAAAAGAATATGATGTTATACTAGGAGCAGATTGGTTATCTAAGTACCAGGCAACGGTTGATTGCCGTAATAGCAAGATTGTTTTCAAAGAATTTCCAGATCTGACTTATACTAGTCCTAAGAGTCGAAGCAAATCCCCTCTTATTTCGGCTCTTCGAGCAAGCAAGCTCGTCAGGAAAGGATGTGTATCCTTCCTTGCTTTTGTCACTAATAAAGAAGCTAAGGAAACCAAGATAGAAGACGTTCAAGTAGTACGAGAATTCCCAGACGTATTTCCGGAAGAACTGCCGGGATTACCCCCGCAAAGAGATGTGGCCTTTACCATCGACTTAGTCCCTGGTGCTGGTCCGGTTTCAAAGGCACCATATAGAATGTCCCCTGCTGAACTCAAGGAGTTGAAGGAGCAGTTGATGGAACTAATCCGAAAAGGGTTTATTAGACCAAGTACTTCCCCGTGGGGAGCACCAGTCTTATTTGTAAAGAAGAAGGATGGATCCATGAGATTGTGTATTGACTATCGACAGTTGAATCATCTTACTATCAAGAACAAGTATCCACTGCCGAGAATCGATGAATTGTTTGATCAGATTTCAGGATCCAAATATTTCTCCAAGATTGATCTCCGGTCGGGATATCATCAATTAAGGATCAAGGATGATGACATTCACAAGACCGCATTCAGAAGCAGGTATGGCCATTACGAATTTGTTGTTATGCCTTTTGGACTAACAAATGCCCCTGCTGCCTTTATGCAGTTAATGAATAGCATATTCAGGCCTTACTTGGATCAATTCATAGTAGTCTTCATCGATGATATATTGATATATTCTAAGACTAAGGAAGAACATGAAGAGCATTTGAGGATTGCATTGCAAGTCTTGAGGACAAATCAATTATATGCTAAACTCAGCAAATGCGAGTTCTGGCTTGAAGAAGTGGCTTTTCTCGGACATGTCATATCCAAGGACGGTTTATCTGTGGATCCGTCAAAAGTTGAAGCTGTGAGAAACTGGGAGAGACCCACTAATGCAAGCGAGATCAGAAGTTTCTTAGGTCTTGCAGGCTATTATCGGCGATTTATCAAAGATTTCTCTAAGATCGCCGTACCACTTACAAGATTAACTCGTAAGGAGATCCGATATGAATGGAGTGAGGAATGTGAAAGCAGTTTCCAAACTCTCAAGGATCATCTCACCACAGCTCCGGTCTTAGCCCTACCAATTGAAGGAGAGAAATTCGAGGTCTACACTGATGCTTCTGGCATTGGCCTCGGATGTGTTCTAATGCAACATGGGAAGGTCATAGCATACTCTTCTCGTCAACTGAAGAAGCATGAGGAGAATTACCCCGTCCATGACTTGGAATTGGCCGCGGTAGTATTTGCCCTAAAGATATGGAGACACTATCTCTATGGGATACAGTTTACTGTATACTCCGATCACAAAAGTCTCAAATATCTATTTTCACAAAAGGAGCTGAACATGAGACAAAGACGCTGGCTAGAATATCTCAAGGACTTCGACTTCAGTATACAATACCATCCCGGAAAGGGTAATTATGTGGCTGATGCCCTTAGTCGAAAGTCGAGAGCAAGGATAGCCAATTGTATGATACAAGAATGGAGGTTACTTGAACAATTCTCCGAGCTCAATATAAGCTTGGACACGGAATCCAAATTTGTCACACTATCTTATGTAAGCATACAGTCAGATTTGTTATCTGAGATACAAACACTTCAGGATAATGATCCTATGTTAGTAGAAATCAAAGGCAGATTAGAAGGACAATCTGATTTTCAACTAACTTCTGATGGAAGGTTATCGTTCAAAGATAGAACTTGTATACCCGATTGTCCGGAATTAAAGAAGAAGATCTTAGATGAAGCTCACCGATCAAGATACACTATTCATCCTGGATCAACTAAAATGTACCAAGATGTAAAGAGGAACTTTTGGTGGCCCAATATGAAAAGAGAAATAGCGGACTATGTATCACGCTGTCTCACATGCCAACAGGTCAAGGCGGAACACCAAAAGCCTGCGGGAAAACTACATCCTCTAGATATTCCTAAGTGGAAATGGGAGGATATTGGTATGGACTTCATCATGGGTTTGTCTAAATCTAAAGGAGGACATGATGGAATCTGGGTTATCATTGATCGATTGACTAAATCGGCACATTTCTTGCCAATCAAAAGCCGATGGTCGATTGATGTGCTAGCTGCACTATACATTAAAGAAATAGTCAGGATACATGGAATTCCTGTCTCAATCGTGTCTGATAGGGATCCCCGTTTTACTTCTCATTTTTGGAAGGGATTACAACATTCGTTGGGGACAAGGCTCAACTTTAGTACTGCTTTCCACCCACAAACGGATGGTCAGACCGAGCGAACTAATCAAGTTGTTGAAGATATGCTGAGAGCATGCATTATTGACTTTGGAGGAAGCTGGCATGACCACTTACCTTTAGTTGAATTTGCATATAATAATAGCTACCAAGCTAGTATCCAAATGGCACCTTTCGAAGCCTTATACGGAAGGAGTTGCCGATCTCCCATATGTTGGAACGAAGTTGGAGAAAAACAACTATTAGGTCCAGACATGGTAAGGGATACAACCGAGAAGATACAAGTAATCAGAGAAAGATTACAAGTTGCTCAGACAAGGCAAAAGACTTATGCTGATACCAGGAGAAGAGATCTTGAATTCCAGGTTGGAGATCATGTATTTCTTAAAATATCCCCTGGACGTGGCATACGAAGATTTGGTGTTAAGGGCAAGCTTACGCCAAGATTCATCGGACCATTTGAGGTACTCGAAAGAGTTGGCGAGGTTGCTTATCGCATCGCGTTGCCTCCTCAGTTGTCCGAGGTACACAATGTATTTCACATATCTATGTTGAAGAAGTATGTGCACGATCCGTCACATATTATTGAGCATGGAGATCTGGTGATCCAGAAAGATCTCACATATGAACAAAGGCCTTTAAAGATATTAGAGCGAGAAATACGAGCTCTAAGGAATAAGGTTATTCCCATGATCAAGGTGCAATGGAATAAGAATCCTGAACGCGAAGCGACATGGGAGACCGAGGAATCTATGAAGAAACGATTTCCCGAGTTATTCTAAGAGGTATATGTCCTACACTCTCCGCGTGTATAATTATATATATATTGAATTTGGGGACCAAATTCTTTTTAAGTGGGGGAGGGTGTAGCAACCCTAATAAATGAATAATTGAAATGAATTAAAACATATATATTACAGAAGTAATATATATAAAAGGAATAGGGTTAATTTGACGAAATAAAACAAATTAAAAATAACGCCTCTTATTAGGGCGTTAATTCAAAAAGAAAACGCCTCTATCAAAGGCGTGACTAAAGAAAGGACGCCCATACGTGCGGTCGTCAACTCACGCGACCAAATAGGCAAGTAAAAGAAACGCCTCTATCTTGGGCGTGTTTTAAAACAAGAAACGCCCTTTTTCAAGGCGCTTTTTAAGAAACGCCCTTATGCAAGGCGTTAATTCAAGAATACACGCCCTGACCAAAGGCGTTAATTCAGTTCGTGACCCGATCGAACCCAGAACTTATCCCAGCAAAGATTAACCTAATCTAGTAAGTGTCTATTAGAGTAAGGACTCTATTAAGGATATATTACCCTCAATCAAACACTACTCTTGTTAGGACTTCAAAATCCTATAAATAACATGTTCGATCGAACCCTAAAACCCATTTGATCGAACGTCTGCTGCTAGGTACGTGAAGAACATATGTTCTTCTATTTTCTTCTTCTGTTCTTTTTTTTATGAACGTAGCATGAGAAGAATTAATATTCTTCGTTTCCTCTCCAGGTTGACGGAAGAACGATTGTTCTTCTTCTATTAAGTTGCAGTTGAAGCTTCAAAGCCCTTTCATCTCCTTCATCCAGATCATAAGGTAGGATTTTCTCAAGTTACTGTAGCCCAAATAATTTAAGACAAGACTTATATACGTATTGACATGACATGCATACGGTTTAATATGGTTTTATTATGTTTCTGCAATATTTTGAAAGAGACGCCCCTGTCCAGGGCGCTAATTTACAAGACACGACCATGTCCAAGTCGTCAATTTCATATTTGACGCCCTGTACACAGGCGTTAATTTCATGTAAATCTTCGGAACGGATTATCCATGCAATTACATGAAATCAATCAATAATTGTTAACGGTTAAAAGTCAATAAGCATGAAACATCAAATCCAATATACTGCATCTGAATTACTGCCAATTTTCCTGTCATGACTATATGATTGTTATCCTTGATTATCGTGCAAATCTTGCTAATTCCTGATATTTCTTGAATTCACGACCTAGACTAGGTCGTTTTTCCCTGTGGTAACGCCCCATCACAGGGCGTGAATTAAAAATAAACGCCCCTTACTAGGGCGCGTATCTGTTAAAATCCTGGAATATATATTCTGAGAAAATAAGAATTTAATGATTAACGCCCCTGCCAAGGGCGCGTTTTTGATAATTTCTGAAAATAAATATGTTCTGAAAATTATTGTAAATAAAAGACGCCTGCTACAGTAGTCGTCAACTCTTGAAGAAACGCCCCTGACGAAGGCGCGTTTTAGATAAATTATTGAAATTATTGAAAATTCTGCAAAAACGGACCATATGTAAACGCCCTTCTGTTAGGCGTTAATTACTTGAGAAACGACTTGACCTAAGTCGTTATTTTACTGTAAACTGATTTTTCCTCTGATTTGCTAACCGATGGTTTTATATATCATAATATATATATATATCGGCACTATTCTCCACTCCGTGAGTATAGTCCCACTTTTCACGGTGTTTTATCGATCACACTCAATTCTCATTGACATACAAGCTCTCCATTGGACATTCCGTTCCTTTGGACTAGCGAGTTAGTCATAGAGACCTCCGTAAGACTCCTCGTAGCCTTGGATTCCCTCAAGGCCGACTGAGCTGGTTGTACCCTAAAAACCCATTACACTATTGATGCCATGTCGCTCTAAAGAAACATGGTATACCGGCTCTTATGATTATACAAAGAGTATATCATAAGAAATTCTTGATGGGATGATGATATCATGCCATATCGTGTCATTCTTGTAAACCCCAATTCTATGATAAGAATGAGGGTATCTTACTTTGATATGCTGTTCATGTGGACCTCAATTCTATATAAAGAATGTCCATATTGATTTGTCATGGTACCTAAGTTAAGGGAACCATATTCTACCTAGTTTTATCGATATCGTGATTATACCGTTATTATCGCCATTCTATGTCCTTTGTCATATTTTGGACTCTATTCTATCAAAGTTGTCATACGTGTCTACAAGCTTGATTATTGAAATTCTATGTTGGCTATAAACAAGAGTGGATGTCAAAACACATGATAAATGCCTGCGCATATAGGGCCCGATCTGGTCCTGGGAGGAGCACCCGAAAGTACTTGTGCCCATGGGAGTTAAAATGATAAGGTATCTGGCATTATACCGAGTACTTGACTTGCTTGATTGGACATTCCACACACATCTTGTACTTGACTCGTACTTGACATGAAATGATATGCGTGGCCCGAAAAAGGGTAATTTACTTGCTTGATACATGATAGCCAAAGTTCTTGACATGACTCGATAATGGTACTTGCTTGAATATCTTGAATAACTTGTATCTTGTTCATGAAAGTTCATCTTATTTCTTTGATATTACATTCTCTCTATCTTGTCGTTTCATGCGAGCATGCATAGCTTTATTGCATCCATGAAAATGTAATTACTTAAACCACTTGCTAGTACTTGAGATATAATTTCCTACTGAGCGTTCGCTCATCCCGTTTGTCCCTTTTTACTTTTCAGGTAAGTCCGACGACGATGGAAGTCAATCGGATGGGAATTGTCAAGAGTGAAGAGATAGAGCTTCTACAAGTGTCGTCTAGTCTTTTCCATAGTTTCTTGAGTCAACTATGTATTCTTTTCCTTTTTATTTAACAGAGTATTGGATTTGTAATAGTCTATCCATTATGAAATAAAGGATTGGGTTATCTTGCTATTTTGCGCATCTCTGTCTTTGTGTCGAATACACGACCACTCTGATTGACATGATTGATATAGACACGTCGCGCATCTCCGGGTATCTTCCGCGCTCGGGGCGTGACATGACTGAACATAATCAAATATGCAATGCCATTTCATAATTTATGAAGAACTACATTATGATCAGAAGGTGAATAATAGCATGATGACTCACACAGCAAGATGACTCACAGTGAATAAATAACTCACTTCAAAGTCCAAATGAAGTCCAATGTAGAGACTAGCACTTACTGCTATTCAGACTTTGCAGTTACATGCAGAGACATGATATCTGACAAAATACAATTCAGATATATAAAGAACAAATGCCATCAATGCTAAACATCATCATTCATGTTGCTATCATATGCAGAATGCTCAAGGATAAGAATGCATAGAAATGCACTTTGTTTATTGCAATCATCAAAACACAATAGCATTGCAATCATCAAAATACAATATCAAATGCACTCAAATGCACTCACTATTTATTGCTATCATCAAAACCAAATAGCATTGCTATCATCAAAGCAACATAGCACATGCTTATGCCTAAGGGGCACAATATTCTCCCCCTTTTTGATGATGGCAATAAACAGTGACAGTGAGTCACACACAAACTTTTCTCCCCCCTTGACATAATCGAAAAGGGAAGAACAATAAGAACATGAGTGCAACATGGCAGTATGCATGCAAGTGACTTCTAGAGCAATAAACTCCCCCTGAAGGTATGACTCCTCCTGAATTATTTCTCCCCCTAAATAAATGCTCCCCCTTTGAGAAGGAATATGAACGGATAAACAAGGTAGAGAAGGTAGGATGGTCACTTGACAACAGCTGAATCATAGGTTCAGAAAGGAAGCATGATTATAAACAACTGTTAAAGTATAAGATCAGCAACATATAATTTTGACAAAAATTCAAGTTTAACAGTGATAAATCTAGAGTAAAACATCTGACCCCTGAAAAAGAGTTTATAAATTCCATTTATAGCAATGAATCTAGGGCACATGGTATTAATAGATAAGTCATAAATAATACCCTTTTGTGATTAAACATGGAAGATCAAGAATGGCAACTTGAATATGTATTAATAAAAACAATTTTCACTCATTGACTTTTGATTTTTCGAAGGGTTACAGCAATTTGATTTTCACTTTTGAATTTTAGAACTTGAACTAAGTGAATAGATCAGTGGCATTTATGCTGTTGACATTAGGTGTACACCTTGATCAGAGACAGGTACCCCCAGTTACTAGGCATAAACTACTAGACCTATTTCAGATCAGAACCCACAAAGGATAGTCTTCACTTTTGACATTAAGGGTACACCTTGATTAGAGGTCAGTACCCTCAGTTACTTGGTGAGGACTCCCCCTATAGATTTGACCCTATGAACAGAGATATTCTGAATCACCTCATGACATGTGAATTCTCCTGCTTCTTTGGAGGAGTTCACAGTTTCTCAGTGCAATCAGCCATTGCTCTGTCACTGTGTTCAGTTCTTAACATTAATGATCTTATTTACTGCTGCCCTTAATTCTTTTAGAGTGATTGTTTAGAAAAATCAGTACACACTCTTATTAGCCTGTTCTAGACATATCTAGTTCAACACATTTAGGCATTATAAAAACTTTTTCTATTTTAGCCATGAGACAAAGATTAAGAGCTATAAAATTTTTCTTTTATCTCAAATTCTGAAGTGCAGACACTTAACTCTCCAATTTATAAAGGTTAAACCTTTAGTTCCTTTCAATTTGTAAGTGTGATTCTTATAAGTGAACAATTACAATAATCACCATTCAATGTACTAAACCAGATGCAAAGCTGTTGTTTAGTTAAAATGATGAGGAAAAGATAGCAATTGGCAATATGGTTCAATGAGCAACTGATGTCAAAGAATATGAATCATTTGAATAAGAACACTGAGAAGTGAATAGGATTCAATGAATTGAATAGAACTCTCAGCTCCCCCTGACATCATGATGTAAGAGATATGCTATGCAACATACTGTCCTACATGCAGACTATGCACCAAGGATACATGAGACAAGTATGCAATCAATTCATATTTATGCATCCAAGTTATAAATATTTTCATCCTTTTTCAGATTTTTCAACATATGATGCAGTGCACTATTCTACATGAAGATAGGACCCATGGTACTCGACGGAGAACCTGGTCTCAAAGACCATCTCACACATGGTAGAAACCTCTGGGCAGATTTCCTTACCTTTTAGTAACATACCATTTGATATACCAGGGTTAAGCAAATAATAATGCAGTGCAAAGCAGACCTATTATGCATTGAAAAACATGGAGTCTATGACAATAGGCAAATGACAGTCATGCAAATCAGTCCTTTATGTATTTGATCAATTTCATTGACAGTCATGCAAATGATATATGCAAGTACTATACACATGCATTGACTGTATGCACTAACTGACCCATACAAGCTCAGTCCAAGTATGTAATCAAGCATGCAATGCATTGACACAAGACACATGCATTGACTCTAAAAATGATTGTGCAGAGCATCTAACAGCCCATTTATTCAGTGCAATAATCAGTGAGAGAAGAGCATCAGATATATGCAAAGTAAAACTCAGTAGCTGAGTCTGGAATGCAGACTGATCAGCTAGACATGAAGAGAATATCAGGCATCAAACGAACAGTTCAACAATTTCAGATATCAAACAGACAAATCAGCATTTTCAGATGATGAAATTTAAAGACAAGTTCAGAACTAACCTGAAATGTAGAATCCTGGGGCTTCCTTTTTAAGTGCCTTGGCTAAATTACCCCTTTTATTTCTCTCACCAAGGCACACCTGCAACATATCAATCAATATGATCTTGCAGGGACCCAAGCAGTCTTGGGTCCTGCACTACCCCTATCAGGTGTTCTAAACATTCTTTTTGCAACATTATCATCAAATTCCATAAAAGAACAATCAGCCATACAATGTCCAAAATTTCCACAATAATGACATGAAACAATAGATTGGTTGGTCCTATGATGCTTATCAAAAGAAGCATGAGACCTATGAGATTGAGCATGAGTTGTTCTGTTGTTTACATGGACATTCTGTTTCTTATTCTTCTTCATCCAACATTCAGCAAATTTGTGACCTGATTTACCACAATTAAAGAATGAAAAGTTCACAGGTCATTTTGCAGAGAATTTAAAAACTTTGTTATTAACATGACTTACTTGGGCATGCCAACAGTCCTTGACTGTATGGCCATGCCTCCCACATTCGAAGCATTTAAGATGCTTGCTTCTAGATTCATTTTTACCCCAATGATTTCCTGACCAGCACTCAATAGCCTTGTGCCCAGGCTTATTGCAAGTGAAACAAATGATATGCTGATTAAATTTGAGTTTGTTTCTTTTGTGCTCATGATGATTTGGGGTGTATCTGGCATGCATTCTGTCATCAGATTTCAAAGCATAGCACTCATTCATTAAATGACCATACCTACCACAATAATAGCATGAAGCATTAGATTTCCTAGGGGCATGGTTTCTATCAGATGAATTCACAGATGCATGTGAATGAGTACAAGAAGCATGAGCATTTTGCATTGACCCATCAGATTCAGCAGAGCTAACAAATTTCAGAGTATAACCAGAATTATTCTTTGCTCTTTTTGTTTGACTCTTTCTTGTCAATTTTTGATTATCCTCAACAAGTTTTGTTTGCTTTTCAATTTTCTGAGCTTTAAACTGAAAGATAGATTTTGAAGGTAACTTCTGATTTTCATTTTGTTTTGGGGATTGCCTTGAAGTACCAGCTACATCAGTGCTTTGGACAAAAGTGGTGTATAGCTGGTTTTTAGTAATTTTCTTAACATCAGAACAGTAATTTGTTCCCCCTTCAGAGTTATCATCCTTCCTCTTCCCAGCAGTTTTCATTTTTCCTTTAATCTTGGCAGACTCAATAGCTGAATTTTCCAGATTATGAATTTTATCTTCCAAGCTAGCAATGTGAAGTTCATAACTGGCTATTTCCTATTCACTGCAATTAACACATTCGCTTAGAACTTGGTTTGCAGTTTTATACTTCTCAATTTCTTATTCTAGACTGTTCAAAATTTTTGAATTTTCATCATAGACAGCTTTTCCTTTTTCTGTAATGAGAAGTCTTTCAGACAAGCCAGTGTTCAACCACTTCAGTTTTTCAACTTCAGCTTTTAATTCAGTGTTTTCTTCCTCAAGATTTTTATCCTGAATTTCATTATTAGCACATCTCTCTCTTCCAGACATGTGCTCCAATTTTTCAATCAGTTCATCTTCTCTTTCTTCTGCTTTAATTTTCTCAGCGAGTAAGTTTTTGTGATCATCTTTAAGTGAGGCAATTTGTTTATTTAGCCATTCATTCTCACTAAAGAGATCTTCATTACGTTCTCTTAAAGCTGAGCATATTTTACAATTTGATTTAGCAGAAGAGGACTGTGAAACCTCCTTATTGATTTCATTCATTCTGACCATAAGAGTTTTATTTTTCTTTTGAAGATCTTCATTTTCCAATTTCAGTTTGTCCAATTCAGAATTAACTTCAGTCAGTTCTTGCATGCCTTTTAGATGCTCATTTTTCTTATCATTCAGTTGATTCTCAATTTCAGACATTTTGTCTAAGCATGTTTGTTTTTCAATTTCTAGAGATTTGAATGGTTCCTTTTGCAATTTACTATCATGATCAAACTCATTTATCATGTCTTCTAAAATAGCACATGCCTTACAAGAATTTTCATCGCTTTTCAGACTATCTCTTAGTTTTGCATTTTCACATTTCAGTTCTCTTATTTCGTACAACATTTCCTTTTTCAATTTTTTCTTTTCAGATTTCAATTGTTCACATTTATTATTGAGTTCCTCATTTATATTCCATAAGTCATCAATTGAAAGTTCTTCAGGTTTAGAGCTTACCTCGGATGAAGTTTCATCATTAGCATTTCTTCTATCAGCCATCAAGCATTTGCTGTGATTTCTGATTAGCTTCAGTTTATCCTAAATGTCTTTGGCAGACCTGCAAGAAGAAATGCATTCAATTAGAGATCTATCAATTGATTCTTTTAATAAAACTACAGCTCTATTATTGACAGAGTCTTTAAGCTTATCCTTCTTGGTCCATTTAGATTTATCCTTCGACAGTTTGTATGGACCATGAGTTATTACCTTCCACAAATCAGGATCGGTTGTGTTTACATACCGATGCAACTTTTCCAGCCATGGGCCAAGGTCATCACCTCTGTATATCGGAGGATGAGCCATACAGAACACAAGAGGCACACATATGAAATGCACCAAACAGAAATGCACTAAGACAGTAAATCAAAACGATTCCAAAAGACCAACTCTGAAATGCACTAAACAGTTAGCAGGATCCTCTGCAGATTGTTAGATCTGTTAAGTCAGAGACCGCTCTGATACCAAGTGTTGGGTTCGGTGCAAGTATTCAGAGGGGGGGGTGAATGAATATGGGCTATAAAAATTTCGCCCAATTAAAATATTAGGCTCACTAACTATTTAGAATGCTAACTAGACAGATTTATCAAATCTAGAAGACTAATTAGCAGATGCAGAATTAAACAAACAGACAGTGAGCACTCTAACAAGACAAGTTAGACGAACTATAGCTCAATTTGAATTTTGATTACTTAACAGATTAAGACACTCTAAGAGAGCTAATCAACTTTTCTGCTCAACCAGAAAGCTAACACTCAGTGCGCCCCTAATCAATCATCTAACGGAAGCAAACCACAAATACATCAAACCACTGCACAATGGGTTTTTAGGTGGTTCGGTCCAGCAGACCTACATCCACCCCACACTCAAACCGAGTGTGGATTCCGCTGACTCACAGCTTGAACAGCTGGGCATCACAGCTTGCCATACATCCGCTGGGCAACACAGCTTGCCGTCCGAGGAATCCTCCTCGCCCCGTTGAGCAACACAGCTTGCTGTCCAGTGGAATCCTCCACTGTAAACCGCTGGGCAATACAGCTTAGCCATCCAGAGGCAGCACCTCTGCAATCCGCTGACTAACAGCTTGAACAAAGATGTAAAATAGAAAACAGAAAATAGAACAAGACAGCAATCGGGAAGCTGTAAGCAATGAAGCACAATGTGGCTCTTAAAGAGCTGGATGGCCTGGATTTGATCCACGGTCCATCAAGAACAGATCTCCCTCGATTTCACTCTCTTTCTTCACTCTCTCTCTTTCTCTTTCTTCTCTGCTGCACTTCTCTTCTTCTCTCGATCTCTGTTCTCCTTTTCTCTCTTTCTCTTTTTCTTTTCTTCTGCTGGATCGTGGAAGCTCTCTCTTCTTTTTCTCTTTTTCTTCTCTCAGCTTCTGCTCTCTTCACGGCTTCTCTCTTCTATATCGATCAGTCTTCTACAGAGGATGAAGACTCATATATATAGCAGCACCAGCAGCAGCTAGGGCGCGTGTGGCTTCCACAGCTCCCGCCCAAACATTTGGCCACGTGTCAGCATCCTGGTATCTCGTCCGTCCTTGGATCACGAGCCAGGCACCACGAATCACGTGCCCTTCATTAGCCTCTTCAGTCCCTGTCAGACAGACAAGAGTATCGGATTAAGCTATCAGTTTAAGTCTAAACTCTGTACAGTCTCTGAAGAATGCAGAGCATTGTATAGACTTAGTGAACGTAAAGGATAAAGCAATGTACAGACTTTATGATACTTAGATGAAAAACAGGCGATGTATAGACTTCATAATACTCTGATGAAGGCAGGCACTGTATAGACTTCATGATGATCAGATGAAGGCAAGCGATGTATAGACTTCATGAAACACAGCTGAACACACGCGGTGTATAGACTTCATGAAAATCAGATGAACACATGCGGTGTATAGACTTGATGTGTTCACTGGTGGATGTACACACTTGCCCACTGTACAGACTTTCATGCTTATATGCAATGTAGAGACTTCAGACTACAGGGACGTGTGAACAACCAGTGTGTAGACTCTTCAATCGATAGGCTTTGAAGCACAAAGGCAATGTACAGACTTTGCCTTAAAACGAATGTAAAGACTTAGAATCAAAGAGGCGTTGTGTAGACTTTGAACCAGTGTACAGACTTGGAAGCTTGAGCCAATGAATAGACTTGAAACACGTTTAGCAATGTATAGACTTTGCATAAGACGTTGCATGAGACGTTGAAGTCTGTATAGACTTTGCTCAATGCGTAAGACGCTAATTGAGACGGTCCACTGTACAGACTTAATTCAACTGATGCATGCGATATGCAGACTTTGCCAAAAGACAAGGCTGTACATACTTTGATGAGTTGAACCCAATGTATAGACATTGAAGAACAAGTAGCTACAGTCCAATGTGTGGACTTGTCGTTCACTGGTGAGTGTACAGACTTCGAAAGAAAACCAATGTGTAGACTTACCACCGACCATTGTGTAGACTCGATCAGCATAAGGCATAGTATAGACATCAACTCTGCACATCGAATGTGTAGACTTCAAGTGTGAAGACCATTGTACAGACTTGCCGATGCGAAGCCACTGTACAGACTTTGAAGAGTTGAACCCAATGTATAGACTTCACGTTGTACAGACTTTAGGCTTTGAACGTGTGAGCTGTAAGCAATGTACAGACTTGAAGAACGTGAGACGATGGCAAGACACTGCACAATCGGATGTATAGACTTTACATAACATAGTTCGATGTATAGACTTGGAAAGCTGAGGCCAGTGTACAGACTTGATGAAGCAAAGCCAATGTACAGACTTAGAGTGTAGCTGAAGCCTTGATGGTAGGAATAGGCTGGAGTGTATAGACTTTGCCTAATGCATGAAGACAGACGCTGTACGGACTTGGATAGCGTGAGACGCTGGAAGAGACAGTCCAATGTACAGACTTATGAAGCCTTCGAATCATACATGCTACAGTCCAATGTATGGACTTATGAAGACTGATGCATGAACAGTAATGCATAGACTTGCATGAGATGCTCGAATGTATAGACTTAGGAGCATATGACACGGCTGTACAGACTTAGAATATGAAGACTGATGTACAGACTTCATTAACATTGCATGAATGAGACGCTGTACAGACTTAGCCTAATACATGCATGAGACTGACGCTGTACACACTTAGCCTAGGACAATGTGTGGACTTTATCTATCATGGACGATGTATAGACTCAATCAATTGGAAGAGATTCCAGTGTATGGACTTGAGTTCTTAAGCATGCATGACTGCTGAAGGAGTGAGCGATGTATAGACATGGAGGAGAAGACCAATGTATGGACTTGTATAAATCTGATGAATGAACTGAGGGGTCGACCCATCAGCACAAGGGGTCGACGCACCACAGACCAGACAAATGTATAAATGCAGCAAAGTAAAAGAGGCACCAAGCGTCAACGCATTGCCCAAGCAGCGTGGACGTAGCAGATCAAATATTTCTTACTGCTACCTCTGAAGTGCCTTGGCAGCGTTGACGCTGCAGTTCGATGGGTCGACGCTGCAGTATCAAACTGCAGTCTAAAGAGCAACAGTAACATGACTGAACATAATCAAATATGCAATGCCATATCAGAACTTATGAAGAACTGCATTATGATCAGAAGGTGAATAATAGCATGATGACTCACACAGCAAGATGACTCACAGTGAATAAATGACTCACTTCAAAGTCCAAATGAAGTCCAATGTAGAGACTAGCACTTACTGCTATTCAGACTTTGCAGTTACATGTAGAGACATGATATCTGACAAAATGCAATTCAGATATATAAAGAACAAATGCCATCAATGCTAAACATCATCATTCATGTTGCTATCATATGCAGAATGCTCAAGGATAAGAATGCACATAAATGCACTTTGTTTATTGCAATCATCAAAACATAATAGCATTGCAATCATCAAAATATAATATCAAATGCACTCAAATATACTCACTGTTTATTTCTATCATCAAAACCAAATAGCATTACTATCATCAAAGCAACATAGCACATGCTTGTGCCTAAGGGGCACAACATTCTCCCCCTTTTTGATGATGGCAATAAATAGTGACAATGAGTCACACACAAACTTTTCTCCCCCTTTGACATAATTGAAAAGGGAAGAACAACAAGAACATGAGTGCAACATGGCAGTATGCATGCAAGTGACTTCTAGAGCAATAAACTCCCTCTGAAGGTATGACTCCTCCTGAATTATTTCTCCCCCTAAATAAATGCTCCCCCTTTGAGAAGGAATATGAACAGATAAACAAGGTAGAGAAGGTAGGATGGTCACTTGACAACAGCTGAATCATAGGTTCAGAAAGGAAGCATGATTATAAACAACTGTTAAAGTATAAGATCAGCAACATATAATTTTGATAAAAATTCAGGTTTAATAGTGATAAATCTAGAGTAAAACATCTGACCCCTGAAAAAGAGTTTATAGATGCAACAACCCTGATAAAAGCAAGATTTATAAATAAATCAAATTGAAAATAAAAGATAAGCAAATAAATGATAAAACCGAAAATGAAAAAAAATTAAACCCTGATGAAAATAACGCCGCAGATAAAGACGCTACTTGACAAGAAACGCCCTCACCTAAGGCGTGTTTTTGAGAAAGGACGCCCACATTTCAAGGCGTCAAATCTTAAACAACCAAAATTACATAAAAAGGCAAGTATTTGAAACGCCCTTTTCTTGGACGCGTTTCCACTAGAAACGACGCAGTCCATGGCGTCAATTTAAAATTCGACGCCCCAGAATAAGGTGTTAATTCCATTCCAGTTTCGTTCGAACCGGGAACTTATCCACGGTAAGTGATAACTATGAGAAAGAGTTCGAATGTAGTAATAACTCTATCATGGAAGTGTTACTTCTAATCAAAACACTAACCCTGTTAGGATTTCCAAAATCCTATAAATACCTTGATGGATCGAACCCTAGAAAGCTATTTGGTCGATCGTCTCTGCTACGGTAGGTAAAGAACTAACAGTTCTTCCTTTGGTTTTCCTTCTCTTCCGATAGGATAGTGTGAAGAATAAATCTTCTTCATCTTCTTCCACTTACAGGTTGAGGAGCTCTTAATCTACTGAAGAACGTGGGTTCTTCATCATAATCGTCTCCAATCATATGCAACTTCTCCTTCAGTTTCTTCTTCCGGTGAGCACTCTGTACAAACAGAGTATCGTCTCTTCACCAGATCCTTCACGTTTCATCAAAAGGTAGGATTTTCTCAGGAATTGTAGCCCAAACTAGCATATTAATATTTATAACATCATCCGTTAATACCTGCATATAGATTTCATGCGTTCGGTTAGTTTCTAAAGAGTTTTGAAATAGACTCCCTTATCATGGACGCTACATTAAAAGACACGACCACGACGAGGTCATCAATTTAATATTTGACGCCCTGCACACGGACGTCAATTTCTCTTAATTAATAAACACCATGTTTAAAAATTATATATCAATGCAAACATGATTCTAAATTAATGCATGGTCAATCTCTTGTAATCCTGCTATTTCTTATGGTACTGACCATATATCATGTTTTCCTGAAATTTCATTGTCTCGAAACTTGTGAACTTGTGAATTAACGACCTTGTCCAGGTCGTCTTTTCTTGAACAGACGCCCCATACCAGGGCGCCTTCTGTAAACTAACGCCCCTGTCCAGGGCGCGTTTCATTAAAATTTCCAGATTTATAATATTCTGCAAAACTAGAAATATTGAAAGGACGACTGTTGTGCACGTCGTCAAATCTAATATAAACGCCCCTGATTAAGGCGTTAATTACATGAAAAATGACTTTACCAAAGTCGCTACTTTCTGCACTACTGGTTTTTTTTCCTGATTACTGTTATCCGAGGGTTTCATTATACATAGATACATATATTTATATATAGGCACTATTACTCCACTCCGTGAGTATAGTCCCATGTTTTCTACGATGATTTATCACATTACACACTCAATTCTCATTGACATATAAGCTCTCCATTGGACATTCCGTTCCTTTGGACTAGCGAGTTAGTCATAGAGACCTCCGTAAGACTCCTCGCCGCCTTGGATTCCCTCAAGGCCGACTGAGCTGGTTGTACCCTAAAAACTCATTACACAATCTTTGCCATGTCCCTCTATAGGAACATGGTGATACCGGCCCTCATGTCATGCCATGGGTATGATATGAGAATTATCTTAATGAACGGGGAAGAATATGCTGTTGTTATGATGTTCTTGTGAACCCCAATTCTATATCAACATTGTTATGATGTTCTTGTAGACCCCAATTCTATATTAAACTTGATGTTCTTTGTGAACCTCAATTCTATATTAAGAATGAGGACGTCTTGCCATTGAGGTTCTATTCATATGGACCTCAATTCTATATAAAAGAGTGTCTCTACTTACTTATCATGGTACCCGAGTTAAGGGAACCAATTCCACCTATTTTTATCGATAATCGTGATTGTACTGTTATTATCGCCTATCTATGTCAAGTATCATATTTTTGGACTCTATTCTTTCAAAGTCTATCCTACATGTCTACAAGCTTTATCCTTGAAATTCCATATTGGCTATATACAAAAGTGGATGTTAAAATATATGATTAATGCCTGTACATATAGGGCCCGATCTGGTCCTGGGAGGAGCACCCAAAAGTACTTGTGCCCATGGGAGTTGATTGATCACGGTATTGGCATTATACCGAAGTGCATAACTAGCTTGATTGAACATTCCACAAATCTTGTACTTAACTTAATATTACATGACTTGCGTGGCCCGAAAAAGGGTAATTACTTGCGTACTTGAACATGATAGCCAAATTTCATCTTGACATGATAAAGTACTTGCTTGAATATCTTGATATCATTTGATATAAGTTCTTGAAATTTCATGACTAGTTCTCCTTGTTACCTTATCGTTATATTCTCTTTCTATCTTGTCGTTTTATGCGAGCATGCATAGCTATAGTGCATTCATGAAAGATGTAATTACTTAAACCCCTTTGCTAGTCCCTGAGATATAATTTCCTACTGAGCGTTCGCTCACTCCGTGTTGTCCCTACTTTTCAGGTAAGTCCGACGATGAGGAAAGTCAATCGGATGGAGAGAATCAAGAGTGAAAGAGCTAGAGCTTTTCCAAGTGTCATCTAGTCTTTTATATATTTCTTGAGTCAAATGTGTACTTTTCTTTTTTTTGAATAGAGTATTGGGTTTGTAATAGACTATTTATTATGAAGAAATAAATGGATTGAGTTATCTTTACTTTTGCGTATCTCTGTCTTTGTGTCGAATACACTTCTACTCTGATTGACATGATTGATATAAACTCGTCACGCATCTCCGAGTATCTTCCGCTCTCGGGGCGTGACAGTTTTTATGGTATCAGAGCCTAGGGTATTCAATTCCTAGGAAACCCAAGTCCAAGGATATGTTTTAACCCTTTAAGCAGTGAGATTGGGTAGAACCAAGGGTTAAAAAAAAAAATAACATAGAAATACTAGTCTTTAAATACAAATCACGTACTAATCTAGTTATTATAATTGTAGGATAATGGCTGCCGAACGTGCTCAATGGCGCAACATGCATCGTACACTGCAAGGCATGACTCAAGTGCTGCAACAAGTAACACAAGGAGGTGGACAACGAGCAGGAAGTCTCCACCAGACTTTCAAGAACATGAACCCACCCAAGTTCACGGGTTCTACTGATCCAGATGACGCTGAACACTGGATTAGGGAAACAGAACGAATATTCCGTGTTATGTAATGCACTGATCAAGATAAGGTCTTATTAGCTACTTTTCAGTTAGAAAGGGATGCTAGATGCTGGTGGGAATCAATAGAGGCTACTATAAATCAAGATCAGGTTACGTGGGAGGAATTCGTTGAACACTTCAACGTAAAATATTTCTCGGACCGAGTTCAGGAAAAGAAGGCTGCAGAATTTGCTGCATTAAAGCAACGATCTTTGTCAGTGGCCGAGTATGAGGCCCAATTCTCTAGAATATCTCGGTATGCTAAGCATCTAGTTAGCACCGAGAAAATGAAAGCTAGGAGGTTTCTTAATGGGCTCAGGCCCCAAGCTATTACCCAACTGGCGCCGATGGATATTCAAATCTACTCGGAGATAGTACGCCGAGCTCAACTATTAGAAGATGCCATGGAACTGTCTGATAGGATTCGTGGTAAGGATAAGAAGGAACAAGTTACAGGTTCGGGTTCCTTTAAACCCAACTTCAAGAAAAGGCCTAGCAATGGAGGTGCATCATCACAAGACCAAAAGTTCAAGAAGACCAAGCCCTTCTCTATCACCCTACCTCTTCAAATACAGTGTGCAAACATTGTGATAAAGCGGGTCATAGAGCAGAAGAATGCTGGAGGAAACTTGGAGCATGTCTCCGTTGTGGGAGTCGTGAGCATCGGATTCCCGATTGCCCACTACTAAATAACCAAGCCGATGGCGGAAAGTGCCTAGTAACCAAGAATGCTCGTCTTCATGCAATCAAGGAGACCGAGCAAGAAGAAGAAGGCGGCTTAGTGGAAGGTACATTGAAATTTTGTTCCAAGAATGCATATGTCTTAATTGATACTGGTGCATCGCATTCTATTATTTCTAAGAAGTTTGCTGACCATTACCCCTAGAACCGGAATGGATAAAGTTAGTTTTGTCTACTCCTCTGGGTGATGAGACTGATATTACACATCATTACCAAAATTGTGAAGTATTGGTTCAGGGTAGAAATCTCCCTATTGATCTCATATGTTTAGATCTGAAAGAGTATGATGTTATACTAGGAGCAGATTGGTTATCTAAGTATCAGGCAACGGTTGATTGCCGCAATAGCAAGGTTACATTCAAGGAATTTCCAGAACTAATCTTTACTAGTCCCAAGGGTCGGAGCAGATCCCCTCTTATTTCAGCTCTCCGAGCTAGGAAGCTCATCAGGAAAGGATGTGCATCTTTCCTTGCCTTTGTCACAGTTAAAGAAGCTAAGGAAGCTAAGCTAGAAGTCATTCCAGTGGTGCAGGAATTTTCGGACGTGTTTCCTGAAGATTTGCCGGGATTACCCCCGCAAAGAGAAGTGGCCTTCACCATTGACTTAGTCCCTGGTGCTGGTCCGATTTCAAAGGCACCTTATAGGATGTCACCTGCTGAACTCAAGGAGTTAAAAGAGCAATTGATGGAACTTATTAAGAAAGGATTCATTAGACCAAGTACTTCCCCGTGGGGAGCGCCTGTATTATTTGTAAAGAAGAAAGACGGATCCATGAGGTTATGCATCGACTATCGACAGTTGAATCATCTCACTATCATGAACAAGTATCCACTGCCGAGAATCGATGAATTGTTTGATCAAATTTCAGGATCCAAGTACTTTTCCAAAATTGATCTTAGGTCAAGATATCACCAACTAAGAATCAAGGGCGAGGATATTCATAAAACCGCATTCAGAAGCAGGTATGGCCATTATGAATTTGTTGTTATGCCTTTCGGACTAACGAATGCCCCTACTGCCTTTATGCAGTTAATGAATAGTATATTCAGGCCTTACTTGGATCAATTCGTGGTGGTCTTTATTGATGATATATTGATTTATTCCAAGACCAAGGAAGAGCATGAGGAACATTTGAGGATTGCATTACAAATATTGAGGACAAACCAATTATATGCAAAACTTAGCAAGTGTGAATTCTGGCTTGAAGAAGTGACTTTTCTCGGACATGTTATATCAAAGGATGGCTTGTCTGTAGACCCATCAAAGGTTGAAGCTGTAAGGAACTGGGAAAGACCGACCAATGCTAGCGAGATCCGAAGTTTCTTAGGTCTTGCCGGCTATTACAGGCGATTCATCAAGGATTTCTCTAAAATCGCCGTGCCACTTACGAGGTTAACTCGCAAGGAGATCCGTTATGAATGGGATGAGGAATGTGAAAGAAGCTTCCAAACTCTCAAGGATCATCTTACTACAGCTCCTATCTTAGCATTGCCAATTGAAGGAGAAAAGTTTGAGGTATACACTGATGCTTCTGGCATTGGCCTCGGATGTGTTCTAATGCAGCAAGGGAAGGTTATAGCCTACTCTTCTCGTCAATTAAAGAAGCATGAAGAGAACTACCCCGTCCATGACTTAGAATTGGCCGCGGTAGTATTTGCACTCAAAATATGGAGACATTATCTTTATGGAGTACAGTTCACTGTATACTCCGATCACAAGAGTCTCAAATATCTTTTCTCACAGAAGGAGTTAAATATGAGGCAAAGACGATGGCTGGAATATCTCAAGGACTTCGACTTCAATATACAATATCATCCCGGAAAGGGTAATCATGTAGCAGATGCCCTTAGTCGAAAGCCGAGAGCACTGTTAGCCAATTGTATGATTCAAGAATGGAAATTGCTGGAGCAATTCTCTGAACTCAATATAAGCATGGACACAAACCCTAGATGTGTCACATTATCTCATATAAGCATACAGTCAGACCCATTAACTGAAATACAAGCACTTCAAGATAATGACCCAATGTTAGTAGAGATCAAAGGCAAACTGGAAGTACAATCGGATTTCCAAATAACTTGTGAAGGAAGATTAATATTCAGGAATAGAACTTGCATACCGGATTGTCCCGAGGTAAAGAAGAAGATCTTAGATGAAGCTCATAGGTCAAGGTATACGATTCATCCAGGATCTACCAAAATGTACCAAGATGTAAAAAGAAATTTTTGGTGGCCCAAAATGAAAAGAGAAATAGCGGACTACGTATCACGCTGTCTCACATGCCAACAAGTCAAGGCAGAACATCAAAAGCCTGCTGGAAAACTACATCCTTTAGATATCCCTAAATGGAAGTGGGAGGATATTGGTATGGATTTCATCATGGGTTTATCTAAATCAAAAAGAGGACATGATGGAATATGGGTTATCATTGACCGATTGACTAAATCAGCGCATTTCTTGCCAATCAAGAGTCGATGGTCAGTTGATGTCTTAGCTACACTATACATCAAGGAAATAGTCAGATTACATGGTATTCCTGTTTCAATCGTGTCTGACAGAGATCCCCGTTTTACTTCTCATTTTTGGAAAGGACTACAACAGTCGTTGGGGACGAGACTTAACTTTAGTACAGCCTTTCATCCTCAAACGGATGGTCAGATCGAGAGAACCAATCAAGTAGTCGAAGATATGCTAAGAGCATGCATTACTGATTTTGGTGGAAACTGGCATGATCACTTGCCTCTGGTCGAATTTGCATACAATAATAGCTACCAGGCAAGTATACAATTGGCACCTTTTGAAGCCTTATACGGAAGGAGTTGTCGATCACCCTTATGCTGGGACGAAGTTGGAGAGAAACAACTGTTAGGTCTAGACATGGTAAGGGACACTACCGAGAAGATACAATTGATCAGAGAAAGACTACAAGTTGCTCAGTCTAGACAAAAAGCTTATGCCGACATGAGAAGAAGAGATCTTGAATTCCAAGTTGGAGATCATGTATTTCTCAAGATATCGCCTGGACGTGGAATACGAAGATTTGGTGTTAAGGGCAAGCTTACACCAAGATTTATGGACCTTTTGAGATACTAGAAAGAGTTGGCGAGGTTGCTTATCGCATCGCATTGCCACCTCAACTGTCCGAAGTACATGATGTGTTCCACATATCTATGTTAAAGAAGTATGTGCATGATCCATCACATATTATTGAGCATGGAAATCTAGTAATCCAGAAAGATCTCACATACGAGCAGAAGCCCATAAGAATACTAGATCGAGAAGTACGAACCCTAAGGAATAAGGTTATTCCCATGCTAAAAGTACAATGGAATAAGAATTCAGAACATGAAGCCACATGGGAGACCGAGGAATCTATGAGGAAGCGATTTCCAGAATTATTCTAGAAGGTATGTGGAGAGGGGGATTTCCGCAGCCCACCACAAAGGCAGCCCAACAAGACCCACAAGGTCCAACCAGGCGAGCCCACCCGAGTGATAGCCCACCGGGCCCAC
Organism: Amorphophallus konjac; assembly: GCA_022559845.1. NCBI lineage: Eukaryota > Viridiplantae > Streptophyta > Magnoliopsida > Alismatales > Araceae > Amorphophallus > Amorphophallus konjac. Next base: position 119,131,809 of record CM040123.1, read on the forward strand.
TTAGGGAAGAAAAGCCCAATAAATAAGACTCGAGGAACTAACTCTCCCCGGCGGCCTTCTAGGCTCGGAGGGCCCGAGACAACGGTCAGGTCCCAAGGAAGGTCCAGCCTAAAGCCCTCTCCCTGTCCGAGAGAGATAGGCTCCAGCCGACCTATCCGACCCCACCTTCGCCGGGCCATGCCTATCGCTCGGGCAAGAGCTAGCATCCCTGAAGCTCGGTAAGGCCGGTTGATTAATCCGCAGGTGCAGCCGTTCAGAGTCCTCTGCCAGCGGGAGAGTCAGGGGAGCCGCCAGACTCCAAGGGGATAACGTTCCTATGATCAGGCCATGAAAGCCCCCGTTAAAGACGTAACTCCCGTCGGGAACCCCTCAGCTTACAGGACTCCTGAAGGCGGCGCACTATTTAAGCAAGGGAAACCCTCCGGAAGAAGGTAAGATGAACAAGGCATTCACACACCCTAAGCTCCTGAGCACGATTCGCTTCACCCTCTGGTGGAGAGGATTCTCGCGCATCAGCTCTCTCCTCCCCCCATTATTGCTTCTACCATAGCTCTACTGACTTATCCATCGGAGGGTTTTCCCCCAGGGGGATCCCCTGGGCCCTCTGATACGTTTCTCTCTCTTGCAGATTCATCTTCTGGTGATCCATAGCCCGCTCAGGATCCAGCGCGAGATCTCGCCTCTTCATCTGGCGCCGTCTGTGGGAAACGCACGAAAAGTCGAGATGGTGAGAAGAAGCTCAGGGAGGAGATCCACCGGTGGGGCAGGTAAGGCTGTGGCGGCGGCGGGAGGCGCCCCTTCTAGGGTCTCATAGAGCCCCCCCTCCAACGCCAGCATCCCCACCAACAGGACACCACCCCCCCCCGGCGGAGACAGGGGCACCCCTCGACGGTGGCGCCAACGCCTTCCAGGCCCTCAACAAAAAGATGGACGTCCTCGTGGAGCTCATGGAGGCCCAGGCAGCCAGGGACGCAAGGTCCCGCGCCCCGTCAGGAAGTCCCCCTCGAAGGAGTGCGACGCAGCACACCGCCGGAGGCCGCTTCACCCTCCGCGGCCGACAGCTCCTCCGCAACGACGTCGGAGGACCCTCGCAAGCTCCGCCTGCGGAGCAAGAGGCTTCCTCCACGCCGAGGAGAGGGAAGCAGGGAGTGAGGCCACCACGCCTGGGCACTAGTGCCCCGGGAGACCGCCAAGACGCCCCCCCCAGCCCCACGGTGCGACTGCAGCCAGAGCTGTCCCTCCGACTGCGAGATTTCGAGAGACGGTTCGCAGAGCAAGAGCGCGCCCTCCGCGCCCTGCAGAAGACCTCTCTCCCGGAGGACGAGGAGAAATCCCCTTTCTCTGAGTACATCTTGAAGGCAGAGGTCTCTCCAAGAGCCTCCATTCCGACCTTCAAGCTCTACGACGGCCAGGGTGACCCAGCCGACCACTACGATAGCTTCGACGCCCTGGTGACCCTTCATGGAACGTCGGATCCCATCAAATGCCGAGCCTTCGCGGCCAACCTGGTCCAAGGTGCTCAGGCATGGTTCCGGGCCCTCACCCCTGGGTCCATCCGAGACTTCAGGCAATTCGGGCGAATTTTGAAGGAGAGTTTCGCCGGTAGCGCCCCCCCAAGGTCAGTAGCGGGGCTCCTGGCCCTCAAACAGGCGCAAGGGGAGAGGCTCCGGACTTACGTCTACCGATTTAAATCGGAAGCCCTCAGGATCCCCCACCTGGATGTGGCCTCAGCCACAACCGCACTGACCGGGGGCACCCGGGATGAGAATCTCCGTCGCGAGCTTGTCCTCCACCCTCCCTCGACCCTTGCCGAGCTAGTGACTCTGGCACTGCACCACGCCGAGTGCGAAGAAGTACTCAGCGCCTGCCGAGAAGCAACCGGCTCGGGTCGGGAGGGGGACAAGAAGCGGACCTCCGAGCCAAACCCTGGCTCGGGTAAGAAGCGCGATCGAGAAGGAGAGCACAAAAGAAAGTACGAGCGGTACACCCCCTTGACCGCGCCAGTCCACGAGATCTATGAAGACATCAAAGACTCGGGACTTCTCTGCCAGCCCGAGCCAATGAGGTCGAAGAACCGCAAGTGGGACAAGCATTGCCTGTTCCATGGTGACCACGGGCACCACACCGGAGATTGCCATCAGCTCCAGGACGAGATCGAGCACCTCATCCGTCTGGGGCACCTAGCCCGGTTCACGATCGGGCACAAAGAAGACCGAGACGCCGCAGAGGAGATCGACAACGCCCCCTGAGGGGTTCACATCAACGTCATCTCCGGAGGAGCGGCATCGGGCAGCGACACCAGCCGAGGGAGGAAACGTCATGCCGAGCGAGCCAGCCGAGCATTGGAGCCCCCCAGAGGCCCGCCGATGGAGCCCCAGGTCATAGTCTTCTCCGACCAAGACCTGGAAGGGCTGAGCACCCCGCATGACGATGCCCTCGTTATCTCGGCCACGATAAATCACTGTAATGTAGACAGGATTTTGGTTGATAATGGGAGCGCCCCCGATGTATTATCTTATGACTGTTTTCTCAAGATGGGGGAAGACCCGTCCAAGCTCCGCCTGATCCGAACGCCCCTTTGCGGGTTTAATGGCCTGGCCACCTACCCCGAGGGAGCCCTAAGCCTGCCGGTCACTATCGGCACCCCACCCAAAACCGTTACGGTCATAGTGGACTTCATAGTGATTAAAGGTATGATAGCGTACAACGCCATTTTCGGTCGAAAAATTCTCAGCCGGGGAATTTCCGTACCATCTACCTATCACCAAAAAATGAAGTTTCCCACCAAAAACGGGTTGGGGGAAGTCCGAGGTAACCAGGCCATGGCTAGAAGGTGCTACAACATCTTGGTGGAAGCCTCAAGGTCGGACGAGAAGGATAAGGGCCCCAGGGGAGTCGAAGGAAGAGCTGTGACCACCGAGCCCGGTGGCGAGTTATTAACGGTATTCCTGAACGACGACCCGGCCCTAGGAGTAAGGATCGGCGCCGACCTACCACCAAAGGAACAGCAGCAATACAAGGAGTTTCTTTCTGAGTACGTTCGGGTCTTTGCTTGGTCCGATGATCAACTCCCTGGTATACCAGAGGAGACTGTGACGCACAAGCTCAACCTCGATACCACCGTGAGACCCGTACAACAGCGGAGAAGGAAGCATGCGCCCGAGAAACAGGCGATCATCAAGGCGCAGGTCACCAAGGGACAAGAAACTGGTCTTTTCAGACCGGTCCTGTACCCAACGTGGCTAGCCAATGTCGTCCTGGTGCCGAAGACTACAGGCAAGTGGCGAATGTGCGTAGACTTCACCGATCTGAACAAGGCCACCCCCAAGGACTGCTATCCGCTACCGAGCATCGACCAATTGGTTGACTCAACCTCGGGCAACGAGATACTCAGTTTCCTGGATGCCTATTCGGGTTATCATCAGATCCGAATGAACCCTGAAGATGTCGAGAGGACCGCCTTCATCACCGACTACGGCGTGTACTGCTACACCCGGATGCCCTTCGGATTGAAGAATGCTGGAGCCACATACCAACGACTGGTCAACCATATGTTCGAGGGACAGTTAGGTCGGAACGTCAAGGCCTACATCGACGACATGCTCGTCAAGACCCCGAGGGCCCAAAACCACTTCACCGACCTCGCCGAGACTTTCGGCACCCTCCTGAAGTACTGCATGAAGCTTAACCCCGCCAAGTGCGCCTTTGGAGTAAGATCCGGGAAGTTCCTGGGTTTTCTGGTCACTCAGCGAGGGATCGAAGCCAACCCCGACAAGGTCCAGGCCATCCTGGACATGCGCCCACCCACGTGCATTAAAGACGTCCAGCGTCTGACGGGGCGTGTCGCTGCTCTCAGTCGTTCCCTATCCCGTGCGGCCGAACGATGCCTGCCCTTCTTCAAGCTGATGAGGGGGCCCAAGATAACATCTGCTACGTTCGCATGGGATGGGGAATGCCAGACAGCGTTCACCGAGCTCAAAGAGTTCCTGGCTTCACCCCCGGTGCTTTCCAAGCCCGTCCCGGGCGAGGTCTTGTTGCTCTATCTCTCGGCGACGCCATCAACGGTCAGCTCGGTCCTAGTCAGGAATGACTCAGGAATCGAGAGGCCGGTCTACTACACCAGCAAGGTGCTCAACGAGGCCGAGCGGAGGTACCCCGCAACCGAGAAACTCGTGCTAGCATTGGTTACCTCCGCAAAGCGCCTCCGACCCTACTTCCAGGGGCATCCCATCACCGTGCTAACCGGCGAGCCACTGAAGAAGATTCTGGCCCATCCCGAAGCCTCGGGGTGACTCGTTAAATGGGCCATCATGCTCGGGGCCTACGACATCTCGTATCGGCCCCGATCAGCTATCAAAGGACAAGCACTCGCCGACTTCATCGCCGAGAGCACCGTTCCGGTCGAGGACAGGCCACCGACGGCAACCGGGCCAACCTGGGCGCTGTTCGTCGATGGATCGTCCAACTCGGTCGGTAGCGGCGCAGGGATCCTCCTAAAGTCCCCCGAAGGAATAGAGTTGCAGTACGCCCTAAAGTTGAACTTTCTGGCGTCCAACAATGCTTCCGAGTACGAGGCCCTTATCTCGGGAGCCCGCATGGCCCGACGGTTGGGGGCCGAGCGAGTCAGGATCCACACCGACTCCCAGCTAGTTGCAAGCCAGGTCAGTGGCGAGTACGAGGCTCGGGAGGCACCTATGATCAAATACCTCCAGTTGGTCCGGAGCTTGGCCCAGCAGTTTGAGGAGTTCGAGGTAGTCCGAATAGCTCGAGAGCAAAACTCTCGGGCGGACGCTCTCTCCCGACTGGCCTCCTCCCTAGACCCGGAAGGTACACGATCGGTCCTCCTAGAAGAGCTTGAGCGCCCGAGCATAGACTTGGAGCTCCTCGCCATTGACTCGGCCACTCCCGGCGACTGGCGCTCCCCCTACCTGTCCTGGCTACGGGACTCCCGGGAGCCCTCTGACCCTCAGGAAGCCCGCCGAATGAAGTACCAAGCTCGGCGCTTCGTCATCCTCGACAACGCTCTCTACCGAAGATCGTTCTCCGGGCCCCTTCTGAAGTGTCTCGGTCCCGACGAAGCAAGCCAAGCTGTTGAAAAGATTCATCAAGGCCTGTGCGGAGCACATTCAGGAGGTCGGTCGCTGGCCAGAATCCTGCTAAGGCAAGGGTACTGGTGGCCGACCCTACAGCGCGACTGCACGGCTTACGTACAACATTGCGACCGTTGCCAGCGGTTCGACCATTTGGTCCATCACCCGGCCACGGAACTTATCACCCTTACCGAGCCCTACCCTTTCGCTCGGTGGGGGATCGACATCCTTGGGCCATTCCCAACGGCTCAATCCTAGAAGAAGTTCATCATCGTCGCCATCGACTACTTCACCAAGTGGATCGAGGCTGAAGCAACAGCAAGGATCACCGAGACAGTCGTCTAGGGTTTCGTATGGAAATCGATCATCTGTCGCTTTGGCATCCCCCGAGTGATAGTGAGCGATAACGGGCGGCAATTCGACTCTCGGTACTTCCGAGACAAATGCGCCGACCTAAATATCTGCAACCACTTCACTTCGGTCGCCCACCCTCAGGCCAACGGGCTGGTTGAAAATGCCAACAAGACCATCTTGAAGGGCATAAAAACCAGACTCGGCAAGGCTAAGGGTAGCTGGCTCGAGGAACTGCCTAGCGTACTATGGTCGCACCGAACGACCCCCAGATGGCAACCGGTGAGAACCCTTTTCAGCTGGTATATGGCACCGAAGCCGTCGTTCCGTTAGAGATCGCCAATCCGTCTCTCCGAGTGATCAGCTTTTCGCCCGAGGCAAACGAGCAGAAGTTACTCGAGAACCTCGACCTGGCAGACGAACTCCGAGAGATCGCGAACGTCCGAGCTACGGAATACCAGCGCCGCCTCACACGGTACTACAACACCAAGGTCCGAGGCAGACAATTCCGACCAGGGGACTTCATCCTCAGGAAGACCGAAGCATCTCGACCACTGGAGGCGGCGGGCAAGCTATCCCCCAACTGGGAAGGCCCCTACCGAGTGATCGAGACGCTCGGGAAAGGTGCGTACAGGTTAGCCACAATGGAAGGGGAACCCATTCCCCGGACATGGAACGCAACCACACTACGCAGATTTTATTTCTGAAAACTGTATCAATAAATCGGGTAAAATAAACCCCTTTTTTCATTCATTCAAGATAACTGTTGGTACATCAGAAAGGCAACTGCCAATACATTACATAGTGAAAAGCAAAAATCCATCTAGCACCGCGGCGAATGGCCATCGCCCGGCCGACCCCGTCTTGACCTTCTCGCATCCAGCCACTGACTCTGCCTCGCGTAGAAACTGGCTCGGACAAGAGATAGTCGACCTAGTTGGCTCGGGTGGACCGTGACAAAGGTGACAGAGGGACAGCAAGGAGAAGGCCACCTTTCACGCGAGGAAGGCTACCTTCCAAGTTGGCAACAACCTGGAAAAAGGAGCGCCGTGAAGGTCTCTTCTCTGCCAAACTACCAACTCTTTGGAGGCGAACAGAAAGCAAGCAGCCCCCAAAGAGTGAAAGAAATGAAGAACAAAAGAGAGAGAAAGAGGCTGCGGACAGAGGTGAGGAAGGAACTGGAGCCGCCTTCTCCCCTCCCACGGAGGGGAATGGCGGCCGACATCCCTAACTCCCCCGTCTGCCCTCCATCTCGGCGTCCACCCGGAAGCCTCGCCGGAGCCAAGAGGAGGCAAACGGCGTGCCCCCGCACGTCGAAGCCCTCTCCAGAGCCGCGCGGCGACCGTCGGACCCGTCTCATGCACCCGCGGCGACCGTGGGACCCGACCGATATTCCAGGACAACTGGAACCGGCCGCTCCCCGTCGTCTGCAACGTCATCTTCTGAAGGGTCCTCCATGCTCCGATCGCGGCGACGCAAAGCAGAGCGAAGACGAGGAATAAGAGCAGACCACCGGCGAGAGTCCTAAGTGTTAAGAGGGAAGGAGCACCCTCCGGTCCTTTTTATAGGCCAAGGGAGGCCACGCGCCTTAAATGACTCCCCCCCTCGAAAACACGCTACAGGACCTCCCCTGGAAGGTCACCTCCAATTCCTCGGCCCCCGCCCTAGCGGGATTCGCGAAGCGCCTCGACTTTCAAAGCATGGTGTAATGAAAGGACGCCCCGCCAGAAGTCTCTCGAATCGACATGCGAAAACGGTGCAGAAAATATCGGCACCTTCCAACTGCCCCCGATACGCCAGCTAAATCACGGCAAAGATAACGATCAAATGAAGTAAGTCCTTTATTGCCTCCCATAAAGAAATCCTCTTACAGAAGGAAAAATAGACAAAAAGGGGAAGGGGCAAAATAAAGAAAAATACATCAGGCCTCGGGCCCACTTTGAAGCTCGGGAACAGCAGTAGGGGACGCGTCACCCCCGGTACCTTCGGTGACGGTCGGCCCGGACACTGACCTCGCCTGTGCGAGAACTGTCCCGGTCGTGAGCCCTCCTGGAGCCTCCGGAGTTGGTGACCCCGCTGGAGGTGACTCCTCCGGTTCTTCCCCGGCCGAAGATGAGGAGCTGGAAACTGACTCGTCCGAGTCATAACTCTGGCCATAAGGAAAATCACCCCCGGCAAGGTGCTAATTGGCATAGCTCATCGCCCGGCAATAGCCCTGCCTGAATCCCTTTCGAGCACCCCGGCGGAGCGCTACGTCGTAGTAGGGTAGGGCAGCTTCAATCAGGTCGGCCGAGTAAGCTTCCGAGCCTTTGTAGCGCTCGATCGCCTCCGCCTCGACCTGCCCATCCCGAGCCCGCTCCGCCTCGGCCGCACGCTCTTCCGCCCTCGCCAGACGCTCCTCTAGCTCGGTCATCCTCCACTCGGCTTCGATCGTCCGACCCTCCGCCCGGGCTCGGTCCGCCTCGGCCTCAGCGCGAAGGCGCTCCGCGTCCTCCGCCCGATCCTGCAGCTCGGCACGCTCACTCTCCCAGAGGCCATCCAGCTCAATGTGATGTTGACGCTCATCTTCTAGACGTTTGCTCTTCCTCTCGAGCGATTCTTGGGCCCTTGCTAGCGGCTCGGCCAGCGCCTCGGCTTCCCATCGGCTCGACCGCGCCAACTCCCTGAATGCGAGGAACTCCCGCCGGAGCCCCTCATGCTCCCCCTCGAGCCGGGATAGTTTTCCCTCGCATCCACCAAGGGTCCAGGCAAGCCTCGACCGTTCCGCCTCCGTCCGGGCGTGCGCCTCCGCCATCACGGCCGCTGTCCGAGCAATGACTAGGCCGCCCTCCATCAGGACATCAAGGACCCCGGCGGGAGTGCTGCGCCTTTCTCCCCCCCCCCCCCTCGTCCTCTCGGCGATCGACCGGCAGAGCCGGTTCAAGTCGCCTGAGATACTGAGCCTGACCAGAGGTTCCGGCAAAGGGGACTGCTCCACCCTGGGCACCCCGCCAGAAGACCCTGTTCGGGCAGCGAAGCTGACCGCCCCGCGCGCCACGGTCAGTTGGGGTTGCAACGCCTCCCCGGGCGAACCCCCACCCTCGACCGGCGCCGCGGGATCAACCGCACCAGAAACTGCCGGCACTTGGGGTTGCGACGCCTTCGCGGGCGTACCCCCATCCGCACCGACCGATCCCTTGGTCCCAGCGCCGGCCACACCGGCACCGGCCCCCTCTGCCCCCACAGAGGGGAGAGCCGACCCATCACCTCCCTCTGCGGGGCCCCTGGTCTCCTCGGCCCCCTCTCGCCCGACGGATGGGAGAGCCAGCCCGGAGGGGTCGGTCCAATCCTACCCCCGAGGGGGGAGCGCCGCCGAGCCAGAATCGCCCCCGACGGCGGTAGGAAAGCCGGCTTTCTTGGCCCTTTTCCTGGCCTTCGCGGCCTCCCGCAACTTCCCCGCTAGGGGATCCTTGCGCTTCAGGCCGGTCGATCGAGAAGTCCCCTCGGGGGCCGCCCCCTTGCCCTTATCTCAGGCATGGACGCGACCCGCCGAGGCATCAGGTTCATCGGCTGTCGAGTCATCTCCCAGATCGATGACCTCAGCCGTCTCCTCGAGAGGTTCCCGCCTCACGTCTGCAACAAGAAGAAGCCCCGGTCAGGAGGAGGAAAAGAGCTACCACCCCCGAAAAAGAGCCTCAAGGGCTGTACCTGTCGACGTCAACCGCGAGAGAAGACACTGTTCGATGTTCTCCGGCGTCACCAGCTCCTCGGTCGATCGACGGTCCTCCAGTAGACGAGCCACCTGCTGCTCCACGTGGGGAGGGAACTCCTCCTGGCGAGGGGGCAGATTCGGATGAAAGTTGGGTGAGGTCCGGCATCTCCAGATCTCGTCCGTCGCTACTGCCTTCACCCAGAAGAAGTGGGTCTTCCACCCCTTGTGCGAGGAGTCCTTCGCCGCAACCGAGATGCAGCTCCTATTCCTCCGCGCCTGGATGAAGTAGAAGCCTTTCCCCGCCGACTGGTGCACTTTCAACTCAAAAAAGAAGTGGAAGAGGTCCAAAGAAAGAAAAATGTCGTGCTGACAACAAAGAATCCGGAAGGCCGAGAGCAGCAAATATGAATTGGCTACCAACTGAATAGGCGCCAACCGGAAAAAATTAAGAAGCTGCAACACGAAGGGATCGAAAGGGAGACGAAATCCACTCTTCCAAGCCAGAAGGAAGGTGCAAATGTGCTCATCACGATCATCCAGACTCGTCTCGTACGGAGTGGCGGCAACAAAGCTGTATCTGAGAGGCAGGCGGAAGCGATGCTCCAGCCTCCGCACCTCCACTTCCCCCAACTCACTACAGTTGGGGACGGGTTCCCGCCTCACCGGCACAAGCTCCGGACTCTGATCTGCCATCGAGTCAGGAGGAGATCCCTCGTACGAGCTCAAAGACTCTGGGGGAGAAGGAAGTTGCCGGACCGCCTATGCGATTATCCTCGCCAACTCCTCGAACGCCGCCGCAAGGCTCCACGTCTCCACTGTGCTCTCACGGCGCATCAAGAAGTAAGGAAAGCCTAAAACCCTGGAAGCCTAGAACGATGAACAGCGCCCCCTAAAAACCCTTGAGGGTGGCAGCGCGCTGTTCCGTGCTCCGAGAAAAAGGGGGGCCCCTTCGTTTCGAATCTGTCAGGATCATCATTACGGGCCTCGGCGACCGCTATAAGCGGCTCCATAACGCCAAACGGAATTCCACCCACCTGAGCAGCCCCGGTCCAAAGCCTCGGAAAACTACTCATCCGAGCCGCCTTGGCTCGGGAGTAGGAGGGGGACAAGTGGAGAGGGGGATTTCCGCAGCCCACCACAAAGGCAGCCCAACAAGACCCACAAGGTCCAACCAGGTGAGCCCACCCGAGTGATAGCCCACCGGGCCCACTTAGGGAAGAAAAGCCCAATCAATAAGACTCGAGGAACTAACTCTCCCCAGCGGCCTTCTAGGCTCGGAGGGCCCGAGACAACGGTCAGGTCCCAAGGAAGGTCCGGCCTAAAGCCCTCTCCCCGTCCGAGAGAGATAGGCTCCAGCGGACCTATCCGACCCCACCTTCGCCGGGCCATGCCTATCGCTCGGGCAAGAGCTAGCATCCCCGAAGCTCGGTAAGGCCGGTTGATTAATCCGCAGGTGCAACCGTTCAGAGTCCTCCGCCAGCGGGAGAGTCAGGGGAGCCGCCAGACTCCAAGGGGATAACATTCCCACGATCAGGCCATGAAAGCCCCCGTTAAAGACGTAACTCCCGCCGGGAACCCCTCAGCTTACAGGACTCCTAAAGGCGGCGCACTATTTAAGCAAGGGAAACCCTCCGGAAGAAGGTAAGATGAACAAGGCATTCACACACCCTAAGCTCCTGAGCACGATTCGCTTCACCCTCTGGTGGAGAGGATTCTCGCGCATCAGCTCTCTCCTCCCCCATTATTACTTCCACCATAGCTCTACTGACTTAGTCATCGGAGGGTTTTCCCCCAGGGAGATCCCCTGGGCCCTCTGATACGTTTCCCTCTCTTGCAGATTCATCTTCTGGTAATCCATAGCCCGCTTAGGATCCAGCGCGAGATCTCGCCTCTTCAGTATGTACTCTACACTCTCTATATAAATATATGCTATGGAATTTGGGGACCAAATTCTTTTTTAGTAGGGGAGGGTGTAACAACCCTGATAAAAGCAAGATTTATAAATAAATCAAATTAAAAATAAAAGATAAGCAAATAAATGATAAAATCGAAAATGGAAAAAAATTAAACCTTGATGAAAATAACGCCGCAGATAAAGGCGCTACTTGACAAGAAACGCCCTCACCTAAGGCGTGTTTTTGAGAAAGGATGCCCACATTTCAAGACGTCAAATCTTAAACAACCAAAATTACATAAAAAGGCAAGTATTTGAAACGCCCTTTTCTTGGACGCGTTTCCACTAGAAACGACGCAGTCCAAGGCGTCAATTTAAAATTCGACGCCCTAGAATAAGGCGTTAATTCCATTCCAGTTTCGTTCGAACCAGGAACTTATCCAGGGTAAGTGATAACTATGAGAAAGAGTTCGAATGTAGTAATAACTCTATCATGGAAGTGTTTCTTCTAATCAAAACACTAACCCTATTAGGATTTCCAAAATCCTATAAATGCCTTGATGGATCGAACCCTAGAAAGCTATTTGGTCGATCGTCTCTGCTATGGTAGGTAAAGAACTAACAGTTCTTCCTTTGGTTTTCCTTCTCCTCCGATAGGATAGTATGAAGAATAAATCTTCTTCATCTTCTTCCACTTACAGGCTGAGGAGCTCTTAATCTACTGAAGAATGTGGGTTCTTCATCATAATCGTCTCCAATCATCTGCAACTTCTCCTTCAGTTTCTTCTTCCGGTGAGCACTCTGTACAAACAGAGTATCGTCTCTTCACCAGATCCTTCACGTTTCATCAAAAGGTAGGATTTTCTCAGGGATTGTAGCCCAAACTAGCATATTAATATTTATAACATCATCCGTTAATACCTGCATATAGATTTCATGCATTCGGTTAGTTTCTAAAGAGTTTTGAAATAGACGCCCTTATCAAGGACGCTACATTAAAAGACACGACCACGACGAGGTCGTCAATTTAATATTTGACGCCCTGCACACGGACGTCAATTTCTCTTAATTAATAAACACCATGTTTAAAAATTATATATGAATGCAAACATGATTCTAAATTAATGCATGGTCAATCTCTTGTAATCCTGCTATTTCTTATGGTACTGACCATATATCATGTTTTCCTGAAATTTCATTGTCTCGAAACTTGTGAACTTGTGAATTAACGACCTTGTCCAGGTCGTCTTTTCTTGAACAGACGCCCCATACCAGGGCACCTTCTGTAAACTAACGCCCCTGTCCAGGGCGCGTTTCATTAAAATTTCCATATTTATAATATTCTGCAAAACTAGAAATATTGAAAGGACGACTACTGTGCACATCGTCAAATCTAATATAAACGCCCCTGATTAAGGCGTTAATTACATGAAAAACGACTTTACCAAAGTCGCTACTTTCTGCACTACTATTTTTTTTTCCTGATTACTGTTATCCGAGGGTTTCATTATACATACATACATATATTTATATATAGGCACTATTACTCCACTCCGTGAGTATAGTCCCATGTTTTCTACGATGATTTATCGCATTACACACTCAATTCTCATTGACATACAAGCTCTCCATTGGACATTCCGTTCCTTTGGACTAGCGAGTTAGTCATAGAGACCTCCGTAAGACTCCTCGCCGCCTTAGATTCTCTCAAGGCCGACTGAGCTGGTTGTACCCTAAAAATCCATTACACAATCTTTGCCATGTCCCTCTATAGGAACATGGTGATACCGGCCCTCATGTTATGCCATGGGTATGATATGGGAATTATCTTAATGAACGGGGAAGAATATGCCGTTGTTATGATGTTCTTGTGAACCCCAATTCTATATCAACATTGTTATGATGTTCTTGTAGACCCCAATTCTATATTAAACTTGATGTTCTTTGTGAACCTCAATTCTATATTAAGAATGAGGACATCTTGCCATTGAGGTGCTATTCATATGGACCTCAATTCTATATAAAAGAGTGTCTCTACTTACTTATCATGGTACCCGAGTTAAGGGAACCAATTTCACCTAGTTTTATCGATAATCATGATTGTACCGTTATTATCGCCTATCTATGTCAAGTATCATATTTTTGGACTCTATTCTTTCAAAGTCTATCCTACATGTCTACAAGCTTTATCCTTGAAATTCCATATTGGCTATATACAAAAGTGGATGTTAAAATACATGATTAATGCCTGCGAATATAGGGCCCGATCTGGTCTGGGAGGAGCACTCGAAAGTACTTGTGCCCATGGGAGTTGATTGATCGTGATATTGGCATTATACCGAAGTGCATGACTAGCTTGATTGAACATTCCACAAATCTTGTACTTAACTTAATATTACATGACTTGCGTGGCCCGAAAAAGGGTAATTACTTGCGTACTTGAACGTGATAGCCAAATTTCATCTTGACATGATAAAGTACTTGCTTGAATATCTCGATATCATTTGATATAAGTTCTTGAAAGTTCATGACTAGTTATCCTTGTTACCTTATCGTTATATTCTCTTTCTATCTTGTCGTTTTATGCGAGCATGCATAGCTATAGTGCATTCATGAAAGATGTAATTACTTAAACCCCTTTGCTAGTTCCTGAGATATAATTTCCTACTGAGCGTTCGCTCACTCCGTGCTGTCCCTACTTTTCAGGTAAGTCCGACGATGAGGAAAGTCAATCGAATGGGGAGAATCAAGAGTGAAAGAGCTAGAGCTTTTCCAAGTGCCATCTAGTCTTTTATATATTTCTTGAGTCAAATGCGTACTTTTCTTTTTTTTGAATAGAGTATTGGGTTTGTAATAGACTATTTATTATGAAGAAATAAATGGATTGGGTTATCTTTACTTTTGCGCATCTCTGTCTTTGTGTCGAATACACTTCTACTCTGATTGACATGATTGATATAAACTCGTCACGCATCTCCGGGAATCTTCCGCTCTCGGGGCGTGACAAGAGATTCCATTTATAGCAATGAATCTAGGGCACATGGTATTAATAGATAAGTCAGAAATAATATCCTTTTGTGATTAAACATGGAAGATCAAGAATGGCAACTTGAATATGTATTAATAAAAACAATTTTCACTCATTGACTTTTGATTTTTCGAAGGGTTACAGCAATTTGATTTTCACTTTTGAATTTTAGAACTTGAACTAAGTGAATAGATCAGTGGCATTTATGCTGTTGACATTAGGTGTACACCTTGATCAGAGGTAGGTACCCCCAGTTACTAGGCATAAACTACTAGACCTATTTCAGATCAGAACCCACAAAGGATAGTCTTCACTTTTGACATTAAGGGTACACCTTGATTAGAGGCCAGTACCCTCAGTTACTTGGTGAGGACTCCCCCTATAGATTTGACCCTATGAACAGAGATATTCTGAATCACCTCATGACATGTGAATTCTCCTGCTTCTTTGGAGGAGTTCACAGTTTCTCAGTGCAATCAGCCATTGCTCTGTCACTGTGTTCAGTTCTTAACATTAATGATCTTATTTACTGCTGCCCTTAATTCTTTTAAAGTGATTGTTTAGAAAAATCAGTACACACTCTTATTAGCTTGTTCTAGACATATCCAGTTCAACACATTTAGGCATTACAAAAACTTTTTCTATTTTAGCCATGAGACAAAGATTAAGAGCTATAAACGTTTTCTTTTATCTCAAATTCTGAAGTGCAGACACTTAACTCTCCAATTTATAAAAGTTAAACCTTTAGTTCCTTTCAATTTGTAAGTGTGATTCTTATAAGTGAACAATTGTAATAATCACCATTCAATGTACTAAACCAGATGCAAAGCTGTTGTTTAGTGAAAATGATGGGGAAAAGATAGCAATTGGCAATATGGTTCAATGAGCAACTGATGTCAAAGAATATGAATCATTTGAATGAGAACACTGAGAAGTGAATAGGATTCAATGAATTGAATAGAACTTTCAGCTCCCCCTAACATCATGATGCAAGAGATATGCTATGCAACATACTATCCTACATGCAGACTATGCACCAAGGATACATGAGACAAGTATGCAATCAATTCATATTTATGCATCCAAGTTATAAGCATTTTCATCCTTTTTCAGATTTTTCAACATATGATGCAGTGCACTGTTCTACATGAAGACAGGACCCATGGTACTCGGCGGAGAACCTGGTCTCAAAGACCATCTCACACATGGTAGAAACCTCTGGGCAGATTTCCTTACCTTTTAGTAACATACCATTTGATATACCAGGGTTAAGCAAATAATAATGCAGTGCAAAGTAGACCTATTATGCATTGAAAAATATGCAGTCTACGACAATAGGCAAATGACAGTCATGCAAATCAGTCCTTTATGTATTTGATCAATTTCATTGACAGTCATGCAAATGATATATGCAAGTACTATACACATGCATTGACTGTATGCACTAACTGACCCATACAAGCTCAGTCCAAGTATGTAATCAAGCATGCAATGCATTGACATAAGACACATGCATTGACTCTAAAAATGATTGTGCAGAGCATCTAACAGCCCATTTATTCAGTGCAATAATCAGTGAGAGAAGAGCATCAGATATATGCAAAGTAAAACTCAGTAGCTGAGTCTGGAATGCAGACTGATCAGCTAGACATGAAGAGAATATCAGACATCAAACGAACAGTTCAACAATTTCAGATATCAAACAGACAAATCAGCATTTTCAGATGATGAAATTTAAAGACAAGTTCAGAACTAACCTGAAATGTAGAATCCTGGGGCTTCCTTTTTAAGTGCCTTGGCTAA
This sequence comes from Amorphophallus konjac, assembly GCA_022559845.1. Taxonomy (NCBI): domain Eukaryota; kingdom Viridiplantae; phylum Streptophyta; class Magnoliopsida; order Alismatales; family Araceae; genus Amorphophallus; species Amorphophallus konjac. Next base: position 119,147,666 of record CM040123.1, read on the forward strand.
ATTACCGCTTTTATTTCTCTCACCAAGGCACACCTGTAACATATCAATCAATATGATCTTGCAGGGACTCAAGCAGTCTTGGGTCTTGCACTACCCCTATCAGGTGTTCTAAACATTCTTTTTGCAACATTATCATCAAATTCCATAAAAGAACAATCAGACATACAATGTCCAAAATTTCCACAATAATGACATAAAACAACAGATTGTCTGGTCCTATGATGCTTATCAAAAGAAGCATGAGACCTATGAGATTGAGCATGAGTTGTTCTGTTGTTTACATGGACATTCTGTTTCTTATTCTTCTTCATCCAGCATTCAGAAAATTTGTGACCTGATTTACCACAATTAAAGCATGAAAAGTTCACAGGTCGTTTTGCAGAGAATTTAAAAACTTTGTTATTAACATGACTTACTTGGGCATGCTAACAGTCCTTGACTGTATGGCCATGCCTCCCACATTCGAAGCATTTAAGATGCTTGCTTCTAGATTCATTTTTACCCCAATGATTTCCTGACCAGCACTCAATAGCCTTGTGCCCAGGCTTATTGCAAGTGAAACAAATGATATGCTGATTAAATTTGAGTTTGTTTCTTTTGTGCTCATGATGATTTGGGGTGTATCTGGCATGTATTCTGTCATCAGATTTCAAAGCATAGCACTCATTCATTAAATGACCATACCTACCACAATAATAGCATGAAGCATTAGATTTCCTAGGGGCATGGTTTCTATCAGATGAATTCACGGATGCATGTGAATGAGTACAAGAAGCATGAGCATTTTGCATTGACCCATCAGATTCAACAGAGCTAACAAATTTCAGAGTATAACCAGAATTATTCTTTGCCCTTTTTGTTTGACTCTTTCTTGTCAATTTCTGATTATCCTCAACAAGTTTTGTTTGCTTTTCAATTTTCTGAGCTTTAAACTGAAAGATAGATTTTGAAGCTAACTTCTGATTTTCATTTTGTTTTGGGGATTGCCTTGAAGTACCAGCTACATCAGTGCTTTGGACAAAAGTGGTATATAGCTATTTTTTAGTGATTTTCTTAACATCAGAACAGCAATTTGTTCCCCCTTCAGAGTTATCAGCCTTCCTCTTCTCAGCAGTTTTCATTTTTCCTTTAATCTTGGCAGACTCAATAGCTGAATTTTCCAGATTATGAATTTTATCTTCCAATCTAACAATGTGAAGTTCATAACTGGCTATTTCCTGTTCACTGCAAGTAACACATTCGCTTAGAACTTGGTTTGCAATTTTATACTTCTCAATTTCTTGTTCTAGACTGTTCAAAATTTTTGAATTTTCATCATAGATAGCTTTTCCTTTTTCTGTAATGAGAAGTCTTTCAGACAAGCCAGTGTTCAATCACTTTAGTTTTTCAACTTCAGCTTTTAATTCAGTGTTTTCTTCCTCAAGATTTTTATCCTGAATTTCATTATTAGCACATCTCTCTCTTCCAGACATGTGCTCCAATTTTTCAATCAGTTCATCTTCTCTTTCTTCTGCTTTAATTTTCTTAGCGAGCAGGTTTTTGTGATCATCTTTTAAGTGAGGTAATTTGTTTATTTAGCCATTCATTCTCACTAAAGAGATCTTCATTATGTTCTCTTAAAGCTAAGCATATTTTACAATTTGATTTAGCAGAAGAGGACTGCGAAACCTCCTTATTGATTTCATTCATTCTGACCATAAGATTTTTCTTTTTCTTTTGAAGATCTTCATTTTCCAATTTCAGTTTGTCCAATTCAAAATTAACTTCAGTCAGTTCTTGCATGCCTTTTAGATGCTCATTTTTCTTATCATTCAGTTGATTCTCAATTTCAGACATTTTGTCTAAGCATGTTTGTTTTTCAATTTCTAGAGATTTGAATGGTTCCTTTTGCAATTTACTATCATGATCAAACTCATTTATCATGTCTTCTAAAATAGCACATGCCTTACAAGAATTTTCATCGCTTTTCAGACTATCTCTTAGTTTTGCATTTTCACATTTCAGTTCTCTTATTTCGTACAACATTTCCTTTTTCAATTTTTTCTTTTCAGATTTCAATTGTTCACATTTATTATTGAGTTCCTCATTTATATTCCATAAGTCATCAATTGAAAGTTCTTCAGGTTCAGAGCTTACCTCGGATGAAGTTTCATCATTAGCATTTCTTCTATCAGCCATCAAGCATTTGCTGTGATTCCTGATTAGCTTCAGTTTATCCAAAATGTCTTTGGCAGACCTGCAAGAAGAAATGCATTCAATTAGAGATCTGTCAATTGATTCTTTTAATAAAACTACATCTCTATTATTAACATAGTCTTTAAGCTTATCCTTCTTGGTCCATTTAGATTTATCCTTCGACAGTTTGTATGGACCATGAGTTATTACCTTCCACAAATCAGGATCGGTTGTGTTTACATACCGATGCAACTTTTCCAGCCATGGGCCAAGGTCATCACCTCTGTATATCGGAGGATGAGCCATACAGAACACAAGAGGCACACTTATGAAATGCACCAAACAGAAATGCACTAAGACAGTAAATCAAAACGATTCCAAAAGACCCACTCTGAAATGCACTAAACAGTTAGCAGGATCCTCTGCAGATTGTTAGATCTGTTAAGTTAGAGACCGTTCTGATACCAAGTGTTGGGTTCGGTGCAAGTATTCAGAGGGGGGGGGTGAATGAATATGGCCTATAAAAATTTCGCCCAATTAAAATATTAGGCTCACTAACTATTTAGAATGCTAACTAGACAGATTTATCAAATCTGGAAGACTAATTAGCAGATGCGAAATTAAACAAACAGACAGTGAGCACTCTAACAAGACAAGTTAGACGAACTATAGCTCAATTTGAATTTCGATTACTTAACAGATTAAGACACTCTAAGAGAGCTAATCAACTTTTCTGCTCAACCAGAAAGCTAACACTCAGTGCGCCCCTAATCAATCATCTAACGGAAGCAAACCTCAAATATATCAAACCACAGCACAATGGGTTTTTAGGTGGTTCGGTCCAGCAGACCTACATCCACCCCACACTCAAACCGAGTGTGGATTCCGCTGACTCACAGCTTGAACAGCTGGGCATCACAGCTTGCCATACATCCGCTGGGCAACACAGCTTGCCGTCCGAGGAATACTCCTTGCCCCGCTGAGCAACACAGCTTGCTGTCCAGTGGAATCCTCCACTGCAAACCGCTGGGCAATACAGCTTAGCCATCCAGAGGCAGCACCTCTACAATCCGCTGACTAACAGCTTGAACAAAGATGTAAAATAGAAAATAGAAAATAGAACAAGACAGCAATCGGGAAGCTGTAAGCAATGAAGCACAATGTGGCTCTTAAAGAGCTGGATGCCCTGGATTTGATCCACGGTCCATGAAGAACAGATCTCCCTCGATCCCACTCTCTTTGTTCACTCTCTCTCTTTCTCTTTCTTCTCTACTGCACTTCTCTTCTTCTCTCGATCTCTGTTCTCCTTTTCTCTCTTTCTCTTTTTCTTTTCTTCTGCTGGATCGTGGAAGCTCTCTCTTCTTTTTCTCTTTTTCTTCTCTCAGCTTCTGCTCTCTTCACGGCTTCTCTATTCTATATCGATCAGTGTTCTACAGAGGATGAAGACTCATATATATAGCAGCACCAGCAGCAGCTAGGGCGCGTGTGGCTTCCACAGCTCCCGCCCAAACATTTGGCCACGTGTCAGCATCCTGGTATCTCGTCCATCCTTGGATCACGAGCCAGGCACCTCGAATCACGTGCCCTTCATTAGCCTCTTCAGTCCCTGTCAGACAGATAAGAGTATCGGATTAAGCTATCAGTTTAAGTCTAAACCCTGTACAGTCTCTGAAGAATGCAGAGCATTGTATAGACTTAGTGAACGTAAAGGCTAAAGTAATGTACAGACTTTATGATACTTAGATGAAAAACAGGTGATGTATAGACTTCATAATACTCAGATGAAGGCAGGCGCTGTATAGACTTCGTGATGATCAGATGAAGGCAAGCGATGTATAGACTTCATGAAACACAGCTGAACACACGCGGTGTATAGACTTCATGAAAATCAGATGAACACATGCGGTGTATAGACTTGATGTGTTCACTGGTGGATGTACACACTTGCCCACTGTACAGACTTTCATGCTTATATGCAATGTAGAGACTTCAGACTCCAGGGACGTGTGAACAACCAGTGTGTAGACTCTTCAATCGACAGGCTTTGAAGCACAAAGGTAATGTACAGACTTTGCCTTAAAACGAATGTAAAGACTTAGAATCAAAGAGGCGTTGTGTAGACTTTGAACCAGTGTACAGACTTGGAAGCTTGAGCCAATGAATAGACTTGAAACACGTTTAGCAATGTATAGACTTTGCATAAGACGTTGCATGAGACGCTGAAGTCTGTATAGACTTTGCTCAATGCGTAAGACGCTAATTGAGACGGTCCACTGTACAGACTTAATTCAACTGATGCATGCGATATGCAGACTTTGCCAAAAGACAAGGCTGTACAGACTTTGATGAGTTGAACCCAATGTATAGACATTGAAGAACAAGTAGCTACAGTCCAATGTGTGGACTTATCGTTCACTGGTGAGTGTACAGACTTCGAAAGAAAACCAATATGTAGACTTACCACCGACCATTATGTAGACTCGATCAGCATAAGGCACAATATAGACATCAACTCTGCACATCGAATGTGTAGACTTCAAGTGTGAAGACCATTGTACAGACTTGCCGATGCGAAGCCACTGTACAGACTTTGAAGAGTTGAACCCAATGTATAGACTTCACGCTGTACAGACTTTAGGCTTTGAACGTGTGAGCTGTAAGCAATGTACAGACTTGAAGAACGTGAGACGATGGCAAGACACTGCACAATCGGATGTATAGACTTTACATAACACAGTCCGATGTATAGACTTGGAAAGTTGAGGCTGTAGACACGCCAAAATTGACATTTTGTTGATCGAATCTCATGTTATTATGTAAACGCCCCAAGTGGACTTCAATATTCCTATAATATAAAGTTTTTCTATTTTTTCATGAGTTTTCTGCATTTTTCCTGCATTTTTGTGAATCACGACTTGACTAAGGGCGTTACTTGATAAAGTAACGACCTGTGATAAGGCGTTTTAAAAGAAAGGACGACCGTATGTAAGGGCGTCAATTCCTGGTATTATCCTTTAATTTCTGGAATTATCTATTTTCAAAATAAAAGTTTTTTCTGAGTAACGCCTTTCCTCAGGGCGTGTTTTGAAGAAACGCCGTTTTCGCAGGCGTGTTATCTCAGTTTCCAAACGGAGGGAATTTTCATTTCCAAAATTAAACCCAGGAAGAAACGGCCTTTACTAGGTCGTGTTTCAAGAAACGCCTCTGTGCAGGTCATCAATTCATAAAAAGACGCCCTGACGCAAGGCGTGTTTTCACTCCAGAGTCCTTTTTTTCTCCATCTTTCCCCCACAGTTCCCTGCTATCCTTGGACTCTTGCTCGATCTTAATCCTTCCTTGGATGCCTCATTACCCATTCTTATCATTTCCTTGTTTGATCACATCCGATTGAAACTATAAAAGAAAACTTCATTCGCTCGTAAAAGAGGTTGAAGATTTTAAGTATTCAATAGGCACCCTGAGCATTTAGAGGTCAAGACGTGAGTTATCAAGCAAGCACGCAGAGCTTCCTCCTTCGAGCATTGATTTTTCTTCATCCCTCTACATCCGTTCAGCGTCTTCCCGGTTCCCTTCACTCTTGTCAGGGAGAGCAGGGCGATATATATATATAGCTTGTCTGTTGTTCATCACATTCTTATCATCACTATTGTTACCTGTCGTTAGTTCTTTTACCGCATTTAGCATATCATATTCTTCCCTAGTTCTCTGCTAGGGGTTTACAAAACAAAAAAGAAGGTGCGCATGTTGATGTCTTTTCATCATTTTTATGTTGGCTCTTGACTGATACTATTGCACTTTGGCTGATCCCCTTCTCTTTTCCTTGTTTTTCATTGTCTTCTTTTACAAGGTAATCAATCGAGAAAACCCACTTCATCGGCCGGCCGATTGGAGTTGGAGGAGGAGACCCACATTCATCCCGCATCCCACTTTTCACTAGGTACATGCGATCTCATTTCTTCTTATTGAGGTAAACCCTCTGGCGATCACAACTCCCCTTTAGCACCTCGTGCTATATTCTTTATCACATCTTATACATGTTATCATCATTGTTATTTATTTTTCACTCCCTGGTATTTGAGGATTTTTAATCCGATCTACAAATTGGCGATCACGGTGGGACCTCCACTGTTTTCTTTGTTGATTACCATCACCATTGGCACCCTCGTGTGCTCTTTCCCCTTGACACCCTCGTGTGTCCTTTCCCCTTAGGCACCCTCGCGTGCCGTTTCCCCTCGGTACCCTCGGTACCCTTTCCTTTGTGCCCCTCGGGCACCCTCCATTGTGCACCCTGCACACTCACCGGATCAGTCAATTGCTGCTTATTAACGCCTTCGACAAGGGCGTCTTTTGATTTAACGCCCCTCACAGGGACGTGTTTTTATTAATTAACGCCCCCCTCAAGGGCGTGTCTTTATTGCATCTGCTTGTCTGATCTCCGCTATTTTCTCGTCTGCTATTTAGCGCCCCTTACAGGGACGTGTTTCATTGATTAACGCCCATCTCCAGGGCGTCTGTTTCTATAACTGCGGTTTGTTACATGCTGATTATACTGTCTGTGGAATAACGCCCCTCTTCGAGGCGTTTCACTTCTTATCAACGGCTGTCATTAGGGCGTTTCTCTTTATCATAACTGCTGTTCGCTGCATCCTTATCATATTGCCTGTGAATTAACGCCCCTCTCAGAGGCGTTTCATTTATTATCAGCGCCTTCCATCAGGGCGTGTCTCTGAGTTTTGACGTCCTCAGTTGCAGGCGTCCTTTCTTTATAACGCCTCATCCTAAGGCGTTTTTTTTCTACGGTCTGTGAGACCCTCACAGAGTTCACGACAGCCACGCTGCCGTGTTTTCATTTTATCACGACCTGCCGTAGGGCGTGTCTTTCCTCTTGCTGTAAACACGACCTTTCCAAAGGCGTGTCTTTACTGTTCTTTTCACAGATTGGCTATTATTCATTGATGAGCATTTGTCTTGATATTACATTGCTGATTGGATTATCTTGATTTGCTGGCTTGGTTGAGAGACCTCCTCTCTCTATCCTAGGATCCACACACCCTTCTTGGAATCGGGACGACCCTCCATTGAGCATTCCGTCTCTTTGGACCGGAAACCCCTTTTCCAAGACCTCCGTAAGTCCCCGCACCCGTGGATTCCCTCACGGACGCCGGGCTGGTTGTACCCTCGAAGTACCTGGAGTTTAGAGAACCTATACGTTGTTAAAAGAGAGAAGAACTTAGTTGACCCGGAGGTTACATTCGGATCAAACTAGGTCTCATTTGGCAAAAGAGTGAACCTTCACAAATAGTCCACCCTAAATTCAAACATCAAACATTAAAATCTTGCGTTTCTTGCCAACCTTGTTTGCATAAAACATAGTTGGGTGATTTGATTGCTTTGTTTGGATTGAATATTTTGTGATAGTTCCTTCATTAAACATCCTCTCTCTTAAGAATGAAACTCCGTTCAGGTAAAACCATCAACATGTCAGGCAACGGGTACTCTTATGATGATGAGAATGAGAACATATTTGGTCAATATGAGGACCCTCTCCAAGATTCTGTTTATTATGAGGGGAACTACCTTCCTCCTCACCCCCATTACTCACAAGTCCATGTGGTCGATACCACCATCCATGAGGCGGACCCTTCGTCTCAAGTTCCATCTTCCAACACTTCGGGGAACCCTTCCTCATCCATCAACGTCACAGATTTGATCCAAGCTCTCTCCCAGTTGGATGACTCTCAGCGGCAAGCCATTCAGGCCGCTTTAAAGGGGAAATCCGTCCTTTCATCTTCCTCTAATCCCCCTCCGGCCGTGAGTGGCCATCAGATTGCTAATGACCAGACGGTCTTGCATCCCCCTTCCTCTCGTCCACAAACGCCTACTGCGGCCATGCCGGCCCAGCAGGCGAGCTATTCGGCGGTTAGGCATCAATCCTTCCAACCTCCTCGGATTCTACGAACGCCTATACCGCATTCTTTTGTTCAGAATCAGGCCCCAGTCGAGCCCGATACCAACACTCTCTTGCTTCAGAAGCTGGCCAGCATGGAGGAGCAGCTCAAGAAGGTTACAGCAACTAAGAATGCTCCGAAAATTTCTCTTCCTACGTTGCCAGTGTTCCATTTACCACCTTCTGAAATGCCGAATTTCCGGCGATATAATGGAACAGGCAACCCATTCATTCATTTAAAGAATTTCCGATATGAGACTTCTTTCTGGCAAGACAATAAAGCCTCTTTGGCCTATTTATTCAGGAGATCTCTTGAGGGACCCGCCCTCGAATGGTTTTATTCTCTGGAGCCGGCTGATGCCGGGGATTTTGATGTTATCCAAAGGAAATTCTTGCAAAAGTACAGAGACCGGGTAGGACCATCCCTTTCTGTTACAGATCTGGTCGCTGAAAAGATGAAGCCCGAGGAAGACTTCATTATATTTGCTGACAGGTGGCGGTCTATGGCCGAGAAATTGAAGGACACATTGTCGGAACAAGAACAAGTAAAAATGGTCATTTCTAATGCAACTCCTCAATTCCGGCACATTTTGGCCATGAATCGGCTGACAACTATGGAAGAGCTCTATGAAAGAGCTCGTTATATACAAACACAAATGAAGGATTCGCCCATCATGGGCATGTTTGAGCCGAAGCCTCGGCTGTTTAAAAAGAATACAAATGTCAACAGCGGGCCCACGACTGAGGGCACTGTCATAAACGAGCAGGTTGGCGTAGTTGGTCACCCCCACCACCAGTCAAACCCACGACCCCCGCCACCTCCACAGCAAAACCCCCATTTTACCTCTGCTCCACAACGCCACTTCACACCCCAACCTTCTTTTGCTCCATCACCGAGCCCAGCGCCTCGCACCGACCCTCCAGCACCACCACAATACCATCAGGTCCCCCCACCTTCCAACTATGGCCAACAACAACGGAGACCACCGCTTGGCCCCAAGAGGGCCCATTATCCGCCACTCCCAGAGAGTCTCCCTGACATTTTTAATGCTTTGATGGCCGCCAACCTGCTCGTCCTACCAAAAGAAAGAACGGTGTGGCCCGACAATGTTGACACATCCCGTTACTGTGCATTTCACCGCGCCCCTGGTCACAACCTTGATCGTTGTTTCCATTTCAGAGATCATATTTATGATTTGAATGACCAGGGTGGCATTAATTGGGATGAAATGAGGCAAGTCATCGCCACCATGAAAGAGAGAAGGCCGCATCGGCAACAGCAAAATCAGCAACAACAACAGCCAGCTCCGCAGCAAGTTCAGCCACAGCAAGCTCCAGCACCCCAGTAGGATATGGGGATTGTCCGTAATCCATTGCCGGAGCACGCTCCTAATCAACACGTGAACCCTGTCACGTCTCTCTACGAGGTGGAGAGAGGGCAGGGATGGCACGAAGAAAACGCCTCTGTCGGGGCATTCCACCATGATCCAAACCAAAATCAAACTCCGCGCCTTTTGCGCGTTCCTCCTTCTCCTTCTAGTCTCCTATCGGGACGTTCTCTTTTACGCCCCGTCAACCCACCTACCACCACCAATTCCACGGCCTTGCCGGCTCGCTCTCTTCTTAACCGCTTACCACCACAGCAACCTGCCATTCCACCTTCCACCACCAATCCTACATCCGCGCCCTCCAGGCCACTCCTACTACGCTCACCGCCAGCACCCGCTATCCCCTCTACCACTCCTACACCGGCAAGAGTTCCTCCACCATCAGTACAACCACCTTTTGTGCCACGATCTCTCCTTATTCCACCACCTGCCAATACCCCTCGCATTCGGATATCCCTTTCTTCTCTCACGCCTCCTGCGAGGGTACCTTCTTCAAATACTCCTCCCATGCCTCCCGCGGGGGCATCTTTATTAAACACCACCACTACTACGCCTCCTACGGGGGCGCCCCTTTTATTGAATTCCCCTTTGGTATCCCCTAGCAGGGTCTCTGCTACCGACGTTCCTTCCTCCTCTTCCAACCCTCCTCCTAATATTGCCCCGACAGAGGCGCGTCAAGGCGTAGCGCCGCTCCGTAGTGGACGGATGTTCCACCGTGTTTTCCCACAGAGAGAGATAGAGCCCGTGCCGGGGCCGCAAGAGCAGGAACAGGAACAAGATTCAGTGCCGGGAACTCAGTATGATCTGTTAAAGCACTTGGATCGCACTCCAGCCAGAATCTCCATCCTTGAATTAATCAAGAGGTCCACCACTCATCAGCTGGCCCTGAAGGAATACCTGCAGAAGGTCATGGTCAATGAGGACCTTCCAGTTGAACAGATAATTACAGTCTTGACACCTGCTAGCAGTCAGCCGGCAATCACATTCCATGAACATGAGTTAGCACCTCTACCGGCAAGAAAATATGCCCTGTGTATTACGGTTGATATCAACAAGGTGGCTGTTAAGCAGTGTTTGGTAGACACCGGTGCATCTATCAATGTGTTGCCTCCAAGCACTCTGAAGTTATGCGGTATCCCTGAGAGCCAGATTCGGCCATCCACCATTACTGTCACTGCATATGACAATACAAAGAAACCCCCTCTGGGTATGATTACTCTTAAAGTCAGCTTAGGTCCAGCCACCATTACGGCAGATTTCCATATTCTGGATATGGACCCGACCTTTAATGGCATCCTGGGTCGCCCTTATATTCAGCAGCTTGACGCAGTGCCCTCTACAAACCATGAGTGCCTTAAGTTTCCGCACAAGGGCCGCATTATCAAGGTGACCAGCGTGCCGATCTTACCAGAGGAGGACATACATGTAGCTTCATCAGTTCCTTCCATATGGCCAGCCAACAAGCCGTTATTATCTGTGCTGGACATTCCCCACTCTCAGCCGATGCTGTCTGAGACTGTTACAACGGTTGCTATGACACCCCTGCCTTCTAAGGGGAAGAAGAAAAAGAAAAATATGATGAATACCCCCGGCTGGAACATTCTGATAAGAATGGGATATCAAGATGGCAAGGGCCTGGGCGCTAAACTCCAGGGCAAGATTAGGCCCATTAAGCCTCAAAAAGTGGTTGCACGAGGCGGCTTAGGCTACAAAGCACCGGGCAAGAATGAAGGAGAGCCGTGGGCTGTTATGACGTCCACCTTCAAGCCAGATCGCCAGCCGCTCACCTGGACTTTAAAGACACATTTTGTCACCGGTGGCATTCAGAACAATGAACAGACTGCCATCATTACATCACTGCTTGATTGTCAAGATGTGCACGCTAGATAGTTTGCTCGTCACATTGCCCCATTGGCCACTTACAAAGCCCTGGAGTCGTTAAGGCCAGATAAAAGAAGAAAAATGGGTGATCCGGAATGTGACTGGTACAGGTGGTTTGACATGAATGACATCACTTTCTCTTTAAGCCGCCTGTTCATGCCGACAGATCCAGAATGGCCGCCATTTATTCAAGAACTGATTGAAATGCCTGCCGCAATCACAGATAAAAGGCAGATGTTAAGTGACTACACAGATACGGGGGAGCCAGATGTCCCCTTTGAAGAAGGATTCTCCGTGGATAGGCTGTGGACCGGCCTTTTCTCCCTCACTTCTGTGCATCCGTCTGTGTTGGTTTCTCTCTATTCCCGTGGGTTTGGTCACGTGCCACGACCACCACCGATTACCATCAACTTATCTCCCAATTCAATTCAGATTTCCTTCCCTATTGCTCCTTCGCTCCTCGAGCGATTTTCCAAAATCTCCATCTCGCCCCCACGTGGGCCATCTTTGATTAAACCTTTCTCCAAACTTGCAATCTCCACTCCACCTACTATTCTCCCTTCACAGTGCTTTTTACTTGAAAAAGAAAATAAAAATGAAGAAAAAGATAAAAACGAAAAAAAAATGCCGATTTCCCAACTTTCCAATCCTCCATTTCTATTGAGGAAACCTCTTATTTTTCTCCCGAGCGCGTCCCGACCCAGGGGCCGCTCTTCCAAGATTCCTTGATAAATCTTTTCTCCCCCTCTGGTGAGGGGCCCTCCCCTGTATCACCTCCTGTATCCACTTTATCACCTCCTTCTTTCCCTTATAATCAAGCTAGTTGCTCTTCCTCCCTTTCTTCCTCTTCTTCTAATAAAAATCATGGGGTAAATTCACACAAGAAGGCCAGGGGTAAGCAGATTCCTCGCAGATTTTTGTTGGAATTGGCCATTAGATGCCAAGCTTGTTTAGCTCTCCCTGAGTTTGTGGAAGATCCAATTATCCTGCCGGAGTTAGAATATGAGGATGCTGATGCTTCTTATGAGGGTTTGGGCGTTTATGAAATTATGAATGATGAAGACCCTATTGAAGAGGGGGATGAGAGTTATGAAGAATATGAGGACGAGGCTGATGCTTTTGCTAGTGGTATGAGAAGATTCGACGAACCATCAGCCTCCGTAGAAGAACCTACCAAAGAAATCAATTTGGGTACCGAGGAAGACCCTAGGGTTGTCCTCATTAGCAAAAATTTGCCGCCCTCCGAAGAGGAGGCGCTCATCTTAGTTCTTCAAGAATACAAAGACACGTTCGCATGGAGTTATGAAGATATGCCTGGATTAGACCCTGCGCTTGTTGAACATCGCCTTACACTTAAGCCAGGGTCTGTCCCGGTAAAACAACGGTTGAGGCGTTTCCACCCTAGCATGGCTTTGAAAATGAAAGAAGAGGTCGATAAACTCCACAAGGCTAGATTCGTTAGAGTCGTCCTCTATCCCAATTGGGTGGCTAACATTGTCCCGGTTATGAAGAAAGATGGAAAAGTTCGAATTTGCATAGATTTTCGGGACCTCAACCGAGCGTGTCCTAAAGATGACTTCCCCCTCCCTCATATTGATGTGTTGATTGACAACACGGCAGGATTTGAGACTCTTTCTTTCATGGATGGCTTTTCAGGCTATAATCAGATTCGCCTGGCCGAAGAAGATCAAGAGAAAACTTCATTCACTACACCATGGGGCACATATTGTTATGTGGTCATGCCCTTTGGACTTAAGAATGCTGGAGCCACTTATCAAAGGGCTATGATGGCAATTTTTCATGACATGATTCATATTTATATTGAGGTGTATGTGGATGACCTGGTTGTGAAATCAAGAACAAGGATTGAGCATCCTGGGGTTCTGGCTAAGGTTTTGTAGAGATCACGAGAATTTCAATTGAAAATGAACCCCAAGAAGTGCGTATTTGGCGTTTCTTCAGGGAAGTTGCTCGGTTTCATTGTTAGCAAGAGGGGAATTGAAGTTGATCCCAACAAGGCAAAAGCCATTAGAGATATGCCTCCCCCCAAGAATTTGAAGGAAGTCCGAGGATTAATCGGGAGGTTGCAATTCATTCGCCGCTTCGTCTCCCAGCACTCGCAGAGGTGTAGGCCGTTCTACGAGCTTACTAAGCCGGGAGTCAAGTTTAATTGGGATGACAAATGTCAGGCAGCCTTTGACGGATTGAAGGATTATTTGGTCAATCCTCCTGTCCTGAGGCCGCCAATTCCAGGTAAGCCACTTATTCTCTATGTTTCAGTCCTGGATGACTCCGTAGGTACTGTCTTAGCTCAAGTGGATGAAGAAGGTAGGGAGAGGGCAGCATACTACTTGTCTAAGCTTCTTAACCCCTGTGAGCAGAGATACTCAGCCATGGAGAAAACTTGTGCAGCTTTGGTTTGGGTAGTTCAGAAGCTAAAACACTATTTCCTAGCTCACGAGGTTCACCTCATCGCTCGCATGAATCCAATCAAATTCCTCCTTGAAAAATCTGTCCTCACTGATCGATTGGCACGCTGGCAAAGCTTCCTTTCTCAATTTGACATCACTTACATTCAGCAAAAAGCTATCAAAGGTTATGCCATTGCCGAGCATCTTGCTCACCACCCTCTCCCCCGCTTTGATCCTGTCAATTCAGAGTTCCCAGATGAAGAATTAATGTCCATTAATCAATCCCATGATCCTATGTGGACGTTACATTTTGACGGAGCTCTTAATTCTCAAGGAAGAGGGATCGGCATGGTTCTTTTAACACCCGAAGGGGTCACCATTCCATTTGCTGCTCGGCTCACTTTTCCCGTCACCAATAACATAGCCGAGTATGAAGCTCTTTTGGCTGGTCTTAAAACCGCTCACCAATATGGTGTCACTCATTTGCGAATTGTCGGTGACAGTCAGCTTATTCTATGCCAAGTGTTGGTCAAGTGCCGCACCATCCATCCTAAGCTCAAGCCCTACCAGGAGCTCGCTTCAGCTTACGCCAAACTCTTCACTAAATTGATTTTCGTTCATGTCCCGCGTAGCCAGAACATTTTGGCCGACGCACTTGCTTCCTTAGCTTCCGCTTTAGTTTTCCCTCCTGAGCGTGATTTTCATGTCCTCCTGATTCATCAGCGTGATACTCCAGCCATTAGGGATCGTGCTTTTCTCGATATTAGGGATCAGGTGCTTGAGAAGGTTAGACAGAAGGAAGCTCTTGAAGGCAAAGAGGTCATGCTATTGGATTGGCAAGAAGAGTTGGCTGACGAAGAAAAGCCTTGGTATTATGAGATTGCCAGATACTGTGATGATCAGTCTTATCCCGAGGAAGCCACAACAGAAGAGAAGAAAGCAATAAGAAGAGTGGCTCAACGTTATACTTTGGTTGGAGGTGTGCTTTACAGAAGAGGGCTCACCGGTGTTTTATTGAGATGCCTCGATGATGATGAATCTTGGAAAGTTGTGGAAGAGGCGCATTCTGGTGTGTGTGGTGGTCATGTGAACAGCCAGATGCTAGCTAAGAAGATTCTTAGACTAGGTTTCTATTGGCCCACTCTAGAAGAGGATTGTTCTATCTATGTTCGAAGGTGTGTTAAGTGCCAACTGCACGCCGACAAGATTCATTCTCCTGCTTCTTCACTCCATCCTACGTCCTCCCCATGGCCTTTTTCCATGTGGGCTTTTGATATCATTGGACCTCTTGGTGATTCGAACCTCCTGACCAAGCAAAAATCATTCATTCTCACGGCAACGGAGTACTTCACCAAGTGGGCGGAAGCAGAAGCTTACGTGGAAATTAAAGCATCAACCGTCTGCAAATTTATCATGAAGAACATCATCACGAGGTTCGGCATTCCGAGCACCATCGTCACCGACAATGGGCCTCAATTTATCTCTCAAGATCTCAAGGATCTCTGCAACAGGTATAACATTGCATTGCATCATTCTTCTCCCTATTATCCGCAGGGCAATGGCCAAGCAGAGGCCACTAATAAAACCTTAATTAAGATTGTTAAGAAGACGTGCGAGGCTAATAAATTCTCGGACTGGCCAGACAAGCTGGTTGAAGCTCTTTGGGCCTACCGCACTTCTATTCGAACCCCCACTGGGCAAACTCCTTTTGCCCTTACTTATGGAATGGAGGCCGTAGTCCCGTATGAGATTCTTATCCCCTCTTTGCGAGTACAATTGGATGAGGAGCTCTCTATCGATGAACGTCGTGATTCACTCCTTGCCCAATTGGAACTCCTAGATGAGAAGCGTCTGGTCGCCGCTGAGCATGCGCGCGTTTATCAAAACAGGCTCTCACGTTTTTATCAAAAGAAGGTAATTGAGAGAAAATTTAAGGTCGGTGAAATGGTAATCAAAAGAATTTTTGTAAAACCAGGTGGCCCTCGTTCAAAGCTCCAACCAAATTGGGAAGGGCCGTTCATCATAAAAGACGTTTATCCTGGCAATGCTTATAAACTGGTTAATGCTGAAGGAGAGGAATTAACTCACCCCTGGAACGGTTTGTATCTCAAGAAATATTACCCCTGAACAAAAATCCAAACAAAATTTCAAAACTTCACAAAAAATCCAAAGAAAATAGAAATCTCCCAAAATAATCAAAAAAAAGTCGAATATTTTCAAAATCAAAAACAAACAAAAGAGTTTTCTTTCATGGTTCTCCTTTTTGGGCTGACATGACAGGCGAAGGTCCACGGTCCGAAAGGTCAAAATTCAGAATCCATTTGTCAGTCTTGCTAATTTAAAATGGGAGTTGACCCCGCACACACTACACACTTTACTCTTGAGCTCAAGCAGTGCAAAATCTGATTGAAAGTCGAAACCAGACTAAAGGCGAAAGACGATATCCATTCTTTTTCTTCTTCGGCCCACAAGGGAGGAAGGGAGGTCTCGAGGTAGACACGCCAAGCCTATCCACCGCCCTAGTAGGAGGAAGTCAGGGCCCAAAAGGGAACAAATGCCACAAAAAGCCCAAGTACAATTAGGTTGTTCATCAGTTCAAATCTATTCAATGCAAATCAATTCCAAAGTGAAAGTCAAATGGTGAAAAGAAAAGCATGTCAAGAGGGCAAAGTCCCCGCAAGGAAAACCTTGGGCGTATGCATGCAATACGAAAAGAGGCAAAAGGCAACAAAGCGTCCCTACGCCAAAGACCGAACCCCAACAGGCATAGAGTAGGGGAGGTAGCTTTACCTCAGGTATCTCTAAATCTTTTGTGGACTTCCTTATAATTTCTTTTTTATTTTTGGAAAAGTCATGAACCAGCAGAATGGCCGAGACAAACTGAAGAGAATGCACTGCACGAAATCTTGTGTATAAGTTTAACAATATTCACGCCAATTCCCCTTTTAATTATTCAAGAAAGGTTAATGGATCTTAGATGATGACCGAGTAGGGCCCACCACCTTAATTTCTTTATCAGCTCAATTTGGGAGGAATAGAATTAACGCCTTTGTTCAAGGCGCTTTAATGTTAATTCACGCCTATCTTAAAGTCGTTTCTTTAAAAATAACGCCTCTGGGAAGGTCGTGTTTTCAACAAAATTCAAAAAAATCTTTTCACAGTAACGCCGTCTCCGAGGGCGTCTGTTACTTGAGTAACGACCTGATCTAAGGCGTGTTTTTCAGAAAATCCCTAAAAAAAATAATAATATATATATATACTGAAAAGAACAAAAAATAAATTCTTCATATTGCATGAGTTGCATTCTTGCCTGGACATCTTTTAATTATTGTTTACATATGTGTGATTGCATGAGGCATCCACGAGTTTTGATTATTCCATTTTGCCTTATTAAAGGCTTGGCCCCTTGACCCATTACTAAGGTCAGAATATGGACACCCCTTGCTCATCGGGCAAGGGGCCAAGTCGAACAGATGAATTAACCTGTTTGTTCAAGTGAAAACCGCAGCTGCAGATATAGGGCAAAATAAAGCAAACACATGGAACGTGGAAAGAAAAAGTACACAAACACAAGTCTACAACCATACAAGTGCTCAGGTAACAAAAGCTCAAATCTCCTACATATATATCATCATGTCTATCATGTACAGGTGTGAAGGTGGAGGAATACAAGTACAAAACTCTCAGCTCTCGCCTCCACCCTCCTCTCTCCTACTCTCAACCTCCTCCTCGCCGTCCCGAGCTGGTGCTGGTGGAGGAGGCATGGGCCCCCGTGAAGAAGCCGGAACCCGAACGTGTCCCCCTACCTCGCTCCTCTCTCGGAGGGAAGAACCCGCCACGAAGGTGGAGCTGGTGAAGGAGTACCCCGCGGCCCGTGCTCGCTCGCGGCCTCGCTGCAACCGCTCCTCGGACACTCGCAGCCGCTCCTGGGAAAGGATCAACTGGGTCCTCGAGTCCGCCAGCTCACGCTCTCGTGCCGACAACTGCTCCTGGAACCGGGCACGCTCTGCCTGGTGCTCCTCCCGCTCACGAGCCCGCTCCTCGCGCTCCCGAGCACGCTCCCTCCTCTCCAGCTCCAGGGCAACTCACAGCTCGGCTACGTCCTGAGGAAGCTCACTGCGTCGCTGCAGGGTCCGCTGAAGCTCTGCGATCCGCTGATCGCGGATCGACAACTCGGTACGTATCGCCTTCAGCTGAGCAGCCTACAAACAGGTAAACAAATCATCAGTTCCACAGTTCAATAATTCATAAAATGAAATAACAACATGTGACTGAAGGTAGATCACGCACCTGTGAGCTCGTCGCTCGGAAGCCCTCATCTACACAGATAAGAGTGGCTCGAAGCTCTTCAGTCTGCAAAAATGAATTTTTATCAGTGCACAATTTATATCTAATCATTATTTGAATGAGGTTTTGAGTTCAGAATTTACCCGTGAGACAAGGTCACGCTCCGCCTCCTCGGCTCGCGCTATCGCACCAGCCAGCTGCTCTGTCAGTGCAGTCACCTCTGCACTAGGCCCCCTCGAGCTGGAAGCCTCCCCTGGATCTCTCCTCGCTGCTCCCTGCTGGGCACGCTGCATTCATTAAGACCGTCAGTGGCTAATCATTAATTCAACACAACAAAAAAAAATTCATTTGCATATAGGAATAATTTAAACACTCACCAGGGTCTCCAGGTCTGCCCGTGTGGCAGCTAGCTGGTCCTCCAGGCTGTGTAGGTGAGCCTGGGCATCTATCGCCGCTATGTCCCTCGCATCCTGCATTCATTACATGTTAGTCGCATAATAGTTACATAAGCATTTGCATTCAATTTAGAAATCATTGCATTCATACATACCCCTAAGACCCTCATCTGAGGTCTGCCGGCGTGAACCTCCCAGTAGCGTCGGAGGTACTCAGAGCTGTCAGTCGCGTGGGAAACGACTGTGGTCCCGCCACGCTGCCAGTCGGCATACTGCTCCTCAAATCGCACCCTCCAGTCGGTCGTCTTGGTGCGACCGCGGGTCTTCTTGCCAATCCCTTGAGGCTCTCCGACCTCGATCCACTCCTGGGGCAGGCCCAGGGTCCTCATCACCAGCCGAAGCCGTAACGGCTCAATCTCGCTTAAGCAGTGTAGCCACAGTTCACGCCCGAAGCGAGGTCGCCCCGATACGACCCAAGGCTGGCCCTCATCGGTCATCCCCTCATATGGTCTCCACTGCACCTGTATTCATGAACACGCATCATTATCATTTCATCATATTCAAATAAACAACAAAAAAAAATGCATATCATTCATTCATACATACCAGTGAGGGAGGGAAGTCGCGAAACTCTCTCCGTAGAACCCACAACTCGTAGTCAAGTGGGGCGCCAAAGATGACAGGCACCCAGCGTCGCGCCAGAGGGAAGGATCCCTCAGCTCCTGGCCGTGGGTCAACGTGCCCCATCGGCATGTATAGGTGGCTCCACACCTGCATCCATGCATTGCAATTAGTACTATATTCACACGCATCATAATAAAAAGGAAAAGATGTAAAAATGAGAAATTGCATACCTGAAGAAGAGGTGAGAAGCCACTGACGGTCGTCTCACGGCCTGTCCCTGTGGACAGATCGGCCATCAAATGCGCCAGCAGGGCCGCTCCCCAAGCATATGTGCCAACCGTCTCCAGATCCTCAAGGATGCCTAAGAAGCGGCAGTTGATGACATCGACTTTCGTCCCCAGCAATAATCTCCCGAGCAGCAGCAGCAGGAACCTCCTCAGGTCTCGGTCCGCTCTCATGGTCAGTCGGGTCCTGGCAGCATGCCGCTCTCACCCCGTCGGTCAGTCGCTGTGCAAACTCACCTAAGGTCTCCCCCGATCTATGCCTGGCATCTCCTAGACCCATCGCTGTAGTCAGGTCCGTACGGAAAATGGTCCTGCACTCGCTAGGTCCCACATAGACCATCTCAAGCCCTAGTAGCCTCTGGGCCATCTCCGTATAGTCAGAATAGGTGAACCCACTCACGGCCTCACCATCTACCTGTAAACCTGTGATCCTGGCTACATCCTCTAAACTAGGAACCATATGCCCCCAGGGCATCAGAAAAGTCCGGCTAACCCTATCCCATCTCTCCCTCAAAACCTGGATCAGTGCTAGGTCAGGTCTAAAAGGCTCGATGGATAGAAAAGCCCCAAACCCCATGGCCTCTACCCTAACCCTCTGGAAGTCGGGGAGACCCTGGTATGCTGCCCAGACCATGACCCATGAGATACGGGTCCTCATCAGCCCCTGCATGTATTAAAAGAGAATTATTTTTCTTAATTATTTGAGTATCCATGTGGAATTACATTTGATTTGAGTTAAATATTGATTTTTAGCATTTTGGAATTCACGGCCACCCTCAGGTCGTTTCTTGATAAATTCACGCCCCTGAGGGGGGCGTTTTTCAGAATGAACTTTAATGTAACGCCCTTAATGAGGGCGTTTTTTATGTTTATCACGCCATAGTCTTAGGCGTATTTTGGTGGCTGTTTTGCTATTTCTGAAACATATTTCTAATCACGCCTCGGTGATGGGCGTTTCTTGTTGAATTAACGCCCGGTGGTAGGGCGTTTTCCTAAAGGTGGTTAATTTTGAATCGTTAATGAATGAAGCGACGCCCTCTGGTTTGGGCGTCTCTTGTTGAATTAACGCCCTACTGGAGGGCGTGGGTTTCTCAATTTAACAAAAAATCAAATAACTGACAGCATGCGAAATAATTCATGAAAATATTTTTGGAAATTGTTTAGTGAGCATGGAATTCATGAAAAATCATAAGTTTTAAGAAACGACATGCTTCAGGGCGTTTTTCATGAAGGATAATTAATTTTCAGAAATTAAAAATAATTAACGCCCTGGATTAGGGCGTTGCGTTTGTAAGTAACGCCCCCGTGGGAGGCGTGTCTTTTCTAAGTTGCAGGTTTCGTGCCCGGGGGATATGGAAAATCAAGAAAAATGTGAATAAAATAAAAAAAATTGGTTTTGGGGAAGGGGGAACCTACCTTCTTGTGTTTCTGGGGTTGTGGCCGTGGCAGTGGCCGTCTGGGCCGCCGGAGTTGGCCCCGGGGAGCTACCGCCGCCGTGCGCGGCGGTCCTTCTTCTTCTTCTTCTTCTCCTTCTTCTTCTCCGCCGTCTGCATCTTCTGCATCTGCTGTTGCTCCGTCGGCCTCGTCGCCGCCGGCCGTCGCCGCCTCTTCTTAGAAAGCCACGACGGCGAGCTCCTCCACGGAAAGTTCTTCCTCTTGGGCGTGGGGGGCATCGAGATCGACCACATCTGGGGCGCTAACTCTTTGGCGTTTGGCCATGGCTATGATTGAGAGAATGTTTGAGAGAATGAGGGAGAGGAGATTGAGAGAGAGGCTTCGGGGGGGGGGGTTTCGGTTAGGGTTTGCTGAGGAGAAATGAACGGAAGGAGGAAGAAGAAGGGGGGGCCGATGACTTTTGGGTTTCGAAAATGAGACACGCCCTTAAGAAAGGCGTTTTTAATGGAATTCACGAATGTGCCTTGGGCGTTTTATATAAATGGACGACGTTGATTAAGGCGTTAATTTCTTTTGCATGGGGAACGATAACCGTCGTCAGACGCATTGAATGGGCGTTGATTGATGTAAGAGAAGTCATTATTGCTGTTTGAAGTAACGCCTCTTGTAAAGGCGTGTTACACTTGAAACGTGACCAAGGAAAAGGCGTTATTTTTGAAGAGTCAACGATTATATTCTTTTGGTTTGAATCTAGTCACGCCTTGCCTGAGGTCGTTATTTAAAGCTACGCCCACTCTGCAGGCGTCATCTGTTGACAAAGGCCCACTGGAAGCGCCTTTAGGTAAGGCGTGTATTTTTGAATTCACGGCATTCTTGAAGGCGTTATTCATAACAGAAACACAGGTTTTTGGATGATTTGGTTCATAATCACAGTGGCAGTTGGCTCAATCAGAGAACAGTCTTTATTATTTTGAAAAGAGGAACTACAATGACTAATGAGCCACTTTGGGCCTTATTTTTCTCAATGAAGTTACATAATTTTTCCACTGTTCCTTGTCTTCGTCCAAGTCTTCTACAGGTTGATGAAGCTTGCTTAGCCTCCATAGAGCTTGAATGGTGGTAACCTCTTCTCCATCTTCATTGCTGCCTAGGTCTCTTGATCTGATTGGAGGGAGATGAGAGATGTCTTCTAAGTGTTGCCTTGGGAGCCCAAGCTGAGGAAGGCACCGGTGTGCATTATATAAAACGAAGTCCGAAGCACCAATAAGACGAAGGTCCGTCCCAATGGAGAAGCGTGCACGAAGCTCCTGCATTTTGAATACACCCGGGGCACAAGTAAAAAGATTCTTTGGCATTACCTTTAAATGCTCCCTCCAATCCCCTCTCTTTTTGATTTGAGGAATCCGGTTGGTCACTCTATTGCTTATACCTAATGAGCCGGTTATATATGAGAGTGGGCTCTTTGAGAAAATTCTTGAGGGTTGTTGGGCTTCGTGGCATGAGTCGAATTTGAAGTGTAGATCAACCCAACTTGAGAGTGCTAGCATGCACCCGTTGATGGGCCTTCCCATGGCCGCTGATGTAAGCCCGCTATAGAGATATGCTAGGATCGCCGGTCCAACTCTCTCTTCTTCCCATAAGCTCACCACTGCGCTCAATTGGGACTCCTCTAGAAAGTCCTCCGTGGATGGGAATGGGAGTGCTCCTGCCAAGCACACCACGAAGGCTTTGGTCACTCTTTCTATCTCCTCCTCCTCTTTAGCTTGACCCGCTCTCTTGTACACCCACGAGGCGAGCTTCAAGAGGTTAACTCCTTTAGTGACCTTGATTTGGTTCACTATATTTGGGCTAGGTATTAACGAGGTTAGCAATTCATGGGAGGAGATGGGCCTTGGCATGATGGCCATCTTTTCTTCTTCTCCGTGTTTCATCCTTTTCAAGCCTAGGATCATCTCTACTTCCTCTAGCAAGATGGTGGCCTCAAATGTGGAAAATAAGAAGGTATGGGTGGAAGGATGCCAGGTTTCAATCAATGCTCCTATGGCAGCCCAATCTATGTGGATTTGATCATAATGCTTGGCATGGGTTATCAACCCCAAGAGATGCCATCTAGCTACATATACCCTCATGTCTGAAGTAAACTTGGAGAGGATGAGGGGCAACCATTTGATTTGGACATATCTTCTAGCTCCCGGAAGATTTGGATAGTCCTGTGAAGAACAGAACACATGCAGTAAACAAGTATGAGCATATGCAACGTGAAAGGAGAATTCGGCAGAAGGAGCATCGCAAAGCAACGGGCAGAAGAGAAAGCTTACCTGTTTCAAAGCAATGCGGTTGCTTATGTGCCCTTGTATTTCAGAGATTCTAGGAGTAGAAATCTTAGGTTTCTTCAGTATTCTGTCCATCGCCGCCAGCAGTTGAGAACAGAAGCAAGAAGAGAACAAAAGGCCTGCAGAAAAAGAAAGAAACGAAGCAGTTCGGCCGCAGAAGAATTCTGATGATTTGGTTAAGAAAGTATGCCGTTTTATAAGGATTTGAAGAGTCCTAAAGAGCCCCGAAGATAGAAGTTTGATTGGGTTAAGGACTCTGTTCTTGACTTAGAAACGGAGGATCGGGCTAATTCACGCCTTGTGTAAGGGCGTGTATTTTTGATTTGACGACCTTATACTGGTCGTGTTTAATGTAACGCCTTTGATGAGGTCGTGTTTCTTCCAAGCTTTCTCTGTTGGTTACGCCCTATAAAAGGGCGTATTTTTTTGATGAGACGACATTTGGCATGGTCGTGTCTTGATGAGGTCGTGTTTCTTCTAAAGCTTCCTTTCTTGGTGACGCCTTTGAGTAGGACGTGTTTTAACAATTAACGACCTATGGAACGGCGTCTTTCATGCTGTTAACGCCCTATTCTTAGGCGTGTGTTATTGGCCTACGTTTTGCCCTCCCAATGCTTTTGAATGAACTTAAGTGCTATTATTTGATGAAATTGTTTATGATTAAGCACTTATGGTCATGTCATATTCTGAATTGATAAATGAAGTCTAATGAGTTTCAAAGTGCAGAAGTTTGCAGGATTCGGGGCATTTGGATCGCTCATGGGAGCAACATCGTGTCACCTTGTAAGAATTATTATCATATGATATCTACGATATTATAGTATATCAGGGACCTTGTGGTTATGATGAACCTGAAATTTGAGTTCCCCTTTATCAAAAACGAAGACGATTTCAGGAGAATCTTGATCACACGGATAGGCCGTTGAGTTGTTAAAGGCTTGGGACGATGGTTCCACTTTCTGAGTTGATGCGCGGACAAACGGGCTTCGGCTTAGTGTTAGCTCAGAAATATGGATTCTTGACCAGACCTAAACAGCTTAGCAATATTATCCTTGATTATTTTCTATTTTTAGTTTGTTTTAATCTTTTCTTTTAGCCCAGCATGCATCATGTAGGACTTTGAGTTTCATGCTGAAAATCTTCATATTATGGCGATAATGAAGTTCACTCGCTCTCGATTGAGTTGACATGAGATATTCCATTCCAAATCAAGTACTTCGTTCTATTTGAAGCCATTCAGGTTGATTCCTTGAAAGTGTTCCTTTTGTTGGATCTTTATCCCAATTCTCTTTACTTTTCTGCAAAATTTACCTTGGTTGCAGCACGTCCACATTGGCTGGTAATCGCTCTCCAATGGTCTTTCCCTGTCGTGCCCGCGCGCACACCCTTTATTTATTTAGTTTAATCTCCTTTCATCCAACAAACCGATGTTTCCTTGGAATCACTCAGAGTTGTTTCACTCAGAATCTTGGAAAGATTTCAAATGCTTAGTGTCTGAGGCGTGTCCCATCACACATTGGCGTCTCCTTATCAGTTCGTTCCACTTCATTTCTTTCATTTCACTTCATTCCATTTCCGTCTCACTCCCTTGCAAAGCAGACGCCAAGGCGGGGCAGCTGTAGACACGCCAAAATTGACATTTTGTTGATCGAATCTCATGTTATTATGTAAACGCCCCAAGTGGACTTCAATATTCCTATAATATAAAGTTTTTCTATTTTTTCATGAGTTTTCTGCATTTTTCCTGCATTTTTGTGAATCACGACTTGACTAAGGGCGTTACTTGATAAAGTAACGACCTGTGATAAGGCGTTTTAAAAGAAAGGACGACCGTATGTAAGGGCGTCAATTCCTGGTATTATCCTTTAATTTCTGGAATTATCTATTTTTAAAATAAAAGGCTTTTTCTGAGTAACGCCTTTCCTCAGGGCGTGTTTTGAAGAAACGCCGTTTTCGCAGGCGTGTTATCTCAGTTTCCAAACGGAGGGAATTTTCATTTCCAAAATTAAACCCAGGAAGAAACGGCCTTTACTAGGTCGTGTTTCAAGAAACGCCTCTGTGCAGGTCGTCAATTCATAAAAAGACGCCCTGACGCAAGGCGTGTTTTCACTCCAGAGTCCTTTTTTTCTCCATCTTTCCCCCACAGTTCCCTGCTATCCTTGGACTCTTGCTCGATCTTAATCCTTCCTTGGATGCCTCATTACCCATTCTTATCATTTCCTTGTTTGATCACATCCGATTGAAACTATAAAAGAAAACTTCATTCGCTCGTAAAAGAGGTTGAAGATTTTAAGTATTCAATAGGCACCCTGAGCATTTAGAGGTCAAGACGTGAGTTATCAAGCAAGCACGCAGAGCTTCCTCCTTCGAGCATTGATTTTTCTTCATCCCTCTGCATCCGTTCAGCGTCTTCCCGGTTCCCTTCACTCTTGTCAGGGAGAGCAGGGCGATATATATATATAGCTTGTCTGTTGTTCATCACATTCTTATCATCACTATTGTTACTTGTCGTTAGTTCTTTTACCGCATTTAGCATATCATATTCTTCCCTAGTTCTCTGCTAGGGGTTTACAAAACAAAAAAGAAGGTGCGCATGTTGATGTCTTTTCATCATTTTTATGTTGGCTCTTGACTGATACTATTGCACTTTGGTTGATCCCCTTCTCTTTTCCTTGTTTTTCATTGTCTTCTTTTACAAGGTAATCAATCGAGAAAACCCACTTCATCAGCCGGCCGATTGGAGTTGGAGGAGGAGACCCACATTCATCCCGCATCCCACTTTTCACTAGGTACATGCGATCTCATTTCTTCTTATTGAGGTAAACCCTCTGGCGATCACAACTCCCCTTTAGCACCTCGTGCTATATTCTTTATCACATCTTATACATGTTATCATCATTGTTATTTATTTTTCACTCCCTGGTATTTGAGGATTTTTAATCCGATCTACAGAGGCCAGTGTACAGACTTGATGAAGCGAAGCCAATGTACAGACTTAGAGTGCAGCTGAAGCCTTGATGGTAGGAATAGGCTGGAGTGTATAGACTTTGCCTAATGCATGAAGACAGACGCTGTACGGACTTGGATAGCGTGAGATGCTGGAAGAGACAGTCCAATGTACAGACTTATGAAGCCTTCGACTCATACATGCTACAGTCCAATGTATGGACTTATGAAGACTGATGCATGAACAGTAATGCATAGACTTGCATGAGATGCTCGAATGTATAGACTTAGGAGCATATGACATGGTTGTACAAACTTAGAATATGAAGACTGATGTACAGACTTCATTAACAATGCATGAATGAGATGCTGTACAGACTTAGCCTAATACATGCATGAGACTGACGATGTACACACTTAGCCTAGGATAATGTGTGGACTTTATCTATCATGGACGATGTATAGACTCAATCAATTGGAAGAGATTCCAGTGTATGGACTTGAGTTCTTAAGCATGCATGACTGCTGAAGGAGTGAGCGATGTATAGACTTGGAGGAGAAGACCAATGTATGGACTTGTATAAATCTGATGAATGAACTGAGGGGTCGACCCATCAGCACAAGGGGTCGACGCACCACAGACCAGACCAATGTATAAATGCAGCAAAGTAAAAGAGGCACCAAGCGTCAACGCATTGCCCAAGCAGCGTGGACGCAGCAGATCAAATATTTCTTACTGCTACCTCTGAAGTGCCTTGGCAGCGTTGACGCTGCAGTTCGATAGGTCGACGCTACAGTATCAAACTGCAGTCTAAAGAGCAACAGTAACATGACTGAACATAATCAAATATGCTATGCCATATCAGAACTTATGAAGAACTGCATTATGATCAGAAGGTGAATAATAGCATGATGACTCACACAGCAAGATGACTCACAGTGAATAAATAACTCACTTCAAAGTCCAAATGAAGTCCAATGTAGAGACTAGCACTTACTGCTATTCAGACTTTGCAGTTACATGCAGAGACATGATATCTGACAAAATGCAATTCAGATATATAAAGAACAAATGCCATCAATGCTAAACATCATCATTCATGTTACTATCATATGCAGAATGCTCAAGGATAAGAATGCACGGAAATGCACTTTGTTTATTGCAATCATCAAAACACAATAGCATTGCAATCATCAAAATATAATATCAAATGCACTCAAATGCACTCACTGTTTATTGCTATCATCAAAACCAAATAGCATTGCTATCATCAAAGCAACATAGCACATGCTTGTGCCTAAGGGGCACAACATTCTCCCCCTTTTTGATGATGGCAATAAACAGTGACAGTGAGTCACATACAAACTTTTCTCCCCCTTTGACATAATCGAAAAGGGAAGAACAATAAGAACATGAGTGCAACATGGCAGTATGCATGCAAGTGACTTCTAGAGCAATAAACTCCCCCTGAAGGTATGACTCCTCCTGAATTATTTCCCCCCCTAAATAAATGCTCCCCCTTTGAGAAGGAATATGAACAGATAAACAAGGTAGAAAAGGTAGGATGGTCACTTGACAACAGCTGAATCATAGGTTCAGAAAGGAAGCATGATTATAAACAACTGTTAAAGTATAAGATCAACAACATATAATTTTGACAAAAATTTAAGTTTAACAGTGATAAATCTAGAGTAAAACATCTGACCCCTGAAAAATAGTTTATAGATTCCATTTATAGCAATGAATCTAGGGCACATGGTATTAATAGATAAGTCAGAAATAATACCCTTTTGTGATAAAACATGGAAGATCAAGAATGGCAACTTGAATATGTATTAATAAAAATAATTTTCACTCATTGACTTTTGATTTTTCGAAGGGTTACAGCAATTTGATTTTCACTTTTGAATTTTAGAACTTGAACTAAGTGAATAGATCAGTGGCATTTATGCTGTTGACATTAGGTGTACACCTTGATCAGAGACAGGTACCCCCAGTTACTAGGCATAAACGACTAGACCTATTTCAGATCAGAACCCACAAAGGATAGTCTTCACTTTTGACATTAAGGGTACACCTTGATTAGAGGCCAGTACCCTCAGTTACTTGGTGAGGACTCTCCCTATAGATTTGACCCTATGAACAGAGATATTCTGAATCACCTCATGACATGTGAATTCTCCTGCTTCTTTGGAGGAGTTCACAGTTTCTCAGTGCAATCAGCCATTGCTCTGTCACTGTGTTCAGTTCTTAACATTAATGATCTTATTTACTGCTGCCCTTAATTCTTTTAGAGTGATTGTTTAGAAAAATCAGTACACACTCTTATTAGCCTGTTCTAGACATATCCAGTTCAACACATTTAGGCATTACAAAAACTTTTTCTATTTTAGCCATGAGACAAAGATTAAGAGCTATAAAAGTTTTCTTTTATCTCAAATTCTGAAGTGCAGACACTTAACTCTCCAATTTATAAAGGTTAAACCTTTAGTTCCTTTCAATTTGTAAGTGTGATTCTTATAAGTGAACAATTGCAATAATCACCATTCAATGTACTAAACCAGATGCAAAGCTGTTGTTTAGTGAAAATGATGGGGAAAAGATAGCAATTGGCAATATGGTTCAATGAGCAACTGATGTCAAAGAATATGAATCATTTGAATGAGAACACTGAGAAGTGAATAGGATTCAATGAATTGAATAGAACTCTCAGCTCCCCCTGACATCATGATGCAAGAGATATGCTATGCAACATACTGTCCTACATGCAGACTATGCACCAAGGATACATGAGACAAGTATGCAATCAATTCATATTTATGCATCCAAGTTATAAGCATTTTCATCCTTTTTCAGATTTTTCAACATATGATGCAGTGCACTATTCTACATGAAGACAGGACCCATGGTACTCGGCGGAGAACCTGGTCTCAAAGACCATCTCACACATGGTAGAAACCTCTGGGCAGATTTCCTTGCCTTTTAGTAACATACCAATTGATATACCAGGGTTAAGCAAATAATAATGCAATGCAAAGTAGACCTATTATGCATTGAAAAACATGCAGTCTACGATAATAGGCAAATGACAGTCATGCAAATCAGTCCTTTATGTATTTGATCAATTTCATTGACAGTCATGCAAATGATATATGCAAGTACTATACACATGCATTGACTGTATGCACTAACTGACCCATACAAGCTCAGTCCAAGTATGTAATCAAGCATGCAATGCATTGACACAAGACACATGCATTGACTCTAAAAATGATTGTGCAGAGCATCTAACAGCCCATTTATTCAGTGCAATAATCAGTGAGAGAAGAGCATCAGATATATGCAAAGTAAAACTCAGTAGCTGAGTCTGGAATGCAGACTGATCAGCTAGACATGAAGAGAATATCAGACATCAAACGAACAGTTCAACAATTTCAGATATCAAACAGACAAATCAGCATTTTCAGATGATGAAATTTAAAGACAAGTTCAGAACTAACCTGAAATGTAGAATCCTGGGGCTTCCTTTTTAAGTGCCTTGGCTAAATTACCCCTTTTATTTCTCTCACCAAGGCACACCTGTAACATATCAATCAATATGATCTTGCAGGGACCCAAGCAGTCTTGGGTCCTGCACTACCCCTATCAGGTGTTCTAAACATTCTTTTTGCAACATTATCATCAAATTCCATAAAAGAACAATCAGACATACAATGTCCAAAATTTCCACAATAATGACATGAAACAACAGATTGTCTGGTCCTATGATGCTTATCAAAAGAAGCATGAGACCTATGAGATTGAGCATGAGTTGTTCTGTTGTTTACATGGACATTCTGTTTCTTATTCTTCTTCATCCAGCATTCAGCAAATTTGTGACCTGATTTATCACAATTAAAGCATGAAAAGTTCACAGGTCGTTTTGTAGAGAATTTAAAAACTTTGTTATTAACATGACTTACTTGGGCATGCCAACAGTCCTTGACTGTATGGTCATGCCTCCCACATTCGAAGCATTTAAGATGCTTGCTTCTAGATTCATTTTTACCCCAATGATTTCCTGACCAGCACTCAATAGCCTTGTGCCCAGGCTTATTGCAAGTGAAACAAATGATATGCTGATTAAATTTGAGTTTGTTTCTTTTGTGCTCATGATGATTTGGGGTGTATCTGGCATGCATTCTGTCATCAGATTTCAAAGCATAGCACTCATTCATTAAATGACCATACCTACCACAATAATAGCATGAAGCATTAGATTTCCTAGGGGCATGGTTTCTATTAGATGAATTCACAGATGCATGTGAATGAGTACAAGAAGCATGAGCATTTTGCATTGACCTATCAGATTCAGCAAAGCTAACAAATTATAACCAGAATTATTCTTTGCCCTTTTTGTTTGACTCTTTCTTGTCAATTTCTGATTATCCTCAACAAGTTTTATTTGCTTTTCAATTTTCTGAGCTTTAAACTAAAAGACAGATTTTGAAGGCAACTTCTGATTTTCATTTTGTTTTGGGGATTGCCTTGAAGTACCAGCTACATCAGTGCTTTGGACAAAAGTGGTATATAGCTGGTTTTTAGTGATTTTCTTAACATCATAACAGCAATTTGTTCCCCCTTCAGAGTTATCATCCTTCCTCTTCCCAGTAGTTTTCATTTTCCTTTAATCTTGGCAGACTCAATAGCTGAATTTTCCAGATTATGAATTTTATCTTCCAAGCTAGCAATGTGAAGTTTATAACTGGCTATTTCCTGTTCACTGCAATTAACACATTCGCTTAGAACTTGGTTTGTAGTTTTATACTTCTCAATTTCTTGTTCTAGACTGTTCAAAATTTCTGAATTTTCATCATAGACAGCTTTTCCTTTTTCTGTAATGAGAAGTCTTTCAGACAAGCCAGTGTTCAACCACTTTAGTTTTTCAACTTCAGCTTTTAATTCAGTGTTTTCTTCCTCAAGATTTTTATCCTGAATTTCATTATTAGCACATCTCTCTCTTCCAGACATGTGCTCCAATTTTTCAATCAGTTCATCTTCTCTTTCTTCTACTTTAATTTTCTTAGCGAGCAGGTTTTTGTGATCATCTTTAAGTGAGGCAATTTGTTTATTTAGCCATTCATTCTCACTAAAGAGATCTTCATTACGTTCTCTTACAGCTAAGCATATTTTACAATTTGATTTAGCAGAAGAGGACTGTGAAACCTCCTTATTGATTTCATTCATTCTGACCATAAGATTTTTATTTTTCTTTTGAAGATCTTCATTTTTCAATTTCAGTTTGTCCAATTCAGAATTAACTTCAGTCAGTTCTTGCATGCCTTTTAGATGCTCATTTTTCTTATCATTCAGTTGATTCTCAATTTCAGACATTTTGTCTAAGCATGTTTGTGTTTCAATTTCTAGAGATTTGAATGCTTCCTTATGCAATTTACTATCATGATCAAACTCATTTATCATGTCTTCTAAAATAGCACATGCCTTATAAGAATTTTCATCGCTTTTCAGACTATCTCTTAGTTTTGCATTTTCACATTTCAGTTCTCTTATTTCGTACAACATTTCCTTTTTCAATTTTTTCTTTTCAGATTTCAATTGTTCACATTTATTATTGAGTTCCTCATTTATATTCCATAAGTCATCAATTGAAAGTTCTTCAGGTTCAGAGCTTACCTCGGATGAAGTTTCATCATTAGCATTTCTTCTATCAGCCATCAAGCATTTGCTGTGATTCCTGATTAGCTTCAGTTTATCCAAAATGTCTTTGGCAGACCTGCAAGAAGAAATGCATTGAATTAGAGATCTGTCAATTGATTTTTTTAATAAAACTACAGCTCTATTATTGACAGAGTCTTTAAGCTTATCCTTCTTGGTCCATTTAGATTTATCCTTCGACAGTTTGTATGGACCATGAGTTATTACCTTCCACAAATCAGGATCGGTTGTGTTTACATACCGATGCAACTTTTCCAGCCATGGGCCAAGGTCATCACCTCTGTATATCGGAGGATGAGCCATACAGAACACAAGAGGCACACTTATGAAATGCACCAAACAGAAATGCACTAAGACAGTAAATCAAAACGATTCCAAAAGACCCACTCTGAAATGCACTAAACAGTTAGCAGGATCCTCTGCAGATTGTTAGATCTGTTAAGTCAGAGACCGCTCTGATACCAAGTGTTGGGTTCAGTGCAAGTATTCAGAGGGGGGGGTGAATGAATATGGCCTATAAAAATTTCACCCAATTAAAATATTAGGCTCACTAACTATTTAGAATGCTAACTAGACAGATTTATCAAATCTGGAAGACTAATTAGCAGATGCGGAATTAAACAAACAGACAGTGAGCACTCTAACAAGACAAGTTAGACGAACTATAGCTCAATTTGAATTTTGATTACTTAACAGATTAAGACACTCTAAGAGAGCTAATCAACTTTTCTGCTCAACCAGAAAGTCAACACTCAGTGCGCCCCTAATCAATCATCTAACGGAAGCAAACCACAATTATATCAAACCACTGCACAATGGGTTTTTAGGTGGTTCGGTCCAGCAGACCTACATCCACCCCACACTCAAACCGAGTGTGGATTCCGCTGACTCATAGCTTGAACAGCTGGGCATCACAGCTTGCCATACATCCGCTGGGCAACACAGCTTGCCGTCCGAGGAATCCTCCTCGCCCCACTGAACAACACAGCTTGCTGTCTAGTGGAATCCTCCACTGCAAACCGCTGGGCAATACAGCTTAGCCATCCAGAGGCAGCACCTCTGCAATCCGCTGACTAACAGCTTGAACAAAGATGTAAAATAGAAAACAGAAAATAGAACAAGACAGCAATCGGGAAGCTGTAAGTAATGAAGCATAATGTGGCTCTTAAAGAGCTGGGCCTGGATTTGATCGACAGCTCCTGACCCCTCTGAAACCCCTTTGAAAACCTTGATCCTAAGGCCTCCCGGCGTGGCCCTCCCTCGGCGTGAGTCCCGCGCTGAGTGCTACC
This sequence comes from Amorphophallus konjac, assembly GCA_022559845.1. Lineage (NCBI taxonomy): Eukaryota > Viridiplantae > Streptophyta > Magnoliopsida > Alismatales > Araceae > Amorphophallus > Amorphophallus konjac. Next base: position 119,180,737 of record CM040123.1, read on the forward strand.
CGCACCGGTTGAGCTTTTCCCATCACGCCGAGACCCGTCTTCCTTCTCGTGCCGACCTCCATCCATGCCGATGCCCTCAACAGTTCTGAGCCCTATAATCCATGGTCACAAGACCCTATCACTTTGAGGACAAGCAGTATCCTTCACTCAACCCTCATGGGAGCTAAATCGATGGGGTTCAACCTCCCTACATTCTGCAACCCTATTGGCTTGCGGAGTTCTGCCACTGCATGTTCTCCGTCGGCTGTCTAGGGAATATTAATAAATCCCATGATAAGTGGAGATTGTCCCATCGGATTGCGGTCCATTTGGATCTCGGGTTATGCCCATCTTTCCTTTGGCTTCCATCCCGGCACTCTGTGGATGGATGGCCTATACTCTCCCTTTGGCATAGTCCAAAATAAGGGGAGATGCTGCCAAAATTTATTCACAGTCTTTACTTTATCGTATCGTGTGAAGTTTTATTAAACAGATGAATCAACCCCGCTTGGTGTGGCAAAAGCCCTGAGAAAGGCTATCTTAAGGCTCTCTGCTCACTATAAGAGGGTAATATAATCATTATGGTTACACGGTCTCCCTGGACCTTATGTGGATGAGTTTACCCCCATCTTTCAGCTTACCTGAATATCATCCTTTGTGAGCCCATGAAACCCTCACTAAACATAAAAGATCTCCTCAATAAAATCAATCAAACCCACAACCTCACAAATCTCTCAGAATTCATAAACCCTTCTTTTATCGGCGCCAGATGCCTCCCGACGCAGCCCTCTCTCGGTGCGAGTTCGACGCCGGGTGATGGGGACACCGAGAGTCAACCGTGCCGATAACCCTGTGTTCAACGTTGCGCCGGGACCCCACCAGGGCGGCTCATCGTCGCGCCGGGACTCCATCCACGCCGGTTCATCCTAACACTAGCTACCACTCAAACACTCAACTGCCCAGCAGCTTTACTGGGCCTATAACCAGTCTAAACCTGATACCCTAACCTCCGTTGGCCATCATGCCAGTCCTCATCATATCATAGGGGATCATGATTTTTCATCCAAGTCTAAAGGAGCTAAATTAACGAGGTCTTACCCCCACATTGTATCATTTGACTGCAATGCTTTCTTCTAACCCTGCTGGCCCTTGGAGTTCTGCCGATGCATATCTTCCAATGGTCTCCTTAAGGGGATATCAATAAATACCATGACAGTGGACATTGTCCCGTCACACTTAGATCCTCTTGGATCTCGGGCTACGCCCATCTTTCCTTTGGCTTCCATCCCGGCACTCCGTGGATGGATGACCTATGTCCCCACTTGGCATAGACCATGATAAGGGGATATACTGCCAGATTTATGCCATACATTATTATCACATCTTGTGTCGCATGATCATCTATGCATATTTCGCACCCTGCTAGCGAAGTTAGCATCATAGTTTTATCTTGTTTTGCCCTCAAGGCATCCTTTCTTGGCAATTAATCAAGGGTTATCCTCTTTCTTAGAGGACGTAATTAACGTCATAACCTTTATGGTATGACGGACTCCGAGTCCCGACACGAACATCATAATCGACTGACCAAGTCAGGTCGAGCGCATAATAAATTGTCACTCTAGTTACTGGCATGTCAAACAAAAAAATGGCTAATAAATAAATAAATCCATATAATAAATAATTAATTAAAAAATAAAAATAAAAATCAGTTCCCACACCTACTAGAGAGAGAGAAGAGAGGGAGAGGTGAGAGAGGGAGAGGGGGAGCTTCTCACTCCTAGAAAATCACTCAAATTTCTGGAAATACTTCTATTGCAATTAAACATCAAGAGTGACAAATGAGAGAGAGGAGGGGGATATTTATAGACTCACATGACTTTTCACATGACCATACTGACCTTAGACAATTGACATAATGACTAGACAGACAAGGGAGGGGTGCCCTTGGGCCTAGCCCATTGAATTGGGCCCATTAACCAACCTAATCAACCTAATGACATGCAACTTAAGTAAATGACTCACAAACCTAGGTAAAAGACTCAAATAAAGGGTAAATTACATAGTTTATGACTCAAATAAAATATAAAAATTACAAGACTAGACTCAGAAACACATGATGAACACAATGGTGCATATCGACGAACAATCCGAGCCTCGAAAAATAGGGAGGGGCAAGGGATGCCCCCATCACCGGCGCCCCCTCTCTCTCCTCTCTCTTGGCCGCCCCCCTTCTCTCTCCTCCCCACTGTCCACCTCATCATCCACCTCAACCCTAGTTGGCCACCTCATCCACTCCTCACTTGCCACCTCATCCTACCTCTTCATCTCCCTAGAAGCAATAACTATCCCATTTAATCCCACCCATTCTCCCAAGCACCCCTTGGCATTCCCCATACACCTCCTCCATCTCCCAAGATAGAACACCACTCCCCAAGCCACCCTTTCATTCTCCCAAGCACCCATCTACATTCCCCACACACCCTTTCCCCTCCCCAAGACCACAATTAACCACCCCTCTTAACACCCTCCTATCCCCAAGGCCAATTGCGCCCCTCCCTCTCACCCTCCACCCCTGGCTGCACCATCCCCTCTCTCCTCCTGCTAGCTGTGACCCAGCACTCCCACACCCCCTCCCTCACCCTGGGTCGTCCCCCCCGGCCCCTCTCTCAACCAGGAAGCATTCCCGAGTCCATCTCCCACCATACACTCCTCCTAAACCCTCCATTCTTTCCTTCTATTCCCCTACCACCAGCCTGGAACATGTAGCAGCAAAATACTATGAAGTTGCAGAGGCTGCCACATCTTCACCGAGCATATTATGGAGGAGTATCCTATATTGTTGGAAATGTCTTCGAAGCAGCTTTCCATACGTGGTAGTCTCGCCATCAACCGACTTCGGGGCTGCCCAGAGAAGTCGATCTCCAAAAACTGCACATTTCCTCCCAAGTAGATGACCAACAATGACTTGCAGAGGATTCCACGACCAGAACCCTGGGCTTCATGAGGTGCCACTTGGCTGAGGGCTTCTCCTTCAAGTTCCCTTTCATCTCCAAGAAGTATAACCATTTTTGGATCCCGGAGTCAAGAGTTCCGGATTTTCTCCCCAAGGTGCGCCAGGTCAGTTCCCCTGAGCCAGTTCTGACACACCTCCACTATTCTGGTCGTCACAGTTAGCTTCGACCGAAGACGACGGTCCCATTGGACCCGGATCAAAGAGGACTCGTCCACAATTGTAGAGGTTCTAGTCCCGCATTATTTGGAGCTCGGGACTATTCGTGGCGCCTTCGTCTTCCTGCAGCAGCACCCTGGGAACATTCAGAGCAAGAACAATTCGGTCCTGGTCCAGACCCTACCCCAGCCACTGTCGACGTCAAGAAATTCCCCAGATATTTTGACATTCTCCTGGGCCAACCCAGGAGGTTATGGCGCTGGTTTCGTCAACAACGGAGTTCGGGAGAGCCTCTGACAGTGCCTACAGCAACTGACTATCTCGCTGACCAGAGAGCTGGCAGAACCGACGGTCATCTTCCACTCGGCTTTTGCTTAATTCCCCATCCCCGCCTTGTCGGCTTATAGCCCCTCTGATGTGACACACCCTTGGACCAAATTAAATAAGCACAATTTGCAATCAAACGGACCAATATTGGCGGCTACTCTCCCATCGCTCACCCGAACCCGGGGTAACTCGGCGATACCGAGTGGAGGTTGTGTGGGCTGGGCCCTTGCTAGTAGAGGGCCAGCAAAGCCATGGTTGGTTCCCCAAGGATATGGCTGGCCCAACTCAATGAGGCTGACGATGTGCCAAGGGCACGGGTTGCACTCTTAACCCCACGGTGATCTCTTGAAGCAATGGAGCTTAAGGATCGAGCTCTCACTCTCACAGCCAGCGGAGTTTATGAACTAATATTGGGGGAAAAAGCACTAAATAGAGCTAAGGTTGGAGCTCTTACTCGACCAGTTTGAAGAAACCGATCCCGCTCGGAGACGTGGGCGAGCGGGGAAGTGTGGGTTCCCCACATGCCGCGCCGAAGAAGCTTGACCTGCTTAAGTCATTACAACACTACACCCCATGCAAGGGGGGGACCTTGGGGAAGGGGAGTCAATGAATACAACCAAACACTACCTCTCACAGGGAGGGGCTGTAAGCGGCCAGGCAGGGAGGGGGAGAACGCAAATGGAAGCCGAATGGTGGATGATGCCAATTCTGCCCGCTCTCTGTGCGTACAGATAGACTGTCAAAGATGTGGACGCTGTGACCGCTCCCGAATTTTGTTGGGGACAAGACCAACTTGAAAATCTTCGTAGGAGATCTGGGAAGTCGTCCAAATTTTTCCGATTTATCAGGTTGTCGGTGCTGGTTGGAGCAGAGGTATGAACAGGGAAGCAAAGTTCTGGCTCTGTTTGCATCTAGATTACAACAGTAGGAAGACGAAGTCACCCCGAGCGCTCCCGAGCTCTGAATCGGGCTTGGACGATGTCTACGACTTCGTTGTCGAGTCCTCTTCGAGCAGAGAGTAACGGGGATGCCAGGCGATGTAGGGGTAGACCTGAGCAGCCCAAACAGTGCTCGGGTGTCGGGCCAGTCCAGTAGGGGACATACCAGCACACCTCAGGGAGAAAAATGAGAAAATGAACGAAGTGCTGCTTCTTGAAGATGGAAGGAGACTCGTTCCAAAAGCCCTCGGCCAAGCGGCACCTCATGAAGCAGAGGGATGTGGCTGTGGGAGCTTCTGGAAGTGTCCTCTGGCTGCTGTTCGGAGCTATCTTGCGCAGTCGGAGAAGAACGGCTCCCCTGGGCGACCAAGAACTTAGAACGGGACGGAACCACCTCCGTTGCGAAGAGGACGGAGAGACGCTTCCAACGGTAGCTTTTGGGCCCCCAGGGACGTTTGGATGAAGCCAGGGTCACCTCTGCAAGTTTCTATTCCTCTGCTGACTCTGAGCTGCGAACTGGTCAGCTGGGACCTGCTACAAGGCCGGGGAGGAGATGGTGCCAATGGGTGGAGGGGTTGAGGGAAGGGTAGCAGAGGGTGTGGGGAGTCAAGGGGAGGGCTGGGGGTGACCTAAGGCTGGGGGATGTAGGGAATTTCAAATTCAAATGGGTCTTGGGGGCTGGGAGATTGTGTGGGGAAGAGAGGAGATTGTGTTGGAATGGGGAAGATTGTGTTGGAATGGCCAAGGATCTTCTAGGGAGAAGCAAGATTTGGTGGGGATTTGGTGGAGGGGGTTTCCAATACACCTAGGGAAGGGAATGGGGGGTGAGGTGGCAGGTGAGGTGGAGGAGAGAGAGGGTAGGTCACAGCCCCCCTTGTAGAGAGAGAGGGAGAGAGAAAGAGAGAGAGAAAGAGAGTGGGGATTCTCTCCCCTAGGGCTTCTCACCCCTATTGGATTCACTCCACTAGAACTATATAATTTGAACTCTCAAATGGAAATTTGGCATTCATTCATTAATTTGAAATGGGGGGGAATGGTGTCCTATATATAGGTAACCCACATTTGACAACAAGTCCCTGACTCATGCAACAATGACAAATAACCAAGGGGCAGAGGGCGCCCTTGGGCCTAGCCCAATGAATTGGGCCCAATAACAAACTAATCAACCTAATGACACTCAAACTTAGGGAAATAAACAAAAGGCCTAGGGACATGACTCAAATAAAAGGGAAAATACAATGATATGACGTGAAAAATGATTACATAGGACTCAAAATGAATAACTAGACCATGCCGGATGCTACTGGGGCGAGGAGACGAGCCGTGAATGTGGGCATGGGAGGTGATGTCCCCATCATACTCTCGGGGTGCGGAGAACTCGACTCCGTCAAGTAAGAGTCCTTCCCTCCTCGGACGGTGTAGAAGCGATACCACCCGCAAGTCTTCCAAAGGAGACCGATCCATCCACCCGACGAGATAGTGCTTAGTCACCTTGCTCCTGGTGGTAGTGACCTGTTCATCCATTATTTGCTCAATTTGCTCACGCTGGGTTCTCCTGGCTAGAGGACTCTTCTCATGGGTGGGTGCTCTCTCAATAAGGGGTGTGGGCTCAATATCCTCACTGGGTACCACCGTGGGACCCTTATATGGCACTAGGTCGGCTACATTGAATGTGGGACTCACTCCATACTCCTCGGGGAGATCTAACTCATAGGCATTAGCGCCAATGCGCCTCAGACCTGGAAGGGACCAGCCCCACGAGGCCTCAATTTGGAGATGGCTCCCGGGGAGAGTCTCTCCGTCCTCACCATCACAAAGTCACCTACGTGGAATTCTTGATGATGCCTATGGGAGTCAGCCTGGCTTTTATAAGTCTCATTTTCCTTGCTGATGTGCTTGCGAAGATTTTCATGTAATTTTATGAATGCTGACATTCTAGGGGTGATGGGTGGACCTGAGCAACCAAAAGTAGACCAATCATGCTTTGACGCCAAGAAGACTTTGATGGAATGGGGAGGACCGGGGCATCCATAGGTGATCCGGTCATGCATGGGGGTGACAAATGCCGGGGGACCCGTACATTCATGAACACTCCTATCATGCCTACGACCCATGATGAGTGAAGGAGGACCATTACACCTGAATATGGACCAATCATGTATCCTAATTGACATGTGGGTGATATGAACGAGTGGACCTGACTTATGAATCATGCCAAGTGATGTTGTATGCCAAGACGTATGCACTCTTGTGCTAAAGAGGTCCCCTATGTGTGGGCTTTTGGACTTCCATTGGAATGGGTCAAAGGGGTCATGGAAAGGGTTACCAAGGAGAGGAGTTCTATGTCCTCAAGGTCCTCAAATGGTGGTGGATCATCCACCTTTAGTGAAATAAGTGGGCCGAAGTCTTTGGTGAGTGGGTCGACCATAATGGAATGTTTTGGCTTTATTTCCGATATAAGGAACTCCAATTTAAGAATGGAGTCGGGGTCATCGGGTGTGGGAAGGACTATAAGAAGGTCGCTAGTGTAGCAAATAATGGTGCAAATCGAGGTGATGGACCCAACACATAGGTGACGGAAGTCAAGGCTCTTAGGTTGATCGGTTGCCAGGGCCAACACGCTAGTCAGCTCAAGTTGCCACTCTAAGCCCTTAAGAAGATCTTCCCAAGTCTCTACCTCTAAGTAGGATTGGAATGTGGTGCGATAGGAGTTAATGGGTACTAATTGGAAAGGGTGCTCCATGGTTGAGGTTTGTAAGTACAAGGCATGAGGGATGAGTTTTTGCTTGAGCCATTTGATGATGAGTTCTCCCATGGTCACCACTTTTTGGGTGAGATTGAGAGGCTTGGGGGGGTATGGGTTTATTTGGATGGGGATGAGTTGATGTCCTTCCTCCTTATTGATATGAGTATGGATTTCTTTAAAAGTGGGGAAAGGCTTTGGGTTGGTGTTCAATCCCGAGGATTTGGTCTTTTGGGCCGTGGTCACCTCATGTTCACTCATGACCTCGTTCATTCTTTGAAGTGGGTTGAGAGGGCATGGTAGCCAGGTACGGGGCTCCGGTGGGCGAGGGAACACAAGGTTGTTGAAACTATAGGCTCCTCGGAGATGTGTGGGATGAACTAGGCAAGTCCGACGCAATGGGTCGAAGGTGGCATTCCATTCAGCAAGCCATTGTTTCCCTAGGATTAGGCAAGGGCCCTCTAAAGTACCAATTTGACACCATGCTCCATCAAAGTATTTGGCCTTCCCGAACCATTTATGGAATTCAACGAAGACTTGGTCTCCGTTGTGCACAATTTGTCCAGTCGTGGAGAGGGTGGTTATGATATCGGGGGATACCCAATTATCCTCTACCATGTCAATGAAGTCAATTCCTGTGGGGCACCCATTAGGTAGGTATGCTTGGGATATGATGGGAAGTGGGGCCTTTTGGTCCGTAGACTCAATGTCAAGGGGAGGTGGACAATACATGAGACGGTCCATCGAGGACTCTAATGCAAGCGTGCCCATGGACTAGACTCGGAGAGACAAGTCTAAAACTTACTCTGATATCAATTGATGTGACACACCCTTAGACCAAATTAAGCAAGCACAATTTGCAATCAAACGGACCGATATTAGCGGCTACTCTCCCGTCGCTCACCCGAACCCGGGGTAACTCGGTGATACCGAGTAGAGGTTGTGTGGGCTGGGCCCTTGCTGGTAGAGGGCCAGCAAAGCCAAGGTTGGTTCTCCAAGGATATGGCTGGCCCAACTCAATGAGGCCGATGATGTGCCAAGGGCACGGGTTGCACTCTTCACCCCACGGTGATCTCTTGAACCAATGGAGCTTAAGGATCGAGCTCTCACTCTCACAGCCAGCAGACTTTATGAACTAATATTAGGAAAACAAGCACTAAATAGAGCTAAGGTTGGAGCACTTACTAGACCGGTTTGAAGAAACCGGTCCCGCTCGGAGACGTGGGCGAGCGGGGAAGCGTGGGTTCCCCACACGCCGCGCCGGAGAAGCTTGACCTGCTTAAGTCATTACAACACTACACCCCATGCAAGGGGGGACCTTGGGGAAGGGGAGTCAATGAATACAACCAAACACTACCTCCCACAGGGAGGGGCTGTAAGCCGGCCAGGCGGGGAGGGGGAGAATGCAAATGGAAGCCGAATGGTGGATGATGCCAATTCTGCCTGCTCTTTGTGAGTACAGATAGACTGTCGAAGATGTGGACGCTGTGACCGCTCTCGAATTTTGTTGGGGACGAGACCAGCTGGAAAATCTTTGTAGGACACCCGAGAAGTCGTCCAAATTTTTCCGATTTATCAGGTTGCCGGTCCTAGTTGGAGCAGAGACACGAACACGGAAGCAGAGTTCTGGCTCTGTCTGCGTCTGGATTACAACAGTAGGAAGACGAAGTCACCCCGGGCGCTCCTGAGCTCTGAATCAGGCTTGGCCAGAGTCGACGGCTTCATTGTCAAGTCCTCTTCGAGCAGAGAGTCACGGGGACACCAGATGATGTCGGAGTAGACCTGAGCAACTGGATCGACCGGGATGAGCTACAGAGGATTGATCCAGATCTGCTGGATCGATACCAGAGCGACCCGGACCCCTACTCGTCGGGGTCGAGCTTCTCCCACCCGGGGAGAATTGGTGAGGAAACTAGAGCCAGAGAACAGCTCGACTCAGCGAGCCGCAGATACCGGACACGTAGCATGACTCGGTCGACACCAACGTCTTTATGGCTCGGGGACAGTCTGGAGTCTCCACCAGAGCCTTGATACTTTAGTACATATTTATATTTTATACATATTTGGTCATATTTGGTATGTATTTGGGTTGTATTTTGGTTTGTATTATTTTGGGTTTTATAATGGGTCATTGGGAGAATATTGACCAAATATTTGTATTTTTGATTTATTTTGGTCCAAGGGGGGATTAATATGGTCCAAGGGAATTAAAATAAGCCAAGCCTCTTTTGTTGACTTGGAGAGAGGGGCGCCCCCTCCCTTGTCCCCTAGTGGGATTAAATTAATCTCCCTTGTTCCCCACTTCCCCATTATATCCTAATGCGGGACAGACACGCGACCTGGGACTCTAGCTCGCGATCGTCCCTATGCGAGGGAAGACGTGGACCGTGCGCAGTTGAGAAACCGGCAGTGAGTCTCGGGTATCGACCTTTCTGCGTGAACTCGGATCGAGCCACGGGACGGGTTACACTCACTCTCTCGCAGCGGTGATAAAAATAGATATCGAGCTAATTACCTATCACATGCAGCGGCATTCAAAAGGTATACGATAAGAAAAATGCGATAAAGAGTGGGAGCGAGTTTACCTCCACGCTCCGGGCATGGGGAAGACGATCCCGGCCAAGACAGTAACTCCTGATTAAACAATTATTATAATAATTACAGAAATGGTTTCTACTGCCAACTCCACGCAGGGAGATAAAGGGCTACAAATGGGGCCCGGGAGGACCGAACTTGGGTTGACGGGCAGCGTTTTGATGTAGCATCAGTGGCACGCGTATTCATGAACGTGGGGCCCACGTGCTCATTGGCGGGTCCGAGTGGGCCTGGAGTGGTACCGCTGTGACGTTGTCTCCTGGAGAGGCGCTCCCAGGGACGGCGGCACGCCGGTTTGCCTCGCGGAAGGCGAGTCGGCTCCAGTCTTCACTGGTTGACCTTACTGCCCACTGATCTGAAGCTGCTGTTTTACAGCGCGCGACCCGACGAGATCTGCTGCTGCGATCACTCCTGACGTCAGATCGACACACAAGAGATACCATTGGAAAACTCTTTCAAAATACCTCGATCTATGGCTAGAGGCAGAATTTTAAATTTCTTGGATCTGGCCTTGATAGATTTTACAAGCTGCTGTTGGACAGGACCTGAAATCTTAGGATAGAACTAAGTTTTCCTGAGACTTGGCATTGACCGTGCCTCAAACCTCATATCTGGAACTTGGACTCTTCACGAAAGTTGTAGAGGTGGAAACAAGGAAAACGAGAATAATTTGTATTTGGCTTTTAGTGGAGGTTTCGATTTTTTGAAGATTTTACACTGACTAGGGGTCGGATCTGAACTGCACAGGACAGAACAGATTTGAGAAAAGATAGAAAATTTTAAAAATACAAAAAGGACTCTAGAAATTTCAAGAAATTTCTTGGAGGATGGGGTTGGTGAACAAAACTCTCAATAAAATTGGGCATCCAAGAAAATAAGAGAAAGGGGGTCGAAGCTTGGAAACACAAGGTTGCTGTGACAGGATCTGAACAGAAGACAAAACTGAAATACTGAAGAACACGAAAATGGAAAAATACTTAACGATGGGTAAATGACTGGATTTTTTTGTGGAGGTTAAGGTGGACGTGGATGACTCACCCTCCAAGTTTGGACTCGATCTGAGCTCTTGATGGAGTGCTAAAATTCGAGCTTTGAGGATCTATCCTGATGTAGATAGAACTCCGAGGTTGATGATGGCGGCGCGATGGCGGTGCGATGGCGGCGGCGGCAGAAATAGAATTCAGAGGATCAGAGGAGGAGGTAGAATGGGTCTCACACCCAGGATTGTTGGAGGAAGAAGAAGAACCAGAGGGAGAGAGGGGAGAGGGGCCCACCCTCCAAGGAGTTTCCAACCAAAATTCACTCAATTTTCATTCATTAATTCTTACAAAACACTATACATGGGCTTATATAGAAGGGGAGGAAGGGGGAGGGGGTTGGGATTTCGTCGGAGAGAGTGGAGGTGTAGCATTTTCTTCCCCCATGTGGTCAATTAGCCTAAAAAAATAAAATACAAAATATCATTTTAATGGGGGGCACCCCCTTGACTATGAAGGAGCCATTTTGGACTTTTTAGTCCATTTGTCCCCCATGTGTCTAATTGAATGTCAAACCATCTACAAGCCACCTAGGATGGTTGACCAGCCCCACATGGCTTAGGTGGACCAATGGGGAAGGAGTGAGGGCCCCCTTGCTGGACCTACTGGTATTTTGCAAATAAACCCGAAGATCTTTAGGGAATGACACATTGGCTGATAAAGCCTTATAATTGTAAACATACTTTCCCAAGGATGTAAAAGTAAACAAAAGGACACACATGTAAAATAAAATGTTAGTGCTCTTGCTCTGATGTCCCTATCATTTCTCCCCGGGTGGGAAGAACTCGACCCAATCGAGTAAGGGGTGCGGCTGCTCGAGTAGCTCCGGTGGATGCATCACCGAACCTGGAAGCGCGGAGTACGCTCCACTCCAAGTAATAGACACCTGCTCATCCCGTATAGATTCGATATGCACACGCTGCTTGGAAATGAGGCTAAAGGTGGACACTCTGGGGTGGGGTCACTCTCAAATGAAGGGAGACGGCACAAAGACACACTAGGAATCACCGCTTGTCCCTTATGTGACTAGATCCGATATGTGAAGTAGAACCGATCCCAAAGTCCGACAAGTCTCATACTCAAAAGAGACTAATAATACGAGCGTACAAAACTTACTCGACTCGATGTATGCACAAACACACGACAGACAAACGAAACAAAGACTCACAAAGACCCTAAATAAACCTAATGTTAGTCCGACCTACGCATAGGCGATGGTGGACCAGGACACCCGAATATGTGCCATGCATGCATTTGACGTAACCGGATGTTAACGCCATGTGGAACTCCTAGACCTCCTAAAGTGGACCATGCATGCATATTGGACTTAGATGTGGGAGGGTCCGAGGTACCAAATGCATCTTCTTCCTTTCCCCTAGATGATGGGGTATCTTGCAAGTGAACGGGCTTGGTGGGTGTAGATGACCCGGCCCGTGGGGAAGAGGTGGTAGTGGACTCCCTCGAAGAAGTGAAGTATATATGGTGGGTCAAGGGGTCAACTAGGGAATGCGTCAAAGGGATCAAAGAATGTATGACCCCTTGTGGTGGGTTCTTACAAGTCACGATCCCATGTAAGGAAGTCTTGAAGGTGTAGATGGTCACCTTCATGTAGTGTGGTAGGTGGGACGGTGATCATATGTAGGAAGTATGATTCCTCCCTCGGACAAAAGGGTATGAAGTCGGACTCAGCCGGTGATGCGGAACGGGGACACACGGGCTAAGACCTACGACTACAACGAAGTGCGGCCAGCACTCGCACGCCAAAGGCAAGCCGGGCGGCTGACTTCCGTAACGTTCCTCCGGGTGGAGGCGTCTCTCAACAAGAAATCCAAGCCCAACGACCGTCCCTAAGAGGGAAGCGCGGGGATCTCAGCGGCTAAGGAACCACCGTACGACTAGGGGAGTCTAGTTCGAGCTCGGTGCTCATTAGGGGCACGGGACGGGTGCTCTCAACTCACATTCGCGCGGTGAATTACAAAGTAGCTAGGATCCTACACGCTCACGCGACATATAGAATAGCATACTAGTAAAGCAAAGCAACAGAGTAGGAGCGTCGCGCGTACCTCCACGCCTAGGCGTGGGGAAGAAACCCCGGCCGAGATCAACAACCCCGATACACACGACACATAATAATACAATGCCAACCAAAATGCCCACTCCTCGCAGGGAGATAATAGGCTACAACAGTAGACTTTGGGGTTGCCGATGCACGGGCTGACGGGCGGCACTCGGTGAAGGGTTGGCCGCGAGGAGGTTCCCGAACGGTAATCTGCCGGTTCGCAGCAGCGCGCAGGTCGCCGGAGAACTCTACCACGAGCCGGTCCGGAGTCCGAATGGGACGCCGTCAGTGGGAGTGCGAAGCCAGGTCATAGGGGGACCCGTCGGCCAAAGCGGGTGCACAGATTCGCACCGTGATGGCCGTGAGGTTGTCTGCAATCCGTGACTGGTTTCCTGCACACGGAACAGCGCGCTCGAGCGAGAAAATTAATAACTTAATGCTCCGGCGTGCGAACGTGATTCCGCCTGTGGGAGGACGACGGGGACTCGTAGCAGAAACTTCTGATTAAAGGGTTTGACCAGATTGCGTCGAGGTAAGCCGTGGTGGCTTCTGCAACATGTCACTGGTACTGGGGTCGGACTGCACATGATCAGTCTGCGCGGTCCCACGAGAATGAACGTCAAGCACAGCACAATCGTCAAAATTACGCGAGACTTGCGGCGTTGGAAAGAGGACGAAAAGTTGTTCGAACCATCAGAAGATGAGCCTCATCACGCCACCAGGATGGGTGCAGTCGGAACAGTGGTAAGCTTCTGTCCTCTGGGTGAGCAGTCGGACAGAGGTACGATGGCTGTGGTGAAATTTTCTGAAACGAGGTCGGAATCCGACGAAACCACCTGGGTTGGTTCCGGGACGCCGAGGGCTACAACGTTGAAGAAGAAGACTTGGGCAGAAAATGGATGTAGAAATCGTGACAAGAACAACACCCAACTGCACCCTCTGGGCGGGTTGATTCGAATGGATTCTGCGCAGTCGTGGGAGAATGGATGCCACGAACAGTGCCGAAGTCGAAACAAGGCGAGACCACCTCTGGATCGAAGAGGACTCGGGGAGGAACAAACTCACAGAAGAACTCTCGGCCTGATTCGCACTGTGGACGTCGAGGTCGCCTCTGCAAGTAGGGATTCAATTCTGCCTCGGATCTGCAGGGTGCAGATTATCTTGATCTTCAAGCTTGATGGTGGAGATGAAGACTAGGGCTTGCGAGGGCGGCGTGGAGGAACATGGAGGATGGATGCCTTGGCGTCGCACCAAGGGGATGGGGAGTCGCACCCCAGGTTGATCCCGTCGCAGGAGCAAGGAGGAAGAGAGGGGGGAACCTCGGCGTCGCACCGAGGGGTGGGGAGTCACACCCCGGGCTTGCTCCCGTCGCAGGAGCAAGGAGGAACAGGGAGGAGGGCGCAGCCACCTTCAAGGAGAATCAGCAATTTTTTTTTTCTTTCATTCATAATAATCCTCCAAAGAAAAATACAAACCTTTTATATGGGGAGGGGGAATGCTAGGGTTGAAACCCTAGCCAAGAGGGAAAGGGGGGGTGCGCAAGGTGCTTGGGGAAAAGGGGGGGTGCGCACCACTCCAACATTCTAGGAGGAGATTGGGGATGGGGGGCGGCCAAAGGAGGGAGGGGGTGGTCGGATGGGGAAGGGAAAAGGGGGGGCCGCACCCCTCTTCGTATAATCTAGGAGAGGGGCGGCTGCCACCTTCCAAGAGGAGGGAAAAAGGGGGGGCGCCCAAAACCCTAACCCTAGGGAGGGGGGGCGCAATTCCCCAGGTGGGCCAAGCCTTGGTTGGCCAGCCATGCCAAATGGGCCAAGGCTTGAACCAAGAAAGTGGCCCAATAGCCCTATCTCCTACCTAATAAGCATAAAAATGACCCAACTAAAGCCTAATTGGCTCCAATTGGCCTACAAAGGTCCACAAATAATAAAAAGTGTCCACGCAGGGACTAATCCAAGGCCCACCATGGCCTAAAGCATGAAGATAACTCCGCTAGTCCGCCAAGTGATCGCCGAGCCAAAGGGATGCCGGCGTGGTCCGTGTACTCCATCGTGAGCTGCGGCGCGTGTCCTCACCAATTCTCCCCGGGTGGGAAGAACTCGACCTTGTCGAGTAAGGGTCCTGGTCACTCCAATAGCGCTCCAGCAAGTCCGGGTCGATCCTCTCTAGCTCTCCACGTGTGATCCAGGTGTCATCTGTCGCAGGGTGCCCTCTCCAACGCACTAGGAAGTGTTGGTAGGCTCCGCTCCTGGTAGTGGTCACCTGCTCATCCAGTATGCAATCTATATGCTCGCGTTTCTGTAATGGGGCTGTAGGAGGTGGACGCTCCGAAGGTGTAACACTCTCAAGAGGAGGGGAGGGCTCAAAAGGCTCACTGGGAATCACCGCGGGGTCCCGATATGCCACTAAATCTGAGACATTGAACATCAAACAGATCCCATAGCCTTCTGGCAGCTCAATCTCATACGCATTCGACCCAATTCGCTTCAAGACTCGGAAGGGTCCAGCACCGACGGCCTGGAGTTTCTTCACGGCCCCTGAAGGAAACCGTTCAGGTCTGACCCTGATCATGACGTACTCTCCCTTACGGAACTCATGGGTGTGTCGATGCGCGTCAGCTAACTCCTTATAACGTGCGTTGCTGGCCTTAAGGTGGTGATGATGTAGACTCCGAATAAGATGGGTAGACTCATACCTACGTGAATGCAAGGGTGGTCCTGGACATCCAAATATGGATCTAATATACCTATGACATCTACCAGACTTGACAACATGTTGAGGACCTGGACAACCAAAGTATGACCTATCATGCACATGTGTCCTACTAAATATGGTAGACTCAAGAGGACGAATAACCCCAAACTCACTCATGACATTACCCCTATATGATGAGGGACATGGAGAAACATGAGAGAGAGACATGTGTCTCTGGCCTCTTAAACTCTGGCGTTTGGATGTATGCAAGGTGAGGTGTTGACTAGCAGGTCTGGATGGGGTGTGATAATAGACCTCCTCGACAAGGTGGGGAAAAGAATACGAGTCGAGAGGCTCACTAGGGAGGGGATCGAATGGGTCAAAGAAATGATGACCCCTCCCGATAGGTCCCTTTACTATACTTGCCCATGTCTGACATTCACCCAGGTGCAGATGATCACCTTCAGGCGCTCTAATATATGGGGCAAGGGGCTCATGAGGGAGGCAAGGAAAGCTAGGTTCCTCCCTCGGGACCGTGATACCATAAGAGGGGACAAAATCAACCTCCATGGGTATGGGAATGAATAAAAGGACCTCAGAGGTGATATGTCCGATGGTGTAGACTGAGGTAATAGACCCCATAGCAGGGAATGTAAAGCTATGACTATAGGGTTGGTCAGACCCTAAGGTCAACATATATGTCAACTCCCATTGATAATCTAAACTCCTAAGGAAGTCCTTTACATTTTCAAGAAAGTAGAAGGACCGAAAAGTGGTGTGAAAGGAGTAAAGGGGTACAATTGGGAGAGCTGGCTCCATGGATGGGTAGCAAGGGATTGGAGCATCTAGAATTAGGCCCTTCCTTAACCAGCTAGCTAAAGGCTCTCCAATGATAAGTTTGCCTTTGGAAGGAAAGGATGGCTCAAGATGAGGATTGAAGGGAAAAGGTCGTTGCAAGGTTGGGGCTGGGGTGACTAATAGACTGGTGTCATTGGATGGTGCCTTACCTTGGCCCACTAGGATCTCTATGGGATCGCTCTCTAACTCCTCAACCTCAGTTAGGTACTCCTCAGCCAACTCCTGTTCAGCCTCGTAAGTCACTGGAACAAACCCAGGTGGGGCATCCGCTGAATGTGTGTCCTCCAAGATAGGGGAACGTGAAGGACACTGGTCAGAGAACCGAGCATCCCCACTACAGGGGCCCATAGGGGTGGGCCCCGGGAGTGGTGGGGGACATGAGCCCGGAGGTGGCGTGGATCGCTGGGGGTGGGTGGCTAGCTACATGGAGGTGGTCGGCGCAGCGCCGTCGTGGAAGACGAACTCGCCTGGAAGGTGAGATGGGTGTAAGGTGCAGGTCCTCCTGTCCAGGTCGATGGTCGCTCTTCTCTCCTCCAACCAAGTTTGCCCTAAAATGATGCATGGACCAGCAAGTGTGCCGATCTTACACCATGCACCATCGTTATATAGAACGGGGCCGAACCATCGTTGAAAATCGACAAAAGCTAAGCCACCGCGGACAACAATCTCCCCAATCTTAGAGAGAGACTCAACAATGTCCTGTGAGACATAATTATATGGAACCTTACTGATGAAGTCGATCTCCGTATGCAACCCATTAGGTAGGATGGCTACGGATACGACAGGGCGCTGGAATGACTCGGTCATCGGTATAGGGATCGGGTCTCCAGACGACTGAGTGGTAGGGGCGACACCCAGGGGTCGTGCCATGAGAGCCTCGACTCGGGCCACCAGGGATGACCAATCTGACACGTGGGCTCGAGGAACTGCCATGGGGCTGGCGGGAAGCTGGACATGAAAGACTCAACGAGACAAGGATAAAACTCTAACTAGACACAAACCTAAAATGACAATGCAATGGTAGGTTACCTAGATGAACTAAGAGACTCAATGCACCCTAGACAACCTAAAGACTCAAATGACCTAAGACCCCAATTTGTTAGAACAAACTGGTTCCCTAGGCTCTGATACCAATTTGATGCGGAACGGGGACACACGGGCTAAGACCTACGACTACAACGAAGTGCGGCCAGCACTCGCACACCAAAGGCAAGCCGGGCGGCTGACCTCCGTAGCGTTCCTCCGGGTGGAGGCGTCTCTCAACAAGAAATCCAAGCCCAACGACCGTCCCTAAGAGGGAAGCGCGGGGATCTCAGCGGCTAAGGAACCGCCGTACAACTAGGGGAGTCTAGTTCGAGCTCGGTGCTCATTAGGGGCACGGGACAGGTGCTCTCAACTCACATTCGCGCAGTGAATTACAAAATAGCTAGGATCCTACACGCTCACGCGACATATAGAATAGCATACTAGTAAAGTAAAGCAACAGAGTAGGAGCGTCGCGCGTACCTCCACGCCTAGGCGTGGGGAAGAAACCCCGGCCGAGATCAACAACCCCGATGCACACGACACATAATAATACAATGCCAACCAAAATGCCCACTCCTCGCAGGGAGATAATAGGCTACAACAGTAGACTTTGGGGTTGCCGATGCACTGGCTGACGGGCGGCACTCGGTGAAGGGTTGGCCGCGAGGAGGTTCCCGAACGGTAATATGCCGGTTCGCAGCAGCGCGCAGGTCACCGGCGAACTCTACCACGAGCCGGTCCGGAGTCCGAATGGGACGCCGTCAGTGGGAGTGCGAAGCCAGGTCACAGGGGGACGCGTTGGCCAAAGCGGGTGCACAGATTCGCACCGTGATGGCCGTGAGGTTGTCTGCAATCCGTGACTGGTTTCCTACACACAGAACAGCGTGCTCGAGCGAGAAAATTAATAACTTAATGCTCCGGCGTGCGAACGTGATTCCGCCTGTGGGAGGACGACAAGGACTCGTAGCAGAAACTTCTGATCAAAGGGTTTGACCAGATTGCGTCGAGGTAAGCCGTGGTGGCTTCTGCAACATGTCGCTGGTATTGGGGTCGGACTGCACAGGATCAGTCTGCGCGGTCCCACGAGAATGAACGCCACGCACAGCACGATCGTCAAAACGAGGCGAGACTTGCGGCGTTGGAAAGAGGACGAAAAGTTGTTCGAACCATCAGAAGATGAACCTCATCACGTCACCAGGCTGGGCGCAGTCACAACAGTGGTAAGCTTCTATCCTCTGGGCGAGCAGTCGGACCGAGGTACGATGGCCGTGGTGAAAATTTCTGAAACGAGGTCGGAATCCGACGAAACCACCTGGGTTGGTTCCGGGACGCTGAGGGATACAATGTTAAAGAAGAAGACTTGGGCAGAAAACTGATGTAGAAATCGTGACAAGAACAACACCCAACTGCACCCTCTGGGAGGGTTGATTCGAATGGATTCTGCGCAGTCGTGGGAGAACGGATGCCACGAACAGTGCCGAAATTGAAACAAGGTAAGACCACCTCTGGATCGAAGAGGACTCGGGGAGGAACAAACTCACAGAAGAACTCTCGGCCTGATTCGCACTGTGGACGTCGGGGTCGCCTCTGAAAGTAGGGATTCAATTCTGCCTCGGATCTGCAGGGTGCAGATTATCTTGATCTTCAAGCTTGATGGTGGAGATGAAGACGAGGGCTTGCGAGGGCGGCGTGGAGGAACATGGAGGATGGATGCCTTGGCGTCGCACCAAGGGGATGGGGAGTCGCACCCCAGGTTGATCCCGTCGCAGGAGCAAGGAGGAAGAGAGGGGGGAACCTCGGCGTCGCACCGAGGGGTGGGGAGTCACACCCCAGGCTTGCTCCCGTCGTAGGAGCAAGGAGGAACAGGGAGGAGGGCACAGCCACCTTCAAGGAGAATCAGCAATTTTTTTTCTTTCATTCATAATAATCCTCCAAAGAAAAATACAAACCTTTTATATGGGGAGGGGGAATGCTAGGGTTGAAACCCTAGCCAAGAGGGAAAGGGGGGGTGCGCAAGGTGCTTGGGGGAAAGGGGGGGGTGCGCACCACTCCTAGATTCTAGGAGGAGATTGGGGATGGGGGGCGGCCAAAGGAGGGAGGGGGTGGTCGGATGGGGAAGGGAAAAGGGGGGGCCGCACCCCTCTTCCTATAATCTAGGAGAGGGGCGGCTGCCACCTTCCAAGAGGAGGGAAAAAGGGGGGGGGCACCCAAAACCCTAACCCTAGGGAGGGGGGGCGCAATTCCCCAGGTGGGCCAAGCCTTGGTTGGCCAGCCATGCCAAATGGGCCAAGGCTTGAACCAAGAAAGTGGCCCAATAGCCCTATCTCCTACCTAATAAGCATAAAAATGACCCAACTAAAGCCTAATTGGCTCCAATTGGCCTACAAAGGTCCACAAATAATAAAAAGTGTCCACACAGGGACTAATCCAAGGCCCACCATGGCCTAAAGCATGAAGATAACTCCGCTAGTCCGCCAAGTGATCGCCGAGCCAAAGGGATGCCGGTGTGGTCCGTGTACTCCATCGTGAGCTGCGGCGCGTGTCCTCACCAGCCGGCATGGGGAGGAATAAGAGAACCTCTGTGGTGACACAACCCATGGTGCATACGGAGGTAATGGACCCTAAGACCGGATGGGTGAAGCTAAGACTAGCGGGTTGGTCGAAGCCTCGGGCCAATGAGTGCGTCAGCTTCCATTGCAAGTCTAATCCCTCAATAAGGTCATCCAATGTATCAACATGGTGACTAGACCGAAAGATAGTGTGGTAGGAGTTGATGCGTACTAGTGGTAGGGTGGGGTCCATAGATGGATATGAAGGCGGGACCAAGCCATGTTTGAGCCAGCTAAGAAGTGGCTCGGCTACGAAAGGCGTACCCGTTAAAAATACGAGTGGCTCGGGATGAAGTGGCTCCAAATGAGATGATTCCGAATAAAGATCGGCAGTAGATGACAGTGGAGCTTTAGGGAAGGGGTTCCCCGACTGAGGTGGGGAAGGCCGTGGTGTAGGCGGTTTACCGGATCGGGACTCGGCTGGGAGGTAGATGCTTGCCGAAGGGCAGCATACCGAGAAATCCGAGAATCAAATGGTTCGACCTCTAGAGCGACCTTATAAGACAGCGCCAGAGAGAACACGTTGCGGCTAAGACATTCAATTTGGAAGTGTAGCCGCAAACCTCTCCGGAACTGAAAGGCAATCATGGTGCTCTCCTCTCCAACTCCATATTCCAACTGGTACTTATCATAGTCCCGAATGTACTCAGACACGGACCTATCGCATTGGGCGGGTCGGCACGGGTTGGCCATAGGTGCCCAAAAGATGGGAATGGATCCCTAGGAATGGATATGCAAGGCCATTTTTGTTTTTTTGTTTTTTTTATAAGCAAAATGGTATGCCAACTAATGCAAGCACCTAGACACGACTTAGAATGCGATGCAAATGCAAAGTTGGAATGCACTAACTAATGCACACTAAGGACCCTAGACTTAAACCAAGACTCAGTACGTGGCGGATTTAATCGATCTGAAGATCACTCGTGCAAGTGTGCGGCTTTCTCGATAGGCGTAGCCTAACGTTCGGACAATTCCTTTTGATATACTGATTAATGGTATGCAAATGTGACACTTAGACCGACTTAAACGACTCTTTTTTTGTTTTATTTTCTACCCTAGACTCAACCGGACGCTCTGATACCAAATTGATACGGGATGGACACGCGACTTGGGACTCTAACTCGCGATTGTCCCTATGCGAGGGAAGACGTGGACCGTGCGCGGTTGAGAAACCGGTAGTGAGTCTATGGTATCGGCCTTTCCCCGTGAACTCGGAACGAGCCACGGGACGGGTTACACTCACTCTCTCGCAGCGGTGATAAAAGTAGATATCAAGCTAATTACCTATCGCATGCAGCGGCATTCAAAAGGTATACGAGATAAGCAAAATGCGATAAAGAGTGGGAGTGAGTTTACCTCCACGCTCAGGGCGTGGGGAAGATGACCCCGGCCAAGACTGTAACTCCCGGTTAAATAATTATTATAATAATTACATAAATAGTTTCTACTGCCCACTCCACGTAGGGAGGTAACAGGCTACAAATGGGGCCCGGGAGGACCGAACTTGGGTTGACGGGCAGGGTTTGATGTAGCTTCAGCGGCACGCGTATTCACGAACGTGGGGCCCACGTGCTCATCGACGGGTCCGAGTTGGCCCGGAGTGCTACCGCTGTGACGTTGGCTCCTAGAGAGGCGCTCCCTGGGATAGCGGCACGCCGGTTCGCCTCGCGAAAGGCGAGTCAGCTCCGGTCTTCACTAGTTGACCTTGCTGCCCACTGATCTGAAGCCACTGTTTTATAGTGCGCGACCCGGCGAGATCTGCTGCTGCGATCACTTCTAACATCGGATCGACGCACAAGAGATACCGTTGGAAAGCTCTTTTAAAATATCTCGATTTACGGTCAGAGAAAGAATTTTAAATTTCTTGGATCTGGCCTTGATCGATTTTGCAAGCTGTTGTTGGACATGACCCGAAATCTCAGGACATAACTAAGTTTTCTTGAGAGTTGGCGTTGACTGTACCTCAAACCTCAGATATGGTACTTGGACCCTTCACAAAAGTTGTAGAGGTGGAAACGAGGAAAACGAGGATAATTTGTATTTGACTTGTAGTGGAGGTTTCGATTTTTGGAGGATTTTTATACTGACTGGGGGTCGGATCTGAACTACACAGGACAGAACAGATTTGGAAAAAGACAGCAATTTTTAAAAATACAAAAAGGACTCTATAAATTCCAAGAAAATTCGTGGATGATGGGGTTGGTGGACAGAACCCCCAATAAAATTGGGGACCCAAGAAAATAAGGGAAAGGGGGTCGAAGCTTGGAAACACAGGGTTGTTGTGACAGGATCTGAACAGAAGATAGAACTAAAATACTGAAGAACACGAAAATGGGAAAATACTTAACGATGGGTAAATGACTGAATGTTTTTTGTGGAGGCTGGGGTTGACGTGGATGACTCACCCTCCAAGTTTGGACTCGATCGGAGCTCTTGATTGAGAGCTAAAATTTGAGCTTTGAGGATCTGTTCTGATATAGACAGAACTCCGAGGTTGATGACGGTGGCGCGATGGCGACGGCGGCGGCGGCAGAAATAGAATTCAGAGGATCAGAGGAGGAGGTAGAATGGGTCTCACACCCTAGGTTGCTAGAGGAAGAAGAAGAACCAGAGGGAGAGAGGGGCGCACCCTCCAAGGAGGTTCCAACCAAAATTCACTCAATTTTCATTCATTAATTCTTACAAAACAATATACATGGGCTTATATTGAAGGGGAGGAAGGGGGAGGGGGTTGGGATTTCGTGGGAGAGAGAGGTGGGGTAGCATTTTCTTCCCCCATGTGGTCAATTGGCCTAAAAAAATAAAATATAAAATGTCATTTTAATGGGGGGGCACCCCCTTGACTATGAAGGAGCCATTTTGGACTTTTTAGTCCATTTGTCCCCCATGTGTCTAATTGAATGTCAAACCATCTACAAGCCACCTAGGATGGTTCACCAGCCCCACATGACTTAGGTGGACCAATGGGGAAGGAGTGAGGGCCCCCTTGCTGGACCTACTGATATTTTGTAAATAAACCCAAAGATCCTTAGGGAATGACACATTGGCTAATAAAGCCTTACAATTGTAAACATACTTTCCCAAGGATATAAAAGCAAACAAAAGGACACAAATGTAAAATAAAATGTTAGTGCTCTTGCTCTGATGTCCCCATCATACCCCCTTGACTAAGGGTATCTTAGGTCATTAGCCAAGGTCTAGGGTTTGAGTATAAGACCTCTCTTGTGGCATTTTATGTAGAATTAATGATGAAATATTTTGGGAAAATGCCTCAGGCGCACCTCCCCCTCTCCCTCTCTTGCTAGTTCTTCTTTTTCTTCCTCCATGCTACATCAGATCTAGGGCTGAAACCCTAATATTTCTAAGAGATCTTCCTCTCCTTCTCTTCCCCTGTCTGCTGCAATCGATCACCGCCGCCGCCGCCGCCTCCGTTCGTGCCGCCATCAAGCCACCACAACCTGGCTTCCACCCTATTGTCCTGAATTTCGGGATTCCTAGACAGCAGCTCAGTAAAAAGGTTGATACCAAAGATCTGACCGTCGGATCATCCTCATCATTTGAGGGCGTCTTCCCCCAGTTCTCCTTCAATCTTAATTTAAATTTCACGTCGATCAGGTTTCCTTTGCCATCCTCCTAGGCGTTTCTTTTCCCCTCTCACAGTCTGCCTGTGTGTAGATCTACGAGGTAGTCTGTTGGTAGCCGAATTGTCCACCCCCTCAAACGTTGTTAGAAAAATACAAAAACATTATGGTGTGATCATCTCCTTCCCCCCTCCCTCCATAAAAATCCCTAAGCCCTAGATCCTCCAATTGATTTTTTGTCAAACCCCATAAACAGATAGGTCCCATTCTGCCATGTATGTTCTGTGTTCCGGGACAGAAACAACAGCCAACTAGCAGAGGTTTTCATTTTCAACCCAGCCGTTGAATGTACATGATTTTCGATTATGTTGAAGCTCTTCAAGTCTTGTTTCCAACGGCACTAATCTCGCGCCGATCCAAAATCGGATCTAGCCGTCCCAGCCATTTTCGTGGGAGCGCACATTTCTGCCCCGAGGCTGGCCTGCAAAAAGGGGTCATCGGATAATTCCAGGGAAAATACGTTGGGATAGCTTCAGCGACCGCCACTCCCGGGGGTCGACCAAGGACCCTTTTCCACCGTCTCGGTGCACCGCTGCCTTCAGAAGATCCCATGAGGTCGACGTCCCTTTGGACGTCCATGTTTGCTGTCCTGCCAGCCAGCAATTCGCAGAATCGGAGCCACTGCCCGCCACCACTCGGAACCCGCCGCCTTGCTGCCCGCCAACCCAAGTTTGGTGCTCCCGGTGCCATTGTGTAGCCCTTTACCTCCCTGGGTGGAGTGGGCCGTAAAATCTTTGTTTTAACTTAATTTTTACCATTGTACAGGGAGTTACGGGACTTGGCTGGGACGTCTTCCCCACGCCCCGAGTGTGGAGGTACATTCGCCTCTCTACTTTGTCTTACTTGCTTAGCTAGTATAAGTTCTTAATGCCGCTGCATGTGAGTTAGTAATTTCCTAGCTAGTTAAAAATTAGTCACCGCTGTGGGTGAGTTGTGAGTGCGAGACCCGTCCCGTGACTCATTCCGAGCACGAGAGTGAGTTGATCACCTGACACTCAAAGCCGGTTATTCAACCGTGCAAATAGTCACGTTTCCATCGCCGGGGATGACCGTGAGTTTAGCGCTTCTTGTTTGGGGCATGTTCGCCTCTTCTGGAGCTATTTAGGTGCCGCGTTGTTGTGTTGTTACTGGTCGCATCGTGTCTTTAGTCGTGTCGTCTTATAGAGTCCAAGGTTTGCAACAAGTCCGAGTCGAGTCTCATTGTCGTCTCGCATCAGATAGCATGCAGGAATAATAGGAATAAGCAAAAATGTAGAAATAAGAGCAATCCTCGGGATGCGTACCTGTGACTGGAGAAACAGTCATCTGGGGACCGCTAGAGAGATAAGATGGTCTATCGCTAGACTGCTTTTAAGCCGTAAACGGCCAGGAGGAGACCGCTAGGGAACCAGAGAGTAGAAACAACAGGGAATAAAATGGGAAAACTGAGGAAGACACAGGACAAACTGGGAAAAACAACTAAGAGCAGGTCTAACAATCACTCAACACGAATGGCACTAGATGTCCCACCGTGATCGTCAAAAAAATAGAGGTTGTAGATATTGTGAAGTGGTGTGATGAGGTGTGTGAGATAGAGGTGTGATGTGTGATATTTGCTGACTAAAGCAAGCAATAACATGAAGTATAAAGCATGTGGGCATGTCATCTCAACAATGTAAAGAAAAACAATAGAAGGAACCAAACACATGCTGTGGGCGTGGACAAAGAAAGGAATAAAGTAAACACACACTGTGGGTGTGGAGCAACTAAAAGAACAAAGGAAATAAAAGGATATGGAAGAATATGATGATAAGTACCCAAAGAAGAAAGATGTGATCGCCACCAAAGTAAGTAATGCAGCAAAACTACACCACGTGCCTTGGAAAGAAGCCGAGTGAAGCACACTCGCCCGCGGGAGAGAAAACCCAGGAGCAGACGCGAAAACGGTCCTGATGCGACCGCAAGGCGAAGAAAAAGGGTCGACCGATGGACCTCAAGGGAAGGCAAATGGTCTGGCGACGACCGCTAAGCGCACCCAGAAAAGTGCGATGTGGAACTCAAATCTCCACCCCTCCTGGCCGGCCAAAAGAGTTGGGCCTCGTGTAATGAGCTCTGTAGACCTGCAAAAGAGTGTAGACACAAGAAGAAAGGAGCCCAATTAGCCCTAGAAGAGTGTAGTATCTATAAAGCAATGAAACTAATATGCATAAAAGGAAGGGGAAATACCTAGGGGTTGGTGATTTTTTAACCCATGTGGGGTGTGAAAACAGTAGGAGGATGTTTATAAATATGATGTGAGTGCAGAAGAATGTGGAAAAAGAAGAAAGGAATATGCTATTGTTGACACCCATTTTATGCCTCTGAGTTGAGTCATTTTCCTACCCTTATTTATGATGTCCCAAATTATCCATTACTCATTGGGCCATTTTTGGCCAGTTTTGGGCCTATCATATGGACATTTTCTCCCTGGTTGGGCTTGCTCTCCATACCTTCTCGAATTTGGGTTTAATGGGCTTTTATTTGACTTGGTCCTTGAGATAAATAAGCATATTTATCTCCTTTTTATTTTTCCAATGGCCAGGTGAATAGCGGTCGATCGATAGACCGTTAAGATTCTCTTGGTGGTCCATCGATCGACCGTCTCTTGTGGCCGTGAATCCTGCGTCGACGGGTTTTTCTCTCTCTATCCAGTGTCGAGCAGGGTCGTTGTTGCATAGATTTCTCCATGAATTTTGAGCCAAATGAGGTGTCGTTTGATCCTGGGGACTCCTGGGATATTTATCTTTGAATTTTATTAAAGGATTAAAGGCTAATTTTTGCTCTTATCCCCTTGATTCGAGCTAGGGTTTCAAGGGTCTATAAATAGAACCCTTGGCTCATGATCGTCGGGGGGGGGGGGGGGATTCTAGGGCTCGCGTCGAGGTGCTGCCGCATTCTAGAGTGATATTCAGCTAGGGAGAAAGGCTTTCCATGTTCTTCAAGCCTTCAGTCCAGGGAGTAGCTGGTTTCGTTGCGTTCTTTGTGTCATTGCTTTAGTCGTCTTCGGTCATCTTTTGGTCATCCCATCTCAATTTTTCTCCATCTTTCTTCACGTTTTTCACTGTCATTCTTGCATTCATACATCCTCCTATTATTTTCCTTGCCCCATAAGGGTTAAAAAACCACCATCCCCCAGGTATCCACCCTTCTAATCATGTGTTTAACCCATTACTCTTGTTTATAGATATTGCACGTCCTTAAATTAATCTGGGTCATTCTTTGTTGTTGCTTGTGTTTTCTTGCAGGTCAGTAGTCGTTTCTACACGAGGCCCATTCCTCCTGGCCGGCGCGAAGGGGTGGAGGATTAAGTTCCCAGGTTCAGGTTCTGGAAGCTCTTTGCAGTCTACCTCTGACCATTTAGTTCCTGTGCCCATGCCTTCTTCCCGAGTTCTGTCCCGGTGCTGGTAGCGACCTGTCGTCTGACCAACGTCCTAATTCAGCGGTCGTCGTAAGACCATCTTCCTCAGGCTTGCGGCCCGGAGAGGACCATCTTTTTCCTGCACCAGAGCTGTCCCAGTTGGTGAGTGTCTTCATCCATTCCTTCTTTGCAAGGTACGTAGTGCATTCCTCTTGCACTATTTACTTTGGTGGCGATCACAATCTGGTTGTGCTGATTTTGAGGTGATGGTATCGTTGCATTGCTTGCCTTGTTCCATGTTCTATTAGATCTCACACTAGTCACACTCATTCACATACACACACTTAGAGAAAAATATCAACACACTTGCTTTTTTGGCGATCACGGTGGGACAACTTGTGCCATTCGTGTTTTTAGCACTATTTGACCTGCTTCCCGATGTTTGTTTGCTCCATTTAAGTCTCCCCAGATTTTTTGTTTGATTTCCTGTTGTTTTCTCATCTCTGGTGTTGTTGCAGTCCTCTGAGGACCGTTTTTATGCATGCAACGGTCTGTCGCGAGACCGCAGTCTTCGTTCTCAGGTACGCCTATTTTTGTTAAATTCTGGTCTCTGTTGTTTTCTATCTCCTAGTGTTTTGCGGTCCTCTGAGGACCGTCTCTGCAGGTTACGGTCATTCAGGCGATCGCATATTCCTCTCAGGTACGGGTTACGAGATCACTGTCATTGTTTGGTTCAGTTTCTATCTGTCCCTTTTTTACTGCTCCCTAGTTGATTACAGTCATTTTAGGACCGTATCCGTTACTTTGCGGTCATTACTTTGACTGCCACTTTTCCACAGTCTGCACCCTGAGGCTTACTGTTAAGTTCTATTACTTACCATTTGATACTTGCTATTGGGTGCTGTTTTAGCTCCCCTAGGTTATTATTCATATCCATGCCATTGTTGGTATATTTGCATCAATGCTTGATCATTGCTTGTTACTTTTAGGCTAGAATTTGGCATGCACTCCAATGCACATAGGGTCATCTATTTTCATATCGTAGTTGCATACCAACCTTGGTAGGAGATCCACTCGCCTCCATACTCCTTGGAGTCAACTAGGTGATCCTATCCGGGACCTCCGTAAGCCCCCGTGAGCCGTGGATTCCCACACGGATGCCGGACAGGTTGTACCTTTACCACCCAGTGTCTAGGTTGCATCCGTGAGAGAGAGTTTATACCTAGAGTCAACCAAGTCCCACAATCCACCCCATTAGGAATCCTATTTTTGAGAGAACATTGATTTAATTGAAATCACTAAGGTTCTTATGGGGAGACACATAAAAATTTCGTGCATCATCATAACCTGGTTGATCTTGGTTGCCTCTCGTCCCCCCTCTTGTTTCTGCATTTTGTTGGTCGTCTAGTTTAGGTGTGCTTATTAGTTGTTGTTATTATCTTTGTGAAGGAGTTACGTTGCATGTGGAGTTACTGCACGTTCACAGGATCATCCCCTAGGGGCAATTCCTCTTTCATCTCTTACATCAACCCCTTGTTTGATTCCGCTATGTCGTCCTACGATTTCTCTCATTACCGTGAGGACTTCCTTCCTCAGGGCCTTCTGGAGGACCCGTCTAGGGTTGTGCCTGTCCAGTTTGGGGAAGGGTCCTCCCCTCCTCTATCTGCTGCCATTGAGGGTGGTCAACCCTCTCTTTCCAATCCTCCTGCCCACAATTCCGCAAGTCAGATTCTTCATATGGTGGCCCAGCTAGATCTGGCCCTACTTCAGGTATTCTATCTGGCCTTGCAAAGGTCAGGCACCCCGTCTCCTACTGCTCCTCAAGGTTTATCTGCTACCTCCACCTCTCCGTCCATGGTTGATGGGCTAGGGGTCTCATCTGCTACTTTGATTGATCTCACCCTGCTCCAACCCAAGATTCTTCGTTTCTCCAATTTGGAGGTGGGCCAATCTTCTAGTTCGGCCCATTAAATTCTTGATAAAGGGAAGACCGTGCTCCTTCCATTCTCCCAGGTTTATCCGTATGGTTCCGTTCCTCCAGCGCCGCAGGTTCTCGTGGGCCCGACTGATTTCCTGCATCCTCAGGCTGGGACCGCCCACTTAGCTTACATAGATATGGGTCCCTCCTTGGCCCAATATCCTTCTTATGGGCTTCCCCCTCCATCTATTTATCCTTCGGCCCCTCACACCAGGTTCGCTCCTTTTGCCTTGCCTCCTCCATCACGTTCACCAAGTCCGCTCCTTTCGCCATGCAGCAACAGCTTGACCTCCTTCAGAAGCGGGTCGGCCCACAGTCCTTGGCTAATGTCCCAGTTCCCAATTTTCACAACATTCATTTCCCATCTCAGTCAGAGCTCCCCACATACTGGAAGTATGATGAGAATGGTAATCCTTATCCATGTGAGGGACTTTTTATATGAGTCGGCGCAATTCCAGTATGATGATCGCCTCATGGCGTATTTGTTTCGCCACACATTGGATGGGGTTGCCTTGGAATGGTTCTATGCTTTGCCACTGGAGGACGCAGAGACCTTTAAATTCATCAAAGAAAAGTTCATCCAAAGATTTCAAGACCGGGTTGGCCCAGAGTATTCATTTACCAATTTGGTGGCCGAGAAGATGAAGGCTGATGAAGACTTTGCAACGTACGCTGATAGATGGAGGTAGATGGCTGCTCGTGTGCCTGGTCATATTCCGGAGGAGGGGAAGGTTAAGCTCCTCATTTCCAAAGCCACCCCTACTTTCCGGAACATCCTAGCCATGAATGACATTAACAACATGCACCAGCAGTATAGTAGGGCCAGATTTATACAAACCTAGTTTAAAGATTCCCCCATTCACTCCCTTTTTGAGACCCAGAAGCCCAAATCCACTAGAAAGCCTCGGGGACCAGTTACCGAGGGAGTCCAAACGAATTAACAAGTGCAAGTTCTTAACTTCCCCAACCAACCTGCTTCACCTCGCTTCCAGCAACCCCCTCGCAACCCTCAGTTACCCACTCTACCAATTGCCCAACCATCCTTCCCTGCGCCTCAGCAGCCACAACAGCCACCACAATACCATAACGTCCCCTCGCCAAGCGGCTATGCACCTACACGTCTAGGTCCTAAGAGAGCCCAGTATCCTCCCTTGCCTAAAACTCTTCTGGATATTTTCTCTGCCTTCATGTCCATTGGTGCTTTGCAACTTCCTCCGGAACGATAGAACTGGAACCCGGCTGTTGACCAGTCTAGATACTGTATTTTCCACCGACAGCTCGACCACACGATTGAGAGATGTTTCCTGTTTAGAGATTTTGTTTTTGCTTTACATGAAGAGCAGCGTATTGATTGGGATGAGATGAACAAGGTAATCATAGAGATCAAGGAAAGAAGAAGACAGGCGTCGAGACAACATCAGTAGGTGTCGCAGCCTCAACAACCACAGCAACCGCAGCCACAGCCGCAGCAGCAGCAGCAGCCTGCATAGGATTTGGGGATTCATCAGAACCTGATGCCTAACCATCGGCCCGCTCCATAACCTCAGCCGCCAACACCGGCTCAGGTAAATATTATCCATCACCCGGCTCCCAATATTGGGTGGTCTTATGATGATGAGTCTTCTGCTCACCTCATGGCCCTCCACCATACCTACCGCAACTCCCCTTCGCCATCTACCCCCATTATCCTTCGACCCACTGCCGCAACCTCCACTGTAGCACCCTTGAAAATTTTAAAAGAATAAGATAGATTTTCAAATAAATAAAATCTATTTGTGTAAATTTGGTCGGGAATTAAATAAAATAAAAATTTGATAAATAGAAAATAACCAAAACTGATAATGGGCTTTGCGTTTAAAAGATATAAATGGGCCAAAAATGAAATAACGCCTTTCATTAAGGCGCTAATTTATCTCGAGAAAATTCGGAAGAAAAAGACGCCCTTCACCTGGGTGATATTTAGAATAGTAACGCCCGTGTATATGGGCGCTAATTCATACCAAGAAAATTAACGGCTAAATATAGAAAACAAAATAACGCTTTTAGCATGGGTGCTAATTCGTACAAAGAAAATTGGAAATAAAGCGGCAAAATATAGAAAAATTAAGAGACGACCTAGGTTAAGGCGCTACTTAATAAAAAGATGCCCTCTTTTAAGGCGCTACTTAATGTGAAAATGCCCTTGTCTCAGACGTCTTTTCCCTGAGAGTTAAATAAGGAAAACCATGCTCGGTCGAGGCATGGCTGGTGTTAGGTTTCCCTTTAATGTCCAATCACGTCAACGCCTTGCATGGGGAGTCTAGGGTTTTTACAACTTCATATGGCAAGCGGCTGTGGATAAGGAAGGGTGAGCAGATCACGGAGCAACGTATGGAAGGTTTCAAGCCTTGCATTAGATGACATTCGACCCCTCCTAAGGTTCTCCTTTCGTATAAATAAGCCTCCTCGTCGAACGGGCAAACCTTGCTGTTGCCATCCAAAGGATTCCATACTACTACTTCGTTCAACATCCCCTTGCTGTGCTGACGTGCAAGAAGAGGCTCCATCCTCTTCCTCTTTCTTCTGTTGCTGCGGACGTGAGGAAGCGGCAGAAGCTCTTCATCCTCAACCTCCTCCTGCGGTCGTGTTGACAGCAAGAAGGAGCCAAGGCTTCTTCCTCTTCTTCCTGTTGACTGTAACGTGAAAGGCAGAGCATCTTCCTCTTCCTCCTTCAAGATCTTCTTCGTCCGGTGGCTGCTCTGTTTGAAACAGAGTACCGTAAAAGCATCAAATTCTTCTTCCTGTACCACATTCTACACATCAAAAGGTAGGTTTTCTCAAGAATTGTAGCCCCAAACCGTCTTAATAACATGATGATAATATATGTATTTCATGCACATCGTTTCACTGCGTTTTATGAAGTTTTCTGTGAAATATGTAAGAGGCGACCCTGACCAGGGCGCTAATTCAAGAACTGACGCCCGACAGAGGAGGCGTCAATTTCAGATAATTAGTAATTACTTATGTTAGAAATTGAATATCTATGAAACCATAAATCTAATTTAATGCATGATCATAGATTTGAAATCCTGGTATTTTTCTCGTCCTATCCATATAATTGTTCCCTGCAAATTATTTATCATGAAAATTCGTTACTATTCATATCCTTGGAAAAACATTGTGAATTAACGACCCTCAGTAGGTCGTCTTTTATGAAAGAGACGCCCCTGGCTAGGGCGCGTTTAACCAAAATTACAGAATAAAGAACATCTCAGCAAAAATAGAAATTTAAATGGACGACGGTTACAGAAGTCGTCAAATGTCAAAATAACGACCCAGAGAAGGGCGTTAATTTACTAAGTAGTGACTTGTGTTAAGACGTTAATTTCCTGTGTACATATATTATGCTGTTTACTGTTAACCGAGGGTTTTATATAAATATATATGTATATATAGGCACTATATTCCATTCCGTGAGTATAGTCCCACGTTCCACGATGTTTTATCGATTACCCCTCAATTCTCGGTGACATACAAGCTCTCCATTGGACATTCCGTTCCTTTGGACTAGCAAGTTAGTCATGGAGACCTCCGTAAGACTCCTCGAGCCTTGGATTCCCTCAAGGCCGACTGAGCAGGTTGTACCATAAAAACCTATTACACTATTTTGCCGTGTCACTCTATAGAAACATGGTATACCGGCCCTCATGATATGCTATGTGGATATCATGGGAATATTCTTAATGGGATGAGGACATCATGCCATTAATATGCTGTTCTTGTGGACCTCAATTCTATATAAAAAGGGGTGACCATCTACGTATGGGCACTTACTTGATATGGTACCCGATTGGGGAACCAATTCCACCCAGTTTTATGATACGCGTGTTTATACCGTTATTATCGTTCTTCTACATCAAGTTCATATTTTTGAACTCTATTCTCTCAAGATCTATCTTGAATATCCATAAACTTTTTCATTCCATATTGGCTATACACAAAAGTGGATGTCAAAACACATGATCAATGCCTGCGCATATAGGGCCCGATCTGGTCCTGGGAGGAGCACCCGAAAGTACTTGTGCCCATGGGAGTTATATTGATCACGGTGTGACATTGCACCGAAGTACTTGCTTGAATCTACGACACTCCACTATATCTCTATCTCTCTCTCACGTGCTAGACTTGATTGACTTGACATGACTTGCGTGGCCCGGAATGGGCAAAGTACTTGCTTGCTAATAGCCATTATCTCATGACATGAAAGACTTTATTGATATACTTGGTACTCGTTCAAATACTTGAAATCTTGAATACTTGAAGTTTCCCTATCTTGGATCAACAGTTATTTCCTCTCGTTATCATGTTCAATTGCATAGCACTTCATTTTTACATGATTGACGTGCTAGACTTGCATTTTTATTTGAAAAAGGTAATTACTTAACCAGTTGCTAGTTCTTGAGATATAATTCCTACTGAGCGTTCGCTCATCAAGTTCTTTTCCCCAACTTTTCAGGTAATGCAGACCCTGACTCGGACTCGATGGGCAGGAGCAAGAGTGACGAGCGTAGAACCTACAAGCGTCATGCTATTGCACTCTATCGTGTCATGTCGTCCCTAGTTTATTCTTGGAGTCTTGTTATTGGAACTTATGTCATTGCAAGAATTGTAATAATTAAGGCTTGTGGGCCTATTTAGACTTGTTAAGTCCTGGAGTTGTGACATTGTTTATTGGATTTAAGTCGTTGTCAAGGGTATCAGTATTTGGTCTTATTTTAAATTCTTATCTTATTGCGCACTCTATTTTGATGTCAAAATTCTACTTGCTCTGATTGACATGATTGATATAAACTCGTCACGTTCTCCCGGGTTCCTTCCGCGCTCGGGGCGTGACAGTTTTTGTGGTATCAGAGCCTAGGATTTCAAGTCCTAGGAAACCCAAGTCCAAGGATAGGTCTATCCCTAAACTGTGAAGATGGGTAGTGCCGTGGGTATAAGTCCTTGTAGGGCATCCGACTACAAATTTCAACATGAAACTAATTAAGGTTCACTCCTTGTAGGACTATGGCTGCTGAACGCGCATAATGGCGTGAGATGCAACGAACTGTTCAAGGCTTGACCTAGGCCTTGCAATAGGTGGCTCAAGGTGGGGCACATCATGGAGCTGGCGACCTCCATCGGAGCTTTAGAAATCTCAACCCTCTGAGATTCTCAGGTTCATCAAATCCCGAGGATGCGGAGAATTGGATAAAGGAGATCGAGCGAATCTTCCGCGTCATGCAATGCGCGGATGGTGAAAAGGTGCTTCTGGCCACGTTCCAACTGGCACGGGACGCCCGTGCTTGGTGGGTGTCCGTCGAGGCCACCCTGCTTGAAGATCATGTTTCATGGGCCGAATTTGTCGAGCACTTCAATAGCAAATACTTCTCAGACCGTGTTCAGGAGAAAAAGGCCGCAGAATTTGCTGCCTTGAAGCAACGATCCCTGTCGGTAGCTGACTATGAAGCCCAGTTCTCTAGGTTATCGAGATATGAACCACATTTAGTATGCACTGAAAAGATGAAGGCAAGAAGGTTCTTGAATGGGTTACGACCCCAGTATATCACCCAGCTCGCTCCCTTGGATATTCAAGTGTACTCAGAGATGGTGCGGCATACCCAACTGTTAGAAGACGCCACGGAACTGTCTGACAAAATCCGTGGTAAGGATAAAAGGGAGAATGTCACAAGCCCCAACACTTTTAAACCGTCTTTCAAAAAGCTGACCAATAATGGAGGCGAACCCTCCAAGGTGAAGAAATTCAAAAAGGCTAATAACAAACCTTTCTCCATCACGGCACCGCCAAAGGAGAATTGCAAATATTGCGACAAACCGGGTCATCAGGCTGCAGAATGCTAGAGAAGGCTTGGAGCGTGCCTTCGTTGTGGGAGTAAAGAACACCGTATTCCCGACTGTCCAATGATGAACAAGCAAAGTGAGCCTGAGACAAAGGAAGAGAAGCGTCCGGCAAGGAAGCAAGGACGGTTACAAGCTCTCCAAGAAACGGAACCAACCGAGGGTGGGTTGGTGGAAGGTATTTTGACTGTCTGCTCTAAATCTGCTCAAGTACTGTTTGATACTGGCGCCACACATTCATTTGTTTCAAAGAAATTTGCTGCTTCATTCTCTATGGAACCCGAATGGATAGACTTGGTAATTTCTACCCCGTTAGGGAATGAGTCTGATGTCACTTTCCATTACCCAAACTGCAAGATTATAGTTAAAGGCCACAACTTACCGGCAGATTTAATATGCTTAGACTTGAAGGAGTACGATGTAATTTTAGGAGCCGATTGGGTATCCACCCATCGGGCAACGGTAGACTGCCGAAATGGAAAGGTAACTTTTGTGGATTACCCGGAGTTAACTTACATTACTCCCCGGAAGAGATCACCAGTCACCTCTGCTCTTCGAGCCCACAAACTTATCAACAAAGGATGCGAGGCATTCTTAGCATTTGTAACTGCCACAGAGGCTAAGGTAGCTAGACTAGAAGACATTCAAGTGATTCGGGAGTTTCCCGATATTTTTCCTGAAGACTTGCCTGGCTTGCCACCAGAGAGAGAAGTCTCATTCACTATAGACCTTGTTCTGGGTGTCGGACATGTTTCCAAAGCACCCTACAGAATGTTTCCCGCAGAATTAAAGGAATTGAAAGAACAGCTTGTGGAGCTACTGAAGAAAGGGTTTATCAGACCAAGTACTTCCCCATGGGGAGCACCAGTGTTGTTCGTCAAGAAGAAGGATGGATCGATGAGACTGTGCATCGATTATCGGCAGCTGAACCACCTCACTATCAAGAATAAATACCCGCTGCGAAGGATTGATGAACTCTTCGATCAGATTTCTGGAGCAAAGTATTTCTCAAAAATTGATCTTCGATCGGGTTATCACCAACTGAGGATCAAGGATGAGGATATTCATAAAACTGCATTCCGAAGCAGGTACGGGCATTATGAATTTACTGTTATGCCTTTTGGACTAGCAAATGCCCCTGCAACTTTTATGCAGCTTATGAATTCCATCTTTAGACCGCATCTAGACAAATTTATTGTGGTTTTTATCGATGATATCCTGATATATTCAAAGTCTGAAGAGGAGCATGAAGTGCATTTGAGGATAGCACTACAAGTATTGAGAGACAATCAATTATATGCTAAATTGAGCAAATGTGAATTTTGGCTGGAAGAAGTGTCCTTCTTAGGACACGTAATTTCAAAGGATGGAATCTCAGTGGACCCCGCAAAAGTCGAAGCGGTGAAGAATTGGGAACAACCGACTAATGCAACAGAAATCAGGAGTTTCCTTGGTCTTGTTGGTTATTACCGGCGTTTTATTAAAAACTTCTCGAAGATTGCAGTACCACTCACCAGGCTGACTCGCAAGGATGTGCCATATGAGTGGAATGAGGAATGTGAACAAAGTTTCCAAACGTTGAAGGACCATTTGACCACTGCTCCAGTCTTGGCCCTTCCTATTGAAGGAGAGAAGTATGAGGTATATACCGATGCTTCCGGTATTGGCCTCGGTTGTGTGTTAATGCAACAGGGAAGAGTTATTGCGTACTCTTCTAGGCAGTTGAAGAAGCATGAAGAAAACTACCCGGTGCATGACTTGGAGTTGGCCGCGGTAGTATTTGCACTAAAGATCTGGAGACACTATCTTTACGGAGAACAATTCACAGTATTCTCCGATCATAAGAGCCTCAAATATCTATTCTCTCAGAAGGAGCTTAATATGAGGCAACGTCGATGGCTGGAATATTTAAAGGACTTTGATTTCACTATTCAGTATCACCCCAGTAAAGGGAATTCAGTAGCTGATGTCTTAAGTCGGAAGCCGAGAGCCCTTATGGCCAGCTATATGATACGGGAATGGAAATTATTGGAGGAATTCTCTAGATTAAATATAAGCACGGACCAGAAAGACGGGTGTATTACTCTCTCTCACATGAGTGTGCATCCTAACTTGCTATCCGAAATCAAAAAGTTACAAGATGAAGATCCTGGAATGATTGAAATCAGGGAGAAACTGGATCAAAGGACCGAATTCAGGCTGGCAGTTGATGGAAGACTAATGTTTCAGGAAAGGACATGTGTCCCGGACTGTCCTGAGTTGAAAAGGAAGATTCTAGATGAAGCTCGCCGCTCTAGGTATACCATTCATCCTGGAGCAACTAAGATGTACAAAGACTTAAAAAGGACTTTCTGGTGGCCGAACATGAAGAGGGAGGTAGCGGACTTTGTGTCTCGCTGTCTCACGTGCCAACAAGTGAAAGCAGAACACCAAAGGCCCACCGGAAAGTTACACCCCCTTGATATTCCCAAATGAAAATGGGAAGGAATTGGTATGGATTTCATCATGGGATTGCCTAAGTCTAGAGGCGGACATGATGGTATTTGGGTAATCATCGACCGACTGACCAAGTCAGCGCATTTCTTGCCAATTAAAAGTCGATGGTCGGTTGATGTTTTGGCCGCATTGTATATCAAGGAGATCGTGAGATTGCAAGGAGTCCCAACATCAATCGTGTCTGATCGAGACCCTCGCTTCACTTCTCACTTCTGGAAGGGTCTATAACACTCCTTGGGGACGAAGCTCAATTTCAGTACTGCTTTCCACCCCCAGACCGATGGTCAGACCGAGAGAACAAACTAAATAGTTGAAGACATGTTACGAGCTTGCATTATTGACTTTGGCGGAGGTTGGCATGATCATTTGCCCCTAGCCGAGTTTGCATACAATAATAGCTATCAAGCCAGTATACAGATGGCTCCATTTGAAGCCTTGTACGGCAGGAGTTGCCGATCTCCTATATGCTGGGATGAAGTTGGCGAGAAGCAACTACTAGGGCCAGATATGGTAAGAAACACAACAGAAAAGGTTGAACTTATCCTAGAAAGACTCAAAGTAGCACAATCCAGACAGAAATCTTATGCCGAAAATAGAAGAAGGGAATTAGAATTCCAAGTTGGAGACCATGTTTACCTCAAGGTCTCACCCGGTCGAGGAATAAGAAGGTTCGGAGTTAAAGGCAAGCTTACACCGAGATTCATTGGTCCATTCGAAATATTGGAAAGAGTTAGCGAGGTAGCCTATCGTCTTGCTTTGCCTCCACAATTGTCGGAAGTGCACAATGTGTTCCACATTTCCATGCTGAAGAAATATGTGCACGACCCTTTCCACGTCATTGATCATAGTAACTTAGTGATTCAAAAGGACCTCACTTATGAACAGAAGCCGATGAAGATTCTTGATCGAGAGGTCCGAGTCTTAAGAAACAAGACCATTCCCATGGTAAAAGTGCAATGGAACAAATGCTTGGAGCAAGAAGCCACATGGGAAACTGAAGAATCTATGCGAAGGAGATATCCGGAATTATTCTAAACTGTAAGTACTCTATACCCTCCATGTCTCCATTCACGCAATTGAATTTGGGGACCAAATTCTTTTATGTGGGGGAGGGTGTAGCACCCCTGAAAATTTTAAAAGAATAAGATATATTTTCAAATAAATAAAATCTATTTATGTAAATTTGGTCAGGAATTAAATAAAATAAAAATTTGATAAATAGAAAATAACCCAAACTGATAATGGGCTTTGCGTTTAAAAGATATAAATGGGCCAAAAATGAAATAACGCCTTTCATTAAGGCGCTAATTTATCTCGAGAAAATTCGAAAGAAAAAGACGCCCTTCACCTGGGCGCTATTTAGAATAGTAACGCCCGTGTATATGGGCGATAATTCATACCAAGAAAAGTAACGGCTAAATATAGAAAAAAAATATCACTTTTAGCATGGGTGCTAATTCGTACAAAGAAAATTGGAAATAAAGCGGCAAAATATAGAAAAATTAAGAGACGACCTAGGTTAAGGCGCTACTTAATAAAAAGACACCCTCTTTTAAGGCGCTACTTAATGTGAAAACGCCCTTGTCTCAGACGTCTTTTCCCTGAGAGTTAAATAAGGAAAACCATGCTCGGTTGAGGCATGGCTGGTGTTAGGTTTCCCTTTAATGTCCAATCACGTCGACGCCTTGCATGGGGAGTCTAGGGTTTTTACAACTTCATATGGCAAGCGGCTGTGGATAAGGAAGGGTGAGCAGATCACGGAGCAACGTATGGAAGGTTTCAAGCCTTGCATTAGATGACATTCGACCCCTCCTAAGGTTCTCCTTTCGTATAAATAAGCCTCCTCGTCGAACGGGCAAACCTTGCTGTTGCCATCCGAAGGATTCCCTACTGCTACTTCGTTCAACATCCCCTTGCTGTGATGACGTGCAAGAAGAGGCTCCATCCTCTTCCTCTTTTTTCTATTGCAGCAGACGTGAGGAAGCGGTAGAAACTCTTCATCCTCAACCTCCTCCTGCGGTCGTGTTGACAGCAAGAAGGAGCCAAGGCTTCTTCCTCTTCATCCTGTTGACTGCAACGTGAAAGGCGGAGCATCTTCCTCTTCCTCCTTCAAGATCTTCTTCGTCCGGTGGCTGCTCTGTTTGCAACAGAGTACCGTAAAAGCATCAAATTCTTCTTCCTGTACCACATTCTACACATCAAAAGGTAGGTTTTCTCAAGAATTGTAGCCCCAAACCGTCTTAATAACATGATGATAATATATGTATTTCATGCACATCATTTTACTGCGTTTTATGAAGTTTTCTGTGAAATATGTAAGAGGCGACCCTGACCAGGGCGCTAATTCAAGAACTAACGCCCGACAGAGGAGGCGTCAATTTCAGATAATTAGTAATTACTTATGTTGGAAATTGAATATCTATTAAACCATAAATCTAATTTAATGCATGATCATAGATTTGAAATCCTCGTATTTTTCTCGTCATATCCCTATAATTGTTCCCTGCAAATTATTTATCATGAAAATTCGTTACTATTCATATCCTTGGAAAAACATTGTGAATTAACGACCCTCAGTAGGTCGTCTTTTATGAAAGAGACACCCCTGGCTAGGGCGCATTTAACCAAAATTATAGAATAAAGAGCATCTCAGTAAAAATAGAAATTTAAATGGACGACGGTTACAGAAGTCGTCAAATGTCAAAATAACGATCCAAAGAAGGGCGTTAATTTACTAAGTAGTGACTTGTGTTAAGACGTTAATTTCCTGTGTACATATATTATGCTGTTTACTGTTAACCGAGGGTTTTATATAAATATATATGTATATATATAGGCACTATATTCCATTCCGTGAGTATAGTCCCACATTCCACGATGTTTTATCGATTACCCCTCAATTCTCGGTGACATACAAGCTCTCCATTGGACATTCCGTTCCTTTGGACTAGCAAGTTAGTCATGGAGACCTCCGTAAGACTCCTTGAGCCTTGGATTCCCTCAAGGCCGACTAAGCAGGTTGTACCATAAAAACCTATTACACTATTTTACCGTGTCACTCTATAGAAACATGGTATACCGGCCCTCATGATATGCTATGTGGATATCATGGGAATATTCTTAATGGGATGAGGACATCATGCCATTAATATGATGTTCTTGTGGACCTCAATTCTATATAAAAAGGGGTGACCATCTACGTATGGGCACTTACTTGATATGGTACCCGATTGGGGAACCAATTCCACCCAGTTTTATGATACGCGTGTTTATACCATTATTATCGTTCTTCTACATCAAGTTCATATTTTTGAACTCTATTCTCTCAAGATCTATCTTGAATATCCATAAACTTTTTCATTCCATATTGGCTATACACAAAAGTGGATGTCAAAACACATGATCAATGCCTGCGCATATAGGGCCCGATCTGGTCCTGGGAGGAGCACCCGAAAGTACTTGTGCCCATGGGAGTTATATTGACCACGGTGTGGCATTGCACCGAAGTACTTGCTTGAATCTACGACACTCCACTACATCTCTATCTCTCTCTCACGTGCTAGACTTGATTGACTTGACATGACTTGCGTGGCCCGGAATGGACAAAGTACTTGCTTGCTAATAGCCATTATCTCATGACATGAAAGACTTTATTGATATGCTTGGTACTCGTTCAAATACTTGAAATCTTGAATACTTGAAGTTTCCCTATCTTGGATCAACAGTTATTTCCTCTCGTTATCATGTTCAATTGCATAATACTTCATTTTTACATGATTGACGTGCTAGACTTGCATTTTTATTTGAAAAAGGTAAATACTTAAACCAGTTGCTAGTTCTTGAGATATAATTCCTGCTGAGCGTTTACTCATCAAGTTCTTTTCCCCAACTTTTCAGGTAATGCAGACCCTGACTCAGACTCGGATGGGCAGGAGCAAGAGTGACGAGCGTAGAACCTACAAGCGTCATGCTATTGCACTCTATCGTGTCATGTCGTCCCTAGTTTATTCTTGGAGTCTTGTTATTGGAACTTATGTCATTGCAAGAATTGTAATAATTAAGGCTTGTGGGCCTATTTAGACTTGTTAAGTCCTGAAGTTGTGACATTGTTTATTGGATTTAAGTCGTTGTCAAGGGTATCAGTATTTGGTCTTATTTTAAATTCTTATCTTATTGCGCACTCTATTTTGATGTCGAAATTCTACTTGCTCTGATTGACATGATTGATATAAACTCGTCACGTTCTCCTGGGTTCCTTCCGCGCTCGGGGCGTGACATCACCGCACCTGCCATCCCTTGAAGACCCCTCATTCTATCTCCTGCATTGCCCATCATTTCACCCATCCTCGTGCCAGTGCCCATCACACCCTCCATTGCCACCCCCATGCTTAACCCGTCACCCATCATCCTCCCGACAAGTCCCATTAAGCCTACCTCCAACTTCATCACCCATGCTTCTACACCCCTTATATACCCTATTGGGCCCATCAATCCGCCCGTCATAAGTCCATCCAACACTGTTCCGACACAAAACCTTGCCCTTCGGAGCGGGTGATTATTTCATTGGAACTATCCTACAACTGGTGCACCCACACCCAACCCCTAGTTCCCGTCGCAGGCTGTTGAGTAGGAAGAAGCAGATCCTTTGCCTGGTACGCAATATGACTTGCTACATCATTTGGATCGGGTGCCCGCCAAAATCTCAGTGTTGGAATTGATTAAGAGATCTAAGCTACATCAAGATGCTTTGCAGGATTTTCTGCAGAAGGTCCTTGTGATTGAGGATATGGCAGTGGACAGTTTACCATCGGCTCTGGCCACACTTACTAAGGGGCCGGACATTTCTGTTTATGACTCTAAATTAGCACCTCCCGAGGCACGCCAAATGTCGATATGCATCTCTATCATCGTGAATAAGATGACTATTGATGCAGCCTTGGTCGACACTGGAGCCTCTATAAATGTCTATCCCCTCAGCACTCTACATGCATGTAAAATTTCTAAAGACACGTTAAGGCCTGCTCCAACTACAATTGCG
This sequence comes from Amorphophallus konjac, assembly GCA_022559845.1. NCBI lineage: Eukaryota > Viridiplantae > Streptophyta > Magnoliopsida > Alismatales > Araceae > Amorphophallus > Amorphophallus konjac. Next base: position 119,223,171 of record CM040123.1, read on the forward strand.
GCCTACGACAACTCAAGGAGGGTGTGCCATGGGGTGATTACTGTCCAAGCTGAGCTCGGGCCGCTGACAATGCCAGTAGAATTTTACGTGTTGGATATCGACCTGATGTTCAAGGTTATTTTGGGTCATCTGTGGATCGACAACCTTCATGCCGTACCGTCTACCGTCCACCAGTGCCTTAAATTCCCATTCCAGGGGCAGGTAGTAAAGGTCAAGAGCATCTCCACGGTCTAGTCAGTTGAAGCCAAGTCTAACAAGATATTGTCGACTCTCTGGCCTAGCAACAAGCCAGTCATTTCTGTGATGGACCTTGATTTTCCATGGGCCTATGCGCCGCGCAAGCCGACCGTCGCACCGGTAAACATCAAAGTGAAGCCTAAGATGAGAGATCCCAAGGGCTAGAACATGATATTAAAGCTAGGCTATCAGCCAGGCATGGGCCTTGGCGTGCCCAGTTGCAAGGGCTGACCAAGCCGGTCCCCAGGGGCAGAAAAGTGAATAGAAGGGGCCTCGGATATCGAGAGTCCTCATTATCAGTTCTGGGAGACTCGAGACCATTGACTTGGGACTACCACCAACACTTTGTCAGGGGCCCATTGCAGCCAAGTACTTTGAATATTCCGCTGAGTTAGCCCGAGAGAAAACATACTGCATGCACAGTTGCTAGCCTGCCACTACTACCCAGGGGGCCTATTGATGACATGGAGGACCTCAGTCATGCTTTTTCGAGGATGTTCTGTAACGACCCGAGAATCAGATTACCGGGAAGGCCCGATAACCCGAGACTCGCACCGCCACCCATGAGTCAAAAGACTCGAAAGGGTTAAAAGGATGGTGTGGAGATTACACAAGTATCACAAATAATTGTAAAAATTAAACAGTTTTATAATTAAGCGGGAAATAAATTAACATTTTACATGATACATGGTCCACAAGATAACAATGAAATAACAACAGTAGTAGTCCACAACTAGTACAGAGACAAGAAAGAAAAGTACAACTACACGGGGCATACCCCGGCTCTGACCTCTGGCACTAACGATGGGCACCTAAACCGCGCTGAGCCGCAGACGCGCCCCCCTGAAGTCGCGCCTCACCTAAAACACGGTGAAAACACGCAGGGAATGAGTCTCAGAACAAGACTCAGTAGGGATCACTCGAACCCTACGTCGTAAATGGAGAAACTGCTACGCTAGCAGTAAGAGAGTACCTCGGAAAGGGAAGCCCTGCCATCTACAAAACATCGGTCTCACGGCACGAAGACCGACACACGTGCCATGGTGAAACGATCGAAACACCACGGCCAACATGACAAAACCCGAAGGTCGAAGTCGCAACGACTGACAATCTGTCACTCCCGACTCGACAAGAGTACCTCCCACTAGAAGCAAGACCGGATGCGTCCACTTACCACTTAGTCTGCGTCTCGGGTGTCTCCCTCTGGCCCAGCGAGAACTGAGACACCGAACAAGTAACCACAAACAAGTGACTAGCTGGGGTCACGCCCGTCAGTGTGGGTCCAACCGCCCCCAACCACGTGTGCACACACAGACCATGCATCCCAGGTCTGGCCTCTAACTGGTTTTCCCCTCAGCCGGACTCTGGCTGCAAGACGTGGGGCCCAACGAAAACCAGTCTAAAAACCGTCCTCAGGGTAAGCCCGTACACCTACTCCCGGGTGAGACCAGCACACGCGTATTGGTGGGCTATGACTAGTGGAGGGTCACTAAAGGAGTAGACTCTCAAGTCAAGGGAAAATCACGTCCACATCCGACGACGTACGGAGACCACCCCACGTACCAGCACCGTCGCACGGCGACCACGGTCGAAAAAGAAACGTGACTGCAACCCATTTGGAGCAGTCCAGAGCCTGGCGGTCTACCCTAGACACGCCACAGGCTCTGACGGTCTAAGGCTGGACTGTCACAGACATCTGACGGCCCAACACAGGAGCGTCAGATCCTTAGTGCAAAACGGTGTGTGACGTGCCTATCCTGGTGCGTCACAGACTGTGACGCGCCTGCCCTGGTGCGTCACAAGCCAAGAAGAAACCAACTGTAACGCGCCTACCCTGGCGCGTTACAGGGCCTGACTCACCCAGCCTGGTGCGTCACATGGTGAGCAGAAAAAGGCTATGACGCACACCTCACGGGGCGTCACATGCTGTAACAGACCACCCTTGGTGCGTCACAGGGTGGGAATGCGTTCGCTCTAACGCATCCACATAGGGGCGTCACAAGGCTATGACGGGCCAGTCCTGGTGCGTCACAGGCCTTGACCCCCAACTATCAATACGAACGGTAAAGCCAACGGTCGACTCGTCCCTGACGGTCCAACCCAGGAGCGTCACAGCGTCTGTGGCGGTCTATCGTGGGACCGTCACAGCCCACAGACCCCAATTGGCTAAAAACAAGGCTATGACGCACCCACCTGGGCGCGTCACATGGTGTGACGGTCATTGGAAGGACCGTCACACCGATTCGACGGCAAAACAATAGGAAATATCCCAAAAACACAACCACGCCCCCATGCCTCCATAGGAGATGGGGAAAATAAAGGGGAAGACCCCTGGGGACCCCTAGCATGCTTCTAAGACATCTAAACGTCGAATCGCGGCTCAAATCCATAGATCGGGCGAACTCTCCCTAAAACATGATTTTGCCCTAACCCGCTCAAAAACACCCCTCTCGGCTCCCATTCGGCCTACAAATCGCAGGGGATGATGGCATGAGCATAGGGATTCATCTTCCTACCTCAATGGAGCGAAAGCTCAGCCAAATCGAGCTCAAACCACTAAGAACGCTTTTAGAAACCCCGCTCCTTCACGCTTCCAACGAGCATCGGACGCCCACGAGATCGCCTCTCCTCCACCCACGTCGTCGCGCCGTCGCCCCGCCGCCGTCTACAGCCGGAGAGAGGCCCACCCCGTCAAAATGGGAGAAAGAGAGGAAGAGGGGGGCGGTCACGGTGGGAGGAAGAAGAAGAAGGGTAGGGGAGAGAGAGAAAATAGAGGGTATTTATAGAAAATCTGAAAATTCAAGAAAATACTGAAAAATTAAAAATTACACTTCCGCGATCCTCGGAATGCACCGATCGCAACGGTACCACTCTCGCCTAGGTGAACGACCCGGTTCACCTGCAACGAGGTTCCAAAGGAATTGCCAAAACATACACTAGGAATCGGAAAACATACGCGGAAAAGCCACGGATGTGCTCCGGGCCTCCGAAACAACTCCGGATCGCGTCGACCCGAACATGAAAGATGTCCGAAACGAAATTTTGGACACAACGGAGCTAGACACTCCGATAAACCAGATCCCAGACCGAAGAAGAAGGATCCAAAAGGTCCGGGATATTATAGCCCTCCTCCCTTAAAGGAATTTCATCCCCGAAATTAGGAACAACCCAAGGGGAAAGAAGAGGAAGACTCACTCAAACAAGTAAGGGAACTACTAACGCATCTCATCCTCACGTTCCCAAGAAGCCTCACCACCAGTGTGTCGGTGCCACACCACCTTAACCAAGGGGATGACCTTGTTCCGCAGGCGCTGCTCTCGCCTATCCTCTACGCGGACTGGAAACTCTGGGAGAGAAAGATCTAGAGTCACCTCGGGCCACACAGAATCCTCGAGCACATTGGAGTCATTGGGCATATACTTCCGTAATATCATGACGTGAAACACGTCATGCACCGATGCCAACTCAGAGGGTAACTGCAGCCGATAGGCTACCTCACCAATGTGCTCCACGATGTAGAAAGGACCAATATAGTAAGGACTCAGCTTCCCATGCCGTCCAAAGCGCATCGCCCCCTTCATCAGAGAAACTCTCAAGAACACGCGGTCGCCCACGGCGCTCGCAAGAGGCTGCCTCCTCCGGTCAGCATAGCTCTTCTGCCGACTCTGGGCCACCAACATGTTCTGAAGAACCAGGTGCACAACATTCACACACTACTGCACCAACTCTGGTCCCATCAAAACACGCTCACCAACCTTGAACCAATCCAGTGGAGTCCGACACAGACGCCCATACAACGCCTCATAAGGAGCCATGCCGATGCTCGAATGATAGCTATTATTGTAGGCAAACTCCACCAATGGTAGGTGGTGAATCCAACTCCCCTGCCACTCCAGGCAGTAGGATCTTAGCATGTCCTCCAAAGTCTGCATGGTCCTCTCTGACTGACCATCGGACTGAGGATGATATGCTGAGCTAAAAGCTAAATCCATGCCAAGAGCTCGCTGGAAACTCCTCTAGAATCCAGACGTGAAGCGCGGATCCCGATCTGACACAATGGAGATGGGAATCCCATGCAACAGAACGATCCGCTCCACATAAAGACGAGCCAACTTGGGCACACTCCAGCTGACTTTGACCGATAATAACCGAGTCACCTTCGTCGGCCTATCCACCAGCAACCAAATACTATCCTGCCCGCTTGGAGTCCTCGGCAATCCCACCACGAAATCCATGGTAACGTGGTCCTATTTCCACGCAGGAACATCCAAGGGCTAGAGAGTACCTCCTGGTCGCTGATGCTCCGCCTTCACTTATTGACAGGTCAGGCACCTGGCCACAAATTCGGCAACATCTCTCTTCATGCCAGGCCACCAGAACTGCCTCCGCAAGTTCCGATACATCTTCGTCGCACCCAGGTGTACGGTGTACCTGCTCCCATAAGCCTCGCGCAACACCGCACGACGAACCTGCTCCCATAAGCCTCGCGCAACACCGCACGACGAAGCTGGGACGTACAGCCTACCATAGAATCTCACGGCACCGTCCTCGCCGAGCTCCACATCAGCCAAGGCAAAAATCCGGGGCAACTCAAGGTCTGCATGCTGAGCCTCTGTCACCTGACGGTGGATAGCAGACGTGACTGTCAGACTCGCGAGCACTGCTAACCTTGGCTCCTGGGGAATCTTGAGCCTAAATGAAACTTCGGGCACTTGTTCCAGAGCCTCCACTTTCTCAACATTAAGGCACTGACCGCGACCTTCCTACTCAAAGCATCGGCGACGACATTCATCATGCTCGGCTGATAAGACAGGGTGAAGTCATAATCCTTCATAAACTCCATCCAACGCCTCTGCCTGAGGTTAAGGTCCCTATGTGTGAACACATACCTGAAACTCTGATGGTCAATCAACACCTCGAACTTCTCACCGTACAGATAATGCCTCCAGATCTTCAGCGCGAAGATCACAGCCGCCAACGCCAGGTCATGGGTAGGGTAGTTCTCCTCGTGGGGCTTCAGCTGTTGAGAAGCATATGCCACCACTCTACCATGCTGCATCAACACAGCACCTAAATCGACCCCGGAAGCATCTGTACACACTACAAAACCTTCTGATCCAGAAGGCAAAACCAACACCGGTGCCGAGGTGAGCAATCTCTTCAGTTCCCTGAAACTCTGCTCACACTCATCAGACCAGACGAAAGGCACATCCTTCCGCGTGAGCCTGGTCATCGGGGCTGCAACGTGAGAAAAATCCTAGATAAACCGATGGTGATAGCCCGCAAGCCCCAAGAAACTCCGGATCTCCATCACAGACCTCGGCCTCGGCCACTACATTACTGCCTCGACCTTGGCGGGGTCTACGAAAATACCATCACTAGAAATCACGTGCCCCAAAAAGTGCACCTCACGAAGCCAGAACTCACACTTACTGAGCTTCACATACAACTGGTGATCTCGCAATGTCTACAACACCACACCCAAATGGTACGTGTGCTCCTCGGTAGACCACGAATAGACAAGGATGTCGTCCACAAATATGACCACGAACTGGTCTAAATACGGATGAAACACCCTCTGCATCAAGTCCATGAAGGCTGCGGGGGCATTGGTGAGCCCGAACGGCATCACCAAGAACTCATAATGTCCGTATCTCAAGCTGAACGTAGTCTTCTCCACATCGGACTCGCGAATCCTCAGCTAATAGTAACCGGACCGCAAATCAATCCGTGAGAACACTCGCGCAGACTGAATGATGGGGACATCTCTGACCATTCCACATTTTTCGAGTCTCGTTGCTCGCCAGCTGTGCTTCATCTTGTTCGCCACATTTTTCTTAGTCCTGGCATGTAATTTTTATATTTTATATGAGTCATAAACCATGTAATTTTCCTTTTATTTGAGTCCAGTACCTAGGTATACGAGTTATTACCCTAAGTCAAGTGTCAATAGATTGTATAGTTTGGTTATTGGGCCCAATTAGATGGGCTAGGACCAGGGGCGCCCCCACCCCCTTGGTTTCTTGTTAGTAGTCCAAAAGTCAGGGACTTATGTTAAATTGTGGGAATCCTTTAAATAGGACCCCACTCCCACCATTTGGAACTAATGAATTGTTGAATGAAAGTTTGAAATCCACCAAAATTGTGTGAGATTCTCTCTCTCTCTCTCTAGGGGTGGATTCCCCTCTCTCTCTCTCTCTCTTCTCTCTCTCTAAAAGGGCGACCCACCCTCTCTCTCTAGGGCGCATTTCTCTCCCTCTCTCCTCTCCCCTTACCACCTCAGCTCCACCTCAACCTCTCTCCTCTTGCCACATCACTACCACTTGCCACCTCACCTAGCCACATCACCCTTCTCCTTTCATATCCCCATACCCCATTACTACCCCATTAACTCCACCACAATCCCCAAGAGTCATCTCCTTCTCCCAAGGGAGAATCCCATCTCCCCAAGCACCCTTCCACCTTCCCATACAACCCTTCCCCTTCCCAACACACCCTTTCCTCTCCCCTAGGCCTGCATCAATCCCTCTCCATTAAGGCGATTTCAAACCAGCTCCCTTCGTTCTCCCTCGTTCGTTCTCTCTCCCACCATCGGTTACTGTGGAGGGAGGGAGATGAAGGGTTTTTAGCATTTTGAAGTTGCAGAGGTTATGCGGTCTATCGTTAGACCATCCTTTGTTTGAACGGTTCTGAGGTGACCGTTCATCTTTAACGGTATGCTGTTTAAGTCGGCTCAAATTCCATAATATATACGGCTCACATATAACCATGCTTCTTTGGGCGGTTGGTATTTAACCGTTCATGTTTGAAATTGTCCCACCCTCATTTCTGTACTTAGTGTTCGATTGATGAATTTTGATATCATTGCAAATCTTGCTAACAATCTTATGTGCAGCATCAAACTTTCGCTTGTCGTGTCACCTGCATTGGTAAGTCAAGTATGGCCTTCTATCCCTGCATCCCTTATTACATTATTATATGGTACTGTAATATATTATCTCGAGAACCAGTTGGTTATCTACGAGTTCCAGGATCTGATGTTCCCCTTTAACAAAAATGATGATGATCCAGGTTCACGTGTTTAATCTTCGGATAGGCCATTAGGTTGGGATGTCATGGGGAGGATGGTTCTATCCTGCACGCTGTGGTTGCAGATGGTATCTTGACTCTGATTTTCCTAGCTTAGCAATATCATTCTCGAGTATTTTATATTTTAATCTTTCTTTGCATTTGTTTTAACGATTTCTTTTATTTTAGCGCAGCATGCATCATACGCATCCTTTTGAGCATTCATGCCCCATGGTTTGCCTGCAGAATGCCCCACCAACAATGGTTGGCTGTGCGTTCAGTGTTTGAGTAAGAGGAACTAATTCCACTTTGAGTTGGAAGGTTCTCTTTGGTCAATTCGCTTGGTTTGGTTGATTAAGAAGTCCTCGTCTGGAGCTTTAGCATGTTTCATTTACTTTTGCTGCCTGCTTTTGGCCTCCTCATTGGACCGCGGGATTGTGTCCCCCAAGAGATTGGTCTTATCGATTTGTTTCATTTTGTTTAGTTTAGTTCCTCCAGACTTGCGTCGCTTTAGCATGTTTCCTTTACTTTTGCTGCCAGCTCCACCAGCCGCTGCAGGTGCTCCTCCGGCCGCTCACCAATTGCAACTCCTGCCCATCGTAATCCCAGGCTGTCCTGGAGACCAGCCCGGGGTAGGAGGGTCGACTGCCTCTTAAGGCGCCGTAGCTCTAAGCCCAGCAATCCCTGAGCCATCGCCCGGTAGTCGGGAAAAGTGGTCCCGCTAACCAGTAGCCCGTGCACTCGAAGGCCAGTGAGCCTAGCCACGTCATCCAGCGTGGGGACCATATGGCCCCACGGGAAGAGGAACGTCCGACTCACTGAGTCCCAGCGGTCGTGCAGGGCGTAGAACAGAGCTGTGTCGAACCGACACACCTCAATGCTCAGGAATGGGGCGAACCCCATGGCAGCCAACCACTCCCTCTAAAAGTCTGGCAATGCTAAATACAATGCGCGGACCTACAGCCACGAGGTGCCGGTCCTGCGCTTTCCCTGCATTCATTCATTCATTTTAAATGCATTTTAGTAATTTATTTAAGCATTTTATTTCATATATAAATAAAATCATCAAGGTTTAAATCTCTGTCAGAAAAGTGGTCTCCCACAGGCCGCTCGTCCCTTTGAACGGTCCCATGTGCACTGTTCTAATCCCTAAGTTCTGTGTTTCGAACGGGCTAGCATTGGCCGTTCTTATCTTGAACGGGTGAGCATGCACCGTTCCTCCCTCAAGTTTCTTAGTTTCAAACGGCCACTCCTGGGCTGCAGGAAGGTTGGGTGGTCCTATAGGGACCGCGTTGTTCTTTGTTGAGAGGGTCTTGAACGGATCAATGTGGCCCGTTTGTCATTTGTATGGTGAGCCTCTCACCGTCCTTACTTGGTTCGGTTCTGATGCTGTGTGAATTTGAACGGCTACCCCTGGGCCGTATGAGTTTGGGCGGCTCCATGTGAGCCGTATGCGTTTGTTTGTGCGGTTTTGTGTAAACTGCCCTACCGTCGTCTTCCCCGATGACGGTGAGGGTCTCCCCACCGGTGGGGAGGCCACCGTTGCCCCCCAAAACCGGTCCTAAGAGCCCTAATCCCCCCGGAATCCCCTTAATCTAACATGCATGGTGTAAAAATGGAAAAGGAGGATGTTTTGGTGCACCTACCTCGGTCGGACGGGGCCCCTTGGCCGGCCTCTCCGCCGGTGCGTCCTCCCCGGCATATCCATCTCCGGGCGTGGCGGCTTCAACGCCTTCCTCGGCCTTGGATGGCAGCGGGAGGACACCTCCCTCGGCCGGCAGTGTTGCCTGTGTCTCCTCCGTCGGTGGAACCTCTGCCGTGGCGGTGGTCATCGGCGGTGGCATGTCCACGTTCATCATCGAGGGCCGTCTCGCGCAGTGCTTTGAGCGCATGTGGCAGAGGGAGATTGAGAGTGGGAGAGGGGTGTGAGAAATTGAGAGAATGGGTGGTGGGTTGCCCTCTTCGTTCTCCCTCCCACCGTCGGTTACGGTGGAGGGAGGGAGATGAAGGGTTTTTAGCATTTTGAAGTTGTAGAGGTTATGCGGTCTATCGTTAGACCGTCCTTTGTTTGAACGGTTCTAAGGTGACCGTTCATCTTTAACGGTATGCTGTTTAAGTCAGCTTAAATTCCATAATATATACGGCTCACATATAACCGTGCTTCTTTGGGTGGTTGGTATTTAACCGTTCATGTTTGAAATTGTCCCACCCTCATTTCTGTACTTAGTGTTCGATTGATGAATTTTGATATCATTGCAAATCTTGCTAACAATCTTATGTGCAGCATCAAACTTTCGCTTGTCTTGTCACCTGCACAGGTAAGTCATGTATGGCCTTCTATCCCTGCATCCCTTATTACATTATTATATGGTACTGTAATATATTATCTCGAGAACCAGTTGGTTATCTACGTGTTCCAGGATCTGATGTTCCCCTTTAACAAAAATGATGATGATCCAGGTTCACGTGTTTAATCTTCGGATAGGCCGTTAGGTTGGGATGTCATGGGGAGGATGGTTCTATCCTGCACGCTGTGGTTGCAGATGGTATCTTGACTATGATTTTCCTAGCTTAGTAATATCATTCTCGAGTATTTTATATTTTAATCTTTCTTTGCATTTGTTTTAACGATTTCTTTTATTTTAGCCTAGCATGCATCATACGCATCCTTTTGAGCATTCATGCCCCATGGTTTGCCTGCAGAATGCCCCACCAACAATGGTTGGCTGTGCGTTCAGTGTTTGAGTAAGAGGAACTAATTCCACTTTGAGTTGGAAGGTTCTCTTTGGTCAATTCGCTTGGTTTGGTTGATTAAGAAGTCCCCGTCTGGAGCTTTAGCATGTTTCATTTACTTTTGCTGCCTGCTTTTGGCCTCCTCATTGGACCGCGGGATTGTGTCCCCCAAGAGATTGGTCTTATCGATTTGTTTCATTTTGTTTAGTTTAGTTCCTCCAGACTTGCGTCGCTTTTGATTTAATCATTCCTTGCATTTGGTTCAGAGTTTTCCGGAAGATTCCTGTCACTTGTTGGTAAAAACGGGTGTCGTTTTACCTTAACGCCCACTTTCCGGTCCACTCCGCTACATTTTCACTTCATCTCCATGTTCCATGTCACTTTCGCTTCACCTCCGCTCGCTCCCCTACAAAGAGGACGTTAAGGAGGGGCATATGTTGACACCCGTTTGTTGCCGATAAGTTGAGTCATTCCTCTTACTCCCATTTGTTGATGCCTCGAGTTGTCCATCACTCGTTGGGACTATTTTCAGGAATGTTTTGGGCCAGTTTTATGGGTAGCCTCCCTCCCTGGCTAGGTTTGTTTCAATTCTGGGCTTAATGGGCCTTGGTTTTGGTTGATTCAGTTTTTCTATGAGTTTCAAACACCCATGTACATGTACAGTTCATCCCTGGCCGCTCAATCAATGTGCGGTTTCCTGTGAACCATCCATCTATTTTGGAATATTTTGGTTAATTTTTTAAATTTCCACCGACAAGTATTTATGCGGTCCTCCCATAGCCGTTCAACATGATGGACAGAGGGATGGTAGCCGCTCATCTCTCAGAGTCCTATGCTTGGCGACTGCCTCAGATAATTATCCAATTAATCTATTTATCACCGACAAGGCTAGAACGGTTTTTCTTTGGCCGCTCTACCTTTGAACGGTCTCATCTGAGCCGTTCATGTATGAGAGTCCAACGGCGAACCATTCGGCCGGTTTAATGGATAATTTGGATTATTTTGTGAATTGTTGAATTTCCACCGATAGGGTTGGACGGCCCAGAATGGATCACCCATATGGATGTGTGGTCTATCGTTAGATTGTTCATCTGGTCGATTGCTAAAGATTCAACAGATTCTCTCTCTCTCCTCGTAGATTTATCCCCAACTTTATCCAGCCATTTCTCCGCGAATCCTCAACCATTTCGAGTGCCGTTTCTTCGAGATGAAAGATAATTAAATTATCTTCATCTTTTGTTTGATAATCTCAACCTGAAAATGCTTCTAAACCCTATTTTCAAGCTAGGACTTTAGGTGCTCTATAAATAGACCCTAAAGGCCGGGTTTGAAAAAGGGGGAGATTTTTGGTCAACGGCGAAGCTCTGCCGCATTCTTGAGTGACCTAGCACCAAGGAGGGAAGCTTTCCACATCCACATAAGCCTCCGGTTCAGGGAGTAGTCTAGTTTTTAGGTCTTGTGTGTTTGATAGGTTTTGTCCATTTTTTTTCTTTGCATGCATCACTCTTCTCACTTTCTCCCACGTTTTTCTTCACCTTCATTGCCATGCACACACCCACCCACGTTTGTGACACCCTAGGGGTTTAAAATCCCCCAGGTATCCCCCTTTCCACTTATTCATATTCATTTCTTCTTATTTTGGCATTTACTACACTTTTCAGTTCTAATCTTGGGTTTCTTCTGTCTTCTTCACATCATTTTTGTAGGTCAGCAATCCCTAGCACGAGGCCCATCCCCTCTAGCCAGTCGGAGAGTGTGGAGGTTGGGCTCTTTGTGACTTCTGGCGTGGTGGTCTTGCGCGGTTCTCTACCATCCGTTCAAGGAGACGTGCGGTGCTACCAGGACTATTCTTCTTCTTCCTGCGGTCGTGATAGAGCCGTTCAACTGCCAGGAGTGCTTCATCTCGCATCCTCTGCAGCGTTCTTAAACGGTCTGTCGTAGGACCGTGCATCTTATAGGCAGTTTTTCCTGAACCGTACATCTTCGCAACGCTGTACACTAGGCGAGTACCTCTCCCTCTTTCCAAGGTACGGCGTGTTCATCACGTTCGGCGCCTTGGTGGCGATCATAGGTTTTTATTCCTCCCTTTCCCTCTGTCTTCATTCATTTCCCATGTTGGATGTGGTAGGATAGACACAGGAAGGCAGTAAAAGAACAGACGAGAGGAGAAATATATCTACAATACCGACTAGCCGACAAATACAAGATTGACTGGAGGGCATCATCTCCCTACTACCCTCAAGCCAACGGACTTGCAGAAGCCTTCAACAAGATGCTATGCACTCTGCTAGCGAAGACTGTCAAGGCTAACAAAAGAGATTGGGAAGAAAGGATGTACGAAGCACTCTGGGCTTATCGTACAGTCTATAAAACCCCGACTGGCTGCTCACCTTACTCCCTTGTATACGGGTCGGAGGATGTGGTGCCAATTGAGTTAGAGGTCCCCTCGTTGCGAATCGCCATCCAGCATGGATTGGTAAGCGGCGAGTAGACCAACATAGAAAGAAGACTAGAAGAGCTTGCTAAGCTCGAAGGAAAGCGTCTCCGTGCGTAACAAAATATCTAACTCTACTAAAGCCCGCATGGCCCGTGCTTTCGATAAACTGGTCAAAGGACGGGAATTCAAGAAAGGTGACCAGGTAATGGTTAAAAGAAGAGAAGTGATGGCCTCCAACCCCAAAGGGAAGTTGGTTGAAAATTAGGTCGGACCATATGTCGTCCGTTGAGGATATGAGGGGGGTGCGTACGTCCTTGTGGATCACAAAGGAGTCATCCAGTTCTCCCCCCTTAATGGAAAACACTTGAAGCTATATTACACAGGTCAACCGGCATTCCCAGAAGGACCCCTACCTACCTTGGTCTAGCGGCATCCTGCCCTGGCCGAGCTCTGCCCGCCTTGGTCTAGTGTGGCATTCCACCCTAGCCGAGCTCTGCTTGCCTTAGCCTAGTGCCACCCCGCCCTAGCTAAGTTTTACCTACCTTAGTCAGGTGGCACGTTGCCCTAGCTAAGTTTTACATGCCTTAGTCTAGTGGCACCCATCTCCAGCTAAGTTTCACATATCTTAGTCTAGTGGCACTCTGCCCTAGCTGACTTCTATCTACCCTTGGTCTACTGGCATTCCACCCTGACCGTGCTCTATACCTACCCTTGGTCTAGTGGCATTCCGCCCTGACAGAGCTCTATCCGCCTTAGTCTAGAGGTCATCTCCACCCTAATTAAGGTCCCACCTGCCTTAGTCTAGTGGCGCTCCGCCCTAACTAAGTTCCACATGCCTTAGTCTAGTGGTACTCTGCCTTAGCTAAGTTCTACCTACCTTAGTCTAGTGGCACTTTGCCCTAGCTAAGTTCTACCTACCTTAGTCTAGTGGCACTCTACCCTAGCTAAGTTCCACCTGCCTTAGTCTAGTGGCACTCGGCCCTAGCTCAGTTATACCTACCTTAGTCTAATGGCACTCCGCCGTGGCTGAGCTCTACCCACCTTGGCCTAGTGGCATCCCGTCCTGGCCGAGCTCTAAAAGAATATGTATACATATACATATAATTATGTAAAAGAACAACTTTGCCATTGCGGGCCTTACGTCCGAATCGGCACAAATCTATCGCTTGCGTTAGCATTACCTTCTTGCTAACGAATAAACCCCTTTTCTCGGTGCAAGACTTTGTGTCTTAGCCGACCCTTCTACAACATTGCCATTGCGAGCCTTACACCCGAATCGGCATGAATCTATCCCTTGCGTCAGTATTACCTTCTTACTAACAAATAAACCCCTTTTCTCGACGCAAGACCTCGTGTCCCAGCCGACCCTTTCAACATCCTTCTGAACATAAAAAAAAGTAAAGAAAAATGGGGCTTAAAATAGGGGTGCCCCGCCGGCCTTGTTCCTACATTAGGACAAGGGCAAAAATGGCCATAACCCGACTATGGCGAAAACCCGAAAGGGCGTCGCAGGCAAAATCGGGTACCCCGCCACGTGAAAACCCGAAAGGGCGCGTGGGCAAAAGCAAGAGGGCCCTGACTATGGTGAAAACCCGAAAGGGTGCTTAAGTCAGTAATGTGGTAATTCAAGTTCAGCCTCACCCTCATTCTAGTGAAACTCTGAAGAGGGAGATCACCCCGATCCCCATCGGAGATCTTTCTCAACCTACTTCTTACCCTTGTCACCATCGACAAGATCAGTCAGCCTCATTGCGACCCTTGTCATCATCGGTAAGATCGGTCGACCTACTTCTGTCCCTTGTCACCATCGGCAAGATCGGTCAGCCTCCTTGCGACCCTTGTCATCATCGGCAAGATCGGTCGACCTCCTTGCGACCCTTGTCATCATCGGCAAGATCGGTCGACCTACTTCTAACTCTTATCACCATCGGCAACATCGGTCAGCCTCCTTGCGACCCTTGTCATCATCGGTAAGATCGGTCGACCTAATTCTGACCCTTGTCACCATCGACAAGATCGGTCAACCTTCTTACGACCCTTGTCACCATCGACAAGATCGGTCAACCTTCTTTCAACCCTTGTCATCATCGGCAAGATCGGTCGACTTCCTTGCGACCCTTCCCATCATCGGCAAGATCGGTCGACCTACTTCTGACCCTTGTCACCATCGGCAAGATCGATCAGCTTCCTTGCGACCCTTGTCATCATCGGCAAGATCGGTCAACCTACTTCTGACCCTTGTCACCATCGACAAGTTCGGTCAGCTTCCTTTCGACCCTTGTCATCATCGGTAAGATCGGTCGACCTACTTCTTACCCTTGTCACCATAGGCAAGATCGATCAACTTCCTTGCGACCCTTGTCATCATCGGCAAGATCGGTCGACCTACTTCTGACCCTTGTCACCATCGGTAAGATCAGTCAGCCTCCTTGCAACCCTTGTTATCATCGGCAAGATCGGTCGACCTACTTCTGACCCTTGTCACCATCGGTAAGATCAGTCAGCCTCATTGCGACCCTTGTTATCATCGGTAAGATCGGTCAACCTACTTCTGACCCTTGTCACCATCAGCAAGATCGGTCAGCCTCATTGCGACCCTTGTCATCATCGGCAAGATCGGTCGACTTCATTGCGACCCTTGCCACCATCGGCAAGATCGGTCGGCTCCCTTTCGACCCTTGTCATCATCGGCAAGATCGGTCGACTTCCTTGTGACCCTTGCCATCATCGGCAACATCGATCGGCTCCCTTGTGAGCCTTGTCATCATCGACAAGATCGGTCAGCCTCCTTGCAACCCTTGTCATCATCAGCAAGATCGGTCGACTTCCTTGCGACCCTTGCCATCATCGACAAGATCGGTCGGCTCCCTTGTGACCCTTGTCATCATCGGCAAGATCGGTCAGCCTCCTTGCGACCCTTGTCATCATTGGCAAGATCGGTCGACTTCCTTGTGACCCTTGTCATCATCGGCAAGATTGGTCGTCTTCCTTTCGACCCTTTACATCATCGGCAAGGTCGATCGACTTCCTTGCGACCCTTGTCATCATCGGCATGATCGGTCAGCCTCTTCGCGGCCCTTGTCATCATCGGCAAGGTCGGCCAGCATCTCCTCAAGCCCGGCCTTACCCTGAGAATTGAGTTCAAAAAAATGAGAATAAAAAATGATGAATAAAAAATGAGGCTTAAAATGGAGGTGCCTCGCCAGTCTTGATCCTATACCAGGACAAGGGCAAAAATGGCTCTAACCCAGCTGTGGTGAAAACCCGAAAGGGCACCGTAGGCAAAATCGGGTACCCTGCCACGTGAAAATCCGAAAGGGCGCGTGGGAAAAAGTAAGAGGGGGCTGGCTCCGGTGAAAACCCGAAAAGGCGCTTGGGTCAGTAATGTGGTTACTATCACATGAAAACATATGCTATACCTCTTGGTGACACTTTGATGTGACACAACCCCTCGGACCTAGATTTGTAAGCAATCGAACCGAACGGCGGACCCTACTCAAGCGGCTTCACCCGCGTCGCGCACACCCGGGTCCGTAGGTGGACTGGCGATAGTGGTGAGGGTCCGAGGATGGACCTCGCCTTTCCGGGGATTTGACTAGCTTGGGCTGAACCCCTAAGGGCCTGGGATGCCCAAATCCGTGGGCGGCCAGCACGCCAAGGGCATGGGATGTAGTGGCTCTCTCACAACTCGCTCCGCGGCGGACACTCGATTTGATTGATTTTGGATCGGGCACTCCCTCGCCACCGACGGAACTAAGAAGCAATACTAGTTAAGCAAGAAGTGCTAACCAAGAGGAGTGCAACCGGGAGCTCACCTGATCGGCGTGAAGACGCAGATCCCGGCCGGAGACGAGGGCGAGCGGGGAAGCGTGGGCTACCCGCACGCCGCGCTGATGAAGCTTCGGCCGATGACCTGCTAATACATGCACTACTCCTCACGCAGGAGGGGGAACTTGGGGTGAGGAGAGTAGGGTACAAGCAAACACTACCTCCATGCAGGGAGGGGCGCTAAGCCGGCCAGGCGGGGAGGGGAGATTAGCTTGGATCGCGCCGATGGAGCACCTTGCCGATTCTGTCCCAGTCTGGAACAGCAGAATAGGGGGTCGGAGTGGTCGCTGCTGTGCACTCCTCCGAACTCAGAATTCGACGAGACTGGTACCAAAACGTCACTGACAGACTCAGGTACGTCTGTGAATTTTTGTGGGCGCTTCCGAAGTCGACAGCGGCCGGGACGGGCTCTGGAACAGGGTCCCTGCGATCAGATTCGGACTGCTCCCTGGGTGTAGCAGCAGATGGATGAAGTCACCACGGCAGCTCCCAAAGTCCAAATGTGGCAGGACCAAGTCGAGGACGACCGTGGACAAGTCTTCTACGAGCAGCAACCAAGATGGGCACCAGAAGACGTCGGGGTGGCGAGGAGAGGTCCGTTGAGTGAGGGGGGGTCAGGACAAGACCCTGATAGCCTGTTCTGCGCACCTGGGAGAGAAAAATTGAAAACTTCTCTTCCTGATGCCGAACGGGATGCCGCTTGAGGGTGATGGTAGATGCCTTGTAGTATCAGCTCTCGGCCAAGTGGAGCCTTCAGAAGTTGAGGGGTGTGGCTGTAGTAGCTTCTGCACTGCAGCTCTGGTCCAGGTTCTGGTCCCGGTTGCATAGTCGGACGAGAATGGGTACCACGATCTGTAGGGAAGTCGGAACAAGACGATTTCACCTCACCTGCGAAGAAGACTGGAAGACCTTTCCGGCGATGTATAGTGCACCTCCAGATGATGTTGGACAGCACCAGGGCAATCTCTGCAAGTGGAGCTTCTTCTGCTGCCTGCGAACTGGATAGAGTAGGTTGGTGAATGAAGTTGATAGTGGTGGGAGGGGTGAAGGGGCTGCAATGGGGAGAGGGCTAATGGCTGTGGGGCTTGGATGGAGGTGTATAGAGGTGGTGGAGAGGCTGGATAAGAGGGCTGGGTCACAGCTAGCAGGTGGAGGGGGTTGCGACCAAGGGTGGAGGGTGAGAGAGAGAGGGGGCGCAAGTGGCTTGGAGGGAGAGGAAATTTGAACTGAGTTTAATGTGGGGTTGGTTAATGTGGCCTTGGGAAGGGGAGGAGTTGCCTTGGGGAGGGGAAAGGTTACTTGGGAGAGGGGATTCTCTCTTGGGAAAATGAAGGGTTGTATGGGGAAGGGGAAAGGTTGCTTGGGAGGAGGGAGAGGTGCCTAGGAGAAGGGGATTCCACCTAGGGGTTGGAGGGGGATTAAATGGGAGGTATGGGGAAGGGGGAGGAGTCTTAATTAGGGGTGAATAGGGAGGAGAGAGAGTGAATTTCGAAATTTAGAGAGAGGAGGAGAGAGAATGGGGTTCGCCCCCTTTAGAGAGAGAGAGAGAAATAGAGAGAGAGGTAGAGAGGTAGAGTGAGAGAGAGAGCACAGGGGTTTCAATATTCAACTCAAAATTTTCATTCAACAATCCATTAGCTTACAAATGAGGGATTGGGGTCCTATTTATAGGGATCTCACAATTTAACTTAAGTCCCTGACTTTTGGACTACTAACACTAAACCAAGGGGAAGGGGGCGCCCCTGGGCCTAGTCCATATAATTGGGCCCAATAACACACATAATGACATAAGACTTAGGTAAATAGCTACCTAACCTAGGTATTGGACTCAAATAAAAGGAAAAGTACATGATAAGAAAATGAAAATTACATCATATGACTCGAAATAAAGTGGTGAATAAGATGTAGCATAGGGGGCGAGCATCGGGATCCTTGATCAAATGAAATTGCTGGTGATGTCCTCATCATACCCCCGGGGTGCGGAAAACTCGACTCTGTCGAGTATGGGCCCACCAGGGAAGTGGTCCTCTCAAGCAGCTCAGAGTGAGCCTCAACCTCCAAACTCAACCCTGCGTCCCTGAGGATGATCCTTCATCCTCTCGAGGTGGCTCAGGCGCACCCTCTTGCTGGCGATGGAACCCTGCTTGCCTAGTACTGCCTCCGTGTGCACACGTCGGACTCTCAGGCTGATTTTTGGTGGCTCTCCGAGGGTGTCTTTCTCAAAGGAAGATAAAGGCTCGAGGCACTCACTAGGATCCGCCGCGGTGCCCATATAGGGTGCCAGATCCACCACGTGGAAAATGGGGTGAATCCCAAAACCCATTAGTAAGTCCAACCCGTTAGTAGGGTTGCCAAAGTCACTCGGAACTTGGGAAGGTCCAAGTCCTCGTGCCCTCGAATTGGAGGTGACCCTAGGGTAGAGCCACTCCAATGTCATCATCACCAGATTGCCTACTTGGAATTCCAAGTGGTGCTCGCGAGCTCTTGCCCGCTCTTTGTGAACCTCACCGCTCGTCAAGAATTGCTTGCGTGTATGCTCATGCCATGCATCATGATGCGGTGAGTGGGTGTGACGGAGGATAGCATGCAAAGGTGGACCGGGGCAACCATAAGTGGACCTATCATGCATGGTGGCGGTAATTACCGAGGGACCCGGACATCCATGTATGCTCCATGCATGCATAAGGGCTATGACGAATGTGGGAGGACCAGCACATCCAAATGTGGCTCTTTCAGGTATGGGTGCAATGAATGCCGGAGGACCTGGACTTCCATGTAGACTCCTATCATGCATAAGATGGATGATGAATGGGGGTGGACCTACATATCCAAATGTGAACCTGTCATGCACTGGACCTAGTGTGTATGTGACATAAATGAGACGACTAGCCCTACCAGATGGGGCAAAATGTTGTGGCACATGCATTCCTATCAAGATGGTCCCATCTTTTGGTGAGGGTTGATTTGGGGGTCTCCACTCATGGTGTTCGAAGGGGTCCCAGAAAGTGAACATCTTGGGATGGGTCAATTCCTCATTTCCTGGGTGGATGTCACCCTTCGTCATGGCTCTCATAGCGAGGACTAAGTTTTGGAATGGGTGGTTTAGGTTCAACATAGTGGGTGAGGCTAGGAAAAGGAGGGTGGTGGGTAAGGCGACTAGGTCCCATAGGTTCATTGGCTTCCATTGGGAGGGATCAAAGGGGTCATGGAATGGGTTGCCAAGGAAGAGATGTTCTATGTCCTCAAGGTCTTTAAATGATGGTGAGTCATCCTCCTCCAAAGTAATTGGTCCAAGATCTCTAGTGTGTTCACCGTTTAAGGCATTAGGGATCTCAAAGGGTGGGGAGTAGACCAGAGTGGGTTCTTCCTCCAAAAGGAGAAATAGGAGGATCTCAATAGTGCAATGCCCACTCGTGCAAATGGAGGTGATGGAGCCAATGGTGGGGTGGGCAAAGTTAATGGTGCTAGGCTCCGATGGTCCCATGGCAAGCAAGCCGGTCAAGTGGACTTGCCAATATAGGCAATCCACTAGGTCTCCCAAGTCTCCCACAAAGTAGAAGGTTTGGAGAGTGACATGGGGAGGCCGGGTGGGAACAATTTGGGATTGATATCCCAATGGTGTTGAGCTAGGGAGGGCGGGACTTTGCTTGAGCCATTGGAGTATGGACTCATCTATGGTGAGGGTGCCATGTGTGATGGTGCAAGGCTTTTGAGGATCCAGACCATGAGGGGTGGGGGAAGATTGAGGCTCTTCTTCCTTATTGGTGGTAGCTTGGGCTTCCTCTATGGTGATAAGAGGGTCTAGATGGGCATAAATCTTCCTAAGCTCATTTCTCATCTCAACCCAAGAGTTGATGGGCTCTTGCCTTCCAACTTCCCTTAAGCCTACAATGTTTTGCCATTCATTCTTAGCTTGGCGCCAGAGCAAACTTTTGGCATAGTTGACTTGTATCGGCCCTGATAGAGTGAACCTCGCAAAATGTCGGTCTATGGAGCTCTCCCATTCTAGATATATACTAGGGTCGGATCCATCAAACACAAAAGCCGCTAATGGGTCTAAGGATGGCGAATAGGCTAAGTAGGAAGTGGTCATGATGAACGGCTGATGAATGCAATGGCCCTAGGACAAGACTTGTAGAGACAAGTCTAGAACTTGCTCTGATACCAATTTGATGTGATATGACTCCCTTGGACCTAGGATAGCAAGCAACACATGAGTTGGCAACGTCGCACTAGCGGACTCACTCGCGTAGGCACACTCGGGTCCGAAGGAGGACCGGCGATGACGGTGAGGGTCCGGGGTTGGACCTCAAGGTTCCAAGGGTTTGGCTAGCTCGGAAGGGACCCCAATGGGCCAGGGATGCCCGATTTCAAGGGCGGCCGGCACGCCGAGGGCGTGGGATGCAATGGCTCTCTCTCAACTTGCTCTGCGGCGAACACACAAATTGATTGAATGGCGGGTCGATCGCTCGTCTCACTTCCAACGGGCAACAAAAAAAGCGATACTAAGCTAGCAATGGTAATAATCAGCAGCGAAGAGTGACCAGGAGCTCACCTGATCGGCGTGAAGACGCCGATCCCGGTCGGAGACGAGGGCGAGCGGGGAAGTGTGCTCCCCGCACACTGCGCCGGTGAAGCTTCAAAACCTGTTCAAGAGTACAATTACTACACCTCGCGCAGGAGGGTGATCTCGGGGGTGGGAATTGGTTAATTACAGACAAACACTACCACCACGCAGGGTGGGGCGGTAAGCCGGCCAGGCGGGGATGGGAGGACGGACCGAAGTGGTTAAAAAGGAAATCAATGTGGGTTCAGCTGCAATCTGGACTTCTGGATAGGGTGCTGTTGTTGGCTCTGTCCCGGGCTCGTCCGGACTCCGAATTGAGCGAAACCACCTCGCAATGATTCCTGACTTGAAGCCGGTGTTGTCTGAATTTTTGGCCGGCCTCTGGAGCCAGGGACTGGTGACACCAGCGACTGAACCGAGTCGGCAGATGTGGTCTCTGGCCGGACCTGTTCTGTAGCAGCAAGTTACAGACGCTGTTGTAAGCTCTCCGGAACTCCGAATGGCACGCAACCAGTGTCGTCGTCTCTGTGGTCGAGGTAGCTTTCAGCTGGAGTTGATGGGACTGTGATCCAAGGCCGTGGACTGTCGGTGTGCCCTGAAGAGTAGGCACTGGTCGCTGCAGACTGCAGGAGGCAGATCCACGCGATGGAGGGATAAAATTTGTAACTCTGGATCCTGGATGCCGAATGTCGTTCCGTTTCTTGCTTATGGTCGTGGACAGATGGAGGAAGATTTTTGAAGAAGAGAGTTCAGCCTGATTCCTCCACGGTTAGTCGTGGTGCAGCAACGAACCGGGTTGCAGACTCTGGCCACAGCGGCTACCAAAAACAAACAATGGATTGCAGACGTTGTCCCGGCCGCTCCCGGATGCCAAATCTCGAGCTGCCAGAGTTTCTGGAACCGTGGACAATCCCTCTGCGATGCTAAACTGACGGGGAAGCCGTCTGATGTCGGGGTGGACTGGGGGATGGCAATGAGTGGAGGCAGGTCACTGCCCACTGTGGGAGGCAGACCCGACCAGTCGAGGGAGAAAGACCAAAACTCTGACCTCCGGATGACGAACGCACTTCCGCTTCTTGATCCAGTAAGAGGACTGGTGGAGGAATATATTTGTAGAAGAACTCACAACTTGAATCTCTCACCGTCGGCCGTGGTGTAGCTTTGAACAGGGTTCAGGGACTCTGCTGATGGAGCTCTGCGCAGTCGGCGTAGAACAGCCTTCCCGGACGGCCAAGAACTCAGAATGGAGTGATTCCACCTCGCCTGCGAAGAGGATAGGGAGGCCTTTCCAGAAAGGTAGGCCACGCCCCCAGAAGCTTCAAGATGTTTTCGTGGTAGTCGCTGCAACTCGAGGCTGGTCTGCAGGTCAGCCTACAGACAGAACTGAAGTTGACAAAAGGGGGGGGGTGGAGGGGTCGGCCAAGGCAATGGGAGGGTGGAGAGGGGTTGAGGGGGTCGACCCTAGGAGGGAGGGGAAGGGGGTGGATGACCTTGGGAGGTGAAGGGGCTCCTTGGGGAGGGGAAAGGGCCCTTGGGAGGTGGGAGGTTGCTTGGGGAACGGGGAGGGATGCCTTGGGAAGGTGAAAGGGTGCTTGGGGAGGTGGAGTGATTAATGGTGAAGTAATGGGGGTCTTGGGAGGTGAAGAGACTTGCCTAGGTGGCAAGTGAGGTGGCAAGGGGTGAGGAGAGAGGGGACGCAAGTGGCTTGGAGGGAGAGGGAAATTTGAACTGAGTTTAATGTGGGGTTGGTTAATGTGGCCTTGGGAAGGGGAGGAGTTGCCTTGGGGAGGGGAAAGGTTACTTGGGAGAGGGGATTCTCTCTTGGGAAAATGAAGGGTTGTATGGGGAAGGGGAAATGTTGCTTGGGAGGAGGGAGAGGTGCCTAGGAGAAGGGGATTCCACCTAGGGGTTGGAGGGGGATTAAATGGGAGGTATGGGGAAGGGGGAGGAGTCTTAATTAGGGGTGAATAGGGAGGAGAGAGAGTGAATTTCGAAATTTAGAGAGAGGAGGAGAGAGAATGGGGTTCGCCCCCTTTAGAGAGAGAGAGAGAAATAGAGAGAGAGGTAGAGAGGTAGAGTGAGAGAGAGAGAGAGAGCACAGGGGTTTCAATATTCAACTCAAAATTTTCATTCAACAATCCATTAGCTTACAAATGAGGGATTGGGGTCCTATTTATAGGGATATCACAATTTAACTTAAGTCCCTGACTTTTGGACTACTAACACTAAACCAAGGGGAAGGGGGCGCCCCTGGGCCTAGCCCATATAATTGGGCCCAATAACACACATAATGACATAAGACTTAGGTAAATAGCTACCTAACCTAGGTATTGGACTCAAATAAAAGGAAAAGTACATGATAAGAAAATGAAAATTACATCATATGACTCGAAATAAAGTGGTGAATAAGATGTAGCATAGGGGGCGAGCATCGGGATCCTTGATCAAATGAAATTGCTGGTGATGTCCTCATCACACTTCCATCAGTTGTCCCACCGGTAATAAAACCTATCCAGAATAGACCTTCTGTCCGTTCTGATGAAACTCATCAATTCCCTTGTATTGGCATAAATCCAATGACAATGATGAAACCCACTTTAGGTCCTAAGGCATCATCGCCCAAGCCAATAATGAAGCCCACCCAGAGTAGGCCCTTTGTCTACTTTGATGAAACTCACCCACTTTATGCTATACTAAGTCCCACCGACAATAAAACCTTCCATCGGTCACAAGGCATCATCGCCTAGACCGATAATGAAACCCACCCAGAGTAGACCTTTCGTCTATCCTGATGAACACCCATTTCCTTGCATCGGCATAAACCCAATGCCGATGATGAAGCTTTTTTACGATCATACGGCACTTCACCTTGATCGAGGTTAGAACCTATCTAAGATGGACCTTTCGTCCATTTCAATGAGACATGTGAACCTTCATACGCATACATCAGCCAGCAGTCATACCACCAGCACTTCTGGCCAATGAGACTTACATTTGTGCCAATTTGGTGAACCTCTGGAAGCCCCGCACGCGGTGGAGCAAGGCCCCCATCCTTTCCTAGAAAGGGTGGACGCTCTCCTGCGATACAGATACGGATATGCTTCCATACAGGTCGCCAAAATTGTCACAAGATATGATAGAATACAAGTGTGAAGGTGGACACCTAAAGCATTGGGAGAAACTTGTATTTCATTGCAAATAGGAAAAGAGGAAGATAATAGAAGCCCATCGAGGGGGACGGATTACAAAAGGTAGATAAGCTAAGATTGCCTGAAGATATCCTCAAAGTTGATAAGCTCGACATGTGGAGCCGCTCCCAGTTCACGGAGTTGCATTTCCTCCTCCTAAACGTGAGTCATCTCAATCTGGAGGGATGCAACTCGACCCTCTAGCAAGGTGGTTTCCTCGATGCGCAATAGTCATTAATAATAAAATAAAATAGAAGCATTCTGGAAAAAAGGCGCGTCGGTTCCGCCCGTGCCGAGAGCGTGACGTGGGAAAAGGCGCGCCGATGCCATCGCGTCGAGAGCGCCAAATAAAAGGGAGGCGCATTGAGAACAGTGCTGTGCCGATATAAAGCTCACGTCGGTTGGGTGTCGTGCCGAGATGACTGTGCTAAGGTCGTCAACTGCGTCGGCTTGCTCACCCGGGGAAGCTGCAATCAGCAGATTAAAAACTCAAATGCTGGTGTCTGTCTGAGTATGCTTACAAAGTATTGGGATTATACAAGCAGAGTGAAGATTCCAAAGTTATGAAGATGCACAATGAGCAGGAGCAAGCCCGAAGAAAATACAAAGCATGGTGCAATATACACCCGCAAGTCCCGTGCCACTCATCCTTCGCGTACGCCACCTGTGGGTGGGGGGCATTTGTTGACACCTAAAATATACAAAAAGAAGCCAAAGCAAACTCAGGGCTCTGAAGACCAATCAAGGGTGCGGCTTCTATGCCATCCCTGGAAGTTCTGAGAATCAGAATAGAAGAGGTCCACTACCCTTGACACTTTATTCGGCTGAAGTCATCTCTGGCTAGGCCGCTTCCCAGCACGGCTATCATTCAGATCGTCAGGCTGATAAAAACTATGACAAACTCCAAGCAATCATCTGCTTGATGAAGAGGATCCTAAGACAATTCTGATTCCTCTTAAATGGGATTCACAGTGCCTCACACAAGTTCATGAACGCAAGGTGTTAAACAAGCCCCAGGAAGAATAAATATATATACTAAGAAGCCCACCAGACAAATGAAAAGAAGCCCATTAGATGAGCCCCCGTCCGGCGCCGAGTGCTGAGTGAATGGGCCAAGCCCAATACCAAGTGAGACGCATCGAGATGATGTATGCTGGGCGTGCCGGGGAGCTCATGCCGAAAGCAGATTGCCATCCCTCTATAAAAGCTGCTACCTTCGACAAGATAAGAGACGGACAGACACAAGGAGAGAACACACATAGAGAAGAAAAAAGCAGAGGGAGCCATTGAAAGAAAGAGAGCCCGAGAGCCCGTTAAGGGGTCTGAAGAGAGAAAAGAGTTGCAGAAGCCCGGAGGAGATATTCAAGGTGGGATCGGTTCCAAGATGCCCTGAGGGGCTATACTCTCCCCCATCCCCGTCTTTTATTTGAATCTAACTCTTTTTTTTCGTTTCTATTCTTTTGCTCTCTGCCTGAGCGATGTTCTTTTGATGATATAAAATGTTTGCATAGCCCGGTTGTAAAGGGGCACCATCTGTATTCAGATCTTCGTAGTCTGCTTCCCTTTTTTTGTTTTTCTGCTGTGCTGAATGTACGAGTCATTTGCAGTGAAATGAAATATGAAGGACCGAAGTCCTCTTCTCCCTCTCTGTCTCTTCGAAGCCCACTGTATTATGTAGCTATGGCGAATAGATTCTGCTTCACTGTACGCATGCCCTCTGGATCGTCCGAGCAATTTCTGTTGAATCGTTTCTATAGTTTCAACCCCGCAATAGTGGTGAGAGTCTGAGAAAGCCCATCTCATGGCTTGTCACTCGCAAAGATAGCTGGAAAAATATGTTGGTATCAAGGTCTACATGAGTCAGCCCATATCCCGACTCCCAGTGAGGCCCCAGAGTGACGACCCTCTTCTCTTCAGAATAGCTTCATTCCCCTAGGGCCATCTCAAGATCCGTTGAATAAAACTCCCCAAAGCCTTAGGTAAAACACCTCAAAGTCCTTGAATAGACCCCCTCAAAGAACCCTCTAAAATCCTCAGCTCCTGACCCCTCTGAAACCCCTTTGAAAACCTTGATCCTAAGGCCTCCCGGCGTGGCCCTCCCTCGGCGTGAGTCCCGCGCTGAGTGCTACCCGCACCGGTTGAGCTTTTCCCATCGCGCCGAGACCCGTCTTCCTTCTCGTGCCGACCTCCATCCATGCCGATAGCCTCACGCCAATGCCCTCAACAGTTCTGAGCCCTATAATCCATGGTCACAAGACCCTATCACTTTGAGGACAAGCAGTATCCTTCACTCAACCCTCATGGGAGCTA
Source organism: Amorphophallus konjac (assembly GCA_022559845.1). Taxonomy (NCBI): domain Eukaryota; kingdom Viridiplantae; phylum Streptophyta; class Magnoliopsida; order Alismatales; family Araceae; genus Amorphophallus; species Amorphophallus konjac. The sequence continues at coordinate 119,249,539 of CM040123.1, forward strand.
AATCGATGGGGTTCAACCTCCCTACATTCTGCAACCCTATTGGCTCGTGGAGTTCTGCCACTGCATGTTCTCCGTCGGCTGTCTAGGGAATATTAATAAATCCCATGATAAGTGGACACTGTCCCATCGGATTGCGGTCCATTTGGATCTCGGGTTACGCCCATCTTTCCTTTGGCTTCCATCCCAGCACTCTGTGGATGGATGGCCTATACTCTCCCTTTGGCACAGTCCAAAATAAGGGGAGATGCTGCCAAAATTTATTCACGGTCTTTACTTTATCGTATCGTGTGAAGTTTTATTAAACAGATGAATCAACCCCACTTGGTGTGGCAAAAGCCCTGAGAAAGGCTATCTTAAGGCTCTCTGCTCACTATAAGAGGGGAATATAATCATTATGGTTACACGGTCTCCCTGGACCTTATGTGGATGAGTTTACCCCCATCTGTCAACTTACCTAAATATCATCGTTTGTGAGCCCATGAAACCCTCACTGAACATAAAAGATCTCCTCAATAAAATCCATCAAACCCACAACCTCACAAATCTCTCAAAATTCATAAACAATTTTTTTATCGGTGCCAGATGCCTCCCGACGTAGCCCTCTCTCAGTGCGAGTTCGACGCCGGGTGATGGGGACACCGAGAGTCAACCGTGCCGATAACCCCGTGTTCAACGTCGCGCCGGGACCCCACCACGCCGGTTCATTGTCGCGCCGGGACTCCATCCGTGCCGGTTCATCCTAACACTAGCTACCACTCAAACACTCAACTGCCCAGCAGCTTTACTGGGCCTATAACCAGTCTAAACCTGATACCCTAACCTCCGTTGGCCATCATGCCAGTCCTCATCATATCATAGGGGATCATGATTTTTCATCCAAGTCTAAAGGAGCTAAATTAACGAGGTCTTACCCCCACATTGTATCATTTGACTGCAATGCTTTCTTCTAACCCTGCTGGCCCTTGGAGTTCTACCGCTGCATATCTTCCAATGGTCTCCTTAAGAGGATATCAATAAATACCATGACAGTGGACATTGTCCCGTCACACTTAGATCCTCTTGGATCTCGGGCTACGCCCATCTTTCCTTTGGCTTCCATCCCGGCACTCCGTGGATGGATGACCTATGTCCCCACTTGGCATAGACCATGATAAGGGGATATACTGCCGGATTTATACCATACATTATTATCACATCTTGTGTCGCATGATCATCTATGCATATTTCGCGCCCTGCTAGCGAAGTTAGCATCATAGTTTTATCTTATTTTACCCTCAAGGCATCCTTTCTTGGCAATTAATCAAGGGTTGTCCTCTTTCTTAGAGGACGTAATTAACGTCATAACCTTTATGGTATGACGGACTCCGAGTCCCGACACGAACATCATAATCGACTGACCAAGTCAGGTCGAGCGCATAATAAATTGTCACTCTAGTGACTGGCACGCATAATAAAAAAATGGCTAATAAATAAATAAATCCATATAATAAATAATTAATTAAAAAATAAAAATAAAAATCAGTTCCCACACCTTCTAGAGAGAGAGAAGAGAGGGAGAGGAGAGAGAGGGAGAGGGGGAGCTTCTCACTCCTAGGAAATCACTCAAATTTCTGGAAATACTTCTATTGCAATTAAACATCAAGAGTTACAAATGAGAGAGAGGAGGGGGATATTTATAGACTCACATGACTTTTCACATGACCATACTGACCCTTGATAATTGTCATAATGACCAGACAGACCAGGGAGGGGTGCCCTTGGGCCTAGCCCGTTGAATTGGGCCCATTAACCAACCTAATCAACCTAATGACATTCAACTTAAGTAAATGACTCACAAACTGAGGTACCAGACTCAAATAAGGGGTAAATTACATAGTTTATGACTCAAATAAAATATAAAAATTACAAGACTAGACTCAGAATTTTTTTAACACAATGGTGCATATCGACGAACAATCCGAGCCTCGAAAAATAGGGAGGGGCAAGGGATGCCCCCATCACCGGCGCCCCCTCTCTCTCCTCTCTCTTGGCCGCCCCCCTTCTCTCTCCTCCCCACTGTCAACCTCATCATCCACCTCAGCCCTAGTTGGCCACCTCATCCACTCCTCACTTGCCACCTCATCCTACCTCTTCATCTCCCTAGAAGCAATAACTATCCCATTTAATCCCACCCATTCTCCCAAGCACCCCTTGGCATTCCCCATACACCTCCTCCATCTCCCAAGATAGAACACCACTCCCCAAGCCACCCTTTCATTCTCCCAAGCACCGATCTACATTCCCCACACACCCTTTCCCCTCCCCAAGACCATAATTAACCACCCCTCTTTAATCAAAATTCAAACACCCTCCTATCCCCAAGGCCAATTGCGCCCCTCCCTCTCACCCTCCACCCCTGGCTGCACCATCCCCTCCCTCCTCCTGCTAGCTGTGACCCAGCACCCCCACACCCCCTCCCTCACCCTGGGTCGTCCCCCCTGGCCCCTCTCTCAACCAGGAAGCATTCCCGAGTCCATCTCCCACCATACACTCCTCCTAAACCCTCCATTCTTCTCGTCTATTCCCCTACCACCAGCCTGGAACATGTAGCAGCAAAATACTACGAAGTTGCAGAGGCTACCACATCTTCACCAAGCATCTTATGGAGGAGTATTCTATATTGTTGGAAATGTCTTCGAAGCAGCTTTCCATACGTGGTAGTCTCGCCATCAACCGACTTCGGGGCTGCCCAGAGGAGCCGATCTCCAAAAATTGCGCATTTCCTCCCAAGCAGACGACCAAAAATGACTTGCAGAGGATTCCACGACCAGAACCCTAGGCTTCATGAGGCGCCACTTGGCTAAGGGCTTCTCCTTCAAGTTCCCTTTCATCTCCAAGAAGTATAACCATTTTTGGATCCCGGAGTCAAGAGTTCCGGATTTTCTCCCCAAGGTGCGCCAGGTTAGTTCCTCTGAGCCAGTTCTGACACACCTCCACTATTCCGGTCGTCGCAGTCAGCTTCAACCGCAGACGACGGTCCCATTGGACTCGGATCGAAGAGGACTCATCCACAATTGCAGAGGTTCTAGTCCCGCATTATTTGGAGCTCGGGACTATTCGTGGCGCCCTCGTCTTCCTGCAGCAGCACCCTGGGAACAGTCAGAGCTAGAACAATTCGGTCCTGGTCCAGACCCTGCCCCAGCCACTGTCGATGTCAGGAAATTCCCCAGAAATTCTGACATTCTCTTGGGCCAACCCAAGAGGTTATGGCGCTGGTTTAGTCAACAACGGAGTTCGGGAGAGCCTCTGACAATGCCAACAACGACTGACTATCTCGCTGACCAGAGAGCTGGCAGAACCGATGGTCATCTTCCACTCGGCTTTTGCTTAATTCCCCATCCCTGCCTTGCCAGCTTACAGCCCCTCTGATGTGACACACCCATGGACCAAATTAAATAAGCACAATTTGCAATCAAACGGACCGATATTGGCGGCTACTCCCTCGTCGCTCACCCGAACCCGGGGTAACTCGGCGATACCGAGTGGAGGTTGTGTGGGCTGGGCCCTTCCTGGTAGAGGGCCAGCAAAGCCAAGGTTGGTTCCCCAAGGACATGGCTGGCCCAACTCAATGAGGCTGACGATGTGCCAAGGGCACGAGTTGCACTCTTCACCCCACGGTGATCTCTTGAAGTAATGGAGCTTAAGAATCGAGCTCTCACTCTCACAGCCAGCGGAGTTTATGAACTAATATTGGGAAAAAAAGCACTAAATAGAGCTAAGGATGGAGCACTTACTCGACCGGTTTGAAGAAACTGGTCCCGCTCGGAGACGTGGGCGAGCGGGGAAGTGTGGGTTCCCCACACGCCGCGCCGAAGAAGCTTGACCTGCTTAAGTCATTACAACACTACACCCCATGCAAGGGGGGGACCTTGGGGAAGGGGAGTCAATGAATACAACCAAACACTACCTCCCACAGGGAGGGGCTGTAAGCCGGCCAGGCGGGGAGGGGGAGAATGCAAATGGAAGCCGAATGGTGGATGATGCCAATTCTACCTGCTCTCTGTGAGTACAGATAGACTGTCAAAGATGTGGACGCTGTGACCGCTCCCGAATTTTGTTGGGGACAAGACCAGCTTGAAAATCTTCGTAGGAGATCTGGGAAGTCGTCCAAATTTTGCCGATTTATCAGGTTGCCGGTGCTGGTTGGAGCAGAGGTACGAATAGGGAAGCAGAGTTATGGCTCTGTTTGCATCTAGATTACAACAGCAGGAAGACGAAGTCACCCCGAGCGCTCCCGATCTCTGAAGCGGGCTTGGATGATGTCTACGGCTTCGTTGTCGAGTCCTCTTCGAGCAGAGAGTAACGGGGATGCCAGGCAATGTAGGGGTAGACCTGAGCAGCCCAAACAGTGCTCGGGTGTCGGGCCAGTCCAGTAGGGGACATACCAGCACACCTGAGGGAGAAAAATTAGAAAATGATGCTGCGGAGGCCGAATGTCACGCCCCGAACCGATAGCAGCGGAACATGTCGTTTGCTCGGAACGTGGCAGTTAAACAGTCATGTCAATCAGAGCATAGTCATTTTCACAAAACACAATTTGGACTAATAACAAATTTCATTTCAAATATAAGTTCTTTACATATTCGGGCCCATAATAAATGAAAAGACTCAATAAAGAAAAATTACATTGAGACTCTTGAATCGACTTAACATAAGACACAAGATAACCACGCTAGATGGTTTATCTAGGTTGTCGGGGTACTCTTCACTCATGCCCTTTCCCATCATGTTCGGTCTCGTCATCACTAAGGTCATTACCTGAAAAACAGTAGAAAACACAGGGTGAGCGAATGCTCAGTAGGACTTAATATCTCATGCTCCAAGCTAGCTTTAAGTCAATTACAGTTTAACATGCTCATGCAGGTCATGCGAGATATAGAAATCGAGAACTATAATAACACGAGATAAATTCAAGAACTATAATAATGAAACGAGTAAGCAAGATGCTAGATAAACTCATGAAGAGTAAGGACGATGATAATCAAGAGAGTATAGCAAGATCTAATCAAGTACTTTTTAAGAGCATTCATGAGGAAATATAACATTCATCTCTCTATGACGAACACTATCATGAGAGCTTCAATGTATCCATTATTGTGAAGGATAACGAGTACTATCAATGGGATAATTCAAGAACATCAATGATGGTCGATATAGAAGAAGGACAATTACTTCTACAAGCATTCTATAGCATTTGCCACGACACTAAGGGAATATCATGACGATATGATAACCCCTCCAATAAGGCAAATCAAGATCTTTTCATGACGAACAATAAGTTGTAGAAAGATGATGGCAATTACTCTCGATCATCACGAGAGCGTTTGCACATCTAGCACTATATAAGATTGGCCAATGCACTAAGGGAAAAATCACGACGATATGATCACCCCTCATGGAAATAGCACTAGTTAGTATTTGGTCACACACTTAGGAGTTCTCACGACTGTATGATTGCCCCTAAATGTCAATAACCAAGTTGGTGAATGCCTGCACCCGATCATCGTATACCGGTAACGTTTGGACTTTGCCTCGCCCAATAGGGTCAGATCAGGACCCGCAGCATTTAAAATGTCATTTTAGTGGGACCCATAGCCCCTGACATTTAGTCTAGACTAATTCCATATTAATGGCCAGGAATTTCAAGGATCAAGCATGTAAGAACTTTAAGATAGATTTCATGAAGCATAGAGTTCAAGGACAGAACTTGTAGTAAGGATGATATATCAATGAACCATATGTAAACCATGGCATTTCAAAAATCTAGGTGATTAGGTACAACCAGCTCAGTCGGCCTTGAGGGAATCCAAGGCTACGAGGAGACTTACGGAGGTCCCAATGACTAACTTGCCAGTCCGAAGGAACAGAATGTCCAACGGAGGGCTCGTATGTCACCGAGAGTTGAGTGTATAACATGAACCAATCATGAAACGGAGACTCATCTACGGACGTGAGATGAGAGTGCCAAAAGACCCGCGGTATGGGTCAAAAACGGAAGAAAACAGTGAGAACATGTGTACGTTAATCATAGAATTCATGTCCATCCTTAACTATAATTAAATAAACTTATATTATTTGACATCCGGGAGTAGTGTCATTTATTAATTAGCGTCCACTTGGTGGGACGTTAATTCTATGATTTTTAACTTAATTTATTTAACAAGAATTCAAATTTTTATATATTTAATTGAATAAATTCAAAAACGTACATTAAAAGGCACATTGATTTATTTAAAATAACTTAAGAAAAAAGAATATATGGTAATTAGGAGAAAAATACCAGGATTTTAAATATATATTTTCCATAATTTTATGTTACATATTTTTAATAACTATTGATTTTTCAGAGATATATATACAAGATATATGTATATACTGTTGAGTCTTTACATGTTTTGAGGATGACAACACTATGAGCCTTAATGGAGAACAAAAAGAGTCTCTTCAGTTATGTTCAGGGGTTGTCTTCGTGTCATTATTTGTTCCATCGCGTGCTAAACACTGCAGCACCTCGTGCTGCTTTCTGTGCCACCTCGTGTCGCTCCTTCTGTGTCACCCTTATGTCTTCGAGTCTTATGTTCGTTCCAAGTCTATACAGCCTCATCTTTACCTTCGTTCCAAGCCAAAGTCTACACATTCGTTTCCTTGGGCAAAGTCTATACATCGTAGCCTTGAACTCTCAGTCTATACACTCTTTATTTCAAAGTCTGTACATTGTTGCCTTGAAGCCGTTCTAAGTCTACACATCCTGTTGAACGCAAAGTCTACACATCGCCTCACATCATATGAAGGCTGTACGTTGGAAGTGTCTATCTTGCTTTGTGACCACACTTCGTGTCGGTTTCAGTTTTCATCTTCGAGTTGGTTTCAGTCCGTGTTGTTTCATGTAGTCCTCGTATTCGAGTCGTGTTGTATGTCTTCGTGTTGTTTCCATGTTTGTGTCTTCGTGTTATCTTTTGTGTTTGTGTCTTCGTGTTATCTTTTATGTTTGTGCCTTCGTGTTATCTTTTGTGTTTGTGTCTTCGTGTTATCTTTTGTGTTTGTGTCTTCGTGTTATCTTTTGTGCTTGTGTCTTCGTGTTAGTTTTGCGTTTGAGTCTTTGTGTTGTTTCTATGTTTGTGTCTTCGTGTTGTTTTTGTGTCTTCATGTTGTCTTTGTATCTGTGTCTTCGTGTTGCTTCTTTCTATCTTCGTCTAGGTTTCCTCTGATCGCGTGTCTTACTACCATTTTACTCCATGTTATTTCCTCCTCACTTCGTGCTGTTCTCATCTGACCTCGTGTCGTTCCCTTTGTAGTGTTAGCTTTATTATTATGTATCTCGTGTCGTTCTCTTTGTAGTGTTTGTTTTGTTACAGTGGTACCTCGTGTCATTCTCTCTTTATTTCGTACTGTAATAATCTTGTGCATCTCGTGTCGTTCTCAGTACAGTGCATCTCGTATTGCTATCACATACCTCATGCAGTTTTTAGTTTGTGTGGCCCTGAGTTTTAATGGTTTTAATTTCTTTGCAGGAGAAGAAGAAAAGACAAAAAGAAGAAGGTGGTCCGAGGAAGAATATTCCCAGTGACTGGGTTGCACGTGATCCAATGCTAAAGGAACCAATGCTATAAAGGCACGTGGCAAGAAGGTTCTGGATCAAGTGTGGGAGGCACATGCATTCTGCACCTTATCCACCTGCTGCTGCTGCTATATATTGAAGCCTTCGTCCATAGATGAAGGTTGATCGAAAGGGAAAAAGAAAAAGCAGAAGTGTAGAGAGTTCGATCCAGCAAAAGAAGAGAAGAAAATAGAGGGCAGAAACTGAAGAAGAAGAAGAAGAGAGAATAGTAGAGAGAGTGAGAGAGAGAGAGCTCGAATCTGAGAGTTCAGAAAGAAGAAGAAGAAGAAGGTTTCTGGTTTCAGTATCAAATCCGAACCAGTTTGCTCTATTGTGAGCTATATTCCGTGTTTCACCGTTCCAGCATTCAATCTGCTGTATCTTTTTTAGTTTCTTGCTTTTGATCTTTCTTTACTGTTCTAGTTTTATCTCCGAGTCTCAGGTTGAGATCGGTGGTCCTCCTGTTCTGTTGGTTCGGGAGAAGGGAGACGCTGTCTCCAGTTGCAAGTGGCCGTGTGCTGCTTGTGAGTTCCCTCTGGGCTTCAGAGGAAGAGAGACCTTGGTCTCTGGGTCTAGTGAATGCAGATCACTAGTGTTCCCTCCGGTTAGAGGAAGAGGAACTTGTTTCCTAGTTTCTAGGGAATTAGAGTCCTTAGGGTTCCCTCCGGGTGTGGAGGAAGAGGGGAGGGTGTTTGATGTGACACAATATGCAGCGGAGGGCAATGAAACTATTTTGATGTGATACGACTCCCTTGAACCTAGGATAGCAAGCAGCACTATGAGTCGGCAACGTCGCACAAGCGGTTTCACTCGCGGAAGCACGCTCGGATCCGTAGGAGGACCGGCGATGGTGGTGAGGGTCCGAGTTTGGACCTTGCGGCTCCAAGGGTCGGCCGGATAGGGATAGATCCCAATGGGCCAGGGATGCCCGATTTCACGGGTAGTCGGCACGCCGAGGGCGTGGGATGTAATGGCTCTCTCTCAACTCGCCCCGCGGTGAACACTCGATTGGATTGAATTGCGGATCGGACACTCGCCTCACCTCCGACGGTAACTAAGAGCGATACTAAGCTAAGCAACAGTAAAAACCAGCAAGGGAGAGTGGCCAAGAGCTCACCTGATCGGCGTGAAGACGCCGATCCCGGGCGGAGACGAGGGCGAGCGGGGAAGTGTGGTCCCCGCACACTGCGCCGATGTAGCTTCACAACCTGTTCAAGAGTACATGCACTACACCTCACACAGGAGGGTGGTCTCGGGGGTGGGAATTGAATAATTACAGTAAACACTACCACCACGCAGGGTGGGGTGGTAAGCCGGCCAGGCGGGAAGGGGAGGGTGGGCCAAAACGGGTAGAAAAGAACTAAGGGAGTTGGTGCAGCTGGCTGGAATTCTGGACGGGAAGCCGCTTTTGCCACCGTCTCGAGCTAGTCCGAACTCCGATTTCGAAGATTCCAACTCCTGGAGTTCCCTGACTTGATGCTGGTGATGTCTGAATTTTTGGGCGGCCTCTGGAGCCAGGGACTGGTAACACCAGCGACTGAACCGAGGCAGCGAGTGTGGTTTCTGGCCGGACCTGTTCTGTAACAGTAGGTTGCAGACACTGTGGTGAACTCTCCCAAACTCCGAATGGCACAAAACTAGCGGTGTTGTCTTCGTGGTTGAAGTAGCTTTCAGCAGGAGGTGGCGGGGCGACGATCCCAGGTCGGTGGTGACTTGGGTCCTGGGAAGAATGAACTCTGGTCGTTGCAGTCTGAAGAAACAAACCTGGATAGTGCAAGGGAGAAAATTCGTAACTCTGTCCAACGGTGTCCAAATGTCGATCTGCCTTCTGATCCTGAAAGAGGGCAGAGAGGAGAAGAACTTTGATGAAGAAACCCGAGTCTGGTTCGGCCTTGGTTGATCGTGGCACGTTGCTCTTTCTGGTTCTGATTCTCTGCAGAGGCTGCACCGCGGGGTTCTGGTTTTGTAGCAGCAGGTTGCAGACACTGTCCTGGGCACTCCAGAACTCCGAATGGCACGAAACTGGTGGCGTCGTCTCCGTGGTTGAGGTGGCTTTCAGTAGGAGCCAACGGGGCTGCAATCTGAGGCCGTGGACGGTCGGTGTGCCCTGAGGAGTAGGCACTGGTCGCTGCAGACTATAGGAGGCAGACCCGCGCGACCGAGGGAGAACATTTGTAACTCTGGGTCTCAGATGCCGAATTAAGTTCTGCCTCATGCTTCTGGTCGTGGATAGATGGAGGAAGAAACTTGAAGAAGAAACTTCAGCCTGATTCCTTCGCCGTTGGTCGTGAAGCAGCTTCCAATCGGGTTCAGGCTTTCTGCAGGTGGAGTCTGGTGCAGTCGGGGTAGAACAGCTCTCACGGTCGGCCACGAACTCGGAATGGAGTGATTCCACCTCGCCTGTGAAGAGGACAGGGAGGCCTTTCCAGAAAGGTAAGGTACGCCCTCAGGTGTCTCCGTATGAACTCGGAGGAGCTTCTGCAAGACGTGCCTTCTTCTGCTACCTGCAGACTTGGCTAAGCAAAGGGGTGGTAGTGGAACTTGGTGAAAGGGAATGGGGTTTTAGCAATGGGGAAGGGTTGGAGGTGATGGTAGATGGGGGTGGAATGTGGGAGAATGATGAGAGGGGCGGAGCTGGTGGTCTGGAGGTGCAGGAGGGTGGAGGGGAGTGGAGGCCGAAGTTTGGAGAGGGGAGGGTGGAGGGGTCGGCCAAGGCAATGGGAGGGTGGAGAGGGTGGAGGGGGGGTCGACCCTAGGAGGGAGGGGAAGGGGGTGGATGACCTAGGGAGGTGGAGAGACTCCTTGGGGAGAGGAAAGGTTGTCTTGGATGTGGGAAGATGTGTGGGGAATAGGGAGGGTTGTCTAGGGAAGGTGAATGGTTGCTTGGGAAGGTGGAATGAGTAATGGGGAGAGTAATGGGATCTTGGGAGGTGAAGAGACTTGCCTAGGTGGCAAGTGAGGTGGCAAGGGTAAGGAGAGAGAGGGGGATTTCGAAATTTAGAGAGAGAGAGGGAGGAGAGAGAGGGGAATTCGCCCCTAGGAGAGAGAGAGAGAACTAGAGAGAGAGAGAGCTAGAGAGAGAGAGAGAAGACTCAAGGGGGATTCAAGTGGGTTTCAATTTTCATGTATTCATCAATTAGCTTCAAAATGAGGAGTTGGGGTCCTATATATAGGGAATCTCCAATTACATAGAAGTCCCTGGAAAATGGACTAATAACAGAAGACCAAGGGGTGGGGAAGGGGGCGCCCATGGGCCAGGCCCAATGAAATGGCCCATTAAGGCCTACAACCCACTAACCTATTAAACCACTTAATGAATCCTTGGACTTAGGTAAATGACTAACTAACTTAGATAATAGACTCAATAAAAGGCAAAATTACATGATTATGACTCAAGAAAAATGTGGAAATTACATGGCAAGACTCAGAAAATGATGGCGAACAAAGTGGCGAGTAGCAGGACCCCACGGAGTGAAAGGGTAAGGGATGTCCCCATCAGTGTTCCCCTGGTCAAGCTGTGAATCAGCCGTTGTCGCAGACTGAGTCTGCTTGGCTAGCCGGTGCTAGTGGAAGCCTCACTTCGGTTTGAAGTGAGGTGTGGACGTAGGTAGACTGGAGGTCTGTCCGAACCACCTTAAAAATCCCTGGCGTAGTGTGTTTGATTTCTATTCTATCTTTGGATCTTTTCGGTAGATGCTTGTCTAGGCCGATCCATCTTTATCTTCCTAGCTGATCGTTCTGTGCGATTAGTGTTTGACCGTTAAGATGTTTTTCGAAAACTCCTAATTGAGAACTTAATTTTTTAATCCTCAATTGAGAACTTAATTTTTTAATCCTAATTGAGAACCTAATTGAGAACTTAATTTTTTAATCCTCAATAGTTAATTGGTATCAGAGCGGTCTCTGGTTCAGAATCCAACGATTCTCAGAGGATCCTCTACGTGTTTCCTGTGTGCATTGTTTTGCTTATGAGTTAGTGTTTGATATCTGTTCATTTGAACTAATGGCAATGGCTAATCCACCGATTTTTAAGGGATCTGATTTTGACATTTGGTTCAGTGTTTTTCGCATGTTTGTTAAACAAGCTGATAAGGACTTGTGGAAGTTGATTTCACAAGGCCCGTATGAACTGCCCAAGAAAAGGTCCAAGTGGATGGACAGTGAGAATCATATGTTCCGAGAGAATCAAAAAGCCTTAAACCTAATGTTAACAGCGACTGATAAAGCCTTGCATTCTTGTTTCCATGATTGCAGATCCGCCAAGGATATTATGGACCAGCTGAAGCTAGCCCACAGGAGAAATGAAAGCACATGCATGATGGTTAGCAGAAGTGACCACAGTACCAACCAAGAGGTGGAGAAGAATGAAGAAGAGGTAAACCTCTTCGAGAACTTTTCTATAGAAGATTGAGAAAATGCTTACATCGATTTATCTGAGTCATATGGAAAATTGCAAAAATGATATAAAAAATTGAAAAGGAATAAGGGATTAGATAATTCAAGGTCTGACTATAAAAATTGTGCTGAATTGAAGAGTTCGCATGATGCCTGTGTGTCTAATCTACAAATGTTGAAAAAACAAAATGATGTGCTAATCAATGGAAATAAGAATCATGTGAGTGAGATTGATTCCCTGAGAAAATTCTCAGCTGAAAGCAAGGAAAGTTTAGAGAAGCTCAGGATTGAAAATAAAGTACTTGCTGAAAAATCTGAAGCCATTAGGTCTGTCAACTTTGAATTACAGAAAAACATTGAGAAACTGCAAAAAGACTTGAAAACTTTTAAGGATGGAAGAAAATCTGAAACTGACTCTGATGATCAGATTTTGATAAACGAATTAATTCAGAATGACAGACTAAAGGAAGAAATTGAGAAACTAAAACAGTTGAACACCATCATGTCAGAGAGATTGCTGACATTTGAAAAGGGTAAACATGTGGTGTCCAATAATTCAGAAGAAATTGATGAGTTGAGAAAGGAAGTTGAGAAATACATAATTGCCAATAAAGTCATGAATGAGGTTGTCAATTGCAGTGAACAAGAGACTGCAAGTTATGAGTTACACATTGCCTCTTTAGAAGAAGAAATCCAAGACTTAAGAAATCTTTGTCTAAATTTATTGATGGGCAAGAAAATCTGAACAAACTACTGGGAGTAAAAGTCAATTTTCAGAAGGAGGGGTTAGGTTATAACCCTGTAATAAAAAGATCTTTGAAAATAAAATTCAGACATATTCTATTTCTAGCTCTACTTTTGAGAAAAAGGGACTGGGCTACAGTCCAGTCATGAGTAAGGTCTATGGATCAAATTTGGAAACTGTTTTTGTTAAATCATCTAAATAGGATAAAAAATAGAAAATGAATAAAAAGGGCTCATCTATGCATGTTGATCACAGTCCGCACACACACTCATCTAAAAGGAAAATGTCATGCCACTACTATCATAAAGTTGGACATTTAATGCATGAGTGTAAATTGATGGAGAAAGATGATATGAGGGCCGAGATAATGAATGCTAAGAAACTTCATGATAAAAATTCTTCATTCCAGAAAAATAAAATTGAATGTCTGCACTATGGCAAACTAGGACACAGCATCACACAATGCTGGTTTGTAAATGGTAATAAAATATATTCTTCACATCATGCTAAATTTCCTACAAACCATAATGATGTTGACAGGAATAAAGTTGCTGCAAATAGAAAATACTCTGCATGTGTCAACTGTGGAAAGATAGGCCACAGGGCCATTGAATGCTGGCATGGTCAGGGTAGAAAAGAGAATTTTAAGAGAATGAACTCTTCTCATTATTTTAACTGTGGAAAGCCAGGTCACAGGGCTGCAACCTGTTGGCTGGCAGGATACCAAAGCAATGCTGATTTTGGTAAACAGAATTTCAATTCTGTTAACAAAAATTTTCATTCATATGTGCATAAAAATCATGTTTATAAGAATGTGCATAAATCCAATCTGAAACCTGCTACTAGGAGATTGGTTAGAAAATTTGCGAAGAATGTCACTGCTAACTCAGGACCCAAGACTTCTTGGGTGCCTATTCGTGCAAAATAGTTTGCTAACCTGCAGGTGTGCCTTGGAAGCTGAAGAATAAAAAGGAGAAATAAGCCAAGGCACTTGAAAAGAAAAGAAAAAAAAAGGGGGAACTAGGATCTTAATATTCAGGTCAGTTCCCAATACCTGCTTTAATTCTGTTTTGGTGTGATTTAAATTTGGTTATGTGATGTAGTCTGTGTGCATCTAAGTATTCCATGATCATGAGTGTCCTCCTCTGACTGCATTGCTAAAATCTCTCTTGGATGGATACTTGGTATCACGCTGTAATTCATGCTCATAGTCAGGGGGAGATACAATTATTGTGTCAACTTACTGATTCGTGCTCATTGCATCACATTCCATTTATTTGAAAAACCATAAGTTTGCTTCAACGTATTGCATTTCAGCTGATAGCATGTATGTTATTCAATAAATAATTAATATTTCCAAGAGTTGTGTGTGAGATGTCCTTGTGTGGGCTGAAAAGGAGCTTGTCAGGTCATCTGGTATCTAAAGAACCTTTGTCTGCCGATGTGGTAAGTTGGTGTTGAGTTCAGACATCTCATGAGGTTGCAGCTTATTGCACAAGAGCATTCTCTGGTTACGAGATTGAATTTCCTCAGGAAGATTTCATTTGTGAGCTCCTTGGTCTTTACTCTCTAGAGTAATCTCTCACTTGCTGCTTTGCTGTTAGGAGTGCTTCTCATCTCATCTCTCTCCATTCTGTTTGTCACCTCCTTATCTTTTTCTTATCCCCTTTGGTTCAGGAATATTCTTGAAGAAAAATTCCTTCTTATAACTTTGTTACTCTTATCAGATTTGATCAGAATACCTTAAACCACCCAAAATCTATTGTAACAAGTTACACCTGTTAATAAAGAACTTTAATGTATGGGGGTTATATCTTGTCCTTTAATCCTTCTAAGTTATCCTCTCTATTGTTGGTCAACATATTGTAAAACTTTCTGTTAAATGGAAAAATCTTGCGGAGGATTTCGTTTTAACTCAAACTTATGTGAAGAGGGCTATGAAAAAAAAAATTTAAGTAAGGGCTCTGTCTTTTTGTCCAAGATCATGAGAGGTGTTACCAGGGAATACGCCATTCTTTGTGGCAAAGCAATGGCAATTGTGGAGAAATAGATATTCTAGATCAAAGAAGTTTAGAGTTTCTGTCATGATACAATTTGCTATCTCTGTTTCTTATAGAAAAGTTAAAATAAAAAAAAAGAGGAAAGAAAAGTCAACAAAAATTCATTGGTTTTCATTGGCATAAAGGTAGCCTGTCCTGAGTAACCAGGGATTCTGGTGTCTTATAAACATGTCTCCTTGTGTAAAAAGGGATAATTCTACCTATGTGCTCAACAAATTGGTTGACTCTGTATGCCCTCTCTTGTCTTTTAAATGAAGTAATGAACCCTAATTGACTATCTATTTGTTATTTCTTTGCCTGACAAACATAAGGAGTATTTTAATCGTAACCTTCTGTAGGCTAAGTACCTTTAACAACTAGTTTTGTGATCGTGTTGATTTAATGTCTTGAGGTAACTGACCAAGGTATTCGGAAGAATATAATAATTCCATATTTTGAAGAGCGAACTTTAACGGGCAATGGCTGTGTTACATATTGAATAAGGGTAGTTTGGGTATTTCCTGAAAAGTTCGATAAGAGTGAAATGTGACCCCCCAAAACCCTTCTTGTTCCTCAAGGTTACATCCAAAAACCCTCGCGTGCCCTTGCCGCTTCCTGTTTCTCCTCGTGTCGATACGTCTCGTATGCTCCTTCAAACCCTTCTCTCCCGCTCATTATTCTTCACGAAAATCTCATCTCCCCCACAGAGTTCTCTTCCGTTCTTGGTCCTAGCTTCATCTCCAGCAGCAACCAGCAAGAAAGGGTTGATACTCTGGGAGTTACGGTAAATGGATCAGCTAGAATCCGTCGCCCCTGTTGAAAGGAAGAGGAAGGGAAAAGAAACAGTTGAGGAGCCTTCGTCCAAGCAGCAAAGATGTGTTGAACCAGAAATAGCGGTGGATATTTCTTCTGCACAAGGTACCAGGCCTTCTCAGTCTATCGTGTTTTTAGAGAGTGGGAAAATTATTCCTCCAAGGATAATAGATTTCGGCGATGAATCCATGGTTTTGAAGTTTCCAGAACTTTTGGAGATTTTTGAGTTTCAGGATTGGACGAAATTCCTAGAAAATCACCATGTCTACTACCCTAGCCTGGTAATGTAATTTTATAATAACTTGTCTTTGAGCCAAGATAAGTCTGCTCTGATCTCGTCTGTTAAGGGGATTGAGATAGCAGTAACGTGTGACTCTCTCCATAAAGCTCTCAGTATTCCAGAAAAAGGAGAGGTGGAAAGAGGGTTTAGATATAGTCTGCATGAAGCCTTTTCGGTCATTACTGGTAAACCCAGTAACATTCATGAAAAGGGGCAATTGAAGCTGAAAGCTTACCAAACCTTATCATTTCCCCCTCTTCACAAGCTTCTTCAGAACGTCATTGCTTCTATAGTCACCCCACAGACTGGAGCTAGAGGAAGAATCACAGACACTCAGAGATTTCTTTTGTTCTGTCTGATTCAGCGTGTAAAGATCTGTCTGCCTGAAATTATCTTTTCTGTCATGAAGGGGTGTATTGGGTCCAAAAGACACCTGCCCTACGCCGCCCATCTGACAGACATCTTCAAGTACTCAAAGATTTCCTTGGATGGAGAGGCCATGTCTGAAGTTAGGAGTCGAAATATATTTAACATGAATTTTGTTTCAGTATTTTTGGGCTTGGAGGGCTCTTCTCTCATGGGGCAGGTTAAGGCCCAGAAAGTCAAGGAATCACAAGCTCAGGGGGAGCTCCTGGAACACCCTCAAGATTCTGCCCAAACAGTTTTAGCATCAGCTTCTGAGGTTGCTCTACATGAAACACCATCTGAACAACCACAGTCTGCTATGTCTGCTGCACCCACTGAAACATCTCTATCTTTTCAGAGGCTTATTGAGATTGCATCTGAAGAAGTTAGGATGTCTGAAAACAGCATTCAGCCTGAACTAGATACAAATATTGGTGGTTTGTTTGATTCCTTTGAGAAGACATCAGAAGAAGTGAGGCTGCCCGTGGAACAGCCTGCCCAAGAGCAAGAAAGTAATGAGCAAGACCTTGCTGAGCTTGTTAATTCCATTCTTAGAGAGACTGTGGAGAAAAGCTTGGAAGAGGCTGACAACGTGGTTACAGCTGAAATTATAGAACAGGCACCTGTTGAAAGTTCTGCAGATGATGATCTCATGGAAGATAGAGTGGATGAGTGTCAGGAGAAAGTTACTGACATAGAACAAGAAGCAGAATCATCAAGTGAAGAAGAAGCACCCGAGAATGTATTTCTTGAAAAAGAAATCCAAGCTGAAGATGAAGATAGGGTTCCAGTAGGAGCCAGCCAAACGCCAGTTCAAGAAGAAGCAGATGAGAGAACAGCACCTGGCTGTGAATCTTATGGTACACCCCTAGGTCAACCTCGCCTTCTATCTGCTCGGGCGCCCAACATTGAAGAACTCCTTATAAATCTGACTCAGCAGATGCAGAGACAGGATAAGAAAATGGATGATCTGCTCAAGTATGTCACTCTAAATATTAATCAAGTTCATTCCAGGCTACTGAAGCTTGAAATTTCTCTCCTGATTGAATGGAAAAAGTTCCTGCTAAACAAGAAAGCTTCAGATGATGCCACCAGGTCCTCGATGGAAATCCTGCAGGTGGTATGTTCGAAGATAGCAACAGCACTTTGTGAATTACAAGATGCTCATATTTCCTCTGTTAAGTCATCTGCCAGCATTATAGATCATTGTTTTGAGATCAGGACATCCTTAGAAGTTTTGAAGGGGTCATCTAGTACCCTAGGTCCAGATGTCCAGAAGATCTATGACAGATTGATCGCTTTCTTAACAGAAGTGAGAACTCTGACTGACACATATGAATCTGTTAATATTCGCCAGGAAGACATCATTTCAGAAGTGGCACATGTCAAAAGCTCTGTGGTATATTGGCTAGCTGAATTGTCCAATGACTTAAAGGATCTTCACTCTGCCTTGGGTTCAGCCCCTGGTCAGGCATCCTCCAGCAGAAGTCCATCTCAAGATTTCTCCTCTGTTGCTCCAAGGGGTAGACCACCACTAGACAGGCCGCGAGGCACTTCCAACAGACATGCCAAATTCTTTTCTCCTTAAGAAATAGTGTTCTGTAGTTTTTTCCCATTTTGAGGTGCTCTCACACTCTTGGACTTGTTAATTACATCTCATATCATTTGCATTTCTGCCTCCCTTTATTTCTTTCTTTTTGATGTTGACAAAGGGGGAGAACTCAAGTCTTTGTCTTTGCTACTACTATGATTAATAATTTGTTTGTTGTTAATGATTCGTTAATGATGATTAATGATGCTGCTGATGATGTTTAGCTTTGAACAGGTTGAAAATTATTCCTGCAAAGACTCAAGACTCATAGTGTTGCCTTCCATCAAAAAGGGGGAGATTGTTGAGTCTTTACATGTTTTGAGGAAGACAACACTATGAGCCTTAGTGGAGAACAAAAAGAGTCTCTTCAGTTATGTTCAGGGGTTGTCTTCGTGTCGTTATTTATTCCATCGCGTGCTGAACACTGCAGCACCTCGTGCTGCTTTCTGTGCCACCTCATGTCGCTCCTTCTGTGTCACCCTTATGTCTTCGAGTCTTATGTTCGTTCCAAGTCTATACAGCCTCATCTTTACATTCGTTCCAAGCCAAAGTCTACACATTCGTTTCCTTGGACAAAGTCTATACATCATGGCCTTGAACTCTCAGTCTGTACACTCTTTATTTCAAAGTCTGTACATTGTTGCCTTGAAGCCGTTCCAAGTCTACACATCCTGTTGAACGCAAAGTCTACACATCGCCTCACATCATATGAAGGTTGTACGTTGGAAGTGTCTGTCTTGCTTTGTGACCACACTTCGTGTCGGTTTCGATTTTCGTCTTCGAGTTGGTTTCAGTCCGTGTCGTTTCGTGCAGTTCTCGTATTCGAGTCGTGTTGTATGTCTTCGTGTTGTTTCCATGTTTGTGTCTTCGTGTTATCTTTTGTGTTTGTGTCTTCGTGTTATCTTTTGTGTTTGTGTCTTCGTGTTATCTTTTGTGCTTGTGTCTTTGTGTTAGTTTTGTGTTTGAGTCTTCATGTTGTTTCTGTGTTTGTGTCTTCGTGTTGTTTTTGTGTCTTCATGTTGTCTTTGTATTTGTGTCTTCGTGTTGCTTCTTTCTATCTTCGTCCAGGTTTCCTCTGATCGCGTGTCTTACTACCGTTTTACTCCGTGTTATTTCCTTCTCACTTCGTGCTGTTCTCATCTGACCTCGTGTCGTTCCCTTTGTAGTGTTAGCTTTATTATTGTGTATCTCGTGTCGTTCTCTTTGTAGTGTTTATTTTGTTACAGTGGTACCTCGTGTCATTCTCTCTTTATTTCGTACTGTAATAATCTTGTGTATCTCGTGTCGTTCTCAGTACAGTGCATCTCGTATTGCTATCACATACCTCATGCAGTTTTTAGTTTGTGTGGCCCTGAGTTTTAATGGTTTTAATTTCTTTGCAGGAGAAGAAGAAAAGACAAAAAGAAGAAGGTGGTCCCAGGAAGAATATTCCCAGTGACTGGGCTGCACGTGATCCAATGCGAAAGGAACCAATGCTATAAAGGCACGTGGCAAGAAGGTTCTGGATCAAGTGTGGGAGGCACACGCATTCTGCACCTTATCCACCTGCTACTGCTGCTATATATTGAAGCCTTCGTCCACAGATGAAGGTTGATCGAAAGGGAAAAAGAAAAAGCAGAAGTGCAAAGAGTTCGATCCAGCAAAAGAGGAGAAGAAAATAGAGGGCAGAAACTGAAGAAGAAGAAGAAGAAGAGAGAATAGCAGAGAGAGTGAGAGAGAGACAGCTCGAATATGAGAGTTCAGAAAGAAGAAGAAGAAGAAGGTTTCTGGTTTCAGGATCAAATCCGAACCAGTTTGCTCTATTGTGAGCTATATTCCGTGTTTCATCGTTCCAGCATTCAGTCTGCTATATCTTTTTTAGTTTCTTGCTTTTGATCTTTCTTTACTGTTCTGGTTTTGTCTCCGAGTCTCAGGTTGAGATCGGTGGTCCTCCTGTTCTGTTGGTTCGGGAGAAGGGAGACGCTGTCTCCAGTTGCAAGTGGCCGTGTGCTGCTTGTGAGTTCCCTCTGGGCTTCAGAGGAAGAGAGACCTTGGTCTCTGGGTCTAGTGACTGCAGATCACTAGTGTTCCCTCCAGTTGGAGGAAGAGGAACTTATTTCCTAGTTTCTAGGGACTTGGAGTCCTTAGGGTTCCCTCCGGGTGTGGAGGAAGAGGGGAGGGTGTTCCCCTGGTCAAGCTGTGAATCAGCCGTTGTCGCAGACTGAGTCTGCTTGGCTAGCCGGTGCTAGTGGAAGCCTCACTTCGGTTTGAAGTGAGGGGTGGACGTAGGCAGACTAGAGGTCTGTCCGAACCACCTTAAAAATCCCTAGCGCAGTGTGTTTGGTTTCTATTCTGTCTTTGGATCTTTTCGGTAGATGCTTGTCTAGGCCGATCCATCTTTATCTTCCTAGCTGATCGTTCTGTGCGATTAGTGTTTGACCGTTAAGATGTTTTTCGGAAACTCCTAATTGAGAACTTAATTTTTTAATCCTCAATGGTTTACTGGTAAAGGTCTATTCACCCCCCTCTGGACATATCATATACCATATATATATTTGTATATATATAATACTTAAATCTGACGCCTAGCCATGTTGGCGTCAAAATTTGAATGCACGACTGAACATGGGTCGTTATTTCAAAAAGGCCGATTTTTCAAACCTCCGGTTTCTATACTAAATGGTGTCGGAATCTAGCTTATAATATATCAAAATGACCGGCTCGAAAAACTCTAATGAACCATATGTTCAAAATAATTTTTCGATGAGAGACTGGGGAACTTGCAATAGGGGGCACAAAAAATGGTGTAACCACTTTCAGTACCTCGGTCTCTACCCCAATAATATGTCCATAAATTTTCATGGCCAAAGTATGCTTCTATACCCATGAGTAACTACAAACACTAAAATTTTATAACTAACGTATTTGAAATTGACGACTAGTCTTTCGTCGTTTCTTTCTTTTTTTTTTCAATTAAGTAACGACGATGCGGCTGCCACCTTTCTCTATTAACACACCTTTAACAAAGGCGTCAATTCATAAAAACACGGTAGATATGAAGACGTTAATTTCAAATGGAAATTGACGACCTTTTTGATGGGCGTCAAAATAAAATAGCGCCCTAAAAAGGCATTATTTTACTGTAAAAATTCTAATTTCACCAGAACACAACGATAAGCATAGATATGATATATATATGATTTAAATGCATGATATAAGATGATTTTTGTCTATCATATTGACCCTAAATCATGGTTTAATTTTGTTTGGCTACGAAACTTGAGAAAACCTACTTGTTCTAACGATCTAGCATGATGATTATATCATATTTTACTTGGGAGATTGCCTACCTCGGTGCGTTTTACGGTTGAAGATGTGAGACGGGGAATAAGAAATAACTGGAGATGAGCAACTGCAGTAGCCTTGCTCGTTCTTGATAGCGGAGGAAGAAGGGGAAGACGAACCACTGCCGCCCACGCTCGATCAACAAGGAGAAGACATTGTCTTCTCTTCTTTCACGTTGACACAGCAGCGGCAACAACAATATGCTCTTGTCATCGTGGGGATTTTATTTATAGGTTTTAGAACCTTATTGGATTCCTACGCGAATTATGAGTCCTACGGTGTCAATTTAGTAGCCTAGTTGAATTAAAGGTTTCTAAGTTTAATCAAATCTTCCAGCTGTCTTCCTAATTAATTCCCTACCCTTCTTTCTTATGCAAAGTCACGTGAGAAGCTTAGATATAACCAAGCAACCTTGTTACGATATTATTTAGGTATATATTTTTAAAAGCTAATTCATTATAAGCCCTTTCACGTCAAGGCCCATTATTCCTTTATCATGTCCTCCAAGCTCTAAGGTTTGCATTATCTAAGAAGGCCCATTAGCTAATTAGAAACCCATTTATATACATTCTTAGCCCATTTAGTGCTTATTAATTTAAACCTATTGAGGCAATAGTTAAGGTTTCCTGATTATATATCTTTATTAATCCGAGGGCGTAATTAATGTAGAACTATACAACTTTTATCGATTTATCTACCCTTTTGCATCTCGGGTATCAGAGTCGGGTTCGATCTTATAAAAATCTTCATATATAAATATGTATGTATATAAATACATTTTTCTTGTAATGAGATTCCTCATAAATACTTGAATTATATATATATTTTTAATTTAAGCCATAAATAGATAAAGGGATATATTAAATATCTATTTCTTAACTATTTATTTATACCTTTATTTGTGCCTATTTATTA
The DNA here is from genome assembly GCA_022559845.1 of Amorphophallus konjac. Taxonomy (NCBI): domain Eukaryota; kingdom Viridiplantae; phylum Streptophyta; class Magnoliopsida; order Alismatales; family Araceae; genus Amorphophallus; species Amorphophallus konjac. The sequence goes on from CM040123.1 coordinate 119,271,682, forward strand.
ACATTTAGGCTAAATAACTATTTTAGCTAATTATCACTTTTCCTTTATCAAAATATTAATCTTCATATTTTTCTATGATTAATAATTATAATTATTTTTTTATTCTCTATTTAAATTTCTGGGATGCTACACCGAACGAAGTGCTGCTTCTTGAAGATGGAAGGAGACTCGTAGCAGAAGCTCTCAGCCAAGCGACGCCTCAAGAAGCAGAGGGATGTTGCTGTGGGAGCTTCTGGAAGTGTCCTCTGGCTACTGTTCGGAGCTATCTTGCGCAGTCGGAGAAGAACGGCTCCCCGGGGCGACCAAGAACTTAGAACGGGACGGAACCACCTCCGTTGCAAAGAGGACGGAGAGACGCTTCCAACGGTAGCTTTTGGGCCCCCAGGGACGTTTGGATGAAGCCAGGGTCGCCTCTGCAAGTTTCTATTCCTCTGTTGACTCTGAGCTGTGAACTGGTCAGCTGGGACCTGCTACAAGGTCTGGGTGGAGATGGTGCCAATGGGTGGAGGGGTTGAGGGAAGGGTAGTAGAGGGTGTGGGGAGTCAAGGGGAGAGCTGGGGGTGACCTAAGGCTGGGGATGTAGGGAATTTCAAATTCAAATGGGTCTTGGGGGCTGGGAGATTGTGTGGGGAAGAGAGGAGATTGTGTTGGAATGGGGAAGATTGTGTTGGAATGGCCAAGGATCTTCTAGGGAGAAGCAAGATTTCATGGGGATTTGGTGGAGGGGGTTTCCAATACACCTAGGGAAGGGAATGGGGGGTGAGGTGGCAGGTGAGGTGGAGGAGAGATAGGGTAGGTCGTAGCCCCCCTTGTAGAGAGAGAGGGAGAGAGAAAGAGAGTGGGGATTCTCTCCCTAGGGCTTCTCACCCCTATTGGATTCACTCCACTAGAACTATATAATTTGAACTCTCAAATGGAAATTTGGCATTCATTCATTAATTTGAAAAGGTGGGGAATGGGGTCCTATATATAGGTAACCCACATTTGACAAAAAGTCCCTGACTCATGCAACAATGACAAATAACCAAGGGGTAGGGGGCGCCCTTGGGCCTAGCCCAATGAATTGGGCCCAATAACAAACTAATCAACCTAATGACACTCAAACTTAGGGAAATAAACAAAAGGCCTAGGGACATGACTCAAATAAAAGGGAAAATACAATGATATGACTTGAAAAAAGATTACATAGGACTCAAAATAAAAAACTCGACCATGCCGGATGCAATCGGGGCAAGGAGACGAGCCGTGAATGTGGGCATGGGAGGTGATGTCCCCATCATACTCTCGGGGTGCGGAGAACTCGACTCTGTCAAGTAAGAGTCCTTCCCTCCTCGATGGTGTAGAAGCGATACCGCCCGCAAGTCTTCCAAAGGAGACCGATCCATCCACCCGACGTGATAGTGCTCAGTCACCTTGCTCCTGGTGGTAGTGACCTGTTCATCCAATATTTGCTCAATTTGCTCACGCTGGGTTCTTCTGGCTAGAGGACTCTTCTCATGGGTGGGTGCTCTCTCAATAAGGGGTGCGGGCTCAATATCCTCACTGGGTACCACCGTGGGACCCTTATATGGCACTAGGTCGGCTACATTGAATGTGGGACTCACTCCATACTCCTCGGGGAGATCTAACTCATAGGCATTAGCGCCAATGCGCCTCAGAACCTGGAAGGGACCAGCCCCACGAGGCCTCAATTTGGAGATGGCTCCCCGGGAGAGCCTCTCTGTCCTCACCATCACAAAGTCACCTACGTGGAATTCTTGATGATGCCTATGGGAGTCAGCCTGCCTTTTATAAGTCTCATTTTCCTTGCTGGTGTGCTTGCGAAGATTTTCATGTAATTTTATGAATGCTGACATTCTAGGGGTGATGGGTGGACCTGAGCAACCAAAAGTAGACCAATCATGCTTTGACGCCAAGAAGACTTTGATGGAATAGGGAGGACCGGGGCATCCATAGGTGATCTGGTCATGCATGGGGGTGACAAATGCCGGGGGACCCGTACATTCATGAACACTCCTATCATGCCTACGACCCATGATGAGTGAAGGAGGACCATTACACCCGAATATGGACCAATCATGTATCCTACTTGACATGTGGGTGATATGAACGAGTGGACCTGACTTATGAATCATGCCAAGTGATGTTGTATGCCAAGACGTATGCACTCTTGTGCCAAAGAGGTCCCCTATGTGTGGGCTTTTGGACTTCCATTGGAATGGGCCAAAAGGGTCATGGAAAGGGTTACCAAGGGAGAGGAGTTCTATGTCCTCAAGGTCCTCAAATGGTGGTGGATCATCCACCTTTAGTGAAATAAGTGGGCCGAAGTCTTTGGTGAGTGGGTCGGCCATAATGGAATGTTTTGGCTTTATTTCCGATATAAGGAACTCCAATTTAAGAATGGAGTCGGGGTCATCGGGTGTGGGAAGGACTATAAGAAGGTCGCTAGTGTAGCAACTAATGGTGCAAATCGAGGTGATGGACCCAACACATAGGTGACGAAAGTCAAGGCTCTTAGGTTGATCGGTTGCCAGGGCCAACACGCTAGTCAGCTCAAGTTGCCACTCTAAGCCCTTAAGAAGATCTTCCCAAGTCTCTACCTCTAAGTAGGATTGGAATGTGGTGCGATAGGAGTTAATGGGTACTAATTGGAAAGGGTGCTCCATGGTTGAGGTTTGTAAGTACAAGGCATGAGGGATGAGTTTTTGCTTGAGCCATTTGATGATGAGTTCTCCCATGGTCACCACTTTTTGGGTGAGATTGAGAGGCTTGGGGGGGGTATGGGTTTATTTGGATGGGGATGAGTTGATGTCCTTCCTCCTTATTGATATGAGTATGGATTTCTTTAAAAGTGGGGAAAGGCTTTGGGTTGGTGTTCAATCCCGAGGATTTGGTCTTGTGGGCCGTGGTCACCTCATGTTCACTCATGACCTCGTTCATTCTTTGAAGTGGGTTGAGAGGGCATGGTAGCCAGGTACGGGGCTCCGGTGGGCGAGGGAACACAAGGTTGTTGAAACTATAGGCTCCCCGGAGATGTGTGGGATGAACTAGGCAAGTCCGACGCAATGGGTCGAAGGTGGCATTCTGTTCAGCAAGCCATTGTTTCCCTAGGATTAGGCAAGGGCCCTCTAAAGTACCAATTTGACACCATGCTCCATCAAAGTATTTGGCCTTCCCGAACCATTTATGGAATTCAACGAAGACTTGGTCTCCATTCTGCACAATTTGTCCAGTCGTGGAGAGGGTGGTTATGATATCGGGGGATACCCAATTATCCTCTACCATGTCAATGAAGTCAATTCCTGTGGGGCTCCCATTAGGTAGGTATGCGTGGGATATGATGGGAAGTGGGGCCTTTTGGTCCGTAGACTCAATGTCAAGGGGAGGTGGACAATACATGAGACGATCCATCGAGGACTCTAATGCAAGTGTGCCCATGGTGATGGAAATCTCAGTTCAAGATTCAAAATTCACGAGCTTTGTGGGTTTGATGAGATCGACAGTTTACACAAAATCTGAGCTGAACCTTCTCCGAGTCAGGAAGTTTGACGGAACAAGCATCTCCGAGTGATCGGCAAGCAGCTTCATCAACAAATGCAATCAAATGGGCCATTCCATGCTAATCGTCTCATTTTATTGGGCCGTATACATGGGCCTAATGGGTCATCTCTATGAAATTTTATTCACAATAAAAGAGTCTTATTATGTATTTTAGTCTTTCGGTGTCTTTAAGTATTCTTAGGGAATCATGATAAGAAGGTATTAAGTGTTAAGGAGTCTTATTATGTATTTTGATGTTTCCGATAGGGTGTCTTTTAGTATTCCTAGGAAGTCATGATACTAAGTGGTAAGTGTCTCTTAATCTTCCTTGTATGCCTATATAAGAGTCTTGTATCCCACGGTGGAAAAACAGTGAATGAAGATCTATTTTTGGAACCCATGTGAGTCCCACGTAGGGGGACCTTTCCCCCTCCCTTATCTTCTTCCCTTCACCCCCCTGCAATTCCCATGGCCGCTAGTGCCTTTTCTTCCTTCCCTCTCCACGGGTGCGATGCCCACTTCTTCCCTTCCTCAACCACGGGTGAGTGATGCCCTTCGTCTAATTCTCTCTCTCTCTCTCTCTCTCTCTCTATCTCTCTCCAATTCTCTCTCATCCCCACCCCAAATTCGGAATCCACTCTCTCTCCTCTCTTTCACCTCTAATTAAGACCCCTCCTCCTTCCCTATACCCCTCATTTAAGTCCCCTCCCCTCCCCTAGGTAGAACTCCCACTCCCTAGGCATTCTCTCCCCTTCCCCACACAACCTTTCGTCTTCCCAGGCACCCTTTCATCTCCCCAAGGCCCAATTTCGAATTTGGGTGTTCCCTCCTCTCTCTCTCACCACCCCATTACCTCCCCACCTCCCAAAAGCACCCCCCTGCAACCCCAGCCACGTCCATCCCCCCCCCTCCCTTAACCCAAACCCACAAATCCCTTCCATCCCCCTTAATCCCCCCTCCTCAATCAGCTCCATTCGCAGGCAGAAATCAAGCCCGAGTTGCAGTCGATATTGGGAGCAGTTCCAGGCAGAATCGGCTTCCGGGTTCTTCATCAAAAATGTACGTTGGCGAGTCTTCTGACCAGGCGAGGTGGAATCGTCCTCTTCCGAGTTCGTGAGCATCGGCAGTGGCCAATCTCCCACGACTGCGCAGGAGGCTCCTGAACCCGACCAGAAGCTGAGGAAGACCACCACCACGCCCAACCCTGACGGAATCCGACTCCGAGCTGTTCAGCAAAGTTCCTCCCCTCTCTGTCAGCTCTCAGGAACAGAAGGCGGTTCGTCGATCGGAGCTCAAGGTGTGAAGTTATCAATTTCCTACCACTGTTGGGTCATTCTGTCCACCGATCCCCTCCTCCGACCCGTCCCCACTCAACGGGACCTGCACGTCCACACCGACATCCGACTGAGGCGAGACCAGTGCCGCTGGAAAGTAGTCGTCCCCACAATTCCAACGCCACCTGCTGCGCACCAAACGGAGTTCGGGATTGCTCGTGGTGTCCATGTCAAGCCGCTGTTCAGAAGCTGCCCCTGCACAGAACCAGAACGGGGTCCCCGCTCAGTCGTCCGTGGCGACCAGGTTCGGGCGGAACCAAAATTCATAAAAATTGTGCTGTATCCCTACCCTGTTACGAAGCCAACGGCACCAACCGCGCCTCCGGCAAAATTCCAGAGTGCGATCCACAGCCACTTCAACAGCTGCTGGTCACAGATTCCAGAACCGGACAGAATCGACTTCGGCATTTGTTTCACATCAAGTGGTATCAGAGCTTAGGGAATCGGGCCGTCCCATCGGACCGAGATCCTGAGCTTTGAGGTTCGAGGTCGGACCTCCTCCAAGCGGAGGAGTATGATGGAAATCTCAGTTCAAGATTCAAAATTCACGAGCTTTGTGGGTTTGATGAGATCGACAGTTTACACAAAATCTGAGCTGAACCTTCTCCGAGTCAGGAAGTTTGACGGAACAAGCATCTCCGAGTGATCGGCAAGCAGCTTCATCAACAAATGCAATCAAATGGGCCATTCCATGCTAATCGTCTCATTTTATTGGGCCGTATACATGGGCCTAATGGGTCATCTCTATGAAATTTTATTCACAATAAAAGAGTCTTATTAAAGCACTAAATAGAGCTAAGGTTGGAGCACTTACTCGACCGGTTTGAAGAAACCGGTCACGCTCAGAGACGTGGGCGAGCGGGGAAGCGTGGGCTCCCCACATGCCGCGCCGGAGAAGCTTGACCTGCTTAAGTCATTACAACACTACACCCCATGCAAGGGGGGACCTTGGGGAAGGGGAGTCAATGAATACAACCAAACACTACCTCCCACAGGGAGGGGCTATAAGCCGGCCAGGCGGGGAGGGGGAGAATGCAAATGGAAGCCGAATGGTGGATGATGCCAATTCTGCCTGCTCTCTGTGAGTATAGACAGACTGTCAAAGATGTGGACGCTGTGACTGCTCCCGAATTTTGTTGGGGACGAGACCAGCTGGAAAATCTTTGTAGGACACCCGGGAAGTCGTCCAAATTTTTTCGATTTATCAGGTTGCCGGTCCTAGTTGGAGTAGAGACACGAACACGGAAGCAGAGTTCTGGCTCTGTCTGCGTCTGGATTACAACAGCAGGAAGACGAAGTCACCCCGGGCGCTCCTGAGCTCTGAATCAGGCTTGGCCAGAGTCGACGGCTTCGTTGTCAAGTCCTCTTCGAGCAGAGAGTCTTGGGGACACCAGGCAATGTCAGAGAAGACCTGAGTAGCCCAAACAGTGCTTGGGTGTCGGGCCAGTCCAGTAGGGGACAAACCAGCACACCTGAGGGAGAAAAATTAGAAAATACTGCTCCGAAGGCCGAACGAAGTGCTGCTTCTTAGAGATGTAAGGAGACTCTTAGCAAAAGCTCTCGGCCAAGCGGCGCCTCATGAAGCAGAGGGATGTGGCTGTGGGAGCTTCTGGAAGTGTCCTCTGGCTGCTGTTCGGAGCAATCTTGCGCAGTCCGAGAAGAACGACTCCCCTGGGCGACCACAAACTCAGAACGGGACGAGACCACCGCCGTTGCAAAGAGGATGGAGAGACGCTTCCAACGGTAGCACTTGGTCCTCCAGGGATGTCTAGACGAAGCAAGGGTCACCTCTGCAAGTTGCTACTCCTCTGCTGACTCTGCGCTATGAACTGGTCAGCTGGGACCTGCTACAAGGCCGGGGTGGAGATGGTGCCAATGGGTGGAGGGGTTGAGGGAAGGGGAGCAGAGGGTGTGGGGAGTCAAGGGGAGGGCTGGGGGCGACCTAAGGCTGGGGGATGGAGGGAATTTCTAATTCAAATGGGTCTTGGGGGCTGGGAGATTGTGTGGGGAAGAGAGGAGATTGTGTTGGAATGGGGAAGATTGTGTTGGAATGGCCAAGGATCTTCCAGGGAGAAGCAAGATTTGGTGGGGATTTGGTGGAGGGGGTTTCCAATACACCTAGGGAAGGGAATGGGGGGTGAGGTGGCAGGTGAGGTGGAGGAGAGAGAGGGTAGGTCATAGCCCCCCTTGTAGATAGAGAGGGAGAGAGAAAGGTAGAGAGAAAGAGAGTGGGGATTCTCTCCCCTAGGGCTTCTCACCCCTATTGGATTCACTCCACTAGAACTATATAATTTGAACTCTCAAATGGAAATTTGGCATTCATTCATTAATTCGAAATGGGGGGAATGGGGTCCTATATATAGGCAACCCACATTTTACAAATAGTCCCTGACTCATCCAACAATGACAAATAACCAAGGGGTAGGGGGTGCCCTTGGGCCTAGCCCAATGAATTGGGCCCAATAACAAACTAATCAACATAATGACACTCAAACTTAGGGAAATAAACAAAAGGCCTAGGGACATGACTCAAATAAAAGGAAAAATACAATGATATGACTTGAAAAAAGATTACGTAGGACTCAAAATAAATAACTAGACCATGCCGGATGCAACCGTGGAGAGGAGACGAGCCGTGAATGTGGGCATGGGAGGTGATGTCCCCATCACCCTCTCTGCGTGGAGGTACTGTTTAGGTGTAATTCAAAATAACCCCCACCACCAGATCCCCCTCCAGTGAGAGACGTAGTGGTGTACTATTCTAAATTTTCAGGTTAGAGCTACACCGGCGCAGCGTGCGGGGTATACCCACGCTTCCCCGCTCGCCTCGTCTCTGGCCGGGATCGGCATCTTCATGCCGACGAGGTGAGTTTTGGGCCCCATCCTCTGCTGGTTTTATCATTACTTTGCTTAGTATTATTTCTAGTTGCTCCATCGGCAGTGAGAGAGTGCTCACTCCAATTATTCGATTAATTGAGTGCCACCGCGGGTGAGTTGTGAGAGTTACCCTTCATCCCACGCCCTCGGCGTGGTGGCCGTCCATGAAATGGGTATCCCTGGACCCTTGGGGGTTCAATCCCAAGCTAGCTAATCCCCGGAGCAGTGAGGTCCCACCTCGAACCCTCACCACCATCATCGGGTTGCCTACGGGCACTAGTGTGCGCTTAGCGGGTGAGTCCGCTCGAGTGACGATATCGGTCTGTTGAATTGTGCTTGTTTGCTAGGTCCAAGGGGTTGTTCGGTCTAGTTGCTGCATCCCATTAGTGTCTAATCCCATCGTGGTGCCCCTCCATCGAAGTGGTATATCAAAAGACGTCGCGGGACGTTCCGGTTACGCCGATTTGGAATGCAGCCTTTCTACCGTTGAGGAAACCTTTGGGTTCGTCCTTTGCCAAGTACCACTCAGTGTTTGTCTCACCACTTCCATCCTAGGTCATGTCACATCACTACCGCTTCGACTGATCCCAGTATAGGAGACCTCCCACCCAAGAGGTTGATGATGATTAGTCCCCGAGAGATGGAGCAGGAGTTTGTCAGTGGTAGTCCCATCCTGGCTGTCGTTGTTTGTGGGGTGAGCGAGGTAGCTCCAGGGTTAGAGGATGAACACCCCCCTAAGGTGGCTGCGATTTTGCGTGAGTTTTCAGATGTCTTCCCGGAGGACCTCCATGGAGGCCTTCCGCCCATGCGCGATATTCAGCATGAGATTGACCTTGTCCCGGGCTCATCTTTGCCCAACCTTCCCCACTACAGGATAAGTCCCACGGATGATGCCGAACTTCAAAGGCAGGTCGAGGAGTTGATGAGTCAGGGATCTCTTCGGGACAGCAAGAGCCCTTGCGCTGTTCCCACATTATTGGCCCCGAAGAAGGATGGCACATGGAGGATGTGCGTTGATAGCCGTGCGATCAACAAGATCACAGTGAAGTATCATTTTCCCATTCCCCGATTAGATGACTTGCTAGACATGATGTCGGCAGCACTATCTTCTCAAAGATAGACCTTCGTAGTGGCTATCACTAGGTGTGGATCAAGCCTAGGGATGAATGGAAGATGGCATTGAAGACCAAGGATGGTATTTATGAGTGGTTGGTTATACCCTTCAGGCTTTCCAAGGCCGCTAGTACCTTCATGCGGTTGATGACCCAGGTTCTATGCCCTATGATAGGGGTCTTCTTGGTCGTCTACTTTGACGACATTATTGTATACAACCGCAATAGGGAGGACCACTTAGACCACCTTAGGCAGGTCTGTGTCATTTTGAGGTGAGAGAGCTTATTCGCCAACCCGAAGAAATTTGCCTTCATGACTGATCAGATTACCTTCCTCGGGTTCATTGTGTCTAGGGATTGAGTCTATGTTGATCCGGAGAAGATTAGGGACATCAGGGAGTGGCCTGAGCCCCGCACCCTCCACGATGTCCGGAGCTTCAATGGCTTAGCGACGTTCTATCGCCGCTTCATTGGTGGCTTCAGTTCCATCACAGCCCCGATCACTGATTGCATAAAGAAGTGGGCATTCGTATGGACTAAGGCTGCAGCCATAGCCTTTCAGGACATCAAGGAGCGTATGACCCAGGCACTTGTCCTTGCTCTACCTGATTTTTATAAGGTGTTGGAGGTCACATGTGATGCTTCTGGAGTGGGTATTGGTGGAGTGTTGAGCCAGGAGTCCCACCCCATTGCATTCTTTAGCGAGAAGCTAAATGATGCCAAACTGCGTTATTCCACATATGATAAAGAATTTTACGCAATCGTCCAGGCATTGAGGTATTGGGGGCACTATCTTTTGCACTAGGAGTTTGTCCTATTTTCTGATCATGAGACCTTACGATTCCTCCATACCCAGAAGAAGTTGAACGCTAGCCATAGTCGTTGGGTGGAGTATCTCCAAGAGTACACCTTTGTGCTCAAGCACAAGGCATGGGCGTAGAACAAGGTAGCCGATGCGCTAAGTATGTGGATGATGATGTTGACCACCATGAGTGTTGAGGTGATAGGCTTAGAGAGGTTGAAGGATGCTTATGTTGACTGTCCGGACTTTGCTCCAATCTATGCCATTCTTCAAGCCGGTCCCTCGCGTTATTATAGCGAGTTTGTGCTTCAGGAGGGTCACCTATTCCGAGGTGACAAATTTGTGCATCCCACGGACTTCTGTTCGTGACTTTCTCACGTGGCAGATGCACGCGGGAGGTCTTGCTGGCCAGTTCGGCCAGAACAAGACCATAGAGGCGGTTGAGCATCGATTCTATTGGCCTAGCCTGAAGAGGGATGTTACTCGTATTGTGGCCCAGTGCCGCACTTGTGCCATGGCCAAGCAAAGGAAGCAGAATATGTTGGGTTCGATGCTAGTATTCAGAGGGGGGGTGAATGAATATGGCCTATAAAAAGTTTCACCCAATTGACATATTAGGCTCACTAACTATTTAGAATGCTAACTAGACAGATTTATCAAATCTAGAAGACTAATTAGAAGATGCAGAATTAAACAAACAGATAGTGAGCACTCTTACAAGACAAGTTAGACAAACTATAGCTCAATTAGAATTTCGCTCACTCAACAGATTAGACACTTAGAACAAAATCTGATCAAGTCATCTAATGAACCTGTGATCAAACACTTGGAGCGCCCCTATGCAAACATCTAGCGGAAGCAAACCATAAGCAATCAAACCACAATGCAAGAGGGGTTTTTAGGTGGTTCGGTCCTCCAGACCTACATCCACCCCACACTCAACCCGAGTGTGGCTTCACTAACAGCTGGGCAACACAGCTTGCCAACAACCGCTGGGCAACACAGCTTGCCGTCTGAGGAATCCTCCTCGCCCCGCTGAGCAATACAGCTTGCTGTCCAGTGGAGTCCTCCACTGCAAACCGCTGGGCTATACAGCTTAGCCGTCCAGAGGCAGCACCCCTGCAATCCGCTGACTAACAGCTTGAAGGAAAGTGTAAAAATGGAAATAAAAGAAAGGATGAACAGCAATCGGAAAGCTGTAAACGTAAAGCACAATATGGCTCACAAAGAGATAGATGGCCTGGATTTGATCCACGGTCCATCAAGACCAAATCTCCCTCGATCTCACTCTCTTTCTTCACTCTCTCTCTTTCTCTTTCTTCTCTGCTGCACTTCTCTTCTTCTCTCGATCTCTGCTCTCCTTTTCTCTCTTTCTCTTTTCTTTTTCTTCTTCTGCTCGAGCTCTCTCGCTCACTCTCTATCTCTCTTTCTTTCTCTTCTGCTCTCCTAATCTCTAATCTCTCACTCTCTGCTCTTCTCTTCTCTCTCTTTTTCTTCTTTTTCTCACACTCTCAGATTTCTTCACTGGAGAGCTTTTTCTTCTTCTGTGGAGAGTTAACTCTTTTCGAGAGGATGATGGGGTGCTTTTATATCAGAAACAGAGCCTCCGAAGGTTGAGTAGAAAATGCCCTAGTGACCACTGATTGGTCCACTTGGCAGGGTAGCACCCCTTATCTAACACGTGTCAGCATCCTGCCCCTTTTTCCCATCGGATCACGTGCCCCCTCATTAGTACACTCAGCAACTGGAGTCAGGTGGCGTCAACCCACTTGCTCCACAGAGTTGACGCAGCCTTCAAAGATATTCTACCAGCAGAACTCAAGTCTGCTGCGTTGATGCTTCCAACCCATGGCGTTGACGCATTGATGCGTTCCAGTGAGCAACCAGCCTAGCCCTATTGACAGTTGCGTCGACGCTGCTCCACTGCTGTGTTGACGCATTGAAGACAGCCAGAGACAAGTCACCCCTTTCTTGAACTGCTGCGTCGACGCTGCTAGCCCATAGCGTTGACGCAATAGTGTTTCAGCAGCTAATACTTCTACTAGTATACTTGTTGTATGGACGCTGTGGTCATTCTGCGTTAACCCTGCACACACAAAAATCTTATAATCATACCATAGAACAAGTGGTTATTTAAATCTTATAACACTGAGTGTATATACTCTGAAACAACAAATGGGCAAGTATGTACACTGAGAGAGTGTATAGACTTGGACGTCTTCTTGTGAGCTCAGTGTATATACTTTCCAATGACTAGACTTCAGGAGATGAAGACCAATGTGCAGACATGAGCTAGTACAGACTTGATCAAGAAACTGGCTGTACAGACTTCAACATAGCTGCGATGTACAGGCTTTGACAAAGCAGCATTGTACATACTTGAAAGTTCAAGGCCACGATGTATAGACTTTCAATGAGGAAGCATTGTGTAGACTTGGGAAGTCTAAGCTAGTGTACAGACTCTGCCTCACAATGAAAGGGCAACACGGATGTACAGAGTTGGCCAAACACTTGAAGATAGGCTGTACAGACTTGAAACTTCATGCAAAGGCCAATGTACAGACTTCTAAATGCTGATGCGTTGTAGACGTTCATGAGATGCTAACAGAGACGGACGGATGCATATACTTGAACTTGAATGCATGAACAGTCTGTATAGACTTCACCCAGACACTGCATAACACTATGATGCAATGTACAGACTTAACTGAACAGGATGTGCAGACTTTGGCTGTACAGACTTGGAAAGCTTGGCGGAGGATGTACAGACTTGAAGTGTGAAGACCATTGTATATAGTTGGTGAAATGAAGTCTAGTGTACAGACTTGCAGATATGAAGTCAATGTACAGACTTACACAAGCGAGCTATAGTGCCAATGTGTAGACTTCAAGCTGTACAGACTTTCCAAAGAGAACTTAACGCTGTACAGACTTGAGGCTTTGAACGTTGAAGGCACAAGACGATGTACAGACTCAGATACTAGACCAATGTATGAATTAAAGCAAGAGCTCTTTCAAAATGATTCCAATGCGTCAACGCATTGAGTCCACTACGTCGACGCACCAGTTGACACATTTTATAGACCAGCTCTGGGACAGACCAGTGAGTTGACGCAATGATCCCATACGTCAACACATCATGCAATACTCATGCAAACTCATGCATTCAATGTTGTATATCAGTTATAAACAATCATTCAATATGGTGACTCATTCATGTTGCTATCATTAAAACTCCACATCATCAACAAAGCACAAGGGGCACAACAATCTCCCCCTTTTTGATGATGGCAACATGATGAGTCCCACTGACTCGTCAAACTATTCTCCCCCTTTGACATGATCAAAAAGAAGGGAAATGGTTTGAGAGACAAATGCAGCATACAAACACAACACATAAATTCAGAGAATGAGTCATGGTTCATTAAAATGAAGTTCTCTCTTATGACAATGAAACAGCTCTCCCCCTATCAACATGCATGATTGACTACTCTCCCCTTAACTGTAGATAAACCATAACACCCCCTGAAGCACAGGAATGGACTCAAGTTAACCAATAAATCAATCTGAAATCTACCATTACAAAGAATCTGAATTTTGGTGAAAAGACCACAGAATCAGAATTTGTTGCAGAACAAGATGGAAGATTCCAACAGTGTGGAGAAGAGTACATCTCAGGAGTCAATCAACTGATAGTGTAGCCAAGCGGTGGGTTGAGAAATAGTCAAAGCACAATACATCTCAAGGAATCAATCAATAGCAAGATGTTAATCAGGCTGACTGAAAAGAAACTGATCATGAGAGATTTTAAAGCATCCATCACAACAATAAGTCTTATGAAGATTAGACTCTTCTATCATAAGGGGTTATGAATTTGCAGCTTAACCAATCTGATTTAATTTTGATGTATACCAAATTTGTCAAATTAAACTCAATACTCATATCTGAATCCAAGTTTTAATAAAAGTGAATCAAATAGTCAGAAAACACTCAAAAACAATCATCTTTTATCTTACACATATGATCTCAATAGCACCTTTGAAAAATACACAGGTTAATACTGAAGTTAAACACTTTTTCACGAACATGAGTGGACAGATTTTTCAAGAAAATTTTATTTGAAGCACATTATATTTTTCCTGAGCAATTTAAGTTGATCAACACCTTTTTACATGAGGTACAACAAGTCTTAGTTGAAGTGACCCAGTTACTCAGTGTGATAACTGGCATTGCCTCTCACTTTGAGAGCAGAGTTAGCAATATGAGTGTCTTTTTACATGAGAAGACACCTTTATCAGAGGCCAGACTCCCCAGCTACTCAACACAAATAAGCTATTGCTCTGTCAGGTTTTGTTTCACTAAATTTTTATCAGAGATAACTATGGCACCTCATGACATGAGTTACTTTATTTCATTGATAAAGAACTCAGTTTTCTCAGTGACCGAGTCATTGCTCTGACTTCACAATTTTTTCATTTAGTCAACATTTTTCAAATAACAACGATACACACTCTATGTATCTTAACCAAAGTAGCTTTGAAATCAAATTTTCAGATATCTGATGAGAAAGTCTAAGGTTTACATGACACATATGGTTAAAGTTTATTAAACCTTATCATTCAGATACTTTCAATTCATTTAAGTACAAATCTGAGAATACATTAATCTTGTATCAGTCTGATTCAGCCATAATTCTTAAATCTGTATGATAGAAATTTCTACAATGTTCTCAGACTAAATTGCATGACATGCAGCTTAAGTTCCTCATATCAGAATAATGAATTCAGCAACCAACAATCAATAGTTGAAGTAGATCAGTCACATCAGCTGAGAAGAATGTGACAGGTGAGTATAAGCTGGTGCAAGAGTGAATCAGGAATAGAGAAGAGCATCAGAAGAGATTTTAATCATCAGACAGTAGTTGAGTCTGGAATACAAACTGATCAGCTATTTTAGAGATACCAGCAAAGAATTCAGTTGAATAGCGCATAGTCAAGAAAATGAATCAGGTTACTTAAACAGATGGAGTTTATGAGGTGAAGAAGATATGAAATAGGAATGCTCCCCCTGTCTAAGTGCAGTGTTTTTCTTTTTAGATTTTTCAGAATTTTATGATATGCACTATCCTACATATGCAGTATGCAACAATTCTAACAAGGAGAGCATGATGATCAATTAACAGCAAACAAGCTCCCCCTGACAAAATGCATGATGTGCAATGAATCATTTCTTTTCGAATATTATTTTCTTCAAATTTATGATATGCAATACACTGCTCTATATGAAAACTAGACCCATGGTACTAGGCGGACGACTCGGTCCAAGGACCACCTCACACATGGCAGTAGCATCCAGACATACTCCATATGCCCTTCAGCACTGTTCCATTTAATATACCATGATGGTCATGCAAATGACATATGCAGTGCAAAGCAATCTCATTTATTTAGTGCAAACAACAGCATGAGAAGAGCATCAAAAATCAACCAAGCAAAACAACAATTTCAGATAATGAAATTAAAACAGACAAATCAGTGTTTTTCAGATTATGAGATTTAAACCGAGTTCAGAACTAACCTGAGATGTAGAATTCTGGGGCTTCCTTTTTGAGTGCCTTGGCTAAATTACCCCTTTTATTTCTCTCACCAAGGCACACCTGCAACATATCAATCAATATGATCTTGCAGGAACCCAAGTTGCCTTGGGTCCTGTATGAGCCCTAATAGGTGTTCTGACTGGTCTCTTAACAAAATTATCATCATAGCCCATCAACTTATAGCTAGACAAGGAATAGCCAAATTGACCAGACTTACCATGATAACTAACAGAATTTAAGTTCCTTTTAAATTCATGTGCATGAACATCAAAATTTCTGTTGTGTGCATGGGCATTTTGTTTTCTGAACTTTGCCACCCAGCACTCAGAGGCTTTGTGGCCAGGTCTTCCACAATTAAAACAAGAAAATTTCATAAATTGTTTTGTATGGAATTTGACAGCATGGGGGTTAATATGATTCTTTTGAACATGCCAACAATCCTTGACTGTGTGGCCATGTTTTCCACATTCAAAACCTGAAGAATTCATTCTGTCAAGATTCTTATAGAATGCATGTCTTTTTACAGGGATTATAGCAGTTTTGGAGTTAATTGTTCTTCCCTTAGCATGCCAACAATTTGCAGCAATATGGCCCAATTTGTTATAGTAAAAGCAATGAAGTTTCTTTTTCAGATATGCATGATTCCTATCATGAAGCTCTTTAGCATTCAGATCATCTTGCTTCTTTAATCTACAATCATGCATAAAGTGGCCAATTCTATGACAGTAAAAGCATTGAATTCTCTTATTTTGATCATGAGAAGGTTTCTTCGATTTAGAATTCCTAGCATGAATTCTATCTGATTTCAGTTCATCCTCTCTCATGACAAAGCAATCATCCATCTCATGGCCAGATTTATCACAGTAGAAACATTTCACATTCTTTCTTTTAACATGAGACAGTTTGGCCTGAGAAATTTCAGCATACAAATTTTTATTCTGTTTTGTTTTCTTTTGTTTTTCTATCTGATTCGCAGGCAGACATGAAGGAGAAGCTGAAGTGCTAGCTAACTCAGAGCTACGCACAAAGGTTGTATACATTCTTTTTCTCTCTTCCTGTTTACTGCCTCCATCAGAGACTTTCTTCTTAGAAGCAGCCTTTGAATTTTCTTTGTTTTTAAATGACTCAGACAGGGAATTGTTCAATTCAGTGATTTCATTTTTGAGAGAGGAAATGAGAAATTCAGAATCTGTGATCTTTTCATTAAGTAAGACATTAATGACTTTGTAGCTATCAATCTCTTCTATTAATGCAGTCACTCTCTCACGTTCATTTTCAATTGAACTTTTCCCTCTTTCAAACATTAAGAGTCTCTCAGACATAGCAAAATTAAGCAGCTTCAGTTCTTCATTCTCCTTTCTAGTTTGTTCATTCTGAACTAGTTCATTACTTAAGATTTGATCATTTCCTAATGAATTCAGCTTATCTTCAAGTTCAGAAATCTTGGCAGTGAGTTCATGATTTTTGTTTTCCAGAATAGAACTTTGTTCCTTACTCACATTCAGATTATCTAAGCACATTTCATGAGATTTTCTCAGATCTTGACATTTTTCACAATTAGCATTCGAATTAATCTGATCACAATTCTTTTTCAGCTTTCTATTCTCAGATTTTAGTTTCTTGGATACTTTGAACAAATCTTCATACATCACTATCAATTCATCAAAGGAGTATCCATTTGATTCAAAGCTTACCTGAGATGAGATGTCATCTTCATCATCCCGGTTGGCCATTAAGCAGCTATCACCTTGCTGATTATGCACAAAAACGACTCTGTCATATATTTTCTTTCCAGATGTGCACCTGAGAGCAAAAGGGTACATATTAGTATTGATTGCAGCTCTTAAGATGTTAAGGATTATGACATTGTCACGGTTCTTTATACTGTCCTCTTTAGACCACTTGGTCTCATCATGAGGCAGTTTGCGTTGGCCTTTAGATAGTAGCCTCCATAGTTTGGGATCTATGGAGTCTACGTACACACATAGGCCTCCTAGCCAACTATCAAAGTTACAACCGTCATAAACCAGAGGTCGACCCACTTGAGTAAGAGGCAACCAGATTCAGCGCAGTAGACCAGATGACAGGGAATGCAGCAGAACCAGATGAGCAAAGCAATGCACAAGTCGATGAAACAAAATACCGAGCACTGAAAACACACTCTGAAATGCACCAAGGACTAGCAGGATCCTCTGCAGATTGTTAGATCTGTTTAGTCAGAGACCTGCTCTGATACCAATTGTTGGGTTCGGTGCTAGTATTCAGAGGGGGGGTGAATGAATATGGCCTATAAAAAGTTTCACCCAATTGACATATTAGGCTCACTAACTATTTAGAATGCTAACTAGACAGATTTATCAAATCTGGAAGACTAATTAGCATATGCAGAATTAAATAAACAGATAGTGAGCACTCTTACAAGACAAGTTAGACAAACTATAGCTCAATTAGAATTTCGCTCACTCAACAGATTAGACACTTAGAACAAAATCTGATCAAGTCATCTAATGAACCTGTGATCAAACACTTGGAGCGCCCCTATGCAAACATCTAGCGGAAGCAAACCATAAGCAATCAAACCACAATGCAAGAGGGGTTTTTAGGTGGTTCGGTCCTCCAGACCTACATCCCCCCCACACTCAACCCGAGTGTGGCTTCACTAACAGCTGGGCAACACAGCTTGCCAACAACCGCTGGGCAACACAGCTTGCCGTCCGAGGAATCCTCCTCGCCCCGCTGAGCAATACAGCTTGCTGTCTAGTGGAGTCCTCCACTACAAACCGCTGGGCTATATAGCTTAGCCGTCTAGAGGCAGCACCCCTGCAATCCGCTGACTAACAGCTTGAAGGAAAGTGTAAAAATGGAAATAAAAGAAAGGATGAACAGCAATCGGAAAGCTGTAAACGTAAAGCACAATATGGCTTACAAGGAGCTGGATGGCCTGGATTTGATCCACGGTCCATCAAGACCAAATCTCCATCGAACTCACTCTCTTTCTTCACTCTCTTTCTTTCTCTTTCTTCTCTGCTGCACTTCTCTTCTTCTCTCGATCTCTGCTCTCCTTTTCTCTCTTTCTCTTTTCTTTTTCTTCTTCTGCTCGAGCTCTCTCGCTCACTCTCTATCTCTCTTTCTTTCTCTTCTGCTCTCCTAATCTCTAATCTCTCACTCTCTGCTCTTCTCTTCTCTCTCTTTTTCTTCTTTTTCTCACACTCTCAGATTTCTTCACTGGAGAGCTTTTTCTTCTTCTGTGGAGAGTTAACTCTTTTCGAGAGGATGATGGGGTGCTTTTATATCAGAAACAGAGCCTCCGAAGGTTGAGTAGAAAATGCCCTAGTGACCACTGATTGGTCCACTTGGCAGGGTAGCACCCCTTATCTAACACGTGTCAGCATCCTGCCCCTTTTTCCCATCGGATCACGTGCCCCCTCATTAGTACGCTCAGCAACTGGAGTTAGGTGGCGTCAACCCACTTGCTCTACAGAGTTGACGCAGCCTTCAAAGATATTCTACCAGCAGAACTGAAGTCTGCTGCGTTGACGCTTCCAACCCATGGCATTGACGCATTGATGCATTCCAGTGAGCAACCAGCCTAGCCCTATTGACAGTTGCGTCGACGCTGCTCCACTGCTGCGTTGACACATTGAAGACAGCCAGAGACAAGTCACCCCTTTCTTGAACTGCTGCGTCGACGCTGCTAGCCCATAGCGTTGACGCAGTGGTGTTTCAGCAGCTAATACTTCTACTAGTGTACTTGCTGCATGGACGCTGTGGTCATTCTGCGTTAACCCTGCACACACAAAAATCTTATAATCATATCATAGAACAAGTGGTTATTTAAATCTTATAACACTGAGTGTATATACTCTGAAATAGTAAATGGGCAAGTATGTACACTGAGAGAGTGTATAGACTTGGACGTCTTCTTGTAAGCTCAGTGTATATACTTTCCAATGACTAGACTTCAGGAGATGAAGACCAATGTGCAGACATGAGCTAGTACAGACTTGATCAAGAAACTGGCTGTACAGACTTCAACATAGCTGCGATGTACAGGCTTTGACAAAGCAGCATTGTACATACTTGAAAGTTCAAGGCCACGATGTATAGACTTTCAATGAGGAAGCATTGTGTAGACTTGGGAAGTCTAAGCCAGTGTACAGACTCTGCCTCACAATGAAAGGGCAACACGGATGTACAGAGTTGGCCAAACACTTGAAGATAGGCTGTACAGACTTGAAACTTCATGCAAAGGCCAATGTACAGACTTCTAAATGCTGATGCGTTATAGACGTTCATGAGACGCTAACAGAGACGGACGGATGCATATACTTGAACTTGAATGCATGAACAGTCTGTATAGACTTCACCCAGACACTGCATAACACTATGATGCAATGTACAGACTTAACTGAACAGGATGTGCAGACTTTGGCTGTACAGACTTTGAAAGCTTGGCGGAGGATGTACAGACTTGAAGTGTGAAGACCATTGTATAGAGTTGGTGAAATGAAGTCCAGTGTACAGACTTGCAGATACGAAGTCAATGTACAGACTTACACAAGCGAGCTATAGTGCCAATGTGTAGACTTCACGCTGTACAGACTTTCCAAAGAGAACTTAACGCTGTACAGACTTGAGGCTTTGAATGTTGAAGGCACAAGACGATGTACAGACTCAGATACTAGACCAATGTATGAATTAAAGCAAGAGCTCTTTCAAAACGATTCCAATGCGTCAACGCATTGAGTCCACTGCGTCGACGCACCAGTTGACACATTTTATAGACCAGCTCTGAGACAGACCAGTGAGTTGACGCAATGATCCCATGCGTCAAAGCATCATGCAATACTCATGCAAACTCATGCATTCAATGCTGTATATCAGTTATAAAAAATCATTCAATATGGTGACTCATTCATGTTGCTATCATTAAAACTCCACATCATCAACAAAGCACAAGGGGCACAACAGAATATCAGCCTCTATACTCCCCTCCCCGTCCCGGATAGTCCATGGCAGGACATTAGCATGGACTTTGTGTTGGGATTGCCCAGCACCTTCCGAAAGCACGACTCCATCTTTGTGGTTGTAGACAGGTTTTCAAAGATGGCATTATTCATTCCATGCTCCAAAACTTCGGATGCCTCTAGAGTTTCCCGTCTATTCTTTTCACACTGTGTCTCTAGGTTCGGACTCCCACGCACTATAGTGTCTGATAGGGATGTGCTCTTCACTAGCTATTTTTAGAAAACCTTATGGCACATGATGGGCACCCAATTGAAATTCTCCACTGCATATCACCCACAGACCGATGGTCAGACTGAGGTTATCAATCAGAGTTTGGGGGATCTTCTTAGGTGTTTGGTCCGAGATCGAGTCAGGGATTGGGATTTGGTCTTACCCTTAGCAGAGTTTGCCTACAACAATTCGATCAATAGGTTTACAAGCATGAGCCCCTTTGACATTGTCACTAGCTGTAGACCTAGGAAGCCCATAGACCTAGTTCCATCTCCCATCCAGCCCCGTGTGCTTGAGTCAGCCGAGTCCTTTGCCGATCATATTAGATAGTTGCCTGAGCATGTGTGTCATCACATTGAGTCCAGCAACGCACGATACAAAGAATTGGCTGATGCCCACAGGCACCACCGTGAGTTTTAGGAGGGTGATTATGTCATGATCAGGGTCAGACCTGAACGGTTTCCCTTGGGAGCAGTAAAGAAGTTGCACACTCGCGGTGCCGATCCCTGTCGGGTAGTGAGGCGAGTCAGATCAAATGCATATGTGTTGGACTTGCCAGAGGATTACGTGATCAGCTTCACTTTAAACATCTTAGATCTCGTCGCTTATAGGGACCCAGCGGTGATACCCAGTGAGCCATTTGAGCCGTCTCCACCCATTGTGAGTGACACCCCCCCAGAGCGTCCACCTCCAACCTTGTTACCTCAGCAGTGTGAGCAAATAGAGCATATACTGGATGAGCAGGTAACGACTACTCGAGGTGTAGTGTATCGGCACTACTTGGTGCGATAGAGGGGATGGCCCACGTCCGATGACACTTGGATCACCCGGGATGAGCTACAGAGGATAGATCCAGATCTGCTGGATCGATACCAGAGCGACCCGGACCCCTACTCGTCGGGGTCGAGCTTCTCCCACCCGGGGAGAATTGGTGAGGAAACTAGAGCCAGAGAACAGCTCGACTCAGCGAGCCGCAGATACCGGACACGTAGCATGACTCGGTCGACACCAACGTCTTTATGGCTCGGGGACAGTCTGGAGTCTCCACCAGAGCCTTGATACTTTAGTACATATTTATATTTTATACATATTTGGTCATATTTGGTATGTATTTAGGTTGTATTTTGGTTTGTATTATTTTGGGTTTTATAATGGGTCATTGGGAGAATATTGACCAAATATTTGTATTTTTGATTTATTTTGGTCCAAGGGGGGATTAATATGGTCCAAGGGAATTAAAATAAGCCAAGCCTCTTTTGTTGACTTGGAGAGAGGGGCGCCCCCTCCCTTGTCCCCTAGTGGGATTAAATTAATCTCCCTTGTTCCCCACTTCCCCATAATACCCTGATGCGGGACAGACACGCGACCTGGGACTCTAGCTCGCGATCGTCCCTATGCGAGGGAAGACGTGGACCATGCGCGGTTGAGAAATCGGCAGTGAGTCTCGGGTATCAACCTTTCCGCGTGAACTCGGATCGAGCCACGGGACGGGTTACACTCACTCTCTCGCTGCGGTGATAAAAATAGATATCGAGCTAATTACCTATCACATGCAGCGGCATTCAAAAGGTATACAATAAGAAAAATGCGATAAAGAGTGGGAGCGAGTTTACCTCTACGCTCCGGGCATGGGGAAGACGATCCTGGCCAAGACAGTAACTCCTGATTAAAAAATTATTACAATAATTATAGAAATGGTTTCTACTGCCAACTCCACGCAGGGAGGTAATGGGCTACAAATGGGGCCCGGGAGGACCGAACTTGGGTTGACGGGCAACGTTTTGATGTAGCATCAGTGGCACGCGTATTCATGAACGTGGGGCCCACGTGCTCATTGGCGGGTCAGAGTGGGCCCGGAGTGGTACCGTTGTGACGTTGTCTCCTGGAGAGGCGCTCCTAGGGACGACGGCACGCCGGTTTGCCTCGCGGAAGGCGAGTCGGCTCCGGTCTTCACTGGTTGACCTTACTGCTCACTGATCTGAAGCTGCTGTTTTACAGCGCGTGACCCGACGACATCTACTGCTGCGATCACTCCTGACGTCAGATCGACACATAAGAGATACCGTTGGAAAGCTATTTCAAAATACCTCGATCTATGGCTAGAGATAGAATTTTAAATTTCTTGGATCTGGCCTTGATAGATTTTACAAGCTGATGTTGGACGGGACCTGAAATCTCAGGATAGAACTAAGTTTTCGTGAGACTTGGCATTGACCGTGCCTCAAACCTCATATCTGGAACTTGGACTCTTCACAAAAGTTGTAGAGGTGGAAATAAGGAAAACGAGAATAATTTGTATTTGGCTTTTAGTGGAGGCTTCGATTTTTTGAAGATTTTACACTGACTAGGGGTCGGATCTGAACTGCACAGGATAGAACAGATTTGAGAAAAGATAGAAATGTTTAAAAATACAAAAAGGACTCTAGAAATTTCAAGAATTTTTTTGGAGGATGGGGTTGGTGAACAGAACTCTCAATAAAATTGGGCATCCAAGAAAATAAGAGAAAGGGGGTCGAAGCTTGGAAACACAGGGTTGCTGTGACAGGATCTGAACAGAAGACAAAACTGAAATACTGAAGAACATGAAAATGGAAAAATACTTAACGATGGGTAAATGACTGGATTTTTTTGTGGAGGTTAAGGTTGACGTGGATGACTCACCCTCCAAGTTTGGACTCGATCTGAGCTCTTGATGGAGTGCTAAAATTCGAGCTTTGAGGATCTATCCTGATGTAGACAGAACTCCGAGGTTGATGACGGCGGCGCGATGGCGGTGCGATGGCGGCGGTGGCAGAAATAGAATTCAGAGGATCAGAGGAGGAGATAGAATGGGTCTCACACCCTGGATTGTTGGAGGAAGAAGAAGAACCAGAGGGAGAGAGGGGAGAGGGGCGCACCCTCCAAGGAGGTTCCAACCAAAATTCACTCAATTTTCATTCATTAATTCTTACAAAACACTATACATGGGCTTATATAGAAGGGGAAGAAGGGGGAGGGGGTTGGGATTTCGTGGGAGAGAGTGGAGGTGTAGCATTTTCTTCCCCCATGTGGTCAATTGGCCTAAAAAAATAAAATACAAAATGTCATTTTAATGGGGGGCACCCCCTTGACTATGAAGGAGCCATTTTGGACTTTTTAGTCCATTTGTCCCCCATGTGTCTAATTGAATGTCAAACCATCTACAAGCCACCTAGGATGGTTGACCAGTCCCACATGGCTTAGGTGGACCAATGGGGAAGGAGTGAGGGCCCCCTTGCTGGACCTACTGGTATTTTGCAAATAAACCCGAAGATCTTTAGGGAATGACACATTGGCTGATAAAGCCTTATAATTGTAAACATACTTTCCCAAGGATGTAAAAGTAAACAAAAGGACACAAATGTAAAATAAAATGTTAGTGCTCTTACTCTGATGTCCCCATCAATTCTCCCCGGGTGGGAAGAACTCGACCCGGTCGAGTAAGGGGTGTGGCTACTCGAGTAGCTCTGGTGGATGCATCACCGAACCTGGAAGCGCGGAGTACGCTCCACTCCAAGTAATAGACACATGCTCATCCCGTATAGATTCGATATGCACACGCTGCTGGGGAATGAGGCTAAAGGTGGACACTCTGGGGTGGGGTCACTCTCAAATGAAGGGAGACGGCACAAAGACACACTAGGAATCACCGCTTGTCCCTTATGTGACTAGATCCGATATGTGAAGTAGAACTGATCCCAAAGTCCGACAAGTCTCAAACTCAAAAGGGACTAATAAGACGAGCGTACAAAACTGACTCGACTCGATGTATGCACAAACACACGACAGACAAATGAAACAAAGACTCACAAAGACCCTAAACAAACCTAATGTTAGTCCGACCTACGCATAGGCGATGGTGGACCAGGACACCCGAATATGTGCCATGCATGCATTTAACGTAACCGGATGTTAACGCCATGTGGAACTCCTAGACCTCCTAAAGTGGACCATGCATGCATATTGGACTTAGATGTGGGAGGGTCCGGGGTACCAAATGCATCTTCTTCCTTTCCCCTAGATGATGGTGTATCTTGCAAGTGAACGGGCTTGGTGGGTGTAGACGACCCGGCCCGTGGGGAAGAGGTGGTAGTGGACTCCCTCGAAGAAGTGAAGTATATATGGTGGGTCAAGGGGTCCACTAGGGAATGGGTCAAAGGGATCAAAGAATGTATGACCCCTTGTGGTGGGTTCCCACAAGTCACGATCCCATGTAAGGAAGTCTTGAAGGTGTAGATGGTCACCTTCATGTAGTGTGGTAGGTGGGACGGTGATCATATGTAGGAAGTATGATTCCTCCCTCGGACAAAAGGGTATGAAGTCGGACTCAGCCGACGTGGGGAGGAATAAGAGAACCTCTGTTGTGACACAACCCATGGTGCATATGGAGGTAATGGACCCTAAGACCGGATGGGTGAAGCTAAGACTAGCGGGTTGGTCGAAACCTCGGGCCAATGAGTCCGTCAGCTTCCATTGCGAGTCTAATCCCACAATAAGGTCATCCAATGTATCAACATGGTGACTAGACCGAAAGATAGTGTGGTAGGAGTTGACGCGTACTAGTGGTAGGGTGGGGTCCATAGATGGATATGAAGGCGGGACCAAGCCATGTTTGAGCCAGCTAAGAAGTGGCTCGGCTACGAAAGGCGTACCCGTTAAAAATACGAGTGGCTCGGGATGAAGTGGCTCCAAATGAGATGATTCCGAATAAAGATCGGCAGTAGATGACAGTGGAGCTCTAGGGAAGGGGTTCCCCGACTGAGGTGGGGAAGGCCGTGGTGTAGGCGGTTTGACCGGATCGGGACTCGGCTGGGAGGTAGATGCTTGCCGAAGGGTAGCATACCGAGAAATCCGAGAATCAAATGGTTCGACCTCTAGAGCGACCTTATAAGACAGCGCCAGAGTGAACACGTTGCGGCTAAGACATTCAATTTGGAAGTGTAGCCGCAAACCTCTCCGGAACTGAAAGGCAATCATGGTGCTCTCCTCTCCAACTCCATATTCCAACTGGTACTTATCATAGTCCCGAATGTACTCAGACACGGACCTATCGCATTGGGCGGGTCGGCACGGGTTGGCCATAGGTGCCCAAAAGATGGGAATGGATCCCTATGAAGGGATATGCAAGGCCATTTTTATTTTTTTGTTTTTGTTTTCTAAGCAAAATGTTATGCCAACTAATGCAAGCACCAAGACACGACTTAGAATGCGATGCAAATGCAAAGTTGGAATGCACTAACTAATGCACACTAAGGACCCTAGACTTAAACCAAGACTCAGTACGTGGCAGATTTAATCGATCTGAAGATCACTCATGCAAGTGTGCGGCTTTCTCGATACGCGTAGCCTAACGTTCGGACAATTCCTTTTGATATACCGATTAATGGTATGCAAATGTGACACTTAGATCGACTTAAACGACTCTTTTTTTTTGTTTTATTTTCTACCCTAGACTCAACCGGACGCTCTGATACCAAATTGATGCGGGACGGACACACGACCTGGACTCTAACTCGCAATTGTCCCTATGCGAGGGAAGACGTGGACCGTGCGCGGTTGAGAAACCGGTAGTGAGTCTCGGGTATCGGCCTTTCCCCGTGAACTCGGAACGAGCCACGGGACGGGTTACACTCACTCTCTCGCAGCGGTGATAAAAATAGATATCAAGCTAATTACCTATCGCATGCAGCGGCATTCAAAAGGTATACGAGATAAGTAAAATGCGATAAAGAGTGGGAGCGAGTTTACCTCCACGCTCAGGGCGTGGGGAAGATGACCCCGGCCAAGATAGTAACTCCCGGTTAAATAATTATTATAATAATTACAGAAATAGTTTCTACTGCCCACTCCACGCAGGGAGGTAACAGGCTACAAATGGGGCCCGGGAGGACCGAACTTGGGTTGACGGGCATCGTTTTGATGTAGCTTCAGCGGCACACGTATTCATGAACGTGGGGCCCACGTGCTCATCGACGGGTTCGAGTGGGCCAGAGTGCTGCCGCTGTGACGTTGGCTCCTAGAGAGGCGCTCCCTGGGACGGCGGCACGCCGGTTCGCCTCGCGGAAGGCGAGTCAGCTCCGGTCTTCACTAGTTGACCTTGCTGCCCACGGATCTGAAGCTGCTGTTTTATAGTGCGCGACCCGACGAGATCTGCTGCTGCGATCACTCCTAACATCGGATCGACGCACAAGAGATACCGTTGGAAAGCTCTTTTAAAATACCTCGATTTATGGTCAGAGAAATAATTTTAAATTTCTTGGATCTGGCCTTGATCGATTTTACAAGCTGTTGTTGGACAGGACCCGAAATCTCAGGACATAACTAAGTTTTCTTGAGAGTTGGCGTTGACTGTGCCTCAAACCTCAGATATGGAACTTGGACTCTTCACAAAAGTTGTAGAGGTGGAAACGAGGAAAACGAGGATAATTTGTATTTGACTTGTAGTGAAGGTTTCGATTTTTGGAGGATTTTTATACTGACTAGGGGTCGGATCTGAACTACACAGGACAGAACAGATTTGGAAAAAGACAGCAATTTTTAAAAATACAAAAAGGACTCTATAAATTCCAAGAAAATTCGTGGATGATGGGGTTGGTGGACAGAACCCCCAATAAAATTGGGGACGATAAGGGAAAGGGGGTCGAAGCTTGGAAACACAGGGTTGTTGTGACAGGATCTGAACAGAAGATAGAACTAAAATACTGAAGAACACGAAAATGGAAAAATACTTAACGATGGGTAAATGATTGAATTTTTTTTGTGGAGGCTGGGGTTGACGTGGATGACTCACCCTCCAAGTTTGGACTCGATCGGAGCTCCTGATTGAGAGCTAACATTTGAGCTTTGAGGATCTGTCCTAATATAGATATAACTCCGAGGTTGATGACGGTGGCGTGATGGCGACGGCGGCGGCGGCATAAATAGAATTCAGAGAATCGGAGGAGGAGGTAGAATGGGTCTCACACCCTAGGTTGCTAGAGGAAGAAGAAGAACCAGAGGGAGAGAGGGGAGAGGGGCGCACCCTCCAAGGAGGTTCCAACCAAAATTCACTCAATTTTCATTCATTAATTCTTACAAAACAATATACATGGGCTTATATTGAAGGGGAGGAAGGGGGAGGGGGTTGGGATTTCGTGGGAGAGAGGGGTGGGGTAGCATTTTCTTCCCCCATGTGGTCAATTGGCCTAAAAAAATAAAATATAAAATGTCATTTTAATGGGGGGGCACCCCCTTGACTATGAAGGAGCCATTTTGGACTTTTTAGTCCATTTGTCCCCCATGTGTCTAATTGAATGTCAAACCATCTACAAGCCACCTAGGATGGTTGACCAGCCCCACATGACTTAGGTGGACCAATGGGGAAGGAGTGAGGGCCCCCTTGTTGGACCTACTGACATTTTGTAAATAAACCCAAAGATCCTTAGGGAATGATACATTGGCTAATAAAGCCTTACAATTGTAAACATACTTTCCCAAGGATATAAAAGCAAACAAAAGGACACAAATGTAAAATAAAATGTTAGTGCTCTTGCTCTGATGTCCCCATCATACCCCCTTGACCAAGGGTATCTTAGGTCATTAGCCAAGGTCTAGGGTTTGAGTATAAGACCTCTCTTGTGGCATTTTATGTAGAATTAATGATGAAATATTTTGGAAAAATGCCTCGGGCGCACCTCCCCCTCTCCCTCTCTTGCTAGTTCTTCCTTTTCTTCCTCCATGTTACATCAGATCTAGGGCTGAAACCCTAATATTTCTAAGAGATCTTCCTCTCCTTCTCTTCCTCTGTCTGCTGCAATCGATCACCGCCGCCGCCGCCGCCTCCGTTCGTGCCGCCATCAAGCCACCACAACCTGGCTTCCACCCTACTGTCCTGAATTTTGGGATTCCTAGACAACAGCTCAGTAAAAAGGTTGGTACCAAAGATCTGACCGTCGGATCATCCTCATCATTTGAGGGCGTCTTCCCCCAGTTCTCCTTCAATCTTAATTTAAATTTCACGTAGACCAGGTTTCGTTTGCCCTCCTCCTAGGCGTTTCTTTTCCCCTCTCACAGTCTGCCTGTGTGCAGATCTGCGAGGTAGTCTATTGGTAGCCGAATTGTCCACCCCCTCAAACGTTGTTAGAAAAATACAAAAACATTATGGTGTGATCACATCCTTCCCCCCTCCCTCCACAAAAATCCCTAAGCCCTAGATCCTCCAATTGATTTTTGGTCAAACCCCATAAACAGACAGGTCCCATTCTGCCATGTATGTTCTGTGTTCCGGGACAGAAACAACAGCCAACTAGCAGAGGTTTTCATTTTCAACCCAGCCGTTGAATGGACATGATTTTCTATTATGTTGAAGCCCTTCAAGTCTTGTTTCCAACGGCACTAATCTCGTGCCGATCCAAAATAGGATCTAGCCGTCCCAGCCATTTTCGTGGGAGCGCACATTTCTGCCCCGAGGCTGGCCTGCAAAAAGGGGTCATCGGATAATTCCAGGGAAAATACGTCGGGATAGCTTCAGCGACCGCCACTCCCGTGGGTGGACCAAGGACCCTTTTCCACCATCTCGGTGCACCGCTGCCTTTAGAAGATCCCATGAGGTCGACGTCCCTTTGGACGTCCGTGTTCGCTGTCCTGCCAGCCAGCAATTCGTAGAATCGGAGCCACTGCCTGCCACCACTCGGAACCCGCCGCCTTGCTGCCCGCCAACCCAAGTTTGGTGCTCCCGGTGCCATTGTGTAGCCCTTTACCTCCCTGCGTGGAGTGGGCCGTAAAATCTTTGTTGTAACTAAATTTTTACCATTGTACCGGGAGTTACGGGACTTGGCTGGGACGTCTTCCCCACGCCCCGAGTGTGGAGGTACATTCGCCTCTCTACTTTGTCTTACTTGCTTAGCTAGTATAAGTTCTTAATGCCGCTGCATGTGAGTTAGTAATTTCCTAGCTAGTTAAAAATTAGTCACCGCTGTGAGTGAGTTGTGAGTGCGAGACCCGTCCCGTGACTCATTCCGAGCACGAGAGTGAGTTGATCACCTGACACTCAAAGCCGGTTATTCAACCGTGCAAATAGTCACGTTTCCATCGTCGGGGATGACCGTGAGTTTAGCACTTCTTGTTTGGGGCATGTTCGCCTCTTCTGGAGCTATTTAGGTGCCGCGTTGTTGTGTTGTTACTGGTCGCATCGTGTCTTTAGTCGTGTCGTCTTATAGAGTCCAAGGTATGCAACAAGTCCGAGTCGAGTCTCATTATCATCTCGCATCAGATAGCACGCAGGAATAATAGGAATAAGCAAAAATGCAGAAATAAGAGCAATCCTCGGGATGCGTACCTGTGACTGGAGAAACAGTTGTCTGGGGACCGCTAGAGAGATAAGATGGTCTATCGTTTGACTGCTTTTAAGCCGTAAACGGCCAGGAGGAGGCCGCTAGGGAACCAGAGAGTAGAAACAACAGGGAATAAAATGGGAAAACTGAGGAAGACACAGGACAAACTGGGAAAAACAACTAAGAGCAGGTCTAACAATCACTCAACACGAATGGCACTAGATGTCCCACCGTGATCGCCAAAAAAATAGAGGTTGTAGATATTGTGAAGTGGTGTGATGAGGTGTGTGAGATAGAGGTGTGATGTGTGATATTTGCTGACTAAAGCAAGCAATAACATCAAGTATAAAGCATGTGGGCATGTCATCTCAACAATGTAAAGAAAAACAATAGAAGGAACCAAACACATGCCGTGGGCGTGGACAAAGAAAGGAATAAAGTAAACACACACTGTGGGTGTGGAGCAACTAAAAGAACAAAGGAAATAAAAGGATATGGAAGAATATGATGATAAATACCCAAAGAAGAAAGATGTGATCGCCACCAAAGCAAGTAATGCAGCAAAACTACACCACGTGCCTTGGAAAGAAGCCGAGTGAAGCACACTCGCCCGCGGGAGAGAAAACCCAGGAGCAGACGCGAAAACGGTCCTAATGCGGCCGCAAGGCGAAGAAAAACGGTCGACCGATGGACCTCAAGGGAAGCCAAATGGTCTGGCGACGACCGCTAAGCGCACCCAGAAAAGTGCGATGTGGAACTCAAATCTCCACCCCTCCTGGCCGGCCAAAAGAGTTGGGCCTCGTGTAATGAGCTCTGTAGACCTGCAAAAGAGTGTAGACACAAGAAGAAAGGAACCCAATTAGCCCTAGAAGAGTGTAGTATCTATAAAGCAATGAAACTAATATGCATAAAAGGAAGGGGGAATACCGGGGGGTTTGTGATTTTTTAACCCCTGTGGGTGTGAAAACAGTAGGAGGATGTTTAAAAATATGATGTGAGTGCAGAAGAATGTGGAAAAAGAAGAAAGGAATATGCTATTGTTGACACCATTTTATGCCTTTGAGTTGAGTCATTTTCCTACCCGTATTTATGATGTCCCAAATTATCCATTACTCATTGGGCCATTTTTGGCCAGTTTTGGGCCTATCATATGGACATTTTCTCCCTGGTTGGGCTTGCTCTCCATACCTTCTCGAATTTGGGTTTAATGGGCTTTTATTTGACTTGGTCCTTGAGATAAATAAGCATATTTATCTCCTTTTTATTTTTCCAACGGCCAGGTGAATAGCGGTCGATCGATAGACCGTTAAGATTCTCTTGGCGGTCCATCGATCGACTGTCTCTTGTGGCCGTGAATCCTGCATCGACGGGTTTTTCTCTCTCTATCTAGTGTCGAGCAGGGTCGTTGTTGCATAGATTTCTCCACGAATTTTTAGCCAAATGAGGTGTCGTTTGATCCTGGGGACTCCTGGGATATTTATCTTTGAATTTTATTACAGGATTAAAGGCTAATTTTTGCTCTTATCCCCTTGATTCGAGCTAGGGTTTCAAGGGTCTATAAATAGAACCCTTGGCTCATGATCGTCGGGGGGGGGGGGGGGGGGGGAGGGGGATTCTGGGGCTCGCGTCGAGGTGCTGCCGCATTCTAGAGTGATATTCAGCTAGGGAGAAAGGCTTTCCATGTTCTTCAAGCCTTCAGTCCAGGGAGTAGCCGGTTTCGTTGCGTTCTTTGTGTCATTGCTTTAGTCATCTTCGGTCATCTTTTGGTCATCCCATCTTAATTTTTCTTCGTCTTTCTTCACGTTTTTCACTATCATTCTTGCATTCATACATCCTCCTATTGTTTTCCTTGCCCCATAAGGGTTAAAAAACCACCATCGCCCAGGTATCCACCCTTCTAATCATGTGTTTAACCCATTACTCTTGTTTATAGATATTGCACGTCCTTAAATTAATTTGGGTCATTCTTTGTTGTTGCTTGTGATTTCTTGCAGGTCAGTAGTCGTTTCTACACGAGGCCCATTCCTCCTGGCCGGCGCGAAGGGGTGGAGGATTAAGTTCCCAGGTTCGGGTTCTGGAAGCTCTTTGCGGTCTACCTCTGACCATTTAGTTCCTGTGCCCATGCCTTCTTCCCGAGTTCTGTCCCGGTGCTGGCAGTGGCCTGTCGTCTGACCAACGTCCTAATTTAGCGGTCGTCGTAAGACCATCTTCCTCAGGCTTGCGGCCCGGAGAGGACCATCTTCTTCCTGCACCAGAGCTGTCCCAGTTGGCGAGTGTCTTCATCCATTCCTTCTTTGCAAGGTACGTAGTGCATTCCTCTTGCACTATTTACTTTGGTTGCGATCACAATCTGGTTGTGCTGATTTTGAGGTGATGGTATCGTTGCATTGCTTGCCTTGTTCCATGTTCTATTGGATCTCACACTAGTCACACTCATTCACATACACACACTTAGAGAAACATATCAACACACTTGCTTTTTTGGCAATCATGGTGGGACAACTTGTGCCATTCATGTTTTTAGCACTATTTGACCTGCTTCCCGGTGTTTGTTTGGTCCATTTAAGTCTCCCCAGATTTTTTGTTTGATTTCTTGTTGTTTTCTCATCTCTAGTGTTGTTGCGGTCCTCTGAGGACCGTTTTTATGCATGCAACGGTCTGTCGCGAGACCGCAGTCTTTGTTCTCGATCAGGTACGCCTATTTTTGTTAAATTCTGGTCTCTATTGTTTTCTATCTCCTGGTGTTTTGCGGTCGTCTGAGGACCGTCTCTGCAGGTTGCAGTCATTCAGGCGATCGCATATTCCTCTCAGGTACGGGTTACGAGATCACCGTCATTGTTTGGTTCAGTTTCTGTCTGTCCCTTTTTTACTGCTCCCTAGTTGATTACAGTCATTTGAGGACCGTATCCATTACTTTGCGGTCATTACTTTGACCGCCACTTTTCCACAGTCTGCACCCTGAGGCTTACTGTTAAGTTCTATTACTTACCATTTGATACTTGCTATTGGGTGCGGTTTTAGCTCCCCTAGGTTATTATTCATATCCATGCCATTGTTGGTATATTTGCATCAATGCTTGATCATTGCTTGTTAGTTTTAGGCTAGAATTTGGCATGCACTCCGGTGCACATATGGTCATCTATTTTCATATCGTAGTTGCATACCAACCTTGGTAGGAGATCCACTCGCCTCCATACTCCTTGGAGTCAACTAGGTGATCCTATCCTGGACCTCCGTAAGCCCCCGTGAGCTGTGGATTCCCACACGGATGCCGGACAGGTTGTACCTTTACCACCCAGTGTCTAGGTTGCATCCGTGAGAGAGAGTTTATACCTAGAGTCAACCAAGTCCCACAATCCACCCCATTAGGAATCCTATTTTTGAGAGAACATTGATTTAATTGAAA
This sequence comes from Amorphophallus konjac, assembly GCA_022559845.1. Lineage (NCBI taxonomy): Eukaryota > Viridiplantae > Streptophyta > Magnoliopsida > Alismatales > Araceae > Amorphophallus > Amorphophallus konjac. The sequence goes on from CM040123.1 coordinate 119,304,916, forward strand.
TCACTAAGGTTCTTATGGGGAGACACATAAAAATTTCGTGCATCATCATAACCTGGTTGATCTTGGTTGCCTCTCGTCTCCCCTCTTGTTTGTGCATTTTGTTGGTCGTCTAGTTTAGGTGTGCTTATTAGTTGTTGTTATTATCTTTGTGAAGGAGTTACATTGCATGTAGAGTTACTTCACGTTCACAGGATCTTCTCCTAGGGGCAATTCCTCTTTCATCTCTTACATCAACCCCTTGTTTGATTCCGCTATGTCGTCCTACGATTTCTCTCATTACCGTGAGGACTTCCTTCCTCAGGGCCTTCTAGAGGACCCGTCTAGGGTTGTGCCTATCCAGTTTGGGGAAGGGTCCTCCCCTCCTCTATCTGCTGCCATTGAGGGTGGTCAACCCTCTCTTTCCAATCCTCCTGCCCACAATTCCGCAAGTCAGATTCTTCATATGGTGGCCCAGCTAGATCCGGCCCTACTTCAGGTATTCTATGTTGCCTTGCAAAGGTCAGGCGCCCCGTCTCCTACTGCTCCTCAGGGTTTATCTGCTACCTCCACCTCTCCGTCCATGGTTGATGGGCTAGGGGTCTCATCTGCTGCTTTGATTGATCTCACCCTGCTCAACCCAAGATTCTTCGTTTCTCCAATTTGGAGGTGGGCCAATCTTCTAGTTCGGCCCATTAAATTCTTGATAAAGGGAAGATCGTGCTCCTTCCATTCTCCCAGGTTTATCCGTATGGGTCCGTTCCTCTAGCGCCGCAGGTTCTCGTGGGCCCGACTGATTTCCTGCATCCTCAGGCTGGGACCGCCCACTTAGCTTACACAGATATGGGTCCCTCCTTGGCCCAATATCCTTCTTATGGGCTTCCCCCTCCATCTATTTATCCTTCGGCCCCTCACACCAGGTTCGCTCCTTTCGCCTTGCCTCCTCCATCACGTTCACCAAGTCTGCTCCTTTCGCCATGCAGCAACATCTTGACCTCCTTCAGATGCGGGTCGGCCCACAGTCCTTGGCTAATGTCCCAGTTCCCAATTTTCACAACATTCGTTTCCCATCTCAGTCAGAGCTCCCCACATACTGGAAGTACGATGGGAATGGTAATCCTTATCCATGTGAGGGACTTTTTATATGAGTCGGCTCAATTCCAGTATGATGATCGCCTCATGGCGTATTTGTTTCGCCACACATTGGATGGGGTTGCCTTGGAATGGTTCTATGCTTTGCCACTGGAGGACGCAGAGACCTTTAAATTCATCAAAGAAAAGTTCATCCAAAGATTTCAAGACCGGGTTAACCCAGAGTATTCATTTACCAATTTGGTGGCCGAGAAGATGAAGGCCGATGAAGACTTTGCAACGTACGCTGATAGATGGAGGTAGATGGCTGCTCGTGTGCCTGGTCATATTCCGAAGGAGGAGAAGGTTCAGCTCCTCATTTCTAAAGCCAACCCTACTTTCCGGAACATCCTAGCCATGAATGACATTAACAACATGCACCAGCTATAAAGTAGGGCCATATTTATACAAACCTAGTTTAAAGATTCCCCCATTCACTCCCTTTTTGAGACCCAGAAGCCCAAATCCACTAGAAAGCCTCGGGGACCAGTTACCGAGGGAGTCCAAACGAATTAACAAGTGCAAGTTCTTAACTTCCCCAACCAACCTGCTTCTCCTCACTTCCAGCAACCCCCTCGCAACCCTCAGTTACCCACTCTACCAATTGCCCAACCATCCTTCCCTGCGCCTCAGCAGCCACAACAGCCACCACAATACCATAACGTCCCCTCGCCAAGCGGCTATGCACCTACACGTCTAGGTCCTAAGAGAGCCCAGTATCCTCCCTTGCCTAAAACTCTTCTGGATATTTTCTCTGCCTTCATGTCCATTGGTGCTTTGCAACTTCCTCCGGAATGATAGAACTGGAACCCGGCTGTTGACCAGTCTAGATACTATATTTTCCACCGGCAGCTCGACCACACGATTGAGAGATGTTTCTAGTTTAGAGATTTTGTTTTTGCTTTACATGAAGAGCAGCGTATTGATTGGGATGAGATGAACAAGGTAATCATATAGATCAAGGAAAGAAGAAGACAGGCGTCGAGACAACAGCAGTAGGTGTCGCAGCCTCAACAGCTACAGCAACCGCAGCCACAGCCGCAGCAGCAGCAGCAGCCTGCATAGGATTTGGGGATTCATCAGAATCTGATGCCTAACCATCTGCCCGCTCCATAACCTTAGCCGCCAGCACCGGCTCAGGTAAATATTGTCCATCACCCGGCTCCCAATATTCGGTGGTCTTATGATGATGAGTCTTCTGCTCACCTCATGGCCCTCCACCATACCTACCGCAACTCCCCTTCGCCTTCTACCCCCATTATCCTTCGACCAACTGCCGCAACCTCCACTGTAGCACCCCTGAAATTTTTAAAAGAATAAGATAGATTTTCAAATAAATAAAATCTATTTGTGTAAATTTGGTCAGGAATTAAATAAAATAAAAATTTGATAAATAGAAAATAACCCAAATTGATAATGGGCTTTACGTTTAAAACATATAAATGGGCCAAAAATGAAATAACACCTTTCATTAAGGCGCTAATTTATCTCGAGAAAATTCGAAAGAAAAAGTCGCCCTTCACCTGGGCGCTATTTAAAATAGTAACGCCCGTGTATATGGGCGCTAATTCATATCAAGAAAATTAACGGCTAAATAAAGAAAAAAAATGCTTTTAGCATGGGTGCTAATTCGTACAAAGAAAATTGGAAATAAAGCGGCAAAATATAGAAAAATTAAGAGACGACCTAGGTTAAGGCGCTACTTAATAAAAAGACACCCTCTTTTAAGGCGCTACTTAATGTGAAAACGCACTTGTCTCAGATGTCTTTTCCCTGAGAGTTAAATAAGGAAAACCATGCTCGGTCGAGGCATGGCTGGTGTTAGGTTTCCCTTTAATGTCCAATCACATCGACGCCTTGCATGGGGAGTCTAGGGCTTTTACAACTTCATATGGCGAGCGGCTGTGGATAAGGAAGGGTGAGCAGATCACGGAGCAACATATGGAAGGTTTCAAGCCTTGCATTAGATGACATTCGACCCCTCCTAAGGTTCTCCTTTCGTATAAATAAGCATCCTCATCGAACGGGCAAACCTTGCGGTTGCCATCCGAAGGATTCCCTACTGCTATTTCGTTCAACATCCCCTTGCTGTGCTGACGTGCAAGAAGAGGCTCCATCCTCTTCCTCTTCCTTCTGTTGCTGCGGACGTGAGGAAGCGGCAAAAACTCTTCATCCTCAACCTCCTCCTGTGGTCGTGTTGACAGCAAGAAGGAGCCAAGGCTTCTTCCTCTTCTTCCTGTTGACTGCAACGTGAAAGGCGGAGCATCTTCCTCTTCCTCCTTCAAGATCTTCTTCGTTCGGCGGCTGCTCTGTTTGAAACAGAGTACCGTAAAAGCATCAAATTCTTCTTCCTGTACCACATTCTACACATCAAAAGGTAGGTTTTCTCAAGAATTGTAGCCCCAAACCGTCTTAATAACATGATGATAATATATGTATTTCATGCACATCGTTTTACTATGTTTTATGATGTTTTCTGTGAAATATGTAAGAGGCGACCCTGACCAGGGCGCTATTTCAAGAATTGACGCCCGACAGAGGAGGCGTCAATTTCAGATAATTAGTAATTACTTATGTTGGAAATTGAATATCTATGAAACCATAAATCTAATTTAATGCATGATCATAGATTTGAAATCCTGGTATTTTTCTCGTCCTATCCATATAATTGTTCCCTGCAAATTATTTATCATGAAAATTCGTTACTATTCATATCCTTGGAAAAACATTGTGAATTAACGACCCTGAGTAGGTCGTCTTCTATGAAAGAGATGCCCCTGGCTAGGGCGCGTTTAACCAAAATTATAGAATAAAGAACATCTCAGTAAAAATAGAAATTTAAATGGACGACGGTTACAGAAGTCGTCAAATGTCAAAATAACGACCTAGAGAAGGGCGTTAATTTACTAAGTAGTGACTTGTGTTAAGACGTTAATTCCCTGTGTACATATATTATGCTGTTTACTGTTAACCGAGGGTTTTATATAAATATATATGTATATATATATATAGGCACTATATTCCATTCCGTGAGTATAGTCCCACGTTCAGGATGTTTTATCGATTACCCCTCAATTCTCGGTGACATACAAGCTCTCCATTAGACATTCCGTTCCTTTGGACTAGCAAGTTAGTCATGGAGACCTCCGTAAGACTCCTCGAGCCTTGGATTCCCTCAAGGCCGACTGAGCAGGTTGTACCATAAAAACCTATTACACTATTTTACCGTGTCACTCTATAGAAACATGGTATACCGGCCCTCATGATATGCTATGTGGATATCATGGGAATATTCTTAATGGGATGAGGACATCATGCCATTAATATGCTGTTCTTGTGGACCTCAACTCTATATAAAAAGGGGTGACCATCTACGTATGGGCACTTACTTGATATGGTACCCGATTGGGGAACCAATTCCACCCAGTTTTATGATACGCGTGTTTATACCATTACTATCGTTCTTCTACATCAAGTTCATATTTTTGAACTCTATTCTCTCAAGATCTATCTTGAATATCCATAAACTTTTTCATTCCATATTGGCTATACACAAAAGTGGATGTCAAAACACATGATCAATGCCTGCGCATATAGGGCCCGATCTGGTCCTGGGAGGAGCACCCGAAAGTACTTGTGCCCATGGGAGTTATATTGATCACGGTGTGGCATTGCACCGAATACTTGCTTGAATCTATGACACTCCACTACATCTCTATCTCTCTCTCACGTGCTAGACTTGATTGACTTGACATGACTTGCGTGGCCCGAATGGGCAAAGTACTTGCTTGCTAATAGCCATTATCTCATGACATGAAAGACTTTATTGATATACTTGGTACTCGTTCAAACACTTGAAATCTTGAATACTTGAAGTTTCCCTATCTTGGATCAACAGTTATTTCCTCTCGTTATCATGTTCAATTGCATAGTACTTCATTTTTACATGATTGACGTGCTAGACTTGCATTTTTATTAGAAACAGGTAAATACTTTAACCAGTTGCTAGTTCTTGAGATATAATTCCTACTGAGCGTTCGCTCATCAAGTTCTTTTCCCCAACTTTTCAGGTAATGTAGACCCTGACTCGGACTCCGATGGGCAGGAGCAAGAGTGACGAGCGAAGAACCTACAAGCGTCATGCTATTGCACTCTATCGTGTCATGTCGTCCCTAGTTTATTCTTGGAGTCTTGTTATTGGAACTTATGTCATTGCAAGAATTGTAATAATTAAGGCTTGTGGGCCTATTTAGACTTGTTAAGTCCCGGAGTTGTGACATTGTTTATTGGATTTAAGTCGTTGTCAAGGGTATCAGTATTTGGTCTTATTATAAATTCATATCTTATTGCACACTCTATTTTGATGTCGAAATTCTACTTGCTCTGATTGACATGATTGATATAAACTCGTCACGTGCTCCCGGGTTCCTTCCGCGCTCGTGGCGTGACAGTTTTTGTGGTATCAGAGCCTAGGATTTCAAGTCCTAGGAAATCCAAGTCCAAGGATAGGTCTATCCCTAAACTGTGAAGATGGGTAGTGCCGTGGGTATAAGTCCTTGTAGGGCATCCGACTACAAATTTCAACATGAAACTAATTAAGGTTCACTCCTTGTAGGACTATGGCTGCTGAACGCGTACAATGGCGTGAGATGCAACGAACTGTTCAAGGCTTGACCCAGAGCTTGCAACAGGTGGCTCAAGGTGGGGCACATCATGGAGCTGGCGACCTCCATCGGAGCTTTAGAAATCTCAACCCTCTGAGATTCTCAGATTCATCAAATCCTGAGGATGCGGAGAATTGGATAAAGGAGATCGAGCGAATTTTCCGCGTCATGCAATGCGCGGATGGTGAAAAGGTGCTTCTGGCCACGTTCCAACTGGAACGGGACGCCCGTGCTTGGTGGGAGTCCGTCGAGGCCACCCTGCTTAAAGATCATGTTTCATGGGCCGAATTTGTCGAGCACTTCAATAGCAAATACTTCTCAGACCGTGTTCAGGAGAAAAAGGCTGCAGAATTTGCTGCCTTGAAGCAACGATCCATGTCGGTAGCTGACTATGAAGCCCAGTTCTCTAGGTTATCGAGATATGCACCACATTTAGTATGCACTGAAAAGATGAAGGCTAGAAGGTTCTTGAAGGGGCTACGACCCCAGTACATCACCCAGCTCGCTCCATTGGAAATTCAAGTGTACTTAGAGATGGTGCGGCGTACCCAGCTGTTAGAAGACGCCACAGAAATGTCTGACAAAATCCGTGGTAAGGATAAAAGGGAGAATGTCACAAGCCCCAACACTTTTAAACTGTCTTTCAAAAAGTGGACCAATAATGGAGGCGAACCCTCCAAGGTGAAGAAATTCAAAAAGGCTAATAACAAACCTTTCTCCATCACGGCACCGCCAAAGGAGAATTGCAAATATTGCGACAAACCAGGTCATCAAGCTGCAGAATGCTGGAGAAGGCTCGGAGCGTGCCTTCGTTGTGGGAGTAAAGAACACCGTATTCCCGACTGTCCAATGATGAACGAGCAAAGTGAGCCTGAGACAAAGGAAGAGAAGCGTCCGGCAAGGAAGCAAGGACGGTTACAAGCTCTCCAAGAAACGGAACCAACCGAGGGTGGGTTGGTGGAAGGTATTTTGACTGTCTGCTCTAAATCTGCTCAAGTACTGTTTGATACTGGCGCCACACATTCGTTTGTTTCAAAGAAATTTGCTGCTTCATTCTCTATGGAACCCAAATGGATAGACTTGGTAATTTCTACCCCGTTAGGGAATGAGTCTGATGTCACTTTCCATTACCCAAATTGCAAGATTATAGTTAAAGGCCACAACTTACCGGCAGATTTAATATGCTTAGACTTGAAGGAGTACGATGTAATTTTAGGAGCCGATTGGGTATCCACCCATCGGGCAACGGTAGACTGCCGAAATGGAGAGGTAACTTTTGTGGATCACCCAGAGTTAACTTACATTACTCTCCGGAAGAGATCACCAGTCATCTCTGCTCTTCGAGCCCACAAACTTATCAACAAAGGATGCGAGGCATTCTTAGCATTTGTAACTGCCACAGAGGCTAAGGTAGCTAGACTAGAAGACATTCAAGTGATTCAGGAGTTTCCCGATGTTTTTCCTGAAGACTTGCCTGGCTTGCCACCAGAGAGAGAAGTCTCATTCACTATAGACCTTGTTCCGGGTGTCGGACCTGTTTCCAAAGCACCCTACAGAATGTCCCCCGCAGAATTAAAGAATTGAAAGAACATCTTATGGAGCTACTGAAGAAAGGGTTTATCAGACCAAGTACTTCCCCATGGGGAGCACCAGTGTTGTTCGTCAAGAAGAAGGATGGATCGATGAGACTGTGCATCGATTATCGGCAGCTGAACCACCTCACTATCAAGAATAAATACCCGCTGCCAAGGATTGATGAACTCTTCGATCAGATTTATGGAGCAAAGTATTTCTCAAAAATTGATCTTCGATCGGGTTATCACCAACTGAGGATCAAGGATGAGGATATTCACAAAACTGCATTCCGAAGCAGGTACGGGCATTATGAATTTACTGTTATGCCTTTTGGACTAGCAAATGCCCCTACAACTTTTATGCAGCTTATGAATTCCATCTTTAGACCGCATTTAGACAAATTTATTGTGGTTTTTATCGATGATATCCTGATATATTCAAAGTCTGAAGAGGAGCATGAAGTGCATTTGAGGATATCACTACAAGTATTGAGGGACAATCAATTATATGCTAAATTGAGCAAATGTGAATTTTGGTTGGAAGAAGTGTCCTTCTTAGGACACGTAATTTCAAAGGATGGAATCTCAGTGGACCCCGCAAAAGTCGAAGCGGTGAAGAATTGGGAACAACCGACTAATGCAATGAAAATCAGGAGTTTCCTTGGTCTTGCTGGTTATTACCGGTGTTTTATTAAAAACTTCTCGAAGATTGCAGTACCACTCACCAGGCCGACTCGCAAGGAAGTGCCATATGAGTGGAATGAGGAATGTGAACAAAGTTTCTAAACGTTGAAGGACCATTTGACCACTGCTCCAGTCTTGGCCCTTCCTATTGAAGGAGAGAAGTATGAGGTATATACCGATGCTTCCGGTATTGGCCTCGGTTGTGTGTTAATGCAACAGGGAAGAGTTATTGCGTACTCTTCTAGGCAGTTGAAGAAGCATGAAGAAAACTACCCGGTGCATGACTTGGAGTTGGCCGTGGTAGTATTTGCACTAAAGATCTGGAGACACTATCTTTACGGAGAACAATTCACAGTATTCTCTGATCATAAGAGCCTCAAATATCTATTCTCTCAGAAGGAGCTTAATATGAGGCAACGTCGATGGCTGGAATATTTAAAGGACTTTGATTTCACTATTCAGTATCACCCTAGTAAAGGGAATTCAGTAGCCGATGTCTTAAGTCGGAAGCCGAGAGCCCTTATGGCCAGCTGTATGATACGGGAATGGAAATTATTGGAGGAATTCTCTAGATTAAATATAAGCACGGACCAGAAAGACGGGTGTATTACTCTCTCTCACATGAGTGTGCATCCGAAATTGCTATCCGAAATCAAAAAGTTACAAGATGAAGATCCTGGAATGATTGAAATCAGGGAGAAACTGGATCAAAGGACCGAATTCAGGCTGGCAGTTGATGGAAGACTAATGTTTCAGGAAAGGACATGTGTCCTGGACTGTCCTGAGTTGAAAAGGAAGATTCTAGATGAAGCTCACCGTTCTAGGTATACCATTCATCCTGGAGCAACTAAGATGTACAAAGACTTAAAAAGGACTTTCTGGTGGCCGAACATGAAGAGGGAGGTAGCGGACTTTGTGTCTCGTTGTCTCACGTGCCAACAAGTGAAAGCAGAACACCAAAGGCCCACCGGAAAGTTACACCCCCTTAATATTCCCAAATGGAAATGGGAAGGAATTGGTATGGATTTCATCATGGGATTACCTAAGTCTAGAGGCGGACATGATGGTATTTGGGTAATCACCGACCGACTGACCAAGTCAGCGCATTTCTTCCCAATTAAAAGTCGATGGTCGATTGATGTTTTGGCCGCATTGTATATCAAGGAGATCGTGAGATTGCAAGGAGTCCCAACATCAATCGTGTCTGACCGAGACCCTCGCTTCACTTCTCACTTCTGGAAGGGTCTACAACACTCGTTGGGGACGAAGCTCAATTTCAGTACTGCTTTCCACCCCCAGACCGATGGTCAGACCGAGAGAACAAATCAAATAGTTAAAGACATGTTACGAGCTTGCATTATTGACTTTGGCGGAGGTTGGCATGATCATTTGCCCGTAGCCGAGTTTGCATACAATAATAGCTATCAAGCCAGTATACAGATGGCTCCATTTGAAGCCTTGTACGGCAGGAGTTGCCGATCTCCTATATGCTAGGATGAAGTTGGCGAGAAGCAACTACTAGGGCCAGATATGGTAAGAAACACAACAGAAAAGGTTGAACTTATCCGAGAAAGACTCAAAGTAGCACAATCCAGACAGAAAACTTATGCAGAAAATAGAAGAAGGGAATTAGAATTCCAAGTTGGAGACCATGTTTACCTCAAGGTCTCACCCGGTCGAGGAATAAAAGGTTCGGAGTTAAAGGCAAGCTTACATCGAGATTCATTGGTCCATTCGAAATATTGGAAAGAGTTAGCGAGGTAGCCTATCGTCTTGCTTTGCCTCCACAATTGTCGAAAGTGCACAATGTGTTCCACATTTTCATGCTGAAGAAATATGTGCACGACCCTTTCCACGTCATTGATCATAGTAACTTAGTGATTCAAAAGGACCTCACTTATGAACAGAAGCCGATGAAGATTCTTGATCGAGAGGTCCGAGTCTTAAGAAACAAGACCATTCCCATAGTAAAAGTGCAATGGAACAAATGCTTGGAGCAAGAAGCCACATGGGAAACTGAAGAATCTATGCGAAGGAGATATCCGGAATTATTCTAAACAATAAGTACTCTATACCCTCCAGGTCTCCATTCACGCAATTGAATTTGGGGACCAAATTCTTTTATGTGGGGGAGGGTGTAGCACCCCTGAAAATTTTAAAAGAATAAGATATATTTTCAAATAAATAAAATCTATTTGTGTAAATTTGGTCAGTAATTAAATAAAATAAAAATTTGATAAATAGAAAATAACCCAAACTGATAATGGGCTTTGCGTTTAAAAGATATAAATGGGCCAAAAATGAAATAACGCCTTTCATTAAGGCGTTAATTTATCTCGAGAAAATTCAGAAGAAAAAGATGCCCTTCACCTGGGCGCTATTTAGAATAGTAACGCCCGTGTATATGAGCGCTAATTCATACCAAGAAAACTAACGGCTAAATATAGAAAAAAAATAACACTTTTAGCATGGGTGCTAATTCGTACAAAGAAAATTGGAAATAAAGCGGCAAAATATAGAAAAATTAAGAGACGACCTAGGTTAAGGCGCTACTTAATAAAAAGACATCCTCTTTTAAGGCGCTACTTAATGTGAAAATGCCCTTGTCTCAGACGTCTTTTCCCTGAGAGTTAAATAAGGAAAACCATGCTCGGTCGAGGCATGGCTGGTGTTAGGTTTCCCTTTAATGTCCAATCACGTCGACGCCTTGCATGGGGAGTCTAGGGTTTTTACAACTTCATATGGCAAGCAGCTGTGGATAAGGAAGGGTGAGCAGATCACGGAGCAACGTATGGAAGGTTTCAAGCCTTGCATCAGATGACATTCGACCCCTCCTAAGGTTCTCCTTTCGTATAAATAAGCCTCCTCGTCAAACAGGCAAACCTTGCTGTTGCCATCCGAAGGATTCCCTACTACTACTTCGTTCAACATCCCCTTGCTGTGCTGACGTGCAAGAAGAGGCTCCATCCTCTTCCTCTTTCTTCTGTTGCTGCGGACGTGAGGAAGCGGCAGAAACTCTTCATCCTCAACCTCCTCCTGCGGTCGTGTTGACAGCAAGAAGGAGCCAAGGCTTCTTCCTCTTCTTCCTGTTGACTGCAACGTGAAAGGCGGAGCATCTTCCTCTTCCTCCTTCAAGATCTTCTTCGTCCGGCAGCTGCTCTGTTTGAAACAGAGTACCGTAAAAGCATCAAATTCTTCTTCCTGTACCACATTCTACACATCAAAAGGTAGGTTTTCTAAAGAATTGTAGCCCCAAACCATCTTAATAACGTGATGATAATATATGTATTTCATGCACATCGTTTTACTGCGTTTTATGAAGTTTTCTGTGAAATATGTAAGAGGCGACCCTGACCAGGGCGCTAATTCAAGAACTGACGCCCGACAGAGGAGGCGTCAATTTCAGATATTTAGTAATTACTTATGTTAGAAATTGAATATCTATGAAACCATAAATATAATTTAATGCATGATCATAGATTTGAAATCTTGGTATTTTTCTCGTCATATCCATATAATTGTTGCCTGCAAATTATTTATCATGAAAATTCGTTACTATTCATATCCTTGGAAAAACATTGTGAATTAACGACCCTGAGTAAGTCGTATTTTATGAAAGAGACACCCCTGGCTAGGGCACATTTAACCAAAATTACAGAATAAAGAACATCTCAGTAAAAATAGAAATTTAAATGGACGACGGTTACAGAAGTCGTCAAATGTCAAAATAACGACCCAGAGAAGGGTGTTAATTTACTAAGTAGTGACTTGTGTTAAGACGTTAATTTCCTGTGTACATATATTATGCTGTTTACTGTTAACCGAGGGTTTTATATAAATATATATGTATATATATAGGCACTATATTCCATTCCGTGAGTATAGTCCCACGTTCCACGATATTTTATCGATTACCCCTCAATTCTCGGTGACATACAAGCTCTCCATTAGACATTCCGTTCCTTTGGACTAGCAAGTTAGTCATAGAGACCTCCGTAAGACTCCTCGAGCCTTGGATTTTCTCAAGGCTGACTGAGCAGGCTGTACCATAAAAACCTATTACACTATTTTGCCGTGTCACTCTATAGAAACATGGTATACCGGCCCTCATGATATGCTATGTGGATATCATGGGAATATTCTTAATGGGATGAGGACATCATGCCATTAATATGCTATTTTTGTGAACCTCAATTCTATATAAAAAGGGGTGACCATTTACGTATGGGCACTTACTTGATATGGTACCCGATTGGGGAACCAATTCCACCCAGTTTTATGATACGCGTGTTTATACCATTATTATCGTTCTTCTACATCAAGTTCATATTTTTGAACTCTATTCTCTCAAGATCTATCTTGAATATCCATAAACTTTTTCATTCCATATTGGCTATACACAAAAGTGGATGTCAAAACACATGATCAATGCCTGCGAATATAGGGCCCGATCTGATCCTGGGAGGAGCACCCGAAAGTACTTGTGCCCATGGGAGTTATATTGATCACGGTGTGGTATTACACCGAAGTACTTTCTTGAATCTATGACACTCCACTACATCTCTATCTCTCTCTCACGTGCTAGACTTGATTGATTTGACATGACTTGCGTGGCCCGGAATGGGTAAAGTACTTGCTTGCTAATAGCCATAATCTCATGACATGAAAGACTTTATTGATATACTTGGTACTGTAGACACACCATTCCTGACGTCTCCCGAGAAAGTCTCATATTACTGTACGACGCCACGTGACGGCTTACGCATTTCGAATCTCTTAAGTGCTTCCTTTTCTTGGGTCTTCTTCTGCCTTTTTCGGCATCCAGAATCGTCTCGTCACGGCATTCGGACGGCATCAACACCAGTCGGACGCATCAGAGGTTCCGAAACCAGGAAGGGTGTCTGTCGGGAGGCCGCCAACGCCTGAACTGAGGACCCGGATGGGTCTTTATGGGGGCGTCCAGGCCTCTGGACACCCCCATTCTTTTAATTTATTTTTCAAAGCCCAAAACTAAATAAAAAATAATATATTAATGGAGGCATCCAGGCCCCTGGACGCCTCCATAAAAACAAATATAAAAAGTATAAAATGCCAGCTTTGGCATAAAAACAAAACAAAAATATAAAATATATTTTCTTGGAGGCGTCCAGGACCTTGGACGCCTCCATCAACTCACTCACGGGGCGCCGCCCACCGAACGACGGTTTGTCATGTGTGAAAGAATCCAAATTGTGGAGACGTCCAGCTGGCTGGACGCACCCATTTCTAAATCACGGGTCGCCACTCCAAAACCACGCGTTGTGCTAAACCGCGTGCGGCTTTCGGGGGAGTTTGGTGGATGTTATAGAGGCATCCGGGACCCTGGACGCCCCCAAGAAAATATTCAAAAAAAATGAATAAAAATAGAATAAAATATTGCTTCGGCCCTGATGAAGGTGTCCAGGGTCCTGGACGCCTCCACCCTCCGGAGCCCTATAAATAGAGGCCCACCCCCTCAGTTCTGGGGGAGCTTCTAAGAGATCCGATAGGCTGCCGGAGCCCAGAGGCTATCAGAGTCATTTCTAACCCGTGGGGTCTTTTGTAGGTGGAGGTTCTGCCGAATTCTCGGGTGCCCACGCTCGCGAGAGGAAGGTCGTCTTCTTCCACCGCGCTTCCACGTCGTCCCTACGCTACCGAAGCTCCGCCGGATTTCACCATCGGCACATCCAATAAGCCAATCCTTTCTTTTTCTTCGTAGTTCTTTTGCATTCATCATCTCGCATCCTCTATCCCCCTTCATAAGGGCGCCTCTTCTTATATACTTCTTGCATCCATCATCTCATTTTCCTCCTACTCGAGTCCGAGAGGGGTTTAAAAGATAACACCAACCAGGTGTGTGTCTTGCCATCATTTCATTATTTTTATCGCAAGGATTTGAATACTACACCTTCATCTTTCTAATCCACTCGTTACTTGTTTGTCGTTGTTTTGCAAGGGTACCCAAGGAAAGCCCTCTCCATCGGCCGACCGAAGGGGGAGGAAGAAGCAACCCGCCATCTCCCGCTCTTGAGGTAGGCGCGATCACTTTCTTTATTTTGGGGTCTTTTGGCCCCTGGCGATCACATCTTGTTCTCGAGGCCGCGGCGAGTCACTTCCCCAATGGCCGTTTAAATTTCCGTTCATACATTCTCTTTATATTCTGTTATATTATGCTCATATTCTCGAGGCCGCGGCGAGTCACTTCCCCAATGGCCGTTTAAATTCCCGTTCTTATATGTTATATTCTTATCTATTCATATTCTCGAGGCCGCGGCGAGTCACTTCCCCAATGGCCGTTTAAATTCCCATCCTTATATGTTATATTCTTATCTATTCATATTCTCGAGGCCGCGGCGAGTCACTTCCCCAATGGCCATTTAAATTCCCGCTCTTTATATTCTCCTTATATTCTGTTATATTCTTATCTGCTCATATTCTCGAGGCCGCGGCGAGTCACTTCCCCAATGGCCGTTTCAATTCTTGCTGTTTAATTTCTGCACCATTCCCGTCCCCCCGAGGCCGCGGCGAGTCACTTCCCGCTATGGCCGTTTAACCCCTATATCTTGCTATATTACATTTGTCCCGCTCGCCCCGCTGGAGCAATCTCCCGTGGTGGCCCCTTCTCTCTTCTTTTACTTCTGTGTTGCAGCAAACAAAGAGGAGCCCGCGCGCTCCGCATCCTCTTCGCTCCCCGAATCGCGTGACGTCGCTCACAGATTGGCGATCACGGTGGGACCTCTACTGCTTCCTTTTGGCTACCCTTGCAAGTTCGGCACCGTCCGTGCCTCTCCACCTTGGCGCCCTCGCGCGCCCCCGTTGTGCACACGGCAGCACTGTCAGTTGTGATTGGTTGGGTGTTCATTATATGTTTGTTATTCTGTTGTTTTCTTACTCTATATCTCTGTCAGCATTCCATTGCATACATCCATCCCTCTTTTTATATCCTTTTTCATTTTTTCTAAGGATCACCCTTTCCCGGTGAAGGAAGGACTCTCCGTTTGAGAATTCCTCTCAACGGACTAGAATCTCCTCCACTGGGACCTCCGTAAGTCCCCGACATCGAAGAATCTCATCTTCGTTCACTGGGCTGGTTGTACCATTGAAGTTCCCCGGAGTTAGTCATCCCATTCGTGGTGAGATGAGAGACCCTAGCTGACACGGCGGTGAAACAAAAATAAACTAGGGTCCCTATTTTGTGTGAACTTTGGATCTCGCTAAAAATAAAAAAAATCATCAAAATCAAAACACAAAAAAGGGCGTAAAGGCATCCACTTGTTTGATAATCTCTGCTACCTGCTTGCTAGTGTATGTTTTTACGTTCTGGAAAAATTGTGAGCATGGCTCACAAGTCTTTTGAGGAGAACCACCCTAGTCGTGGTTTGTCAGCCGACCCACGAGTCTATGCTATGGACTCGGGTCCTTCTCATGAGCCCTCGCATGAGGTGCAGGTTATTACCGGGGACACATCCCTACCACAGGATATCTCTTCCTTACTGGGCGTCCTCGCCAATACGGAGCTTACCTCTGAACAGCTCCGGGCCTTCCAGGCCATTCTGAAGGGGAAATCTGTTTCCCCCACACCCCAGGAATCAACTCCGGCCATCGCACCTCTCCAAGAGTCCGTGCAGGCCATTCCATCTCCTTCATTGGCGCAAGCCATCCAGTCTCCCTCGCTTCCAGGACAAGCGAGCCAACAACCACCCTCATTCCAGTTCCCGTCACAATCTCAAACTCCCGTTGTTCCCCACATACCGCTTCAGCCGGGGCCGACTGTCGGCGGTCCGGCAATTCCCTCTCATTCGGGGTTCCCCCCTCAAGTCTCCGGGAGATAGTTTCTCCCCCAGTGGCAAGTACCACCTTCACCTCCAGAGGAGCTCGCCCAATCGCTCCTCAATAGGTTCAATCGCATGGACGAGCAGTTTCAAAATCTGAGAAGGATAGTGGGCGTGAAAGCCACCCCGGAGGTTGCTTTGCCAATCCTTCCCGTCATTCATCTTCCTCCCTCCGCAATGCCTACGTACCGCAGATACAATGGTACCGGCAACCCCTTCATTCACCTCAAGGATTTCATGTATGAGTCCTCCTATTGGCAAAACGATCAGAGGTCCCTGGCATACCTCTTTCGGAGATCATTGGATGGTCCCGCGCTTGAGTGGTTCTATTCCTTGGAGCCCCGCGAGGCCGAGAATTTTGAAATAGTCCAGAGAAGGTTCTTGCAGAAATACAGGGATAGGGTCGGTCCCTCACTCTCCATTACCGACCTAGTGGCCGAAAAGATGAAGCCCGACGAGGATTTTGTCCGCTATGCTGATAGATGGAGGTCTCTGGCGGAAAGAATAAGGGATACCCTCTCCGAGCCCGAACAAGTGAAGATGATTGTGTCTAATGCAACCCCACAGTTCAGACACGTCCTGGCCATGAATAAACTTACTATAATGGAGGAACTCTATGAAAGGGCCTGGTACATCCAAACCCAGTTAAAAGACTCCCCCATTATGAACATGTTTGAGTCACCGAAGCCCAAAGTGGTCAGAAAGACAGGCACTGGTGTCCCGGGCGGAGCCACAGAAGGGGTCGTGACAAATGAGCAAGTGGGTGGGGTCAACAATGCCAACTATGCAGTCAACCCAAGGCCTCCACAAATGCCCCGACTTCCCCTCCAACCAGGTCCTTTCCCTCTTCGTCCTCCACCCCAAAATAATCCACCCCAGGATAATATGCCTCCATTACGTCAACCCCAGCAACAACAACCACAACCTCAGCAACAACAACCACCGCTTCAGTACAACCAAGTTCCACCCCCGGGGAACTATGGTCCCCAACAGCAACAAAGGAGGCCGGTCGGTCCCAAGAGAGCCTACTATCCACCATTGCCAAAAACCTTAGCACACATTTTTAATGCCCTCATGGCATCAAACCAACTCGCCCTACCCAGAGAAAGGCCAGTGTGGCCCCCGAATGTTGATACCTCCAAATACTGCGTCTACCACAGGCAGCCTAGACGCACAGTAGATTACTGCTTCCATTTCAAAGATTACATCCACGATATGAATGATGAACATCAAATAGATTGGGATGAAATGAGACGATACGTCGCCGCTCTCAAGGCTAGGAGACCTCCTCATAGGCCACAGCAGCAGTTACAACAGCAACAGCAGCAGCAGCCACAACAACAACAACAGCCTCAGCAGGCCCCACAACAACATCCCAACATGGGCATAATCCAGAACCCATTACCGGAGCACCAATAGCCCAATCATCAGGTTAACCCCATCTCCTCCTTCCCGAAAGTCGGGAGAGAGCAGGTGTGGCACCAGGAAAGTACCTCCATTCTTTCTACCGCCAATCCTATCATCACGCAACACCCTTGCCTTGCCCGGGTAGCACCTCTCTCTCATCAACCCGCGTCAGTATCGCCTTCACCATTTCCACTACCATTACGCCCTCTCATCCGTACCCCGATCCCCTATCAATCGACACTCTCCACTACGCCTTCACACCCTCTCATCTTCTCCCACTCCCCCACTTTACCATCCACCTCTACCACATTTACCCCTACGCCTTCTAAACCCCTTATCATCCGTCAACCATACATAACCCTGTCTTTCTCCACCATATCACCACTAATACCTTCAAAACCACTCATTACCCACCACCCACCTCAAAATCATTGCCCGCTTGAAGCCCTACCCACTTCTACTTCGTCTCCACCTCCACCTTCCAGACCCCTTATCCTTCATAATCCGCGCGATATCCCCTCTACCTCCACCATGCCTCCACCTAACAAACCCCTCATCAGAATCCCTGCTCCCGTCATCACCCCTGCTTCATCAACCATTCCTCCACCACTACCCCTCAAATCCCTGTTAAAACCCACTACTACCCCCACAGAGGTACAAAAGCCGCAGGCAATGGTGCTCCGGAGTGGAAGGATTTTCCACAGGGTTTTCCCCCACAACAGTCAGAATCCTGAGCAATCTCAGCCAGAGAAGGATGATGGATAACAACCAGAAAGAGTTATCCCTGGAACACAGTATGATCTATTGAAACACTTGGACAAGACGCCTGCTCGGATCTCCATCCTAGAGCTACTTCAAAGATCCACATCCCACCAAGCAGCCTTAATGGAGTACCTTCAAAGGGTCATGGTGAATGAGGACCTCCCTGTAGAAAAGATCTCTACCGTCCTGACCCCAACGGACACACAACCGGCCATCATGTTCCACAACTACGAGCTCGCTCCCAAGAAAGCTCAAAAATATGCACTGTGCATTTCAATAAAAATTAATGGGGTATCCATAAACCCGTGTCTTGTGGACACGGGTGCGTCCATAAATGTGATCTCCATGGACACCCTTCAGTTGTGTGGGGTCAACGAGGAACAAATAAGACCTTCCTCGATCACGGTCACGGCTTATGACAATAGCAAAAGGCCGCCGCAGGGGATGATTATTCTGAAGACAGAACTAGGCCCCATGTCAATTCCCACAGAATTCCATGTCCTCGACATGGACCCCACATTCAAGGCTATACTGGGTCGCCCTTACATCGAAGCCATGGATGCTGTGCCTTCCACCAACCATCAGTGCCTGAAGTTTCCTTACAATGGGAGGATTATTAAAGTGGTCAGTACACCGGTCCTTCACATAGTGGATGCTATCAACACCTCTCTACCCTCTGTTTGACCGTCTCATCGGCCCATATTGTCACTACTGGACGTACGTGATTCATCTCACGTTGCACTAGCACCAAAGGAGTCGGTCAGGACAACCGCAACATCATATATCCCTTTTCACTCCAAAGGGTGGGAGATTATGAGGAACATCGGCTACCAACAGGGTAAAGGTCTGGGCGCACAGTTACAGGGTAGGCTCAAACCACAAAAGGAAATTAGGCCGAACCACAGGTTTGGCTTAGGCTTCAAAGGACCGTTCAAGGCGGATTGGAAGCCCCTCACATGGACTCTATCAAACTACTTCAACAGAGGGCCCGTTGTTCAGATGGGAGATTACCCACGAGAAGCATATGGGAGATCACATGCTGTATATTTGGCTGAAAAATATCCGAGGATCACCAAAAGAGGTAAGATCAAAGATCCGGAATGCGAATGGAACAAATGGTTCGACATACGGGACATTTCCGTTGCACTGGAAAGGATGTTCTCGTCTCCGCAGCTTGAAGGACCACCATTGATCTCCGAAATACCAGAGAATGTTACCACTCTCGCCAAGGTTCCAAACTATCGTCGTCCTCGCCAGAAGGACCCTGTCATCGACGGATCTTCATCCGTCCTCAACATTACCGTCGACGGCTCATTAGCCGCCATCTTCTCCATCCACTCGTCTCAGCTGATATCGTCTTCCTGGGCCAGACAATTATCTGATGATCTTCCCAGATACCCTTCTCTGCTTACATACCTGCGCGGGCTTCTCAACCCGCGCAAGGTCTTCAACCATGATCTGCTCTATGAGCCTCACAATTCTCTAGCCATAACCACTTTTCTCTCTTCTCCAATCTCTTTTCAGTTCTTTGTCATTAAAAATGAAAACAAAAAAAAACATCAATTTTCAAACTCCCCAAAAACACATCTTCGTTGAGGAAACCTCCTACATCTCCCACGGGTGCGTACCACCCTGCGGACCACCCGTCCAAGGTCCGATGAGCGACCTTTTCTACCCCTCCTCTAAGGGGTCTTCTCCTGTACATTCTACACCATCCCCTTCGTCTTCCTCTTCTTCTGTAAATATTGTCAGTCAATCTAGGAATGATAGGCCAAGGGTAGTACCTAGGAAGAAATCCAAGGGTAGGCAGATCCCTCGTCGATTCCTCCTGGATTTAGCGGCCAGGTGTCAGGCCCTCCTTGCCATCCCCCAATTGTTAGAAAATCCCATCAGGCTACCGGAAATAGAATGTGAGGGCGACGGTGCATTTGATGAAGGGTACTGAGTCTACGAGATCACGGATGAAGAATACCCTACCGAAGATGAGGGTGAGGAATATGAGGACGCGGCTGGCGCATATGCTAGTGGAATGAGGAGATTCGACGAGCCGTCAACCGCCGTAGAAGAATCCACCAAAGAAGTCAACTTGGGAACTGAGGAAGACCCTAGGATCATCCTCATAAGTGACAACCTACCACCCTCTGAAGAAGATGCATTAATTGAGGTTCTCAAGGAATATAAGGACACGTTTGCATGGAGCTACGAGGATATGCCGAGTCTAGATTCAACCTTGGTCGAACACCGTTTAACCCTAAAACCAGGGTCCGTCTCGGTAAAACAAAGGTTAAGGCGTTTCCACCCTCAGATGGCTTTGAAAATGAAAGAAGAGGTCGATAAGCTCCACAAAGCCAGGTTCATTAGAGTCGTTCTTTATCCTCAATAGGTGGCGAACATTGTCCCGGTCATGAAGAAAGATGGGAAAGTCAGGATTTGCATCGACTTCCGGGACCTTAACCGCGCATGTCCAAAGGATGATTTTCCCTTGCCTCACATTGATGTGTTGATTGATAACACGGCAGGCTACGAAACCCTCTCATTCATGGATGGATTTTCAGGATACAATCAAATTCGTTTGGCAGAAGAGGATCAGGAAAAGATGTCATTCACTACCCCTTGGGGAACGTATTGTTACGTGGTCATGCCGTTCGGATTAAAGAATGCTGGAGCTACTTACCAAAGAGCTATAATGGCCATATTTCATGACATGATGCACATATATCTGGAAGTGTATGTGGATGACTTATTGGTGAAATCAAGGACCAGGATGGAACATCCAGAAGTTTTGGCTAAGGTCTTGCAGAGGTCAAGGGAGTTCCAATTGAAAATGAACCCGAAAAAGTGTGTGTTTGGTGTGTCATCGAGTAAATTGCTGGGGTTCATTGTGAGTAAAAGAGGGATCGAGATAGATCCCGACAAAGCTAAGGCCATCAGGGATATGCCGCCTCCCAAGAATTTGAGGGAAGTCCGAGGTTTAATCGGGAGGTTACAGTTTATTCGTCGGTTTGTGTCCCAACATTCACAAAGGTGTAGACCTCTCTACAAGTTGACCAAGCCAGGAGTAGAATTCCACTGGAATTCTAAATGTCAGAAAGCTTTTGAAGGGTTGAAAGAATATCTGGCTAGTCCACTCATTCTCATTCCACCCAAATCAGAAAAACCTCTGATCCTTTACGTCTCATTCTTGGATGACTCCGTGGGAGCCGTCCTCGCACAAGCTGATGAAGAAGGCAAGGAACGGGCAACCTATTACTTGTCCAAACTTCTCAATCCCTGTGAGCAGAAGTACACTGTCATGGAGAAAATCTGTGCTGCCCTCATTTGGGTAGTACAGAAATTGAAGCACTACTTCTTGGCTCATGAGGTCCACTTGATTGCTCGAATGAATCCTATCAAATTCCTTCTGGAGAAATCCATCCTTACGGATAGGCTAGCACGCTGGCAAAGTTTTCTCTCTCAGTTCGACATCACCTACATCCAGCAAAAGGCGATTAAAGGCTATGCAATAGCCGAGCATCTCGCTCACCATCCTCTTCCCAAGTTCGATCCCGTCCAATCAGAGTTTCCAGATGAGGAACTAATGTCCGTCAACCAATCAGATGAGCCAATGTGGACGCTATATTTTGATGGAGCTCTGAATTCTCAAGGGAGAGGAATCGACGTCGCCCTCCTGTCGCCTGAAGGCCTCACATTCCCATTGGCATACCAGCTCAAATTTCCAGTTACCAACAATATAGCCGAATATGAAGCTCTTCAAGCTGGCCTAGAACTCGCCCATTCTTTTCGTATCACTGAGTTGCGAGTCGTAGGTGATAGTCAACTCATCCTTCGCCAGGTGCTCACTAAATATCGCACTCGCGATCCCAAACTCAAGCCATACCAAGAACTCACTACTACCTTTGCCAAACTATTCACAAAACTGATCTTTGTTCATGTCCCTCGTCATCAGAATATTCTCGTCGATGCCCTCGCCTCGTTGGCATCATCCATAAGGTTCCCTCTATGAAGATGGTTTGAGTCCATTTCCATCTACAAACTTCACGCCCCTGCAATCGATGATGCTTCCTACATAAATATCAAAGACAGGATAGCAAGGAAGATACTGCAGGAAGATATCCTTGAGAAGAGGGAAATCATGTTGGCAGAGGCCGAAGAAGAACTGGCTGATGAAGAGAAACCATGGTTCTATGAAATCGTCAAATACTGCCAAGATCAGTCTTATCCTGAAGGGGCCACCACAGAGGACAAGAAAGCCATAAGAAGGGTGGCTCAGAAATACACATTGGTTGGAGGTCTACTCTATAGGAGGAGCCTTACTGGTAATCTGTTAAGATGTCTTGGTGAAGATGAGGTTTGGAAATGTGTAGAGGAGACGCACTCGGGTGTGTGCGGTGGCCACGTGAATAGTCAGATGCTCACCAAGAAGATCATTCGCCAAGGCTTTTATTGGCCCACTATGGAAGAGGATTGTGTTGTCTATGTCCGTAGGTGTGTCAAGTGTCAACTTCACGCCGATAAAATCCATTCACCATCTTCCTCACTTCATCCAATATCCTCCCCATGGCCTTTCTCCATGTGGGCATTCGACATCATTGGTCCCCTAGGTGATCCTAATTCCCTCACCAAGTAGAAATCTTTCATCCTTACTGCGATGGAATACTTCACCAAATGGGCCGAAGCCGAAGCTTACGCGAAAATCAAGGCGTCAACAGTCTGCAAATTCATCATGAAGAACATCCTCGCCATATTCGGCGTCCCAAGCACGATCGTCACCGACAATGGGCCATAGTTCATTTCTCAGGACCTACAGGACCTCTGCAAAAGGTACGCAATTGCATTGCATCATTCATCGCCTTATTACCCACAAGGTAACGGCCAAGCGGAGGCCACCAATAAAATATTGCTCAAAATCATCAAAAAAACTTACGAGTCTAGTAAGTTTTCAGACTGGCCAGAAAAACTTATCGAAGCCCTATGGGCCTATCGCACTTCAATCCGTACAGCCACCGGGCAGACTCCATTTGCCCTTACTTATGGTATGGAAGCGGTAGTCCCGTACGAGACTCTGATCCCTTCTCTCAGGTACAATTGGACGAGGAATTTCCCCTCGACGATCGTTGTAATTCACTCCTCGCCCAGTTGGAACTCTTGGATGAGAAGCGGCTGGCCACTGCCGAACACGCGCGTGTGTATCAAAATAGACTCGCTCGCTTTTACCAAAAGAAAGTCGTTGAGAGAAAATTCAAAGTCGGTGAGATGGTCATAAAAAGAATTTTTGTCAAACCTGGAGGTCCGCGTTCTAAGCTCCAACCCAATTGGGAAGGACCATTTATGATTCAAGCCGTGTACCCTGGCAATGCCTACAAGCTAGTCAATGCCGAAGGAACCGAGTTATCCCACCCTTGGAATGGACTTTATCTTAAGAAATACTACCCTTAGCACAAAACAAAACAAATGATGAAAAGATAAAAAACATCAAAAACAAAGAAATATTGAAAACCACTAAAAATATGGAAAATTCAAAATGCCAATGCCTGGTGGTCACCATGTAGTCAGGTCACTGCATCTAACCTTCATGTTAGGATAGGGCCCATTAAGGCTTGGTAGGCACCGGGTCTTGGTTTGCCAGAACCGTGGAGATCCCTGTCCGGCCACGTCGGCCTATGCTCGCTCGAAGGAAGCTAACATGTGCTCACTTATGTATTTTATTCAAAAAAAGTCAGTAGCATCACCTAAGGTGGGGCCCCACCCAAAAGATCTCCGAAAGCTGTAATCTTTATTCTTTTCTCTTCGACCAAATGAGACAGTCGGCGCCCTTAAAACGCTGAGCATGAGAAACCGAAACTCAAACCCCAAGGGCAAGAGTAGGATCCATTTCCTCGAGCATCGATCAGATCACGAGAAGAGGGCAGTGTCCCCGCAGGTATACGAAAGGGAGCCCACAAACGTCAAACGACTATATCTCCCTCACAAAAAGAAATACAAAATCAAAATCAAGAGCCTGGTCGTGACCGTGCCTGATGCGATAAATGGAACCCCTCAAAGCAAAAGTCTGAATCCACAAAAGG
The DNA here is from genome assembly GCA_022559845.1 of Amorphophallus konjac. NCBI lineage: Eukaryota > Viridiplantae > Streptophyta > Magnoliopsida > Alismatales > Araceae > Amorphophallus > Amorphophallus konjac. Next base: position 119,329,029 of record CM040123.1, read on the forward strand.
GGCCGTGGAATGTAAATGCTCGAGATTTGGTCCGAAGTTGTCCGAAAGGAAAGAGTTAAATGGACCCTTATTGGCTCGCCGGGTTAACGATTTTGCCGATCCTCTCAGGAGGTTTATCCCCCACGCTCTTCCTTCTTCCTTTGAAGATGAAAGTGAGATGGAGTTTCTAAAGGGCGAAACCTGCCAAGGTCTGCGACCTTATTTTAATATACACATATGGTTGCCTACTTTGTAAAGCAAAAGCTATCGCTGCGAAGGAGTCTCTATGTGTCTGGCTGGTCAAGACCCATGTTTATCGCCTTGATGTCTTCTTGTTTAACCTCGGGCTTATGCCAATGCAAGCGCGTCACCTATGGGTGCGACGGTGTCTTATTCTGGGTCAGCGTAGCGCGGTTGGTCGTTAGGGTTCCAGGGTGTTCCATCATATACCATCTAGAGTTGTGAGGAAACAGACCCGAGTCGGGCAAATCTCTTACCTCAAACACCTTTAGGGTGAATCCCTGTGGTCGGAAGCGACTGGGAGCCTAAGCATGGCATGACGGCATTGTCATCAGGGTAAGTCTTAGCCGGCGGGATCATCATTCGAGGGGTCTAGAGGCCCAAATCAACCTAGATGTGCACTTAGGATACCTGGGAGGTTAGTAAGAAATCCCTGTTCTCACGTAGGTTAGGTGCCATTTGGGTGCTTGCCTGGCGTTAGCAACAAAAAAAATTGAAATGATAAAAACAACAAAAAAGAAAAAAAAGAAAATGTACATATTTGCAAACAAAAAAAATCTTTTTTATGATAAAACAAAAAAATACCAAATATATAAAAAAAGAAAACAAATCAATTTTGCATGATTGCATTTGCGTGCAACATCTCACTTTTAATACCGCTTGCATTCGTGTGCTTGCCTGTCGCATTTATCATCACCGCATCTTTCCCTTACCTTCGCTAAATAAAGGCTTGGCCCCTTTACCAGTTATCAAGGACAGTCACAGTGACCATTTGCTTATTGAGCAAGGGGCCAAGTCAGAATAGAAATTCTGATTTGTTTGTTTCAATGATGTGTGCAGGGATTCGAGGCGACAAAAGTAAAGTGAAAACCAAACAAACCGAACATTGTATTTTATTCCAAAAACTAAATTACATCAAGTTCTGCCCTCTCTCTCTGCATCACTCGTCCCACTACTCTCCGGGCAAAATGCTCTCAAAGGTGCTACCCAGCTACAAAAAGCGGTACTCCTACCGCTCTGTACTCCCCTTCCTATTCCCACACCCCGGCGTTGATCCACGGAAGCAGCAGAGAAGCTACCAACACAAAAGCCACGCTCTCGTGCTCTTCGGTAGCGCTCCTCACCATCTCTCAGCCACTATTCAGCAAGACCAAGGCTGGTTCGGAGTTCGAACAACTGGGCCTCCATGGCCCATTATTCCTAACTTTCAGTCAATCTGTTGGCTCTTTCTCTCTCTGCATCTCTTTCTCTCTCTGCCCGTTCTCTCTCACGGTCTTCCCTCTCCAACTGGAGAGTGATCCTCAGTTCCACGGCATCCCTAGAGGAGTCGTCATCAGGATGACGCCGCAGTTCCCTCTCCAGTTCTGCTATCCTAGCCTCCCTCTATGCAGCTTGGGCAAGCGCTTCTTCTGTCTCCTTTTCCTGCCGAGTGTACCATCTCAGATACGCGATAAGGTGTAAACAAGGAGAACTCAACACTGAAACTTTTACCTATATACAGAGCATCCCTTCTGCCTCCGCAGCACGCTGCGTGGCGTGAGCAAGTTGCTCATGAAGCAAGTCAAGTTCTGAGGTGGGAATCCACAAGCTGGAAGAGGCACAACCTACTCCCATCGCTGGGAAAGCCGCGCCAATCTGGGCATGCTACGACCGTGTGAATTAGCAGCCAACATCTGGAATCTAGGGCTTTAATTAGGAACGCACTGTAGACCTACCAAGGCGCTCGTAGCTCCGCGGGCATCGCCCAACCGTTGCTCCATCTCCGCCAAGCGAGTTCGTAAAGTCGCTACCATCGTATCACGGATATCCTGCAGCCATACGAGTCAGCATTTCCACCAGAAAACCAAAAAAGGGAGAAAGAAGAAAAGAGGAAAAGGGGAGACCTACCTCCGCAAGTCCCCGGGGTTGGAACCGCTCTGCGTACCTTGTCTTGTATAGACGCAGGTAATCCTTGCTATACCGTGCCTGCGATTCCACGATTATGCCACCCCATTGCCAGTCTTCGTACTGTTCGGGGAATCGCACACGTCAGTCAATGCAGGTCACCGGTCCTCGCGTCTCTCTCCCAACGCGAGGTGGCGCAGCTGAATCCACCATTCTTGAGCCAGTCCTAAAGTCCTCATAACCAATCGTAGCCGAAGCGGCTCGATTTCATTCAGGCAGTGCATCCACAGTTCCCGTCCGAATCGGGCACGACTTGCTAGAACCCACGACTGGTCGGCATCGACCATGTCTGAGTAGGGTGTCCAGTTTACCATCGCTACAGGGAACTCCTGTAGCTCCCGCCTTAGCACCATCAGTTGGTAGGTTAGGGGTGCCGCACTCATGATGGGTTCCCACCGCCTGGCTAGCGGCACCATCGCGGGTCGCCAATGCCGAGATCTCTCCATGGGAAGGTAATAATAGCTCCACAGCTGCTCGGCGCAGGTCATCAGTACCTTGCACAAACAAGAAAAAAAATACAAAACAAGCAAAACCAAAAATACCTGGATGAATGGTGTGAAACCACTCACAGCCATCTCACGATCCGCTTCTTGGAACAGGCCTGCAAACAAGTGTGCCAGCATGGCAGCTCCCCAAGCATAGTATCCTACTCTTTCAAGGTCTGATAGCAGCTCCAGGAAGCGACATTGGATACCGTCCCCTTTCGAGCTTAGTACCAATCTCCCCAAAAGGAAGAGGAGAAATCTCCTCAAATATATGTTGCATCTTTCCCAGTTGTCGAAATCTGTGCAGTACACGGCACGGCATCCTATTTCCATCCTTTCCATGAACTCTTCTGAGGATTCGTCATCCCGCCGACGAGTGTCGGTGAGCCCCAATGCATCCATGAGGGATGCCCTAGCTACCGACCTATTTTTCCGACTATCTAGGTCTAAACCCAGTAGCTTCCGAGCACCTTCTTGGTAATCCACATAAGTGACCCCGGTGACTACCTCACCCTCCACCTTTAGGCTTGTGATCCGGACCACATCCTCCAAGCTGGGCACCATGGGCCCCCAATGCATCAGGAATGCCCGACTCACTGGGTCCCATCTCTCACACAAGGCTTGGATCAGGACCAGGTCGAGCTCGAGCGGCTCGATCCGAATAAAGGTGCCAAATCCCATCACGTCTAGCCTCGCCTTCTGAAAATCTGGGAGACCTCGGTATGCTGCCACTACCAACTCCCATGAGATCTGTGATTTCATCACACTCTATGCATGCAGGGAATGGAGAGGAGGTTTGGTCAGAAAGAAAGGAAGAAAAAAAGAATGGAAAAAAGGGCAGAAAAACTTGGCTTACGAGTTGTGATTGGGCCGTTTTCGCTGAAGTGCCCTTCGAGGTCCGAAAGCCTCCTGGAACTACTACCACTGGATCTGCTCTCTTCGAGGAGTGGGAAGATTCGCCCTCCATCCAACTCTCGGAATTTTGAACTCCTCCTCTCCCGTGAGAACTTGTGCTCCTCGAGTTAGCTCTCGATATACCTGAGAGGATAAAAGGGACAAGAATTTATAGAAATGAAAGGAGTTCAGGCCAAGATTGCCTCCATCACCTTTAATGATAGCCCTCGCAATGAGGCACCTACCATGCGGTCCCGTGTGTCACTTCACCGCTCACATAGGGTGATTGATTGGACGAAGAATATGACGACTAGCCCCCTATGTTGTCTAGGGATACCCTATCATGCTTTGGAGGACGTCCGTAAAATTTGACACAACATCCGGGAAAAGGAACTAGGGCCGTCATTATTGACTTCGACGGTAGATTCCCATGGAAAATGGTCACAACAAGATGCGATTCTCCGCTCAGGGTGGAGTCTCGACAGACCCATCACATGGGAACAGTGTAAAGGAGAAGAAGTGTAGGGAAGAAGGAACGCACAAGAGAAGAAACAAGCAGCAGAAAATCAAATCACTCCATTCTTAATTCTACATAAGTTGTCATAAACACTACAATCATAGAAATGAGGCGGGTCCACTGGATCGCCAACTCGTGCCATTATCTTCATGCTCGTCCCTCTAGGCGTCCCTCTCCTCTCCCCTGAGGTGAGGGTCCCTCAGAAGCCTCCGGGATCCCCGTGTAGTAGCACCCGCCTCGTCTCGTGGCGCCGGCTCCACAGCAATGACTCGCTGCTCCTCCCCTGGCGTGGCAAAGAAGCCACTAGCAGCAAAGCGACCAGACTGGCGCAGTCGCTCCCCGAACTCTCGCGCTCTCTCGTAGCGCGTCTCCATCCCTCCTAGCCTCTGCACGACGGCCTGAAGGCCCAGCTAGAGCTCCCTCACTTGGGCCTCCAAGGCCCTCCTCTCGGTCTGATCCCGCTGTCGCTCGGACCTCCTCTCGGCTCTCTCTCTCTCTGCCTCTCTCCTCATCATCTATAGAAGAACCATTAACTCCAGGATGTCTGGAGAAGGTCTCTCCTCACCGCGATGTCGCAGCTCTGCTACAGTGGCCACCCAGTGATGGGGATATCACCTCCCATGCCCACGTTCACAGCTCGTCTCCTTGCCCCGGTTGCATCCGGCATGGTCTAGTCATTTAATTTTGAGTCCTATGTAATTTTTATTTGAGTCATTTGATGTATTTTCCGTTTTATTTGAGTCATGTTCCTAGGTCTTGTGTTCATTTCCCTAAGTTTGAGTGTCATTAGGTTGTCTAGTTAGCTATTGGGCCCAATTCATTGGGCTTGGCTCACGGGCTCTCCCTACCCCCTCGGTTATTTGTCTTTGAGTCAATTGTCAGGGACTTTTGTAGAAATGTGGGTTTCCTATATATAGGACCCCATTCCCCCCCATTTTAACTTAATGAATCAATGAATGAAAAAACTTGCCATTTTGAGAGTTTACACTTCTTATCTAGTGGAGAGATTCCATTTTTTGGGAAAGAAACCCTAGGGGAGATATTCCCCACCCTTCCCTCTCTTAATCTCTCTTTTACACTCCATTCTCTCCTCAACACCCAAATTCAAATTTTCTTCTCTCTCCTCCCTTCCCAACCACCTCCACTCCCCACCTACCCCATTTAAGCCTCTTCCCATTCCCCACAACCCTCATCAATACTCCACCCCTTCCCAAGACCCCCTCCACCAATCCTCTCCTCACCATCCAACCCCCAACTACCCCTCCCACTTTCCCAAGCACGCTTCCCACTACCCCAAGCACCCCTTCCCTTCCCCAACACAACCCCCCCATTCCCAAGACAAAAAATTAACCCTACCCTTAAACCTATTTTCGAATATCCTTTCCCTCTCTCCATTCCAACCAAATTCGCAGCCCCCACTACCACCATCTGTTGGACCCTCTTCCAGACCTTATTCTCCACCTCTCACACCTTAGAACACCCCCCCAAGACCCCCTTACAACCAGGGGTCACTCCCACTCTCATCTACCCCCTTCCCCTTCTTCTTTCTTAGTCATTAGAAGCTACTTCGAAGTTGCAGTTTGCTGTCCAGAGGTTACAGATGAACCAGCAACTTGCAGCGGCCACCACGACTTCCTCCGGACGAGTTTGAAGACCCAAGAGCCATCGTCGGAAGCGTCTACCAGTCTCCTTCGCAACAGAAGTGGTTTCATCTTCTTACGATCTTCGAGCCGTCCAGAAGGTCCATTCTCCCACAATTGCGTAGTTCTACCTCGGCTGAGGACCTGAGCCAGATTAGAAGCTCTGCCACGACGAACCCCGAAGGAATCAGTCCATGAATTATTCTTCAAAGTTCTTCATCGCCCAGTCTACTTCCAGAATCAAGAAACAGAACTTCATTCGGCATTCGTGATCCAGAGTTCTCATTTTTCTCCCTCAGCTACGCAGATCTGGTACTCATAGTCTGCACCGACCATTCGCCATTGTTCTGCATGCCCTAGTCTTCTCTGACATAGGTTGGCTTCCCCGTCAGTTTTACTGCGAAGAGGACTCGTCCAAGGTTCCAACGACTCCAACGGTGCTCGATTCTAACTTCGGGAGCTGTCGGGGCATACTCTGCAACCTGCTGTTGGAAACCAGGAGCTAGCTCTGTAGAGATCCTGATCCATAGAAAATGCTTCACCACGACAATCCCCGAAGGAATCAGGCCATGAGCTCTTCTGCAAAGTTCTTCCTCTCCCTGTCTACTTTCAGAACCAAGAAGCGGAACTCCGTTCGGCATATTGAAGCAGAAGTTACCAATTTTCTTCCTCAGGCGTTCAACTCTGCTTCCCATTGTCTGCATCGACCATTCCTCACTTTTCTGAGTCCTTTGATCTTCACCGGCATCTTTTGACATCCACGTTTGTTCTTATGTAAAGAGGACTCACCCACGGTTCCAACGGTTCTAACGGAGACTGATTCGGAGTTTGGGAACGGTCGGGGCAGTCGCGCCTTCCTGCTGTTGATAGTCTGTTGCAGACAGTCCGAGATTCAGCAACCCTGTTCGTACTCCTGCCCAGGCCGCCAGCGACCCCTGAAGAAATTGGCAAAATTCAGAGGCACTCCTGTTCCAGAGACGAAGAGATCCCCACTGCTCTCACCCTCAGCGAAATTCCAGAGAGAGTTCTGCGGCCTCCACACCCTTTGTCTGTTAGCTATTACAGAGAGAAGGCTGATTTGGTGTCATCACTTCTTCATCACTCTTAGCACTAGTTTCCCCTCCCCGCTTGGCCGGCTGAAGGCCCCTCCCTATGTGGAGGTAGTGTTTGGATATAACTATCATCTTCCCTTCCCCACGATCCCCCCCTTGCATGGGGTGTAGTGTTGTAATAGCTTAAACAGGTCAAGCTACCCCGGCGCGGCGTGTGGGGAACCCACGCTTCCCCGCTCGCCCTCGTCTCCGAGCGGGACCGGTTTCTTCAAACCGGTCGAGTGAGTGCTCCAAAACTTTGCTCTAATTCATGCTTGTTCTTTCAATATTAGTTCATAAACTCCGCTGGCCGTGACGAGAGCCCGATCCTTAAGCTCATTTGCTATAAGTGATCATCGTGGGAAGAGAGTGGAACCCGTGCCCTTTGGCACTTCGTCGGACCCTTGATTTGGGCAGCCGTACCCTTGGGGAATCAAACCTTGGCCTTGCTGGCCCTCTACCAGCAAGGGCCTAGCCCACACAACCTCCCCTTGGCATTGCCAAGTTACCCCGGGTCTTAGTGAGCATCGGGTGAGCGGTTGCTATTATCGGTCCGTTTTTAATGCTTAATTATGCTTGCTTGTTGAGTCCTAGGTTGTGTCACATCAATTGGTATCAGAGCAAGTTCACAACTTGTCTCTCCACAAGTTGGTCCTAGGGCATGTTTATGCATTTAGAGTCCTCGGTTGCATCTCCCATGTCCACTAGAATGGCCACTTCATACCCGTCATATCCATCCCCATCAACTTTCTCGAGAAGCCCAAATCCTCATGGAAGTTCCATTGCCAACAAAGTGGGTAGCAACACCTCTATCATAGAAGCCCTACCTAATGTCCTTAATCGGCTTGAAGATATCATGTCTCGACTCGACCGACTTGAAGGAAATAGCCGTGCACCAAGAGTGAATGAGAGTGACCTTTGAGGAAATCTAGAAATCATATTTTTAGAACACTTGAAAATCAAAACCCCCGCCTTTGATGGATCCAACAGCCCAAGCCTTTACCTAGATTGGGAGATTTCCATGGACCAATTCTTTAAAAGTTGCCCCTTGAACGAAGGAAGAAGAATGAGGCTAGCCAAGGCGCACCTCTCCAAACAAGCTAAAACTCATTGGTTAGTTGTGGAAGGTTTGAGAAAGATCCGTAGGGAGGCCCCAATTAGCACTTGGGATGAGATGAAGACCGAGCTTAGAAAAACTTACACCCTCCAACCCTCTCCCTCCTACTCAAATCACCAAAGTCCAAGGAGCACTTCAACTCGATCATCCCCACCCGGTCAATCCAAGACCCCAATCACACATTCCCCACCACTTCCCATCTCTCCTACCCTAACCACTACATTTACACCCCACCTCCAAGTCTACTCCACAACCATAGGTCCCCATACCCAATTGGGCCCCATGGCCAACTCTCCACCTAGGCCCGTGGTAACCCCCACCACTACCTCTCCATCACCCCCAAAAGGGGACACTCCTCCCAAAACCAATCAACCCAAACCCCTTCAACCCACCCATCTTCCTCTCCCTACCCCAATCCAACTCCCACCAAAGCCTCCACTACTACCCTTACCTATCCTAACCCAAGTTTCCCACTACCTACCACCCCGGATACACTATGCCCCAATCACCACCACACCCTCAAAAGCCCCTCTCACCTCCTTGGAAGAAGAACCCATACCCCACCCAATAGTTGTGAGCACTCCAAACCCACCCCCCACCTTGGAGGAAACCCAAGTCCAAGTTGAAGAAGAAACCTCACACGATGGTCTTGACCTTACACCACCCTCTCTCGTTGGGGCGGAGCTCATCTTAGGAGAACCCATTGTTAGTTAGCTAAAGGAGAGCCCAATTAGAGAGATCCCGGCCCATGTTTTCCCTCCCATAGAACAAGACCTTCCCTTAGTGCCCTTCTTCTCCTATCACACCACAATCCAAGCATCCTATCAAGTGGAGACCTTAGAGGACCTTCTCAAGGGCATAGCATGGCAATTAGAGATGACTAGCATGTTGACCCCTATGGACGAACAACCTAGGAGCCTTAGCCTCCTACACCTATGCATAGGGTCTATCACCTCGGTTTGCACCATTGGTTGCTACACTAGCGACCTCCTTCTATTCCTCCCTACACCCGATGAGCCCAACCTTCTCCTCGATTTAGAGCTTCTTATCTTGGGTAGAAAGCCAAGCCCTCTACTCATGGCCGACCCACTTGTCAAGAACATTGGCCCAACTATCATGGAGAAGGATGACATAGCACCTTTTAAGGATCTTGAGGACATGGAGTTCCTCCCCCTAGGTGACTTATTTTATGATCCATATGATCCATTCCAATGGGATTCAAGGGACTCATATGACCCAACCATCTTACCAACCACCCACCCTTTCCTACCCTCACCCACCATATTGGGCCAAACCCACCTCATCCATGACCCGGGTTACACCTTGGGAGCCATGACCTTGGGCCACATATCCCTAGGTAATAAGGTTGTGCCCCACCCCATAATGACCACCTTCTTAGATCCATTCAATCCTTTCCAATGGGAGTTCAAAGGTTGTCCCACACCTATACACATGGAAGTCACCTTTGGGAAAAGCATGCATGTGTCTAGGCTTACCATACCCCTTGGCATGAACACTATGTTGGGTCCATTCATTCATATCACCCACATGTCAAGTAGAAAGTATGAGTGGTCCATATTCGGATGTCATGGTCCACCTTCATTCATCATGGGTCTTAAGCATGTCAAAGGCATCTACGGATGTCCGGGTCCCCCAATATTTATCACCAATTTACATGATAGGGCCACCTATGGGTGCCCCGGCCCACCTAGGCTAACCAAAGTCTACACTGCATCATTACACGATAGGTCTACTTTTGGTTGCCCAGGTTCACCCATCACCCCCAGAATGTCTGCATACACAACATTGCATAAAGAGATCCGCAAGCACATTAGCAAGAAGAATGTGACTTATAAAAGGCAAGCCGACTCTCATCGACGTCACCAAGAATTCCATAAGGGTAACTTTGTGATGGTAAGGACGGAGAGGCTCTCCCCGGGAGCCATCTCCAAATTGAGGCCACGTGGGGCTCGGTCCCTTCCAGGTCCTGAGGCGCATTGGTGCAAATGCCTATGAGTTAGATCTCCTCGAGAAATATGGGGTAAGTCCCACATTCAGTGTCGCCGACCTAGTGCCATACAAGGGACCCACAGTGGTACCTAGTGAGGATATTGAGCCTATTCCCTCCGTTGAGAGAGCACCCACCCGTGAGGAGAGTCCACCAGCCAAGAGAGCCTAGCGTGAGCGCATTGAACGAATATTGGATGAACAGGTCACTACCACTAGTAGCAAGGTATACGAGCGCTATCTCGGCAGGTGGATGGATCGGTCTCGTTCGGAAGACTTGAGGGCAGTACCACTTCTACACCCTCCAAGGAGGGAAGGACACTTACTCGACGGAGTCGAGTTCTCTGCACTCCGGGAGTATGATGGGGATATCACCTCCCATGCCCACGTTCACAGCTCGTCTCCTTGCCCCGGTTGCATCCGACATGGTCTAGTCATTTAATTTTGAGTCCTATGTAATTTTTATTTGAGTCATTTGATGTATTTTCCATTTTATTTGAGTCATGTTCCTAGGTCTTGTGTTCATTTCCCTAAGTTTGAGTGTCATTAGGTTGTCTAGTTAGCTATTGGGCCCAATTCATTGGGCTTGGCTCACGGGCTCTCCCCTACCCCCTCGGTTATTTGTCTTTGAGTCAATTGTCAGGGACTTTTGTAGAAATGTGGGTTTCCTATATATAGGACCCCATTCCCCCCCCATTTTAACTTAATGAATCAATGAATGAAAAAACTTGCCATTTTGAGAGTTTACACTTCTTATCTAGTGGAGAGATTCCATTTTTTGGGTGAGAAACCCTAGGGGAGATATTCCCCACCCTTCCCTCTCTTAATCTCTCTTTTACACTCCACTCTCTCCTCAACACCCAAATTCAAATTTTCTTCTCTCTCCTCCCTTCCCAACCACCTCCACTCCCCACCTACCCCATTTAAGCCTCTTCCCATTCCCCACAACCCTCATCAATACTCCACCCCTTCCCAAGACCCCCTCCACCAATCCTCTCCTCACCATCCAACCCCCAACTACCCCTCCCACTTTCCCAAGCACCCTTCCCACTACCCCAAGCACCCCTTCCCTTCCCCAACACAAACCCCCCATTCCCAAGACAAAAAATTAACCCCACCCTTAAACCTATTTTCGAATATCCTTTCCCTCTCTCCATTCCAACCAAATTCGCAGCCCCCACTACCACCATCTGTTGGAACCTCTTCCAGACCTTATTCTCCACCTCCCACACCTTAGAACACCCCCACCAAGACCCCCTTACAACCAGGGGTAACTCCCACTCTCATCTACCCCCTTCCCCTTCTTCTTTCTTGGTCATTGGAAGCTACTTCGAAGTTACAGTTTGCTATCCAGAGGTTGCAGATGAACCAGTAACTTGCAGCGGCCACCACGACTTCATCCGACGAGTTTCAAGACCCAAGAGCCATCTTCGGAAGCGTCTATCAGTCTCCTTCGTAACAGAAGTGGTTTCATCTTCTTCCGATCTCCGAGCCGTCCAGGAGGTCCATTCTCCCACAACTGCATAGTTCTGCCTCGGCTAAGGACCTGAGCCAGATTAGAAGCTCTTCCACGACAAACCCCGAAGGAATCAGTCCACGAGTTTTTCTTCAAAGTTCTTCATCGCCCAGCCTACTTCCAGAATCAAGAAACAGAACTTCATTCAGCATTGTGATCCAGAGTTCTCATTTTTCTCCCTCAGCTACGCAGATCTGCTACTCATAGTCTGCACCGACCAGTCACCATTTTTCTGCATCCCCTAGTCTTCTCCGACATCGGTTGGCTTCCTCGTCAGTTTTGCTGCGAAGAGGACTCATCCAAGGTTCCAACGACTCCAACGGTGCTCGATTCTGACTTCGGGAGCTATCGAGGCATCCTCTGCAACCTACTGTTGGAAACCAGGAGCTAGCTCTACAGAGATCCTGATCCGGAGAGAAAGCTTCACCACGACAAACCCCGGAGGAATCAGGCCACGAGCTCTTCTGCAAATTTCTTCCTCTCCCTGTCTACTTTCAGAACCAAGAAGCGGAACACCGTTCGGCATCTTGAAGCAGAAGTTACCAATTTTCTTGCTCAGGCGTTCAACTCTGCTTCCCACTATCTGCATCGACCACTCCTCTCTTTTCTGAGTCCTTTGATCTTCACCGGCATCTTTTGGCATCCATGTTTGTTCTGCTGTAAAGAGGACTCACCCACGGTTCCAACGGTTCCAATGGCGACTGATTCGGAGTTTGGGAACGGTCGGGGCAGCTGCGTCTTCCTGCTGTTGATAGTCTGTTGCAGACAGTCCAAGATTCAGCAACCCTGTTCGTACTCCCGCCCAGGCCGCCAGCGACCCCTGAAGAAATTGGCAAAATTCAGAGGCACTCCTGTTTCAGAGAAGAAGAGTTCCCCACTAGTCTCACCCTCAGCGAAATTCCAGAGAGAGTTCTGTGGCCTCCACACCCTTTGTCTATTAGCTATTACAGAGAGAAGGCTGATTCGGTGTCATCACTTCTTCATCACTCTTAGCACTAGTTTCCCCTCCCCGCTTGGCCGGCTGAAGGCCCCTCCCTATGTGGAGGTAGTGTTTGGATGTAACTATCATCTTCCCTTCCCCACGATCCCCCCCTTGCATGGGGTGTAGTGTTGTAATAGCTTAAACAGGTCAAGCTACCCCGGCGCGGCGTGTGGGGAACCCACGCTTCCACGCTCGCCCTCGTCTCCGAGCGGGACCGGTTTCTTCAAACCGGTCGAGTGAGTGCTCCAAAACGTTGCTCTAATTCATGCTTGTTCTTTCAATATTAGTTCATAAACTCCGCTGGCCGTGACGAGAGCCCGATCCTTAAGCTCATTTGCTATAAGTGATCATCATGGGAAGAGAGTGGAACCCGTGCCCTTTGGCACTTCGTCGGACCCTTGATTTGGACAGCCGTACCCTTGGGGAATCAAACCTTGTCCTTGCTGGCCCTCTACCAGCAAGGGCCTAGCCCACACAACCTCCCCTTGGCATTGCCAAGTTACCCCGGGTCTTAGTGAGCATCGGGTGAGCGGTTGCTATTATCGGTCCATTTTTGAATGCTTAATTGTGCTTGCTTGTTGAGTCCTAGGTTGTGTCACATCACCCAGGCATCACGCTCCTCTTCCGCCCGGGCAGCCCGAGCCACCGCACCGGCAAGTTACTCCCGGAGGGAGGCAATCTCAAGAAAAGGGGCCGAGGAACTGGAAGATGCGCCGCCAGCCACTCCCACCATCGCTATCTGCTGGGCACGCTAGAATGAACAAACAACAGTAGTCAGCTAAGCTCCATATTTAAAAACAAAAAAATGCAGCACTTAGCTTACCAAGAGCGATAGTTCCTGTTGAGTGGCGGCCAGCTGTCGCCTGACCTCAGCTAATTGGGCACGCGACCCGTCGACGTCGCGCGTATCCCCAGCTTGGGGAAGCACCGCATAACTCTCTCTCTGTCGCCGTAGGAAGTCGACACTATCCTGCACCAGTACGCTCCCTTGCTGCCCAGGGAGACGTATGCGCCAGTCTTCAAGCTTCGCCTTGCCGCGACTCTCCTTCCTAACGCGACTCGGCTCGTCTGCACTCGCCCACTCATCGGCCAGGCACAGGGTCCTCGCCATGTCCTGCACCAAGAAAGAAGGGCCTCGCATCATAACAAAGAACGCGTCCCCTGTCTAGGACGCGTCCATCATTTGAGTGTAACACTCACCGAACCCTTTCCCCCTCGCACGGCTCGCTTCAAAACTCAAAATGGATCAAAGGAGAAGATCCGAGGACCTACCAGACCATGTTCACCTCCTTTCGCACCATCAGGCCCCTCGGGTCCCTCGGGGGCCCGAAGCGACCCTTCCACTTCCATGGACGCCATTCCGTGTTCTTGCGTGTCCCTCCTCGGGTGAGGAGTTCCTCGTCCCTCTCCACCTTCACCATGGTCGGGCCCACCGAACTCCATCGATCATAAGATGAGGAAGATGAAAAGGGGGCAAGCGAGTTTCGGCGGAAGGCGGGCTCGTTTGCGGGTAAGGCACGGGAGAAGAAAGGCCACCCGACGCTTTAAATTTGAATTCAAGGATTAAGACGCGTCCTCGCGCCTGGACGCGCCCAAAAAAGGGAGAAAGGAAACAGAATCCCCGTGCAAAGCGCAGTTCCCCGCTGTTCAGGGCAAAGTCTCATAAGGCATGCCTCAAAACAACTCGGTGCAGCAGAAAAGTGAGAGAGGAAAGGTACACACAACACAAGAAAGCCATTTTCATTTCATATAATAGTCAAAAGTACATCATGCAGTAAGGAGGGTGGAGTGTACAAGTAACTCTCTAACTCTCACCATCACCCTCCTGGTCATCTCCCTCTTCCCTCCTCTGACGGGGATCCCTAGGGGGCCTCTGCGACCTCTGTGAACCCTGAGAAGCCGTGCTCGCCTCCCCAGGGGGCACCATGCCAGCATCCAAGGTGCGGCGACGCTCCTCGGCCGAAGAAACTAGAAAGCTACCCACAGAAAAGGAACCAGACTGACGAAGTCGCGCCCCGCGCTCCTTCGCCCTCTGATACCGCTCCTCACTCTCCCGAAGTCTCCCATCCGCCGTGCCAAGACTCAATCGGAGCTCCCTCACCTGGGCCTCCAAGGTCCTCCTCTCGTCCCAATCTCCATGTTGCTCTGCCCTCCTGTACTCCCTCTCTTTCTCCATGATCTCCCTATCCCTCTCCCTCTCTCTCTCTAGGATCTCCCTATCCCTCTCCCTCTCTCTCTCTCTAGGATCTCCCTATCCCTCTCCCTCTCCTCTCTCTCTCTCATCGCCTCTCTCCTTGACAGCTCGAGGGCAATCCGCAGATCCAACACGTCACGAGGGAGCTCCTCAGCCTCCCGTCGCCGCTCCTCCTCCAGCTCTACAATCCGGGCGTCACGCTCTGCCACCCGAGCATCGCGCTCCTGCTCGGCACGACCAGCACGGGCCAGCGCCTCCCGAATCTCGGCCACCTGTCCAAACACGCATGCACCGTGAGAGAGCAGTGATGGAAGGAAAGCAGCTAGAAGAGGGTCAGGGCCAAGCAAGCACACACTCGAGCCTCGCGGTCACGCTCGGCCTCCTCAGCCCGAGCCACCGCATACGCCAGCTGCTCCTGAAGGGCAGAGGTCTCCGGGGGAGGGCCCCACGAACTGGAACCCGCTCCACCAGCCGTCCCGACTGCTGCTACCTGGTGGGACCGCTGAAACATGGGGCAAACGATAGTTAGAGGCTAAGCATCGAAATCTAGGTCACAAAAAAATGCATTGCATAGACTCACCAGGATCTCCAACTCCTGTCGGATGGCCACCAACTACCGCCTGGCGTCCGCCAACTAGGCCCTCAGCTCGGCGATCATGTTGTCACGAGCATCGTGCATTGCACATAAGTTAGTGCCACAAGCATATACATATAGAAGGGTGAAGCATTTTCATTTCACTTACCCCTGCCATACCACCAAGGAAGAGGCGGTCCCCGTACGTAGCCCGGTACCGTCTCAGGTAATCAGTACTGTCCTGTACATGGGACCCCACCCTGCTGCCAGTCCTGGTACTGTGCTAGGAAGCGCGTACGCCAGTCCACAATCTTCGCCTTCCCCTTGGTCTTCCACCCGATGCGGACCGGCTCATCTACATCGACCCACTCCTGGGCCAGCCCCAACGTCCTCATAACCAGCCTCAGCCGAAGCGGCTCGATCTCGTTCAGGCAATGGACCCACACGTCCCGCCCGAAACGAGGAAGACCCGCTACAACCCGGGGCTAGCCAGCATCGCCCATGCCCAGGTAGGGCCTTCACACCACCTGCATCACCGTACATACATCATGTTAGTTACCATTCAATCACATGCATAAAAATACAAAAAATCATACGCATCATACCATGGCCTCGGGATACTCGCTCAGCTCCCGACGAAGTGACACCAGCTGGTAGCTGTGTGGTGCCGCTACCACGACCGACCTCCACTGTCACGCTAGAGGAATGCTCTCCTGTTTCCCTGCCTGGCCCTCCCCATCGGGAAGTAGTAATAACTCCACACCTGCATCCATCATACATCATTAGCACGAGTGATTGCATATTTAACTACGGTAAAATGCATAAATAAATTGTGTACCTGGAGAAAAGGTTCGAAGCCGCTGACTGCCGTCTCCCTCTCTAAAGTCTGGGAGAGATCAGCAATCAAATGGGCAAGCAGAGCCGCTCCCCACGCGTAGTGCCCCACTCTGTCAAGGTCCTCCAGGATCCCGAGGAAGCGCAGTGGATGCCATCCCCCTTCGCCCCCAGCACAAAAACTAAAAAAATTAAAAAAATAAAAATTAGGGGCGTCCAAGACCCCGGACGCCCCCCAAAAAAATAAAAATGTCAAAACAGAAAATAAAAACTTAGGGGCGTCCAGACCCCTGGACGCCCCCATAATAAAAATTTCAAAAAAAATAATAAAAGAGAAATAGGACAAGAGTATGTATATAATCCAAACAAAAGCACAAAATAAAAACATAAAGAAAAAGAAAAATCACCAAAAAATTAATAATTAAGGGGACAAGGGTCCAAAACATCCAAATGCCAGATTTTATTCCATCAGAAAAGCAGAATGAGCTACATCAGGGGTTTAGGCGCCTTAGGCCTTAACTTCCCCAGTTCAGTTACATAAGCCCTCCACAGCTCGCACTCTTCCCCCACGTGCCCTAAGGCCTTTCCCGCAACGCTTGTCTTCCAGGGTGCTTTGACGGCCTTCGCTTCCTTCGCATCCGCTTCAGTGCCCAACTCTCTCTTCTTCAAAGGAACGATGCCAGTCGGGGGTGAGAACGAATGACGTGGAATGCCGACCTGGAGGCAGCATCGATGCGCGTTATAAAGGACGAACTCGGTTGCGCCGATCATTTGGAGATCAACTTCAGAGGAAGGCCTCATGAGGAGCTCGAGCGAAAGTAGACATGTAGGTGCGCAAGTGAAGAAGCTTTGTGTCATGGTTCGAAAGTGGGACCGCCAGTCTTCACGTTTCTTCAGCCACGGAACACGGTTCGCTACAGTGCCACCAAAGCCTAACATGTCGGCTATGTGATGAAGCGGGCTTTGTTGGAAGAGCTTCGAAGCGGTTGGGATTCCCTCACGGTGATCAAACTTGAAATGCAAGTCCAGCCAGCAATTCAGGACAAGTGCGCAACCAAAAGGAGGCTTACCCAGGCTCGAGGTAGTAAGGCCACTATATAGGTAGGCAAGGACAGCGGGTCCCACCCTCTTTCCACGCCAGATCCCGTAGATAGCACTTAGTTGGTCTTCCTCCACCATGTTGTCGGTATAAGGAAACAAGAGAGCACCCGCCAAACAAATGGTGAACCCTTTCATGATTCCCTCCAAATAGTCATCGTCTGGTAACCCTCTCAAGGCCTCCATAACCCATTCCGCGAGCTTTTGAAAATCAATTCCCTTTTGAGTACGAACCTTTCGGGCTGCGTCGGGCGGCATGAAGCTTCCAAGGACGCTTTCAGACGTCCCCCGTGTCAGCATCCGCATAGCCTTCACCTTCCCGTCACTCTTGAATTTCTTCAATCCGAGCAAAAGTTCCACCTCCTCGAGGAGGATGGTCGCCTCGAAGGTGGGGAAGATAAAAGTGTGGGTCTGGGGATGCCAGATCTCCACTAGTGCGCCCATAGTCATCCAGTCCATGTGAATCTTCTCGTAGTGTTTGGTGTGAATAAGGAGCCCCTGCAGATGCCACTTCGAGAGTATGGCCCTCATGCCGATGGAGATGTTGGAAGTTAGCTTTGAAAGCCATGGTAGTTTGGAAAACTTCCTCGGGCCTGGGAAGAGTGGATATGGCAGGAAGAGAAAAGAAAGAAGAAAAAATGAAGGAAGTAAGAAGAAGGTTCACGTGGAGAAATTTGAAAAGAATCAGCTTACCATATGCGACATGATCGTCCCACTCAGATGACCCTCGAGGTCGAAAAGTCGCCTGATCTCGCTGCTAGGCCTGCTCCTCTTTATAACGCGAGAAGACTCTCCTTCCATCCTGAAATCTCTAGATTCTCCCCTCCTTCCTCTCCTGAGCTTCCAAAACCCACATTGATGCTTTTGAATGAACTAGCCTAAGGGGAGTTCTTATAGGAAGGGTAGGGCGCTACAGGACAGAACATGTCACATCAGCAGTCAATGTCAGGATTTTTGCTAAATCTTCTTTCCATTGTGGTGCGATTCTGTTACGATTCTGTTACTTTCTGATGTTATTAATCCATGCTGGCCTGTGCAGGTTTTACTAACGGACGTCTTTGTCCTGCCTCCTGTCCCACCTTTCATTGGTTGGTCCCACCTTGTCATGTGTCGTAGTATATGATACCTACGCTACTAGAACATGTCAAGGACCTTGCAGCCTGAACGAATCTGGGATTTGAGTTCCCCTTCAACAAAAACGGTGATGATCCCGGAAGAATTTGGGTTGTACGGATAGGCCTTTAATTTATGGTAGCATGGGGACGACGGTTCCATTCAGTGAGTTGGTGCGTGGATAAACGGGTCCCGGCCTAGTACCAGCTCACCGGATCGGTATCCTGACCCGTTCTTAACAAGTTGACAATATTATCCTTGGCTATTTTCTATTTTAATTTGTTTTAAATTTTTCTTTAAGCCCAGCATGCATTCATATAGGACTTTGATTTATTGCGGAAGATCATTCAAGTGATTCGATTGCGAAAGCCGCTGTGCTTCAATTCTTACAAATATGAGATATTCCACTCCGAATAAAATACTGAATTTCCTTAAAACGGCCCTACGCTGCTCTTCCAAAGGAGACCCTTGTTTGGACAGACCCTCATGTATTCCTTTACTTTTTACCTTGTTTGACCCACCTTGGCCGCAGCACTTCCACATTGGCTGGTAACCGCTCCCCAAAGGTGAAACCTCCGGTTTATGACACAGGTACTTCCACACCGAGAAGTTGGTCTCTTTTTCGTGCCTGAGCACACATCTCACCCTCCCTTATTTGATCTCCGTCCAAGCAATCGTCACGATTTGAAAGACCTTCTTCAAAGGTTGCCTCATTGAAACTCCAGGAAAAATTCCAGACAGTAACGTCAAAAGCGTGTCTCATCACACCTTGGCATCAACTTATCAGTCCGCTCCCACTTCATTTCACTCCACTTCGATACCATTCCACTACGTGTCACTCCCTTGCAAAGCAGACGCCAAGGCGGGGCAGCTGTAGACATGCCATTCCTGATGTCTCCCGAGAAAGTCTCATATTACTGTACGACGCCCCGCGACGGCTCACGCATTTCGAATCTCTTAAGTGCTTCCTTTTCTTGGGTCTTCTTCTACCTTTTTTGGCATCCGAAATCATCTCGTCACGGCATTCGGACGGCATCAACACCAGTCGGACGCATCAGAGGTTCCGAAACCAGGAATGGTGTCTGCCGGGAGGCCGCCAATGCCTGAACTGAGGACCCGGATGGGTCTTTATGGGGGCGTCCAGGCCTCTGGACGCCCCCATTCTTTTAATTTATTTTTCAAAGCTCAAAACTAAATAAAAAATAATATATTAATGGAGGCGTCTAGGCCCCTGGACGCCTCCATAAAAACAAATATAAAAAATATAAAATGCCAGCTTTGGCATAAAAAAAACAAAAATATAAAATATATTTTCTTGGAGGCGTCCAGGACCCAGGACGCCTCCATCAACTCACTCACGGGGCGCCACCCACCGAACGACGATTTGTCGTGTGTGAAAGAATCCAAATTGTGGAGACGTCCAGCTGGCTAGACGCACCCATTTCTAAATCACGGGTCGCCGCTCCAAAACCACGCGTTGTGCCAAACCGCGTGCGGCTTTCGGGGGAGTTCGGTGGATGTTATAGAGGCGTCCGGGACCCTGGACGCCCGCAAGAAAATATTTGAAAAAAATGAATAAAATATTACTTCGGCCCTGATGGAGGTGTCCAGGGTCCTGGACGCCTCCACCCTCCGGAGCCCTATAAATAGAGGCCCACCCCCTCAGTACTGGGGGAGCTTCTAAGAGATTCGATAGGCTGCCGGAGCCCAGAGGCTACCGGAGTCATTTCTAACCCGTGGGGTCTTTTGTAGGTGGAGGTTCTGCCGAATTCTCGGGTGCCCACGCTCGCGAGAGGAAGGTCGTCTTCATCCACCGCGCTTCCACGTCGTCCCTACGCTGCCGGAGCTCCGCCGGATTTCACCATCGGCACATCCAATAAGCCAATCCTTTCTTTTTCTTCGTAGTTCTTTTGCATTCATCATCTCGCATCCTCTATCCCCCTTCATAAGGGCGCCTCATCTTATATACTTCTTGCATCCATCATCTCATTTTCCTCCTACTCGAGTCCGAGAGGGGTTTAAAAGATAACACCAACCAGGTGTGTGTCTTGCCATCATTTCATTATTTTTATCGCAAGGATTTGAATACTACACCTTCATCTTTCTAATCCACTCGTTACTTGTTTGTCGTTATTTTGCAAGGGTACCCAAGGAAAGCCCTCTCCATCGGCCGGCCGAAGGGGGAGGAAGAAGCAACCCGCCATCTCCCGCTCCTGAGGTAGGCGCGATCACATTCTTAGTTTGGGGTCTTTTGGCCCCTGGCGATCACATCTTGTTCTCGAGGCCGCGGCGAGTCACTTCCCCAATGGCCGTTTAAATTCACGTTCTTACATTCTCTTTATATTCTGTTATATTCTGCTCATACTCTCGAGGCCGCGGCGAGTCACTTCCCCAATGGCCGTTTAAATTCTCGTTCTTATATGTTATATTCTTATCTATTCATGGCCGCGGCGAGTCACTTCCCCAATGGCCGTTTAAATTCCCGTTCTTATATGTTATATTCTTATCTATTCATATTCTCGAGGCCGCGGCGAGTCACTTCCCCAATGGCCGTTTAAATTCCCGCTCTTTATATTCTCCTTATATTCTGTTATATTCTTATCTGCTCATATTCTCGAGGCCGCGGCGAGTCACTTCCCCAATGGCCGTTTCAATTCTTGCTGTTTAATTTCTGCACCATTCCCGTCCCCCCGAGGCCGCGGCGAGTCACTTCCCGCTATGGCCGTTTAACCCCCATATCTTGCTATATTACATTTATCCCGCTCGCCCCGCCGGAGCAATCTCCCGTGGTGGCCCATTCCTCTTCTTTTGCTTCTGTGTTGCAGCAAAAAAAGAGGAGCCCGCGCGCTCCGTGTCCTCTTCGCTCCCCGAACCGCGTGACGTCGCTCACAGGTACTCGTTCAAATACTTGAAATCTTGAATACTTGAAGTTTCCCTATCTTGGATCAACAGTTATTTCCTCTCGTTATCATGTTCAATTGCATAGTACTTCATTTTTACATGATTGACGTGCTAGACTTGCATTTTTATTTGAAAAAGGTAAATACTTAAACCAGTTGCTAGTTCTTGAGATATAATTCCTACTGAGCGTTTGCTCATCAAGTTCTTTTCCCCAACTTTTCAGGTAATGCAGACCCTGACTCGGACTCGGATGGGCAGGAGCAAGAGTGACGAGCGTAGAACCTACAAGCATCATGCTATTGCACTCTATCGTGTCATGTCGTCCCTAGTTTATTCTTCGAGTCTTGTTATTGGAACTTATGTCATTGCAAGAATTGTAATAATTAAGGCTTGTGGGCCTATTTAGACTTGTTAAGTCCTGGAGTTGTGACATTGTTTATTGGATTTAAGTCGTTGTCAAGGGTATCAGTATTTGGTCTTATTTTAAATTCTTATCTTATTGCGCACTCTATTTTGATGTCGAAATTCTACTTGCTCTGATTGACATGATTGATATAAACTCGTCACGTTCTCCCGGGTTCCTTCCGGGCTCGGGGCGTGACATCCACCGCACCTGCCATCCCTTGAAGACCCCTCATTCTATCTCCTGCATTGCCCATCATTTGACCCATCCTCGCGCCAGTGCCCATCACACCCTCCATTGCCACCCACTTGCTTAACCCGTCACCAATCATCCTCCCGACAGGTCCCGTTAAGCCTGCCTCCAACTTCATCACCCATGCTTCTACACCCCTTTTATACCCTACTGGGCCCATCAATCCGCCCGTCATAAGTCCATCCAACACTGTGCCTACACAAAACCTTGCCCTTCGGAGCGGGTGATTATTTCATCGGAACTATCCTACAACTGGTGCACCCACACCCAACCCCCAGTTCCCGTCGCAGGCTATTGAGTAGGAAGAAGCAGATCCTTTGCCTGGTACGCAATATGACTTGCTACATCATTTGGATCGGGTGCCCGCCAAAATCTCAGTGTTGGAATTGATTAAGAGATCTAAGTTACATCAAGACGCTTTGCAGGATTTTCTGTAGAAGGTCCTTGTGATTGAGGATATGGCAGTGGACAGTTTACCATCGGCTCTGGCCACACTTACTAAGGGGCCGGCCATTTCTTTTTATGAGTCTAAATTAGCACCTCCCGAGGCATGCCAAATGTTGATATGAATCTCCATCATCGTGAATAAGATGACTATTGATGCAGCCTTGGTCAACACTGGAGCCTCTATAAATGTCTGTCCCCTCAGCACTCTACATGCATGTAAAATTTCTGAAGACACGTTAAGGCCTGCTCCAACTACAATTGCGGCCTACGACAACTCAAGGAGGGTGTGCCATGGGGTGATTACTGTCCAAGCTGAGCTCGGGCCGCTGACAATGCCCGTAGAATTTTATGCGCTGGATATCGACCCGATGTTCAAGGTTATTTTGGGTCATCTGTGGATCGACAACCTTCATGCCGTACCGTCTACCGCCCACCAGTGCCTTAAATTCCCATTCCAGGGGCAGGTAGTAAAGGTCAAGAGCATCTCCACGGTCTAGTCAGTTGAAGCCAAGTCTAACAAGATATTGTCGACTCTCTGGCCTAGCAACAAGCCAGTCATTTCTGTGATGGACCTTGATTTTCCATGGGCCTATGCGCCGCGCAAGCTGACCGTCGCACCGGTAAACATCAAAGTGAAGCCTAAGATGAGAGATCCCAAGGGCTAGAACATGATATTAAAGCTAGGCTATCAGTCAGGCATGGGCCTCGGCGTGCCTAGTTGCAAGGGCTGACCAAGCCGGTCCCCAGCGGCACAAAAATGAATAGAAGTGGCCTCGGATACCGAGAGTCCTCATTATCAGTTCTGGGAGACTCGGGACCATTGACTTGGGACTACCACCAACACTTTGTCAGGGGCCCATTGCAGCCAAGTACTTTGAATATTCCGCTGAGTCAGCCCGAGAGAAAAGATACTGCATGCACAGTTGCTAGCCCGCCACTACTACCCAGGGGGCCTATTGATGACATGGAGGACCTCAGTCATGCTTTTTCGAGGATGTTCTGTAACGACCCAAGAATCAGATTCCTGGGAAGGCCCGATAATCCGAGACTCGCACCGCCACCCAAGAGTCTGAAGACTCGAAAGGGTTAAAAGGATGGTGTGGAGATTACACAAGTATCACAAATAATTGCAAAAATTAAACAGTTTTATAATTAAGCGGGAATTAAATTAACATTTTACATGATACATGGTCCACAAGATAACAATGAAATAACAACAGTAGTAGTCCACAACTAGTACAAAGACAAGAAAGAAAAGTACAGCTACACGGGGCATACCCCGGCTCTGACCTCTGGCACTAACGATGGGCACCTAAACCGCGCTGAGCCTCAGACGCGCTCCCCTGAAGTCGCGCCTCACCTAAAACATGGTGAAAACACGCAGGGAATGAGTCTCAGAACAAGACTCAGTAGGGATCACTCGAACCCTATGTCGCAAATGGAGAAACCGCTACGCTAGCAGTAAGCGAGTATCTCGGAAAGGGAAGCCCTGCCATCTACAAAACATCGGTCTCACGGCACGAAGACCGACACACGCGCCACGGTGAAATGACCGAAACACCACGGCCAACACGACAAAACCCAAAGGTCGAAGTCGCAACGACTGACAATCTGTCACTCCCGACTCGACAAGAGTACCTCCCACTAGAAGCAAGACCGGATGCGTCCACTTACCACTTAGTCCGCGTCTCGGGTGTCTCCCTCTGGCCCGGCGAGAACTGAGACACCGAACAAGTAACCACAAACAAGTGACTAGCTGGGGTCATGCCCATCAGTATGGGTCCAACCGCCCCCAACCACGTGTGTACACATAGACCATGCGTCCCAGGTCTGGCCTCTAACTGATTTTCCCCTCAGCCGGACTCTGGCTGCAAGATGTGGGGCCCGACGAAAACCAGTCTAAAAACCATCCTCAGGGTAAGCCCGTACACCTACTCCCGGGTGAGACCAGCACACGCGTATTGGTGGGCTACGACTAGTGGAGGGTCACTAAAGGAGTAGACTCTTAAGTCAACGGAAAATCACATCCACATCCGACGATGTACGGAGACCACCCCACATACCAGCACCGTCGCACGGCGACCATGGTCGGAAAAGAAACGTGACTGCAACCCATCTGGAGCAGTCCAGAGCCTGGCGATCTACCCTAGACACGCCACAGGCTCTGACGGTCTAAGGCTGGACCGTCACAGACATCTGACGGCCCAACACAGGAGCGTCAGATCCTTAGTGCAAAACGGTGTGTGACGTGCCTATCCTGGTGCGTCACAGTCTGTGACGCGCCCGCCCTGGTGCGTCACAAGCCAAGAAGAAACCAACTGTAACGCGCCTGCCCTGGTGCGTTACAGGGCCTGACTCACCCAGCCTAGTGCGTCACAAGGCGAGCAGAAAACGGCTATGACGCACACCTCACGGGGCGTCACATGCTGTAACGGACCACCCTTGGTACGTCACAGGGTGGGAATGCGTTCGCTCTAACGCACCCACACAGGGGCGTCACAAGGCTGTGACGGGCCAGTCCTGGTGCGTCACAGGCCTTGACCCCGAACGATCAATACCAACGGTAAAGCCAACGGTCGACTCGTCCCTGACGGTCCAACCCAGGCGCGTCACGACGTCTGTGGCGGTCTATCGTGGGACCGTCACAGCCCACAGACCCCAATTGGCTAAAAACAAGGCTATGACGCACCCACCTAGGCGCGTCACATGGTGTGACGGTCACTGGAAGGACCGCCACACCGATCCGACGGCAAAACAACGGGAAATATCCCAAAAACACAACCACGCCCCCATGCCTCCATAGGAGATGGGGAAAATAAAGGGGAAGACCCTTGGGGACCCCTAGCATGCTTCTAAGACATCAAAACGTCGAATCGCAGCTCAAATCCATAGATCGGGCGAACTCTCCATAAAACATTATTTTGCCCTAACCCGCTCAAAAACACCCCTCTCGGCTCCCATTCGGCCTACAAATCGCAGGGGATGATGGGATGAGCATAGGGATTCATCTCCCTACCTCAATGGAGCAAAAGCTCCGCCAAATCAAGCTCAAACCACGAAGAACGCTTTTAGAAACCCCACTCCTTCACGCTTCCCACGAGCACCAGACGCCCACGAGATCGCCTCGCCGCCACCCACGTCGCCGCGCCGTCGCCCCGCCGCCGTCTACAGCTGGAGAGAGGCCCGCCCCGTCAAAATGGGAGAAAGAGAGGAAGAGGGGGGCGGTCACGGTGGGAGGAAGAAGAAGAGGAAGAAGAAGAAGGGTGGGGGAGAGAGAGAAAATAGAGGGTATTTATAGAAAATCTGAAAATTTAGGAAAATACTAAAAATTAAAAATTACACTTTCGCGATCCTCGGAATGCACCGATCGCAACGGTACCACTCTCGCCTAGGTGAACGACCCGGTTCACCTGCAACAAGGTTCCAAAGGAATTGCCGAAACACACACTAGGAATCGGAAAACACACGCGGAAAAGCCACGGATGCGCTCCGGGCCTCCGAAACAACTCCGGATCGCGTCGACCCGAACATGAAAGATGTCCGAAATGAAATTTCAGACACAACGGAGCTAGGCACTCCGAGAAACCAGATCCGAGACCCAGGAAGAAAGATCGAAAAGGTCCGGGATATTATATCCCTCCTCCCTTAAAGGAATTTCATCCCCGAAATTAGGAACAACCCAAGGGGAAAGAAGAGGAAGACTCACTCAAACAAGTAAGGGAACTACTAACGCATCTCATCCTCACGTTCCCATGAAGCCTCACCACCAGAGTGCCGGTGCCACACCACCTTAACCAAGGGGATGACCTTGTTCCACAGGCGCTACTCTCGCCTATCCTCCACGCGGACTGGAAACTCTGGGAGAGAAAGATCTGGAGTCACCTCGGGCCACACAGAATCCTCGAGCACATGAGAGTCATCAGGCATATACTTCTGTAATATCGTGACGTGAAACACGTCATGCACCGATGCCAACTCAGAGGGTAACTGTAGCCGATAGGCTACCTCACCAATGCGCTCCACGATGTGGAAAGGGCTAATATAGTATGGACTCAGCTTCCCATGCCGTCCAAAGCGCATCGCCCCCTTCATCAGAGAAACTCTCAAGAACACGCGGTCGCCCACGGCGCTCGCAAGAGGCTGCCTCCTCCGGTTAGCATAGCTCTTCTGCCGACTCTGGGCCGCCAACATGTTCTGACGAACCAGGTGCACAACATTCACACACTACTGCACCAACTCCGGTCCCGTCAAAACACGCTCACCAACTTTGAACCAATCCAGTGGAGTCCGACACGGACGCCCATACAACGCCTCATAAGGAGCCATGCCGATGCTCGAATGATAGCTGTTGTTGTAGGCTAACTCCACCAATGGTAGGTGGTGAATCCAACTCCCCTGCCACTCCAGGCAGTAGGATCTTAGCATGTCCTCCAAAGTCTGCATGGTCCTCTCTGACTGACCATCTGACTGAGGATGATAGGCTGAGCTAAAAGCTAAATCCGTGCCAAGAGCTCGCTGAAAACTCCTCTAGAATGTAGACGTGAAGCGCGGATCTCGATCCGACACAATGGAGATGGGAATCCCATGCAACAGAACGATCCGCTCCACATAAAGAGGAGCCAACTTGGGCACACTCCAGCTGACTTTGACCGATAATAACCGAGTCACCTTCGTCGGCCTATCCACCAGCAACCAAATACTTTCCTGCACGCTTGGAGTCCTCGGCAATCCCACCACGAAATCCGTGGTAACGTGGTCCCATTTCCACGCAGGAACATCCAAGGGCTGGAGAGTACCTCCTGGTCGCTGATGCTCCGCCTTCACTTGCTGACAGGTTAGGCACCTGGCCACAAATTCGGCAACATCTCTCTTCATGCCAGGCCACCAGAACTGCCTCCGCAAGTTCTGATACATCTTCATCGCACCCGGGTGTACGGTGTACCTGCTCCCATGAGCCTCGCGCAACACCGCACGATGAACCTGCTCCTCAGCTGGGACGTACAGTCTACCATAGAATCTCACGGCACCGTCCTCGCCGAGCTCCACATCAGCCAAGGCCAAAATCCGGGGCAACTCAGGGTCTGCATGCTGAGCCTCTGTCACCTGACGGTGGATAGCAGACGTGACAGTCAGAATCGCGAGCACTGCTAACCATGGCTCCTGGGGAATCTTGAGCCTGAATGAAACTTCGGGCACTTGTTCCTAGAGCCTCCACTTTCTCAACATCAAGGCACTAACCGCGACCTTCCTACTCAAAGCATCGGCGACGACATTCATCATGCTCGGCTGATAAGACAGGGTGAAGTCATAATCCTTCATAAACTCCATCCAACGCCTCTGCCTGAGGTTAAGGTCCCTATGTGTGAACACATACCTCAAACTCTGATGGTCAGTGACACCTCGAACTTCTCACCGTACAGATAATGCCTCCAGATCTTCAGCGCGAAGATCACAGCCGCCAACTCCACGTCATGGGTAGGGTAGTTCTCCTCGTGGGGCTACAGCTGTTGAGAAGCATATGCCACCACTCTACCATGCTGCATCAACACAGCACCTGAACCGACCCCGGAAGCATCTGTACACACTACAAAACCTTCTGATCCAGAAGGCAAAACCAACATCGGTGCCGCGGTACCAATCTCTTCAGTTCCCTGAAACTCTGCTCACACTCATCAGACCAGACGAAAGGCACATCCTTCGCGTGAGCCTGGTCATCGGGGCTGCAACGCGAGAAAAATCCTAGATAAACCGACGGTAATAGCCCGCAAGCCCCAAGAAACTATGGATCTCCATCACAGACCTCGGCCTCGGCCACTACATTACTGCCTCGACCTTGGCGGGGTCTACGAAAATACCATCACTAGAAATCACGTGCCCCAAAAAGTGCACCTCACGAAGCCAGAACTCACACTTACTGAGCTTCACATATAACTGGTGATCTCGCAATGTCTACAACACCACACCCAAATGGTACGCGTGCTCCTCGGTAGATCACGAATAGACCAGGATGTCGTCCACAAATATGACCACGGACTGGTCTAAATACGGATGAAACACCCTCTGCATCAAGTCCATGAAGGCTGCGGGGGCATTGGTGAGCCCGAACGGCATCACTAAGAACTCATAATGTCAGTATCTCGAGCTGAACGTAGTCTTCTCCACATCGGACTCACGAATCCTCAGCTGATAGTAACCAGACCGCAAATCAATCCACGAGAACACTCGCGCAGACTGAATGATGGGGACATCTCCGACCACTCCACATTTTTCGAGTCTCGTTGCTCGCCAGCTGTGCTTCATCTTGTTCGCCACATTTTTCTTAGTCCTGGCATGTAATTTTTATATTTTATTTGAGTCATAAACCATGTAATTTTCTTTTTATTTGAGTCCAGTACCTAGGTATACGAGTTATTACCCTAAGTCAAGTGTCAATAGATTGTATAGTTTGGTTATTGGGCCCAATTAGATGGGCTAGGACCAGGGGCGCCCCCACCCCCTTGGTTTCTTGTTAGTAGTCCAAAAGTCAGGGACTTATGTTAAATTGTGGGAATCCTTTAAATAGGACCCCACTCCCACCATTTGGAACTAATGAATTGTTGAATGAAAGTGTGAAATCCACCAAAATTGTGTGAGATTCTCTCTCTCTCTCTCTAGGGGTGGATTCTCCTCTCTCTCTTTCTCTCTCTCTTATCTC
The DNA here is from genome assembly GCA_022559845.1 of Amorphophallus konjac. Classification (NCBI taxonomy): domain Eukaryota; kingdom Viridiplantae; phylum Streptophyta; class Magnoliopsida; order Alismatales; family Araceae; genus Amorphophallus; species Amorphophallus konjac. The sequence goes on from CM040123.1 coordinate 119,357,951, forward strand.
TCTCTAAAAGGGGCAACCCACCTTCTCTCTCTAGGGCGCATTTCTCTCCCTCTCTCCTCTCCCCTTACCACCTCAGCTCCACCTCAACCTCTCTCCTCTTGCCACATCACTACCACTTGCCACCTCACCTAGCCACATCACCCTTCTCCCTTCATATCCCCATAACCCATTACTACCCCATTAACTCCACCACAATCCCCAAGAGTCATCTCCTTCTCCCAAGGGAGAATCCCATCTCCCCAAGCACCCTTCCACCTTCCCATACAACCCTTCCCCTTCCCAACACACCCTTTCCTCTCCCCTAGGCCTGCATCAATCCCTCTCCATTAAGGAGATTTCAAACCAGCTCCCTCCCCCTTGCCAACCTGCGCCCTCTCTCTCTCCCCCTTTTCCCCCACCCCTAGCTGCGACCCCAGCACCCCTACACCCCTCCATCACCCCTAGACCCCTCCAACAATCTCCCACAAGCTCCATCCCCCCATCCCCCTGCCATCTGGTCGCCCCCTCCCCATCACCACAACTACCATACTCACCCTGCAGTCTTCAATTCGTAGGCAGCAGACTTGGCGCCTGTTGTAGAGCCTGTCATCTCGTCACCTCTATTCATCTGGTGGTGTATCCTATATTCTCGGAAATCTCTTCCAGTTGGCTTCGCAGGCGAGGTGATCCCGCCCCGATCTGAGTTCGGAGCTGCCCGGGATAGCCGTTCTTCACCGACTGCACAGAACCAGCCCGGCCTGCAACCAGAAGCGACTTCTAGAAGCTGCTGCGACCACACCCCAGCTCCTTGCCATGCCACTTGACCGGAGTGAAGCTCTACCAGTCGCCTGTCCAACGCAGCCAGCGAGGCGTCGTTCGGAGGCCGGAGCATCCTGTTCCAAATTTTCTCTCAGGGACGTAGGTCAGGTTAGCTAGAATCAGTCCTGACCTCTCCCCACTCTTCGGGCTGTAACTCTCGACCTCGACCTCCTCTGGTGCTGTTCTTCATTGCTGATCGAAGAAGACTTGACCACGCCCTTGTCCGTCCTGGTCCCGTGTCATTCGGATCACGGGAGCATTCGTTGGTACTTCGTCATCCTACTATAGTATCCGGGAACCAGTCTGAGCTATAACAAAATAGAACCGGTCCAGTGCCTGCCCCAGCCGTCAACGACGACACAAACCCACAAGAAAATTCAGCAGCCCTCCCGGCTTAGTCAGTGAAGATTCAGTGCTGGTTTCGACAAATTCCAAGTTCGGGAGAACCCGTGGCAGCGCTAACAGCGAGTACCTGTCTGGCAGTTCCAAAAGCTAGCAGAATCGGCGAAGTCCTCTTTCGACGACTCCTTTAGCTCTCCGTCCGATCTTGTCTGGCCGGCTGACCACCCCTCCCTGCGTGGAGGTAGTTTTGGTTGTAATTAATCATCCCCACCCCTAGTCCACCCCCTCTGTGAGGGCGTAGTTAATGTACTAGCAGGTCTTCGGCTGAAGCTTCATCGGCGCAGCGTGCGGGTAAGCCCACGCTTCCTCGCTCGCCCTCGTCTCCGACAGGGATCGGCGTCTTCACGCCGATCAGGTGAGCTCCTAGTTGCACTTCTCTGCTGGAGTCACTTTGCTTGTTTAGTATCGCATTTTAGTGTCGTCGGTTGGTGAGTGAGTGCCCGATCCCGAATTCGCTAATATTTGAGTGACTACTGCGGACGAGTTGCGAGAGAACCTGATGGGGACATCGCTTACCACTTCCCATTTCTCCAAGGGTCCTGATGCTCGCCATTATGTTCATCTTGATTTTCTGAGTCTAGCTATGTAATTTTCATATTTTTCTTGAGTCATTTTGATGTAATTTCCCCTTTGTTTGAGTCAGGTCCCTAGGTTATTATGTTATGTGTCTAATTTCATGTTCATCATGTTGGGATTGAGTGGCTTCTGGGCCCATTTAGATGGGCCTGGCCCAGGGGCGCCCTTTTCCCTTTCCCCAGCTCTTTTGGTTATCTGTTATTAGTTCTTTTCTCAGGGACTTTTTATAAAAGTTGGGACTCCTATAAATAGGACCTCAACCCCACTTGAGATGACTAATGAAATATTGAAGAAAGCTTAGCCACTTGAAGTGTCTTCCTCTCTCTCTCTAGCTCTCTCTCTCTAAAGGGGGCGGCCCCCTCTCTCTCCAAATTTCGCCCCTCTCTCTCTCTGCCTTCTCCTTGCCACCTCATCTGCCACATCAGCCTCCCACCCCTCCATCTTCCCAAGAGCCATAACTCCCCTTTAATATCTCCACACCCCAAGCAACCCTTCCCATTCCCCATACACCCTTTCATATTCACAAGGGAGACTCCCTTCTCCTAGGCCCCCCTTCCCATCCCCAAAGCAACCCCTTCCCATCCCCAAGGCTTTCATTACCTCTCCATTAACCCACCACACCAATTCCAAAGGAAACCCTCCCCACTCCCAAGCCCATTTGCGCACCCCTCCACCTCCATACTCCCTCCCCACTAGGTCTGCCCCCACCTCCTCCTTCCCTCTCACACCCTGCTACCCCCATCTCCCTCCATCGGTCCTCACCTCTCTAGACTCCACCCCTCCATCAGCAACTACAACCCCCTCCTAAACCCACTAAACCTTCCACCCAAGACCCCTCTACAATCACCAAAGAGTGTTCTGCCCCCCTGTTTCGCTGCCAGCAGATGAAGCCCCACTTGCAGAGAATGATCCGGTGCTGTCCAACGTCATCTCGAAGTGCACCATATATCTCCGTAAAGGTCTGCGAGTCTTCTTCGCAAGCGAGGTGGAATCGTCTCATTCCGACTTCGCTACAGTTCGTGGTGACCATTCTCATCCGACTGCGCAACCAGGACCAGAACCTGGACCAGAGCTACAGTGGAGAAGCTACCACGGCAACACCCCTCAACTTCTGAAGGCGCCACTTGGCCGAGAGCTTCTCCCACAAGGCACCCACCTTCACCAACAAGCGGCGTCCTGTTCGGCATCAGGAAGAGCAGTTTCTAATTTTTATCCCCCGGGTGCGCAGATTGTCCGTCCAGGTCCTGCCCTGACACCTCCTCACTCCACGGACTCCTCCTCACCGCCCTGACATCATCTGGTGCTGTGCTTGGTTGCTGCTTCAAGAAGACTCACCCACGGACGTCCTTGACTTGGTCCTGCCTCATTCGGACTTCGGGAGCGGCCGTAGCACCTTTGACAAGTGGCTGCAACACTCTGGTCCGGCCAGAACCCGAACGCTGAGTACCTGCTCCAGGGTCCACCCCGGCCAGTGGCGATGCGGGGATCGCCCACCAAAATTTATCAGCGTACCTGGGTCAGTCGGTGACGATTCGGCACCAGTTTCAGCGACTTCCGAGCTCGGGGGAGTACACAGCGACGACTGTACCGCCCCTCTATCCTGCGGTTCCAGATTTGGGAAGATTCGGCGGAGCACTCCATCGGCGCGACTCGAGCTTACCACCCCTCCCCGCCTGGCTGGCTTAATGCTCCTCCCTGTGCGGAGGTAGTGTTTGAATTGTAATACAGATATCTCCACCCAAAGTCCACCCTCCTGTGTGAGGTGTAGTGATTGTATAGTTTAAACAGGGTTCAAGCTTCATCGGCGCAGTGTGCGGAGAACCCACACTTCCCCGCTCGCCCTCGTCTCCGAACGGGGTTGGTTTCAACAAACCAACCAGGGTAAGCCCTGACTTTTGCTTCATTATTAGTGCTTGTTCATTTAATATCCGTGGACGTTGCTCTGTTGAGCAAGAGAGAGAGCGCCCGACCCCGCGTGTTCCACTCATGAGCGGTCACCGTGGGCAGTGAGAGAGAAGGACCTAGTGCCCCAATTGGCACCCGGCCAGCCCCTTAAGTGTGGGCCTCGTACCTTCGGGGGGAAACCCTAGCCCTGCTGGCACTCTACCAGCAAGGGCCTTGATCCATCATCTCCCCTTGGCATCATCAAGTCACCCGGGCTCGTGTGTGTGCGACGGCGATTCGACCCAATCTAGTACTTTAAATGCTTTGTGCTTGTGCTTGCGGAATATGTCCAAGGACCCGTGTCCATTTTGCTGCATACCCCTTGGTCGTGTCACATCAAATGGTATCAGAGCAAGTTCAGAACTTGTCTCTCTACAAGTTGGTCCTAGGGTGCATTCACATTTAGAGTCATCATTGGGCCACCCAGTGCATCATCATGTATACTCCCCATTGGTTAAGTCCCCCCAACATGGCCTTCCACAAGAGTCCGGTTGACCCTCTCCTCATGGACATCATCCTATAAGGGGACCTTAGTTTTGACGGATCTAGTCCTAATGCCTACCTAAAGTGGGAAGCTACCATGGATAAACACTTTGATAGGACTAGGGTCTATGGACACGCTAGAGTCCGCAGGGCCACAGGGCGGCTTCGGGGACAAGCCAAGAAGGAGTGGGAACGCATAGTGAGCTTAAGAAGGATTTGGAGATAAGAACCCATAGAATCATGGAAAGAGATGAAGATTGAGCTTAGGAAGATCTATGCTCCCCGACCTTCCCACTCCTACCTTGAGAACCATAACCCGAGGAGCACTCCCACTTCCCCTTTCTCTCCCAGGCAACTCCAACCTCAGATTGAGGCAAAAGGGAACCACGGCCCTAGAGCTTGGTCACCTCGGGATGAGTTTGATAGGAAAAGGTTAGACTATGATCCCTATTATGACTATGAGAGGCCCCAACATTACGGGCATAGGAGTATCCCATTTCGGCCCATTAATCTTCATCCCACCCCTCCTTCTACAAGAGTCACCCCTAGTCAAAACATGCCCCGGCAAGAAGGGGGTTCCAATGGACCAAGTGTGGGTGAGACCACTCAGGGAAGTAGACAACAATGCTCTAAGTGTAGAGGCTTTGGACACTTCATCCATCAATGCCCTTCACGAGAGATGTCCAACACCCTAACTGAAGAAATACTTACCCCTATCCAAAGGGAACTGGAGAATGTGATTGAAATCCATGAGGCTCCCCTAGATTGGGAGGAAGAATATGAAGCCCAATGCCAAGGGTTGGGTCAAGAAGGCTCATCTTTATCCAAAGAGACCACAACGAGCCTAACTAGGAACATCCTCCCCCTAGAGTTGCTAGATGACCAACCAAGACATCCTCCTCTACATCATACACCCCCTACGGAAAATCATTACCCAAATGTGCCCACCCTACCATTCCACACAACCTATCATTCATTTTGCTTTGTAGGAGCCATGAGGGACTTGATTAAAGGCATACTAAGGCAAATAGAGGTGACAAACATGCTGGCCTTAGGAGTGAGTAATACGGGGTACCTTAGTTTCTCACACCCCTCTATCAGGTCCATCATCTCCATTTACACTAAGGGTCCTTGCATGAGTGAGCTCGTATTGTTTCTACCCGAGCCCGATAAGTTTTACACCACCCCCCTACCACAAGAAAAGGGCACTCAACCTAGGGAATCCACTTTGGTACTTACCCCATTAGGAGACGAGTGCCTAGCCCACACTAGGGAGTGTATGCTTTGGAGTGCTCCAGGTCTAAGATGGGAAGAAGCCTCAATCCCCTCAACCCAAGTCCTCCTAGATCCACATGATCCCTTCCCACTAGCCCTTCTTTGCCAACCCACCTCCTTACCCTCCTACATCTTTCCCTACCCCTCGTCCCTTTGCAAGGAACATTACGATAGGTCCCACCAGGTTCATGATTCCCACTTCCCTATGTGTACTAGGGACCCTAGGACGACAACTTGGATTAAAGCCCACCTCCACATCACCCACCCCTTAACCCATCTCGAACCTTTTTGCCACTTCCTATGGGCTTCCGAGTACTCATCACTCACCACCCACTCCCTCCTACCCTCACCCACCATGTCGAACCTAACCCACCCATTCCAAAACTTAGCCCACACTATGAGAGACATGACCATGGGTGACATCCACCTAGGAAATGAGGAATTGACCCATCCCAAGATGTCCACTTTCTTGGGCCCCTTCCACCCCCATGAATGGAAACCCCCAAATCAACCCCCACCTAAAGATGGGACCATCTTGATAGGAATGCATGTGTCACAACATTTTGCATCATGTGGTAAGGCTAGTCACGTCCTTTGTGTCACATACACACTAGGTCAATTACACGACAGGTTTACATTTGGACAAGCTGGTCCTCCCCCACTCTTCATCCATCTCATGCATGATAGGGCCACTTGTGGCTGCCCCGGTCCACCTAAGTGCATCAAGGTCCACATGGCTTCTAAGCATGATAGGTCAATTCATGGATGCCCTGGTCCTCCTAGGTCTGTCCAGACCAATCTAACACTTCATAGAACTGCATTTTGTTGTCCGGGCCCTCCCTTCATCTCTAGGGGATCGTCATTCATCATACTGCATGGCACCATCCGCAAACACATCAACAAAAGCAATGAGGTGTATAAGAAATCGGCCGATTCCCACCGACGCCACCAGGAATTTCGTATAGGTGACTTTATGATGGTGAGAATTGAGAGACTTTTCCCTGGGAATGTCTCCAAACTGAGGTCACATGGATCAGGTCCCTTCCAGGTTCTGAGGCAGATCAGCACAAATGCTTACGTGTTGGACCTCCCCGAGGAGTACGGAGTAAGTCCCACATTCAACGTGGCTGACTTGGTGCCATATAGGGGTCCTACGGTGACACCTAGTGAGGAAATTGAGCTTGCTCCACCCCTTGAGAGAGCCACCACCCATGAGAGAGTTCCACCTTCCCAGAGGGGCCAACGTGAGCAATTGGAGCGGATATTGTATGAACAGGTCAATGTCATCTGGAGCAAAGGGTATGGGCACTACCTCGCTTGGTGAAAGGACCAGCTACCTTTGGTGGACTTGAGGGTAACACCGCCGTGGCTTCCTCCGCATACGATGGATCTTTACTTGACAGAGTCGAGTTCTCTGCACCCCGGGAGTATGATGGGGACATCGCTTACCACTTCCCATTTCTCCAAGGGTCCAGATGCTCGCCATTATGTTCATCTTGATTTTCTAAGTCTAGCTATGTAATTTTCATATCTTTCTTGAGTCATTTTGATGTAATTTCCCCTTTGTTTGAGTCAGGTCCCTAGGTTATTATGTTATGTGTCTAATTTCATGTTCATCATGTTGGGATTGAGTGGCTTCTAGGCCCATTTAGATGGGCCTGGCCCAGGGGCGCCCTTTTCCCTTTCCCCAGCTCTTTTGGTTATCTGTTATTAGTTCTTTTCTCAGGGACTTTTTATAAAAGTTGGGACTCCTATAAATAGGACCTCAACCCCACTTGAGATGACTAATGAAATATTGAAGAAAGCTTAGCCACTTGAAGTGTCTTCCTCTCTCTCTCTAGCTCTCTCTCTAGCTCTCTCTCTCTCTAAAGGGGGCGGCCCCCTCTCTCTCTCTTCTCCCTCTCTCTCCAAATTTCACCCCTCTCTCTCTCTCCCTTCTCCTTGCCACCTCATCTGCCACATCAGTCTCCCACCCCTTCATCTTCCCAAGAGCCATAACTCCCCTTTAATATCTCCACACCCCAAGCAACCCCTTCCATTCCCCATACACCCTTTCATATTCCCAAGGGAGACTCCCTTCTCCTAGGCACCCCTTCCCATCCCCAAAGCAACCCCTTCCCATCCCAAAGGCTTTCATTACCTCTCCATTAACCCACCACACCAATTCCAAAGGAAACCCTCCCCACTCCCAAGCCCATTTGCGCACCCCTCCACCTCCATACTCCCTCCCCACTAGGTCCGCCCCCACCGCCTCCTTCCATCTCACACCCTGCTACCCCCATCTCCCTCCATCGGCCCTCACCTCTCTAGACTCCACCCCTCCATCAGAAACTACAACCCCCTCCCAAACCCACTAAACCTTCCACCCAAGACCCCTCCACAATCACCAAAGAGCGTTCTGCCCCCCCTGGTTCGCTGCCAGCAGACGAAGCCCCACTTGCAGAGACTGCTCCGGTGCTGTCCGACGTCATCTCGAAGTGCACCATATATCGCCGGAAAGGTCTGCGAGTCTTCTTCGCAAGCGAGGTGGAATCGTCTCATTCCGACTTCGCTACAGTTCGTGGTGACCATTCTCGTCCGACTGCGCAACCAGGACCAGAACGTGGACCAGAGCTGCAGTGCAGAAGCTACCACGGCCACACCCCTCAACTTATGAAGGCGCCACTTGGCCGAGAGCTTCTCCCACAAGGCACCCACCTTCACCAACAAGAGGCATCCCGTTCGGCATCAGGAAGAGCAGTTTCCAATTTTTATCCCCCGGGTGCGCAGATTGTCCATCCAGGTCCTGCCCTGACACCTCCTCACTCCACGGACTCCTCCTCACCGCCCCAACATCCTCTGGTGCTGTGCTTTCTTGCTGCTTCAAGAAGACTCACCCACGGACGTCCTCCACTTGGTCCTGCCTCATTCTTACTTTGGGAGCGGCCGTAGCACCTTCGACAAGCAGCTGCAACACTCTGGTCTGGCCAGAACCAGAACGCTGAGTACCTGCTCGGGGGTCCACCCCGGCCAGTGGCGATGTGGGGATTGCCCACCAAAATTCATCAGCGTACCTGGGTCAGTCGGTGATGATTCGGCACCAGTTTCAGCGACTTCCGAGCTCGGGGGAGTACACAGCGGTGACTGCACCGCCCCTCTGTCCTGCGGTTCCAGATTTGGGAAGATTCGGCGGAGCACTCCATCGGCACGACTCGAGCTTACCACCCCTCCCCGCCTGGCTGGCTTAACGCCCCTCCCTGTGCGGAGGTAGTGTTTGAATTGTAATACAGATATCCCCACCCCAAGTCCACCCTCCTGTGTGAGGTGTAGTGATTGTATAGTTTAAACAGGGTTCAAGCTTCATCGGCGCAGTGTGCGGGGAACCCACACTTCCCCGCTCGCCCTCGTCTCCGAACGGGGTTGGTTTCTTCAAACCAACCAGGGTAAGCCCTGACTTTTGCTTCATTATTAGTGCTTGTTCATTTAATATCCGTGGACGTTGCTCCGTTGAGCAAGAGAGAGAGCGCCCGACCCCGCGTGTTCCACTCATGAGCGGTCACCGTGGGTAGTGAGAGAGAAGGACCTAGTGCCCTAATTGGCACCCGGCCAGCCCCTTAAGTGTGGGCCTCGTACCTTCGGGAGGGCAACCCTAGCCCTGCTGGCACTCTACCAGCAATGGCCTTGATCCATCATCTCCCCTTGGCATCATCAAGTCACCCGGGCTCGTGTGTGTGCGACGGCAATTCGGCCCAATCTAGTACTTTAAATGCTTTGTGCTTGTGCTTGCGGAATAGGTCCAAGGACCCGTGTCCATTTTGCTGCATACCCCTTGGTCGTGTCACATCAGAACCATTACATCCCACGCCCTTGGCGTGCTGGCCGCCCATGGAATTGGGCATCCCAGGCCCTTTGGGGGTCCATCCTAAGCTTGACAAACCACCGGAAGAAAAAGGTCCAACCTTGGACCCTCACCACTATCGCCGGTCCACCTACGGACCCGGATGTGCGCGATGCGGGTCAACCCGCTTAGGTGAGTCTGCCATTCGGTTCGGTTGCTTGCGAATCTAGGTATGAGGGGTCATGTCACATCAATTTGGTATCAGAGCAAGTTCACAACTTGTCTCTCTACAAGTTGGTCCTAGGGTGCATTCACATTTAGAGTCATCATCGGGCCACCCAGTGCATCATCATGTATACCCCTCTTTGGTTAACTCCCAACAACTCGGCCCTCCACAAGGGTTCGATTGACCCCCTCCTCTTGGAAATCATTGTCAATGGGGACATTAGTTTTGACAGATCTAGTCCTAATGCCTACCTAAAGTGGGAGGCTACCATGGATAAAAACTTTGATAGGACTATGGTCTATGGACACGCTAGAGTCCGCATGGCCAAGGGGCGGCTTCGGGGACAAGCCAAGAAGGAGTGGGAACGCATAGTGGGCTTAAGAAGGGTTTGGAGGCAAGAACCCATAGGCTCGTGGGAAGAGTTGAAGATTGAGCTTAGGAAGATCTACGCTCCCCAACCTTCCCACTCCTACCTTGAGAACCATAACCCGAGGAGCACTCTCACTCCTCTTCTCTCTCCCAGTCAACCCAAGACCTCCCTTCAGGCCCAAACTCCACCACCCCAAATAATTCCAACCCCGATCACCACCACAAACTCTCCCCAAATCCAAGAGCGACCCACTTCCATCCCTACACAACCGGCCGATCCCAAAGGCAAAAGACCCCTAACTGAGCCGGTTCCCCCCTTGAGGGCCACCAAACTCGAACCCAAAGTCACTCACCCAACCCTCACCATTCAGACCCGAGTGGACCCCGAGTCCACCCATCCACCTAGGTTCATGATGGCCACCACATCCCAACCTAAACCCCCTTCTCCAAACCACACTACTCAAGCCCCTTTGGTCCCCGCCTCCACCCCGCCATCTTCCCCCATAAGGGACACACCTCCCAAGACCAACCAACCCAATCCTCCTCAAACCACCCATCTTCCACTACGAACCCCAATCCTACCCCAACTTAGGCCTCCGCTACTTCCTCTCCCAAATCCAAACCACGTCCGACCTTGCTCACCTCCCCAGGTGCGCCATGCTCCGGCTATCACCAAACCACCCACCATAGATCACCCTATCCCAGTAGCAGAAGTGGCCCACACACTCGGCCACGTGGGGACAAGCGCCCCTCTAAACCTTATCCCCACCATGGAGACCACCCATGTCCAAGATGAAAGAGAAGCCTCGCACAGTGGTCTTCACCCTACACCACCCTCCCTAGTTGGGGCCGAGTTTATCTTAGGAGAACCTCTGGTTATTTGGTTAAGGGAGAGCCCGATAAGAGAGATCACGGCCCATGTTTGCCCACCCATGGAGCTACACCTCCCGATAATACCCTTCTCCTCCTATCGCACCACCATCCAATCATCCTACCAAGTGGAAACATTAGGGGATCTTCTTAAGGGCTTACACCTCCCGATAATACCCTTCTCCTCCTATTGCACCACCATCCAATCATCCTACCAAGTGGAAACATTAGGGGATCTTCTTAAGGGCTTAGCTTGGCAAATGAAGTTAACCGGCATGTTAACCACAGTGGCCAACCAACCTAGGAGCTTTGACCTCCTACACCTATGTGTCAGGTCCATCTCCTCGATTTGCACCGTTAGTTGCTACACTAGCGACCTCCTATTATTCCTCCCCACACCTGATGAGCCCGACCTTATCCTCGAATTAGAGTTCCTCATATCGGGTAAAAAGTGAAGCCATCCCCTCATGGCCGTCCCACCTACCAATAACTTCGGCCCAATTATGTCATTAGAGGAGGAAGACCCACCACTATATTGTAAGGACCTTGAGGTTGATAGGATGGATTTAGAGCTCCTTTTCCCTAGGTGCACTTTTGATCATCCCTTTGATCCCAACCTATGAAAGCCTAGATACCCTTGTGACCCACCCACCTCACTTACCACCCACCTTTTCCCACCCTCACCCACTATGTTGGACCAAGCCCATCTCTCCCAAGAATCAGATTACACCATGGGAGCCATGACTTTGGGCAATATACACTTAGGGATCGAGGAAGTGTCCCACTTCATGATATCCACCTTCCTAGACCCCTTTGACCCATTCCAATGGAAGTCCAAAAGCCCACACATAGGAGACATCTTTAGTACAAAAGTGCATAAGTCTTGGCGTACAACACCACTTGGCATGATTCCTAAGTCGGGTCCACTCGTTCATATCACCCACATGTCAAGTAGGATGCATGATTGGTTCATATTCGGGTGTATCGGCCCTCCCTCATTTAACATTGGCCATACACATGTCAAAAGCATCTACGGATGTCAGGGTCCCCCGATATTTATCACCACTTTACATGATAGGTACACCTATGGGTGCCCTGGCCCACCTAGGCCGACCAAAGTCTACACGGCATCACTGCATGATAGGTCTACATATGGTTGTCCCGGTCCCCCTTTGCATACCACACACTTCCCACCCGCACCGCACCGTAGCTCATGGCATACTCATTCAAGCAAGCATCTAGCAACGGGTGGTGAGGTTCACAAAGAGCGGGCAAAGACTCGCGAGCGCCACTTGGAATTCCAAATAGGCAACCTATCGATGGTGGCATTGGAGTGGCTCTACCCTAGAGTCACCTCCAACTTGAGGGCACGAGGACTTGGACCCTGCCAAGTTCCGAGTGACTTTGGCAACCCGGCTTACGGGTGGGACTTACTAATGGGTTTTAGGATACACCCCACTTGCGGCATGGCGGATCTGGCACCCTATATGGGCACCGCGGTGGAACCCAGTGAGCACCTTGAGCCTACCCCCACCTTTGTGAGTGATACCCTCGGAGAGCCTCCATATATCAGCCTGAGAGTCCGACGTGTGCATACAGAGGCAATACTAGGCAAGCAGGGTACCATCGCCAGCAAGAGGGTGTGCCTGGCCCAACTTGAGAGGATGAAGAGCCGTCCCCTGGCTGAGAACGTGAGGTTGAGTTTCGGGGTCATGGCTCGCCCGGAGCTGCAATGGAGGACCTTTTCCCCGGTGGACCCATACTCTACGGAGTCGAGTTCTTCGCACCCCGGGGGTATGATGGGGACATCTCCGACCACTCTACATTTTTCGAGTCTCGTTGCTCGCCAGCTGTGCTTCATCTTGTTTGCCACATTTTTATTAGTCTTGGCATGTAATTTTTATATTTTATTTGAGTCATAAACCATATAATTTTCCTTTTATTTGAGTCCAGTACCTAGGTATAAGAGTTATTACCCTAAGTCAAGTGTCAATAGATTGTCTAGTTTGGTTATTGGGCCCAATTAGATGGGCTAGGCCCAGGGGGGCCCCCACCCCCTTGGTTTCTTGTTAGTAGTCCAAAAGTCATGGACTGATGTTAAATTATGGGAATCCTATAAATAGGACCCCACTCCCACCATTTGGAACTAATGAATTGTTGAATGAAAGTTTGAAATCCACCAAAATTGTGTGAGATTCTCTCTCTCTCTAGGGGCGACCCCCCTCTCTCTCTCTAAAAGGGGCGACCCCCCCTCTCTCTCTAGGGTGCATTTCTGTCCCTCTCTCCTCTCCCCTTACCATCTCAGCTCCACCTCAACCTCTCTCCTCTTGCAACATCACTACCACTTGCCACCTCACCTAGCCACATCACCCTTCTCCTTTCATATCCCCACACCCCATTACTACCCCATTAACTCCACCACAATCCCCAAGAATCATCTCCTTCTCCCAAGGGAGAATCCCATCTCCCCAAGCACCCTTCCACCTTCCCATACAACCCTTCCCCTTCTCAACACACCCTTTCCTGTCCCCTAGGCCTGCATTAATCCCTCTCCATTAAGGAGATTTCAAACCAGCTCCCTCCCCCATGCCAACCTGCGCCCTCTCTCTCTCCCCATCTTCCCCCACCCCTAGCTGCGACCCCAGCACCCCCACACCCCTCCATCACCCCTAGACCCCTCCAACAATCTCCCACAAGCTCCATCCCCCCATCCCCCTGCCATCTGGTCGCCCCCTCCCCATCACCACAACTACCATACTCACCCTGCAGTCTTCAGTTCGTAGGCAGCAGACTTGGCGCCTGTTGCAGAGGCTGTCATCTCATCACCTCTGTTCATCTGGTGGTGTATCCTATATTTCCAGAAAGCTCTTCTAGTCGGGTTCGCAGGCGAGGTGATCTCGCTCCGATCCGAGTTCGGAGCTGCCCGAGAGAGATGTTCTTGACCGACTGCGCAGAACCAGCCCGGCCTGCAACCAGAAGCGACTTCCAGAAGCTGCTGCGACCACACCCCAACTCTCCTTGCCACGCCACTTGACCGGGGCGAAGCTCTACCAGTCGCCTGTCCAACGCAGCCAGCGGGGCATCGTTCGGAGGCCGGAGCATCCCGTTCCAAATTTTCTACCTTAGGGACGTAGGTCAGGTTAGCTAGAATCAGTCCTGACCTCTCCCCACTCTTCGGGCTGTAACTCTCGACCCCGACCTCCTCTGGTGCTGTTCTTCATTGCTGATCAAAGAAGACTTGACCACGCCCTTGTCCGTCCTGGTCCCGTGTCATTCGGATCACGGGAGCATTCGTTGGGACTTCATCATCTTACTATAGTATCCGGGAACCAGTCTGAGCTATAACAAAATAGAACCGGTCCAGTGCCTGCCCCAGCCGTCAGCGACGACACGAACCCACTAGAAAATTCAGCAGCCCTCCCGGCTTAGTCAGTGAAGATTCAGTGCTGGTTTCAACAAATTCCAAGTTCGGGAGAACCCGTGGCAACGCTAACAGCGAGTACCTGTCTGGCAGTTTCAAAAGCGGGCAGAATCGGCGAAGTCCTCTTTCGGCGACTCCTTTAGCTCTCCGTCCGATCTTGCCTGGCCGACTGACCGCCCCTCCCTGTATGGAGGTAGTTTTGGTTGTAATTAATCATCCCCACTGCTAGTCCACCCCCTCTGTGAGGGCGTAGTGCATGTACTAGCAGGTCTTCGGCTGAAGCTTCATCGGCGCAGCGTGCGAGTAAGCCCATGCTTCCTCGCTCGCCCTCGTCTCCGGCCGGGATCGGCGTCTTCACGCCAATCAGGTGAGCTCCGGGTTGCACTTCTCTGCTGGAGTCACTTTGCTTGTTTAGTATCGCATCTTAGTGCCGTCGGTCGGTGAGTGAGTGCCCAATCCCGAATTCGCTAATATTTGAGTGACTACCGCGGGCGAGTTGCGAGAGAACCATTACATCCCAGGCCCTTTGGGGGTCCATCCTAAGCTTGACAAACCACCGGAATAGAATGGTCCAACCTCGGACCCTCACCACTATCGCCGGTCCACCTACGGACCCGGGTGTGCGCGACGTGGGTGAACCCGCTTAGGTGAGTACGCCGTTCGGTTCAGTTGCTTGCGAATCTAGGTCTGAGGGGTCGTGTCACATCACTGAAGCTAGTCGAACAAGTCATCAATCCGCGGTAACAGATACTTATTCTTAATAGTCACCTCATTCAGCTATCGGTAGTCAATGCACAATCGCAAGCTACCGTCCTTCTTCTTAACGAACAACACGAGTGCACCCCAAGGGGAAAAGCTAGGACGAATGTACCCCTTGGCTAACAACTCCTGTAACTACGCCCTCAACTTCCTCAACTCAGCGGGGGCCATACGGTAGGGAGCATTCGCCAAAGGTCCCGTACTAAGCACAATCTCGATCACGAAATCAATCTCCCGCTGGGGAGGCAATCCAGGTAAGTCCTCCAAAAAAATATCGAGAAACTCGTACACCACCGGGATGTCCTCGACATCCGGCTCCATCCGGTCTGCCACAACCACGAAGGTGAGAAAACCCTGACAACTCGCGTCAAGCAAACGACGAGCTCGAATCGCAGAAATAAGAAAGCGGGAAGAGGAAGACCTGATACCTTGGAAATAGAAGGTGGGTCCACGAAGTCGCCAAAAATAAACCCTCTTCGAGCCACAATCCACCAAAGCATGATGTGCCTCGAGCTAATCCATGCCCAAAATCACATCGAAGTCCTGAAGCGGCAACGCATAGAGCCTGGCCGACAAACTCCGCCCTTCGACCCATACAGGAACCTCATCAAAACGATATGGAGTGATCATAAAATCACCCGAAGGCAACTGATGTGACACCACCTTGGGGTGATAGTCACAAGACCAATGCTTCCTCGGACCTAAGTATGCAAGCACAACCACAAGGCTAAGAAGCCTACGTAAGCGGACCTTCGTATGGCACACACACTCAACCCGGGGGTAACTCGGGGATGCTGAGTCGAGGAAGTGGGACAAGACCCTTGCTGGTAGAAGGCCAGCAACATCCAAGGTAAACCTCCCCTTGGGAAACGGATATCCAACTCAATGAGCCGGCAATGGCCAAAGGGCGCGGGTCACTCACTCACACCGACGGTGGTCGCACAAAGATGGTGGAGCCTTAGGATCGGGCGCTCTCTCCCTAACCGACGGCGTAATTAGAGAATATTAGATGAACAAGGATAAATGAGAGCAAGGGACGTGTTCTCACCTAGCCGGTTTGAAGAAACCGACTCTGGTCGGAGAAGGGGGCAAACGGGGAGGCGAGGGGAGCACCCGCACGCCGCGTCGATGAAGCTTCAAACCTGCGAGTGTAATTATTACATGAACTACCCCCATGTAAGGGGGGGAATCTTGGGGTGGGGATTATGTGGTTACAACCAAAACTACCTCCACGCAGGGAGGGGCCTTCAGCCGGCCAAGCGGGGAGGGGAGAAACGGGGGAAAGAACGCCGAATGAAGACCGAGATCAGTTCTGCCTGCTCTCTGTGAGTGCTGACAGACAGTTGAAGAAGTTGTTTATGTGACTACTCCCGAATTTTTCTGATGACAGGACCAGTGGGGAATTCTTTGTAACTAGAGCAGGATGATGTCAGAATTTTCTTGATTTCTGTGGTCGTCGGTTCTAGTCGGGGCAGAGGGTTGAACAGGGAAGCAGGTTGCTGTTCTTGACTATCGCAGAACCTCAGTAGCTGAATGATAAGGGTACCACGGGAGCTTCAGAACTCCAATTTGAGCATGGCTGCAACCGATAGATTTGTTGTCAAGTCCTCTTCGAAACGAAAGCAATGGGGATGCCAGATGATGTCGGAGTTGTCCGGTAGAACTCGAAGAAGGAGGAGAGGTCGGAGCAGACTGAAAAGAAACAGAACCAAGCACCTGGAGAAAGAAATTGATAACTCTTGATTCCGACCGTCAATCAGAGCTTTGCTTCTTGATCCTAGAAGTCAACAGGTCTAGGAAGAAGTTTGTAGAAGAACTCTCACCCAGATTCACGCTAGAATTGTCGTGGAAGAGCTTCCACTCAGGTTCTGGTCCTCTGCCTGAGAAGTCTTGCGCAGTTGTAGTAGATCGCCTCCTCCGAACAGCTCCGACCTTGGAAGCCGGCGGGACCACCACCGTTGGAAAGCCGACTCGAAGATGATTCCATCAATATAACACTTGCCACCTGGTTCGATGAGGAGACGATGGGACAGCCTCTGCAACCAACAGCTTCTTTGCTGCCTCTAAATAGTGAACTGCAGGTTGATGATGATGGGGGAAATGGGGTATATGGAAGGGGAAATGGGGTGAATAGGTGTGGGAGTGACCCCTAGTTGTGAGGGGGCCTGGGAGGGGGTGCTCTAAGGTGTGGGAGAGGAAGAATGGGGTCTGGAATGGGGTGCTTGCAGTTGGTGAGAGAGGAGCTGCAAATTTGGGCTTGGAGGGAGAAGGGGGAAGGTGAGGGGGGCACAAGTGGGTGGAGGGAATGTGAGTTTGAATTTCCTTTAATGTGGGGTGATCAATGGTGGTCTTGGGGATGGGAAGAGGTGCCTTGGGAAGGTGGAGGGATGCTTGGGGAAGGGGATGGGTAGTTGGGGGTTGGAGGGTGGGGTGTGGATTGGTGGAGGGTCTCTTGGGACTAGGGGGACGTAATGATGGCTTGTGGGAAGTTGTAGAGTATTTAATGGAGGTAGGTGGGAGGGTGGAGGTGGTTGGGAGGGGAGGAGAGAGAAAAAATTTGAAATTGGGTGTGGAGGAGAGAGAAAGGGGAGTGGAAGAGAGAGATTAAGAGAGGGATGGGTGGGATTCTCTCCCTAAGGCTTCTCACCTCACTAATGGATTCACTCCACAATAAATCTAAAAGTTAGAACTCACAAAATGGCAAATTTTCATTCATTGATTCATTCCTTCAAATGGGGGGAAATGGGGTCCTATATATAGGCAACCCACATTTTATAAAAAGCCCTCGACACTTGACACATTGACAAATAACCAACAAGGTAAGGGCGCCCATGGGCCAAGTCCACTGGGTTGGGCCAAATAGCAAACTAAACAACCTAATGACACTCAAAATTAGGGAAATAAACCAAAGACCTAGATACATGACTCTAATAAAAGGGAAATTACAACGATATGACTAAATAAAAATAAAGAAATACAACATAGGACTCATAATAAATGGCTAAACCATGACGTACGCCTTCGGGGTGACGAGACGGGCTGAGAGTGCCGGACGGATGGTGATGACCCCATCATACTCCCGGGGTGCGGAGAACTCGACTCCGTCGAGTAAGAGTCCTTCCCTCTTCGGAAAGGTGCAGAAGTGGTACCGCTCACATGTCTTCCGAAAGAAGCCGATTCTTCCACCTAGCGAGGTAGTGCCCGTACACCTTGCTCCGAGTGATGATTTCCTGTTCATCCAATATTCTCTCAAGTTGCTTACGTCGGGCTTCTCTGGGCTGACGGTGCTCTCATGGGGAGGGGTGGGTGCTCTCTCAAGGGGGGAAGGGGGCTTGAAATCCTCACTTGGTGCCACCGTGGGTCCCTTGTGTGGCACAAGGCCTTCCACATTGAAACTGAAGTTAACTCCGTATCTCTCGAGGAGGCCTAACTTATGAGTAGTGGGGCTAGTGCACCTCAAAACCTGGAAGGGGCTAATCCCACAAAACCTCAATCCTGAGTTGTCTCTATGTGAGAGCCTCTCATTCCTCACCATCCCGAAATCACCCATTTGGATTTCTTGGTGACGCCATTGAGTCGGACTGCCTTTTGTAAATTTCATGGCTCTTGTTGATGTGCTTGCAAGGTTGTCATGCAATTTTGTGAATGCTGACCTTCTAGTGGTTATGGGTGGACCTGGACAACCATATGTATACCAGTCATGCCATGATGCCATATGGACCTTGATGAGTCTTAGTGGGTCGGGACAACAAAATGTGGCCCTATCAGGCATGGACTCTCTAACAAAGGTTGGAAGGCCAGGGCATCCATAGGTGATCCGGTCATGTATGGGGGTGACAAATACCGGGGGACCCGGACATCCAAGAATACACCTATCATGCTTAAGACTCATGATGAGTGAAGGTGGACCATTACATCCAAATTTGGACCACTCATGCTTTCTACTTGAAATGTGGGTGGTATGAATGAATGGACCCAACATAATGTTCTTACCAATTGGTGTAGTAAGCCTAGACACATGCATGTTTTTCCCAAAGGTGACTTCCATGTGTATAGGTGTGGGACAGCCTTTGAACTCTCATTGGAAAGGATCGAATGGATCTAAGAAGGTGGTCATCATGGGGTGGGTCACAACCTTATTATCTAGGGATATGTGGTCCAAGGTCATGACTCCCAAGGTGTAACCCGGGTCTAGGATGGGGTGGATTGGGTTAAACATGGTGGGTTGGGATAGGGAAAGGTGGGTGGTGAGTAAGGTGGGTGGATTATATGGGATTCTAGGCTCCCATAGGAAGGGATCAAAGGGGTCATGGGAAGGGCTACCTAGAGGGAGGGAGTCCATGTCCTTTAGAACCTCACATAGTGGCAAGTCATCCTCCTCTATTGGAATGATTGGGCCAGTGTATTGAGTGAATGGGTTGGCCAATGTTTTTGAGATCTCAATGGTAGCGGAGTGGATAGAGATGGGTTTTTCCACCATGGGGAGAAGTAAAAAGAGGTCACTAGTGTAGCAACCAATGGTGCAGATCGAGGTGATAGACCCATCACAAGGGTGGATGAGATTAAGGTTTGTTGGGTGGGCCGTCCCTAGGGTCAACAAGCAAGTCAACTCTAGCTGCCATTCTAGGCCTTTAAGGAGGTCATCAAAACCCTCAACTTCGTAGTAGGATTGGATTGTTGTGTGAGGGGTGTGGATGGGCACTAGATGGTGGTCTTGCTTCATGGGTAGATAGGTATGGGTCATGATTTCTCTAATCAAGCTCTCCCTAAGCCACCTTACAAGGGACTCTTCGAAGATGAATTCGGCCTTATCTAGAGGGGCTGGTGTAGGGTGAAGATACTCGTGCGAGGCTTCCTCTTCAATTTGGACATGGGTGCTCTCCATAGAGGGGATAGGTTCCAGAGGGGTATTGGTCTTCATGTGGCAAAGCAGGTGGACTATTTCTTCCAAAGCTAATGGAGTGGGAAGGTTCTTTGATGGTGGGGTGATGATGGCCGGATTATGGTGCACCCTGGGTGGTGAACAAGGGCGGGTTTCTCGCGGGCGGGAGAATACAAGGTTGTTGAATTTAAAGGTTCCCGAAAGGTGTGGCGGATGCACTAGGCAAGTAGGACGTGTTGGGTCGATGTTGGCATTCCTTTCATCTAACCATTTCTTACCTAGGATTATACATGGACCCGCTAATGTTCCCTCTTGACACCAAGCCCCATCCAAATACTTAGTCTTCCCAAACCATTTATGGAATTCAATAAAGACTGGGTCTCCATTGTGCATAATTTGTCCGATCTTACAAAGTGAGGTAATGATATCGGGGGACACCCAATTTTTAGATTCTAGGTCAATGAAATCAATTTCTACGGGCTCTCCATTAGGTAAGCATGCATGGGATATGATTGGGAGAGGGGCCATGTGACCCAAGACTCAATGTTAACAATGATGGGTTGACAATGCACGGTTCGGACAAGAATGCAAGCATGCCCTATTACTTGACTTGTAGAGACAAGTCAATGACTTGCTCTGATACCAATTTGATGTGACACCACCTTGGGGTGATAGTCACAAGACCAATGCTTCCTCGGACCTAAGTATGCAAGCACAACCACAAGGCTAAGAAGCCTACGTAAGCGGACCTTCGTATGGCGCACACACTCAACCCAGGGGTAACTTGGGGATGCCGAGTCGAGGAAGTGAGACAAGACCCTTGCTGGTAGAGGGCCAGTAACATCCAAGGTAAACCTCCCCTTAGGAAATGGATATCCAACTCAATGAGCCGGCAATGGCCAAAGGGCGCGGGTCACTCACTCACACCCACGGTGGTCGCACAAAGACGGTGGAGCCTTAGGATCAGGCGCTCTCTCCCTAACCAACGGTGCAATTGGAGAATATTAGATGAACAAGCATAAATGAGAGCAAGAGACGAGTTCTCACCTAGCCGGTTTGAAGAAACCGACTCCGGTCGGAGATGGGGGCGAGCGGGGAGGCAAGGGGAGCACCCGCACGCCGCGTCGATGAAGCTTCAAACCTGCGAGTGTAATTATTACATGAACTACCCCCATGCAAGGGGGGGAATCTTGGGGTGGGGATTATGTGGTTTCAACCAAAACTACCTCCACGCAGGGAGGGGCCTTCAGCCGGCCAAGCGGGGAGGGGAGAAACGGGGGAAAGAACGCCGAATGAAGACCGAGATCAGTTCTGCCTGCTCTCTGTGAGTGCTGATAGACAGTCGAGGAAGTGGTTTCTGTGACTGCTCCCGAATTTTTCTGATGACGGGACTACTGGGGAATTCTTGGTAACTAGAGCGGGATGATGTTTTTTTCTTGATTTCTGTGGTCGTCAGTTCTGGTCGGGGCAGAGGGTTGAACAGGGAAGCAGGTTGCTGTTCTTAACTATCGCAGAACCTCAGCAGCTGAATGATAAGGGTACCACGGGAGCTTCAGAACTCCAATTTGAGCATGGCTGGTACGGATGGATTCGTTGTCAAGTCCTCTTCGAAACGCAAGCAACGGGGATGCCAGATGATGTCAGAGTTGACCGGTAGAACTCGAACAAGGAGGAGAGGTCGGAGCAGACTGACAAGAAACAGAACCAAGCACCTGGAGGAAGAAATTGATAACTCTTGATTCCGGTCGTCAATAAGAGTTCCTCTTCTTGATCCTGAAAGTCGACAGGTCTAGGAAGAAGTTTGTAGAAGAATTCTCACCCAGATTCACGCTAGAATTGTCGTGGAAGAGCTTCCACTCAGGCTCTGGTCCTCTGCCTGAGAAGTCTTGCGCAGTCGTAGTAGATTTGTAGCAACCCTGATAAAATTTAAAAGGGATAAATAAATCAAAATAGATTAAAAGATTTAGTAAATAAATGAAAGAGCTTGGAATAAAAATAATTAAACCCTGATGAAAATAACGCCTCAGATATAGGCGCTACTTTACAATAAAACGCCTTCGCCTAAGGCGTGTTTTGAGAAAGGACGCCCACACGTCAAGGGGTCAAATTTCAAACGACCAAAATAAATAAAAAGGGCAAGTTAGTGTAACGTCCTTTAAGTGGACGCGTTTCAACAAGTAACGACGCTTGACAAGGCGTCAATTTAGATTCGACGCCCTTACTTAGGACGCTAATTCAGTTTGAGTTTCGTTCGACCCAGGAGTCTATCCAGAGTAAGTTGATAACTATGAGAAAGAGTTCGAATGTAGTAATAACTCTAATATGGAAGTATTACTTCCCATCAAACACTAACCTTATTAGGATTTCCAATATCTTATAAATAACCTACTGCTTGAACCGAGAACGCTATTTGGCGTTCGGAGTTTTCTAAGGTATGTGAAGAACAGCAGGTTCTTCTTCTTCCTTCTTCCTTATATTGTGTTCGATCAACGCACGAAGAACTAATGATTCTTCATACTCTTCTCTGCTTACAGGTTGAGAAGCTCCGGTGAAGGACTAGGTAACATTCTTCTGCTTTCTTCTCTGTTACGTACGATGAAGAAACTAAGGTATATAGTTTCTTTTTCTTTTATAGGATCTGCAGACGGTTGACAGGGAAGAATGGGGAATTCTTCGTCATCAACCAACATCTTCTGCATCTTCCCAAGCTCATCTGTTGCCAAGGGAAGCATATATCTTACTTGGCTATCAGTACGTCAGAAGACTCTCTTTATAAAAAGAGTATCGTTTTTTTCCCAGAACCTGCATCCGTTCATCTCCAGATCAACTATTAAGGTAGGTTTTCTCAAGCAACGTAGCCCAAACAAGTTAAATTCATAGTAACACATCATGCATGTCATGTATATAAGTTTCCTGATAGTTTCTATACGTTTCTGAAATATTTTTGCAAAAGACGCCCGTGACTAGGGCGCTACTTTAAAGAAACGACCTGAACCAGGTCATCAATTATAGATTTGACGCCCTGACCTGTAGGCATTAATCTCAGGAAAATCACATGTAATTAATAATTGATCCACGTTTAAAAATTCAATAGATATGAAATATCCAATCTAATATATATTGCATGACTCGACCTGTGAATTCTTGCTAATTTTCTGTCATGATCATGTCTCTTGTCTCTTGGAATTCTATTTTCTGAAATATTGTAAAACGCTCAAATACACGACCCTGTATAGGTCGTCTCTCACTTGACTAACGCCCCTGTTCAGGGCGTGAATTGAAAAGTAACGCCCCTGTACAGGGCGTGTTTTTGATAAATTACTGAAAATATATATTCTGAAAAAAATAGAAGTAAAGAATGCACAACCACTGTATACGTCGTCAACTTGTAAATAAATGCCCCTTTACCAGGGCGCGTTTTTGGTAAAATACTGAAATATTGAAATCTTGCAAAAATGTAAAATAGATAAACACCCTTACTGAAGGCGTTAATTACTTGAGTAGTGACTTTACTTAAGTCGTTATTTTCCTGTAAAAATATTTTTACCCTGTTTCTGATAACCGATGGTTTCAATATATCTATATATATATGTATATCGGCACTATATCTCCACTCCGTGAGTATAGTCTCACGTTTCATGATGTTTTATCGATCACCCTCAATTCTCATTGACATATAAGCTCTCCATTAGACATTCCGTTCTTTTGGACTAGCGAATTAGTCATGGAGACCTCCGTAAGACTCCTCGAGCCTTGGATTCCCTCAAGGCCGATTGAGCTGGTTGTACCCTAAAAACCCATTACACTATTGAATGCCATGTCAGTCTAAAGAAACATGGTATACCGGCCCTTATGATATGCAAAAAGTATATCATGAGAATTCTTAATGGGATGATGATATCATGCCATTTGTTGATGTTCTTGTAGACCTCAATTCTATAATAAGAATGAGGGTATCTTACCTTTGATGTACTATTCTTGTAGACCTCAATTCTATAATAAGAATGAGGGTATCTTACCTTTGATGTACTGTTCATGTGGACCTCAATTCTATATAAAGAATGTCCATACTTGTTTGTCATGGTACCCGAGTTAAGGGAACCTAATTCCACCTAGTTTCATCGTTCATCGTGATTGTACCGTTGTTATCGCCTATCTATGTCCAATATCGTATTTTTTTGGACTCCATTCTCTCAAAGTTATCATACGTGTCTACAAGCTTAAATTGTTGAAATTCCATATTGGCTATATATATATATACAAGAGTGGATGTCAAATATACATGATAAATGCCTGCGCATATAGGGCCCGATCTGGTCCTGGGAGGAGCACCTGAAAGTACTTGTGCCCATGGGAGTTGAATGATAAGGTATCTGGCATTATACCGAGTGCATGACTAGCTTGATTGGACATTCCACACAAATCTTGTACTTGACTCGTACATGACATGACATGAATTGCGTGACCCGAGAAAGGGTAATTACTTGCTTGCTTGATACATGATAGCCAAAGTTCTTGACATGACTTGCTAAAAAGTACTTGCTTGAATATCTTGTTATCTTTTCTTGAAAGCTCATGACTGGTTCATCTTGCTGTCTTATTGATAAATTCTCTCTCTATCTTGTCGTTTTATACGAGCATGCATAGCTACAGTACATACATGAAAGATGTAATTATTTAAACCCCTTGCTAGCGCTTGAGATATAATTTCCTACTGAGCGTTCGCTCACTCCGTGTGTTCCCTACTTTTCAGGTAATTCCGATGACGAGGGAAGTCAATCGGATGGGAATGGTCAAGAGTGAAAGAGATAGAACTTCTCCAAGTGTCATCTAGTCTTTTTCCTATTTTCTTGAGTCAATTATGTACTTCTCCTTTTTGTTTGAATAGAGTATTGGATTTGTAATAGTCTATCCATTATGAAGTAAAGGATTGGGTTATCTTTCTTTTTTTTGCGCATCTCTGTTTTGGTGTCGAATACACTACTACTCTGATTAACATGATTGATATAAACTCGTCGCGCATATCCGAGTATCTTCCGCGCTTGGGGCGTGACAGTTTTTGTGGTATAAGAGCCTAGGGTATTCAATTCCTAGGAAAATCCAAGTCCAAGGATATGTTTTAACCCTTTAACCAGTGAGATTGGGTAGAGCCAAGGGTTAAAGTTAACATAGAATGCTAGTCCTTAAGATACAAATCACGTATTAATCTAGTTATTATAATTGTAGGATAATGGCTGCCGAACGTGCTCAATGGCGCAACATGCAGCGTACACTGCAAGGCATGACTCAAGTGCTGCAACAAGTAACACTAGGAGGTGGACAACGAGCAGGAAGTCTCCACCAGACTTTCAAGAACATGAACCCGCCCAAGTTCACGGGTTCTACTGATCCAGATGACGCTGAACACTGGATTAGGGAAACAGAACGAATATTCCGTGTTATGCAATGCATAGATCAAGATAAGGTCTTATTAGCTACTTTTCAGTTGGAAAGGGATGCTAGATGCTGGTGGGAATCAATAGAGGCTACTATAAATCAAGATCAGGTTTCGTGGGAGGAATTCGTTGAACACTTCAACGTAAAATATTTCTCGGACCGAGTTCAGGAAAAGAAGGCTGTAGAATTTGCTGCATTAAAGCAACGATCTTTGTCAGTGGCCGAGTATGAGGCCCAATTCTCTAGATTGTGTCGATATGCTAAGCATCTAGTTAGCACCGAGAAAATGAAAGCTAGGATGTTTCTTAATGGGCTCAGGCCCCAAGCTATTACTCAACTAGCGCCGATGGACATTCAAGTCTACTCGGAGATAGTACGCCGAGCTCAACTATTAGAAGATGCCACGGAACTGTCTGATAGGATTCGTGGTAAGGATAAGAAGGAACAAGTTACAGGTTCGGGTTCCTTTAAACCCAACTTCAAGAAGAGGCCTAGCAATGGAGGTATTCCCTCGCAAGACCAAAATTTCAAGAAGACCAAGCCCTTCTCTATCACCACTACCTCTCCAAATCCAGTGTGCAAACATTGTGATAAAGCGGGTCATAGCGCAGAAGAATGCTGGAGGAAACTAGGAGCATGTCTCCGTTGTGGGAGTCGTGAGCATCGGATTCCCGATTGCCCATTACTTAACAATCAAGCCGATGTCGGGAAATGCCCAGTAACCAAGAATGCTCGTCTTCATGCAATCAAGGAGACCGAGCAAGAAGAAGAAGGCGGCTTAGTGGAAGGTACATTGAAAGTTTGTTCCAGGAATGCATATGTCTTAATTGATACTGGTGCATCGCATTCTATTGTTTCTAAGAAGTTTGCTGACCCATTACCCCTAGAACTGGAATGGATAAAGTTAGTTTTATCTACTCCTATGGATGATGAGACTAATATTACACATCATTACCAAAACTGCGAAGTATTGGTTCAGGGTAGAAATCTCCCTATTGATCTCATATGTTTAGATCTGAAAGAGTATGATGTTATACTAGGGGCAGATTGGTTATCCAAGTATCAGGCAACGGTTGATTGCCGCAATAGTAAGGTTACATTCAAGGAATTTCCAGAACTAATCTTGACTAGCCCCAAGGGTCGGAGCAGATCCCCTCTTATTTCAGCTCTCCGAGCTAGCAAGCTCATCAGGAAAGGATGTACATCTTTCCTTGCCTTTGTCACAGTTAAAGAAGCTAAGGAAGCTAAGCTAGAAGACATTCCAGTAGTACAAGAATTTCCGGACGTGTTTCCGGAAGATTTACCGGGATTACCCCCGCAAAAAGAAGTGGCCTTCACCATTGACTTAGTCCCTGGTGCTGGTCTGATTTCAAAGGCACCTTATAGGATGTCACCTGCTGAACTCAAGGAGTTAAAAGAATAATTGATGGAACTCATTAAGAAAGGATTCATTAGACTAAGTACTTCCCCATAGGGAGCGCCTGTATTATTTGTAAAGAAGAAAGACGGATCCATGAGGTTATGCGTCGACTATCGACAATTGAATCATCTCACTATCAAGAACAAGTATCCACTGCCGAGAATCGATGAATTGTTTGATCAAATTTCAGGATCCATGTACTTTTCTAAAATTGATCTTAGGTCCGGATATCACCAACTAAGAATCAAGGATGAGGATATTCATAAAACCGCATTCAGAAGCAGGTATGGCCATTATGAATTTGTTGTTATGCCTTTCGGACTAACGAATGCCCCTGCTGCCTTTATGCAGTTAATGAATAGTATATTCAGGCCTTATTTAGATCAATTCGTGGTGGTCTTTATTGATGATATATTGATTTATTCCAAGACCAAGGAAGAGCATAAGGAACATTTGAGGATTGCATTACAAATATTGAGGACAAACCAATTATATGTAAAAGTTAGCAAGTGTAAATTCTGGCTTGAAGAAGTGACTTTTCTCGGACATGTTATATCAAAGGATGGCTTGTCTGTAGACCCATCAAAGGTTGAAGCTGTAAGGAACTGGGAAAGACCGACCAATGCTAGCGAGATCCGAAGTTTCTTAGATCTTGCTGGCTATTACAGGCGATTCATCAAGGATTTCTCAAAAATCGCCGTGCCACTTACAAGGTTAACTCGCAAGGAGATCCGTTATGAATGGGATGAGGAATGTGAAAGAAGCTTCCAAACTCTCAAGGATCATCTTACTACAGCTCCTATCTTAGCATTGCCAATTGAAGGAGAAAAGTTCGAGGTATACACTGATGTGTCTGGCATTGGCCTCGGGTGTGTTCTAATGCAACAAGGGAAGGTTATAGCCTACTCTTCTCGTCAATTAAAGAAGCATGAAGAGAACTACCCCATCCATGACTTAGAATTGACCGCGGTAGTATTTGCACTCAAAATATGGAGACATTATCTTTATGGAGTACAGTTTACTGTATACTCCGATCACAAGAGTCTCAAATATCTTTTCTCACAGAAGGAACTAAATATGAGGTAAAGACGATGGCTGGAATATCTCAAGGACTTCGACTTCAATATACAATATCATCCCGGAAAGGGTAATCATGTAGCAGATGCCTTAGTCGAAAGCCGAGAGCATTGTTAGCCAATTGTCTGATTCAAGAATGGAAATTGCTGGAACAATTCTCTGAACTCAATATAAGCATGGACACGGACCCTAGATGTGTCACATTATCTCATATAAGCATACAGTCAGACCTATTAACTGAAATACAAGCACTTCAAGATAATGACCCAATATTAGTAGAAATCAAGGACAGATTAGAAGGATAATCGGATTTCCAATTAGCTTCTGATGGAAGATTAATGTTCAAGAATAGAACTTGTATACTGGACTGCCCAGAATTGAAAAAGAAGATCTAAGATGAAGCTCACAGATCAAGGTATACGATTCATCCTGGATCTACCAAAATGTACCAAGATGTAAAAAGAAATTTTTGGTGGCCCAACATGAAAAGGGAAATAGCAGACTACGTATCACGTTGTCTCACGTGCCAACAAGTCAAGGCGGAACACCAAAAGCCTGCTGGAAAACTACATCCTCTAGATATCCCTAAATGGAAGTGGGAGGATATTGGTATGGATTTCATCATGGGTTTATCTAAATCAAAAAGAGGACATGATGGAATATGGGTTATCATTGACCGATTGACTAAATCAGCGCATTTCTTGCCAATCAAGAGTCGATGATCAGTTGATGTCTTAGCTGCACTATACATCAAGGAAATAGTCAGATTACATGGTATTCCTGTTTCAATCGTGTCTGACAGAGACCCCCGTTTTACTTCTCATTTTTGGAAAGGACTACAACATTCGTTGGGAACGAGACTTAACTTTAGCACAGCCTTTCATCCTCAAACGGATGGTCAGACCGAGAGAACCAATCAAGTAGTCGAAGATATGCTAAGAGCATGCATTACTGATTTTGATGGAAACTGGCATGATCACTTGCCTCTGGTCGAATTTGCATACAATAATAGCTACCAGGCAAGTATACAACTGGCACCTTTTGAAGCCTTATACGGAAGGAGTTGTCGATCACCCTTATGCTGGGACGAGGTTGGAGAGAAACAACTGTTAGGTCCAGAACTGGTAAGGGACACTACCGAGAAGATACAATTGATCAGAGAAAGACTGCAAGTTGCTCAGTCTAGACAAAAGGCTTATGCTGACACAAGAAGAAGAGATCTTGAATTCCAAGTTGGAGATCATGTATTTCTCAAGATATCGCCTGGACGTGGAATACGAAGATTTGGTGTTAAGGGCAAGCTTACACCAAGATTTATCGGACCTTTTGAGATACTAGAAAGAGTTGGCGAGGTTGCTTATCGCATCGCATTGCCACCTCAACTGTCCGAAGTACATGATGTGTTCCACATATCTATGTTGAAGAAGTATGTACATGACCCATCACATATTATTGAGTATGGAGATCTAGTGATCCAGAAAGATCTCACATATGAGCAGAAGCCTATGAAGATCATAGATCAAGAAGTACGTACCCTAAGGAATAAGGTTATTCCCATGCTAAAAGTACAATGGAATAAGAATTCAGAACATGAAGCTACATGGGAGACCGAGGAATCTATGAGGAAACAATTTCCAGATTTATTTTAGAAGGTACATACTCCACACTCTCCAAATGTAAATATATGATATGGAATTTGGGGACCAAATTCTTTTTAAGTGGGGGAGGGTGTAGCAACCCTGATAAAATTTAAAAGGGATAAATAAATCAAAATAGATTAAAATATTTAGTAAATAAATGAAAGAGCTTGGAATAAAAATAATTAAACCCTGATGAAAATAACGCCTCAGATATAGGCGCTACTTTACAATAAAACGCCTTCGCCTAAGGCGTGTTTTGAGAAAGGATGCCCACACGTCAAGGCGTCAAATTTCAAACGACCAAAATAAATAAAAAGGGCAAGTTAGCGTAACGTCTTTTAAGTGGATGCGTTTCAACAAGTAACGACGCTTGACAAGGTGTCAATTTAAATTCGACGCCCTTACTTAGGACGCTAATTCAATTTGAGTTTCGTTCGACCCAGGAGTCTATCCAGGGTAAGTTGATAACTATGAGAAAGAGTTCGAATGTAGTAATAACTCTAATATGGAAGTATTACTTTCCATCGAACACTAACCTTATTAGGATTTCCAATATCTTATAAATAACCTACTGCTTGAACCGAGAACGCTATTTGGCGTTCGGAGTTTTCTAAGGTATGCGAAGAACAGCAGGTTCTTCTTCTTCCTTCTTCCTTATATTGTGTTCGATCAACGAACGAAGAACTAATGATTCTTCATACTCTTCTCTGCTTACAGGTTGAGAAGCTCCGGTGAAGGACTAGGTAACGTTCTTCTGCTTTCTCCTCTGTTACGTACGATGAAGAAACTAAGGTATATAGTTTATTTTTCTTTTATAGGATCTGCAGACGGTTGACAGGGAAGAACGGGGAATTCTTCGTCATCAACCAACATCTTCTGCATCTTCCCAAGCTCATCTGTTGCCAAGGGAAGCATATATCTTACTTGGCTATCAGTACGTCAGAAGACTCTGTTTATAAATAGAGTATCATTTTTTTCCCAGAACCTGCATCCGTTCATCTCCAGATCAACTATTAAGGTAGGTTTTCTCAAGCAACGTAGCCCAACCAAGTTAAATTCATAGTAACACATCATGCATGTCATGTATATAAGTTTCTTGATAGTTTCTACACGTTTCTGAAATATTTTTGCAAAAGACGCCCGTGACTAGGGCGCTACTTTAAAGAAACGACCTGAACCAGGTCGTCAATTACAGATTTGACGCCCTGACCTGTAGGCGTTAATCTCAGGAAAATCACATGTAATTAATAATTGATCCACGTTTAAAAATTCAATAGATATGAAATATCCAATCTAATATATATTGCATGACTCGACCTGTGAATTCCTGCTAATTTTCTGTCATGATCATGTCTCTTGTCTCTTGGAATTCTATTTTCTGAAATATTATAAAACGCTCAAATACACGACCCTGTATAGGTCATCTCTCACTTGACTAACGCCCCTGTTCAGGGCGTGAATTGAAAAGTAACGCCCCTGTACAGGGCGTGTTTTTGATAAATTACTAAAAATATATATTCTGAAAAAAATAGAAGTAAAGAATGAATGACCACTGTATACGTCATCAACTTGTAAATAAACGCCCCTTTACCAGGGCGCGTTTTTGGTAAAATACTGAAATATTGAAATCTTACAAAAATGTAAAATAGATAAATGCCCTTACTGAAGGCGTTAATTACTTGAGTAGTGACTTTACTTAAGTCATTATTTTCCTGTAAAAATGTTTTTACCCTGTTTCTGATAACCGATGGTTTCAATATATCTATATATATATGTATATCGGCACTATATCTCCACTCCGTGAGTATAGTCCCACGTTTCATGATGTTTTATCGATCACCCTCAATTCTCATTGACATACAAGCTCCCCATTGGACATTCCGTTCCTTTGGACTAGCGAATTAGTCATAGAGACCTCCGTAAGACTCCTCGAGCCTTGGATTCCCTCAAGGCCGATTGAGCTGGTTGTACCCTAAAAACCCATTACACTATTGAATGCCATGTCACTCTAAAGAAACATGGTATACCGGCCCTTATGATATGCAAAAAGTATATCATGAGAATTCTTAATGGGATGATGATATCATGCCATTTGTTGATGTTCTTGTAGACCTCAATTCTATAATAAGAATGAGGGTATCTTACCTTTGATGTACTGTTCTTGTAGGCCTCAATTCTATAATAAGAATGAGGGTATCTTACCTTTGATGTACTGTTCATGTGGACCTCAATTCTATATAAAGAATGTCCATACTTGTTTGTCATGGTACCCGAGTTAAGGGAACCTAATTCCACCGAGTTTCATCGTTCATCGTGATTGTACCGTTGTTATCGCCTATCTATGTCCAATATCGTATTTTTTTGGACTCCATTCTCTCAAAGTTATCCTACATGTCTACAAGCTTAAATTGTTGAAATTCCATATTGGCTATATATATATATATACAAGAGTGGATGTCAAATATACATGATAAATGCCTGCGCATATAGGGCCCGATCTGGTCCTGGGAGGAGCACCCGAAAGTACTTGTGCCCATGGGAGTTGAATGATAAGGTATCTGGCATTATACCGAGTGCATGACTAGCTTGATTGGACATTCCACACAAATCTTGTACTTGACTCGTACTTGACATGACATGAATTGCGTGACCCGAGAAAGGGTAATTACTTGCTTGCTTGATACATGATAGCCAAAGTTCTTGACATGACTTGCTAAAAAGTACTTGCTTGAATATCTTGTTATCTTTTCTTGAAAGCTCATGACTGGTTCATCTTGCTGTCTTATTGATAAATTCTCTCTCTATCTTGTCATTTTATACGAGCATGCATAGCTACAGTACATACATGAAAGATGTAATTATTTAAATCCCTTGCTAGCGCTTGAGATATAATTTCCTACTGAGCGTTCGCTCACTCCGTGTGTTCCCTACTTTTCAGGTAATTCCGACGGCGAGGGAAGTCAATCGGATGGGAATGGTCAAGAGGGAAAGAGATAGAACTTCTCCAAGTGTCATCTAGCCTTTTTCCTATTGTCTTGAGTCAATTATGTACTTTTCCTTTTTGTTTGAATAGAGTATTGGATTTGTAATAGTCTATCCATTATGAAGTAAAGGATTGGGTTATCTTTCTTTTTTTTGCGCATCTCTGTTTTGGTGTCGAATACACTA
Organism: Amorphophallus konjac; assembly: GCA_022559845.1. Classification (NCBI taxonomy): domain Eukaryota; kingdom Viridiplantae; phylum Streptophyta; class Magnoliopsida; order Alismatales; family Araceae; genus Amorphophallus; species Amorphophallus konjac. The sequence goes on from CM040123.1 coordinate 119,390,514, forward strand.
CTACTCTGATTGACATGATTGATATAAACTCGTCGCGCATATCCGAGTATCTTCTGCGCTCGGGGCGTGACAAGATCGCCTCCTCCGAACAGCTCCGACCTTGGAAGCCGGCGGGACCACCACCGTTGGAAATCCGACTCAAAGATGATTCCAGCAATATAAGACTTGCCACCTGGTTCGATGAGGAGACGATGGGACAGCCTCTGCAACCAACAACTTCTTTGCTGCCTGCAAATAGTGAACTACAGGTTGATGATGATGGGGGAAATGGGGTATATGGAAGGGGAAATGGGGTGAATAGGTGTGGGAGTGACCCCTAGTTGTGAGGGGGCCTGGGAGGGGGTGCTCTAAGGTGTGGGAGAGGAAGAATGGGGTCTGGAATGGGGTGCTTGCAGTTGGTGAGAGAGGAGCTGCGAATTTGGGCTTGGAGGGAGAAGGGGGAAGGTGAGGGGGGCACAAGTGGGTGGAGGGAATATGAGTTTGAATTTCCTTTAATGTGGGGTGATCAATAGTGGTCTTGGGGATGGGAAGAGGTGCCTTGGGAAGGTGGAGGGCTGCTTGGGGAAGGGGATGGGTAGTTGGGGGTTGGAGGGTGGGGTGTGGATTGGTGGAGGGTCTCTTGGGACTAGGGGGAAAGTAATGATGGCTTGTGGGAAGTTGTAGAGGATTTAATGGAGGTAGGTGGGAGGGTGGAGGTGGTTGGGAGGGGAGGAGAGAGAGAAAATTCGAAATTGGGTGTGGAGGAGAGAGAAAGGGGAGTGGAAGAGAGAGATTAAGAGAGGGATGGGTGAGATTCTCTCCCTAAGGCTTCTCACCTCACTAATGGATTCACTCCACAATAAATCTGAAGTTAGAACTCACAAAATGGCAAATTTTCATTCATTGATTCATTCCTTCAAATGGGGGGAAATGGGGTCCTATATATAGGCAACCCACATTTTATAAGAAGCCCTCGACACTTGACACATTGACAAATAACCAACAAGGTAGGGGCGCCCATGGGCCAAGTCCACTGGGTTGGGCCCAATAGCAAACTAAACAACCTAATGACACTCAAACTTAGGGAAATAAACCAAAGACCTAGATACATGACTCTAATAAAAGGGAAATTACAACGATATGACTCAATAAAAATAAAGAAATACAACATAGGACTCATAATAAATGGCTAGACTATGACGTACGCCTTCGGGGTGACGAGACGGGCTGAGAGTGCCAGGATGGATGGTGATGACCCCATCATACTCCCAGGGTGCGGAGAACTCGACTCCGTCGAGTAAGAGTCCTTCCCTCTTCGGAAAGGTGCAGAAGTGGTACCGCTCACATGTCTTCCGAAAGAAGCCGATTCTTCCACCTAGCGAGGTAGTGCCCGTACACCTTGCTCCGAGTGATGATTTCCTGTTCATCCAATATTCTCCCAAGTTGCTTACGTCGGGCTTCTCTGGGCTGACGGTGCTCTCATGGGGAGGGGTGGGTGCTCTCTCAAGGGGGGAAGGGGGCTTGAAATCCTCACTTGGTGCCACCGTGGGTCCCTTGTGTGGCACAAGGCCTTCCACATTGAAACTGAAGTTAACTCCGTATCCCTCAAGGAGGCCTAACTTATGAGTAATGGGGCTAGTGCACCTCAAAACCTGGAAGGGGCTAATCCCACAAAACCTCAATCCTGAGTTGTCTCTATGTGAGAGCCACTCATTCCTCACCATTCCGGAATCACCCATTTGGATTTCTTGGTGACGCCATTGAGTCAGACTGCCTTTTGTAAATTTCATGGCTCTTGTTGATGTGCTTGCAAAGTTGTCATGCAATTTTGTGAATGCTGACCTTCTAGTGGTTATGGGTGGACCTGGACAACCATATGTATACCAGTCATGCCATGATGCCATATGGACCTTGATGAGCCTTAGTGGGCCGGGACAACCAAATGTGGCCCTATCAGGCATGGACTCTCTAACAAAGGTTGGAGGGCCGGGGCATCCATAGGTGATCCGGTCATGTATGGGGGTGACAAATGCCGGGGGACCCGGACATCCAAGAATACACCTATCATACTTACGACTCATGATGAGTGAAGGTGGACCATTACATCCGAATTTGGACCACTCATGCTTTCTACTTGACATGTGGGTGGTATGAATGAATAGACCCAACATAATGTTCATGCCAATTTGTGTAGTAAGCCTAGACACATGCATGTTTTTCCCAAAGGTGACTTTCATGTGTATAGGTGTAGGACAGCCTTTGAACTCCCATTGGAAAGGATCGAATGGATCTAAGAAGGTTGTCATCATGGGGTGGGTCACAACCTTATTATCTAGGGATATGTGGCCCAAGGTCATGACTCCCAAGGTGTAACCCGGGTCTAGGATGGGGTGGATTGGGTTAAACATGGTGGATTGGGATAGGGAAAGGTGGGTGGTGAGTAAGGTGGGTGGATTATATGGGATTCTAGGCTCCCATAGGAAGGGCTACTTAGAGGGAGGGAGTCCATGTCCTTAAGAACCTCACATGGTGGCAAGTCATCCTCCTCTATTGGAATGATTGGGCCGGTGTATTGAGTGGATGGGTTGGCCAATGTCTTTGAGATCTCAATGGTAGGGGAGTGGATCGAGATGGGTTTTTCCACCATGGGGAGAAGGAAAAGGAGGTCACTAGTGTAGCAACCAATGGTGCAGATCGAGGTGATAGACCCATCACAAGGGTGGATGAGACTAAGGTTTGTTGGGTGGGCCGTCCCTAGGGTCAACAAGCAAGTCAACTCTAGCTGCCATTCTAGGCCTTTAAGGAGGTCATCAAAACCCTCAACTTCGTAGTAGGATTGGATTGTTGTGTGAGGGGTGTGGATGGGCACTAGATGGTGGTCTTGCTTCATGGGTAGATAGGTATGGGTCATGATTTCTCTAATCAAGCTCTCCCTTAGCCACCTAACAAGGGACTCTTCTAAGATGAACTCGGCCTTATCTAGAGGGGGTGGTGTAGGGTGAAGATCCTCGTGCGACGCTTCCTCTTCAATTTGGACATGGGTGCTCTCCATGGAGGGGATAGGTTCCAGAGGGGTATTGGTCTTCATGTGGCAAAGCGGGTGGACTATTTCTTCCAAAGCTAATGGAGTGGGAAGGTTCTTTGATGGTGGGGTGATGATGGCCGGATTATGGTGCACCTGGGGTGGTGAACAAGGGCGGGTTTCCCTCGGGTGGGAGAATACAAGGTTGTTGAATTTAAAGGTTCCCGAAAGGTGTGGCGGATGCACTAGGGAAGTCCGACGTATTGGGTCGATGTCAGCATTCCTTTTATCTAACCATTTCTTACCTAGGATTATACATGGACCCGCTAATGTTCCCTCTTGACACCAAGCCCCATCCAAATACTTAGTCTTCCCGAACCATTTGTGGAATTCAATAAAGACTGGGTCTCCATTGTGCACAATTTGTCCGGTCTTACAAAGAGAGGTAATGATATCGGGGGACACCCAATTTTTAGATTCTAGGTCAATGAAATCAATTTCTACGGGCTCTCCATTAGGTAAGCATGCATGGGATACGATTGGGAGAGGGGCCATGTGACCTAAGACTCAATGTTAACTATGATGGGTTGACAATGCACGGTTCGGACAAGAATGTAAGCATGCCCTAGGACTTGACTTGTAGAGACAAGTCAATGACTTGCTCTGATACCAATTTGATGTGACACCACCTTGGGGTGATAGTCACAAGACCAATGCTTCCTCGGACCTAAGTATGCAAGCACAACCGCAAGGCTAAGAAGCCTATGTAAGCGGACCTTCGTATGGCGCACACACTCAACCCAGGGGTAACTCGGGGATGCCGATTGGAGGAAGTGGGACAAGACCCTTGCTGGTAGAGGGCCAGAAACATCCAAGGTAAACCTCCCCTTGGGAAATGGATATCCAACTCAATGAGCCGGCAATGGCCAAAGGGCGCGGGTCACTCACTCACACCCACAGTGGTCGCACAAAGACGGTGGAGCCTTAGGATCTGGCGCTCTCTCCCTAACCGACGGCCCAATTGGAGAATAAAAGATGAACAAGCATAAATGAGAGCAAGGGAGGAGTTCTCACCTAGCCGGTTTGAAGAAACCGACTCCGGTCGGAGACGGGGGCGAGCGGGGAGGCGAGGGGAGCACCCACACGCCGCGTCGATGAAGCTTCAAACCTGCGAGTGTAACTATTACATGAACTACCCTCATGCAAGGGGCGGAATCTTGGGGTGGGGATTATGTGGTTACAACCAAAACTACCTCCACGCAGGGAGGGGCCTTCAGCCGGCCAAGCGGGGAGGGGAGAAACGGGCGAAAGAACGCCGAATGAAGACCGAGATCAGTTCTGCCTGCTCTCTGTGAGTGCTGACAGACAGTCGAAGAAGTGGTTGCTGTGACTGCTCCCGAATTTTGCTGATGACAGGACCAGTAAGGAATTCTTCTTAACTGGAGTGGGAAGATGTGAGAATTTTCTTGATTTCTGTGATCGTCGGTTCTGGTCGGGGCAGAGGGTTGAACAGGGAAGCAGGTTGCTGTTCTTGACTGTCACAGAACCACAGCAGCTGAATGATAAGGGTACCACGGGAGCTTCAGAACTCCAATTTGAGCATGGCTTGTACCGATAGATTCGTTGTCGAGTCCTCTTCGAAACGTAGGCAATGGGGACTCCAGATGATGTCGGAGTGGACCGGTAGAACTCGAACAAGGAGGGGATGTCCGAGCAGACTGACAAGAAACAGAACCAAGCACCTGGAGGAAGAAATTGATAACTCTTGATTCTGGCCATCAATCGGAGTTCTGCTTCTTGATCCTGGAAGTCGACAGGTCTAGGAAGAAGTTTGTAGAAGAACTCTCGCCCAGATTCACTCTAGAATTGCCGTGGAAGAGCTTCCACTCAGGTTCTGATCCTCTGCTTGAGAAGTCTTATGCAGTCGTAGTAGATCGCCTCCTCCGAACAGCTCCGACCGTGGAAGCCAGCGGGACCACCACCGTTGGAAATCCGACTCAAAGATGATTCCAGCAATATAAGACTTGCCACCTGGTTCGATGAGGAGACGATGGGACAGCCTCTGCAACCAACAGCTTCTTTGCTGCCTCCAAATAGTGAACTGCAGGTTGATGATGATGGGGGAAATGGGGTATATGGAAGAGGAAATGGGGTGAATAGGTGTGAGAGTGACCCCTAGTTGTGAGGGGGCCTGGGAGGGGGTGCTCTAAGGTGTGGGAGAGGGAGAATGGGGTCTGGAATGGGGTGCTTGCAGTTGGTGAGAGAGGAGCTGCGAATTTGGGCTTGGAGGGAGAAGGGGGAAGGTGAGGGGGGCACAAGTGGGTGGAGGGAATGTGAGTTTGAATTTCCTTTAATGTGGGGTGATCAATGGTGGTCTTGGGGATGGGAAGAGGTCCCTTGGGAAGGTGGAGGGCTGCTTTGGGAAGGGGATGGGTAGTTGGGGGTTGGAGGGTGGGGTGTGGATTGGTGGAGGGTCTCTTGGGACTAGGGGGAAGTAATGATGGCTTGTGGGAAGTTGTAGAGGATTTAATGGAGGTAGGTGGGAGGGTGGAGGTGGTTGGGAGGGGAGGAGAGAGAAAGGGGAGTGGAAGAGAGAGATTAAGAGAGAGATGGGTGGGATTCTCTCCCTAAGGCTTCTCACCTCACTAATGGATTCACTCCACAATAAATCTGAAGTTAGAACTCACAAAATGACAAATTTTCATTCATTGATTCATTCCTTCAAATGGGGGGAAATGGGGTCCTATATATAGGCAACCCACATTTTATAAAAAGCCCTCGACACTTGACACATTGACAAATAACCAACAAGGTAGGGACGCCCATGGGCCAAGTCCACTGGGTTGGGCCCAATAGCAAACTAAACAACCTAATGACACTCAAACTTAGGGAAATAAACCAAAGACCTAGATACATGACTCTAATAAAAGGGAAATTACAACGATATGACTCAATAAAAATAACGAAATACAACATAGGACTCATAATAAATGGGTAGACCATGACGTACACCTTCGGGGTGACGAGACGGGCTGAGAGTGCCAAGACGGATGGTGATGACCCCATCAGCAACTCCACTGCCAAATCACGAGACACCTGGGTCACCGACTCCTTAATACTTAGCGCGAAATCCTCCGAAATAAAAGAATGAGACGCGCCAGAATCGAACAAAACCCGAGCCGCACAACCCAAAATATGAACGGTACCTTCCACGAGCTGCGACGCCACTGCCTCTGCCCTGGTCATGTGTGTGATCTGGCCATGAGCTCTCTGCCTGCCTCCCACACTAGCTGACCTGGGTAGCGGAGGATACTGTCCCTGATGCTGCTGCTGTGGCCTCTGCTACTGGGGAACCTGTTGCTACTGAGGAAACTGCTGCTGCTGCTGCCTCTGAGGACAGTCACGCACCATATGCCCTGGCTGGTCACACCGGAAACAAACTATCGACGCTGTGCACTGCCTACCTGGATGGTACTCGCTACACCGTGGACACGGTCCTCGCGATCCACCCACTGATCCTTGATGCTGAAAAGGGACTGGCTGTTGTACACTGCCCGATGACGCCTGCCTCTGATCCCTGCGCTTCTTACCGAAACCCTTCTTAAGGAACTTCTTGACCTTCGAGCCAAAGGATGCAGATCCTGTCACCGACGCTACCGATGCCGGTGCTCCTGAACCACTCGACGCATGCTGAAAAGAACCCTGCTGATGGGTAGCCGACTGCTGGCTGCGACCCAACAAGGACTTCCCCAGGCTGATCGGTCCTTGAGTCCTCTGCATATCCATCTTCAAGGATGCTGCTACACGAGAAGCTGTCTCCAGATTGGTGGCAGCATTTGCGATCAAATGGTGCCTCAACTCTTGCCTCAAGCCCTGTACGAACTGTGCGGTCCTAACCCTCTCATGCTCCATGATATGAGGTGCATACCGACCCAGCTCAACAAATCGGGCCCTGTACTACAACACGGACATATCACCTTGAACCAGCTCCAAAAAATGACGCATCCTCTACGTAGCAATATACTCTAGACAATAGGTACGCTCGAAAGCACTGACAAAGTCACTCCACGCAATCTGCTCAAGCGGACGAAGCTGGAAAGACATCTTCCACTCGGAAGACCACCACTCCCGAGCCGTACCCAACAACTGGTTGTAGGCCAAAATCACCTTGTCCTCCGCAGTACACCGCATGGAACTGAACACCCGCTCCATCTCGTCGAGCCAACTCCGAGCCATTTCAGGGTCTAGCTGACCACCATAGTAAGGTGGATGGAACTGTATGAAATCCCTCACTGCTCGGCCTGGCCCACCCCTGGTCGACGAGCACTCACTAGCCTCTCCGCCGAACTGTTGAGACATAAGCTGGTACAAGCCACGAAAGAAATCATGGGCCCTTGGAAATCTTGCAGCATCCGCTGCCTCGGTGGCCGCTGGTGGCGCTCTACTATGCTCCTTCGGCCCCTGCTGAACCTCCTGCTGGATCTCCTGACCTCTAGCCGACTGCCCCTGCTGAGAGTGAGTGCTCCGCCTCGGCGCCATGCTCCCTCCTGAAGTAAAAGACAGGAAACACGGAACAGCAAGGTTAAGAAAAACACACGATGCCCAATGCCAGTGTCAACTGTACATCATCACTGTGGACTAGTGGACCACTACAATTACTTATGATTCTCGTATAATCCCACAACCGCTGCTCTGATACCAGCTGTAACGACCCGAGAATCCGATTACTGGGAAGGCCCGATAACCCGAGACTCGCACCGCCACCCACAAGTCCGAAGACTCGAAAGGGTAAAAAGGATGGTGTGGAGATTCCACAAGTTTTACAAATAATTGTAGAATATAAATAGATTTATAATTAAGCAGGAAATAAATTAACATTTTACATGATACATGGTCCACAAGATAACAATGAAATAACAACAGTAGTAGTCCACAACAAGTATAGAGACAAGAAAGAAAAGTACAGCTACACAGGGCATACCCCGGCTCTGACCTCTTACACTAACGCTGGGCACCTGAACTGCCCTGAGCCTCAGACGCGCTCCCCTGAAGCCGCGCCTCGCCAGAAACACGGTGAAAACTTGTAGGGAATGAGTGTCAGAACAAGACTCAGTAGGGATCACCCGAACCCTACCTCGCAAACGGAGAAACCGCTATGCTAGCAGTAAGCGAGTACCTCGGAAAGGGAAGCCCTGCCATCTATAAAACACCAGTCTCACGGCACGAAGACCGACACACGTGCCATGGTGAAACGACCGAAACACCATGGCCAACACGACAAAACCCGAAGGTCAAAGTCACAACGATTGACAGTCTGTCACTCCCGACTCGACAGGAGTACCTCCCACTAGAAGCAAGATCGGATGCGTCCACTGTGTTGGGTTCGGTGCAGTATTCAGAGGGGGGGGTGAATGAATATATCCCTTTAAAATCTTTCACCCAATTAAAATATTCGGCTCACTAACTATCTAGAATGCTAACTAGATAGATTTATCAAATTTGAAAGACTAATTAACAGTTGCGGAATAAAACAAACAGACAGTAAGCACTCTAACAAGACAAGTTAGACGAACTATAGCTCAATTAGAATTTCGATCACTTAGCAGATTAAGACACTCTAAGCAATTAGACAATTCAAGTAACACACAATCCCAGTGTCAAAAAGATAGCGTGCGCAGCTAATCAACTTCATTGAACTTGAAGCAAACACTTGAAGCGCCCTTATGCAAGCATCTAGCGGAAGCAATAAGATAGATGAAGAAATCAAACCACTGCACAATGGGTTTTAGGTGGTTCGGTCCAGCAGACCTACATCCACCCCACACTCAACCCGAGTGTGGCTTCCTGCTGACTCACAGCTTGAACAGCTGGGCATCACAGCTTGCCATACATCCGCTGGGCAAAACACAGCTTGCCGTCCGAGGAATCCTCCTCGCCCCGCTGAGCAACACAGCTTGCTGTCCAGTGGAATCCTCCACTGCAAACCGCTGGGCAATACAGCTTAGCCGTCCAGAGGCAGCACCTCTGTAATCCGCTGACTAACAGCTTGAAGAAGATGTAAAATAGAAAACAGAAAATAGAAATAAACAGCAATATGAAAGCTGTAAACAATGAAGCACAATGTGGCTCTTAAAGAGCTGGATGGCCTAGATTTGATCCACGGTCCATCAAGAATAGATCTCCCTCGATCTCACTCTCTTTCTTCACTCTCTCTCTTTCTCTTTCTTCTCTGCTGCACTTCTCTTCTTCTCTCGATCTCTGTTCTCCTTTTCTCCTCTCTTCTTCTGCTCCCAGGCTTCAATCATGATCAGCCTCCATCTGAAGACGAAGGCTCCAATATATACCAGCAGCAGTAGGGAGATAGGGTGTGTGCTTCCCACGCCTTCCGTCCAGAAGATTCCTCCTCGGATCACGTGCTCAGCACCCACCTAGGATCACATGTCAGGTGCCAGCTTCAGGTCACGTGCCCATTCATCAGTACGCTCAGCAACTGGAGTTAGATGGCATCAACCCACTTGCTCCAAGGAGTTGACGTAGCCTTCAGAGATCTTCAACCTATGAAACTCAAGTCTGCTGCGTTGACTCCATCAGTTTGCTATGTTGACGCATTGATACGTTCCAGTGAACAAACAGCCTAGCCTTTTTAACTACTGCGTCGACGCTTCTTCACTACTGCGTTGGCGCGTAGGTGATCCAGTGATCAGGTCTTCAGCAGATAGATGTGCTGCGTTGACGCTCGCAGCATGCTGCGTTGACGCATGGAGCTGTAGCGTCGATGCTGCCAATGTACTCCAGAGGCTGCAATAAGGGATACTTGAACTGCTGCGTCCACGCTACTTGATCAATGCGTTGACGCACCAGAATAATCCAGGAGCTTCTTTCTTTGATTGTTTGAACTACTGTGTCCACGTGTCAGCATTTCAGCCTCTTGGATCACGTGCCAAGTCTTGATGGCCTGAATCATCTGCAGAGAGACAAAGGAAAATGAACTTAGTTTAGACGAATGTATATACTTAAGCAGAGCTGCCAGTGTATGGACTTGAACAGTGCAGCGAGTGTACAGACTTGGTTAAACAAGGTCCAGTGTATAGACTTGGTAAAGTGAAGTCTAGTGTATAGACTTTAGTTAAGTTCAAGCCTCTAACAACGAGTGTATAGACCTGGGCCTAACAATTAAATGTATAGAGTTGAAGCCTGACAACCCAATGTGTAGACTTAAAGCTTGGAAGGATGTACACACCTATCCTTTGAGGAATGATGTATAGACTCTGAACGTGAAGGCAGGCTGTATAGACTTAGAATGTGAAGACTGATGTATAGACTTCATTAATCAAAGCATGAATGAGACGCTGAAGTCTGTATAGACTTTCCAATGTCTAGACTTGCAGATGTGAACGACATAATGTATAGACTTCAGGTGTGAAGACATTGTGAATGCAAATGCAATGTTCAGACTTCATTATATAGACTTGGAGAACCTGAATCAATGTGCATACTTGGAACGCCTGAAGCCCAGTGTCCAGACTTGGAATCAATGAAGGCGTTGGCTGTACAGACTTGGCCAAACAATCCGATGTAGAGACTTGAGGCATGGAGGCCAATGTACAGACTTGTTGAGGCTCAAGCGGTGTACAGAATTTGAAGTTCCAGTGTGGATGTACAGAATTGAAGATCCACTGTGGATGTATAGACTTGAATGAGTGAAGCAATGCACAGGCTGTACATACTTGAAGAATGCTTGCAGAAGGCGATGTAGTGTACAGACTTCATGAAATGCAAACGGCTGTACAGACTTGAATGAGTTGACGCTGCAACATATATACTTTACGTTCAACTGAGGATGTATAGACTTGCTGAGTTGACGCTGCAGCCTAATGAGTTGACGCTGTATGGACTTTGTCTTCCAGCATATAGACTTGATGAATGCATGAAGACATTAAATAAGACCCAGTAATGTGTAGACTCTACAGTGAATGCATGACCCAATGTATACACTTTGAAGACCGACCTAGCAGGATGTGTAGACTTAGAATGCAACCAGGATGTCTAGACTTGATGTGAGGCAATGCACAATGAACATGAACAAATGAATTGAATGCATATAGCAGACAAGAACTAAATGTATGCTGGAGAACTAATTAAAGCATTACCTGATCTGAGCATTCACCTTACCTGTCATGATTTGACTTTGACTTGGGTTAACTTCATGACATGTGAGTCATCCTTAAACCTGTTCTGACAGTTTCTCATAATGCAACAGGATTATATCATCAAGGATGTAAACATAATGAGGCATAATACTGTCATCATCAAAACTCCAGAACCACAGGGGACACATCACACTGACGACTTAGTCCGCGTCTCGGGTGTCTCCCTCCGACCCAACGGGTTTTGACACACCGAACAAGTAACCACAAACAAGTGACTAGTTGGGGTCACACCCGTCAGCGTGTGTCCAATCGCCCCCAACCACGTGTGCACACACAGACCATGCGTCTCAGGTCTGGCCTCTAACTAGTTTTTCCGTCAGCCGGACTCTGGCTGCAAGACGTGGGGCCCGACGAAAACCAGTCTAAAAACCATCCTCAAGGTAAGCCCATACACCTACTCCCGGGTGAGACCAGCACACACGTACTAGTGGGCTACGACTAGTGGAGGGTCACTAAAGGAGTAGACTCTCAAGTCAACGGAAAACCACGTCCGCATCCGACGACGTACGGAGACCACCCCACGTACCAGCACCGTCGCACAGCGACCATGGTTGGAAAAGAAACGGGACTGCAACCCATCTGGAGCAGTCCAGAGCCTGGCGGTCTACCCTAGACGCGCCACAGGCTCTGACGGTCTAAGGCTGGACCGTCACAGACATCTGACGGCCCAACACATGGGCGTCAGATCCTCAGTGCAAAATGGCGTATGACGCGCCTACCATGGTGTGTCACAGTCTATGACGCGCCCGCCCTGGTGCGTCACAAGCCAAGAAGAAACCAACTGTAACGCGCCTACCCTGCTGCCTTACAGGGCCTGACGCACCCAACCTGGTGCGTCACAAGGCGAGCAGAAAACGGCTGTGACGCACACCTCACGGGGCGTCACATGCTATAATGGACCACCCTTGGTGCGTCACAGGGTGGGAATGCGTTCGCTCTAACGCACCCACATAGGGGCATTACAAGGCTGTGACGCGCCAGTCCTAGTGCGTCACAGGCCTTGACCCCCAATGGTCAAAACCAACGGTAAAGCCAACGGTCGACTCATCCCTGATGGTCCAACCCAGGCGCGTCACAGCGTCTGTGGTGGTCTATAGTGGGACCGTCACAGCCCATAGACCCCAATTGGCTAAAAACAAGGCTGTGACGCACCCACCTGGGCGTGTCACATGGTGTGACGGTCATTGGAAGGACCGTCACACTGGTCCGACGGCAAAACACCTGGAAATACCCCAAAAACACAACCACGCCCCTATGCCTCCATAGGTAAGGGGGAAAACAAAGGGGACGACCCCTGGGGACCCCTAGCATGCTTCTAAGCCATCAAAATGCCAAATCGCGGCTCAAATCCATAGATCGGGTGAACTCTCCCCAAAACATGATTTTGCCCTAACCCGTACAAAAACACCCCTCTCGGCTCTCATTTGGCCTACAAATCGTGGGGGATGATTGGATGAGCATAGGGATTCATCCCCCTACCTCAATGGAGCGAAAGCTCCGCCGAATCGAGCTCAAACTGTTGTGCCCCTGTGGTTTTGATGATGGTTTTAATGGTGGTTTTCATGATTGTTTTTTGAAGTGGGTTATTCACTGTGAGTCATATTGCTGTGTTTGTCATCATGCTATTATTAAGTCATTCTCTGATCATAATGCTGTTTTATCATGTAAGTGAATGGAGTTCATATGGCTGTCAGATAACATGCTCTATTTAATTCTGTCTACACTCTGTCTGCACAGTCTCCACAGTAGCGCGTCAACGCCTTGAGCTGATGCGTCGACTCTTCAGTTCAGTTCCTTCAAGTCTATACATTAGACTGTGGCAAAGTCTATTCATTCGTTTGGAAAACAAAGTCTGTACAGCCGTGTCATATCCTCTTGAAGTTCATATCATCAAGTCTATACAGTGGACTGTGCAGCCTGTTCGTGTTGGTGAAGTCTATACAACAGTTAGCATTGCATCTTATTCATGAAGTCTATACATTCACTGAAGCTTGCTTAGCTGAAGTGTGTACATTGCATTGCATGACTTGAAGTCTGTACATCGCATGTGTGCTTCATGCTAAGTCTATACAGGCTAAGTCTGTCGGTCTTGTGACTCATGCATTCATTGTTAAAGTCTATACAGACTTCAGTGCATTCTCTTTGTGTCTCACATATCAAAGTCTGTACAGTCTGCATCGCATGCACTTTAAATATGTCAAGTCTGTACAATGGTCTTGGCATATGCATTCATTAAGTCTATACGCTGGAAGATGAAGTCTATATAGCATCTCACATTGCATCCAGCAAGTCTGTACAATGAGCGTTTCATTGGTGAAGTCTGTACACTCACCAGTTGAACATCAAAGTCCATACATTGCATAATGTTCGTCAAGCCAATACATTGCACTGTAGATGCATCGAAGGGAAGTATGCACATTGGACTGTTCATATGAAGTCTGTACGTTGGAAGTGTCTTTCTTGCTTTGTGACCACACTTCGTGTCGGTTTCTGTTTTCATCTTCGAGTTGTTTTCAGCATGTGTCGTCCTCATCTTCGAGTCGTTTTTCAATGTCTTCGTGTTGTTTCTGTATTTTTGTCTTCGTGTTATTTTTATGTCTTCATGTTATTTTTGTGTTTGAGTCTTCATGTTATTTCTGTATTTGTGTCTTCGTATTGTTTTTATGTCTTCGTGTTAGCTTTGTTACTGTGGTACCTCGTGTCATTCTCTCTTCACCTCGTGCTGTTCTCATCTGACTTCGTGTCGTTCCCTTTGTAGTGTTAGCTCTGTTACTATGGTACCTCGTGTTGTTCTCTCGTTACCTCGTGCTGTTCTCATCTGACTTCATGTTGTTCTCTTTGTAGTGTTAGCTTTATTACTGTGGTACCTCGTGTCGTTCTCTCTTTATCTCGTGCTGTAGTCATCTTATGTACCTCGTGTCGTTCTCAGTATAGTGCACCTTTTGTTGTTCCTACACACCTCGTGCAGCTTTAGCTTGAGTGTCAGCCGACTTATTTCAGGTATATATATAGAGAGAGAGAACCCCGAGTATTAATGGCTTTAATCTCTTTGCAGGAGAAGAAGAAAAACAAAAAGAAGAAGGTGGTCCGAGGAAGAATATTCCCCAGTGACTGGTCGGCACGTGATCCGAGGCTGGAAGGGCAGACAAGATTGTGACACGTGTGCTGAAGCTGGCTGAGAGACTGACACGTGGCCACAAGTTCTGGGCGGGAAATGTGGAAGCCATACGCGCCCAGTGCTGCCCTCCTGCTAGCTGCTGCTTATAAAAGGAAGCCTCCATCCAACAGATGAAGACTGATCGAAGAAGAAGCCTGGAGAGCAGAAAGCCCTTCGATCCAGAAAAAGAAAAGAGGAAGAAAAAGAGAAGAAGAAGAAATAGAAGGAGCGTGAGCCGAAGAGAATAGAGGAGCAGAGATTGAGAGAGTGAAAGAGCAGAAGAAGAAAAGAGTTGTAGTAGAAAGCAGAAGAAGAAGAGAAGAGAAGAGACAGAGAGAGCCTGTGAAGGAAGAAGAAAAGAAAGAGAAGAAGAGCAGAAGGAGAAGAAGAGAAAGAGAGAGTTAGAGAGCTCGTGAAGGTTAAGAGAAAAAGAAAGTGAGAGAGAAGAGAAGAGGAAGAGAAGCTTACCGGAAGATCTGTCTACTGGACCGTGGATCAAATCCAGGCCAGTCAGCTCCATGCGAGCCACATCTGTGTTATCTTTCTTTACAGCTTTCTGATCGCTGTGTATTTTTCCTTTCTTATTTTTCCTTTTTCATTTGGTTAGCTTTGTATTTCTGATCCTCTGGACTGAGCTCGGGTCCCTCCTGGTCTGGAGGAAGAGAGGTCTGCGACCTCTAGTTTGCAAGTGGCTGAAAGTCACTTGTGTGTTCCCTCCGGTTTGGAGGAAGGGAGATCTGATCTCCGGTTCTGGGCTTGTGGGTTGCAAGTCCAGGGGTCCCTCCTGGTCTGGAGGAAGAGAGGTCTTCGACCTCTGGTTTGCTGGTGACTGGGAGTTACTGGTGGGTTCCCTCCTTGTCTGGAGGAAGAGAGACGGTCTCTAGTTTCCAAGTGGCTGGGAGTCACTTGGGTGTCCCTCCGGTTGGGAGGAAGAGGGGAGGCTGTTCCCCTGGTCAAGCTGTGTGGCAGCAACTGTTTGCAGACTGAGTCTGCTTGGTTCTAGCGTTTACTAGTGAAGCCTCACTCCGGTTGGGAGTGAGGGGTGGATGTAGGTCTGGAGGACCGAACCACCTAAAAATCTATTGAGCAGTGGTTTGATTGCTTGATTTGCTTCCGCTAGATGCTTGAATAGGCACGCTCCATCTGCTTGTTATTTTGTTTAATCGAATTTGCATAATTCCGGAACTTGCCTAGCATCTGAGTTTTTAAATTGGGCATTATTCGTAGCAGGATACATTCACCCCCCTCTGTATCCGGGCCTAGCACCCTAACAGTTGGTATCAGAGTGGTGTCTGCATACAAGGTCCAGCGACCTGCAGATTCGATCTTGCAATCTTAGGTGCTAATTTGTTTTTAGTGCATCAACATTCCTGTTGCATTAATCTGTTGTGTTCTCATGGCTCATCCACCGATCTTCAGTGGTACGCATTTTAATGCATGGTTCGCTAGTCTGAAGAATTATGTTAAATCTGTGAATCTAGACCTGTGGAAAGTAATTTCACATGGTCCTCATGAACTACCAAAGAAAAAGTCCAAATGGACTGGCAGTCAAAAATCACTGCATGAAGAAAATCATATAGCTATAAATCTGATGAAGGCAGCTACTGATAGAGCCTTTCACTCATGCTTCGTTGATTGCAGTTCTGCTAAAGACATTCTGGATACACTGAAGCGAACTCAGGAGATAGATGTGGACAGTTGTATGATGGCCAACAGAAGAAATCAAAGTGGCAGCGATCAAGGCAGCAACCAAACTGAAGAAGATGATGATGATGAGGTAAATCTCTTCGAGAATTTTTCTCTAGAAGATTGGGAGAATGCATATGCTGAATTATTTGAATCTCATAAACAGTTAAGAAAATAATACAAAAAATTGAAGAAGAATAGTAGGTCAGACAGTTTCAATTCTCCATGTGAAAATTGTGCTGAACTAAAAAATGTTCATGATACTTGTATGTCTGATATTCAAATGCTAAAGAAATAAATTTTATTGCTGAAAATTAAGAATCAAGATCATGTAAAAGAAAACTCTGAACTTGAGAAGAAGCTTAGCCAAACTTGTCATGAGTCTGTTCAGAGTAAGGATTTGCTGAAAGAAGTTGAATGTGTTAAATCTGATCTAAACAAGTTGAAAAGTGAGAATGATTCTCTCAAAAACTTCTCCAAAGAAAATGAAGAAAGTTTAGAGAAACTTAAAAAGGAGAACACTTCGCTGATTGAAAAATTGAATGCCATAAAATCTGTAAACTTACAATTACAGAAAGTTTTTGAAAAATAACAAAAAGAATTGAAGGAATTTGAGGCTGGAAGAAAACATGAAGCCAATTCAGAAGATCAGCTTCTAATAAATGAATTGGTTCAAAATGATAAGCTTAAAGAAGAAGTTGAAAAATTAAAATTGTTAAACAGTGCCATGTCTGAAAGACTTCTCACATTGGAGAAAGGAAAAGTCATCTGTACAAACGAGACTGAAGAGGTAGATGAGTTGAGAAAGGAAATTGAAGAATACAAAACAGCTAACAAGGTTTTGAATGAAGCTGTCAATTGTAGTGAACAAGAGATCGCTAGTTATGAAATACACATTGCATCTCTTGAAAATAAAATTCAGGATCTGAAAAGCTCTTTGTCTAAATTTGTTGATAGACAAGAAAATCTGGACAAGTTGTTAGGAGTTAAGACTAATACTCAAAAGGAAGGGCTAGGCTACAACAATGTCAATAAAAAGACTTTCAAAAACAAGCTAATGACATCTTTCATCAAAACTTCAGATGTAGCCACCACCTCAGAAAATAAACAACCAAATGTTCAGAAGAATCAGAAACAAACTGGAAAAATGGAAAAGGTCAGTCATGTGAAGAAAGGATTGAATCACATTGAAAATGTGCATGCTGTAAAACACACTGATACACCTAGACATGCACATAAAAGGGAAATCATGAAATGTCATTACTGTCACAAGATTGGCCACTTGATGCATGAATGTAATTTAATGAAATCAGATGATCTGAAAGCTATAAAAATGCATGGCAGGGATTCACAGGTCAAGTTCCCTGTTCCTCAGATAAAGAATGTCACATGTTTTAATTGTGATAAAGTAGGACACACTACTGCTCATTGCTGGTTTGCAAGTGGTAAGAAAAAATCATGTTCATTTCATAAAAAATACTTTACAAATCAGCATGTTTTTAATAAGAACAAATCTGCTTCAAAGGACCAGCACATCATCTGTTTTAACTGCAACAAAAATGGTCACAAGGCCTTTGAATGCTGGTCAGGTTCCTTTAGAAGAAATTCTCTCAATTGCTCTCACTGTAGAAAGCATGGCCATACAGTCAAGGACTGTTGGCATATTCAGGGTAGAAATGTGAATCTCAAACATGCTAAATTCCCTGTAAGACAATTTGCAAAACTTTCATGTTATAACTGTGGGAAGCCAGGCCACAGAGCTGGAGATTATTGGCATGTTCAAAATAACCCTGCTAAACTCCATGTTGCGAAATTTACATGCCATCATTGTGGGAAGCTAGGTCACAGGGCTGCAACCTGTTGGCTGGCAGGATATCAAAACCAAACTGATTTTAGTAAACAGAATTTTTATTCTGTTAACAGAAAATCTCATGCATATACACATGGATTTCATGCTAACAAGAATGTGCATAGATTAAATCTGAAATCTGGTGCATCTTACTATCATTGTAGTAAACAGAACTCTCTCTCTGCGAATAAACTTCATGACAATAGTAATGTGCATAAGAAGAATTTGAAATCTGATAATTCATGTCATTACTGTGGTCAAATTGGTCATTCAATGAATAATTGCTACTTGAGGAAATCTGATGACCATGTTGCTAGAAATGTGCTGAGAAAACCTGCTAGAAATAATACTGTCATGTCAGGACCCAAGATTTCTTGGGTGCCTATCTGTGCAAAATAGTTTGCTAACCTACAGGTGTGCCTTGGAAGCTGAAGAATAAAGAGGGGTAATAAACCAAGGCACTCAAGAATGAAAACCCCTTCCTGAATCTTTCAGGTAAATTTCTTACACTTTCTGTTCTTAGTTCTACTACATGACATACTAAATCTATTTTTGCATATTCATTCTTCATCTGCATTGTCTGAATTGATGCCTCTGAACTCTCCTCATCTGATGTGCATATATGTGATTTGCATGTATAGTACATTGAAAAATATGAACTACATTTGAATGCTATTTGAAAACTGTCTGTTGCATAGTTCACTGAAAATCTGATTTATACATAGGACTGCACATTGAATTATCATGATTGACCACTATGGTATGTAAGCGGTAAGCTACCAAAAGACAGGGAAATCTGTCTGGAGGTTCCTACTATGTGTGAGGTGGTCTTTTAGACAAAGTGCTCCGCCTAGTACCATGGGTCACCTTGCTGAATAGGACAGTCTGAATGTGCACAAGTCACTATATCATTTGGAATCATATGTTCAGGTTCTTATGGCAATCATTGCATGTTTTCAGGGGGAGTTAGTTGCATATCCTTGCATACATAAAGTGCATTGCATTTCTTTAGATTGAAAATGTCAAAAAGATTGTCTAAATACATGTTGTCAGGGGGAGTCAATACATTACATGAAGGTAGTCATGTGCTTGTTAACTTTGAACATCCTGGAACTTGCCTGACCTCCTGATATCTTGTCTTGTGTGCATATCCCCTTCATTGATTCTATTTGACCAATCCTTGATCATAATTTGAAAACACTGAGCTTCAAAATCTCTCCTATCAATTGGTAACAATTGGTATCATTTGGTATCAGAATTTCTATCAGTCTTTCATGAAGATTTCAATGGGACTATCTCGATCATAAATCTAAAAATTCTTGAACTAGAAATCTTCTATTATACAGTTTTATGAATGACTGAAATAACTCATGTGGTTTAAGTTTAATGTATTCAATGAGTTTGGCTTTAAAATCTCTTAAAAATATCTGAAGCATGTTTAATAAATCTTAACCATCTGTTTCATGCTCTGTCTTGTAAAATCTTCTAAAATCTACATTATTGAATTCATGGCTTTATTTGGTTAAGTACATGAAATTGTTATTGTTTTGAAGTAAATGAATTTGTCTGAATTGTCTAAAGGGTAATTGTTGTCAGAGCAATGACTTTGGTCACTAAGAAACCATATCCAAAGGACTGTGTCATGAGGTGCCTTAGTTAACTCTGTATAAAATTCATTGAAAATCAGGCAGAGCAATGGCATGCACACTGAGAAATACAGCTCACTCACCAAGAAATGATTTGCAGTGTGTCATGATGTGTAAATGCTATCTCTGTTCATATATAGCATGACAGTTAGTCACACTAAGTGCTTAGGGATATTGACCTCTAATCAAGGTATATCCTCTAGTTATAAGGTGTGCACTGAACTAGAGTGCTCGTAAAATTTGTAGCATGAAAAATTGTTGAACGAATTGAAATATCTGAATATTGATGCTACAATCAAATTGCTACAACCCTAGATAAAATTATATGACTTCAAAATTGTTTGATTTCAATACTGATGCATGTAATTCCGAAAGAAGTCAATAAAATTGATTGTGTAAGAGAAAGGGAGTTTTATCAAGATAAATATGAGGGCTTGGTTCATTTTTATTAAACCATGGTTTTAGATATCATTACAGAATTTTATTGATAAACTCTACATACATCATGTTTAAACCATGTTGTTCAATAAAGCTCATTCATAAGCCCTTATAATAGAAGACTTTGAATAACTTATGTTTTAGATTTATGAGATTGATATCTCTCTGAAAATCTGACTGAATTTTATGAGATTGGAGCTTCTTTAAAGAATCTGCTAATTGAACCTCTTCTGAACATTGACCTGAACTCCTCCTTGTTTGCCCCTGTGGTCTCCTTCTCATTCATCTCATAAGATTCCACTTATTAAGGGGGAGATTCCATGTCATGCATCACTTGCATATCAATTGGCATCTATTCAGGAGGAGCATTCCTTGTCATACTGAATCATGTTCATATCATTTCTAACCTTGCATTCATATACTTAGGGGGAAGTATTGCATTTCTTGTTGCATCTGCATTTTTGCATTTACCCCTTCCCATGGTTCATCTTGATTATACCAAATGAGGGAGATTGTTTGTCAAAAAGGGGGAGATTTTCATTCAATCATTGCATGCTGGCTTATTTTGATCATCTCTAACTAATGACTTTTTACTGAAACTCTTAAAGGGGGAGAATCATGTTTTTGCAAGGGGGAGAAATTGACTGAATTTTTATACATGCTATAATTTCTCAAACTATTTTCTTTTTGATGAAGTCAAAGGGGGAGAATAGTTTGAGTCATCAGTTTGACTCACTGTGTAGTGTTGCCATCATCAAAAAGGGGGAGACTGTTGTGCCCCTGTGATTTTGATGATGGTTTTAATGGTGGTTTTGATGATTGTTTTTTGAAGTGAGTTATTCACTGTGAGTCATATTGTTGTGTTTGTCATCATGCTATTATTCAGTCATTCTCTGATCATAATGCTGTTTTATCATGTAAGTGAATGGAGTTCATATGGCTGTCAGATAACATGCTCTATTTAATTCTGTCTACACTCTGTCTGCACAGTCTCCACAGTAGCGCGTCAACTCCTTGAGCTGATGCGTCAACTCTTCAGTTCAGTTCCTTCAAGTCTATACATTAGACTATGGCAAAGTCTATTCATTCGTTTGGAAAACAAAGTCTGTACAGCCGTGTCATATCCTCCTGAAGTTCATATCATCATGTCTATACAGTGGACTGTGCAGCCTGTTCGTGTTGGTGAAGTGTATACAACAGTTAGCATTGCATCTTATTCATGAAGTCCATACATTCACTGAATCTTGCTTAGCTGAAGTGTGTACATTGCATTGCATGACTTGAAGTCTATACATCACATGTGTGCTTCATGCTAAGTCTATACAGGCTAAGTCTGTCGGTCTTGTGACTCATGCATTCATTGTTAAAGTCTATACAGACTTCAGTGCATTCTCTTTGTGTCTCACATATCAAAGTCTGTACAGTCTGCATCGCATGCACTTTAAATATGTCAAGTCTATACAATGGTCTTGGCATATGCATTCATTAAGTCTATACGCTGGAAGACGAAGTCTATACAGCGTCTCACGTTGCATCCAGCAAGTCTGTACAGTGAGCGTTTCATTGGTGAAGTCTGTACACTCACCAGTTGAACATCAAAGTCCATACATTGCATAATGTTCGTCAAGCCAATACATTGCACTATAGATGCATCGAAGGGAAGTATGCACATTGGACTGTTCATATGAAGTCTGTACATTGGAAGTGTCTTTCTTGCTTTGTGACCACACTTCGTGTCAGTTTCTATTTTCGTCTTCGAGTTGTTTTCAGCCCGTGTCGTCCTCGTCTTCGAGTCGTTTTTCAATGTCTTCATGTTGTTTGTGTATTTGTGTCTTTGTGTTATTTTTGTGTTTAAGTCTTCATGTTATTTCTGTATTTGTGTCTTCGTGTTATTTTTATGTCTTAGTGTTAGCTTTGTTACTGTGGTACCTCGTGTCGTTCTCTCTTCACCTCGTGCTATTCTCATCTGACTTCGTGTCGTTCCCTTTGTAGTGTTAGCTCTGTTACTATGGTACCTCGTGTTGTTCTCTCGTTACCTCGTGCTATTCTCATATGACTTCGTGTCGTTCTCTTTGTAGTGTTAGCTTTGTTACTGTGGTACCTCATGTCGTTCTCTCTTTATCTCGTGCTGTAGTCATCTTATGTACCTCATGTCATTCTCAGTATAGTGCACCTTTTGTTGTTCCTACACACCTCGTGCAGCTTTAGCTTGAGTGTCAACAGACTTATTTCAGGTATATATATATAGAGAGAGAACCCTGAGTATTAATGGTTTTAATCTCTTTGCAGGAGAAGAAGAAAAACAAAAAGAAGAAGGTGGTCCGAGGAAGAATATTCCCCAGTGACTGGGCGGCACGTGATCCGAGGCTGGAAGGGCAGACAGGATTGTGACACGTGTGCTGAAGCTGGCTGAGAGACTGACACATGGCCACAAGTTCTGGGCGGGAAATGTGGAAGCCACACGCGCCCAGTGCTGCCCTCCTGCTGGCTGCTGCTTATAAAAGGAAGCCTTCATCCAACAGATGAAGACTGATCGAAGAAGAAGCCTGTAGAGCAGAAAGCCCTTCGATCCAGAAAAAGAAAAGAGGAAGAAAAAGAGAAGAAGAAGAAATAGAAGGAGCGTGAGCCGAAGAGAATAGAGGAGCAGAGATGGAGAGAGTGAAAGAGCAGATAAAGAAAAGAGCTGCAGTAGAAAGCAGAAGAAGAAGAGAAGAGAAGAGACAGAGAGAGCCTGCGAAGGAAGAAGAAAAGAAAGAGAAGAAGAGCAGAAGGAGAAGAAGAGAAAGAGAGAGTTAGAGAGCTCGTGAGGGTTAAGAGAAAAAGAAAGTGAGAGAGAAGAGAAGAGGAAGAGAAGCTTACCGGAAGATCTGTCTACTGGACCGTGGATCAAATCCAGGCCAGTCAGCTCCATGCGAGCCACATCTGTGTTATCTTTCTTTACAGCTTTCTGATCGCTGTGTATTTTTCCTTTCTTATTTTTCCTTTTTCATTTGGTTAGCTTTGTACTTCCGATCCTCTGGACTGAGCTTGGGTCCCTCCTGGTCTGGAGGAAGAGAGGTCTGCGACCTCTAGTTTGCAAGTGGCTGAAAGTCACTTGTGTGTTCCCTCCGGTTTGGAGGAAGGGAGATCTGATCTCCGGTTCTGGGCTTGTGGGTTGCAAGTCCAGGGGTCCCTCCTGGTCTGGAGGAAGAGAGGTCTTCGACCTATGGTTTGCTGGTGACTGGGAGTCACTGGTGGGTTCCCTCCTGGTCTGGAGGAAGAGAGACTTCGGTCTCTAGTTTTCAAGTGGCTGGAGTCACTTGGGTGTCCCTCCGGTTGGGAGGAAGAGGGGAGGCTATTCCCCTGCTCAAGCTGTGTGACAGCAACTGTTTGCAGACTGAGTCTGCTTGGTTCTAGCGTTTGCTAGTGAAGCCTCACTCCGGTTGGGAGTGAGGGGTGGATGTAGGTCTGGAGGACCGAACCACCTAAAAATCTATTGAGCAGTGGTTTGATTGCTTGATTTGCTTCCGCTAGATGCTTGAATAGGCACGCTCCATCTGCTTGTTATTTTGTTTAATCGAATTTGCTTAATTCCGGAACTTGCCTAGCATCTGAGTTTTTAAATTGGGCGTTATTCGTAGCAGGATACATTCACCCCCCTCTGTATCCGGGCCTAGCACCCTAACACAAACTACGAAGAACGCTTTTAGAAACCCCGCTCCTTCACGCTTCCCAAGAGCATCGAACGCCCACGAGATCACCTCGCTGCGACCCACATCGCCGCGCCATCGCCCCGCCGCCATCTGCAGCCAGAGAGAGGCCTGCCACATCAAAATGGGAGAGAGAGATGAAGAGGGGGGTGGTCATGGTGGGAGGAAGAAGAAGAAGTGTGGGGGAGAGAGAGAAAAGAGAGGGTATTTATAGAAAATCCAAAAATTCTAAAAAATATCAAAAAATAAAAAATTACACTTATGCGATCCTCGGAATGCATCGATCGTAATGGTACCACTCTCGCCTAGGTGAACGACCCGGTTCACTCGCAACGAGGTTCCGAAGGAATTATCGAAACACACACCGAGAGTCGAAAAACACACGCGGAAAAACTGCGGACACGCTCCGGGCCTCTGAAATAACTCCGGATAGTGCCGACCCGAACACGAAAGATGTCTAAAATGAAATTTCAGACACAACGGAGCTGGACACTCAGAGAAACCAGATCCGGGACCCATGAAGAAGGATCCAAAAGGTCCGAGATATTACATGTTCAATGAAGAAGATTACCAGAGAAACCCAGAGGTGTGGCTTGTGCAATATACACCAGTAAAGCCAGCCCAATGTCCACGAGAGGAGGGGAGCTCACTTGTTGCTTTTTCTTGGTCTCCTTATCATTTGATGTCTCTTTTTTAGATGCTGGAGTTTATACCCCGTTCATCTCCCATCATGATTGATCCTTTGTTGCTAGAAATGCCGACTGAATTTCTCATTGTGACATGTCCATGTGGGCGCTGCCCGCCGATTGATCTCTCCAGTATGTGGTTTTCCTCCTCTGACCCTTTCTTCGATATCTTCTGTCCATCCATCTGTCCTCTCTCCCTTCCTCTTCCTACATCCTCCTCTCCATCTTGTTGCGTGCTCTCCACTTATCTCCAAGAAGAAAAAAAACGTCAATTTTGAAACGGTGATTTCAGTGGAGGATTACGCTGTGTTCTGTCTGTCCTCCTCCCTGGGGCATGAGGCCCCTGCTTCCCTTCCAGTAGACTTCCTATCTCATAGGTTAGATGTAGAGTCTGTCGAGTCTCCTAGGGTAGTAGAGTTTGTCTAAATAGGGTCTTGTTCTGGTGTCTCTAGCCCTTCCACGCTTCCGGCGCGGCCAATGACGCGGCACTCCAAATCCATCCCTGATAGGTTCCGCCATGATCTCGCTCAGCCCTGTCATGCCCTCCTTAGATGTTTGGAGTTCGTAGAAACGGCCATCGTCTTAGAGTATGATAAGGAGCGAGATTGGGTGTGGAGCGATGATGGACCAGGTGTTTATGAGATCATGGATGAGAAAGACCCGGTCGATTTTGAGGATAGCGACGTAGATGGCACTGCTGATCTGTATGCACAAGGTTTAAAGAGGTTCGATGAGCCGTCGTCGGCAGTGGATGAACCTACGAAAGAAATTAATCTTGGAACGGAAAGGGATCCCAGGCTCATTATCATCTCTGCTAGTCTCCCTCCTCAAGTCAAAGAGGAGTTGGTCAAGGTTTTAAGGAAGTACAGTGATTCCTTCGCCTGGCCCTACGAGGACATGCCTGGTCTTCGCCTTGGTAGAACATAGACTTGTACTTAAACCAGGGGCAACACCCGTTAAGCAAAAGTTAAGAAGATTCCACCCCCACATGGCGTTGAGGATGAAAGAAGAGGTCGATAAATTACATAAGGCCATATTTATTCGGGTCATTTTATATCCTCAGTGGGTGGCAAATATAGTCCCTGTTATTAAGAAAGATGGGAAAGTGCGAATTTGCATTGATTTTAGGGATTTGCATAAGGCATATCCCAAGGATGACTTTCCGTTACCTCATATAGATGTATTGGTGGATAACACAGCCGGGTACGAAACTCTTTCACTCATAGATGGTTATTCTGGTTATAACCAAATCTGTCTGGCTCTGGAAGATCAAGAGAAAATCTCGTTCACCACGCCCTAGGGCACATATTGCTATGTGGTCATGCCGTTTAGTCTGAAGAATGCGGGTGCCACGTACCCATGGGCGATGATGGCAATATTCCACGATATAATGCACATCTACGTAGAAGTGTACATGGATGATATCTTGGTGAAATCAAGGTCGAAAGAAGAGCACCCCGCTATTTTGGCCAAGGTGTTGCAAAGGGCTCGGGAGTACAAGCTGAAGATGAATCCGAGGAAATGTGTGTTTGGAGTATCTTCAAGAAAATTGATGGGTTTCATAGTTACCAAGCGGGGGATCCAAATTGATCCTAATAAAGCTAAGGCCGTCATGGACATGCCACCGCCAAAGAACATCACTGAGCTTTGAGGATTGATTGGACGTTTATAGTTCATTCGAAGATTTCTATCTCATCATTCTCAATGGTGCCATCCATTCTACAAACTGTTGAAGGTGGGGGTTAAATTTGAATGGAATGAGGAATGTCAGAAGGCCTATGATGATTTAAAGGTTTATTTATCTAATCCCCCGATTTTGCAACCTCTTGTCCCTAGGAAACCTCTGATCCTATACATTTCTGTCATTTAGGACTCCTTAGGAGCTGTCTTGGCACAAGTGGATGATGAAGGTAAGGAAAGGGCAGCCTATTACCTCTCTAGGTTGTTCAATCCTATAGAAGCCAAATATACTGCTATGGAGAAGACCTGTGCAGCATTAGTTTGGGTAGCTCAGAAACTGAAACATTATTTCCTGGCCCATGAAGTTAGGTTGATCTCTAGAATGGACCCGATTCGCTATCTTTTAGAGAAGCCTGTCCTCTCTAGTAGGTTGGCTCGCTGGCAGAGCTTTCTCTCCTAGTTCGATGTTACCTTCGTCATTTAGAAGGCAATCAAGGGATATGCTATTGTTGAACATCTTGCCCATTTGCCTATCCCTTGTACTGATTCCATCCATGATGAGTTTCCCGACGAACATCTTGTCGTGCTCACTCATCATCCTTTCTGGTCCTTACACTTTGATGGCACACTTAATTCTCAAGGCCAAGGGATCGACATTGTTCTCCTCACTCTGGAGGGAGTGACTATTCCCTTTGCATATCAGCTCTCTTTTCCTGCTACCAATAATATAGCCGAGTACGAGGCTCTCCTTGCTGGATTGAAGCACGCCTATGCCCTGGGCGTGCAATATCTGAACATTATAGGAGATTCTCAGTTGGTGATGCGCTAGGTTCTCTCTACCTATCACGCCCGTGACACCAAGCTCAAGCCCTATCAAGATCTGGGCACTCTTTTGGCTAGGCAATTTCGCAAACTGATATACATTCACACTCCTAGATCGTAAAATATTCTTGCTGATGCACTTGCATCGCTTGCTTCTTCCCTCTCCTTTTCTCTCAGTCGCTCCACTGAGACCATTGTGGTCCAGTGATTAGATGCTCCTTTCCTTTAGGATCCCTAGTTTGACAACCTTAGGAAGTCCGTAGAGAAGAAGGCTGAGAAGGAGGACTTGGAAGAGGTGTCCTTAACAGAGCTCGAAGAGATCTTGGAAGAAGAGGAATTACCTTGGTACTATGAAATTGAGCAATATTCCAGGGATGGGTCGTTCCCGGAGTCGTCTAACGTCGAGCAGCGTAAGGCCATTAGAAGAGTCGCCTCAAGATACACAATCATTACTGGAGAATTTTATAGACGTGCTCTTAATGGGGTTCTTATGAGGTGTTTAGACAATGATGAGGCCTGGAACGTCGTTGAAGTAGCTCATTCAAACGAGTGTGGACGGCATGTTAATGGTCAGACCTTAGCAAAGAAAATTCTTAGGCAGGGCTATTACTGACCAACCTTAGAAGAAGATTGTTCCACCTATGTTCCTAGGTGTATTCAATGCCAACTCTATGCTGATAAAATCCATGCTCCAGCTTCATCTCTCCATCCTCTTTCTGCTCCTTGGCCATTCTCCATGTGGGCTTTTGACATTGTAGGCCCACTAGGTGATCCCAATTCTCAGATCAAGCAAAAATACTTCATTCTTACTGCCATTGAGTACTTCACCAAGTGGGCTGAAGCTAAAGCATACGTAAAAATCAAAGCTACCACCATTTGTCACTTCATCCTGAAGAACATTATCTCACAGTTTGGAGGGCCAAGCGACATCGTCACTGACAACGGACCTCAGTTCGAGTCACAAGAGCTCCAGGACCTCTGTAAGAAGTTTAATATTTTGTTGCATCATTCATCTCCATATTACCCTCAAGGCAACGGTCAAGTCGAGGCCACCAATAAAACTCTTCTTAAAATTATCAAGAAAACATGCGAGTCACATAAATTTTCTTATTGGCCTAAAAGATTAGTAGAAGCTCTATGGGCTTATCGCACCTCTATCCATACTCCCATTTGGCAAACTCCTTTTGCTCTCACTTATGGGATAGAGACGGTACTTCCATATGTGATTTTGATCCATTCCCTAAGAGTACAGCTTGATAAGGAGCTTAATCTTGATGAGCGTCGAGAGGCGTTGCTAGTCCAGTTGGAACTCTTGGATGAAAAGAGACTTAATGCGGCCAATCATGTTTCTGTCTACCAAAAGCGCATCTTGCGTCATTTTCAGAAGAATGTCATTGAAAGGAAATTTCAGGAGGGTAATATGATTTTGAAACGCAAATTTTTTAGATCAGGAGGTCCTAGGTCTAACCTGCAACGTAACTGGGAGGGTCCGTTCATAGTCAAGGAGGTCTATCCTGGGAATGCATATCGCCTAGGTAACGTTGAGGGTGAGGAATTGTCTCACGTGTGGAATGGGCTATATCTTAAGCGCTTTTATCCTTAAAGAGTATGGCTAATGATAGCTGGGTGGCGAGGCATCTTTTCCTTGATCATTAGAGGGGATTCTTTAGCACAGCACCCACACACTACACCACACCCTTGGTCAGGGTCTTCTTTTGCGTAACATTGTTTCTCCTTTGGCCATCCTCGGGGGAGGTGAAGGTACTTGCTTATTCTCTATTCGGCCAAGCATCGGGGCAAGAGAATGATGGATAAGATAACCAACCTAGGCAATCCCCGATACGGGAGCAGTTTCAAATAGGTGCAATATTCGAAAGAGAAAAGGAAAATGAAGAACAATTGAATGAGAAAAGCTCCATGAAAAATGCCTCTGATCCTAGTAACCGGGCCTGCTTCTCCTAAGGCAAGAGTTAAGGCTGTGTAAAACGGTGAAGGGTTATGTAGCATCATGGGTGTACCAAAAAGATAAACAATTATGAGTTAAAAGTACAACAAGAGTGACAAAGTCCCCGCGAGACATCACAAGCCTGGTCGTATGCCTCCCAAACGAAAGTCTGATCCCCCAATACAATAAACTGACTCTTTGAAGGGTGGTGCCTTGGAAGGAAGTCGAGTCCTAATATCTCCCATCCCAATGTAAGGCTTGTCCCCAAGTTTCTTCAAATTCCTCCCTGGAGACTAGATCCCACCCTGGGTATGGCCCTGGTGATGCGGGACGGGATGCGACATGACGCCAATTTGGACTCGAACTTGAGACTCTAGGTGAGCTCGCGACTCGTCCCTAGCGAGGGAAGCGTGAGGATGTGCGCGGTTGAGAAATCGGCAATGAGTCAAGGGTGGTCTACTCACTCTCGTGTTTGGATTGAGTCACGGGACGGGTCTCGTTCTCTCACACAGCGGTGGTTGAAATAATATAAGAGCTAATTACCCTAACACTCATGCATCGGCATATAGAAATATACGAAGTAAGCAAAATGTCTAGAGAGGGGAGCGGAAACGATACCTCCACGCTCCTGGCGTGGGGAAGACGACCCCGGCCTAGACCCGTACTCCTAGTGTACATTAATTAAATAATTACAGCAGTGATTTTTATTGCCCACTCCACGCAGGGAGGTAAAGGGCTAAACGTGGGACCCGGGAGTATCGAGCTCGGGTTGACGGGCAGCAAGCCAGAAGGCTGTCGGGCCGGAGGTGGGCTACTGGTCCGACTCGGCACTATTCCGACTCGCTGGACAGCAAGCAAACTCGGCTGTTGGGACGGTGGCTTTCGATCAACTTTTGGTCGAGGCGGTTGGATGGGACGCCGGTGGAACGCTCCTCTTCGATCCCTGAAGTCAGCGGCGGATGAATCTGGGCCAGTGTATTTTTGGATGAATTATCCGGCGGACTACTTCTGCGGGCCTGTCACGGGACAGATCTATGCGCCTTCACAAGAATGATCGCCACGCCCAGATCCATTGTCGGATCGAGGCGATATTGGCGCTGTTGGAAAGTAGACTCAAAGATATACACCATATGGTAATTTTAGATCCATCCAACGGTCTGGATCGAAATGAAAAACTCTGTGCTCTGAAATTGTTTCTAGCTCAGATTTTTAGAAAAGTCAGGACATATTGAGACCTTCCTGAGAATGAATTTTGACTGATGGGCAAACGATGGATCTGGACTTTGGAAATTTTATGGGTGAAAGGGGGGGACGTGAGGATGACACACAAATATTTTGGTAATTTTCTGACAAGGTGTTGGGGGTGGGAAAAATAGAAAATCATGTGACTATCACGCAGATCTGCTGATGGGCAGCTTGTCAGGGGTGGAAAGAATTGACTGGGAAGGGGGGCAAATGGGGGCTGATTGACATGAAAATTAAACTGCAGCTGGGGGACGACTGGAAGAACAAACCCTCAAAATTTGAGGTCGATCCGACGGCTGGATTGTGAGAACCAACTTGATCTTTAAGCTCATGTCCTGAATTTCTGGGTTCAAGACAGCAGGATGGAGAATGGCTTGTGGCGGCTTGTTGGCGACACGAACGGAGGCGGCGGCGACGGTGGGTGGGCTGCACACCCAGGGGAGGAGGTAGATCTTGGAATCCACCAAGATTATGGCATCACACTATAGAAATCACAGCAATCCAACTGCAAGGGGGAGAGAGGAGAGAGGGGCGCCCTTGGGCTTCTCAAGAATAAATTCTGATTTTTCTTCTCATTAATTCTGAAAATATGAAAATACATGAGTTTTATAGATCTAACTAAATGACCATTGCTACCCTCAGATCTAGGGTTAGAGGGGGCAATTATGGGATGAGAATATTAATTTCTCTCCCGTTTGGTCAAAAAAATACAAAATTCAAAAAAAGGTGGGAAAGGGGGGGCACCCTCCCTAGAAGTCAAAGGGGGGAGAATGGTCCAAGTTTGAATGGTCAAGCCCACCTTGGACCTTGGACTAGCCCCACATGGGCCGTCGAAGTTAGGTGGACTAATGGGAGAGAGGGTGGGGGTCCCGCCGGGCCTACGTGGCCTTTTTGCAAAGAAACCCACTAATTCCAAGGACTAAGACATTGGCTTATAATTGCCTTACAATTGTAACCCATTTGACTCAAGGATATAAATGCAAATAAAAAGTTAGTGGCCTTTCTTTTATGTCTCATCAATTCTCCCCGGGTGGGAGAAACTCGACCTCGTCGAGTAAGGGGGTGCACCCCTTTTTGATGATGGCAACACTATGAGTCACACTGACTCATGTCAAACGATTCTCCCCCTTTGACTTCATCAAAAAGAAAAATAGTTTGAGATGAGAGATACAAGCATTCATGATATGAATAAAGTAAGTACTCCCCCTTTGACTCAGTCATTTAGACATGAAAGACATAGAGGCATTTAAATAATGAAGCACAAATCAAGTCTATGATGCAGTAGAATGCTCTCCTATACCATCCAGATCAAATCATGCACAACATGTGAAGGATAGCCAAGAAATGACAAGCAGGTAAATCTCCCCCTTAAAGCCAGAAAGGAGTTGAGGTATGTCAAGAGGAGATACGCATCTATCAGCAAAAGCACATAGGCACTCAAGGATTACCATAAACTGTAAGCACAATGAATGAATGAGGAAGACAGATTTTTATTAGCACACCAAAATCATAAATCTTTGTAAACGAATTTCAGATTCTTCAATTATAATAGATTATGAATGAGTTTAAAACTTACCATCATGATTTAAGAGTGATGTATTCGAAGTTTATCAATAAAATTCAATACTCATATCTGAAACACCTTTTAATAAAGATGAACCATCAACTCATTTGATATTCATGTTTAACCTCCTTCCATCTTAATCATTTAAATTCAATGACTCCTATGGAAGTTACACAAGATAATATTGAGATTAGACAGAGATAAATGTAACTGAACTTGTCTTTAGTTTTTCAGAATTTTCTATTGAACAACACTCATTTTTCCTGAGCAGGTTTGGTTTAGTCAACATCTTTTTACGTGAGGCACAACACGTCTTAGGTGAAGTGACCCAGTTACTCAGTGTAACAACCATATTGCCTCTCAAGGAGAACAGAGTTAGCAATGGAGTATCTTTTTACATGAGGAGACACCTTGATCAGAGGCTAGAATCCCCAGTTACTCAACACACCCATGCCATTGCTCTACCAGATTTTCAAATATTTTTAAAAGAGAGTTAACTATGGCACTTCATGACATGGGCTTACTCTACTTCTTTGATAGAGAACCCAGTTTATCTGTGACCAAAGTCATTGCTCTTGCTTTAACTTTTTAAATATTTTCAGATTTTTCAAACAATGCTCAGTACACTAAAAAGTTTAAGAACAATACCTTCTACATGTATCTTAACAAAGGATAGCCATGTCTTTTAAATTTTCAGTTTTCAGAAGGTTTTGCATGAAGTTCATGAGACAATTGGTTAAGATTTATTAAGCATGATGATTCAGATATTTTCAAGTCTTTTACATCAAAACTTAGGAAATACATTAGACTTAAATCAATTTGATTTATCAAAACATTCTTAAGCCAGTATAATAGAAGTTTCTTCTTTTCAGAATATGTCTGATTTATGTCTAGGGCGCACTGACTAAAATCTTTCCTCATTCAGATGAATCATTGACATTGTCAGGAAATCAGTGGAGTCAACAAAGCATTTTTATTGAGAGAATAGCAGAGAGCCATCAGACGCCAGCACTAAGGTCTAAAATTCAGTCAGATTAGCTTGGACCAGACTTGACAGGATATGAAGAAATGTGAATGATAGGAACAAGCTAGCAATTGAATTCACAATAGGCAGAATCAATAGCTGAGTCTGGAATACAGACAGAACAGCTACACAAGTATAGACGGCAGGGAATTCAAGTAAACCACACAATTTCCAAGAGAATGGATCAGATTGCTAGATAGAAGGAGTTCAAGAGGTGAAGAAGTGATCAAATATGAATGCTCCCCCTGTCTAGATGCAATGGAATATCCTTTTTGGTTTATCAAATATTATGACATGCACTACTCTTCAAATGGAACAACAGTCAAACTCTCCCTGACAAAGTGCATGATATGCAATTAAGGCACTGCACATGATTTTATGACTAAGTGTATAGATTTTCAAAGACTGTATGTCAAATGCATACACAGCTCAACGTCCAAGCAAGTAAGGCCATGAAACTCAATGCAAGTGTCAACACAAATAAAGGAGCATGCATGCATGAAACTATGACTCATCAGATCAAGCATAAATTTCATTTGAACAGATGTGAAGAATTTACCTGAATGGGGCTTTATCAACTTGGGTGTCTTGGTTTAATTTACCCCTCTTTATTCCTCAGTCTAAGGCACACCTGCAAAGTTTTGGATCATTTTGATCCTGTAGGGACCCAAGCAGCTTTGGGTCATGCGTTAGCCCTGACAGGTGTTCTAAACAAATTCTTAGCAACATGGTCATCATTATCCATCAGGTAGTAATTGTCCATAGAGTGACCATACTTTCCACAATATCTACATGATGTGACTGGTTTCTGGTTCTTATGATGCATAGTAACAGCAGTATGAGGTTTATAAACATGATCATAAGATTTTCTGTTGTATGCATGAACCGTTTGATTCTTATTCTTAATCAGCCAACATTCAGCAAATTTGTGACCTTGCTTACCACAGTTATAGCATGAAAATATTGCAAATGGTTTTGCAGGGAATTTGTCAACATAGGGGTTAACAGAGTTCTTCTGAACATGCCAACAGTTCTTGACTGTATGGCCATTCTTCCCACAGTGAGAGCAAGCATAAGAATTTCTTCTATGAAAACATTTTTACCCCAAGTGGATCCAAACCAGCACTCAGCGGCCTTATGCCCAGGCTTATTGCAGTTAAAGTACACAATGTGCTGATTAGACTTGTGTTTAGTTCCATATGGACCATGAAGATGCATGGAAGACTTGGCATGTAATTTATTATCTTCTTTCATGATAAAGCATTCATTCATGAGATGACCATACTTACCACAATAATAACATGAAGCATCAGGCTTCCTAGTAGCATGGTTTCTATCAGAAAAATTTCTAGAATGTAATGTTCCACTAGCATTCTCATCCTTTAACATTAATCTGCAATCTTCCATTATGTGACCTGTCTTCCCACAATAATAACATGAACTTTTTTTAGTATGAGTGTGTGAGAGATCATGTGTCTTGTGTGCAGCTTTCTTTGTACTAACAGAGACATCTTTGTCCTTTTTCAGTGAATTTTCATTCTTTTTCAGTTTTTGAATTTATTCTGAAGATTTGGAATTGACAGTGGACTTTTGTGCAGTGAATTGAAAAACAGAAGGAGCAGAGGTTGTGTTCTGATTAGAGGCTTTTACAAACACAGTTGACGTTTTATTCCCATTACTCCTTTTGTTTGTCGGACTGTAACCCAGTCCCTCTCTCTGAAAACTAATATTATTTCCAAGAATCTTATTCAGATTGTCCTTTCCTTTGACAAATTTTGATAGAGAATTTTTCAAATCTTGAATCTCAGAGTTAAAGACAGCAACATTAGCTTCATATTTGGACAGATCTGTTTCACAGGAAATGACTTGTTGATGCAAGGCATCATTCAGACTTTTGAGTTTTTCTACTTCCTGTTTTAACTTTATTTCATTGTCAACTTCAGATAGAGACTTGTTAAGATCATCAATTTCTTGTTGAAGGGATGTGATAGTGAGCTCATAGTTAGCTATCTTCTCTTCACAGCAATTGACATTTCCACTCAACATTAGGTTGATGGTTTTTAGACTCTCAATTTCTTGTTCAGCATTCACCAACCTATCAGAATTATCTATGCTCACACACTTGCCTTTTTCCATTGTCAATAACCTATCTGTCAGCTGGGTGTTTAGATGTTTCGTTTGTTGATTTCTTCTTTCAACTTATTGTTTTGCTCTGTGAGTTCATCATCAAGCACCCAATCATCCGATGAAAACTGACATTCATAAAACATTTCTTGTTATTTTTCAGATTGAAGTTTGTTGAAATTTTTCTAAAGCTCTAAGTTTATTACTCTCTCAGCCTCCAGTTTCTCAGAAACTAAACTATTTACTTTTTCAAGATTATTTGATTTGTGTTCAGATTCTTTGAGCTGGTTTTTGAGTATTTCAATTTCAGATTTCATGTTTTCCAATTCAGAGTTGACAAGCTCTAAGTTTCTCACCAGTTCTTCATTTTGAACAACATCATTGTTATGAGCCTGATCATCATCAGTTGAGCTGAGTCTTTCCTTTAGTTCAGCAATTTCACAAACAAGCTCTTGATTCTCCTTTTTGTGTAATCCAATTTGTTTCATAAGAGTTTGTTTTTAGATTTCAAATGATCTAAGTCTGAACTAATAGAATCAAAATCTGTTAACTGTCTTCTAAATATGTCATTTTCAATTTTCAGAATTTCAGAGTTTTCACCTTGAGATTTAGCATCCTCATGATTCTTTAGCTTCTTTATCAGTTTTTTATTCTTCTTCTTTAGTCTTTCATAGGATTATAACAGATTGGCATTGGCATCTTCCCAGTCGTCTAAAGTGTAACTTGAGAAAGGATTGGTTACCTCTTCAGCATCTTCGGATTCATCTTGATCACTGCCATGGTTGCTCTTGTCAGCCATCACGTAGCTGTCCTCATTTCTCCTCTGAGCTAGCTTCAGCTTATCCAGAATGTCCTTAGCGGACCTGCAGTCATAAAAATAAGAATGTAGAGCCTTGTCAGTAGCTTCTTTCATTAGATTCAAAACTCTCTGATTCTCTCCATGTTTTGATCTGTGACTGTCAGTCCATTTGGACTCTTTCTTTGGTAGTCTGTGAGGACCGTGTGAGATTAACTTCCACAGATCCGGATCCATCAATTTCACATAGTTATGGAGACTGCTAACCCATGAGTTAAAATCAGACCCATTGAAAACCAGTGCAGAAGCCATGAAGGCAAATCAATCAAGCAATTTCAAAACTGTATGCAGAAGACAGAGATGCACTGAAAGCCAGCAGGATCCTCTACAGATCGTTGGATCTGGAACGTCAGAGAACCCGCTCTGATACCAATTGATAGGGTGCAAGGCCCGGATACAGAGGGGGGGTGAATGTATCCCTCTTCAAATATTGCCTAATTAAAACTCTAATGCTCATATATGCGGAATTAAAAACAGTTGATGAAATATACTAAGAATACTTAGAAGGATCTCGGCAAGACAACACAATTGAATTAGCCCTCACACGATCCTAAGCAAGCATCTAATGTGCGCAGCAATGAAAAGAACACATAAGTTCAAAAACAAACGACAAGTGAACACCAAGATTTTTAGGTGGTTCGGTCCACAGACCTACATACACCCCTCACTCCAAACCGGAGTGAGGCTTCCACTAGCAAGGCTAGAACAGCAGACTCAGTCTACAACAAATGCTACCAAACAGCTTGACCAGGGGAACAACCTCCCCTCTTCCTCCCAACCGGAGGGAACCACTAGTGACACCCAGTCACTAGCAAACCAGAGACCGAAGTCTCTCTTCCTCCAGACCAGGAGGGAACACCTGGACTTGCAACCCACAAGACCAGAACCGAAGACGAATCTCCCTTCCTCCAAACCAGGAGGGAACCCACAAGTAGCAACTACTACCTACAGCCGGAGACCCAAGTCTCCCTTCCTCTGAGGCCCAGAGGGAAGCACAAGTGACACCAAGTCACCTGCAAACTAGAGGTCTCGGACCTCTCTTCCTCCACAAAAGAGGGAACCACTGATGACACAAAGTCACCAGCAAACCGGAGAAACAAATCTCCCTTCTCCTGAAACCACAAGAGGAACCCGATCCCCAACAAGGTAATCGGAAGAACAAGGTAAAAGGAAAACAATAAAAGATAAAAATTGCATCAACTGAAAGCTGGAAAAGGAAATGCACAAGGTAGCTCTCGCAGGAGCAAACTGGGTTGGATCTGATCCAAGGTCCAGTGAATAGTGACGCTTCTCTTCTTCTTCACGAGCTCTCCATCTCTCTTTCTCTTTTTCTTTTTCTTCTTCTGCTCTCTCACTCTGGCTCTCAGCTTCTCCCTTCTTCTTCTTTTCTTTCTTCTGCTCTTTCTGCTCTTTTCCTCTCCACTTTGATCACTCTTCCTTTTTCTGTTCTCGATTAGTCTCTTTTTTTCTTGATCAGTCTTCTCCAGATGGAGGAGGCTTCATATTTATAGCAGCAGCAATTAGGGCATTGTCCTCGGATCACGTGCCAGGTGCCAACCTCGGATCACGTGCCCTTCATAGGCTTCATGAACAGTACCTGTCACACAGTCATAAGAAAATAATCAGAAGGATGTACAGACTTGCTGGGTAACTGAAGACCACCGTGTACAGACTTAGTGTGAAGGATAGAATTTATAGACTTAGAAATAAGGAGTGTACAGACTTTAGCTTGAAGAACGTTCAGCCTTTGAGTGCTGAAGAGTGTACAGACTTGCTGAAGAGTGTTCAGCCTTTGAGTGCTGAAGTGTGTACAGACTTGTGAAGAGTGTTCTGCCTTTGAGTGCTGAAGTGTGTACAGACTTGTTTGATCGTGCATGCTACAATGTGTAGACTTAGTGTTTGTGTAGAAGACAATGTATAGACATATGAACTGATGCAGACACAGGCTGTGTATAGAAAGTGAATGCAATGCAGACACACAAGAGTGTATAGACTTGAAGGCTTTATAACGAGTGTATAGACTTGAAGTGTGAATGTGCATGCTAGAAGCAATGTATGGACTTGCTGAGTGCAGGGCAGATAATGTATGGACTTGCAGCACGTGCAGGACATGCAGTGTATAGACTTGGAAAGCTTGCAGGGCATGCAGGGCAATGGCTGTACAGACTTGTGCAGCTAGCCGTTGTATAGACATGGCGTTATGAGGCATGCAGGCTGTATAGACTTGCTGGTGTGAACGATGTATAGACTTCAAATTAAAGGAGGCACGATGTACAGACTTAATGAATGATCAGACTTGTCAGTGAGATGCACAATGTGTAGACTTGCAAGACGATGCATGAAACGATGTATAGACTTAACGATGCAAGCGATGTATAGACTTTATATGAAATCCCAATGTACAGACTTTACTTCGTGCAAGATACAGTGCTTATGTATGGACTTGGTGTTCTGCATGCTACAGTGCTAATGTATGGACTTAGTGCAATGTAAAAGCTGTATAGACTTAGTGTGTCTCAAAGCAGCTATGTGCAGACCTGGCGATGTATAGACTTGGCCAATGCTGTGAACAATGTATAGACTTTGAGTGACCTTATGCAAAGGCAATGTGCAGACTTGATGCACGAACTGTGCACATGAATGAAGAGCACTGTGTAGACTTGTGTGCATGCAAGTGAGCATTGTACAGACTTGATGGTTGTGTGAGCATGCAGTGTATAGACATGCTGGAGAGAACGATGTACAGATTTGCTCTTGCGAAGGCTGTACAGACATTGAATGAAGCAGTGTATAGACTTGATAAATGACAGAATGCAATGCTGTATGAACTGACATATGACAGAATGCAATGCTGTATGAACTGAATGTCTGCTAATGCAAGATAGCACATTTCTATGCCCAAAGCAGAAATAATCATTCAGACACAGATTCATGATATGCAAAGCTGTATGAACTGACATGATATTTGCCGAAAGCAGAATAATCAATCAGATGTGTTCATGATATGCTATCATCAAAATCATAGAGTTGAAAAACATGTCACAGAAGTTCAGATAACTCAGTGTGTTTGCTATCATCAAAATCACAAGGGCACAACAGCCGTTGTAGATATATTTTCTCCACTCGAATCCGTTCCTTTTCCAAATGTCTTCCCAATGTCTATTCTACCATATCCGACATGAGAAGCAAATGAAGACAGAAGAAAAGGAGGAAATAAGAACTTGTGATTGCCACCAAAGCGCCGAGCGTGATGAACACGCCGTGCTTTGGAAAGAGGGAGAGACACTCGCCTGGCTGCAGTGCTGGGAAGATGAGCGGTTCATGGAGAACCGCCTATAGGATGCACGGTCTTACGATAGACTGCCTAAGGACGCTGCAGAAGATGCGGGATGAAGGACTCCTGGGCGTTAAACGGCTCTGTAGAAACCGCAAGAAGAAGATGGACGGCCCAATCTACGCCGCACATCCTCTTGAGCGGACTGTGTAGAACCGCGCAATACCACCAAGCCAGAAGTCGCATAGGGGTCCAACCTCCACCCTCTCCAACCGGCCAGAGGGGATGGGCCTCGTGCTAGGGATTGCTGACATGCAAAAACAACGTAAAAACATAAAGAAACAACCTAGATTAGAACTGAATGGTGTAGTATATGTCAAAATAATAAGGAATGAACGTGACTAAGTGGAAAGGGGGATACCTGGGGGATTTTAAACCCCTAGGGTGCCAAAAATGTAGGTGGATGTGTGCATGGTGATGAGAATGAAGAAGAACGTGGGGAGGAAGTAATGCATGCGATGAAAAGTAACCAAAGCTAACATAAAGGACTCAAAACTTGACTACTCCCTGAACCGGAGGCTTCTATGGACTAGAAAGCCTCTCTCCTTGGTGCTAGGTCACTCAAGAATGCGGCAGGGCTTCGCTGTCGACCAAAATCTCCCCCCTTTTTCAAGTCCGGCCTTTACGGTCTGTTTATAGAGCCTAGAAAGCCTAGCTCGAAATTAGGGTTTCTAATGGATATTAATCCGAGATATCAAAAGATAAAGTGAAGATAATATCTTCAGCTTTCGTTAGGATCAAATCTCATCCGATTTGGTTGAGAATCCACGGAGAAAATGGAGGGCGAAGTTGAGGTTTTAACCACGGATAAAAGAGATAAAATCTGTTAAAATTCAACAATCGACGGGATGAACGGTCTTACGATAGACCGCTCAACTGGATGGGCGGCCATGGCCTGGCCGTCCAACCCTGTCGGTGGAAATTCAAAATAATTCATAAATAATCCAATTTATCTGTTTAACTAACCGAAACCTTCGCCGTTGGACTCTGAGAGATGAACGGCTCAGATGTGACCGTTCAAATGTAGAGCGGCCAAAGACAAACCGTTCTAGTCCTGTCGGTGATAAATCAAAATAGATAAGATAATTAGATAATTATCTGAGAAGACTCTTAAGCGCAGGACTCTGAGAGATGAGCGGTCTCCATCAGTCTGTTCATCAAGTTGAACGGGTAGAATAGGGTCGCATAAAGGCTTGTCGGTGGAAATTCAAAAAATTACCCCAAATACTCCAAAATATATGGACGGTCCATATTCAACCGCACATTGATTGAGCGGCCAGGTAGGAACTGTACTTGCACATGGGCGCTTGAAACTTATAGAAAAGCCCAATCAACCGAAACCAAGGCCCATTAAGCCCAAAATCAACTCGGACCTAACCAAGGAGGGAGGCAACCCATAAAATTGGCCCAAAACATGCCTGAAAACGGCCCCAACGAGTGATGGACAACTCGAGACATCAACAAATGGAAGTAAGAGAAACGACTCAACTCATCGGTAAAAAACGGGTGTCAACAGATGCCCCTCCTTAACGTCCTCTTTGCAGGGGAGCGACCGGAGGTGAAGCGAAATGCAGTGGAGTGGACCAGAAAAGTGGGCGTTAAGGTAAAACGACACCCGTTTTCACCAACAAGCGATAAGAATCTTCTGGAAAACTCTGAACTAAACGCAAGCAACGATAAAACCAAAAGCGACACCCGTCTGGAGGGACTAAAGTAAATGAAATAAATCGACAAGACCAACCTCATGGGGGACACAATCCCGTAGTCCAATGAGGAGGCCAAAAGTAGGCAGTAAAAGTAAAGGAAACAGGCTAAAGCACCAGAAGGGGACCTCTTAATCAACCAAACCAAGCGAATCGACCAAAGAGAACCTTCCAACTCAGAGTGGAATTAGTTCCTCTTACTCAAACACTGAACGCACAGCTAACCATCACTGATGGGACATTCTTCAAGCAAACCATGGGTCATGAAAGTTCAAAAGGATGCGTATGATGCATGCTGGGCTAAAATAAAAGAAATCGTTAAATCGAATGCAAAGAAAGATTAAAATATAAAATACTCGAGAATAATATTGCTAAGTTGTGAAAATCAGAGTTAAGATACCATCCGCAACCGCAGTATGCAGGATAGAACCATCCTCCCCATGACATCCCAACCTAACGGCCTATCCGAAGATTAAACACATGAACCTGGATCATCATCATTTTTGTTGAAGGAGAACATCAGATCCTGGAACACGTAGATAACCAACTGGGTCTCGAGATAATATATTATAGTACCATATAATAATGCAATAAGGGTGATAAGGGTAGAAGGCCATACCTGACTTACCTGCGCAGGCGAAACGGCAAGAGTTTAGATTCTGCACATAAAATTGTCAACAATATTTGCAATAACATCAAAATTCATCAATTGAACATCGAGTGCAGATATAGGGGGTCAAACAACCTCAAACATGAAGGGTTAATGACCAACCACCCAAATACGAACGGTTAGGGTAGAGCCGTATCTATCATAGAATTTGGACCGACTTAAAAAACTTACCGTTGAAGATAAACGGTCAGTCTCCAACCACACAGAAGAAGGACGGTCTATCCCTAGACTGCACATCCTCTGCAACCTCGAAAAACAAAACCCTTTGTCTCCCTCCACCGTAACCGACGGTGGGGGGACGAAGGGCAAACCTAGCCCATTCTAACTCCTCTCTCCCCCAAGCTTTCTCTTCTCAAACCCTCCCCCTTTCTTGTCCTCCATGCGCCATAAGCACCAAGCCTGACGCCCCGGGATGGCTGAAGAAGGAATGACCACGCCGCCGCCGCCGACCGCCACCGCGACGGCGAACACCGAAGGACCACCGCCGGCGGAGGTGGCGACGATGTCCACGGCCGAGGGGGATGCGCTCCTGCCACAGCCCGTAGCCGAGGAAGGGCCAGGAACGGATGCAGCCGATGAGGACCTTGCCGGAGAGGGGCCACCGACGGAGAAGCCGGCCAAGAAGCCACGGGACCCCGAGGTAGGTGCTCTAACCCTCCCCATTCCATTTTCCTTCAGATTAAAGCCATGCATGTTAGTTAAAGGGGGATTAGAGGGCTTAAGGGGACAGTTTGGGGGCCATGGTGGCCTCCCCGCCAGTGGGGAACCACCACCGTCGTCAGGGAAGACGACGGTGGAGCGGTTGAACAGAAACCGCAGAAACCAAAACACACGGCCCCCATCGGACCGCTCAAACGCATACGGCTTGGGAAAGGCTGTTCAAATTCACACCACAATAGAACCTTATCAAATAAGGACGGTGAGGGGGT
The DNA here is from genome assembly GCA_022559845.1 of Amorphophallus konjac. Taxonomy (NCBI): domain Eukaryota; kingdom Viridiplantae; phylum Streptophyta; class Magnoliopsida; order Alismatales; family Araceae; genus Amorphophallus; species Amorphophallus konjac. Next base: position 119,432,772 of record CM040123.1, read on the forward strand.
CACCGTACAAACAAAAAACGGGCCACCTTGGTCCGTTCAACACTCAATCAACGAAAAATAATGCGGTCCCCATAGGACCGCCCAACCTTCCTGCGGCCCAGGAGTGGCCGTTTGAACCTAAGAAGCCTGAGGGAAGAACGATGCATGGCCACCCGTTCAAGATAAGGATGGCCAACGGCAGCCCATTCAAAAGATAGAACCTGAGGAATAAAATGGTGCACATGGGACCGTTCAAGGGACGAGCGGCCTGTGGGGAACCGCTCTTCTGACAGAGATTCAAACCTTGAGGATTTTATTTAATTGAAACAAAAATGCTTAAACTAATTACTAAAATGCATCTAAAATGAATGAATGAATGCAGGGAAAGCGCAGGACCCGCACCTCGTGGCAGCAGGTCCATGCAGTGTACTTAGCACTGCCGGACTTCCAGAGGGAGCGGTTGGCTGTCATGGGGTTCGCCCCATTCCTGAGCATTGAGGTGTGTCGATTTGACGCAGCTCTGCTCTACGCCCTGCACGACCGCTGGGACCCAGTGAGTCGGACGTTTCTTTTCCCGTGGGGGCATATGGTCCCCACGCTAGAGGACATGGCCAGGCTCACTGGCCTGCGAGTGCACGGGTCACCGGTTAGCGGGACTACCTTTCCTGACTAACGGGCGATGGCTCGGGGATTGCTAGGCTTAGAGCTGCGGTGCCCCGAGAGGTAGTCGACCCTCCTACCCCGGGCTAGTCTCCAGGACAGCCTGGGATTACGACGAGCGGGAGTTGAAGTCGGCGAGCAGCCGGAGGAGCACTTACAGCGGTTGGTGGAGCTGGCGCGGCCGCGGGCAGCTGCAGGACCGGGGGCAGAGGTGGACAGAGTGCTGAGGCGGTTCTTGATGCTGATGTTCGGGGGACTCCTCTTCTCCACCAGAGCGGACGTGATGAGCTACCGGCTCCTTCCCTTCCTTGAGGAGCTGAGCCACGTAGGCGACTATGCGTTGGGAGCAGTAGTTCTCGCCTTCCTCTTCGACACACTGAGTTCGATGGCCCGTCGGACGATGCTCGGGGGCTTCTCCCCCTTACTCCAGGTACGACTCTTACCCTAGACTTAATTATGCAACTCTCTATGTACTTTCTAAATGCTGACACAATGCTATGATGTAGGTGTGGGCCTACGTACGCCTACGTGGGTTGGGCAGAGGCGAGGAGACCCGTCCTGGGCTCCTGCCGATTGCACGGAGGTGGATAGCACCTCGGAAGACCGTCTCCTTGAGACGGCAGGTCCGAGAGATACAGGACGACCTAGATGCTCTACCATTCGCCTCGGTATGCTTCTAAACTCAGACTCTTTAATTAAATGCAATTCTTATATGATGATGATGCTGATGCGACTTTCTATTTCTTGCAGGTACGGTGGACACCTTACACCGAGGAGGGCCAGGAGGGTCAGCCTTGGGTGGTCGGCACCCTTGCCTTCGCTGGATGAGATGTGTGGCTTCACTGCGTGAATGTGGGGGAGCCACTACACTACAGGTTGGTGATGAGGACCATCGGGGTCCATCAGCCCGCGGTGGAGTTCCCAGCGCCTGAGAAGGCGGGGAAGCGAGTGACAAGGACTACTCAGGGCCTAGCAGCGGCATTTGACTGGTCGACAAGGAACGCTGCGCAGGTGCCTGACTGGATAGCTCGAGGGCGAGTGGTGACCGCCCGAGCGGAGAGCGACTCGGCATACTACACTGCGTACGCCAGACACTACTGGGACCAGGTGTTCCGGGGTGCCCACCGACCAGTATGACTTCTAAACTCAAACTCTGCCTATTATGCTTATGATTCCTATATGATGATGCACTGACACATGAACTTCTAAATGCAGATTGACCCTGAGGGACGACTGGCAGAGTTACAGGGGCTCCTGCACTCCATTATCAGGGAGCGGGACGAGGCCCGGCAAGCGCTGGCCTTACTGGTGAGTTTTCTAAACCCTAAACTCTTTAAATTATGCATATGCTTATGCTTACGATTATACATGTGACTGACCTGGAATTTTTGATGCAACGTGCTGAGGGGGCCCAGAGATAGGAGGATGATGCTCCTTCTTCCTCTTCTACCCAGACTCCTGCAGATCGGGCCGAGCGGGAGGCTGACTTCACCAGGATGGTAGCGCGGGCCAAGGCGGCCGAGGTGGCGCTCACCGAGAGGGTACACAAATCACTACACTTTCCCTTTTGCTATTTGTGCTTATGATATGTATGAAAAGCAATTGACTTACAATGATATGTGCATGCAGACGTCCGAGCTGACCCGCCTTAGGACTGAGCTGGAGTAGAGCCGGGTAGCGGCTCGGGAGGAGGTGGCCCGTGTGCGGGAGGAGGCAGCACAGTGCCTACCAGCAGACGCGCTGGAGACGGCACTTCTGCGGGCTGAGCTGGAGCGACTACGAGCCAGCGCGGCCGAGGCGGAGTGCTACCGGGCTGAGACGGAGCGACTTCGAGTCAGCGCGACCGAGGCAGAGCACTACCGGGCCGAGGTGAGGCGTTACCGGACTGAGGCAGAGCAGACTCGGTTATAGGTTGCCAGGTTGGAGGGCAAGGTGGAGGGCATTAGAGAGGTGAGTCGAAAGCGCAGCCGAGCGACTCCGAGTGATAGCCACGCCACTCATGACTCTGTTAGGAGCTACTTCACCGGTTCCTTTGGCCACCGGAGGAATGAGGAGGAGGAGAGACGCCGGCGACGCCAACACGACGAGGTTGTTTCAGTGTTGCCTCCACCAAAGAGGCACGAGGGATCAGGGGACAGCGACGGGGGCCAGGGAGAGGGACAGGCTTGACTTTGTACTTGGCCCGACTTTTGTACATGATATGATAGTGATATGCATGTTTTTATTTTGATTTTGTATGAATGAATGAATATATGAATGAATGAATGGATGAATGCGACTACTGACTCGACACGAGTGCATGAGTGAGAGACGACGACTACGGCTGAGGCACGACTACGAGTGTGACGCGACACGACCACGAGTGAGATAGAGAGGGACGCCGACCCTGAGTGAGAGAGAGTGAGATGAGTGACGTCAAATGAGTGAGACGCGAGAGACGCCAAATGAGTGAGATGGGGGCGTCAAATGAGTGAGATGAGGGACGCCAAACGAGTGAGTGGAGAGACGCCAAATGAGTGAGATGAGGGACGCCAAATGAGTGAGATGAGGGCGTCAAATGAGTGAGATGAGGGACGCCAAATGAGTGAGATGAGGGCGTCAAATGAGTGAGATGAGGGGCGCCACAACTATTAGTTGAACAGGTTGACAAAGGGCTTCAGATCAGATGAATGGTTTAACATTCAGTGAGTCGCTCAAAGCAATACACAGTCCATAATAGACCGTTCCAAGGAGAAACGAATGGTTTAACATTAACCGTGCCGAGTGCTGAACGGTTTAACATAAACCGCGTAATAAGAAGAATGGTCTAGGTAAGGCCGCCTAAATTCTTGCCCTCGAGTTCTTTGGAGGATGATGAACGGTCCGCTACAGACCGCTCAAATAGATGGGCGGTCTATCGTAAGACCGTCCAATGGGGTGTCCTGCGAACTCAAAGGGGGCTCTCCTGGAGAGCCCTCAACCCGAGGGTAAATTACTTTGAACCTATCCAAACCTCATCTTAACCCATCCTAGACTTATCCAACCCAATCTCAAGCGGCCTAGGCTTCCTAACAAGCCCTATAAGTAGGAGGGGGGCCTAAATTCATAGTTCACACATCCTCCTCCTTCTAAAGCCTTGGAATCTTTGATATTCACTACCAAACCATCATGAAGAGGGCCCTAGAGGGGAGTTCCATGGAGGGAGCATCTTTTGAAGGGCCAAAGCCGACCAGGAAAGAGCGGGAAGTGCTCCAACGACTAACCGCGATCCCGCGACATCTAAGCTCGAGCTCTCTGAGAGAGGTAAGTTAATCATGATTACATTCAATTCAATTCTCTTTCATCTACTTACATGCTTCTCCTTCCTCTCTTTTCTTCCATCTCTTTTCTTCCAACCTCAGCTTCTTCCTGGCGCGAGGCGGTACTCTACCTTGAAATGGTTGGCTCCCATGGTCCGCGCCTTGCCCCTAGGAGTAACATCCATTCTGAGACCTTGGCACTTACAACCTCTCCTAGTGTTAGGTCAGAACTACCCAAAGCTTTCCCATGATTGGCATAGCATCTCAGCCTTAGTTGAAACTTGGCATCCTCAAACCTATACATTCATCTTCCCATCATTCGAGGCCACTATCCTACTAGAGGAGGTGGAGACCTACTTCTCTCTACCTAGGTCCCAGGTGGGAGGGGAAGACTTACTGTGTCATACTGTTGCCCCCGTAGATCCTAGACTCATCTTGGGAGGATTCATACCCAACAGCAGGGATGTCCATACTTTCGTAGGCCCACGTCAGATTCACCTTCTCCCTCTCAGCCAGTGGGTAGTGGAGCATTGCAAGAACAAGTGTGGGTGGGATGAAGCCATAGCTAAGGCTGCGTCCATTTGCTTGTGTGGGGCCATCATGTTTCCTTCAATTGACCACGTTATAGAGATGCCCCTTCTTAGTACCATTAGTGGCCTATGGCAGGGACTTTCCATCTCCCAGGCCATCCTCGCTTACTTGTACTAGGGCCTTACTTCAACAGCCTTAGGAGGTCCTCTGTTTGGCTCTATGATCCTTCTAGAGTGTTGGATGGGTGCTAGATAAAATTCATCTATAGGGAGGATGTCATCTCAGCTAGCCGGATCTTTGGGAGCCACCCTCTCTTCTTCATAGGTGGCGCATTCGGATCCTCTCCACAGGTAGAGTGCAGGACAGCTGAGATGAAGACCAGAGACGAATGGCGACTGTATATCAACAGATTGCTCTTGGATAGGTTCGTGATGCGCCCGGGCTTCCTCCGTGACACCACTGTCAGAGGTCCCAAGAGGCCAGGCTTGGACTTGAGGCTCGTGAGCGACACGGCACTGGCGATGTACAGCCCGCACCGGTGCTACTTACAGGTTGGACTACCCCGGACAGTTCTACCAGCACTACCCCACCTTCCCGCGCTACAGGCAAGGAGGATTGGCACGGAGGAGGATGAGCAGACGGTCAGGAGTGCCTGATCATGTGGTAGGTGAGTAGGGTGCTTACCCTACCCGTAGAGGTGGCAGAGACCCCTTGTAGCAACCCTGATAAAATATTAATAATGATAAAGATTTATAAATAAATCAAGTAAATAGAAAAAAAAATAAAACAAAAATAAAATAACGCCTCGGATAAAGGCGCTATTCAAATTAGAAACGCCTATGGCTAAGGCGTTATTCAAGAAGTGACGCCCTGACAACACGATGTCAAATTCTAAACGCCGAAAATGGTAAGGCCAAGAAACGCCCCTATCTTGGGCGTGTTTTAAACAAAGAAACGCCCTAACGAAAGGCGCTTCTTAAGAAACGACCTGACCAAAGTAGTTAATTCCATTCGTGAACCGTTCGAACCTAGAGCTTATCCAGGGAAGGATTTACCTAATTCAGTAAGTGTCTAGTAGGGCAAGGACTCTATTAGGGATATATTACCTGCAAACAAACACTACTTTTGTTAGGATTCCAAAATCCTATAAATAAGCTGCTCGATCCAAACCCTAAACCTAGAAAGAGGAAGAACTTTTACCCGGAAGAAGGGCTCTGCTTTCTTCAGAACGTAGGGCTTCTTAACCTTTAGGTTACGTAGGTAAAGAAGATTTATGTCTTCTCATCCTTTACAGGTAGCCGTGGCAAAATCGTCCTGAAGAACGAAGGTTCTTCATCCACATACATCATCAGTAGCGGTTCATTGATTTTCAGAGGGCTCCGTTCTAAACAGAGCATCGTTCCATTAAAACCTTCACGTTTCATCAAAAGGTAGGATTTTCTCAAGTATGTAGCCCAAAGTATATAAGGATCGTAGTGAAATCATATGAGCATGCACCTGCATATAGTTTTCCTAAGTTTTAAACGTTCCTGATGAATTCTTGAAAGAAACGTCCTTACAAAGGGCGTGCTTTTGAAATATACGACCACAAACGAGGGCGCTACTTGTAAAGAAACGACCTTAAACAGGTCGTCAATTTCAGAATCAACGCCCTGTACACAGGCGTTAATTTCATGAAAATCATAAATACCCATATTATAAAAATGATATATATGAAATCTTGATTCTAATATAATGCATGACTCTTCCTGCTAGTTTCCTATCCTGACCATGAAATTTGATCTCGGAAAATTGCTTGTTATATAATTTCGTTACTGTTCATGACCCTTGAAGAATTAACGACCTAAGTTAGGTCGTGACTTGTGAAACTAACGCCCTGAACGAGGGCGTGAGTATGTAAATAACGCCCCTTCACAGGGCGCGTTTCTGTAAATTCCTGAAAATATATATTCTGTAAAAAAATGGAATTAAATAAGTAACGCCCCTTCCCAGGGCGTGTTTTCGATAAATCCTAAAAATTATTTATATTCTGTCAAATATGTAAATAATAAGACGCCTACTGCTGCAGTCGTCAAATCTTGAAGAAACGACCCTGACCAGGGCGCGTTTTAGATAAATTCCTGAATTTTTGAAAATTCTGCAAAATGGAAATATATGCAAACGCCCTTCTGATAGGCGTTAATTACTTGATACACGACTTTACTTAAGTCGTTATTTTCTGAAAAATGATTTTTATCCTGATTCTGTTAACCGATGGTTTCATATTATACATATATATATATATATATATATATATCGGCACTATTCTCCACTCCGTGAGTGTAGTCCCACTTTTCACGTTGTTTTATCGATCACACTCAACTCTCATTGACATACAAGCTCTCCATTGGACATTCCGTTCCTTTGGACTAGCGAGTTAGTCATAGAGACCTCCGTAAGACTCCTCGTAGCCTTGGATTCCCTCAAGGCCGACTGAGCTGGTTGTACCCTAAAAACCCATTACATAATCTTTGCCATGTCAATCTAAAGAAACATGGTATACCGGCCCTTATGATTATACAAAGAGTATATCATAAGAAATTCTTAATGGGATGATGATATCATGCCATATCATGTCATTCTTGTAAACCTCAATTCTATGATAAGAATGAGGGTATCTTACCTTAATATAATGTTTATGTGGACTTCAATTCTATATATAGAATGTCCATATTGATTTGTCATGGTACCCGAGTCAAGGGAACCATATTCTACCTAGTTTCATCGATAATCGTGATTATACCGTTATTATCGCCATTCTATGTCCTTTGTCATATTTTGGACTCTATTCTATCAAAGTTGTCATACGTGTCTACAAGCTTGATTATTGAAATTCTATATTGGCTATAAACAAGAGTGGATGTCAAAACACATGATAAATGCCTGCGCATATAGGGCCCGATCTGGTCTTGGAAGGAGCACCCGAAAGTACTTGTGCCCATGGGAGTTAAAATGATAAGGTATCTGGCATTATACCGAGTACTTGACTTGCTTGATTGGACATTCCACACACATCTTGTACTTGAATCGTACTTGACATGAAATGAAATGCGTGGCCCGAAAAAGGGTAAATTACTTGCATGATACATGATAGCCAGAGTTCTTGACATGACTTGTTAAACGTACTTGCTTGAATATCTTGAATAAACTTGTTATCTTGTTGAAAGTTCATGATTAAGTTCATCTTATTTCTTTGATATTACATTCTCTCTATCTTGTCGTTTTATGCGAGCATGCATAGCTTTATTACATTCATGAAAGATGTAATTACTTAAACCCCTTGCTAGTACTTGAGATATAATTTCCTACTGAGCGTTCGCTCATTCCGTTTGTCCCTTTTTACTTTTCAGGTAAGTCCGACGACGATGGAAGTCAATCGGATGGGAATGGTCAAGAGTGAAAGTGATAGAGCTGCTCAAGTGTCATCTAGTCTTTTCTATAGTTTCTTGAGTCAAATATGTATTCTTTCTTTTTTTATTAAACAGAGTATTGGATTTGTAATAGCCTATTAATAATAAAGGATTGGGTTATCTTGCTATTTTGCGCATCTCTGTCTTTGTGTCGAATACACGACCACTCTGATTGACATGATTGATATAAACTCGTCACGCGTCTCCGGGTATCTTCCGCGCTCGGGGCGTGACAGTTTTTGTGGTATCAGAGCCTAAGGTATTCAATTCCTAGGAAAAACCCAAGTCCAAGGATAAGTTGAAACGTTTAACCAAGTGAGATTGGGTAGAACCAAGGGGTAAGAGTCAATGAGTCTTTTAATAAGATCACAGTGATATAATACTAATGTAGCTATTATAATTGTAGGATAATGGTTGCCGAACGTGCTCAATGGCGCAACATGCAGCGTACCCTCCAAGGGATGACTCAAGTGCTACAACAGGTAGCACAAGGTGGTACTCCACGAGCTGGAAGCTTACACCAAGCCTTTAAGAACATGAATCCCCCGAAGTTCATAGGATCGACCGATCCGGACGATGCCGAGCATTGGGTTAGGGAGACTGAACGTATATTCCGTGTTATGCAATGCACGGATCAGGACAAAGTTCTATTAGCTACATTCCTGTTAGAGAAAAATGCTAGATACTGGTGGGAGTCTATTGAAGCAACCATCGACCCTACTCAAGTAACATGGGAAGAATTTGTGGAATACTTCAATGCTAAATATTTCTCGGACCGAGTCCAAGAAAAGAAGGCTGCAGAATTCGCTGCATTAAAACAACGATCCTTATCATTAGCAGATTATGAAGCTCAGTTCTCCAGGTTGTCTAGATATGCTAAGCATCTTATTAGCACGCAGAAGATGAAAGCCCGTAGATTTCTTAATGGGCTTAGGCCCCACTATATTACTCAACTGGCGCCTATGGACATCCAAGTTTATTCTGAAATAGTGCGCCGAGCTCAATTACTTGAAGATGCCACGGAACTATCTGATAGGATCCGTGGAAAAGACAAGAAGGAGCAAGTCACAGGTTCAGGTTCTTTTAAACCCAACTTTAAGAAGAGGCCTAGTAATGGAGGTCCTTCCTCTCAAGATCAAAAAGTCAAGAAGACCAAGCCCTTCTCTATCACCACTACACCTTCAAACGTAGTGTGCAAGCATTATGACAAGGCTGGTCACAAGACCGAAGAATGCTGGAGGAAATTAGGAGCTTGTCTCCGTTGTGGGAGCCGCGAACATCGGATTCCCGATTGTCCATTAATGAATGACCAAGCCGGTGATGGTAAACGCCCGGTGACAAAGAACGCTCGACTTCATGCAATAAAGGAGACCGAACAAGAAGAAGGTGGACTGGTAGAAGGTACATTGAAAATTTGTTCCAAAAGTGCTTATGTCTTATTTGATACGGGTGCATCGCATTCCTTTATTTCTAAGAAGTTTGCCGACCCGTTACCATTAGAACCAGAATGGATAAAAATAGTTCTAACTACTCCTCTTGGAAGTGAAAATGATATTACTCATCACTACCAAAACTGTGAGGTAATGGTTCAAGGTAGGAATTTACCTATAGATCTCATATGTCTCGATCTAAAGGAGTATGATGTTATACTGGGAGCGAACTGGTTATCCAAATACCAGGCAACGGTTGATTGCCGCAATAGCCAAATTGCTTTCAAAGATTTTCCAGAATTAGTCTTTACTCGCCCCAAGAGTCGGAGCAAATCCCCTCTTATTTCGGCTCTTCGAGCAAGCAAGCTCGTCAGGAAAGGATGTGTATCCTTCCTTGCTTTTGTCACTGTTAAAGAAGCTAAGGAAACCAAGATAGAAGACATTCAGGTAGTGCAAGAATTTCCAGACGTATTCTCAGAAGATTTGCCGGGATTACCCCCTCAAAGGGATGTGGCCTTCACCATTCACTTAGTCCCTGGTGCTGGTCTAGTTTCAAAGGCACCCTATAGAATGTCCCCTGCGGAACTCAAAGAGTTGAAGGAGCAGTTGATGGAACTAATTCGAAAAGGGTTTATTAGACCAAGTACTTCCCCGTGGGGAGCACCAGTCTTATTTGTGAAGAAGAAGGACGGATCCATGAGATTGTGCATCGACTATCGACAGTTGAATCATCTCACTATCAAGAACAAGTATCCACTGCCGAGAATCGATGAGTTATTTGATCAGATTTCAGGATCCAAATATTTTTCCAAGATTGATCTCAGGTCGGGATATCATCAATTAAGAATCAAGGATGATGACATTCATAAGACTGCATTCAGAAGCAGGTATGGCCATTACGAATTTGTTGTTATGCCTTTTGGACTAACAAATGTCCCTGCTGCCTTTATGCAGTTAATGAATAGCATATTCAGGCCTTATCTAGATCAATTTGTGGTGGTTTTCATTGATGATATATTGATATATTCCAAGACTAAGGAAGAACATGAGGAGCATTTAAGGATCGCATTGCAAGTATTGAGGGAAAATCAATTATATGCAAAGCTCAGCAAATGTGAATTCTGGCTTGAAGAAGTGACTTTCCTCGGACATGTGATATCCAAGGATGGTCTATCTGTTGATCCATCAAAAGTTGAAGCTGTTAGAAACTGGGGAAGACCAACCAATGCTAGCGAGATCCGAAGTTTCTTAGGTCTTGCAGGCTATTATCGGCGATTCATCAAAGATTTCTTTAAGATCGCCGTACCACTTACAAGATTAACTCGTAAGGAGATCCGATATGAATGGAGTGAGGAATGTGAAAGAAGTTTCCAAACTCTCAAGGATCATCTCACTACAGCTCCGGTGTTAGCTCTACCAATAGAAGGAGAGAAATTCGAGGTCTACACAGATGCTTCTGGCATTGGCCTCGGATGTGTCCTAATGCAACAAGGAAAGGTCATAGCATACTCTTCACGTCAACTGAAGAAGCATGAGGAGAATTACCCCGTCCATGACTTAGAACTGGCCGCGGTGGTATTTGCCCTAAAGATATGGAGACACTACTTATATGGAGTGCAGTTTACTGTATACTCCGATCATAAAAGTCTCAAATATCTATTTTCACAAAAGGAGCTAAACATGAGACAAAGACGCTGGCTAGAATATCTCAAGGACTTCGACTTCAATATACAATATCATCCCGGAAAGGGTAATTATGTGGCTGATGCCCTTAGTCGAAAGCCGAGAGCAATGATAGCCAATTGTATGATACAAGAATAGAGATTGCTAGAACAATTCTCCAAGCTCAATATAAGCTTGGACAAGGAAGCCAAATTTGTCACATTATCTCATGTAAGCATACAGTCGGATTTATTATCTGAAATACAAGCACTTCAGGATGATGATCCTATATTAGTGAAAATCAAAGGCAGATTAGAAGGACAATCCGACTTTCAGATAGCTTCCGATGGAAGATTATTGTTCAAAGATAGAACTTGTATACCTGACTGTCCGGAATTAAAGAAGAAGATCTTAGATCAAGCTCACCGATCAAGGTACACTATTCATCCAGGATCAACCAAAATGTACCAAGATGTAAATAGGAACTTTTGGTGGCCTAATATGAAAAGAGAAATAGCAGACTATGTATCTCGCTGTCTCACATGCCAACAGGTCAAGGCAGAACACCAAAAGCCTGCTGGAAAACTACATCCTCTAGATATTCCTAAGTGGAAGTGGGAGGATATTGGTATGGACTTCATCATGGGTTTATCTAAATCAAAAGGAGGACATGATGGAATCTGGGTTATCATTGACCGATTAACTAAATCGGCACATTTCTTGCCAATAAAAAGCCGATGGTCAATTGATGTGCTAGCTGCACTATACATCAAGGAAATAGTCAGGATACATGGGATTCCTGTCTCAATCGTGTCTGACAGAGATCACCGATTTACTTCTCAGTTTTGGAAGGGATTACAACATTCGTTGGGAACAAGGCTCAACTTTAGTACTGCTTTTCACCCACAAACGGATGGTCAGACCGAGATAGTTAATCAAGTTGTTGAGGATATGCTAAGAGCTTGCATCATTGACTTTGGTGGAAGCTGGCATGAATATTTGCCACTTGTGGAATTTGCATATAATAATAGCTACCAAGCTAGTATCCAAATGGCACCTTTCGAAGCTTTATATGGAAGGAGTTTCCGATCACCCTTATGCTGGAACGAAGTTGGAGAGAAACAACTATTAGGTCCAGACATGGTAAGGGATACAACTGAGAAGATACAAGTAATCAGGGAAAGATTGCAAGTTGCTCAGACAAGGCAAAAGGCTTATGCTGACACAAGAAGGAGAGATCTTGAATTCCAAATCGGAGATCATGTATTTCTCAAGATATCACCTGGACGTGGCATACGAAGATTTGGTGTTAAAGGCAAGCTTACGCCAAGATTCATCGGACCATTTGAGGTACTCGAAAGAGTTGGCGAGGTTGCTTATCGCATCGCATTGCCTCCTCAATTATCTGAGGTACATAATGTATTTCATATATCTATGTTGAAGAAGTATGTGCACGATCCATCGCATATTATTGAACATGGAGATCTGGTGATCCAGAAAGATCTCACATATGAACAAAAGCCTATGAAGATCTTAGATCGAGAAATACGAGCTCTAAGGAATAAGGTTATTCCCATGCTCAAGGTGCATTGGAATAAGAATACTGAACACGAAGCGACATGGGAGACCGAGGAATCTATGAAGAAACGATTTCCCGAGTTATTCTAAGAGGTATATACTGTACACTCTCCGCATGTATAAATATTATGTATTATAGAATTTGGGGACCAAATTCTTTTTAAGTGGGGGAGGGTGTAGCAACCCAGATAAAATATTAATAATGATAAAGATTTATAAATAAATCAAGTAAATAGAAAAAAAATAAAACAAAAATAAAATAACGCCTCGGATAAAGGCGCTATTCAAATTAGAAACGCCTCTAGCTAAGGCGTTATTCAAGAAGTGACGCCCTGACAACACGGCGTCAAATTCTAAACGCCAAAAACGGTAAGGCCAAGAAACGCCCCTATCTTAGGCGTGTTTTAAACAAAGAAACGCCCTAACGAAAGGCGCTTCTTAAGAAACGACCTGAACCAGGTCGTCAATTCAAGAATCGACGACCTGACCAAAGTCGTTAATTCCATTCGTGAACCGTTCGAACCCAGAGCTTATCCAGGGAAGGATTTACCTAATCCAGTAAGTGTCTAGTAGGGCAAGGACTCTATTAGGGATATATTACCCGCAAACAAACACTACTTTTGTTAGGATTCCAAAATCCTATAAATAAGCTGCTCGATCCAAACCCTAAACCTATTTGATCGACTGCTGCTGTTACGGTAAGAACTGAACGTTCTTATTTTCTTCTGTTTCTCTTCCTTATGAACGTAGTAGGAGAAGAATTAATATTCTTCGTTGCTTCTCTTCTTACAGGTTAAGAAGCCCTACGTTCTGAAGAAAGCAGAGCCCTTCTTCCGGGTAAAAGTTCTTCCTCTTTCTTTTTCCCTTGCCTTTAGGTTACGTAGGTAAAGAATATTTATGTCTTCTCATCCTTTACAGGTAGCCGTGGCAAAATCGTCCTGAAGAACGAAGGTTCTTCATCCACGTACATCATCAGTAGCGGTTCATTGATTTTCAGAGGGCTCTGTTCTAAACAGAGCATCGTTCCATTAAAACCTTCACGTTTCCTCAAAAGGTAGGATTTTCTCAAGTATGTAGCCCAAAGTATATAAGGATCGTAGTGAAATCATATGAGCATGCACCTGCATATAGTTTTCCTAAGTTTTAAACGTTCCTGATGAATTCTTGAAAGAAACGTCCTTACAAAGGGCGTGCTTTTGAAATATACGACCACAAACGAGGGCGCTACTTGTAAAGAAACGACCTTAAACAGGTCGTCAATTTCAGAATCAACGCCCTGTACACAGGCGTTAATTTCATGAAAATCATAAATACCCATATTATAAAAATGATATATATGAAATCTTGATTCTAATATAATGCATGACTCTTCCTGCTAGTTTCCTATCCTGACCATGAAATTTGATCTCAGAAAATTGCTTGTTATATAATTTCGTTACTGTTCATGACCCTTGAAGAATTAACGACCTAAGTTAGGTCGTGACTTGTGAAACTAACGCCCTGAACGAGGGCGTGAGTATGTAAATAATGCCCCTTCACAGGGCACGTTTCTGTAAATTCCTGAAAATATATATTCTGTAAAAAAATGGAATTAAATAAGTAACGCCCCTTCCTAGGGCGTGTTTTCGATAAATCCTGAAAATTATTTATATTCTGTCAAATATGTAAATAATAAGACGCCTACTGCTGCAGTCGTCAAATCTTGAAGAAACGACCCTGACCAGGGCGCGTTTTAGATAAATTCCTGAATTTTTGAAAATTCTGCAAAATGGAAATATATGCAAACGCCCTTCTGATAAGCGTTAATTACTTGATACACGACTTTACTTAAGTCGTTATTTTCTGAAAAATGATTTTTATCCTGATTCTGTTAACCGATGGTTTCATATTATACATATACATATATATCGGCACTATTCTCCACTCCGTGAGTGTAGTCCCACTTTTCACGTTGTTTTATCGATCACACTCAACTCTCATTGACATACAAGCTCTCCATTGGACATTCCGTTCCTTTGGACTAGCGAGTTAGTCATAGAGACCTCCGTAAGACTCCTCGTAGCCTTGGATTCCCTCAAGGCCGACTGAGCTGGTTGTACCCTAAAAACCCATTACACAATCTTTGCCATGTCAATCTAAAGAAACATGGTATACCGGCCCTTATGATTATACAAAGAGTATATCATAAGAAATTCTTAATGGGATGATGATATCATGCCATATCATGTCATTCTTGTAAACCTCAATTCTATGATAAGAATGAGGGTATCTTACCTTAATATAATGTTCATGTGGACTTCAATTCTATATATAGAATGTCCATATTGATTTGTCATGGTACCCGAGTCAAGGGAACCATATTCTACCTAGTTTCATCGATAATCGTGATTATACCGTTATTATCGCCATTCTATGTCCTTTGTCATATTTTGGACTCTATTCTATCAAAGTTGTCATACGTGTCTACAAGCTTGATTATTGAAATTCTATATTGGCTATAAACAAGAGTGGATGTCAAAACACATGATAAATGCCTGCGCATATAGGGCCCGATCTGGTCCTGGGAGGAGCACCCGAAAGTACTTGTGCCCATGGGAGTTAAAATGATAAGGTATCTGGCATTATACCGAGTACTTGACTTGCTTGATTGGACATTCCACACACATCTTGTACTTGAATCGTACTTGACATGAAATGAAATGCGTGGCCCGAAAAAGGGTAAATTACTTGCTTGATACATGATAGCCAAAGTTCTTGACATGACTTGTTAAACGTACTTGCTTGAATATCTTGAATAAACTTGTTATCTTGTTGAAAGTTCATGATTAAGTTCATCTTATTTCCTTGATATTACATTCTCTCTATCTTATCGTTTTATGCGAGCATGCATAGCTTTTTTACATTCATGAAAGATGTAATTACTTAAACCCCTTGCTAGTACTTGAGATATAATTTCCTACTGAGCGTTCGCTCATTCCGTTTGTCCCTTTTTACTTTTCAGGTAAGTCCGACGACGATGGAAGTCAATCGGATGGGAATGGTCAAGAGTGAAAGTGATAGAGCTGCTCAAGTGTCATTTAGTCTTTTCTATAGTTTCTTGAGTCAAATATGTATTCTTTCTTTTTTTATTAAACAGAGTATTGGATTTGTAATAGCCTATTAATAATAAAGGATTGGGTTATCTTGCTATTTTACGCATCTCTGTCTTTGTGTCGAATACACGACCACTCTGATTGACATGATTGATATAAACTCGTCACGCGTCTCCGGGTATCTTCCGCGCTCGGGACGTGACACCCCTGCAACGCGCCAGGCCTACCTTAGAGAGTTGAGAGAGATACATCTCCGCGGGGATGCCCAGCGGGGGACAGAGTGATTTCCTTTTGTTTTCATGATGATCTTGGATAGGACTTGTGTTTAGAAAGCTTGATATATGAAATGAATAAAATTGATGATCGGATTGAGTTTGAGCTTTGTTTGGTTATGACGTGTTTGTGTAGGATGGGATAAGACTGGATCATTCACACGGTTACGAGCCAACTACACTCTTCAGCTTCAACCTGCCCTTGTACACACATAAATATAGAAAACTGATTAAATCTATTTTAGGCTTAACCCCTTGCCTATAACAAGTTAGGACATGACCAATTCTTGATTCTTGGTCAAGGGGGTAAGTCTTATTAAATAGGTAAATAACGAATGTAAAATGAATGCAGATGGATGCTATGAATGCAAATCAAGGAAATCTCTTTTTTGGAGTTTTGAAAATATCTGGTTTTTGTTTGTTTTTCAAAATATTTTGATTTTATTTTCGGTTTTGAACATATATGATTTTTTTTAGATTTTGAAATGTTTGATTTTTTTGGATTTTGAAATATTTGATTTTCTTGTTGGATTTTTGAAATATTTGATATTTTTGTTGCTCTTTGAAATATTTGATTTTTCTGGTTTTTGAAATATTTGATTTTTTGGGTTTTGAAATATTTGATTTTTTTTATTATTTATTTTTAAAACCAGCTTAGACCTGATGACCAGGAACCTCGTATCTCACCAGGAGCCTCCTGGGCTCAATGTGCAATATAAGGGACCGCCCGTGGCCGGTGTTAACTTTGTTTTAACGGTGCCTCTACCGAGGCCATACCCGGGGTAGGATTCATTCCTTGGAACATAAAATAGATTTTAATAGAAAAGCTGGCAACATGTATAAAGGTTTTTAGGGCTTGAGTTCTTCTCGCGACACCCCTTTTTCAAAGAATTTGGTCTGTTGCGCCGAGGTTGTGTCCATTATCGAACCCATTTCCGCCCTAGGCATGCATACGACCGGGCTCATAACATCCCGCGGGGAAACTGTACTACCACTCTTGTCGTGCCTAGTTTCATTATTTGGGTACTTTCAAACTTTTGAGAGCTTAGAGCTCTGGGTGAGCTTTTAGCTTTGATTTTTGCCCCTTTTCTCCATTCCTTTCTTTCTTTTCTTTCTCGTTCTTCTTGCGGAATAAGGTCATAATGGACTGCCCCTATTTGAGACCTCTTTTATTAGGGGGGGTCTAGATCAGTTTTTGCCCCCTTAATCACCTTTTGCCCATATTTTCAGCCGAGAGAGAAGGAAAACCAAGGACTTTCACCCTTTCTGAAGCATGGCCAAAGGGGAAACGGTGTTTATGCAATAGAAAGAAACCGACCCGCGAAGGGTTGTGTAGTGTGTGAAATGTTGAACCGGGATTTCCTTTCGAGATCAAGTGAGGGCGCACCCCGCCACCAAGTCGTTGCTGGTTTGACTCTATGGATAAAAGCGTTTTAAATATAGCCCATTCTACAGATTTGGTAGTTTTTCGCCCTCCGCGCTGATTAAACGATACGCGTTACCTGGATAGACTTCCTTAATTACAAACGGCCCTTCCCAGTTGGGTTGCAACTTAGACCTGAGACCTGCTGACCTGATAAATTTACGTTTCAAAACCATATTACCCACTTGGAATTTTCGTTCGATAACCTTCTTTTGAAAATGCCGCGAGACACGCTTTTGATAAACCGAAACATGATTGGCCGTGTTAAGCCTCTTCTCATCTAACAGTTACAGTTGGACTCGCAACGCCTCTCGACGTTCATTGAGATTAAGTTCTTTGTCCAGCTGCACCCTTAGGGAAGGGATTAGGATCTCGTACGGAAGTACCTCCTCCATCCCATAGGTGAGAGCAAAAGGAGTTTGTCCCGTGGGAGTACGGACGGAGGTGCGATAAGCCCATAGAGTTTCTACTAGTTTATCGGCCCAATCAGCAAATTTGTGAGACTCGCATGTTTTCTTGATGATTTTAAGAAGGGTTTTATTAGTGGCCTCAGCCTGGTCATTACCTTGGGGGTAGTATGGTGATGAATGATGCAATGATATATTAAACTTCTTACAGAGGTCCCGGAGTTCTTGAGAAACAAATTGAGGCCCGTTGTCGGTGACGATATCACTTGGCACTCCAAACCGCGAGATAATATTCTTCATGATGAAGCGGCATACTGTGGTGGCTTTGATTTCTTCATAGGCTTCAACTTCTGCCCACTTGGTGAAGTACTCCGTAGCCGTCAGGATGAAGGACTTCTGCTTGACTGCAGAATTCGGGTCACCGAGAGGTCCGATGATATCAAAGGCCCACATGGAAAATGGCCAAGGAGCAAAGAGAGGATGGAGAGAAGAAGCAGAAGCATGGATCTTGTCAGCATGGAGCTGGCATTGAAGACACCTACGGACATAGGTGGAACAATCTTTTTCTAGGGTTGGCCAGTAATAGCCCAGCCTAAGAATCTTCTTTGCCAACGCTTGTCCATTTACATGCCCTCCACACTCACTAAAGTGAGCTGCTTCTACTACCTTCCAAGCCTCATTGTCATCTAAACATCTCATTAGAACTCCGTTGAAAGCTCGCCTATACAATTCTCCAGCAACAATCGTGTATCTTGCTGTGACTCTTCTAATGGCCTTTCGCTGCTCGGCGTTCGCCGTCTCCGGAAATGAACCATCCCTACAATACTGCTCAATCTCATAATACCATGGCAGCTCTTCTTCTTCTATGATCTCCTCAAGCTCAGTTAATGAGACTTCCGTCACCTCTTCCCTTTCTGCCTTCCTTTCTATAGATTTCCTAAGGTTATCGAACCAGGGATCCTGAAGAGAGGGAGCATCTAATTGCTGGACCACAATGGTCTCAGTGGCACGACTGAGGGGAAATGAAAGAGAAGAAACTAGTGATGCAAGGGCATCAGCCAAAATGTTCTGAGAACGAGGAGTGTGAATATAGGTAAGCTTCCAGAATTGCCTAGCCAAGAGCGTGACCAGATCTTGATAGGGTTTACGCTTAGGGTCACGGGTGCGGTAAGTTGACAGAACTTGACTCAGCACCAACTGAGAGTCTCCTATGATGTTAAGGTATCGCGCGCCCATGAGGTAGGCGTGCTTCAGACCAGCAAGGAGAGCCTCATACTCGGCTATATTATTGGTGGCAGGAAATGAGAGTTGATAAGCGATAGGAATGGTTACCCTTCCGGAGTAAGGAGAACGGCACCGATTCCACTGCCCTGGGAATTGAGAGCACCATCAAAATGGAGAGACCAAAAAGGAAGACGAGTGATTACTGCCAAGTGTTCATCAAGGAATTCATCCTGGATTGAATCAGTGCGAGGGATAGGAGAATGAGCTAGATGCTCAGCAATGGCGTATCCCTTGATCGCTTTTTGGACAACGAAGGTGATGTCGAATTGGGAAAGAAAGCTCTGCCAGCGAGCTAACCGTCTAGAAAGGACCGGTTTTTTCTAAAAGATAACGAATGGGGTCCATTCTAGAGATCAGCCTAACCTCGTAGGCAAGAAAATAGTGTTTGAGCTTCTGAGCTACCCACACTAGCGCTGCACAGGTCTTCTCCATGCCAGTATACTTGGATTCAGCGGGATTAAACAACCTCGAAAGGTAGTATGCTGCCCTTTCCCTTCCTTCATCGTTGACCTGCGCTAAGACAGCTCCTAGGGAGTCATCAATCACAGAAATGTATAGGATCAGGGGTTTCCCAGGGATGGGTGGTTGCAGAACTGGGGGATTAGAAAGATAAACCCTAAGCTCCTCATAAGCCTTTTGGCATTGTTCGTTCCATTCAAAATTTGCTCCCGCCTTTAATAATTCATAGAATGGGCGACACCTCTGCGAGTGTTGAGATATGAATCTCCTAATGAATTGTAGACGCCCAATCAAACCTCGGAGTTCAGTGATGTTCTTAGGCGGTGGCATCTCCATAACGGCTTTTGCTTTGTTCGGATCGATCTGAATCCCCCGTTTACTAACTGTAAACCCTAGTAACTTCCCTGATGCAACTCCGAACATGCATTTCTTGGGATTCATCTTTAACTTATATTCCCTAGCCCTTTGCAACACTTTGGCTAGAATGGCGCGATGTTCTTCCTGAGACCTCGACTTTACCAAAATACCATCCACGTAAGCTTCTAAATAGACATGCATCATATCGTGGAAGATAGCCATCATTGCCCTCTGATAAGTGGCACCTGCATTCTTCAATCCAAACGGCATAACAACATAGCAGTATGTGCCCCAGGGCGTAGTGAACGAGGTCTTCTCTTGATCCTCAGGAGCCAGACGGATTTGGTTATATCCAGAATAACCATCCATAAACGAGAGGGCCTCATGCCCAGCTGTGTTATCTACCAATACATCAATGTGAGGAAGCGGAAAATCATCTTTCGGACATGCCTTATTTAAGTCCCTAAATTAATACAAATCTGAATTTTGCCATCTTTTTCATTACCGGGACTATGTTTGCCACCCACTGCGGATATAGAACAACTCTAATGAACCTGGCCTTATGCAATTTGTCAACTTCTTCCTTAATTCTTAAGGCCATCTGTGGGTGGAATCTCCTTGCTTTCTGCTTAACGGGTGTTGCCCCTGGTTTAAGAATCAATCGATGTTCAACCAATGCGGGGTCAAGACCCGGCATGCCCTCATAGGACCAGGCAAACGAATCACTATACTCCCTCAAAACCTTGATGAGCTCCTCTTCAACCTGAGGAGGGAGATTAGCCGAAATAAGTATAGGCCTGGGGTCCTCTTCTGTTCCAAGATTAATTTCCTTAGTGGGTTCATCCACTGCCGAGGACGGTTCGTTAAACCTCTTCAAACCTTGTGCGTACAGATCGGCAGCGTCATCCACCTCGCTTTCCTCATCATCAGCTGGGTCCTTCTCATTCACAATTTCATATACCCCTAATCCGTCATTGCTCCATTCCCCATCCAATTCCTCATCTTCTTCTAACACAATCACGGTCTCTACAAACTCCAGGCACCTAAGGAGGGCATGGCACCTCTCGGACAAATCCTACAGAAACCTATCAGGGATGGATTTAGGATGACGCACCGCAGGGTGCGCTGCAGACGAGGATGGGCTGACTAGATTCGAACTAAACTCTACCCCAATTGACTCTACTAATCTAGGAGATTATGCACACTGTACATCTAACCTAGGAGAGAGGAACTCTACTGGAAAAGGAACAGGGGTCTCGTGCCCCTGGGAATCTGAGCAGAATACAGCGTAATCTTCCATTGAAACCTCCGTTTTGAAATTGGCATTTTTTTTGGAGGCCGGCGGAGATCACGCAACAAGGGGAGGAAGAAGATGGAGGAGGAGGTAGTTGCATGGGGAACAGATCAGGGAATATGCAGTCGAAGAATGGATCCAAAGATCGGAACCACATCTCATGGAGTTGAGCATTAGGGGGAGAAGGAGTGAACAAGGTTGAAAGGTCAATAAGCGGGCAGCGCCCGCAAGCACACGGAACAAATAGGATTTCAAATGGTCTCTCCGTGAAGTACGGGTCGACCAGAATTGGAGGGGAATGGGGGACAAACCCCAATTGTTGAAACCAAGAGGCAAGATGGGACGGGGACAGAGAATAGGTAGTGATAGAGCTCCCCACTTCCCGTGGCCCCCGGCGGACCAGCTGCATCGGAGAATGCTTCACCAGCTGCATCTCCTTCTTCTTCGGACGACCTTCTCTTACACTGAACAATTTTTCCAAACAACCAGCAAAATCATCCACATCACCCACCAACCCCTTCAGCGGCGGTGGTGGGTCAGCATCATCACAGGCATCATCAACCCTCACAGGGCAGGGTGGCGGCTTCTTCAAAGTGTCGGGCTGTAATGGGCCTTTCACAAAATGTTGTCGATAGTCTAATGTTAACGGCCCGGAGTCTCCAAGTATTGACATCGCCGAATCACAGTAGCCAAGGCCTCGGCGGCCCATCTTCTTACTTTTAGGGGCGGGGTTGGTCCGGCCCTGCAATTGTGCGCTGAGACCCAGGCCCAGCTGATAGCCCAGTTTCAGAATCATGTGCCACCCTTTAGAATCTCTCATCTTGGACATGATCTTGACATTTGTTGGCGCAGTGGCAGGGTTGCGTGACACATATGCCCATGAATAATTCAAGTCCATAACTGATAGAACTGGCCTATTGCTCGGCCATAATGTAGGAAGAATCTTATCTGAAATGGCATCAACAGACTAGACGGTGGAGATGCTTTTCACTTTGACCAGCCGGCCCTGGAATGGGAATTTCAGGCATTGGTGGGCAGTCGAAGGTACATCATTTAAACTGTTTAACCACGGATGACCCAGAATAGCTTTGAACATCGGGTCAATGTCCAGCACATAAAACTCCACATCCATAACCAATGGCCCAAGCTCGGCCTGTACAGTCACGACCCCGTGACAAGCACGCCTGGAATTGTTCAATGCTGCTATGGTGGTGGGTGTTGGCTTAAGCATATCCTCTGAGATGTTACAGGCACAGAGGGTACTTAATGGACACACGTTAATCGATGCCCTTATGTCCACAAGGGCAGACTCCACGGCCACTTTGTTCAAAGAGATGGTAATACACAGCGGCATCTGCCGTGCCTCAGGGGGCGCTAGCTCCGACTCAGAGAATGAAATAGAAGGCCTCTTTGTAATTGTTGCCAACACCGTCGGTAAGCTATCTACTGCCACGTCCTCGCTCACCATAACCTTCTGTAGAAAAGTTCTCAAAGCATCCTGGTGTAGCGGCCACCTTTTGATCAATTCCAAAACTGAAATCTTGGCCAGCATCCAGTCCAAGTGCTGTAATAGGTCATACTTCAGGCCTGGCACGGGATCCACTTCTTATGTTTCCACTATAGGGGAGGGAACTTGGAAGTTGGGTGTAGATGCACCAGAGGAAGGAACAACTCGTTGGAAGGGACGCTCGCTCCGAAGGGCGCAATGTGGTGCCGGCACGGCCTGAGATGGACCCCCGCTTGGCCCGGTGGGGTAGGTGGAAGGCGTAGAAATGGGGGTGAGGATGGCAGAAGTTGGTCTAATGGGCCCTGGTGAAAGGGAGATGGGCGAAGGGTTAAGCGGAGGGGTGATGATGGAGGGTATGGTGGGTGGTGGCGAAAGGACTGGTGGTGTGGAGGGGAATGCAGTGGGTCTGATGGGTGATGCGGAGGGAATAATGGGTGGAGTGGTGGTGAGGACGGCAGGCCTGAGAATGGAAGGGATAGCAGGTGCGGGGGAATGGCTATGGTGGAAGGCCAAGAGGTGTGCGGGGGTTTCATCATCGAAAGTCCACCCAGCATTGGGGGCTGGGTGCTGGAAAATGTTTACCTGGGCTGGTGCCGGTGCCGGCGGCTGTTGTTGTTGCAGAGGAGCGGGTTGATGCATCGGCATGGGATTCTGATGGATCCCAAGGTCCTATTGCTGTTGCTGTTGCTGGGGTTGTTGTTGCTACTATTGTTAGGGCCCCACTTGATACGGCCTGGCTTGTCTCTGCCTCTGCTTAATGTCCTCGATCAGCTGGTGCATCTGGGTCCAATCAATCCTCTGGCCCTCGTGTAAATCATACACTAGATCCTTAAACTGATAGCAACGCTCTATCAAGTGCCCGGGTTGTCGATGATATATGCAATATCGGGACTGATCGGCGACCGGATTCCAATTGTGACGCTCCGGAGGTAGTTGAATATCACCAGTATACATCAAAGCAGAGAAAATATCAGGTAAAGTTTCAGGAAGAGGAGGGTAATGGGTCCTCTTTGGGCTCGGTCGAGCAGGTCCATAAGCGGCAGGTGGAGGAACGTTATTATACTGTGGCGGCCGCTGAGGCTGTTGGGGTGGTGGTGGTTGTTGTTGCGGGTATTGAGGGACCCAGAAAGTGGGTTGGGGAACCTGTGGAGTGATGAACTGGGGGTTGCGTCGAGGCTGCGGGAAGCGAGGTGGAGTGGCTTGGTGAGGAAACTGAACAGCCTAGACCTGCTCATTGATCTGTACTCCCTCAGTGATAGGGCCCTGGGATTTTCTAGCGGTTTTGGGTTTCTGGGCCTCAAATAGCGATTGAATAAGGGAGTCTTTAAACTGGGTTTGTATGAACCGAGCTCTATTGTATAACTGGTGCATATTCGAAATGTCATTCATTGCCAGGATGTTTCTGAAAGTTGAGGTGGCATTGGAGATCAGTAACTTGACTTTTTCTTCTTCCGGGATCTACCCAGGCACACGTGAGGCCATCTGCCTCCATCGATCTGCATAGGTTGCAAAATCCTCTTCCTGCTTCATCTTTTCTGCTACCAGGTCGGTGAAGGAATACTCGGGACCGACCCGATCTTGGAACCTTTGGATGAACCTCTCCTTGACTGTCTTGAAATTCTTGGCATCCTCCATAGGTAAAGTATAGAACCATTCCAGGGTGACCCCTTCCAATGATCGGCGGAACAAGTAAGCCATCAGGCGATCATTGTGCGAGAACTGGGCTGACTAGTAAAGGAACTCCCGAACATGAATGAACGGGTTGCCATTCCCGTCATATTTCCGGTACACGGGGAGCTCGAATTGAGGAGGAAAACGCCCTGAAGTTAGGAATAGGGACGTCAGCCAAAGATTGCGGGCCAACCCGCTTTTGGAGGAGGTCAATTTGTTGCTACATAGCAACCCATTTATCAAGAATCTCCCGTTCCAGGGATGGAGGAGAAGGAGCTAGAGGAGCAGTACCTGGATATGTAACCGAAGGAAAAGTTGACTGAGGGGGCAGCCCGTAAGATGGATAATAGGCTAGGGAAGGGCCCACATCCGCGTGAGCCAGTTGGGTGGCCCCTGATTGCAACCGAGTAAAGTTTGCCGAGGCCACGAGGGCCTGCGGTGATGGAGAAACAGTGGCATATGGATCAAGGTAAGGAACAGAGGGGACTTGAGACTTCCCCTTATCGAGCGGCTGATGGGCCTAGGTGGAGGCCTGCCCCATTTCCATGCTGGAATAGCGAAGTACCTGAGGACGGGTGGGAGTAAGGTTGATGGGGGCCACAGAGGTGGTCCCAGCAACAGAAGAGGTAGTGGCAACAGCAGTCATGCCTCGAGAAGGAACTGAAGTCGGGGCATCAGCCCCCTACAAGGCTTGTCGGATGAGATGGAGCTAGGTAGGGTCCAGCTGGGCCATCATATTGAGAATTTGATTGGTTAGATTCTGGATGGAGGGATTTGAAAGCGAGGGTTGGGAACCCTCACCAAGAATGGTCGGGAGCGGAGGGGCAGTCCCCTCTCCTCCCTGTATATGGGTGACCCTAGGCGGGTCCTCAAGAAGGCCGCGAGGAAGAGAGTCCTCGTGGGACTGAGAGAAGTCGTATGCCGACATGGAAGGCGGTGAATCGAACAAAGGATTGAAGTATGAATGGAAATGAGAACTGAGCCTAGGAGATGATCCTGAGGGAAAGAAACAACCCCACATACACTAAACACCTAGGACTAAGGCAAACAAACCTAACCAACCAAATCAACAAATCAAACAACAAGCATGCAATGGAAGGAAGAGATGAGAGGAGAGTCACCCAATTAGACAATCCAGTTATTAAATGATGGCCATCGAATTCTTATGAGTTCCTCTTTGAACCTTATTAGCTTAATTAAAATGTAGATTCACTCAACAATTAGGTGTCTAACCAGGGTGAGAAATGGAGGACTGGGTGACTCTAAAGAACTCTCTCTCTCACGGATGCAAACCCTAGACTGGGGGTGGATACGGTACAACTTGCCCGACGTCCGTGTGGGAATCCACGGCTCACGGGGGCTTACGGAGGTCCTCAGCAAGGTCTCTAGTCGGCTCCAAGGAATATGGAGACGAGAGGAAACCCTACCTTGGTAGGGATGCAACTACTATGAAAGAGGTGGATGCTCCTATGTGCACCGGAGTGCATGCAAAATCTAGCCTTGCAACTATCAAGCAATGATCAATCAAATATATAAGCAATAAAAATAATCATGCAACAATGATATGGGAGCAGGGGGAGATCAATAACTGGCACCAAAGATCATGAATATGATGGAATATGGTAATCAAAATGAACTACGAATGCACTGTAGCACCACAAGGACAGTCTGTAGGAGACCGCTCAAATAGACAGGCGGTCTGGAGTGGACCGTATAATCCAGGGAGCAATAGAACGACAGAATGACTCTAGAAAGAATCAAAGAATGCTAGAAATATAGGACGGCAGAGATGAGGAACATACCAGAAGAACGGTATGTGGACAACCACGTAACCTTTGGGACGGATCTCCAGCAGCCGTGCACCTACAACCAGACCAGCCATAAGCGTACCTGTGCCAGAATGAGGGACGGCTGATCACAGGCCTTTCAGAAGGTTAGACGGTCGATGGTAGGCCGTTTGTGACAGAACGCTGGTAGGAAACCTGGCACTATTCACAGGGATGGACGGTAGACGTTCAACCGCTCGGTGAATGAACGACTCAGGGAGAACCGTTCAAGCTCCGGGAGGCAAAAACCACGCCCCAACCTGCACTCACTCTAAGCAATAGACTAACACAACGAACAAATAGGTCAGGAAATCACAAGCACGATGGGCACTAGGTGTCCCACCGTGATCGCCATAAAAGTAGGGTGTAGATATATTTTCTCCTCCCGAATCCATTCCTTTTCCAAATGTCTTCCCAATGTCTATTCTACCATATCCGACATGAGAAGCAAATGAAGACAGAAGAAAAGAGGAAATAAGAACCTATGATCGCCACCAAAGCGCCGAGCGTGATGAACACGCCATGCTTTGGAAAGAGGGAGAGACACTCGCCTGGCTGCAGCGCTGGGAAGATGAGCGGTTGATGGAGAACCGCCTATAGGATGCACGGTCTTACGATAGACCGCCTAAGTACGCTGCAGAAGATGCGGGATGAAGGACTCCTGGGTGTTAAACGGCTCTGTAGAGACCGCAGGAAGAAGATGGACGGCCCAATCTGCGCCGCACTTCCTCTTGAGCGGACTGTGTAGAATCGCGCAATACCACCAAGCCAGAAGTCGCAAAGGGGTCCAACCTCCACCCTCTCCAGCCGGCCAGAGGGGATGGGCCTCGTGCTAGGGATTGCTGACCTGCAAAAACAACGTAAAAACATAAAGAAACAACCTAGATTAGAACTGAATGGTGTAGTATATGTCAAAATAATAAGGAATGAACGTGACTAAGTGGAAAGGGGGATACCTGGGAGATTTTAAACCCCTAGGGTGCCAAAAAGTAGGTGGATGTGTGCATGGTGATGAGAATGAAGAAGAACGTGGGGAGGAAGTAATGCATGCGATGAAAAGTAACGAAAGCTATGAAACACAAAGGACTCAAAACTCGACTACTCCTTAAACCGGAGGCTTATATGGACATAGAAAGCCTCCCTCCTTGGTGCTAGGTCACTCAAGAATGCAGCAGGGCTTCGCCGTCGACCAAAATCTCCCCCCCTTTTTCAAGTCCGGCCTTTAGGGTCTATTTATAGAGCCTAGAAAGCCTAGCTCGAAATTAGGGTTTCCAATGGATATTAATCCAAGATATTAAAAGATAAAGTGAAGATAATATCTTCAACTTTCGTTAGGATCAAATCTCATCCGATTTGGTTGAGAATCCACGGAGAAAATGGAGGGCGAAGTTGAGGTTTTAACCATGGATAAAAGAGATAAAATATGTTAAAATTCAACAATCGACGGGATGAACGGTCTTACGATAGACCGCTCAACTGGATGGGCGGCCATGGCATGGCCGTCCAACCCTATCGGTGGAAATTCAAGATAATTCATAAATAATCCAATTTATCCGTTGAACTGACCGAAACCTTCGCCGTTGGACTCTCAGAGATGAACGGCTCAAATGAGACCGTTCAAATGTAGAGCGGCCAAAGACAAACCGTTCTAGTCCTGTCGGTGATAAATCAAAATAGATAAGATAATTAGATAATTATTTGAGAAGACTCTTAAGCGCAGGACTCTGAGAGATGAGCGGTCTCCATCAATCCGTTCATCAAGTTGAACGGCTAGAATAGGGCCGCATAAAGGCTTGTCGGTGGAAATTCAAAAAATTACCCAAAATACTCCAAAATATATGGACAGTCCATATTCAACCACACACTGATTGAGCGGCCAGGTAGGAACCATACATACACATGGGCGCTTGAAACTTATAGAAAAGCCCAATCAACAGAAACCAAGGCCCGTTAAGCCCGAAATCAACTCGGACCTAACCAAGGAGGGAGGCAACCCATAAAATTGGCCCAAAACATGCCTGGAAACGGCCCCAACGAGTGATGGACAACTCGAGGCATCAACAAATGGAAGTAAGAGAAACGACTCAACTCATCGGCAAAAAATGAGTGTCAACAGCCGTGAACAGTACTCCGTGTAGAAGTTCTACATCCACTCCAAGTGATTCAAGCTTAGATCTGAAGCAAGCAACCTCCAAGGAAGCTAGAAGCAAGCAAGCTCTCAAAGGTGATCAAATCTTCATCCATAAATCTCTTCATCAACTCAAGGGGATCAAAAGGAAGATCAAAGCTACATCCATTCACTTCTTCATCAACTCAATTGAATCCAAGGCATCAAGGGAGATCAAAGGAGGCTTGGAAGAAGAGGTACTGTAGCCGTGAACAGTACTTCGTGAAGAAGTTCGTCATCCATTCCAAGGTGTTTCAAGCTCATATCAAAGCAAGCAATCTCCAAGGAAGTGCAGAAGCAAGCAAGGCTATCAAGGTGATCCAAGGAAGCTGATTTCACAAGGTTTTCTAGGGAGATCAAATCTGCATCCTTTATCTTCTTCATCAACTCAAGGTGATCCAAGCAAGATCCTTTCACAAGGAAGAAGATACCATTGAAGCATCAGATTCAAGCTCCAACAATCTCAGACAAGATCTTTTCTCTTTAAGCATATTCTATATCTTGTTTGAGTATTTTTATATTTGTTCTCTTTCCATTTCATTCAAACATTTGAAACTATGAATCGTCCCTACCGGTGGTTAGTAGGAAGGCAATCGGAAGTTGTACGATCTGCAGTGTTGACGTCCCTACCGGTGGTTAGTAGGAAGGCAATCGGAAGTTGTCCGATCTGCGGTGTTGACGTCCCTACCGGTGGTTAGTAGGAAGGTAATCGGAGGTTTTTCCGATCTGCGGTTCAGTGCGTTGCACTAGTGAAGGCTCACCGGGTTTTGTGAGGGGTGGACGTAGGACTGGGGATTCAGTCCGAACCACCTTAAAATCTCGTGTGTTGTGGTTTGATTGTGCGATTGTTTTATGTTAGATGCATGCTTAGGTTTAATTTCTACATTACTTGTTCATCTTGCTAAGCAAATCATTGTGTCCTTTGTTAAGCCTGTTATATTCCGCTGCGATTCTCGTTAACTAGCTATATAGAGGGTTGTTTGCGAAAAGAGGGGCAGATCTATTCACCCCTCCCCTCTAGATCCGCCATCCACTACTCAACAACAAATGTCTGCCATGAGTACGGCAAGTTTAATGCAAATATGGGAATAAATCTCAGTGTATATGTCGGTCACTAATGGACCATTCATTGTTCGGACGAGAGTCCGCATTTGAAGCATCGGAGACGACGATAAACTGTACGAATGTCTGCCATGAGTACGGCACGTTTAATGGGATTGCGGGACTGGGTCCCGATAAAAGTGGGTCAAGTTGATAGACTATTGGCCAGAGACGGTTCTAGACTATGGCCATGTCGAGGATTCCGAGGTCCACATCTGATACCATGGGGCGTCGTTGCTTCTCTCTTCACGCATAGTCCGGAGAAGCGAATCGTTAAACAAAGCCTAAACTTGCCAACGTGTGCCCTCGTACGCAGATCGACCTACGCGGTCAGGTCGCGGGGTTCGACCTGCCCGGTCAGGTCGCGAGGGTCAAGGGGGAAGCGCCCCTTGCAGGGGTCTCCGGGGGCGGAGCCCCCGGAAGAAAATTTAGATTATAACATGGGCGATATTAATTATTGGCTCTGTATTCCTCTCTTCATTTGTTTAATTATAGATATTTCATTTTTTTTGGGAGACACGTCGGTTTAGGTGGAATAAGGGGCGCATCAATTTAGCCACAAGGAGGGGCGCGCCGGTTTAGGTGGAACAAGGGGCGCGCCGATTTAGTCACAAGGAGGGGCACGCCGGTTTAGGTGGAACAAGGGGCGCGCCGGTTTAGCCACAAGAAGGGGGGGCGCGCTGGTTTTGGTGCAAAGAGAGGGGCGCGCCGATTTTAGTGTAAAGAACGGGGCGCACCAGTTTTGGTGTAAAGAGAGGGGCGCACCGGTTTTGGTGCAAAGAGAGGGGCGCGTTGGTTTCGGATGTGAGTGAGAGGTGGGGAGGTGTTTTGGTGAGAAGGTTCAATCCGGCGCGTAGGGGGCGCGCCGGTTTGGAGCCAAAGGTGGCAAAATGGTTTATGAGTGTGGGGCTAAAGCGACGCGGGGGGGTACCGCGCCGGATAAGTGCGCGCCTGATTAGGCTGTTTTATGCTTTTCAAAGGCTTGCAGGCTAATAGATGGTTAAGTTGTTTGTTCACTTAGCAAAAATAGGCGGATTGGAAGGTTTCGAAGTATTTTGTTTGTCTGTTAAGATCAAAGTTTAGATGGTTTGTTCAAAGGGGTTTAGAAACACCAAAGCCTAGCTCATGCTCTAAAAGAACTCAATTCGTGCTTGCTGTTCATGCCCCTGACAAAAATTGGGCAGCACCTCCCCCGGACTGAGGTTTCCTGGGGTGAATCGGGGATCGTCAAACGGAATACTCCGAGATGACCCCAATATTCGGAGTGGCCTAACGACAGTCTGGTGTCCCATAAGCGAACGTAGAAGCCCTGAGGACCAGCCTTCAAGGGGTTCTAACAGTTCATGGGTTGTAGCTGTGTGAGAGCTCCGACGGGGCAGATGTTCGCCATGGGGTGGCCATGAATGTTCACCCTCATACGGTTACTTCAAAGACCATGCTATAGAGGAGCATGCTTTGAATCACCTTAGGTGAGTAGAAGACGGAGAGAAGAGGGAAAGCAGTAACTAAACAAACAGCCGTGCTTGCCAAAAGACTCTCTTTTTATTCATCCACCGAAAGGGGGAAAACCAAAATACAAGAACAGGGGGGAATTACACCGTGATACGGGAGATCAAAAATCGAAAGGGAAGAGATACAGTAGGGGGAAGAGAGCAAAGACCCAAGCCCCTTCCCCAGCTGGACTCCTCCTCTCTCACACCCTCTCTCTTTTTCTTCACCTTTAGGCACCAGGGAACAAAGCTCTTCTTCTTCTTCTGCTGGAGGAAGCCAGAATCTCCCGGTCCTCCTCTTCAATAGCCCACACTCTCTCTTCTCTCGTCGAACACGCAGAGTATATATAGCCGGCTGCCCTTTCTTTGCTCAGACGGAAGCAACTCCCACCACTTACTTCGTTTGTCAGACGAGCAGGATTGACAGGTTACACTGGCATCCGGTGATTCATGCCGTACGTTGTCATTTGTCTGAGGACATGATGTTTGCGGGTTTGCCAGGAGATCTTCTACAGCTTCTCCACCGTGGATCCATGCCTTCACCGTTGATGCCACTGCGCTGTCGAACGGAGGTGGAGACAAGGCTTCAGAGCATTGATTGTTCTCTGTGCGCTGACTGTTCGCTCAGACTGATGCGAAACAGAGTGTTGGAGCTTGGATGGGATGGTTGACTTGGCTAAAATGGCACGGGGATGAGCGCGCCGGATTAGCAACAATAGAGCAGCGTGCCGGATTAGCACAAAGAAGAGGGGCGCGCCGGTTTTGGGGATATCTGAAAGGGCACGCCGGTTAAGGGCCATATAGGCATAGTCGCGCCGGTTTAAGTGTCAAGGGATTTCACCTCGATTTCGAACCAGCTCAGACGTACGTTTGACCTCCAGTACTGCCTTAGTTTTAATGCACTGTCTCGGGCCATCCATTTTGAAGTCTCCTGATCCTCAGTTTGCAATTCCAAGTTATTTTCGACACGTGCCGAACCCGCGTCAGGTTACTCGGGTTTCTTCCTGATTCGGCCTTCGACACCGCCGACTGGGGAGCTGGGGCCGTCTCTTCTAATTGAGGGACTTCTTTGTTGGGTGGCAGAGCACCGGGTATGTATTCGTCCTGCTTAGAGGAGGTACGGGGTTTATTCGGCCTTCCCATCTTCGACTTGCTCTCGAGATGTCAAGACGTCCATGCCGCGTGAACGTTCCTTTTCTTCTCTCTTTTTCGACGTCCACAGGGGCGTCACACCCCCGCCGGCACCGCCACTAGTGACACCTGTCTGGCATGACACAGCCCCCCGGCTCGTTATGAGACGGCCCACTCACAACAAGAAGAAACACATCCCGATGCGGGTGCACAAGGAAACGAACCCTATGGTTGAAAGACTCCAAGCTATTATTGATGGGCTTGAAGATTATGAGCATCTCAAGATCCAACCTGTGGAACTGAAAGAGTATGTCCTCTGGGAGGAGCTCGAGTCACTAGAACTGGCTCCAGAGCGAAAGCCGAAGCAAGTGAAGAACCTCTTATGTGGGGAGAACCCCCTATGGAGCAGCCACCAGCTAGTGAGGAAAAGAATAAAAAGAAGAAGAGAAGACCCAGAAACAAGAAGTAGAGTGGGGTCGTCCTTTCCTGAAACACCCTCTCAGCATTATTTGACACAGCCCTCTCCCTGGGAGTGGAAGAACAAGAAGCACCCGTCGAGCCATCAGAGGTGAATCAGGCTGAAGCATCCACTTCCCAACATGCCACCAGGTCGGGAAGAACGTGGGGACACCCTCCTCAGGCCAACCACAACATCCTGCTTAGGGGAGAACAACCATATCACATCCCCGAGCCTAGGGTCCAAGGCATGGAGATCCCCCCTCCATCAAGCCTCTACCCCAGAGAACCAAGTGGCCAGAGTGCCCCGTCATTCATCGAATTTTTTACAACTCAGAGGGGAGGACAGTCGGGCCCCCACGAGTCCCAGAAGACTAAAGGGGCAGGCTGCCCCTCGGCTCCATCTGCGACAATCCCTCCTCGGCCAAGGGAAGAGCCCGATAACATCCCAAATCTTGTCGAGTTCTTGCAAGAAAAGGAAGTGACCCAGTAGGCCCCACAAGCTCAACCAGCATCCGACCCAGTGGAGGAGGCACCCGTTGAGCCGGCTCCCCAGGCCCAAACTGGGGACAGGCACAGTAGAGCCGAAGAAATAAAGTTGCTCGAAGTCTGAGCTGGCAACAGAATAGTCAAACACCTAAAGAAGATTGCAGCCAGGTTTACCGTCTGGGAAATCCTATCCTTAGATGAAGAAACATGGCAAACTATCATCGCCGCACTCCAGACACCAGCATATGTTGAAGCCTGCCTTGCAGAAATGTCACCTGAAGTACCTGTGGCCTTCACGGAAGAGGACATGTTTTTACCAACCTGTAGTCACAACAAGCCACTCTACATGAAGGGGCAGCTTAATGGGCATCCCATCAACAGAGTCTTGATCGACCCTGGGGTAGCCGTGAATATACTCCCCTACCGGGTGTACCAGAAGCATTATTTTGACGTGCACCTAATTGAGGTCAAGAATGTCAAGATTGCTGGTTTCAACCAGAAGTGTGAGGTACCCATGGGAGTCACAGAGTTCAACCTCTCCCTCGGCGACTTCACAACCAAGGTCCTATTCCATGTGATCAACTCCAACACCTCTTACAAGGCGTTGCTCGGCCGACCTTGGCTGCATCAAAATAGGGTGGTACCATCCACTCTGCACCAATGCATCAAGTACCCTGGCAATGGGAAAGAGGAGATAATCTTTGCTGACCTCCACCCTTTCGAAGTGTTTGAATGTCACTTGTCGGACGCCACTTTGTATTTGGAGAAGCCGAAGCAAGCACCCCAAGTCACTCAGGACAAAGGAAAGAAGAAAGCAGAGCCTGACAATTGGTTCCCTCCACCACCGCCAGGCTATGTGGCTCCCCCTCAGGTGTCATTTGTTTCAAAAGCAGAAAGGGCGATCAAAGCCACTCCCCTTCCCATCTATCCTACACCAGGGACGCCATACCTTGAAGACTTGCTGGAGGATGTCAAGGTCCCGCCCGGGATGATGTGACACAATGATGGATGATGATGTTCTGAAACCAAGTTGATGTAAAACTACCCCTTGGACCTAGAGTAGCAAGCAGCACAACAAGTTGGTAACGTCACATTGGCGGATTCACTCGCGTAAGCATACTCGGATCCGTAGAAGGACCGGCGATGGCGGAGAGGGTCCGAGGTTGGACCTCGGGGCTCCAAGGGTTTGGCCAGCTAGGATTAGATCCCAATGAGCCAAGGATGCCCAAAATCAAGGGCGACCGGCACGCCAAGGGCGAGGGTTGAAATGTCACGCTCACAACTCACCCGCGGTAATCACGTAACTAGAAGATAAATCGGGTTCGGGCACTCTCTTACGCCGACTGTACTGAGGATGCAATACTAATTAAGCAAGAGAAAGCCGGCAAAGAGTAGTATGAGTGGCTCACCTGATCGGCGTGAAGACACCGATCCCGGTCGGAGACGAGGGCGAGCGGGGAAGTGTGGGTTCCCCCGCACACTGCGCCGATGAAGCTTCAAAAAAAAACCTGCTCAAGAGTACATGCACTACACCTCGCGCAGGAGGGTGATCTCGGGGGTGGGAATTAATTGATTACAAACAAACACTACCTCCCGCAGGGAGGGGTGGTAAGCCAGCCAGGCAAGAAGGGTAGATTGATCGAGAAACCCACGAGGGGGAGCCGCTACCGAACCAGACTGCTTGCTGTGGTTGGCGATAGACAGGCGGTGTAGTTGCTGTAGATCTCAGCAGGAATTTTGCCGATGATGAGCCCAGAGGGGATCTTCTCGTAACAGGAACCCAAACACTTCTGATTTATGTCAATTTATTCTGACATCGTCGATGGCTGCAGTGGAGGTCTGAGTAGAGAAACAGCTTCTGGGGCGGATAGCTCCCTGTTTCTGTCTGCAACTTGCAGAAGTTTCCCCGGTCGCTCCTGGATGCCGAATCATGAACCGTCAGAGTCGCTGGATCCGTGGACAAAGCCTCTACACAGAAAAACTGACGGAAACACCTTCTGAGGTCGGGGTGGACAAGGGGATGCCGACGAGTGGGAACTGGTCTCTGCATACCGCAGGAGGCAGACCCGCGCGATCGAGGGAGAAAATTCGGAACTCTGGCTCCCGTTTGCCAAAAGAGGTGCTGTTTCTTGCTCCTGATTGGGGACAGGGGGAGGAATAACTTTGATGAAGGACCTTCGGTCTGATTCCTTCACGGTTAGTCGTGGTGCGGCGATGAACTGGGTTACAGGTTCTGGCCGCAGCGACTACCAGATAGGAACAGTGGATTGCAGAAGTTGTCCCGGCCGCTACCGGATGCCGAATCTCGAACCGTCAGAGTTTCTGGAACCGTGGACGATCTCTCTGTGCTTCAAAACTGACAGGGAAGCCGTCCGATGTCGGGGTGGACTGGGGGTTGCCGATGAGTGGAGGCAGGTCACTGCCACCTGTGGGAGACAGACCCGACCAGTCGTGGAAGAAAGACCAAAACTCTGACCTCCGGATGCCGAATGCACTTCCACTTCTTAATCCAGAAAGATGACTGGTGGAGGAAGATATTTGCAGAAGAACTCGCGGCTTGAATCTTCCACTGTCGGCCGTGGTGCAGCTTTGAACCGGGTTCAGGAGCTCTGCTGACGGAGCTCTGCGCAGTCGGGGGAGATTGGCTCTCCCGGACAGCCCCGAACTCGGAACGGGACGGGATCACCTCGCCTGCGAAGATGACTGGACGCCCTTTCCAGAAAGGTATGGTACGTCTCTGGATGTCACCGTGTGAATCCGGGGAAGCTTCTGCAAGTCGTACATTCTTCAGCCACCTGCAGACTGATCAAAGGGGGGGAGAGGGGTGGAAGAACTTGGTTGGCCAAAGGAAGAACAATGGGAAGGGGGGTTGGGGGCTGCGACCTAGGGAGGTGAGGGGGGCTGGGAATGAATGTGGTGCAGTCCCAAGGGGGAGGAGAATTCGAATTTTAGCTTGGGAGGGGTGAAGGGGGTGCTTAGGGAAGTGAGGGGGTGTATGGGGAATGCCAAGGGGTGCCTTGGAAGAGGGGCTTCCACCTAGGGGTTGGAGGGGGATTAAATGGGAGGTATGGGGAAGGGGGAGGGGTCTTAATTAGGGGAGAATAGGGAGGAGAGAGGGTGAATTTCAAAATTTAGAGAGAGAGGGAAGAGGAGAGAGAAAAGAGCTAGAGAGAGAGGGAGAGATGCACTTAAGTGGCTCAAATTTGCTTAATACTTCATTAGCCTCAAAAGAGGGGGGTTGGGGTCCTATATATAGGAAATCCCCATTTTACAAAAAGTCCCTGTGAAAAAGGACTAATGACAGAAGACCAAGGGGTGGGGAGAGGGGCGCCCATGGGCCAAGCAAATGATATGGCCCAATAAGATATGATAACCCATTAACCCTCTTGGCCACTTAATGAAACCTTAGACTTAGGTAGATGACTTACTAACTTAGGTACTTGACTCAATAAAAGGAAAATTACATGATTTAAGACTCAAGAAAAATGTAAAAATTACATAGCTAGACTCAGAAGCTTGAGATGAAAATAGTGGCAAGCATCGGGACCCACGGGGAAATGGGAAGTGGTAAGTGATGTCCCCATCATACTCCCGGGGTGTGGAAAACTCGACTCCGTCGAGTAAATGCTCACCGGGGGAGCAGCTCAGGGTGATCCTCATCCTCCAAACTCAACCTGCACCTGCGACCAGGGGACGGCCCCTCATCCTCTCAAGGTGGCCCGGACACACCCTTATGCTGGCGATGGAACCCTGCTTGCATAGTATTGCCCCTCTATGTACATGTCGGGCTCTCAAGACTATTTTGTGGAAGCTCTCCGGGGTGTCCCTCTTTAAAGGAAGGTATAGGCTCAAAGTACTCACGAGGATTCACCGCGGTGCCCAAATAGGGTGCCGGGTCAGTCGCTTGAGAATTGGGGTATATCCCATAGCCCATTAGTAAATTCAATCCATAAGCCAGTTTTGCCAAAGCCACTTTGGAACATGGAAGGTCCAAGTCCTCGTGCTCTCGAAGGTGGCCCTAAGGTAGAGCCATTCCAAAGCCACCATCGTGAGGTTGCCTTCTTGGAATTCAAGTGCCACTCGTGAATCTTTTGCCCATTCATTATGATCGTCATCGCCCATTGCTAAATGCTTGCCTGAATGAGTATGCCTTGAGCTACGGTGCGGTGGGGGTGGGAAGTGTGTGGTATGCCATGGGGGACCAGGGCAACCAAAAGTAGACCTATCATGTAGTGATGTTATGATGTCTTTGAAGAATTTGGGAGGACCGGGGCATCCATAGGTGTCCCCCTTGTGAGTGAGTGTGATGAATGATGGAGGACCCGGACAACCATGGATGCTCCTAACTTGCATAAGATGGATGATGAATAGGGGTGGACCTACATATCCAAATGTGAACCTGCCATGCACTGGACCTAGTGTGTATGTGACACGAATGAGATGACTAGCCCTACCGGATGGGGTAAAATGTTGTGGCACATGCATTCCTATCAAGATGGTCCCATCTTTTGGTGAGGGTTGGTTTGGGGGTCTCCACTCATGGGAGTCGAAGGGGTCCCAGAAAGTGGACATCTTGGGATGGGTTGATTCCTCATTTCCTAGGTAGATGTCACCTTTGGTCATGGCTCTTATGGTGTGGGCTAAGTTTTGGAATGGATGGGTTAGGTTTGACATGGTGTGTGAGGGTAGGAAAAGGTGGGTGGTGTGTAAGGCGACTAGGTCCCAAGGGTTCTTTGGCTTCCATTGGGAGGGATCAAAGGGGTCATGGAATGAGTCATCTAGGGGGACGAACTCTTGGTCCTCATGGTCTTGGGAGAGGTAGTTTTGACTCATCATGGTAGGTGGTGGTAGGAAAATGTTGGTGTTGAGTAAGGTGGGTGGGTATAGGAAGGGATCGAATGGGTCATGGTATGGGTTACCTAGAAACTCTAGGTCCACATGTGGTGGGGAGTTATTCACCTCTATTGAGATTTTTGAGCAAAAGTTGTTGGTGGGTGGGTTAGCCTTGAGGGGATGGCTGGGTTTTCTTCCTGAAATGAGGAGCTCCAATTTAAGGATGGCCTCGGGCTCATCGGGTGTGGGAAGAAAGAGAAGGAGGTCGCTAATGTAGCAACCAACAGTGCAAACCGAAGTGATAGACCCGACACATGGGTGTAGAAGACCAAGGCTCCTAGGTTGGTCGACCATAGGGTTCAACATAGCCGTCAACTCCACTTGCCATGCTAGGCCTTGTAGGAGGTCTCCTAGAGTTTCCACTCGGTAAGAGGATTGGATGGTAGTGTGATAGGTGGAGAAGGGTACTATGGGGAGGTGTCGTTCCATGGGAGGGTTGACATGGGGCAAGATAGGGTGAACCGGATTTTCCTCTAACCATTTAGCCAGGGGCTCACTTATGAAAAATTCACTCCTATTTAGAGAGGGTGGTGTAAAAGGTGAAGTTCTTTCCTTGGTTTGGGCAAGGGTTTCCTCCAAGGTGGGGAGTGGTTCTAGGGTGTCCACCACTATGATGTCGGGTGTGGGAGTCATGGGTTCCTCTACCAAGGAGGTGAGATGGTCTTTTGAAGGTGGAGTGATGAGGGTAGGTGTATGGTACCCCCGGGGTGGAAGGTAAAGGGAAATTTGGTTCAGGATCGGTAGGGGAAGAAGTGGAGGCCTAGGTTGGGGTAGGGTTGTGGTTGACAGTGGAAGATGGGTTGGGTGGGGTGGCTTGGGTTGGCCAGTCATGGGTGGAGTGTCCCTTACAGGGGAAAGTTGAGGGGTAGTGATAGGGGCTAAGGGGCAGTGTGGAGTATGGGTTTCATGGGAAATTATGGGTTGGGGTGGGAGTAGGTTGATGGGGTCAGGTTCCCCTCGACCCGACTCTTGGCATTGTGCCTCATATTCTTCTTCCCAATTTAGGGGTGCTTCATGGACTTCAATCCCGTTCCTAATCCTTTGGGGTGGTGGAGTTTGGGCCCTAAGGGAAGTGAAGATCTTCCTGATCTCAACCCTTATCTCTTCCAATGAATCTAGGGGTCCTTTGGGTGGTGGGGTTTGGGTCCTAATGGAGGCCTTGGGTTGACTGGGAGGAAAAGGGGGAGTGGGAGTGCTCCTCGGGTTATGGTCCTTACGGTAGGAGTGGGACGGTCGGGGAGCGTAGATCTTCCTAAGCTCACTCTTCATTTCTTCCCATGAGTGAATGGGCTCTTGCCCCCAAACCCTTCTGAATCTCTCTTTGTGTTCCCACATTTTCTTAGCTAGACCCCGATGTCGTGCCTTGGCCCTGCGGACTATCTCGGACCCATATACCCAAGTACTTTCAAAGTCCCTTTCCATGGTATTCTCCCACCTAAGATAGGCATGAGGATTAATTCCATCAAAATGAAGGT
Source organism: Amorphophallus konjac (assembly GCA_022559845.1). Classification (NCBI taxonomy): domain Eukaryota; kingdom Viridiplantae; phylum Streptophyta; class Magnoliopsida; order Alismatales; family Araceae; genus Amorphophallus; species Amorphophallus konjac. Next base: position 119,472,133 of record CM040123.1, read on the forward strand.
CCTCATCTACAATGTAGTCCATGTGGAGGGGGTCAATCGGACCATGTGACCAACGAGTGGTATGCATGAGGATCGGGTGATGAATGCAAATGCCCGAGGACAAGACTTAGTAGAGACAAGTCTAGAACTTGCTCTGATACCAATTTGATGTGACACAATGATGGATGATGATGTTCTGAAACCAAGTTGATGTAAAACTACCCCTTGGACCTAGAGTAGCAAGCAGCACAACAAGTTGGTAACGTCACATTGGCGGATTCACTCGCGTAAGCATACTCGGATCCGTAGAAGGACCGGCGATGGCAGAGAGGGTCCGAGGTTGGACCTCGGGGCTCCAAGGGTTTGGCCAGCTAGGATTAGATCCCAATGAGCCAAGGATGCCCAAAATCAAGGGCGACCGGCACGCCGAGGACGAGGGTTGAAATGTCACGCTCACAACTCACCCGCGGTAATCACGCAACTAGAAGATAAATCGGGTTCGGGCACTCTCTTACGCCGACGGTACTGAGGATGCAATACTAATTAAGCAAGAGAAAGCCGAAAAAGAGTAGTGTGAGTGGCTCACCTGATCGGCGTGAAGACACCGATCCCGGTCGGAGACGAGGGCGAGCGGAGAAGTGTGGGTTCCCCCGCACACTGCGCTGATGAAGCTTCAAAAAAAAAACATGCTCAAGAGTACATGCACTACACCTCGCGCAGGAGGGTGATCTCGGGGGTGGGAATTAATTGATTACAAACAAACACTACCTCCCGTAGGGAGGGGCGGTAAGCCGGCCAGGCAAGAAGGGTAGATTGATCGAGAAACCCACGAGGGGGAGCCGCTACCGAACCAGACTGCTTGCTGTGGTTGGCGATAGACAGGCGGTGTAGTTGCTGTATATCTCAGCCAGGAATTTTGCCGATGACGAGCCCAGGGGGGATCTTTTCATAACAGGAACCCAAACACTTCTGATTTATGTCAATTTATTCTGACGTCATCGATGGCTGCAGTGGAGGTCTGAGTAGAGCAACAGCTTCTGGGGCGGATGGCTCCCTGTTTCTGTCTGCAACTTGCAGAAGTTTCCCCGGTCGCTCCTGGATGCCGAATCATGAACCGTCAGAGTCGCTGGATCCGTGGACAAAGCCTCTACACAGAAAAACTGACGGAAACACCTTCTGAGGTCAGGGTGGACAGGGGGACGCCGACGAGTGGGAACTGGTCGCTGCAGACCGCAGGAGGCAGACCCGCGCGATCGAGGGAGAAAATTCGGAACTCTGGCTTCCGGTTGCCGAAAGAGGTGCTGTTTCTTGATCCTGATCGGGGACAGGGGGGGAATAACTTTGATGAAGGACCTTCGGTCTGATTCCTTCACGGTTAGTCGTGGTGCGGCGACGAACTGGGTTGCAGGTTCTGGCCGCAGCGACTACCAGATAGGAACAGTGGATTGCAGAAGTTGTCCCGGCTGCTCCCGGATGCCGAATCACGAACCGTCAGAGTTTCTGGAACCGTGGACGATCTCTCTGTGTTGCAAAACTGACGGGGAAGCTGTCCGATGTCGGGGTGGACTGGGGGTTGCCGATGAGTAGAGGAAGGTCACTGCCACCTGTGGGAGACAGACCCGACCAGTCGTGGAAGAAAGACCAAAACTCTGACCTCCGGACGCCGAATGCACTTCCGCTTCTTGATCCAGAAAGAGGACTGGTGGAGGAAGATATTTGCAGAAGAACTCATGGCTTGAATCTTCCACTGTCGGCCGTGGTGCAGCTTTGAACCGGGTTCAGGAGCTCTGCTGACGGTGCTCTGCGCAGTCGGGGGAGATTGGCTGTCCCGGACAGCCCCGAACTCGGAACGGGACGGGATCACCTCGCCTGCGAAGATGACTGGACGACCTTTCCAGAAAGGTATGGTATGCCTCTGGATGTCACTGTGTGAATCCGGGGAAGCTTCTGCAAGTCGTACCTTCTTCAGCCACCTGCAGACTGATCAAAGGGGGGGAGAGGGGTGGAAGAACTTGGTTGGCCAAAGGAAGAACAATGGGAAGGGGGGTTGGGGGCTGCGACCTAGGGAGGTGAGGGGGGCTGGGAATGAATGAGGTGCAGTCCCAGAGGGAGGAGAATTCGAATTTTAGCTTGGGAGGGGTGAAGGGGGTGCTTAGGGAAGTGAGGGGGTGTATGGGGAATGCCAAGGGGTGCCTTGGAAGAGGGACTTCCACCTAGGGGTTGGAGGGGGATTAAATGGGAGGTATGGGGAAGGGGGAGGGGTCTTAATTAGGGGAGAATAGGGAGGAGAGAGAGTGAATTTCGAAATTTAGAGAGAGAGAGGGAAGAGGAGAGAGAAAAGAGCTAGAGAGAGAGGGAGAGATGCACTTAAGTGGCTCAAATTTGCTTAATACTTCATTAGCCTCAAAAGAGGGGGGTTGGGGTCCTATATATAGGAAATCCCCATTTTACAAAAAGTCCCTGTGAAAAAGGACTAATGACAGAAGACCAAGGGGTGGGGAAAGGGGCGCCCATGGGCCAAGCAAATGATATGGCCCAATAAGATATGATAACCCATTAACCCTCTTGGCCACTTAATGAAACCTTAGACTTAGGTAGATGACTTACTAACTTAGGTACTTGACTCAATAAAAGGAAAATTACATGATTTAAGACTCAAGAAAAATGTAAAAATTACATAGCTAGACTCAGAAGCTTGAGATGAAAATAGTGGCAAGCATCGGGACCCACGGGGAAATGGGAAGTGGTAAGTGATGTCCCCATCACGGGATCATCAAGCCCCTTGCAGAAGCTGACTGCCGGGTGGTCAAACCACTAAAGACCTTCGAGGTGCCTAACCCTGGGGGGCCCGTCTACCATCTTCTATGTAGCTGAAGAGCACCCGACCAGAGGGGATGATGATTGTAAACTCCCCGATGAGCTGCACGACCCACTCGTCCCGGTCATGGGGCTGCCTGACATAACCGACCGTGTAGTCAAAATGACCAGGAAACAAGGGATACCCTTCTGCCAGCTCTCCAGTCGGAAAGAAATGTTCAAGAAGATGTAGAACCCACCAAACATGGACCGGAGTTTGTTACAGATCACCCGACACCCTGGCTTGGGTTTCTCAAAGGAAGATTCCTTTGAAGCCAATGTGATATCAGTCTCGGCTCCGAACGGTGATAGCCCCGCAGGCAATGCAGGCCTGCGGGAAGTCGAAGATCGTCGACACCCTACGCCTCCGACCGACGAAGATCAAGATGAAGAGGTGTTCCTGTGGAATCCACATCCCTGCAGGAACAAGGGGAAGGTCCCGCCCTCCTCTAAGAGATCGACCCCGAATAGCCACAGCAACAGGGTACCATTGTCCTCCCCTACCGTTGATGCAAAGAATGGGGAAGCGAGTAGCACTCCAGGGCCCGCTCAATGCAACTCTACTTTGTTTGCCCTGTGCTACCAGCAACAGCGGGAAATTGAGATGCTGATGGCTCGGTTGGCTGAAGTGACCGCACTTGTGTCTGACTTGATCGGGGGCATCTTCCTCCAGCAGAACATCGGCATGCACTAATCCCTGAATACCATTCTGAATGCCCCCATGCACTTGAAAAAGGAGGCAAGGGATGCAGCTATTTCTCCAGTCGGATGATTGGCCAAGCGAAATCCTACACTACAAGAAAGGATGCAAAGGCCTTACTCTTTCCCAAAGGGCAAGACCCGAGGGATTTTTGACTGGCCCGCCACCATGGGAAGGTCTCCCTGTCGAGGTCTAAAAGGCCGCAAGATGCTCGCAGAAATGGTGACCCTTTGTTTTGCCCTTATCACCAAATACTGGGTCACCCTATCGAAGACTGCTACGTCTTCAAGGATATTGCTCAAGATCTGATTGAGAGAGATGAGCTCAGAATGGGAGATTATGTGGTGGCCCCGCCACGCCCCCATGTGGCAGGCGGCCACGAAAGAAGTGTTTACATGGTGTCAGTTCAGCACCAGATTTTTGAAGATGTAGCTGAGAATGAACTACCTCGGCCGCCGATAGTGGAACAGTCCCCAGTGTGGCAATCAATCACCTCGACTCCTGCAGGAGCCGTCTATGATCACTACCAATAAGATCCTGGAGAAGTCCTTTCCTTCTCCACGCAGGAGAACCCCTCGGAGCCGCATACAACAGGCCTGGAAGAGGGAGAAACAAGCAAAGTCTCATTACCCAACAAGTCAGAGCAAGAAGACACCTATGGTGTCCTTGAAGCAGAAGATGGTGAAGACCAAGATTTCATCGACCTACTGCCAGCGCCGCCGAAAATTGAAGATGGCGGCCAGGCCACAGTAGATGAGCTCCTTGAAATTAACCTAGGCACAGAAAGCGACCCCAGGCCGACCTTTCTAAGTGCCCTTCTTCCTCCACAAGAGAGGGAACAGTATGTCAAGTTGCTGCACGAATTCTGGGACCGTTTCACCTGGAACTACAAAGAGATGCCCGGCCTGAGCCCCGGCGTGACTCAACATATTATGGCTATTGATCCCAAGGTGGAGCCGGTGAAGCAGTCCCCCCGGCATATGAGGCCGGAGCTGATAAAACAGATTTACAAAGAAGTCGACAAGCTCATAGATGTCGATTTTGTAGCAGAAAACCAATACACCACTTGGTTGGCCAACATTGTGCCAATAAAGAAAAAAAATGGACAGATCAGGATCTGCGTGGACTTCGTGACCTGAATAAGGCTTTCCCAAAAGATGACTTTTCGGTGCCCGTCACCGAAGTGATGATTGATGCAACTACCGGCCATGAGGCCTTGTCCTTCATGGATGAATCATCCGGCTATAATCAAATATGGATAGCTGAACATGACCGAATTCATACGGCCTTCCGGTCACCTAAAGGGATATTCCACTGCAAAAGAATGCCCTTCGGCCTCAAGAACGCTGGCGCCACTTACCAACAGGCGATGACCAAGATATTCGATGAACTGCTATATAGCAAAGTCGAATGCTACATTGATGATATGGTCGTCAAGACAAAGAAAAGGGGGGATCACCTGAATGACCTTAGAGTCATCTTCGAGAGACTGCGGTAGTACGAGCTGAAAATGAACCCAATGAAGTGTGCCTTCGGCGTCTCCAGTGGAAAGTTTCTCGGCTTCATTGTCCGATATAGGGGGATCGAGATCGACCCATTTAAAATAAAAGTCATTCAGGAGCTACCTCCTCCGAAGAATTTGGGAGAGTTAAGGTCCCTGCAAGACCAGCTACCCTACATCCGAAGATTTATCTCCAATTTGTCGGGGCGTTGTCAACCATTCCACAATTTAATGATGAAGAATGCACCTTTCAGCTGGAACCAGGAATGTTAGAAGGCCTTCGATCGGCTGAAGGATTACTTAAAGACCCCGCCTGTGCTGGGGGCACCTGTCAAGGGGAGGCCACTTATTCTATATATAGCTGCCATCGAATGTTCGCTGGGGCCAATGCTCTCCCAGAATAATGATGAGGGGAAGGAGCAAGCTCTCTATTACCTTAGCCGAAGACTAGTGGGAGCAGAAGAAAAATATGCCCGATTGAGAAGGTTTGTCTCGCCTTAGTCTTCGCAGTCAAGAAGCTGAGGCATTACATGCTCTCGCATGAAGTGAGCCTGATTTCTAAGGCCGACCCAGTCAAGCACATTCTCTCCCAGCCAGTCCTGAAGGGACGTCTTGGCAAGTGGGCCATACTGTTAATGGAATTTGACATCACCTATGTGCCGTAAAAGGCCGTTAAGGGTCAATCCATGGCAGATTTCTTTACAGCACACCCTGTGCCTGACGATTCCCCACTAGCCACAGAGCTGCCTGAAGATGAAACACTAGAGGCGGACCAAGCCCAACAGATCGCCTGGCAGCTACACTTTGATGGAGCTTCGAGAACATAAACAACCCCCGTCTGGGTACACAAAAGTACAGGCCAGGGCCGGCATCATCCTTAAATCCCCTGATGGAGAAGCATTGCACACATCCTGCTCCATTGACAAGCCATGCTCAAATAATGAGGCAGCGTATGAAGCCCTGATCATCGGTCTCCAAGTTGCTCTGCAAATGGAGATTAAAATACTACATGTGTTTGGCGATTCATTGCTGCTCGTCAAGCATGTCCAAGGTGATGAGGGCATCCCTTGCCCCTCCACATTTTCTCTGGACTCGGATTGTTCGTCGGCAAGCGCCATTATGTTAGTCATGTATTTTTTAGTCTAGTCATGTAATCTTCACATTTTCTTTGAGTCAATATCATGTAATTTTCCCTTTATTTGAGTCATGTACCTAGGTTAGTGAGTCATTTTCCTAAGTATTGTGTCATTAGGTTGGTTTGTTAGGCTACTGGGCCCAATTCATTAGGCTTGGCCCAAGGGCGCCCCTACCCCTTCGGTTATTTGTCATTGAGTCAAATGTCAGGGACTTTCGTAGAAATGTGGGTTTCCTATATATAGGACCCCATTCCCCTCATTTTGAACTAATGAACAATTGAATGAAAATTGAAATCCACTTCCAAATCCCACTAGATCTCCCTCACTCTCACTCTCTCTCTCTAAGGGGTCCCCCCTCTCTCTCTCTCTCCCTCCACCCTAATTTTAGGAATTTTCTCTCTCCTCCCCATTTACCCCTCATTAAGACCCCTCCCCTTCCCCATACACTCATTTAACTCCCCCCCAATCCCCAGGTGGCATCCTCCAATCCACACCCCACCTCCCAACCCCCAACTACCCCACTCTCCTTCCCAAAGCATCCCACCACCTTCCCAATGCTAAATTAGCTTCTCCCAAGCCCAATTTTGAATTTCCCTCCCATCTCCCCCCCCTTAGCTCCCTTGGTCACCCAAATCCAACCCCAAACCCAGCCAAGGTCGCCCCCCCACCACCACCCCTCCATTCATACCCATTTCTTTTGTAGTTCAAGCTCTAGTTGCAGGCAGCAGGTGGCCGTAGCTTGAAGCGGCCACCACGTCCTCCTCCCTGCGAATCTGAAGGCCCAAGAGGTACCGTTGGAAGCGTCTTTAAGTCATCTTCGCAACGGTGGTGGTTTCATCTAGATCCAAGCTCCGAGCTGGCCGTGAGAGCATTTCTCCCCCGACTGTGCGCAGCTTCCCTAGCAGAGCACCTGAGCCGGAGTTGAAGCTCTACAGCGGCAAACCTCCTAGGAATCAGGGCAGGAGTTCTTCATCAACAATCTTCTCCCTTGAGTCCTCTTTCATCTCCAAAAGGCAGGGCATCAATCGGCTTCCAGAACCCGTAGTTCCCATTTTCCTCGTCCAAGTGCGCAGACTGCTCCTGCGGATCCAGGTTCCACCTACACCCACTCATCTGACAACTGCTCTCTTCTCCGACCACGGAAGCGTCATCGCCAGTCTCACCTCAATCGGAGTTCAGGAGAGCCCACAGCACCTTCTGCAACCAACTGCATCTTTTCTGTTTCCATCAGAGGCAGACAGAGGGGTCCTGTTCTAGGCTCTGCCATGATCAGCACATAATTCCAGAGATCCTCCAAAAATTCAGGCATCTTTCTCCGGCAGCTAGGAAACTTTTGGGACCAGTATCATCGGGATAGGAGTCCCATGGAGCCCGTGGCGACGTCAACAACGACCCCCTATCCAGTGAATCTACAGACTGGCAGAACCGGTGGAACTCAGAAGTTGGGATTTCTTGCCCAATTTCCCCACCCCCCCTGGCCGGCTTACAGCCCCTCCATGCGAGGAGGTAGCGTTTGGTTGTAATACATTAACCCCCACCCCGAGATCCCCCCCTCCTGCGAGAGGAGTAGTGGTGTAATCTTTCAATTTCAGGTTGAAGCTCCCTCGACGCGGCGTGGGGGTGCATACCCTCGCCTCCCCGCTCGCCCCCGTCTCCGGCTGGAGTCGGCGTCTTCACGCCGGCTAGGTGAGCCTCGGTCCCTCTCTTGACTGGTTTAATCACTTGCTTAGCTTAGTATTATTGCTATTACTTCGTCGGATGGAGAGTGAGAGCTCGGCCCAAATTGCTAGTACCGTGAGTGACCACCGCGGGCAAGTTGAGAGTGAATCCACTTAACCCACAACCTTGGTGTGTTGGCCGCCCATGATTTGGGCATCCTAGGCCCATTTGGGGTTCTCCTCAAGCTAGCCAACCTTTAGAGCCTCAAGGTCCCGCCTCGGACCCTCTCCAATATTGCCTAGTCGCCATCGGGCACTAGTGTGCGCCATACGGGTGAGCTCGCTCGTGTGAGTCCGCCGCTCAAACTTGAATGCTTGCAAAATAGGTCCATAGGTGGTGTCACATCAAGTGGTATCAGAGCAAGTTCACAACTTGTCTCTATCAAGTTGGTCCTAGGGCATGTCTATGCATTTAGAGTCTTCAAGTGCATCACTCTTGTCCCCTAGTATGGCCACCTCATATCGACCTTACCAATCAGCCCACTCCATAAGTCCAAGCCACCAAGAGATGCCTACCACTAACACCCATAACTTCCCTGGCCATGTCAACTACTTCATAAAAGCCTTGACCTATGCCAATGAGCGGCTTGATAACATATCGGGCCGACTCAACCAACTTGGAGAAAATAGGCCCGCCCCAAGGACGGACGATAGGATGGTCCCTTTCCCACTTCCCACCTTTGATGGAACCTCTCCTAGAGAATATTTAGATTGGGAAGCTACAATGGACCAATACTTCACTTGGTATCCTATGTCCGAGGATGAAAAGGCATGGGTTGCCAAAATGCAACTTACCAAACAGGCAGAAACTTATTGGATGCAAATTGTCAGGCTAAAGGTACTTAGAAGGGAAACTCCCATCACCACTTGGAAGGACATGAAGGAACAACTTAGGGCAAAATATATGTCCCCTTCCTACCCGGGTTACCAAAGCCCAAGGAGCACTCCCACTCCCTCAACCCCACCCGTCCAAAACCTCACCCCTAAAACCCAAGTATCTAAGGCCTCCACCTCCTCACCCAACCCCATAAGATCCCCCACACCCCAACCAAAACCCCCTCCCCTAACATACACTAGTCAAGCCCCTTTAACCCCCACCTCCACCCCAAACGATCCCAAGGGAAAGAGACCCTTAACCGGCCCGATTCCCTCCATAAGGACCACCACTCATCCAACCTTCACCACTCAAACCCAAGTGGACCCCATGGCCACCCCTCCACCTAGGCCCATAATGGCCATCACCCCCCAACCCAAAACCCCTCACCCAACCCACCTCCCGCTTCCTACACCAATATTTCCCCAACCTAGGCCTCCTCTACTTCCCCTTTTTATCCAAATCCAAGACTACCCTTGCCCACCACCCCAAGTGCACCATGCTCCAGCTATCACCTTCTCCCGCATTAGACCTACCCAACCCATTAACACTAGGAATTGAAACCCACACACCCATCCACATGGAAATAGATGCTAGTCCCGAACAAAAACCTACCCTAGAGGAAATCCAAGAACCTCCACTTCCACCCACCTCTCCTAGTCCGGATCCTCAAAAGCCACACACCTTCACCATGAATGAAGTCATACTCCAATGGCTCAAACAAGGACCCACCCTTCCTAGCTCACCCCCACCTCTCTCACCATTGGGATATCCATCCCAAATTGCCCCCCTCCACTCCTATCACACCACAATCCAATCCTACTATGAGGTAGAAGGTTGGGATGATCTCCTCAAGGGTTTAGAATGATAACTAGGGTTGACTTGCTTATTGACCTTAGGAAAGGCCCACCCAAAAAGCCTTAATCTTATCCACCCATGTGATGGTTCTATCACCTCGGTCTTCACCATTGGTTGCTACACTAGTGACCTCCTTCTCATTCTCCCTATGCATGAAAAACCCATCATGATCCACTCCACTTCCATTGAGATCCCAAGTACCTTGATCGACTGGCCCACTAACGACCTTGGTCCAAATACCTTGAGGGAGGAGGACCCACCGTGTGAATACCATGTGGGCATAGAGTCTCTTCTTCTAGGAAACCCAGTCCATGACCCCTTTGATCCCTTCCTTTGGGAGTATGGGTACCCACGTGACCCACCCACATCACCCACCACCCACCCTTTCCTACCCCCACCCACCATGTTGGGCCAAGCCCACCTCATCCATGACCCAGGTTACACCATAGAAATCATGACCTTAGGCAACACCCACCTAGAGATCAAGAAAGTGCCCCACCCCATATCCACCTACCTAGATCCCTTCGACCCTTTTGAGTGGAAGCTCAAAGGCCACCCCACCATCCCACATGAGGAAGTCATCTTTGGGAAAGAAATTCATATGTCTTGGCACATCACATCGCTTGGCATGATTAGTCCGTCGGGTACATTCATCCACATCACCCACATGTCATGTAGGAAGCATAAGTGGACCATATTCGGATGTAATGGTCCACCCTCTTTCATCATGAGTCATAAGCATGAAAGGAGCATACATGGATGTCCGGGTCCCCCAGTATTTGTCACCACCATGCATACCTATGGATGCCCCGGTCCTCCCAAATCATTCAACGTCCTCATAACATCAATACATGATAGGTCTATATGTGGTTGTCCTGGACCACCTTTGCATACCATACATTGACAACTCACATCGCATCATAGTGCATGGCATATGCATTCAAGCAAGTATCAAGCAACAAGCGGTGGGATTCACAAGAAGCGAGCACAAACTCCTAAGCACCACTTTGAGTTCCAAGTTGACAACTTGGTGATGATGGCTTTGGAGTGGCTCTACTTTAGGGTCACCTCTAATCTGATGGCACGAGGACTTGGACCTTGCCAAGATCTGAGTGGCTTTGGCAACCCAACTTATGGGTTGGACTTTCAAATGGGTTTTGGGATTCACCCCACTTCCCATGTGGCGGATCCAGCACCCTCTAAGGGCACCGCGGTGGATCCTAGTGAGTGCCTCGAGCTTACAACTACCCTTGTGAGACACACCCTCGGAGTGCCACCACAAATAGCCTGAGAGCCCGACGTGAGCACACGGCGGTAATACTAGGTAAGCAAGATCCCATCGCTAGCATGAGGGTATGACCGAGTCACTTTATCGAGCTGAAGCGTCGTTCCCCGACTATGGTCGCGGGTTGACTATGGAGATCATGGATCGCCCAGAGCCACAGTTCGATGTACTACTTCCCTGGTGGACCCATACTCGACGGGGTCGATTTTTCCCCACCCCGGGGGTATGATGAGGGCATCCCTTGCCCCTCCACATTTTCTCTGGACTCGGATTGTTCGTCGGCAAGCGCCATTATGTTAGTCATGTATTTTTGAGTCTAGTCATGTAATCTTCACATTTTCTTTGAGTCAATATCATGTAATTTTCCCTTTATTTGAGTCATGTACCTAGGTTAGTGAGTCATTTTCCTAAGTATTGTGTCATTATGTTGGTTTGTTAGGCTACTGGGCCTAATTGATTGGGCTTGGCCCAATGGCGCCCCTACCCCTTCGGTTATTTGTCATTGAGTCAAATGTCAGGGACTTTTGTAGAAATGTGGGTTTCCTATATATAGGACCCCATTCCCCTCATTTTGAACTAACGAACAATTGAATGAAAATTGAAATCCACTTCCAAATCCCACTAGATCTCCCTCTCTCACACTCTCTCTCTCTAAGGGGTCCCCCCCTCTCTCTCTCTCTCCCTCCACCCCAATTTTCAGAATTTTCTCTCTCCTCCCCATGCACCCCTCATTAAGACCCCTCCCCTTCCCCATACACTCATTTAACTCCCCCCGCAACCCCAAGGTGGCATCCTCCAATCCACACCCCACCTCCCAACCCCCAACTACCCCACTCTCCTTCCCAAAGCATCCCACCACCTTCCCAATGCTAAATTAGCTTCTCCCAAAGCCCAATTTCGATTTTCCCTCCCATCGCCCACCCCCTTAGCTCCCTTGATCGCCCAAATCCAACCCCAAACCCAGCCAAGGTCGCCCCCCCACCACCACCCCTCCATTCATACCCATTTCTTTTGCAGGTCAAGCTCTGGTTGCAGGCAGCAGGTTGGCCGTAGATTGAAGCGGCCACCACGTCCTCCTCCCTGCAAATCTAAAGGCCCAAGAGGTACCGTTGGAAGCGTCTTCGAGTCATCTTCGCAACGGTGGTGGTTTCGTCTGGATCCAAGCTCCGAGCTGGCCGTGAGAGCATTTCTCCCCCGACTATGCGCAGCTTCCCTAGCAGAGCACCTGAGCCAGAGTTGAAGCTCTACAGCGGCCATCCTCCTGGGAATCAGGGCAGGAGTTCTTCATCAACAATCTTCTCCTCTGAGTCCTCTTTCATATCCAAAAGGCAAGGCATCAATCGGCTTCCAGAACCCCTAGTTCCCATTTTCCTCGTCCAAGTGCGCAGACTGCTCCTACGGATCCAGGTTCTACCTGCACCCACTCATCTGACAACTGCTCTCTTCTCTGACCTCCGATTCCAACTCCGTCAGCTTCTGCTAAAAGCTACTCCGACCACGGAAGCGTCATCGCTAGTCTCGCCTCAATCGGAGTTCAGGAGAGCCCACAGCACCTTCTGCAACCAACTGCATCTTTTCTGTTTCCATCAAAGGTAGATAGAGGGGTCCTGTTCCAGGCTCTGCCACGATCAGTACAGAATTCCAGAGATCCTCCAAAAATTCAGGCATCTTTCTCCGGCAGCTAGGAAACTTTTGGGACCAGTATCATCGGGATCGGAGTCCCATGGAGCCCGTGGTGACATCAACAACGACCGCCTATCCAGTGAATCTGCAGACTGGCAGAACCGATGGAACTCGGAAGTTGGGATTTCTTGCCCAATTTCCCCACCCCCCCTGGCCGGCTTACAACCCCTACATGCGAGGAGGTAGCGTTTGGTTGTAATACATTAACCCCCACCCCGAGATCCCCCCCTCCTGCGAGAGGAGTAGTGATGTAATCTTTCAATTTCAGGTTGAAGCTCCCTCGACGTGGCGTGGGGGTGCATACCCTCGCCTCCCCGCTCGCCCCCGTCTCCGGCCGGAATCGGCGTCTTCACGCCGGCTAGGTGAGCCTCAGTCCCTCTCTTGACTGGTTTAATCACTTGCTTAGCTTAGTATTATTGCTATAGCTTCGTCGGATGGAGAGTGAGAGCTTGGCCCAAATTGCTAGTACCGTGAGTGACCACCGCGGGCAAGTTGAGAGTGAATCCACTTAACCCACACCCTTGGTGTGTTGGCCGCCTATGATTTGGGCATCCTAGGCCCATTTGGGGTTCTCCCCAAGCTACCCAACCTTTAGAGTCTCAAGGTCCCGCCTCGGACCCTCTCCAACATCCCCTAGTCGCCATCGGGCACTAGTGTGCGCCATACGGGTGAGCTCGCTAGTGTGAGTCCGCCGCTCAAACTTGAATGCTTGTAAAATAGGTCCATAGGTGGTGTCACATCAAGTGGTATCAGATCAAGTTCACAACTAGTCTCTATCAAGTTGGTCATAGGGCATGTCTATGCATTTAGAGTCTTCAAGTGCATCACTCTTGTCCCCTAGTATGGCCACCTCATATCGACCTTACCAATCGGCCCACTCCATAAGTCCAAGCCACCAAGAGATGCCTACCACTAACACCCATAACTTCCCTGGCCATGTCAACTACTTCATGAAAGCCTTGACCTATGCCAATGAGCGGCTTGATAACATATCGGGCCGACTCAACCAACTTGGAGAAAATAGGCCCGCCCCAAGGATGGACGATAGGATGGTCCCTTTCCCACTTCCCACCTTTGATGGAACCTCTCCTAGAGAATATTTAGATTGGGAAGCTACAATGGACCAATACTTCACTTGGTATCCTATGTCCGAGGATGAAAAGGCATGGGTTGCAAAAATGCAACTTACCAAACGGGCAGAAACTTATTGGATGCAAATTCTCAGGCTAAAGGTACTTAGAAGGAAAACTCCCATCACCACTTGGAAGGACATGAAGGAGCAACTTAGGGCAAAATATATGTCCCCTTCCTACCCGGGTTACCAAAGCCCAAGGAGCACTCCCACTCCCTCAACCCCACCCGTCCAAAACCTCACCCCTAAAACCCAAGTATCTAAGGCCTCCACCTCCTCACCCAACCCCATAAGATCCCCCACACCCCAACCAAAACCCCCTCCCCTAACATACACTAGTCAAGCCCCTTTAACCCCCACCTCCACCCCAAACGATCCGAAGGGCAAGAGACCCTTAACCGGCCCGATTCCCTCCATAAGGACCACCACTCATCCAACCTTCACCACTCAAACCCAAGTGGACCCCATGACCACCCCTCCACCTAGGCCCATAATGGCCATCACCCCCCAACCCAAAACCCCTCACCCAACCCACCTCCCGCTTCCTACACCAATATTTCCCCAACCTAGGCCTCCTCTACTTCCCCTTCCTATCCAAATCCAATTCTACCCTTGCCCACCACCCCAAGTGCACCATGCTCCAGCTATCACCAATTCTCCTGCATTAGACCTACCCAACCCATTAACACTAGGAATTGAAACCCACACACCCATCCACATGGAAATAGATGCTAGTCTCGAACAAAAACCTACCCTAGAGGAAATCCAAGAACCTCCACTTCCACCCACCTCTCCTAGTCCGGATCCTCAAAAGCCACACACCTTCACCATGAATGAAGTCATACTCCAATGGCTCAAACAAGGACCCACCCTTCCTAGCTCACCCCCACCTCTCTCACCATTGGGATATCCATCCCAAATTGCCCCCCTCCACTCCTATCTCACCACAATCCAATCCTACTATGAGGTAGAAGGTTGGGATGATCTCCTCAAGGGTTTAGAATGGCAACTAGGGTTGACTTGCTTATTGACCTTAGGAAAGGCCCACCCAAAAAGCCTTAGTCTTATCCACCCATGTGATGGTTCTATCACCTCGGTCTTCACCATTGGTTGCTACACTAGTGACCTCCTTCTCATTCTCCCTATGCATGAAAAACCCATCATGATCCACTCCACTTCCATTGAGATCCAAAGTACCTTGATCGACTGGCCCACTAACGACCTTGGTCCAAATACCTTGAGGGAGGAGGACCCACCATGTGAATACCATGTGGGCATAGAGTCTCTTCTTCTAGGAAACCCAGTCCATGACCCCTTTGATCCATTCCTTTGGGAGTATGGGTACCCACGTGACCCACCCACATCACCCACCACCCACCCTTTCCTACCCCCACCCACCATGTTGGGCCAAGCCCACCTCATCCATGAGCCAGGTTACACCATAGAAATCATGACCTTAGGCAACACCCGCCTAGAGATCAAGAAAGTGCCCCACCCCATATCCACCTACCTAGATCCCTTCGACCCTTTTGAGTGGAAGCTCAAAGGCCACCCCACCATCCCACATGAGGAAGTCATCTTTGGGAAAGAAATTCATATGTCTTGGCACATCACATCGCTTGGCATGATTAGTCCGTCGGGTACATTCATCCACACCACCCACATGTCATGTAGGAAGCATAAGTGGACCATATTTTGATGTAATGGTCCACCCTCTTTCATCAAGAGTCATAAGCATGAAAGGAGCATACATGGATGTCCGGGTCCCCCAGCATTTGTCACCACCATGCATACCTATGGATGCCCCGGTCCTCCCAAATCATTCAATGTCCTCATAACATCAATGCATGATAGGTCTATATGTGGTTGTCCTGGACCACCTTTGCATACCATACATTGACAACTCACATCGCATCATAGTGCATGGCATATGCATTCAAGCAAGTATCAAGCAACAAGCGGTGGGATTCACAAGAAGCGAGCACAAAGTCCTAAGCACCACTTTGAGTTCCAAGTTGATAACTTGGTGATGATGGCTTTGGAGTGGCTCTACTTTAGGGTCACCTCTAATCTGATGGCACGAGGACTTGGACCTTGCCAAGATCTGAGTGGCTTTGGCAACCCAGCTTATGGGGTGGACTTTCAAATGGGTTTTGGGATTCACCCCACTTCCCATGTGGCGGATCCGGCACCCTCTAAGGGCACCGCGGTGGATCCTAGTGAGTGCCTCGAGCTTACAACTACCCTTGTGAGAGACACCCTCGGAGTGCCACCACAAATAGCCTGAGTGCCCGACGTGAGCACACGGCGGCAATACTAGGCAAGCAAGATCCCATCGCCAGCATGAGGGTATGACCGAGTCACTTTATCGAGCTGAAGCGCCGTTCCCCGACTATGGTCGCGGGTTGACTATGGAGATCGTGGATCGCCCAGAGCCACAGTTCGATGTACTACTTCCCTGGTGGACCCATACTCGACGGGGTCGAGTTTTCCCCACCCTGGGGGTATGATGAGGGCATCCCTTGCCCCTCCACATTTTCTCCGGACTCGGATTGTTCGTCGGCAAGCGCCATTATGTTAGTCATGTATTTTTGAGTCTAGTCATGTAATCTTCACATTTTCTTTGAGTCAATATCATGTAATTTTCCCTTTATTTGAGTCATGTACCTAGGTTAGTGAGTCATTTTCCTAAGTATTGTGTCATTATGTTGGTTTGTTAGGCTACTGGGCCCAATTCATTGGGCTTGGCCTAATGGCGCCCCTACCCATTCGGTTATTTGTCATTGAGTCAAATGTCAGGGACTTTTGTAGAAATATGGGTTTCCTATATATAGGACCCCATTCCCCTCATTTTAAACTAATGAACAATTGAATGAAAATTGAAATCCACTTCCAAATCCCACTAGATCTCCCTCTCTCACACTCTCTCTCTCTAAGGGGTCCCCCCCCTCTCTCTCTCTCCCTCCACGCCAATTTTCAGAATTTTCTCTCTCCTCCCCATTCACCCCTCATTAAGACCCCTCCCCTTCCCCATACACTCATTTAACTCCCCCCGCAACCCCAAGGTGGCATCCTCCAATCCACACCCCACCTCCCAACCCCCAACTACCCCACTCTCCTTCCCAAAGCATCCCACCACCTTCACAATGCTAAATTAGCTTCTCCCAAAGCCCAATTTCGAATTTCCCTTCCATCTCCCACCCCCTTAGCTCCCTTGGTCGCCCAAATCCAACCCCAAACCCAGCCAAGGTCGCCCCCCCACCACCACCCCTCTATTCATACCCATTTCTTTTGCAGGTCAAGCTCTGGTTGCAGGCAGCAGGTTGGCCGTAGATTGAAGCGGCCACCACGTCCTCCTCCCTGTGGATGTGCATAAAATCTTCCACACACAAAATAATGATAAAATATCAATCACAATGCAGTAAGAATCATGATGAAAACAAAACTAAATAAAGGGAAAAGGCATGCACGTGGTGCAAGAGTGGAGATGTGATCGCCAGAGGGGTTACCTCAATATTAATAGGGAGAGATCGCAAATACC
Organism: Amorphophallus konjac; assembly: GCA_022559845.1. Classification (NCBI taxonomy): domain Eukaryota; kingdom Viridiplantae; phylum Streptophyta; class Magnoliopsida; order Alismatales; family Araceae; genus Amorphophallus; species Amorphophallus konjac. The sequence goes on from CM040123.1 coordinate 119,489,396, forward strand.
TGGTAAGAATGAAAACGCGGGATTGTGTGAATTCTTTCCTCCTTCTTCAATCGGCCGGCCGAAGAGAAGGGTTTTCTCTTTGATTACCTTGCAATACAGACAGTAAAACAAACAAGAAGAGAGGGATCAGCCAAAGTGCAGTAGTATCAATCCAAATAGAACATATGATGATGAAATGACATCAACGTGCGCACCTTTTTTTTTGTTTTTTTTGAAAACCCCTAGAAGAGAACTAGGGAGGGGATATGATATGATGATATTTAATAAAAGCAGACGGTGGGATGATGGTAATGGTATGCCTAACCACAAACGAAGTAAAACAAATATATAATCGGATAAACACCCTGCTGTCCCTGATGACAGTAAAGGGAAAACCGAATGAATATGTTGATGGAACAGCAGTAGACGTAGAGGACGAAGCACTAGACGAAGCACAGCAACCCAATGGATGAAGTGGAAGCAGCGGATGAAGAAGCAGGGCATGGGAAGCAGTGGAACACCAAAACAACCTCACAGAAAAGGGAACAAAACCCTCTGCCTGCAATGTTTTCTCTGTGGAAGTTTTGGGAGTTCTGGATATTCGAGGGTTCAACTGGTGTCCTGAGGGTTCAAGGCCTTCCACCTTCAAAACGATTGATATGGATCCTCTTATATAATGTTCAATCGGATGTGATCAAACAAGGTAAGATAAAAACGGGCAATGAGGCATCCAGGGAAGGATCAAGATCGAGTAAGAGGCCATGGATGGTAGGGAACTGTGAGGGAAAGGCGTAGGAAGGAAGGATTCTGGAGTCAAACACGACTTAGGTACGGGCGTCAATTTTGCAATTGACGACCTGCCAAAGGACGTTTCTTGAAACATGACCTAGGCAAGGCCGTTTCTTCCTGGATTTAATTTTGGCAATAAAACCCTTCTTCATTTAAAAAAGATGTTGAAAGACGCCTTAGATCAAGGCTTTTATTAAAAACACGCCCTGAGGAAGGACGTTACTCATAAAATTCATCTTATTTCGCTTAATTTTTTTGAAAAAATGATATTTCCAGGAATTGACGCCCTGACCCATGGTCGTCCTTATTTTGAAAACGCCCTATGACAGGTCGCTACTTTGAAAATAACGCCCTTCTTCAGGTCGTGAAACACGAAAATGCAGGAAAAATGCATAAAACTCACAAAAATAGAAAAACTTCATTTTATAGGAATATTGAAGTCCACTTGGGGCGTTTATATAATGACATGAGATTTGATCAACATAACGTCAATTTTGGCGTGTCTACAGCTGCCCCGCCTTGGCGTCTGCTTTGCAAGGGAATGAGACAGAAATGGAATGGAGTGTAATGAAAGGAATGAAGTGGAATGAACTGATAAGGAGACGCCAAGGTGTGATATGACACGCCTCAGAACACTAAGCATTTGAAATCTTTCCAAGATTCTGAGTGAAACAACTCTGAGTGGTTCCAAGGAAACATCGATTTGTTGGATAAAAGGAGATTAAACTAAGTAATTAAGGGGTGTGCGCATGGGCACGACAGGGAAAGACCATTGGAGAGCGATTACCAGCCAACGTGGACGTGCTACAACCAAGGTAAATTTTACAGAAAAGTAAAGAGAATTGGGATAGAGATCCAACAAAAGGGACACTTTCAAGGAATCAGCCTGAACGGCTTCAAATAGAACGAAGTACTTGATTTGAAGTGGAATATCTCATGTCAACTCAATCAAGAGTGAGTGAACTTCATTATTGCCATAATATGAAGATTTTCAGCATGAAACTCAAAGTCCTACATGATGCATGCTGGGCTAAAAGAAAAGATTAGAACAAACTAAAATAGAAAATAATCAAGGATAATATTGCTAAGCCATTTAGATCTGGTCAAGAATCCACATCTCTGAGCTAACACTAAGCCGAAGCCCGTTTATCCGCGCATCAACTCAGAAAGTGGAACCATCGTCCCAAACCTTTAACAACTCAACGGTCTATCCGTGTGATCAAGACTTTCCTGAAATCATCATCGTTTTTGATGAAGGGGAACTCAAATTTCAGGTTCATCAGAACCACAAGGTCCTTGACATACTATAATAGTGTAGATATCATATAATAATAATGCTTACAAGAAACAGATACAAGGTGACACGATGTTACTCCCATGAGTGGTCCAAACGCCTCGAATCCTGCAAACTTCTGCACTTGAAACTTATTAGCCTTCATCCATCAATTCAGAACATGACATGATCATAAGTGCTTAATCATAAACAATTTCACCAAAATAATAGCACTTAAGTTCATTAAAGTGTCAAAGCATGGAGAGGTCAAAATCCGTAAGCCGATAAAACACGCCTAAGAATAGGGCGTTAACATTTAAAACACGCCTGACCATAGGTCGTTTAACATTTAAAACACGCCCTACTCAAAGGCGTAAACAGTAACGGAAGCTTAGAAGAAGATGCCCCATGTTAGGGCGTTAAATATAACACGACGTTAGTCAGGTCGTCAATTTAAGAATCGACGCCCTAACCAACGTCGTTAATTTAGCACGAACATCCGTTTCCTAATTAACAGCACAGTCCTTAACCCAATCAAATTTCTAACTTCCAACAACCTTACGATTCTCTAAATCTCTATTAAAAGGAGGCCTTCCTTCAACAGAATCAACCAAATCCCTGCAGCCGGCCATACTTTCTGTTCCTCTTCTTCTTCATCCGCTCTGCAGGTTGCAGCCGTCCAAGCTTTCCTGACGATGGATAGGGCACTGAAAAGGCCAAAACTCTCAACTCCCAGGATTAACGATATCCAAGGTCATATAAGCAACAGGATATGCATGAATCAGGTTAGCTTCAACTTTCTTCTCTATACATATAACCCTTTACTGTTCTGCCGAACTGCTCATATATTTATTTCTCTATTACTGAACTCCTCTGTCCAACATTTCATATGCTCATGTACTTCTATTCTTTGTTTTTATTTTTTCTTTCCTTCCCATAGGAGTACCCGAACCTTCCAGGAGCTAGAAGATATATAGAAATCAAGTGGTTGCCCCTCATACTTTCCAAATTCTCCTCTGACATGAGGGTCTTTGTAGCTAGATGACATCTCTTAGGATTGATAACCCATGCCAAGCATTATGACCAAATCCATCTTGATTGGGGTGCCATGGGAGCATTGATTGAAATATGGCATCCTTCCACCCACACCTTTCTATTCTCCACTTTTGAAGCCACCATCCTATTAGAAGAAATAGAGATGATCTTGGGTTTGAAAAGAATGAAACAAAGTGAAGAAGAACATATGGCCATCATGCCAAGACCCATCTCCCCTCATGAGCTCTTAACCAGCCTTATTCCTAACCCAAACTTAGTGAATCAGATCAAAATCGCCAAGGGAATCAACCTCTTGAAGCTAGCCTCATGGGTATACAAAAGAGCAGATCAAGCCAAGGAAGAGGAGGAGATGGAAAGAATAACAAAGGCCTTCGTGGTGTGCATAGCAGGCGCACTACTGTTCCCATCCACGGAGGACTTCCTTGAAGAGAGTCAAATAGGTGCAGTGGTGAGCTTATGGAAAGGTGAAAGAGTTGGGCCGGCCATACTAGCTTACCTCTACAGCGGGCTTACATCGGCGGCCATGGGGCGGCCCATATACGGCTGTATGCTAGCCTTCTCAAGTTGGGTGGACCTCCACTTTAAATTTGATCCATGCCATGAAGCCCAACAATCGTCAAGGATCTTCTCCAAAAGTCCGCTTTCTTACATCGCCGGCTCGTTGGGAATAAGCAATAGGGTGACGAACCGCATTCCTCAAATCAAGAAAAGGGCGGAGTGGAGAGAACACCTTAAGGTAATGCCCAAAAACCTCTTTACTTGCACTCCGGGAATACTCAAAATGCAGGAACTCCGCGCAAGATTCTCCATCGGCACAGACCTTCGACTTATTGGCGCATCTGAGCTCATCTTGTACAATGCACACCGGTGCCTTCCTCAGCTCGGGCTTCCAAGGCAAGTGCTAGAAGACATCTCCCATCTTCCTCCAATCAAATCAAGGGATCTAGGCAGCAATGAAGATGGAGAGGAGACAATCACCATACAAGCTCTGTGGAAACTAAACAAGCTTCATCACCCTGTAGAAGACTTAGAAGAAGCCAAAGAACAGTGGAAAAATTATGTGATAGCATTGAGGAAATTAAGGCCCAAGGTGGCTCATTAGGCATTGTAATCCTTTCTTTCAAATAATAAAGATTGCTTTCTGATTGAGCCAATTATCACTGTGATTATGATCAAAATCATCCAAAACCTGCGTTTCTGTTGCAAATAACGCCTCAAGGAAGGACGTGAATCAACTGAAAGGCGCCTTATCCCAGGGCGTCTCCTCTTCAATTTGACGCCCGCAAAAAAGGCGTTAATTAAATAAAACCTTCAGACAAGGCGTTAATCTATTCAAATCTCAAAGAATATAATCGTTGAATAACGCCTTTTCCTTAGCCACGTTTCAAAGGTAACACACCCTGAGTAGAGGCGTTACTCAAAACCAGCAATGATGACTTTCATCAAATCAATCAACGCCCATTCAATGCGTCTGACGACGGTTATCGTTCCCCATGCAAAACAAATTAACGCTTTAATCAACGTCGTCCATTTATATAAAACGCCCAAGGCCTGGTCGTGAATTCCATTAGAAATGCCTTCCCTTAGGGCGTCTCTTCTTTTCAAAACCCAAAAGTCATCAGCCCCCTTCTTCTTCCTCCTCTCGTTCATTCTCTCCCCAGCAAACCCTAACCGAAGCCCCCCTCCCCCCGAATCCTCTCTCTCAATCCCCCATCCTCTTCTCTCATTCCCCTAATCTCTCTTTCTCTCCTAGCCCCAGCCATGGTCAAACGCCAAAGGGTGAGTGCCCCAGAGGTGGTCGATCTCGACGCCGTCCACGCCCAAGAGGAAGAAATCGCCGTGGAGGAGTCGTCGTCGTGGCCGTTGAAGAAGAACCGGTGGTGGCCGGCATTGACAAGGCCGAAGGAGCAGCAGGTGAAGCAACAGAAGAAGGAGGAGAAGACGAAGGTGGAGAAGAAGAAGAAGAAGGAGACGAAGATGAAGAAGGGGAAGATGAAGAAGGAGAAGACGGCGGACCACCGCCCATGGCGGTGGTTGCTCCCCGGGGTCAACTCCGACGGCCCAGACGGCCACTGCCTCGACCACAACCCCAGAACCATAAAAAGGTAGGTTCCCCTCCCCAATTCCATTTTTATTTTATTTTATTTTCATTTTATTTTATTTTCCTGATTTTCCATAGCCCTCGGGCACGAAACCTGCAACTCAGAAAAGAAACGCCTCCCATGGGGGCGTTATTCACAAACGAAACGCCCTGACCGAGGGTGTAAATTCCTTTTATTTTCTGAAAATTAATTAACCTTCATGACAAACGCCCTGCAGCATGTCGTTTCTTCAAAATTATGATTTTCCATTAATTCCATGCCCATTAAATGTTTTCATTTTTTATTTTGCATGCTGTCATTTTTATTTGAATTATCTGAAAATCATGAAAGCCACGCCCCTCACCAGGGCGTGATTTTAACAAGAAACGCCCAAACCAGAGGGCGTCTCTTCATTAATTATCTATTTAAACTGAACGGTCCCAAAATGGAAAACGCCCCATCCGAGGGCGTGATTTGAAAAACATTTTAGGATTTTAGAAATTAACAACATGTTCACGCCCTTCACAGAGGTGTTTCAAAGATGGAAAACGCCCTCAGCCAAGACGTTGCGTCAAACCATATTTAAAAAAACGCCCCCTTTAGGGGCATGAATTTACTAAGAAACGACCTGAGGAGGGTCGTGACTTCCAAAACATTAAAATCAATGCCCAGGCAAAACCAAATGCAATTACACATGATTAACCAAACAATTAAGCAAAATTCTTCTCTTTTAATGCGTGCAGGGGCTGATGAGGACCCGTATCTCATGGGTCATGGTCTGGGCAGCATATCAGGGTCTCCCCGACTTCCAGAGGGTTAGGGTAGATGCTATGGGGTTCGGGGCTTTCCTATCCATTGAGTCATTTAGACCCGACCTAGCACTTATCCAGGTTTTACGGGAACGTTGGGATAGGGTGAGCCGGTCCTTCCTGATGCCCAGGGGGCACATGGTTCCTACCCTAGAGGATGTGACTAGGATTACAGGGTTGAGGGTGGATGGTGAGGCTGTGAGTGGGTTCACCTATCCTGACTACACGGAGATGGCCCACAGGTTACTAGGGCTGGATATGGTCTATGAGGTACCGAGCGAGTGTAGGACCATCTTCCGTACAGACCTGACTACGGTGATGGGTTTAGGAGATGCCAGGCACAGGTCAGGGGAGACCTTAGGTGAGTTTGCACAGAGGCTGACCGACGGGGTGAGAGCGGTATGCTGCCAGGACTCGACTGACCATGAGAGAGCAGATCGAGACCTGAGGAGGTTCCTACTGCTGCTGCTCGGGAGATTATTGCTGGGGACGAAAGCCGACGTCATCAACTGCCGCTTCTTGGGCATCCTTGAGGACCTGGAGACAGTTGGCACTTACGCTTGGGGTGCAGCGCTGCTGGCACACCTGCTGGCGGACTTGTCCACGGGGACAGGACGTGAGACGACCGTCAGTGGCTTCTCACCTTTTCTTCAGGTATTTATTTTCCTTTTTTTTCTTTTCTTTTCATGTAAATGAATGCCTTACTAATGCAATGCATGGATGCAGGTGTGGAGCCACTTGTACATGCCGATGGGGCGCGTCGACCCACGGCCAGGAGCTGAGGGATCCTTCCCTCTGGCGCGAGGCTGGTTACCAGTCATCTTCGGTGCCCCACTCGACTACGAGTTGTGGGTTCTACGGAGAGAGTTCCGCGACTTCCCTCCCTCGCTGGTATGTATGAATAAATGATATGCATTTCTTTTGAGTTGATTTGAATTGATTATGATGAAATGATAATGATATGTATGAATGCAGGTGCAGTGGAGGCCTTACGAGGATATGACGGATGAGGGCCAACCTTGGGTCGTATCGGGGCGACCTCGCTTTGGACGTGAGCTGTGGCTGCACTGCCAGAGCGAGATCGAGCCGTTACGGCTCAGGTTGGTGATGAGGACCCTGGGCTTGCACCAGGAATGGATCGAGGTCGGGGAGCCTCGAGGGATTGGCAAGAAGACCCGCGGTCGCACAAAAGCGATCGACTGGAGGGTTCGGTTCGCGGAGCAGTATGGAGATTGGCAGCGAGGCGGGACCCGAGTCACCTCCCAGGCGACAAACAGCTCCGAGTACCTCCGGCGCTACTGGGAGGTTTACGCCGGCAGACCTCAGATGAAGGTCTTAGGGGTATGCATGAATGCAATTATTTCTAAATGCCGATGCTTATACATGTCTATTATGCAACTAATATGTGATGAATGCAGGATGCGCGATATATAGCGGCTATGGATGCCCAGGCCCATCTACACGGACTGGAGGACCAGCTGGCCGCCACACGGGCAGACCTGGAGACCCTGGTGAGTGTTTAAATTATTCCTATATGCAAATGAATTTTTGTTGAATTAATGATTAGCCACTGACGGTCTTAATGAATGCAGCGTGCCCAGCAGGGAACAGTGAGGAGAGATCCGGGGGAGGCCTCCAGCTCGAGGGGTCCTAGTGCAGAGGTGACTGCACTAACAGAGCGGCTGGCCGGCGCGATAGCGCGAGCCGAGGCGGCGGAGCGCGACCTTGCTTCACGGGTAAATTCTGAACTCAAAACCTCATTCAAATAATGATTAGATATAAATTGTGCACTGATGAAATTTATTTTGCAGGCCGAGGAGCTCCGAGCAGCCATGACCTGTGTGGATGAGGGCTTCCGCATGACGAACTCTCAGGTGCGTGATCTACCTTCAGCCACATGTTGTTATTTCATTTCATGAATTATTGAACTGTGGAACTGATGATTTGTTTACCTGTTTGCAGGCTGCTCAGCTACAGGCGGCACGTACCGAGTTGTCGATCCGCGATCAGCAGATCGTAGAGCTCCAGAGGACCCTGAGGCGACGCAGTGAGCTGCCTCAGGACGTGGCTGAGCTGCGAGTTGCCCTGGAGCTGGAGAGGAGGGAGCGTGCTCGGGAGCGCGAGGAGCGGGCTCGGGAGCGCGAGGAGCACCAGGTGGAGCGTGCTCGGGAGCGCGAGGAGCGGGCGCGTGAGCGGGAGGAGCACCATGTCACGCCCCGAGCGCGGAAGATACCCGGAGATGCGCGACGTGTCTATATCAATCATGTCAATCAGAGTGGTCGTGTATTCGACACAAAGACAGAGATGCGCAAAATAGCAAGATAACCCAATCCTTTATTTCATAATGGATAGACTATTACAAATCCAATACTCTGTTAAATAAAAAGGAAAAGAATACATAGTTGACTCAAGAAACTATGGAAAAGACTAGACGACACTTGTAGAAGCTCTATCACTTTCACTCTTGACCATTCCCATCCGATTGACTTCCATCGTCGTCGGACTTACCTGAAAAGTAAAAAGGGACAAACGGAATGAGCGAACGCTCAGTAGGAAATTATATCTCAAGTACTAGCAAGGGGTTTAAGTAATTACATTTTTATGAATGCAATAAGGCTATGCATGCTCGCATAAAACGACAAGATAGAGAGAATGTAATATCAAGAAAATAAGATGAACTTAGTCATGAACTTCCAACAAGATACAAGTTATTCAAGATATTCAAGCAAGTACCATTATCGAGTCATGTCATGAACTTTGGCTATCATGTATCAAGCAAGTAGATTACCCTTTTTCGGGCCACGCATTTCATGTAAAGTCAAGTAAGATTCAAGTACAAGATGTGTGTGGAATGTCCAATCAAGCAAGTCAAGTACTCGGTATAATGCCAGATACCTTATCATTTTAACTCCCATGGGCACAAGTACTTTCGAGTGCTCCTCCCAGGACCAGATCGGGCCCTATATGCGCAGGCATTTATCATGTGTTTTGACCTCCACTCTTGTTTATATAGCCAATATAGAATTTCAATAATCAAGCTTGTAGATACGTATGACAACTTTGATAGAATAGAGTCCAAAATATGACAAAGGACATAGAATGGCGATAATAACGGTATAATCATGATGTCGATAACACTAGGTAGATTATGGTTCCCTTAACTTAGGTACCATGACCAATCAATATGGACATTCTTTATATAGAATTGAGGTCCACATGAACATTAGATCAAGCAAGATACCCTCATTCTTATCATAGAATTGGGGTTTACAAGAATGACACGATATGGCATGATATCATCATCCCATCAAGAATTTCTTATGATATACTCTTTGTATAATCATAAGGGCCGGTATACCATGTTTCTTTAGATTGACATGGCAAGGATCGTGTAATGGATTTTTAGGGTACAACCAGCTCAGTCGGCCTTGAGGGAATCCAAGGCTACGAGGAGTCTTACGGAGGTCTCTATGACTAACTCGCTAGTCCAAAGGAACGGAATGTCCAATGGAGAGCTTGTATGTCAATGAGAGTTGAGTGTGATCGATAAATCAACATGAAAACATGGGACTATACTCACGGAGTGGAGAATAGTGCCTATTTATATATATTATGATATATATAAAACCATCGGTTAGCAAATCAGATGAAAATCAGTTTATAGTAAAATAACGACTTAGGTCAAGTCGTTTCTCAAGTAATTAACGCCTAACATAGGGGCGTTAACATATTTCTATTTTACAGAATTTTCAATAATCTCATTAATTTATGAAAAACACGCCCTTGTCCGGGACGTTTTTCAAGTAACTAACGCCTAGTATCAGGGCGTTTATATATGTTCCGTTTCGCAGAATTTCATTATTTCAATACTCTATCTAAAAAGCGCCCTGGACAGGGTCGTTTCTTCATATTTGACGACTGCTGCTGCAGGCGTCTCATGAATTACGGATTTGACAGAATATAAATAAGTTGCAGGACTTATATAAGACACGCCCTGAGAAGGGGCGTTACTGGCTTAACTCTATGTTTCAGAACATACCAGGACTCTGGATAATACGCGCCTAAGCAAGGGGCGTTACTTTTAAAGTCACGCCCTCTGATGAGGCGTTAATACGTGGAAAACGACCTTGTACAGGCCGTGAATTCAAGAAATTGCAGGACATTAGATTTGGAGACAGGATCATGCATTAATAATCAAGGTTTCATATATAATCCGTTCTTAACATGCTTAAGTCATGATCTCGTAAAATTAACGCCTGTGTACAGGACGTTTCTTAATAAATTGACGACCGCTGTTATGGTCGTTTATTTTAAAATAGCGCCCTATTCCAGGGCGTTTCTTTCAAACAATTCAGAAAACGCATGAAAACTATAATAATCATATGCATGACATGCTTATATATATATATATCTTGCATTAATTTCATTTGGGCTACAGTAACTTGAGAAAACCTACCTTATGATAATTTGATGATTTGAACTGTGAGAAGAGGAGCTCTAGTTCTTTGGTCCTGTAATTCCTACGAGAACAGAAGAAGAAATATTAGTATTTCTTCATACTTCCTGACCGAAGGTAAAGGAAAGATTATTACCTTACAACCCCAATGTTTCTTCAACCTAGAAGAAGGAAGAAGTCGAATTAATGATCGTCCACCAAATCAAAAAGGGACAGAGGGAAGAAAGAGCTATTGCTCTGTAATTACCTTCAGGGAACTCGAACGCCAAATAGCGTTCACGGGTTCGAGCAGTAGATTATTTATAGGGTTATGGAAGTCCTATTAAAAGTAGTGTTTGATTGAGGGTAACATATCCCCAATAGAGTCCTTACTCTAATAGACACTTACTAGATTAGGTTAATCTTTCCCTGGATAAGCTCTGGGTTCGAACGAGTCACAAACTGAATTAACGCCTTTGGTCAGGGCGTGTATTCTTGAATTAACGCCTTGCATAAGGGCGTTTCTTAAAAATCGCCTTGAAAAAGGGCGTTTCTTGTTTTAAAACACGCCCAAGGTAGAGGCGTTTCTTTTACTTACTCATTTGGTCGCGTGAGAACTGACGACCGTAGGTGTGGGCGTCCTTTCTTTATTCACGCCATGGGTAGAGGCGTTTCTTTATAAATTAACGCCTTAATAAGAGGCGTTATTTTTAATTTGTTTTATTTCGTCCAATTAACCCTATTCCTTTTATATATATATTACTTCTGTAATATATATGTTTTAATTTATTTCAATTATTCATTTATTAGGGTTGCTACACCCTCCCCCACTTAAAAAGAATTTGGTCCCCAAATTCAATATATATATAATTATACATGCGGAGAGTGTAGGACATATACCTCTTAGAATAACTCGGGAAATCGTTTCTTCATAGATTCCTCGGTCTCCCATGTCGCTTCGCGTTCAGGATTCTTATTCCATTGCACCTTGATCATGGGAATAACCTTATTCCTTAGAGCTCGTATTTCTCGATCTAATATCTTCAAGGGCTTCTGTTCATATGTGAGATCTTTCTGGATCACCAGATCTCCATGCTCAATAATATGTGACGGATCGTGCACATACTTCTTCAACATAGATATGTGAAATACATTGTGTACCTCGGACAACTGAGGAGGCAACGCGATGCGATAAGCAACCTCGCCAACTCTTTCGAGTACCTCAAATGGTCCGATGAATCTTGGCGTAAGCTTGCCCTTAACACCAAATCTTCGTATGCCACGTCCAGGTGATATTTTAAGAAATACATGATCTCCAACCTGGAATTCAAGATCTCTTCTCCTGGTATCAGCATAAGCCTTTTGCCTTGTCTGAGCAACTTGTAATCTTTCTCTGATTACTTGTATCTTCTCGGTTGTATCCCTTACCATGTCTGGACCTAATAGTTGTTTCTCTCCAACTTCGTTCCAACATATGGGAGATCGGCAACTCCTTCCGTATAAGGCTTCGAAAGGTGCCATTTGGATACTAGCTTGGTAGCTATTATTATATGCAAATTCAACTAAAGGTAAGTGGTCATGCCAGCTTCCTCCAAAGTCAATAATGCATGCTCTCAGCATATCTTCAACAACTTGATTAGTTCGCTCGGTCTGACCATCCGTTTGCGGGTGAAAAGCAGTACTAAAGTTGAGTCTCGTCCCCAACGAATGTTGTAATCCCTTCCAAAAATGAGAAGTAAAACGGGAATCTCTATCCGACACGATTGAGACAGGAATTCCATGTATCCTGACTATTTCTTTGATGTATAGTGCAGCTAGCACATCAATTGACCATCGGCTTTTGATTGGCAAGAAATGTGCCGATTTAGTCAATCGGTCAACGATAACCCAGATTCCATCATGTCCTCCTTTAGATTTAGACAAACCCATGATGAAGTCCATACCAATATCCTCCCATTTCCACTTAGGAATATCTAGAGGATGTAGTTTTCCCGCAGGCTTTTGGTGTTCCGCCTTGACCTGTTGGCACGTGAGACAGCGTGATACATAGTCTGCTATTTCTCTTTTCATATTAGGCCACCAAAAGTTCCTCTTTATATCTTGGTACATTTTGGTTGATCCTGGATGAATAGTGTACCTTGATCGGTGAGCTTCATCTAAGATCTTCTTCTTTAATTCCGGACAATCGGGTATACAAGTTCTATCTTTGAACGATAATCTTCCATCAGAAGTTAGTTGAAAATCAGATTGTCCTTCTAATCTGCCTTTGATTTCTACTAACATAGGATCATCATCCTGAAGTGTTTGTATCTCAGATAACAAATCTGACTGTATGCTTACATGGGATAGTGTGACCAATTTGGATTCCGTGTCCAAGCTTATATTGAGCTCGGAGAATTGTTCAAGTAACCTCCATTCTTGTATCATACAATTTGCTATCTTTGCTCTCGGCTTTCGACTAAGGGCATCAGCCACATAATTACCCTTTCCGGGATGGTATTGTATACTGAAGTCGAAGTCCTTGAGATATTCTAGCCAACGTCTTTGTCTCATGTTCAGCTCCTTTTGTGAAAATAGATATTTGAGACTTTTGTGATCGGAGTATACAGTAAACTGTACCCCATAGAGATAGTGTCTCCATATCTTTAGGGCAAATACTACCGCGGCCAATTCCAAGTCATGGACGGGGTAATTCTCCTCATGCTTCTTCAGTTGACGAGAAGAGTATGCTATGACCTTCCCATGTTGCATTAGAACACATCCGAGGCCAATGCCAGAAGCATCAGTGTAGACCTCGAATTTCTCTCCTTCAATTGGTAGGGCTAAGACCGGAGCTGTGGTGAGATGATCCTTGAGAGTTTGGAAACTGCTTTCACATTCCTCACTCCATTCATATCGGATCTCCTTACGAGTTAATCTTGTAAGTGGTACGGCGATCTTAGAGAAATCTTTGATAAATCGCCGATAATAGCCTGCAAGACCTAAGAAACTTCTGATCTCGCTTGCATTAGTGGGTCTCTCCCAGTTTCTCACAGCTTCAACTTTTGACGGATCCACAGATAAACCGTCCTTGGATATGACATGTCCGAGAAAAGCCACTTCTTCAAGCCAGAACTCGCATTTGCTGAGTTTAGCATATAATTGATTTGTCCTCAAGACTTGCAATGCAATCCTCAAATGCTCTTCATGTTCTTCCTTAGTCTTAGAATATATCAATATATCATCGATGAAGACTACTATGAATTGATCCAAGTAAGGCCTGAATATGCTATTCATTAACTGCATAAAGGCAGCAGGGGCATTTGTTAGTCCAAAAGGCATAACAACAAATTCGTAATGGCCATACCTGCTTCTGAATGCGGTCTTGTGAATGTCATCATCCTTGATCCTTAATTGATGATATCCCGACCGGAGATCAATCTTGGAGAAATATTTGGATCCTGAAATCTGATCAAACAATTCATCGATTCTCGGCAGTGGATACTTGTTCTTGATAGTAAGATGATTCAACTGTCTATAGTCGATACACAATCTCATGGATCCATCCTTCTTCTTTACAAATAAGACTGGTGCTCCCCACGGGGAAGTACTTGGTCTAATAAACCCTTTTCGGATTAGTTCCATCAACTGCTCCTTCAACTCCTTGAGTTCAGCAGGGGACATTCTATATGGTGCCTTTGAAACCGGACCAGCACCAGGGACTAAGTCGATGGTAAAGGCCACATCTCTTTGCGGGGGTAATCCCGGCAATTCTTCCGGAAATACGTCTGGGAATTCTCGCACTACCTGAATGTCCTCTATCTCGGTTTCTTTAGCTTCTTTAATAGTGACAAAAGCAAAGAAGGATACACATCCTTTCTTGACGAGCTTGCTTGCTCGAAGAGCCGAAATAAGAGGGGATTTGCTTCGACTCTTAGGACTAGTATAAGTCAGTTCCGGAAATTCTTTGAAAACAATCTTGTTATTACGGCAATCAACCGTTGCCTAGTACTTAGATAACCAATCTGCTCCTAGTATAACATCATATTCTTTTAGATCTAAGCAGATAAGATCAATAGGAAAATTCTTTCCTCGAACCAACACCTCACAGTTTTGGTAATGATGCGTGATATCCGTCTCGTTTCCGAGAGGAATAGACAACACTATTTTCATCCATTCTGGTTCTAGAGGTAATGGGTCAGCAAACTTCTTGGAAATAATGGAATGCGATGCACCCGTATCAAATAAGACATGTGCATATTTGGAACAAATTTTTAATGTACCTTCCACCAATCCGCCTTCTTCTTCTGGTTCGGTCTCTTGGATTGCATGAAGACGCGCGTTCCTTGTCACTGGGCGTTTACCCTCACCGTCTTGGTCATTCATTAATGGACAATCGGGAATCCGATGTTCACGACTCCCACAACGGAGACATGCTCCTAATTTCCTCCAGCATTCTTCTGTTTTGTGACCAGCCTTGTCACAATGCTTGCATACTACGTTTGAAGGGGTAGTGGTGATAGAGAAAGGCTTGGATTTCTTGTACTTCTGATCTTGAGAGGAAGAACCTCCATTATTGGGCCTCTTCTTAAAGTTGGGTTTAAAAGAACCCGAACTTGTGACTTGCTCCTTTTTGTCTTTCCCACGGATCCTATCAGATAGTTCCGTGGCATCTTCAAGCAACTGAGCTCGGCGCACTATTTCAGTATAAACTTGAATATCCATAGGCGCCAGTTGAGTAATGTAGTGGGGCCTAAGCCCATTAAGAAATCTACGGGCTTTCATCTTTTCCGTGCCAATTAAATGCTTAGCATATCTAGACAGTCTAGAGAACTGTGCTTCATAATCAGCCACCGATAAAGATCTTTGCTTTAATGCGGCAAATTCGGCGGCCTTCCTTTCCTGGACCCTATCAGAGAAATATTTGGCGTTGAAATATTCAACGAATTCACCCCATGTAACTTGAGTTGGGTCAATAGTAGCTTCAATCGACTCCCACCAGCATCTAGCATCCTTTTCTAACTGGAAAGTAGCTAATAAGACTTTGTCCTGATCCGTGCATTGCATGACACGGAATATACGTTCAATCTCCCGAACCCAATGCTCGGCATCGTCTGGATCGGTCGATCCCATGAACTTCGGGGGATTCATATTCTTGAATGCTTGGTGTAAGCTTCCAGCTCGTGGAGCACCACCTTGTGCTACCTGTTGTAGCACTTGGGTCATCCCTTGAAGGGTACGCTGCATGTTGCGCCATTGAGCACGTTCGGCAGCCATTATCCTACAATTACAATAGCTATGTTAGTATTATATCACTATGATCTTATAAAGGACTCATTGATCATTTAACCCTTGTTTCTACCCACTCTCACTTGGTTAAAGGTTTTGAAACCGATCCTTGGACTTGGGTTTCCTAGGAATTGAATACCTTAGGCTCTGATACCACAAAGACTATCACGCCCCGAGCGCGGAAGATACCCGGAGATGCGCGACGTGTCTATATCAATCATGTCAATCAGAGTGGTCGTGTATTCGACACAAAGACAGAGATGCGCAAAATAGCAAGATAACCCAATCCTTTATTTCATAATGGATAGACTATTACAAATCCAATACTCTGTTAAATAAAAAGGAAAAGAATATATAGTTGACTCAAGAAACTATGGAAAAGACTAGACGACACTTGTAGAAGCTCTATCACTTTCACTCTTGACCATTCCCATCCGATTGACTTCCATCGTCGTCGGACTTACCTGAAAAGTAAAAAGGGACAAACGGAATGAGCGAACGCTCAGTAGGAAATTATATCTCAAGTACTAGCAAGGGGTTTAAGTAATTACATTTTTATGAATGCAATAAGGCTATGCATGCTCGCATAAAACGACAAGATAGAGAGAATGTAATATCAAGAAAATAAGATGAACTTAGTCATGAACTTCCAACAAGATACAAGTTATTCAAGATATTCAAGCAAGTACCATTATCGAGTCATGTCATGAACTTTGGCTATCATGTATCAAGCAAGTAGATTACCCTTTTTCGGGCCACGCATTTCATGTAAAGTCAAGTAAGATTCAAGTACAAGATGTGTGTGGAATGTCCAATCAAGCAAGTCAAGTACTCGGTATAATGCCAGATACCTTATCATTTTAACTCCCATGGGCACAAGTACTTTCGGGTGCTCCTCCCAGGACCAGATCGGGCCCTATATGCGCAGGCATTTATCATGTGTTTTGACCTCCACTCTTGTTTATATAGCCAATATAGAATTTCAATAATCAAGCTTGTAGATACGTATGACAACTTTGATAGAATAGAGTCCAAAATATGACAAAGGACATAGAATGGCGATAATAACGGTATAATCACGATGTCGATAACACTAGGTAGATTATGGTTCCCTTAACTTAGGTACCATGACCAATCAATATGGACATTCTTTATATAGAATTGAGGTCCACATGAACATTAGATCAAGCAAGATACCCTCATTCTTATCATAGAATTGGGGTTTACAAGAATGACACGATATGGCATGATATCATCATCCCATCAAGAATTTCTTATGATATACTCTTTGTATAATCATAAGGGCCGGTATACCATGTTTCTTTAGATTGACATGGCAAGGATCGTGTAATGGGTTTTTAGGGTACAACCAGCTCAGTCGGCCTTGAGGGAATCCAAGGCTACGAGGAGTCTTACGGAGGTCTCTATGACTAACTCGCTAGTCCAAAGGAACGGAATGTCCAATGGAGAGCTTGTATGTCAATGAGAGTTGAGTGTGATCGATAAATCAACATGAAAACATGGGACTATACTCACGGAGTGGAGAATAGTGCCTATTTATATATATTATGATATATATAAAACCATCGGTTAGCAAATCAGATGAAAATCAGTTTATAGTAAAATAACGACTTAGGTCAAGTCGTTTCTCAAGTAATTAACGCCTAACATAGGGGCGTTAACATATTTCTATTTTACAGAATTTTCAATAATCTCATTAATTTATGAAAAACACGCCCTTGTCCGGGACGTTTTTCAAGTAACTAACGCCTAGTATCAGGGCGTTTATATATGTTCCGTTTCGCAGAATTTCATTATTTCAATACTCTATCTAAAAAGCGCCCTGGACAGGGTCGTTTCTTCATATTTGACGACTGCTGCTGCAGGCGTCTCATGAATTACGGATTTGACAGAATATAAATAAGTTGCAGGACTTATATAAGACACGCCCTGAGAAGGGGCGTTACTGGCTTAACTCTATGTTTCAGAACATACCAGGACTCTGGATAATACGCGCCTAAGCAAGGGGCGTTACTTTTAAAGTCACGCCCTCTGATGAGGCGTTAATACGTGGAAAACGACCTTGTACAGGCCGTGAATTCAAGAAATTGCAGGACATTAGATTTGGAGACAGGATCATGCATTAATAATCAAGGTTTCATATATAATCCGTTCTTAACATGCTTAAGTCATGATCTCGTAAAATTAACGCCTGTGTACAGGACGTTTCTTAATAAATTGACGACCGCTGTTATGGTCGTTTATTTTAAAATAGCGCCCTATTCCAGGGCGTTTCTTTCAAACAATTCAGAAAACGCATGAAAACTATAATAATCATATGCATGACATGCTTATATATATATATATCTTGCATTAATTTCATTTGGGCTACAGTAACTTGAGAAAACCTACCTTATGATAATTTGATGATTTGAACTGTGAGAAGAGGAGCTCTAGTTCTTTGGTCCTGTAATTCCTACGAGAACAGAAGAAGAAATATTAGTATTTCTTCATACTTCCTGACCGAAGGTAAAGGAAAGATTATTACCTTACAACCCCAATGTTTCTTCAACCTAGAAGAAGGAAGAAGTCGAATTAATGATCGTCCACCAAATCAAAAAGGGACAGAGGGAAGAAAGAGCTATTGCTCTGTAATTACCTTCAGGGAACTCGAACGCCAAATAGCGTTCACGGGTTCGAGCAGTAGATTATTTATAGGGTTATGGAAGTCCTATTAAAAGTAGTGTTTGATTGAGGGTAACATATCCCCAATAGAGTCCTTACTCTAATAGACACTTACTAGATTAGGTTAATCTTTCCCTGGATAAGCTCTGGGTTCGAACGAGTCACGAACTGAATTAACGCCTTTGGTCAGGGCGTGTATTCTTGAATTAACGCCTTGCATAAGGGCGTTTCTTAAAAAGCGCCTTGAAAAAGGGCGTTTCTTGTTTTAAAACACGCCCAAGGTAGAGGCGTTTCTTTTACTTACTCATTTGGTCGCGTGAGAACTGACGACCGTAGGTGTGGGCGTCCTTTCTTTATTCACGCCATGGGTAGAGGCGTTTCTTTATAAATTAACGCCTTAATAAGAGGCGTTATTTTTAATTTGTTTTATTTCGTCCAATTAACCCTATTCCTTTTATATATATATTACTTCTGTAATATATATGTTTTAATTTAGTTCAATTATTCATTTATTAGGGTTGCTACACACCAGGCGGAGCGTGCCCGGTTCCAGGAGCAGCTGGCGGCACGGGAGCGTGAGCTGGCGGACTCGAGGACCCAGTTGATCCTTTCCCAGGAGCGGCTGCGAGTGTCCGAGGAGCGGTTGCAGCGAGGTCGTGAGCGAGCACGGGCTGCGGGGTACTCCTTCACCAGCTCCACCTTCGTGGCGGGTTCTTCCCTCCGAGAGAGGAGCGAGGCAGGGGGGCACGTTCGGGTTCCGGCTTCTTCACGGGGGCCCATGCCTCCTCCCCCAGCGCCAGCTCGGGACGGTGAGGAGGAGGTTGAGAGCAGGAGAGTAGAGGAGGGTGGAGGCGAGAGCTGAGAGTTTTGTACTTGTACCCCCCACCCTCACACCTGTACATGATAGACATGATGATATATATATATATGAGATTTGAGCTTTTGTTACCTAAGCACTTGTGTGGTTGTGGACTTGTGTTTGTGTACTTTTTCTTTCCACGTTCCTCGTGTTTGCTTTACTTTGCCCTGTATCTGCAGCTGCGGTTTTCACTTGAACAAACAGGTTAATTCATCTGTTCGACTTGGCCCCTTGCCCGGTGAGCAAGGGGTGTCAATATTCTGACCTTAATAATGGGTCAAGGGGCCAAGCCTTTAATCAAGATGAGGAAAAAGGAAATAGCTGATAGCGGGATATGCGTCATGCAAAGCACACATATGCAAACTATAAATAAAAGATGCCCATGCAAAAGAATGCAAGCATACATCGTGAAGAAATGCATTTTTTTTCTTTTTACTTATATATATATATATATATTTGAATTTTTCTTGAAAAATGCGCCCTAGAGTAAGGCGTTAATCGAAAAAGATGCCTGGGGGGACGGCGTTAATTCTAAAAGGAAATTTAATTTTTTGAAAAAGACACGACCGTCTAAGAGACGTTATTCTGAAGAAGACGACCTAATCTAGGACGTTAATTCCAAAAAAGGCGCCTTAGCAGAAGGCATTAATTAAATTATTCTGCAAAGGCTATCAAGACCGCGTGTCCTACACGGTCACCATTTAAAATTCATTAACCTTTCTTGAGTAATGAAAGGGGAGTCGACGTGCTCATAGTTGACTTGTATTCGAGATTTCGCACAGTGCAACTTCTTAAGTCTGTCTTGACCATCCTGCCAGTTCGCGACTTTACCACATAGAAGGGATGGAAGAAAATATAAGGGAAGCCCATAAGGGATTCTGGAATGCTCAGGGCAAAGTTACCTCCCCTACCCTATGCCTGTTGGGGTTCGGTCTTTGGCGTAGGGAAAATTTATTGCCCTTATGCCCTTGTTATATTGCATGCATACGCCCAAGGTTTTCCTTGCGGGGACTTTGCCCTCTTGACATGCTTTTCTTTTCATAACTTGACTTTCACTTTGGAATTGATTTGCATTGATGAAAATAAACCTAATTGTACTTGGGCTTGTGGCATTTGCTCCCTTTTGGGCCGTGACTTCCACCTACTAGGGCGGCGGATAGGCTTGGCACATCTGCCTCGAGGTCTCCCTTCCTCCCCTATGGGCCGAAGAAGAAGAGAATGGATATCGTCTTTCGCCTTTAGTCCGGTTTCGACTTTCCATCAGATTTTGCACTGCTTGAGCTCAAGAGTAAAGTGTGTAGTGAGTGCGGGAGTCAACCCCCTTTTAA
Source organism: Amorphophallus konjac (assembly GCA_022559845.1). NCBI lineage: Eukaryota > Viridiplantae > Streptophyta > Magnoliopsida > Alismatales > Araceae > Amorphophallus > Amorphophallus konjac. The sequence goes on from CM040123.1 coordinate 119,509,958, forward strand.
ATTAGCAAGACTGATGAATGAATTCTGTATTTTGACCTTTCGGACGTCGATCCTTCGTGTGCCATGGCACCAATTTTGATCTCTTTTTAATTTTTTGAAGAATTTCTATTTTTGTTTACTTTTTTGGAGTTTCTATATTTTTTTTGGATTTTTGAATCAAGGGTAGTATTTCTTAAGATACAAACCATTCCAAGTATGAGTTAACTCTTCGCCTTCAGCATTAACCAGTTTATAAGCATTGCCAGGATAAACATTTTTTATAATGAACGGTCCTTCCCAATTGGGTTGGAGTTTTGAGCGGGGGCCACCCGGCTTTACAAAAATTCTTTTGATTACCATCTCACCGATTTTAAATTTTCTCTCAATTACTTTCTTTTGATAAAAACGTGAGAGCCTGTTTTGATAAATGCGCGCATGCTCAGCGGCGACCAGACGCTTCTCATCGAGGAGTTCCAATTGTGCCAGGAGTGAATCACGACGTTCATTAATAGAAAATTCCTTATCCAATTGTACTCGTAGAGAGGGAACGAGAATCTCATAAGGGACTACTGCCTCCATTCCATAAGTAAGGGCAAAAGGAGTTTGCCCGGTGGGAGTTCGAATGGAAGTGCGGTAGGCCCAAAGAGCTTCAACCAGCTTGTCTGGCCAGTCCGCAAATTTATTAGCCTCACACGTCTTCTTAACAATTTTGATCAAGGTTTTATTAGTGGCCTCTGCTTGGCCATTGCCCTGCGGATAATAGGGAGAAGAATGATGCAATGCAATGTTGTACCTGTTGCAGAGATCCTTGAGATCTTGAGAGATAAATTGAGGTCCATTGTCGGTGACGATGGTATTCGGGATCCCGAACCTCGTGATGATGTTCTTCATGATAAATTTGCAGACGGTTGATGCTTTAATTTCCACGTAAGCTTCTGCTTCCGCCCACTTGGTGAAGTACTCCGTTGCCATCAGGATGAACGACTTTTACTTCGTGAGGAGATTCGAGTCACCAAGAGGTCCAATGATGTCAAAAGCCCACATGGAAAAAGGCCATGGGGAGGACGTAGGATGGAGTGAAGAAGCAGGAGAATGAATCTTGTCGGCGTGCAGTTGGCACTTAACACACCTTCGAACATAGATAGAACAATCCTCTTCTAGAGTGGGCCAATAGAAACCTAGTCTAAGAATCTTCTTAGCTAGCATCTGGCTATTCACATGACCACCACACACTCCTGAATGCGCCTCTTCCACAACTTTCCAAGATTCATCATCATCGAGGCATCTTAATAAAACACCGGTGAGCCCTCTTCTGTAGAGCACACCTCCAACCAAAACATAACGCTGAGCCACTCTTCTGATTGCTTTCTTTTCTTCTACAGTGGCTTCCTCAGGATAGGACTGATCATTACAGTATCTGGCAATCTCATAATACCACGGCTTTTCTTCGTCAGCCAACTCTTCTTGCCAATCCAATAGCATGACTTCCTTGCCTTCAAGAGCTCCTTTCCGTCTAACTTTCTCAAGCACCTGATCTCTAATATCGAGAAAAGCACGATCCTTAATAGCTGGAGTATCACGCTGATGAATCAGGGGGACATGAAAATCACGCTCAGGAGGGAAGACTAAAGCGGAAGCTAAAGAAGCAAGTGCGTCAGCAAAGATGTTCTGGCTACGTGGGACATGAACGAAGATCAATTTAGTGAAGAGTTCGGCGTAAGCTGAAGCGAGTTCCTGGTAGGGCTTGAGCTTAGGATTGATAGTGCGGCACTTGACCAACACCTGACACAGAATAAGCTGACTGTCACCGACAATTCGCAAATGAGTGACAGCATATTGATGAGCGGTTTGAAGACCGGCCAAAAGAGCTTCATACTCGGCTATGTTATTGGTGACGGGAAAAGTGAGCCGAGCAGCAAATGGAATGGTGACCCCTTCAGGTGTTAAAAGAACCATGCCGATCCCTCTTCCTTGAGAATTAAGAGCTCCATCAAAATGTAATGTCCACATAGGATCGTGGGGTTGATTAACGGACATTAATTCTTCATCTGGGAACTCTGAATTGACAGGATCAAAGCGGGGGAGAGGGTGGTGAGCAAGATGTTCGGCAATGGCGTAACCTTTGATAGCTTTTTGCTGAATGTAAGTGATGTCAAATTGAGAAAGGAAGCTTTGCCAGCATGCTAATCGATCAGTGAGGACAGATTTTTCAAGGAGGAATTTAATTGGGTTCATGCGTGCAATGAGGTGAACCTCGTGAGCTAGGAAATAGTGTTTTAATTTCTGAACTACCCAAACCAAAGCTGCACAAGTCTTCTCCATGGCTGAGTACCTCTGCTCACAGGGGTTAAGAAGTTTAGATAAGTAGTATGCTGCCCTCTCCTTACCTTCCTCATCCACTTGAGCTAAGACAGCGCCTACAGAGTCATCCAGGACAGAAACATAAAGAACAAGTGGTTTGCCTGGAATTGGCGGCCTTAGGACAGGAGGATTGGCCAAATAATCCTTTAATCCGTCAAAGGTTGCCTGACATTTGTCATCCCAATTAAACTTGACTCCCGGCTTAGTAAGCTCGTAGAACGGCCTACACCTCTGTGAATGCTGAGAGACGAAGCGGCGAATGAATTGCAACCTCCCGATTAATCCTCGAACTTCCTTCAAAATCCTGGGAGGAGGCATATCTCTGATGGCCTTTGCCTTGTTGGGATCAACTTCAATTCCGCTCTTGCTAACAATGAAACCAAGCAATTTCCCTGAAGAAACGTCAAATACGCACTTCTTGGGGTTCATTTTCAATTGATATTCTCGTGATCTCTGTAAAACCTTAGCCAGAACCCCAGGATGCTCAATCCTTGTCCTTGATTTTACAACCAGATCATCCACATACACCTCAATATAAATGTGAATCATGTCATGAAAAATTGCCATCATAGCCCTCTGGTAGGTGGCTCCAGCATTCTTAAGTCCAAAGGGCATGACCACATAACAATATGTGCCCCATGGTGTAGTGAATGACGTTTTCTCTTGATCCTCTTCAGATAGGCGAATTTGATTATAACCTGAGAAGCCATCCATAAATGAAAGAGTCTCAAATCCTGCCGTATTATCAATCAGAACATCAATATGAGGGAGGGGGAAGTCATCTTTAGGACACGCTCGGTTGAGGTCCCGGAAGTCTATGCATATCCGAACTTTTCCATCTTTCTTCATAACCGGGACAATGTTAGCCACCCAATTGGGATAAAGGATGACTCTAACAAATCTAGCCTTATGGAGTTTGTCGACCTCTTCTTTCATCTTCAAAGCCATATTAGGGTGGAAACGCCTTAATCGTTGTTTTACCGGGACAGACCCTGGCTTAAGTGTAAGGCGATGTTCAACGAGCGCAGGGTCTAATCCCGACATATCTTCATAGCTCCATGCAAACGTGTCTTTGTACTCTTGAAGAACTAAAACGAGCGCCTCCTCTTCGGAGGGTGGCAAATTTTGGCTAATGAGGACAATCCTAGGGTCTTCCTCGGTACCCAGATTAATTTCTTTGGTAGGTTCTTCTACGAAGACTGATGGTTCGTCGAATCTTCTCATTCCACTAGCAAAAGCATCAGCCTCGTCCTCATATTATTCATAATTTTCATCCCCCTCTTCAATAGGGTCTTCATCATTCATAATTTCATAAACGCCCAAACCCTCATAAGAAGCATCAGCATCCTCATATTCTAACTCCGGTAGGATAATTGGCTCTTTCACAAACTCCGAGAGAGCTAAACAAGCTTGGCATCTGATGGCCAATTCCAACAAAAATCTGCGAGGAATCTGCTTACCCTTGGCCTTCTTGTGTGAATCTACCCCATGAATTTTATTAGAAGAAGAGGAAGACGAAGAAGAAGAGCAACTAGGCTGATTAGAAAGGAAAGAAGGAGGTGAAAAAGTGGATACAGGAGGTGATACAGAGGAGGACCCCTCACCGGAGGGGGAGAAAAGACTTACCAAGGAATCTTGGAAGAGCGGCCCCTGGGTCGGGACGCACTCGGGAGAAAGATAGGAGGTCTCCTCAATAGAAATGGAGGATTGGAAAGTTGGAAAATCGGCATTTTTTTTGTTTTTATCTTTTTCTTCATTTTTATTTTCTTTTCCAAGTAGAAAGCAATGTGAAGGGAGAATAGCAGGGTGAGTGGAAATTGCAAGATCAGAGAAAGCTTCAATTAGTGGTGGCCCACGCGGGGGCGAGATGGAGAGTGTGGAAAATCGCTCGTGGAGCGAAGGAGGAATCGGGAGGGAAATCTGAATTGAATCGGGAGACAAGTTGATTATGATCGGTGGTGGTCGTGGCACGTGACCAAACCAACAGGAATATAAAGAAGCCAGCAAAGATGGATGCACAAAAGTGAGGGAAAAGAGGCCGGCCCACAGCCTATCCACGGTAAAACCTTCTTCAAAAGGGACATCTGGCTCCCCTGTATCTGTAAAGTCACTTAGCAACTGCCTTTTGTTTGCAATCACAGCTGGCATCTCAATCAGTTCTTGAATCAGTGGCGGCCATTCCGGATCTGTCGGCATGAACAGGCGGCTTAATGAAATAGTGATGTCATTCAGATCGAACCACCTGTACCAATCACATTTCGGATCGTCCATTTTCCTTCTTTTGTCCGACCTTAAAGACTCCAGGGCCTTGTAGGTAGCCAGTGGTGCAATATGACGAGCAAACTGTCTGGCGTGAACATCCTGACAATCCAGCAATGAAGTAATCATAGTCGTCTGCTCATCATTATGGATGCCACCCGTGACAAAATGTGTCTTCAATGTCCAGGTGAGTGGCTGGCGATCTGGCTTTAAAGTAGAAGTCATAAAAGCCCATGGCTCTTCTTCATTTTTACCGGGCCCTTTATAGCCCAAGCCGCCTCGTACAAGCAATTTCTGCGACTTAATGGGCCTAATCCTGCCCTGACAATTGGCGCCCAGGCCCTTGCCGTCTTGATACCCCATTTTTAGCAGAATGTTCCAACCAGGGGTGTTAATCATATTCTTTTTCTTCTTCCCCTTGGAAGGTAGGGGCGTCATAGCAACTGTGGTGACGGTCTCAGACGGCGTCGGTTGCGGACGAGGGACGTCCAGCACAGACAAAAGTGGCTTGTTGGCTGGCCAAATGGAAGGAACTGATGAAGCTGCATGAATATCTTCCTCTGGCAGGATCGGCATACTGGTCACCTTGATAATGCGGCCCTTGTGGGGGAATTTAATACACTGATGATTTGTAGATGGCACCGCATCAAGCTGCTGTATGTAGGGGCAGCCCAGAATGCCGTTAAATGTTGGATCCATGTCCAAGATGTGAAAATCTGCTGTTATGGAAGCTGGACCCAACCTTACTTTTAAAGTGACCATGCCTAGAGGAGGCTTCTTGGTATTATCATAGGCAGTGGCCGTTATAGTGGATGGCCGAATTTGATCTTCCGGAATGCCGCACAGCTTTAAAGTGCTCGGTGGTAAAACATTGATGGATGCCCCAGTATCCACCAAACACTGCTTGACAGCCACTTTGTTGATGTCGACTATGATACAAAGAGCATATTTTCTTGCCTGAAGAGGTGCTAGTTCATGCTCATGGAAGGTGATTGCCGGCTGACTGCTAGCAGGTGTCAATACTGTAACTATTTGCTCGACCGGAATGTCTTCGTTGACCATGACCTTATGCAAATATTCTTTTAAAGCCAGCGGATGAGTGGTGGACTATTTGATCAATTCAAGAATAGAAATCCTGGCGGGAGTGCAGTCCAAGTGCTTTAACAGATCATACTGAGTCCCTGGCACCAATTCTTGTTCTTGTTCCTGCTCTTGCGGCCCCTGCACGGGCTCTAGCTCTCTCTGTGGGAAAATACGGTGGAATATCCGTCCACTGCGGAGCGGCGCCACGCCTTGACGCGCCTCTGTCGGGGCAAAAATAGAAGGAGGGTTGGAAGAAGAAGAAGGAATGTTGGTAGCAGAGATCCTACTGGGGGAAATTAAAGGGGAATTCAATGAAAAGGATGCCCCCGTAGGAGGCACGGTAGTGGTGTTTAACAAAGATGCCCCCGCGGGAGGCATGGGAGAAGTATTTGATGAAGACGCCCGCGCAGGAGGCGTGGGAGAAGAGAGGGATACCCGAATGCGAGGAGCGTTAGTGGGTGGTGGAATAAGGAGAGATCGGGGCACAAAAGGTGGTTGCACTGATGGTGGAGGTACCCTTGCCGGTGGGGGAGTAGTGGTGGCGGGTGTTACCGGTGCCGACTGTGAGCGAAGCAAGAGCGACCTGGACGGCGCGGGTGTGGGATTGGTGATGGATGAAGAAGTGGCAGATTGCGGGGGTGGCAAGCGGGTAAGAAGAGAGCGAGCCGGCAAGGCCGTGGAATTGATGGGGGTAGATGGGTTGACGGGGCGTAAAAGAGAACGTCCTGATTGAAGATTGACAGAAGAAGAAGGAGGGGTGCGCAAAAGGCGCGGAGTTTGATTTTGAGTTGGATCATGGTGAAATGCCCCGACAGAGGCGTTTTCTTCGTGCCATCCCTGCCCTCTCTCCACCTCGTAGAGAGACGTGACAGGGTTCACGTGTTGATTAGGAGCGTGCTCCGACAATGGATTACGGACGATCCCCATATCCTGCTGGGGTGCTGGAGCTTGCTGTGGCTGAACTTGCTGCAGAGCTGGCTGTTGTTGTTGCTGATTTTACTATTGCCGAGGAGGCCTTCTTTCTTTCATGGTGGCGATGAATTGCCTCATTTCATCCCAATTAATGCCACCCTGGTCATTCAAATCATAAATATGATCTCTGAAGTGGAAACAACGATCAAGGTTGTGACCAGGGGCGCGGTGAAAAGCACAGTAACGGGATGTGTCAACATTGGCGGGCCACACCGTTCTTTCTTTTGGTAGGATGAGCAGGTTGGCGGCCATCAAAGCATTAAAAATATCAGGGAGACTCTCTGGGAGCGGTGGATAATGGGCCCTCTTGGGGCCAAGCGGTGGTCTCCGTTGTTGTTGGCCATAGTTGGTAGGCGGAGGGACTTGATGGTATTGTGGTGGTGCTGGAGGGTCGGTGCGGGGCGCTTGGCTTGGTGATGGAGCAAAAGAAGGTTGGGGTGCGAAGTGGTGTTGTGGAGCGGAGGCAAAATGGGGGTTTTGCTGTGGAGGTGGCGGAGGTCGTGGGTTTGATTGGTGGTGGGGGTGGCCAACTACGCCAACCTGCTCATTTGTGACATTGGCCTCAGTCGTGGGCCCGCTGTTGACATTTGTATTCTTTTTAAATAGCCGAGGCTTCGGCTCAAACATGCCCATGATGGGCGAGTCCTTCATTTGCGTTTGTATATGCTCTTTCATAGAGCTCTTCCATACTTGTCAGCCGATTCATGGCCAAAATATGCCAGAATCGAGGAGTTGCGTTAGAAATAACCATTTTCACTTGCTCCTGTTCCGACAAAGTGTCCTTCAATTTCTCGGCCATAGACCGCCACCTATCAGCAAATACGATGAAGTCCTCCTCGGGCTTCATTTTCTCAGCGACTAGATCTGTAACAGAAAGGGAAGGTCCCATCCGGTCTCTGTACTTTTGCAAGAATTTTCTTTGAATAACATCAAAATCGCCGGCATCAGCTGGCTCCAGAGAATAAAACCATTCGAGGGCTGGCCCCTCAAGAGATCTCCTGAATAAGTAGGCCAGGGAGGCCTTATTGTCTTGCCAGAAGGAAGTCTCATATCGGAAATCCTTTAAATGAATGAATGGGTTGCCCGTCCCATTATATCGCCAAAAATTCGGCATTTCAGAAGGTGGTAAATGGAACACCGGCAACATAGGAAGAGAAATTTCTGGAGCATTCTTAGTCGCTGTAACCTTCTTGAGCTGCTCCTCCATGCTGGCCAGCTTCTGAAGCAAGAGAGTGTTGGTATCGGGCTCGACCGGGGCCTGATTCTAAACAAAGAATGCGGTATAGGCGTTCGTAGAATCCGAGGAGGTTGGGAAGATTGGTGCCTAACCGCTGAATAGCTCGCCTGCTGGGCCGGCATGGCCGCAGTAGGCATTTGTGGACGAGAGGAGGGGGGATGCAAGACCGCCTGGTCATTAACAATCTGATGGCCACTCACGGCCGGAGGGGGATTAGAGGAAGATGAAGGGACGGATTTCCCCTTCAAGTCGGCCTGAATGGCTTGCCGCTGGGAGTCATCCAACTGGGAGAGAGCTTGGATCAAATCTGTGACATTAATGGATGGGGAAGGGTTCCCCGAAGTGTTAGAAGATGGAACTTGAGACGAAGGGTCCGCCTCATGAATAGTGGTATCAACCACATGAACTTGTGAGTAATGAGAATGAGGAGGGAGATAGTTTCCCTCATAATAAACTGAATCTTGGAAAGGGTCACCATATTGACCAAATACATTCTCATGCTCATCATCATAAGAGTACCCGTTGCCCGACATGTTGATGATTTTACCTGAACGGAGTTTCATTCTTAAGAGAGAGGATGTTTAATGAAGGAATTACCACAAAAAAAAGGGGCACTTTAATCAAACCAATTTAATCAAATCAACCCAACCAAGTTATGCAAACAATGTTGGAAAGCACGGAAGATTTTAATGTTTGGATGTTTGAGATTAAAGTGGATGATTTGTGAATAGTTCACTCTTTTGCCAAATGAAACCTAGTTTGATCCAAGTGTGACCTCCGGGTCAACTAGGTTTTCTCTCTCTTCACCAACGAATAGGATATCTAAACTCCGGGTACTTCGAGGGTACAACCAGCCCGGCGTCCGTGAGGGAATCCACGGGTGCGGGGACTTATGGAGGTCTTGGAAAAGGGATTTCCGGTCCAAAGAGACGGAATGCTCAATGGAGGGTTGTCCCGATTCTAAGAAAGGTGTGTGGAATCCTAGGCTAGAGAGAGGAGGTCTCTCAACCAAAAAAAACTCACAAGTAAAATGAAGCCAATGTAAATCACAGCAATATATCAAGACAGATCAATATGACAAGCAGTGAATCACAAATAAGGCAGTAAGCAGTGTGCTATGGAAACTCAGGAAGGACATGACCTGGAACAGGCCGTTACCAAAGCAGGGAGAAAAACACGACCTGGGAAAGGTCGCTACCAAAACAAGAAACGGCAGCGTGGCTGTCGTGAAACTCTGTGAGGGGCTCACAGGGAGAAGAAAATCACGCCTTGGAGTTAGGCGCTGTCATGAAAGGACGCCTCCACCAGAGGGCGTCAAATGAATAATACACGCCCCAATGACAGGCGTCAATACATAATAAAACGCCCTGGATGGGGGCGTGACTTCTCAGACAGTGCAAGATAGTATGAATAAGGTAGGAAAAATGAATGAAACGCCCTGATGACAGGCGCTAAAAAGAAATGGCACGCCCTGGGGTGGGCCGTGAATTCTCAGATAAAATAATTAAGCTGCAAAGCAATAGGAGATATGCAAAAGACGCCCACTTGAAGAGGCGTTAATCAACTAAAACACGCCCTTCAGAAGGGCGTGAAATCAAAACACGCCCTCGTGGAAGGCGTTAATTCTGGGAGATATCCAAACATTAATTGGCTGATCCCGGAGTGTGCAGTGTGCACAGTGGGGGGGTGCTCGAGGGGCACAAAGGAAAGGGTATCGAGGGTGCCAAGGGGAAAGGGCACGCGAGGGTGCCAATGGAGATGGTAATCAAAAAGAAAACAGTGGAGGTCCGACCGTGATCGCCAATTTGTGGATCTCTAATTTAGAATAATCCTCTTAAGAAAAATATCAAAGAAAAGACATGCAATAATCATCAATATGGAGATGAAACATGCACGAGGTGCACAAGGGGAGTGTGTGATCGCCAGAGACATGAGGCCTCAAAAAATATAATCAATAAGAACATGGGAGGAATGATCGCGAAAAGTACCTCAAAAGATGCGGGGATGTGAGTGCTTCCTTTCTCTTCAAATCGGCCGGCCGATGAAGAGAGTTCTTGCTTTTATTACCCTTGTAAAACAAAGACAAACACCAATGAAAGAATATGAATTAGAACATGGTGAGTGTAGCATCAAATTCTTAAATAGATGAGCATAAAATATCATAGGATTAAGACACACCTTGTGGGTGGTGGCCCTTAAACCCCTATGCAAAGAGGGTGTGGGAATATATGAATGATATGATATGAATACGAATAAAAATGTGAATAAGGGGAAAGAGTGCAAAAGTGCACTGTGGGGAGGTTTCTCAATGTGGTTGAGATGTAAAGAAAATCGAATAGCAGATGGGCATGCAGATGAATGATGCAATAAACAAAAATAAATAAAAATAAAGGAGAAGAGCCTGTGCGATGCTTGGGCTTTGATGTTCAATGGGGAAGAACTTCAGAAGATGAAGAGATGAACGAGAGGTTCCTCCTTCAGCCAGTCGCACAGCACCTTCAACCTGCAAAACAAAGAAGAGCGGAGGGGAAGGAAGGGAATCGACAGAGGAGGAGTCCCTATTAAATAGAATTGGAGGAGATAAACATGGGCAAGAGTCCAATAAAGGGGAAGGATAAGAATGGGCAAGAGCCCCAATCAAGGCAGGAGTCTAATGAGGCAAGGACTCTCTGGGGAAAGGGCTGCGAAGCCAGAAGATGAAACACGCCCTTGGTCAGGGCGTCAATTCAAGAATTGACGACCTGTCAAGGGGCGTTAATTTAAAACATGCCCTGGCCAGGGGCGTCAACTCTCAGATCAATTGGAAATAAATATTTCTTTTATTTGAAAATTCTGAAACACGCCTCCTGGAGAGGCGTTAATTGAAACACGCCCCAAAGAAGGGCGTTAATTAACATTTTTCAAAACATTTATTCTTTTTTGAAAATTGGATAATGCCGGGAATTGACGCCCTCATGTCAGGGCGTCCTTTCATCAATAAATGCCCCAGGTCAGATCGTGTTTTAAAACACGCCCTTCACCAGGTCACGAATTTATAAAATAGGTAAAATGGGGAGAAATAGATAAAATGGGGAGACACGCCCTGGATCAGGCCGCGTTTTAAAAACACGCCCCTCTCCAGGGCGTTAATTTTTTAAAAAAAAAAGGGAAAGGGGAGAAAATCCATGAAAAATGGAAAAAACACTCAAATAAGCTAATTTGAGGGTCAAATGGGGCATTACAAGGCAATATGAGAAATACTCAAAGTAATGTCAATTTTGGCGTGTCTACAGCTGCCCCGCCTTGGCGTCTGCTTTGCAAGGGAACGTAGCAAACTGAAAAGTAGATGCCAAGGTGTGATGAGACACGCAATCAACATCACTTGATGAGAATCAAATCAAAAGTACGAGATGAAGCAAATCTCGGGAAATCTAACGAAATCAACAATGTTTGGATAAAAGGGAGATGTGCACGCGGTGCACGAAGGAGATAAAATAAAATGATCAACTTCCAGCACGGTGGAAGTACCCCCGGTCACAAACCTGTAGATTTCACCATTGGGGAGCGGTTACCAGCCAGTGGACGTGCTGCAGCCAAGGTGGATCAAAGGAAAGGATTGAAATAAGATGATAAAAATCCAAACAAGGAGCTCTCGAGAAAATCACCCAAAACAGCGATAAAACGAACTGAAGATTCAATTCGACAATGAAAATCTCATATCGAGAAAGATTAAGATCAATTCAACTCTCAACATCAGCTTATCAGAATGATTTTCCAATGTTAATTCAAAGTATTATATGAATGCATGCTGGGCTAAAGGGAAAATAACAAATAAAAATATAATATAATCAAGGATAATATTGTTAAACTGCCCAGACTGGGTCAAGAAACCAATTCTATGAGCTGATACTAAGCCGAAGCCCGTTTATCCACGCACCAACTCGTAAAAAGGAAACCATCGTCCCCAGTCTTGGACGACTCAATGGCCTATCCGTGTGACTAAGACTTCTCTGGAATCATCATTATTTTTGATGAAGGGGAACTCAAATCCCAGATTTACCAAAGCCACAAGGTCCTTGATATAATCTAGTAGCATATGTAACATATAGTAAAATGCATACAGGAGATGGTGGTGCAATGAGCATGGGAACTGAGAAATGAGCTGCAAGCACCGTGGGACTTTGAGTGATGATGCCCTGCCGGCGGGACCAAGAGCTTCTTATCCTGCGCTCAAAAATTCATCAGCCAAGATATAAAAGATAACAAGCAATGAATAAGGCATTTAAGCGTAGCAAGCATAGCATGAATCATAGCATATATCATGAACAGCATAAGTCAAATCATGGCATAGCAAAGCATCATTATTTGTTGTTTGTCATGAGGATGACAATCTGGCTAATCAAGTTTTGGAGTTAAATAATCAGGATCTGATAATGCCCAACCAAGTTAATCAAATCAACCCAACCAAGTTATGCAAACAATGTTGGAAAGCACGGAAGATTTTAATGTTTGGATGTTTGAGATTAAAGTGGATGATTTGTGAATAGTTCACTCTTTTGCCAAATGAAACCTAGTTTGATCCAAGTGTGACCTCCGGGTCAACTAGGTTTTCTCTCTCTTCACCAACGAATAGGATATCTAAACTCCGAGTACTTCAAGGGTACAACCAGCCCGGCGTCCGTGAGGGAATCCATCGGTGCGGGGAATTATGGAGGTCTTGGAAAAGGGATTTCCGATCCAAAGAGACGGAATGCTCAATGGAGGGTTGTCCCGATTCCAAGAAAGGTGTGTGGAATCCTAGGCTAGAGAGAGGAGGTCTCTCAACCAAAAAAAACCCACAAGTAAAATGAAGCCAATGTAAATCACAGCAATATATCAAGACAGATCAATATGACAAGCAGTGAATCACAAATAAGGCAGTAAGCAGCGTGCTGTGGAAACTCAGGAAGGACATGACCTGGAACAGGCCGTTACCAAAGCAGGGAGAAAAACACGACCTGGGAAAGGTCGCTACCAAAACAAGAAACGGCAGCGTGGCTGTCGTGAAACTCTGTGAGGGGCTCACAGGGAGAAGAAAATCATGCCTTGGAGTTAGGCGCTGTCATGAAAGGACGCCTCCACCAGAGGGCGTCAAATGAATAATACACGCCCCAATGACAGGCGTCAATACATAATAAAATGCCCTGGATGGGGGCGTGACTTCTCAGACAGTGCAAGATAGTATGAATAAGGCAGGAAAAATGAATGAAACGCCCTGATGACAGGCGCTAAAAAGAAATGGCACGCCCTGGGGTGGGACGTGAATTCTCAGATAAAATAATTAAGCGGCAAAGCAATAGGAGATATGTAAAAGACGCCCACTTGAAGAGGCGTTAATCAACTAAAACACGCCCTTCAGAAGGGCGTGAAATCAAAACACGCCCTCGTGGAAGGCGTTAATTCTGGGAGATATCCAAACATTAACTGGCTGATCCCGGAGTGTGCAGTGTGCACAGTGGGGGGGTGCCCGAGGGGCCCAAAGGAAAGGGTACACGAGGGTGCCAAGGGGAAAGGGCACACGAGGGTGCCAATGGAGATGGTAATCAAAAAGAAAACAGTGGAGGTCCCACCGTGATCGCCAATTTGTGGATGTGCATAAAATCTTCCACACACAAAATAATGATAAAATATCAATCACAATGCAGTAAGAATCATGATGAAAACAAAACTAAATAAAGGGAAAAAGCATGCACGTGGTGCAAGAGTGGAGATGTGATCGCCAGAGGGGTTACCTCAATATTAATAGGGAGAGATCGCAAATACCTGGTAAGAATGAAAACGCGGGATTGTGTGAATTCTTTCCTCCTAAAATCGGCCGGCCGAAGAGAACGGTTTTCTCTTTGATTACCTTGCAATACAGACAGTAAAACAAACAAGAAGAGAGGGATCAGCCAAAGTGCAGTAGTATCAATCCAAATAGAACATATGATGATGAAATGACATCAACGTGCGCACCTTTTTTTTTGGTTTTTTTGAAAACCCCTAAAAAGAACTAGGGAGGGGATATGATATGATGATATTTAATAAAAGCAGACGGTGGGATGATGGTAATGGTATGCCTAAGCACAAACGAAGTAAAACAAATATATAATCGGATAAACACCCTGCTGTCCCTGATGACAGTAAAGGGAAAACCGAATGAATATGTTGATGGAATAGCAGTAGACGTAGAGGACGAAGCACTGGACGAAGCACAGCAACCCAATGGATGAAGTGGAAGCAGCGGATGAAGAAGCAGGGCACGGGAAGCAGTGGAACACCAAAACAACCTCACAGAAAAGGGAACAAAAACCTCTGCCTGCAACGTTTTCTCTGTGGAAGTTTTGGGAGTTCTGGATATTCGAGGGTTCAACTGGTGTCCTGAGGGTTCAAGGCCTTCCACCTTCAAAACGATTGATATGGATCCTCTTATATAATGTTCAATCGGATGTGATCAAACAAGGTAAGATAAAAACGGGCAATGAGGCATCCAGGGAAGGATCAAGATCGAGTAAGAGGCCATGGATGGTAGGGAACTGTGAGGGAAAGGCGTAAGAAGGAAGGATTCTGGAGTCAAACACGACTTAGGTACGGGCGTCAATTTTGAAATTGACGACCTGCCAAAGGACGTTTCTTGAAACACGACCTAGGCAAGGCCGTTTCATCCTGGATTTAATTTTGGCAATAAAACCCTTCTTCATTTAAAAAAGATGTTGAAAGACGCCTTAGATCAAGGCTTTTATTAAAAACACGCCCTGAGGAAGGACGTTACTCATAAAATTCATCTTATTTCGCTTAATTTTTTGAAAAAATGATATTTCCAGGAATTGACGCCCTGACCCATGGTCGTCCTTATTTAGAAAATGCCCTATGACAGGTCGCTACTTTGAAAATAACGCCCTTCTTCAGGTCGTGAAACACGAAAATGCAGGAAAAATGCATAAAACTCACAAAAATAGAAAAACTTCATTTTATAGGAATATTGAAGTCCACTTGGGGCGTTTATATAATGACATGAGATTTGATCAACATAATGTCAATTTTGGCATGTCTACACTCCCTGCAAATCTGAAGGCCCAAGAGGTACCGTTGGAAGCGTCTTCGAGTCATCTTCGCAACGGTGGTGGTTTCGTCTGGATCCAAGCTCCGAGCTGGCCGTGAGAGCATTTCTCCCCCGACTGTGTGCAGCTTCCCTAGCAGAGCACCTGAGCCGGAGTTGAAGCTCTACAGCGGACAACATCCTGGGAATCAGGGCAGGAGTTCTTCATCAACAATCTTCTCCTCTGAGTCCTCTTTCATCTCCAAAAGGTAGGGCATCAATCGGCTTCCAGAACCCCTAGTTCCCATTTTCCTCGTCCAAGTGCGCAGACTGCTCCTGCGGATCCAGGTTCAACCTGCACCCACTCATCTGATGACTGCTCTCTTCTCCGACCTCCGATTGCAACTCCGTCAGCTCCTGCTCAAAGCTACTCCGACCACGGAAGCGTCATTGCCAGTCTCGCCTCAATCAGAGTTCAGGAAGCCCACAGTACCTTCTGTAACCAACTGCATCTTTTCTGTTTCCATCCGAGGTAGACAGAGGGGTCCTGTTTCAGGCTCTGCCACGATCAGCACAGAATTCCAGAGATCCTCCAAAAATTCTGGCATCTTCCTCCGGCAGCTAGGAAACTTTTGGGACCGGTATCATCAGGATCGGAATCCCCTGGAGCCCGTGGCGGCGTCAACACCGACCCCCTATCCAGTGAATCTGCAGACTGGCAGAACCGGCGGAACTCGGAAGTTGGGATTTCTTGACCAATTCCCCCACCCTGCCTGGCCGGCTTACAGCCCCTCCCTGCGAGGACGTAGTGTTTGGTTGTAATACATTAACCCCCACCCCGAGATCCCCCCCTCCTGCGAGAGGAGTAGTGGTGTAATCTTTCAATTTCAGGTGGAAGCTCCCTCGACGCAACGCGGGGGTGCATACCCTCGCCTCCCCGCTCGCCCCCGTCTCCGGCCGGAGTCGGTGTCTTCACGCCGGCTAGGTGAGCCTTGGTCCCTCTCTTGACTGGTTTAATCACTTGCTTAGCTTAGTATTATTGCTATTGCTTCGTCGGATGGAGAGTGAGAGCTCGGCCCAAATTGCTAGTACCGTGAGTGACCACCGCGGGCAAGTTGAGAGTGAATCCACTTAACCCACACCCTTGGTGTGTTGGCCGCCCATGATTTGGGCATCCTAGGCCCATTTGGGGTTCTCCCCAAGCTAGCCAACCTTTAGAGCCTCAAGGTCCCGTCTCGGACCATCTCCAACATCGCCTAGTCACCATCGGGCACTAGTGTGAGCCATACGGGTGAGCTCGCTAGTGTGAGTCCACCGCTCAAACATGAATGCTTGCAAAATAGGTCCATAGGTTGTGTCACATCACAAGGATAGTTTGATGTCCAAAAACCCGAATTACTCCCATACCATACTAAGGCAAAATGGCTTATGCAGCGGTTCTACGTCTCTGAGATAGGCCACGTTACTAGAGGAGAGAATGCACAAGCCGATGCACTGGCAAAATTGGCGAGTTCATTGGCAGTTCCGCTAGATGGATCCCTCAGCATCTGGGTGGTGAATCAACACCAAGTGCCTAGCATGATAGAAGGGCTAGAAGAAGAAGAACTTGAGGCCGCCACAGCGGAAGCCGTTGTTGGCCCGGTTAGGAGGCAATTGAGAGGGGGGTGAATTGATTGCCCACCCTTTTTGACAAATTATAAAACAACCCAAACAAACCGCAGATATGAAGAATAAAAGTAAAGTAGATACTTGATTAATATGAATGAACTTAAATCAAGCAACCTCTCACAACTTCCCAGCGCACATATATGCTCACTCGGACAACTATATTTGGACGGACAGTTAAGCACACTCGCATCTCACTGTCTCACACTCGTATAGTGAACGGAAAATTAGATAACGACAACCACCAAACAAGCAAGCCACGTCACAGTATTTTTAGGTGGTTCGGATGCACCGAGTGCCGTCCTACATCCACCACTCTCACCTCGAGAGGATTTTACTATAAACGCTGCTCGACGACAGTAACCACACACACACGGGCTCGACGGCCCACACATGCAGGTTCTCGTACGACGACGAGACAACCCACACACACTCAGAGCAAGCTCCGAAAATGTCTAGATATGTGAAATATAATGAGAAATTACAAGCCCAGTTTTGAGAGAATCGATCTAAGCACAAATCACTATGAAAAGGATAAACAAGACGATCTACCCCACAAACCTGCTAAGAGAATGAAAAATGAGATGATCTACCCCACAAACATGCTAAGAGAATGAAAAATGAGATGATCTACCCCACAAAACCTTAAACAACCTAGGAGAATAGAGAAGGTAACACTTAGAACAAATGAACCGAAGGTTGGATGAAGCCGGTGTAGAGGATGTAGTCGCCCAAGGCTCCGGATGAAGAGGATGCAGTCCGCGACCTCCAGATCTTGGCTCGGGCTCGATGTAAATCGACCTTGGCACAGCTCTCCTTCACCTCCACCAGATGGGAGCACCTTCTTCTCCTGCAAGGCAAAGAATCCTACGTTAGAAGCTCAAGGGTATGTTGCGAATGATATTTGCATGATGGATAACAAAACAACCAGATCAAGTCAAATGCATAATCAATCAAAAGACTAAGCAAGTCATGAATCTTCGTTCAAGAAATGCAAAGTTATCATGAATCTTCATTCAAGAATCATTCAAGAAATGCAACATTCAAGAAATGCAAAGTTATTTCTCGCCCTTTTTGTCAGAGTCAAATAGGGGATTATTAAAACGGTAAAGGATGAAAGTTAAGCCTTAATATGCACAATTAACTCAATGAGATGCATATGAAACGCAAGTAAAGACCAGTCAAGCACATATGCACTCATCATAACATAAAGTAGCAAACATGTTCTTTATGAACGGGTTAGGAAATATGCTATAGACCAAGAACATGAATTTCATGTGCAATAGTAAAAGGGTAGTGCTTACAATAAGTGGTACTGCAAGACTCATGAAATATGACTGATTCAAGGTGTACATCCATACAATCACTCCCTAGATGAATATGTGAAATATGAGCAATGAAATCTAGATAGCATGGATTTTCAGATTTTCTAAAGAACACAAATAGGAACTTTTCTTCCCTACACTTTCATACAACGTGCTAGACTTTTGGTAGCTTCGCACAACCCCAAGATTATTTTGATTTTTCAAAGACAAGATGACTAACCTTTTGACACGAGTCATGCCCTTTGTTTTAGGGGCACTTCCCCGTTACTCGGCATCGTCACTTATGACAATGTGGATATGACACTTTTCAATGCGAGTTTCCTCCTTTATCTCAGGGGGGATTCCCGATTTACTTCATGTCAAATCACACTTGTTGACTATTTTTGACGGGGCTGACAGCTTTTTCTTCACAAGTCACGTGATTTCTATGTAGGGGTTCCAGAGTCCTAAAATGTGTTAAGTGGAATAAGTGAAATCCTTATTAGTTAGATTCATTAACTCACATGTGCAACTTGTGTGAGAGATTGTGTAGAATGTAAGAGATGAATTAGCCTATTCATGGTGATGTCTCCCCCTAAATGTATGCACCGTTATAGCAAAAACCTCCCCCTTAATGTGTGCCATGTTAAAACATGTCCTAGTCAAAGCATTTTATTTAGCAAGGGCGTAAGGTCTTAGAAGATTTCAACTGAAAGGTGTGTAGTATGTATATACACTCAAGCATTTCAAAATGATGTTTTCAAGCATTTTGATTACCGGTACGTGGCGGAGTACTTAGGTCCGAAGACCACACTCACACATGATGAAAGCTTCCAGGTGGACTTGATCCACCTTTCCTCTAACACTATTTGATATACCGGTATATCATGGCATTCATGCACACATTGATGAAGTATATGCAATTATGTACATGCAGATGCAAAAGGATGAAAGTATGTATAATAAGCAAAGTTGTTATTCATTATGATATGGACAAAAGACCAAGTTTGAAAAGTGAAAAGAATGAAAGCTTTTATGTGCAATTCAAAAGGCAGTATGAACAATTTCTTTATGAAAAAGATGAAAAGAGTGTTTGTACAATTCAGCTCAAAATATCTAAGTGTCTAATCTGCACACTCCTAATTCTATTCTTAGAAAGTAAAATTATTCAGAATTCAAAGGTTTTGTAAATATATCAACAAGTTGGTGTTTTGTATCAACAAAAATAAGTTCAAAATCACCTTTATTGATATGATCTCTTATAAAGTGGTGTCTAACTTCTAGGTGCTTAGTGTGGGAATGTGGGACAAGATTCTTGGACAAGTTTATCGCAGAAGTGTTATCACACATTATGGGAGTTTTCTTCAAAGAAAAACCAAAATCTAGAAACTGATGTTGGATCCAAAGCACTTGAGCCGCACAACTACCGGTAGCCACATACTCGGGTTCGGCAGTTGATAGAGCCACACAATGCTGTTTCTTTGAGGCCCATGAAACCATGCAGCCCCAAAGAAACTGACAGTGACCGCTTGTGCTTTTTCGATCCATTTTGCAACTAGCATAATCAGAATCAGTGAAAGCAGGTAAATCAAGTGAGTTATTCCTTGGATACCACAAACCAAGGTCAAGAGTTCCATTCAAATACCTGAAGATCCTTTTCACGGCCGCTAAATGAGAGTCCCTTGGACAAGATTGGTATCTTGCACAGAGACAAACACTGAAGTGTATATCAGGCCTACTAGCAGTCAAATAAAGCAAGGATCCTATCATACCCCTAAAAAGTTTTTGATCAATTTTGTTACCTTTTTCTTCCTCCATTTTCTGTGACGTGGACATTGGTGTTGCAAAGGACTTGGTAGTCTCAAGTTGAAATTTCTTCATGATTTCTTGTGTATACTTCTTCTGGTTGATGAAAATGCCATCATCCATTTGCTTTATCTGTAATCCCAAGAAGAAGTTGAGCTCTCCCATCAAGCTCATCTCGAACTCCCCCTGCATAAGTTGGGCAAATTCATCATTCATTTTTGAATTAGAGGCTCCAAAAATAATATCATCTACATAAACTTGAACAATTAGTGAATGATCATCACAAGTTTTTGTAAATAAGGTTTGGTCTATGTTACCTCGTTTAAAGCCGTTTACAATAAGAAATGAACTTAATCTATCATACCATGCCCGGGGAGCCTGTTTCAAACCATATAGTGCCTTGTCCAATTTAAATACGTGGTCGGGAAATCTTTCATCTTCAAAGCCCGGTGGTTGCTCCATGTAGACTTCTTCCTTGATCACTCCATTGAGGAAGGCACTCTTCATGTCCATTTGAAACAGTTTCATGTTCCTGTGACAAGCATAGGCAAGTAAAATTCTAACTGATTCCAATCTAGCCACAGGTGCAAATGATTCATCAAAATCAATGTCAAATTCTTGAGAGTAGCCCTTGGCTACTAATCTTGCCTTATTCCTCACAACCACCCCATCTTCACTAAGTTTGTTTAGGAAAACCCACTTAGTTCCAATGATAGGATGGTCATCAGGCCGGGGCACGAGGAACCACACCAGATTCCTTTGGAATTGGTGTAGCTCTTCTTGCATGGCTAGAACCCAAGAATTGTCATTTAAAGCATCATCTAATGATTTAGGCTCAATGCTAGAAAGTAAAGCTAGATTATCGTGTATTTGTACTTCCCTCATTGAAGCCCGAGTTTGAATTCCTTCATCCACACCGCCGATCACGTTCTCCAATGGATGGTCCCTATGCATGGTCCATTGGTGTGGAAGGTTCGGATGTTGTTCTTGATCCGCTTCTTCTTCTTCTTGATTTGCTGCCTCACCTTGTTTGCTTGATTCTCCCTTTTCTACTTCGCCCTCACCTGTAATAAGAAAATGATCATCATTCGATTTTTTCATTGTGAATTCATCAACAACTACATGTGGACTTTCCTCGACAACAAGTGTTCTAGTGTTATACACACGGTAAGCTCTAGATGTTAGAGCATACCTGAGGAAGATCCCTTTATCACTTTTTACTTCAAATTTCCCTAGATTGTCTTTCCCATTGTTCATGATATAACAAATTGAACCAAATGGCTTGAAACGAGATATGTTGGGTTTCTTACCTTTGTAAAGCTCGTATGGAGTTTTCTTAAGGATTGGTCTTACCATTGCTCTATTTGTGATGTAGCAAGCGGTGTTCACCGCCTCTGCCCATAAATATCATGGAAGACCATTCTCGGCAAGCATGGTACGCGCCATCTCCACGAGCGTCCTGTTTTTCCTTTCGACCACGCCATTTTGTTAAGGGGTTCTTGGTGAGGAGAACTGATGCTCGTACCCCTGTTTCCTGTAAAAAGCATCAAACTCATGATTTTCAAACTCCTTTTCGTGGTCACTTTAATTTTCTGAATTGAATATCCTTTTTTATTCTGAACTTTTGTGCAAAAATCAATAAATTCATTGCAAGCATCACTTTTGTTAGCAAGATATAAAACCCATGCATATCGCAAGAAATCATCGACAATTACAAAGCCATAAAGCTTCCCTCCAAGACTGCGAGTCCTGGTGGGACCAAATAAGTCCAAATGCAACAAATGAAGTGGTTTTTCTGTAGAGACAATGTTTTTGCATTTAAAGGATGTGGTGGTCTGTTTTCCTTTATTACATGCTTCACAGATCTTAGAAGTTTCAAAATTCAGTTTAGGAAGTCCTTTGACTAAATCATGACGGTTCAACTTCCTAATTACATTAAAACTGGCATGCCCAAGACGGCGATGACACAACCAAACATCTTCACTTCTGTTAGCAACTAAACACAGTTTCATTTGTGCAAGTTCATCAAAGTCAACTTGATAAGTGTTGTTACATCTCACACCTATGAACTTAATTTTCTGTGTGTTAGCATCAATGATTGTGCAGTGTGAAGATTCAAAAATCACTTTGTGACCCTTGTCACAAATTTGACTAACACTAAGCAAATTATGATGAAGACCTCTAACTAATGAAACATCTTCAATGCAGTTGTTAGGGTCCTTACCAATTCTCCCAATTCCTATGATCTTACCCTTGTCCTATCCTCCGAAGATTACCGTTCTGTCATTCTTCTCAGCAAGGTCTGCAAAGAGGAGTTTGTTTCCAGTCATGTGCTTGGAGCATCCGCTATCCAGGTACCATTTATTATCTCCCGCCTTCATGCAGACCTGCACCAAATACAAACCATGCTCATTTTGATTTGGGTACCCAAGCAAGCTTGGGTCCCTTCACGTTAGCATTCCCAAGTGGCTCATAGTATCTACTGAAAAATAATTCATCATCATGTTGTATGAGTTGGCATATGTACATGTCATGTCCTATTTTCCCACAATAAAAATACGTGGGTCTTCTCCTACCAAAATCTTTCCTTTTATTTACATTTTTAAAGGTTGAGGGGAATTTGGAATTAACAGCTTATTTTTCCAAAGTGTGTGTGTGAACATTCTCCTTGATAAAATGAATTCTTCACAGCATAATGAGCATGATTTTTGTTGCTATGCATTACACTTTGATTCATTTCAACTTGTTTTCCTTTCTCTCTCACTTCCTTTCCATTCCCACTTTTCAATTTTTTAATTTCAATAACAAAATTCTCATTCTTCTCTTTCAAGTTTTCTTTCTCCTTTTCACATTCACTTAGTTGAACATGCAATTTTTCAAACTCTTTGTTCAAGAGATCATGCTTTTCTTGGATTTCATCTTTCAATTTAAATGCATTTTTTTTATATCTAAGCATGATATCTCCTCTTCAAACAAAGACAACTTGGTTTCCAAAGCATCATTAACATTTTTTAGATTTTTAATTTGCATTTCAAGCAAATTGCATTTTCCACAAGAATTAGATGAATGAACAATTTCATGGATCTTTTTCTTTAAAGTCCTGTTTTCATTTTTCTTTCTTCTATATTTCTCATCTAACTCTTCATAAGCAAGTTCCCACTATTCATTTGAAATGGCCTCAGTGTCAGAAGTTACATGTTCACTGTCACTATTTGCCATCAGACACATCGTCTTCATGAATTCTTCAATGTACTGCTCCTCGTCATCGGTCGTGGCCTCATCTTCATCTTCATCGCTCCATGTTACCTTCATGGCTTTTGGCTTCTTGCCCCTGACAACCTTTCCTTTCTTCTTTTGGAGCTCGGGGCATTCTCCTCGCATGTGCCCCGCTTTCTTGCATTCATAGCAAATGATTTCGGCGGCCTTGGATGGTTCATTTCTTTGTCTTGGCTGCCTCTTCCCTTTCCTGAACTTGCCGCCAAATCTTCTTCTTTGGCGCAAGAATTTTCTTACATTTCTTGTTAGCATAGCAACCTCTTCATCGTCGGTGGTTCCCAACAATTCCTCTTGGCTCGAGAGACTCTCCGGGAGAGCTTTCAAGGCGATTGCCTTTTCTTCTTTGGATCCTCTTCCGTCCTTTTGATCACATTGATCTCATAGGTCATTAATGACCCTATGAGTGCATCCACGGTGAGTGTTGTCAAATCCTTAGAGTCTTCTATCACTGTCACCTTGGTGTCCCAACTCGGTGACAGTGACCTCAACACCTTCCGCACCAATTCCTTGTTGGTGAACTGTCTTCGAGTGACTTCAGTCCGTTGGTGATCTCCATAAGTCGTGTGAACATCTGGGAGATGTCTTCTTCATCTTTCATGTTAAAGAGCTCGTAGTCACAGGCCAGCATATTCGCCTTTGTCTCCTTGACTTCTGTGGTGCCTTCGTAGATAAGCTTGAGTTTATCCCACATTTCCTTGGCGCTACTGCACATGGAGACACGAGCATACTCGTTAGGGTGAATAGCACACTGAAGTATAATCAAAGCATTAAAATTTACAGTGGCTTTCTTTATAGCATCATCATCCCACATATCCTCATCAGGGTTTACAGCATACGGACCATTCCTAATAACAGTCCATATTTCATGACTTTGCGCTCTAAGAAATACGGTCATCCTATTCTTCCAGTATGGGTAATTACTCCCATCGAAGAAGGGTGGCCGTTGAATAGAATGCCCTTCGGGCATCATCCCCTTGTTGAGGTTGTTAGCCATTCCTAACATATCACTCTAAAACTGCTAGGTTTTCTAAAAAGCAGAGCCGAGGCTCTGATACCAATTGTTGGCCCGGTTAGGAGGCAATTGAGAGGGGGGTGATTTGATTGCCCACCCTTTTTGACAAATTATAAAACAACCCAAACAAACCGCAGATATGAAGAATAAAAGTAAAGCAGAGACTTGATTAAGATGAATGAACTTAAATCAAGCAACCTCTCACAACTTCCCAGCACACATATATGCTCACTCAGATAACTATATTTGGACGGACAGTTAAGTACACTCGCATCTCACCGTCTCACACTCGTATAGTGAACAGAAAATTAGATAACGATAACCACCAAACAAGCAAACCACGTCATAGTATTTTTAGGTGGTTCGGACGCACCGAGTGCCATCCTACGTCCACCCCTCTCACCTCAAGAAGATTTTACTATAAACGCTGCTCGATGGCCCATACACGCGGGTTCTCGTACGACGATGAGACAACCCACACACACTCGGAGCTAGCTCCGAAAACGTCTAGATATGTGAAATAGAATGAGAAATTACAAGCCCAGTTCTGAGAGAATCGATCTAAGGACAAATCACTATGAAAAGGATAAACAAGACGATCTACCCTACAAACCTGCTAAGAGAATGAAAAACGAGATGATCTACCCCGCAAAACCTTAAACAAGCTAGGAGAATAGAGAAGGTAACACTTAGAACAAATGAACCGAAGGTTGGATGAAGCCGGTGTAGAGGATGTAGTCACCCAAGGCTCCGGATGAAGATGATGCAGTCCGCGACCTCCTGATCTTGGCTCAGGCTCGATGGACATCGACCTTGGCACAGCTCTCCTTCACCTCCACCAGATGGGAGCACCTTCTTCTCCTACAAGGCAAGGAATCCTACGTTAGAAGCTCAAGGGTATGTTGCGATTGGAAGAAGGGGGCGGCTATTTAAGCCAAGGGGTTTGAGGCCCCAAGGGACCTAAAAGCCCTTCCCAAACCCATTCCATAACACATATAAGATGCAAAGGTCACCCTAAAGCCATTATGGTCAAGAGCCATGTCATTTGGATCCCCCTTATTAGGGTTCGAACAGATCCGGAAAGCCCGTTCGAAAGTTCAGATAAAGTGTTGACCCTTGGGGTCGACCCTTTTTCCTGAAGGTTCAGCCAGAATACAAATAAAAACAAAATCGGGACACGAGTGTCGACCCGTGGGGTCGACAGTTCTTACGAAGTGTTCTGGCCAGTTAAAGGAACACAACATTCGTGATGAAAAGTGTCGACACATGAGGTCGACACTTTTTCACGAACATTCTATTTTCACAGAATTGAACAAACTTACCTGAAAGTGTCGACCTTCAGGGTCGACACTTTTTCACGAGAGTTCTGCCTCAGCAAAACAGCAAACTCCTGGTGAAAGTGTCGACCCCTGGGGTCGACACAATCTGCCAGTGCCCGATATTTCAATGAAGGCAGAGACTCCACAAATAAGTGTCGACCCATGGGGTCGACACTTTTACTAACAACAATAAAACTTCAGTAATTGTAATTGAAACCTACATGAATCAAATACATGTATCAAAGTAGATCAAGGGAGTTCATACATCACAGATAAACATGAGTAAGCATGAATTTATACCCGGATCAGTCCATTCACACAAGATCCAAATAGTCAAGTATTCATACCTTGGCCTTGAGAGATTGAGTGACAAGCTTCACAATAGTCCTGCATTTAATTTCCATTCAAATTAACAACTCAATTTAACAATTGAGATTCTTCCACATTTGAAACATCCATCTATTTTGCGATTCACCGAATGACATATGCACTCATTAGTTATGTCCATCGTTCGAGCTCAATCAACACTAGCTCACGCCAACATTCAACATTCAATCAAGTTGATTCGGATCAGCCTTCTTCAAATTGAGCAATCTTACAAATCAAGCATTCAAGTTTGAAATTCATCAACCTCACCTTTCATCAAATATGTATATCAATGAAGCTCAATCATGCAAGTTTTCATTCAAGGCAATCATTCATCAAACCTGTATACATGCAAATTGATTGAACCCGGAATCATGACATTTCATTCAGAATCTACGTCAAAACAGTCTGGGGCACAACATCCGTCAGCCTACCCGACTGGAGGGACCCCCTTTTGCAGTGGTTTAAATATCAGCAGCTGCCCAGGCAAAGGGAAGAGAAGATCAAGTTAATCAGAACAAAGGACTCTTACGAGGTCCGGAACGGATCCTACTCCAATATATGGCAGATGCCAAACGGAAGGTACTCCTTCGATGTTTATCCACTGAAGAAGCATGGAAAGTCATGAAAGTGGTTCACGCCGGAACAGCTGGTGCACACCAGGCAGGACCAAAAATGAAGATTGAAATAAAGAAGCTCGGCTACTATTTGTAGACGCGCCATTCCTGACGTCTCCTAAGAAAGTCTCATATTACTATACGACGCCCCGCCATGGCTTACGCATTTTGAATCGCTCGAGTGCTTCCTTTTCTTGAGTCTTCTTCCACCCTTCTCAGCATCCGAAATCGTCTCGTCACGGCATTCGGAAGGCATCAACACCAGTCGGATGCATCAGAGGTTCCGAAACCAGGAAGGGTGTCTGCCGGGCGGCCGCCAACGCCTGAACTGAGGAGCCGGGTGGGTCTTTATGGGGGCGTCCAGGCCCCTTGACGCCCCCATTCTTTTAATTTAGTTTTCAAAGCCCAAAATCAAATAAAAAATAATATATTAATGGAGGCGTCCAGGCCCCTGGACGCCTCCATAAAAACAAATATAAAAAATACAAAATGCCAGTTGGCATAAAAGACAAAACACAAAAAAATAAAATATATTTTGTTGGAGGCGTCCAGGACCCTGGACGCCTCCATAAACTCCCTCACGGGCGCCGGCCACCGAACGATGTGTGAAAAAATCTAAATTGTGGAGACGTCCAGGCAGCTGGACGCGCCCATTTCAAAATCACGAGGTGCCGCTCACAAAACCATGCGTTGTGCCAAACCGCGTGCGGCCGTCGGTGGGGTTCGGTGGACCTGTTTGAGGCATCCTGGGTCCTGGACGCCTCCACAAAAATATTCAGAAAAAATAAATAAAAATAGAATAAAATATTAGTTCGGCCCTGATGGAGGTGTCCAGGGTCCTGGACACCTCCACCCTCTGGAGCCCTATAAATAGAGGCCCACCCCCTCAGTTCTGGGGGAGCTTCTAAGAGATCCGATAGGCTGCCGGAGCCCAGAGGCTACCGGAGTCATTTCTAACCCGTGGGGTCTTTTGTAGGTAGAGGTTCTGCTGGCTTCTCGGGTATCCAGGCTCGTGAGAGGAAGGCTATCTTCATCCACCGCGCTTCCACGTCGTCCCTACGCTGCCGGAGCTCCGCCGGATCTCACCTTCGGCTCATCCAATAAGCCTTTTCTTCCCCTTTTTCTCCATAGTTCTTTACATTCATCATACTGCATCCTCTATCTCCCTACATAAGGGCGCCGTCTCTTGCATACTTCTTGCATTCATCATCGCATTTTCCTCCTACTCGAGTCCGAGAGGGGTTTAAAACCACACCAACCAGGTGTGTGTCAGGTCACGATCTCGTTACTTTTATTGCAAGGAATTGTTACTACACTGCCATTTTCTAATTCTGTTCGTTTATTGTCTACTGTTTTGCAAGGGTACCCAAGGAAAGCCCTCTCCATCGGCCGGCCGAATGGGGAGGAAGAAGCAACCCGCCATCTCCCGCTCTTGAGGTAGGCGCGATCACTTACTTTATTTTGGGGTCTTTTGGCCCCTGGTGATCACATCTTGTTCTCGAGGCCGCGGCGAGTCACTTCCTCAATGGCCATTTAAATTCCCGTTCTTATATTCTCTTTATATTATGTTGTATTCTGCTCATATTCTCGAGGCCGCGGCGAGTCACTTCCCCAATGGCCGTTTAAATTCCCGTTCTTATATGTTATATTCTTATCTATTCATATTCTCGAGGCCGCGGCGAGTCACTTCCCCAATGGCCGTTTAAATTCCCGTTCTTATATATTATATTCTTATCTATTCATGTTCTCGAGGCCGCGGCGAGTCACTTCCCCAACGGCCGTTTAAATTCCCGCTCTTTATATTCTCCTTATATTCTGTTATATTCTTATCTGCTCATATTCTCGAGGCCGCGGAGAGTCACTTCCCTAATGGCCGTTTCAATTCTTGCTAGTTAATTTCTGCACCATTCCTGTCCCCCCGAGGTCGCGGTGAGTCACTTCCCGCTATGGCCGTTTAACCCCCATATCTTGCTATATTACATTTGTCCCGCTCGCCCCGCCGGAGCAATCTCCCGTGGTGGCCCCTTCTCTCTTCTCTTATTTCTTTGTTGCAGCAAACAAAAGAGGAGCCCGCGCGCTCCGCATCCTCTTCGCTCCCCGAACCGCGTGACGTCGCTCACAGATTGGTGATCACGGTGGGACGTCTACTGCTTCCTTTCGGCTACCCTTTCAAGTTCGGCACCATCCGTGCCTCCCCACCTTGGCGCCCGCGCGCGCCCCCGTTGTGCTCACGGCAGCACTGTCAGTTGTGATTGGTTGTTTGTTTATTATATGTCTGTTATTTCTGTTATTTTCCCACTCCATATCTCTGTCAGCATTCCATTGCATACATCCATCCCTCTTTTATATCCTTTTTCATTTTTTTAAGGATCACCCTTTCCCGGTGAAGGAAGGACTCTCCGTTTGAGAATTCCTCTCAACGGACTAGAATCTCCTCCACTGGGACCTCTGTAAGTCCCCGACATCGAAGAATCTCCTCTTCGTTCACTGGGCTGGTTGTACCATTGAAGTTCCCCGGAGTTAGTCATTTCATTCGTGGTGAGATGAGAGACCCTAGCTGACACGGCGGTGAAATAAAAATAAACTAGGGTCCCTATTTTGTGTGAACTTCAGATCTCGCTAAAAACACACAAAAAATCATCAAAATCAAAACACAAAAAAGGCGTAAAGGCATCCACTTGTTTGATAATCTCTGCTACCTGCTTGCTAGTGTATGTTTTTACGTTCTGGGAAAACTGTGAGCATGACTCACGAGTCTTTTGAGGAGAACCACCCTAGTCGTGGTTTGTCAGCCGACCCGCGAGTCTATGCTATGGACTCGGGTCCTTCTCATGAGCCCTCGCATGAGGTGCAGGTTATTGCCGGGGACACATCCCCACCACATGATATCTCTTCCTTACTGGGCGTCCTCGCCAACACGGAGCTTACCTCTGAACAGCTCCGGGCCTTCCAGGCCATTCTGAAGGGGAAATCTGTTTCCCCCACGCCCCAGGAATCAACTCCGGCCATCGCAGCTCTCCAAGAGTCCGTGCAGGCCATTCCATCTCCTTCATTGGCGCAAGCCATCCAGTCTCCCTCGCTTCAAGGACAAGTGAGCCAACAACCACCCTCATTCCAGTTCCCGTCACAATCTCAAATTCCCGTTGTTCCCCACACACCGCTTCAGCCAGGGCCAACTGTCGGCGGTCCGACAGCTCCCTCTCATTCCGGGTTCCCCCCTCAAGTCTCCGGGAGACAGTTTCTCCCCCAGTGGCAAGTGGCACCTTCACCTCCAGAGGAGCTCACCCAATCGCTCCTCAATAGGTTCAATTGTATGGACGAGCAGTTTCAAAATCTGAGAAGGATGGTGGACGTGAAAGCCACCCCGGAGGTTGCTTTGCCAATCCTTCCCGTCATTCATCTCCCTCCCTCCGAAATGCCCACGTACCGCAGATACAATGGTACCGGCAACCCCTTCATTCACCTCAAGGATTTCATGTATGAATCCTCCTATTGGCAAAACGATCAAAGGTCCCTGGCATACCTCTTTCGGAGATCATTGGATGGTCCCGCGCTAGAGTGGTTCTATTCTTTGGAGCCCCGCGAGGTCGAGAATTTTAAAATTGTCCAGAGAAGGTTCTTGCAGAAATATAGGGATAGGGTCGGTCCCTCACTCTTCATTACCGACCTAGTGGCCGAAAAGATGAAGCCCGACGAAGATTTTGTCCGCTATGCTGATAGATGGAGGTCTCTGGCGGAAAGAATAAGGGATACCCTCTCCGAGCCCAAACAAGTGAAGATGATTGTGTCTAATGCAACCCCACAGTTCAGACACATCCTGGCCATGAATAAACTTACTACAATGGAGGAACTCTATGAAAGGGCCCGGTACATCCAAACCCAGTTAAAAGACTCCCCCATTATGAACATGTTTGAGTCGCCGAAGCCCAAAGTGGTCCAAAAAATAGGCGCTGGTGTCCCGGGCGGAGCCACAGAAGGGGTCGTGACAAATGAGCAAGTAGGTGCGGTCAACAATGCCAACTATGCAGTCAACCCAAGGCCTCCACAAATGCCCCGACTTCCCCTCCAACTAGGTCCTTTCCCTCTTCGTCCTCCACCCCAAAATAATCCACCCCAGGATAATATGCCTCCATTACGTCAACCCCAGCAACAACAACCACAACCTCAGCAACAAGAACCACCGCTTCAGTGCAACCAAGTTCCACCCCCGGAGAACTATGGTCCCCAACAGCAACAAAGGAGACCGCTCGGTCCCAAGAGAGCCTACTATCCACCATTGCCAGAAACCTTAGCAGACATTTTTAATGCCCTCATGGCATCAAACCAACTTGCCCTACCCAGAGAAAGGCCCGTGTGGCCCCCAAATGTTGATACCTCCAAATACTGCGTCTACCACAGGCAGCCAGGACACACAGTAGATCACTGCTTCCATTTCAAAGATTACATCCACGATATGAATGATGAACATCAAATAGATTGGGATGAAATGAGACGATACGTCGCCGCTCTTAAGGCTAGGAGACCTCCTCATAGGCCACAACAGCAGTTACAACAGCAGCAGCAGCAGCAACCACAGCAACAACAACAGCCTCAGTAGGCCCCACAACAACAGCCCGACATGGGCATAATCCAGAATCCATTACCGGAGCACCAACAACCCAATCATCAGGTTAACCCCATCTCCTCCTTACCGGAAGTCAGGAGAGAGCAGGTGTGGCACCAGGAAAGTACCTCCATTCTTTCTACCACCAATCCTATCATCACGCAACACCCTTGCCTTGCCTGGGTAGCACCTCTCTCTCATCAACCCGCGTCAATATCGCCTTCACCATTTCCACTACCATTACGCCCTCTCATCCACACCCCGATCTCCTATCAACCGACACTCTCCACTACGCCTTCACACCCTCTCATCTTCTCCCACTCCCCCACTTTACCATCCACCTCTACCACATTTACCCCTACGCCTTCTAAACCCCTTATCATCCGTCAACCATACATAACCCCGTCTTTCTCCACCATATCACCACTAATGCCTTCAAAACCACTCATTACCCATCACCCACCTCAAAATCATTGCCCACTTCAAGCCCTACCCACTTCTACTTCGTCTCCACCTCCGCCTTCCAGACCCCTTATCCTTCATAATCCGCGCGATATCCCCTCTACCTCCACCATGCCTCCACCTAACAAACCCCTCATCGGAATCCCTGCTCCCGTCATCACCCCTGCTTCATCAACCATTCCTCCACCACTACCCCTCAAATCCCTGTTAAAACCCACTGCTACCCCCACAGAGGTACAAAAGCTGCAGGCAATGGTGCTCCGGAGTGGAAGGATTTTCCACAGGGTTTTCCCCCACAACAGTCAGAATCTTGAGCGATCTCAGCCAGAGAAGGATGATGGAGAACAACCAGAAAGAGCTATCCCTGGAACACAGTATGATCTATTGAAACACTTGGACAAGACACCTGCTCGGATCTCCATCTTGGAGCTACTTCAAAGATCCACATCCCACCAGGCGGCCTTGATGGAATACCTTCAAAAAGTCATGGTTAATGAGGACCTCCCCGTGGAGAAGATTTCGACCGTCCTGACCCCAACAGACACACAACCGGCCATCATATTCTACAACTACGAGCTCGCTCCCAAGGAAGCTCGGAAATATGCATTGTGCATTTCAATAAAAATTAATGGGGTATCCATAAACCCGTGTCTTGTGGACACGGGTGCGTCCATAAATGTGATCTCCATGGACACCCTTCAATTGTGTGGGGTCAACGAGGAACAAATAAGACCTTCCTCGATCACGGTCACGGCTTATGACAATAGCAAAAGGCCGCCACAGGGGATGATTATTCTGAAGGCAGAACTAGGCCCCATGTCAATTCCCATGGAATTCCATGTCCTCGACATGGACCCCACATTCAAGGCTATACTGGGTCGCCCTTACATCGAAGCCATGGACGCTGTGCCTTCCACCAACCATCAGTGCCTGAAGTTTCCTTACAATGGGAGGATTTTTAAAGTGGTCAGTACACCTATCCTTCACACAGTGGATGCTATCAACACCTCTCTGCCCTCTGTGTGGCCATCTCATCGGCCCATATTGTCATTGCTGGGCGTGCATGATCTATCTCACGTTCCACTAGCACCAAAGGAGCCGGTCAGGACAACCGCAACATCATGTCTCCCTTTTCACTCCAAAGGTTGGGAGATTATGAGGAACATCGGCTATCAACAGGGTAAAGGTCTGGGCGCACAATTACAGGGTATGCTCAAACCGCCAAAGGAAATTAGGCCGAACCGTAGGTTTGGCCTAGGCTTCAAAGGACCGTTCAAGGCGGATTGGAAGCCCCTCACATGGACTCTATCAAACCACTTCAACAGAGGGCCCGTTGTTCAGATGGGAGATTACCCACGAGAAGCATATGGGGGATCACATGCTGTATATTTGGCTGAAAAATATCCGAGGATCACCAAAAGAGGCAAGATCAAAGATCCGGAATGCGAGTGGAACAAATGGTTCGACATACGGGACATTTCCATTGCACTGGAAAGGATGTTCTCGTCTCCGCAGCTTGAAGGACCACCATTGATCTCCGGAATACCAGAGAATATTACCACTCTTGCCAAGGTTCCAAACTATCATCGTCCTCGCCAGAAGGACCCTGTCATCGACGGATCTTCATCCGTCCTCAACATTGCCGTCGACGGCTCATTAGCCGCCATCTTCTCCATCCACTCGTCTCAGCCTTTGCTGATATCTTCTTCCTGAGCCAGACAATTGTCTGATGATCTTCCCAGGTCCCCTTCTCTGCCTACATACCTACGCGAGCTTCTCAACCCGCGCTAGGCTTTCAATCATGATATGCTCTACGAGCCTCCCAATCCTCTAGCCATAACCACTTTTCTCTCTCCTCCGATCTCTTTTCGCTGTTTTGTCATTAAAAATGAAAACGAAAAAAAAACGTCAATTTTCAAACTCCCCAACAACACATCCTCGTTGAGGAAACCTCCTACATCTCCCACGGGTGCGTACCGCCCTGCGGACCACCCGTCCAAGGTCCGATGAGCGACCTTTTCTACCCCTCCTCTGAGGGGTCTTCTCCTGTACATTCTACTCCATCCTCTTCATCTTCCTCTTCTTCTATAAATATTGTCAGTCAATCTAGGAATGATAGGTCAAGGGTGGTACCTAGGAAGAAATCCAAGGGTAGGCAGATCTCTCGTCGATTCTTTCTGGATTTAGCCGCCAGATGTCAGGCCCTTCTTGCCATCCCCCCGTTGTTAGAAAATCCCATCCGACTACCGGAAATAGAATGTGAGCGCGACTGTGCATTTGATGAAGGGTATGGAGTCTACGAGATCACGGATGAAGAATGCCCCACTGAAGATGAGGGTGAAGAATATGAGGATGCGGCGGGCGCATACGCTAGTGGAATGAGGAGATTCGACGAGCCGTCAGCCGCCATAGAAGAATCCACCAAAGAAGTCAACTTGGGAACTGAGGAAGACCCTAGGATCATCCTCATAAGTGACAACCTACCACCCTCTGAAGAAGAGGCATTAATTGAGGTTCTCAAGGAATATAAGGACACGTTTGCATGGAGCTACGAGGATATGGCGGGTCTAGATTCAACCCTGGTCGAATGTCGTTTAACCTTAAAACCAGGGTCCGTCTCGGTAAAACAAAGGTTAAGGCGTTTCCACCCTCAAATGACTTTAAAAATGAAAGAAGAGGTCGATAAGCTCCACAAAGATAGGTTCATTAGAGTCGTTCTTTATCCTCAATGGGTGGCGAACATTGTCCCGGTCATGAAAAAAGATGGGAAAGTCAGGATTTGTATCGACTTCGGGACCTTAACCGCGCGTGTCCAAAAGACGATTTTCCCTTACCTCACATTGATGTGTTGATTGATAACACGGCAGGCTACGAAACCCTCTCATTCATGGATGGATTTTTAGGATACAATCAAATTCGTTTGGCAGAAGAGGATCAGGAAAAGACGTTATTCACTACCCCTTGGGGAACATATTGTTACGTGGTCATGCCGTTTGGGTTAAAGAATGCTGGAGCTACTTACCAAAGAGCTATGATGGCCATATTTCATGACATGATGCACATATATCTGGAAGTGTATGTGGATGACTTATTGGTGAAATCAAGGACCAGGATGGAACATCCAGAAGTTTTGGCTAAGGTCTTGCAGAGGTCAAGGGAGTTCCAATTGAAAATGAACCCGAAAAAGTGTATGTTTGGTGTATCATCGGATAAATTGCTGGGGTTCATTGTGAGTAAAAGAGGGATCGAGATAGATCCCGACAAAGCCAAGGCTATCAGGGATATGCCGCCTCCCAAGAATTTGAGAGAAGTCCGAGGTTTAATCGGGAGGTTGCAGTTTATTCGTCGGTTTGTGTCCCAACATTCACAAAGGTGTAGACCTCTCTACGAGTTGACCAAGCCAGGAGTAGAATTCCAATAGAATTCTAAATGTCAGAAAGCTTTTGAAGGGTTGAAGGAATATCTGGCTAGTCCACCCATTCTCATTCCACCTAAACCAGAAAAAGCTCTGATCCTTTACGTCTCAGTCTTGGATGACTCCGTGGGAGCCGTCCTCGCACAAGCTGATGAAGAAGGCAAGGAACGGGCAACCTATTACTTGTCCAAACTTCTCAATCCATGTGAGCAGAAGTACACCGTCATGGAGAAAACTTGTGCTGCCCTCGTTTGGGTAGTGCAGAAATTGAAGCACTACTTCTTGGCTCATGAGGTCCATTTGATTGCTCGAATGAATCCTATCAAATTCCTTCTGGAGAAATCCGTCCTTACGGATAGGCTAGCACGCTGGCAAAGTTTTCTCTCTCAGTTCGACATCACCTACATCCAGCAAAAGGTGATTAAAGGCTATGCCATAGCCGAGCATCTCGCTCACCATCCTCTTCCCAAGTTCGATCCCGTCCAATCAGAGTTTCTAGATGAGGAACTAATGTCCGTCAACCAATCAGAGGAGCCAATGTGGACGCTATATTTTGATGGAGCTCTGAATTCTCAAGGGAGAGGAATCGGCATCGCCCTCCTGTCGCCTGAAGGCCTCACATTCCCATTGGTATACCAACTCAAATTTCCAGTCACCAATAATATAGCCGAATATGAAGCCCTTCTAGCTGGCCTAGAACTCGCCCATTCTTTTCGTATCACTGAGTTGCGAGTCGTAGGTGATAGTCAACTCATCCTTCGCCAGGTGCTCACTAAATATCGCACTCGCGATCCCAAACTCAAGCCATACCAAGAACTCACTGCTGCCTTTGCCAAACTGTTCACAAAACTGATCTTTGTTCATGTCCCTCGTCATCAGAATATTCTCGCCGATGCCCTCGCCTCGTTGGCATCATCCATAAGGTTCCCTCTAGGAAGATGGTTTAAGTCCATTTCCATCTACAAACTTCACGCCCCTGCAATCGATGATGATTCCTACGTAAATATCAAAGACAGGATAGCAAGAAAGATCTTGCAGGAAGATATCCTTGAGAAGAGGGAGATCATGTTGGCAGAGGCCGAAGAAGAACTGGCTGATGAAGAGAAACCATGGTTCTATGAAATCATCAAATACTGCGAAGATCAGTCTTATCCTGAAGGGGCCACCACAGAGGACAAGAAAGCCATAAGAAGGGTGGCTCAGAAATATACATTGGTTGGAGGTCTACTCTATAGGAGGAGCCTTACTGGTATTCTGTTAAGATGTCTTGGTGATGATGAGGTTTGGAAATGTGTAGAGGAGATGCACTCGGGTGCGTGCGGTGGCCACGTGAATAGTCAGATGCTCGCCAAGAAGATCATTCGACAAGGCTTTTATTGGCCCACTATGGAAGAGGATTGTGCTGTCTATGTCCGTAGGTGTGTCAAGTGTCAACTTCACGCCGATAAAATCCACTCACCATCTTCCTCACTTCATCCAATATCGTCCCCATGGCCTTTCTCGATGTGGGCATTCGACATCATTGGTCCCCTAGGTGATCCCAATTCCCTCACCAAGCAGAAATCTTTCATCCTTACTGCGACGGAATACTTCACCAAATGGGCCGAAGCCGAAGCTTACGCGGAAATCAAGGCGTCAACAGTCTACAAGTTCATCATGAAGAACATCCTCGCCAGATTCGGCGTCCCAAGCACGATCGTCACCGACAATGGGCCACAGTTCATTTCTCAGGACCTACAGGACCTCTGCAAAAGGTACGCAATTGCATTGCATCATTCATCGTCTTATTACCCACAAGGTAACGGCCAAGCGAAGGCCACCAATAAAACATTGCTCAAAATCATCAAAAAAATATGCGAGTCCAGTAAGTTTTCAGACTGGACAGAAAAACTTATCGAAGCCCTATAGGCCTATCACACTTCAATCCGTACCCCCACCGGGCAGACTCCATTTGCCCTTACTTATGGTATGGAAGCGGTAGTCCCGTACGAGACTCTGATCCCTTCTCTTAGGGTACAATTGGACAAGGAATTTTCCCTCAACGATCGTCGTAATTCACTCCTCGCCCAGTTGGAACTCTTGGATAAGAAGCGGCTGGCCACTGCCGAACACACGCGTGTGTATCAAAATAGACTCGCTCGCTTTTACCAAAAGAAAGTCGTTGAGAGAAAATTCAAAGTCAGTGAGATGGTCGTAAAAAGAATTTTTGTCAAACCTGGAGGGCCGCGTTCTAAGCTCCAATCCAATTGGGAAGGACCATTTGTAATTCAAGCCGTGTACCCTAGCAACGCCTACAAGCTAATCAACGCCGAAGGGACCGAGTTATCCCACCCTTGGAATGGGCTTTATCTTAAGAAATACTACCCTTAGCACAAAACAAAAAAAAATGATGAAAAGATAAAAAACATCAAAAACAAAGAAATACCAAAAACCACTAAAAATATGGAAGATTCAAAATGCCGATGTCTGGCAGTCACCATGTAGTTAAGTCCCTGCATCTAACCTTCATGTTAGGATAGGGCCCATTAAGGCTTAGTAGGCACCGGGTCTTGGTTTGCCAGAACCGTGGAGATCCCTGTCCGGCCACGTCGGCCTATGCTCGCTCGAAGGAAGCTAACATGTACTCACTTATGTATTTTATTCAAAAAAAAAAGTCAGTAGCATCACCTACGGTGGGGCCCCACCCAGAAGATCTCCGGAAGCTGTAATCTTTATTCTTTTCTCTTCGACCAAATGAGACAGTCGGCGCCCTTAAAACGCTGAGCATGAGAAACCGAAACTCAAACCCCAAGGGCAAGAGTAGGATCCATTTCCTCGAGCATCGATCAGAGCACGAGAAGAGGGCAGTGTCCCCGCAGGCATACGAAAGGGAGCCCACAAACGTCAAACGACTATATCTTCCTCACAAAAAGAAATACAACATCAAAATCAAGAGCCTGGTCGTGACCGTGCCTGATGCGATAAATGGAACCCCTCAAAGCAAAAGTTTGAATCCACAAAAGGGGGGGCTATGGAATGTAAATGCTCGAGATTTGGTCCGAAGTTGTCCGAAAGGAAAGAGTTAATGGGCCCTTATTCGCTCGCCGGGTTAACGGCTTTGCCGGTCCTCTCAGAGGTTTATCCCCTACACTCTTCCTTCTCCCTCTAAAGATGAAGGTTCGATGGAGTTTCTGAAAGGTGAAAACTGCCCAGGGTCTGCGACCTTATTTTAATATACACATTTGGTTGCCTACTTTGAAAAGCAAAAGCTATCGCTGCAAAGGAGTCTCCGTGTTTCTGGCTCATCAAGACCCCTGTTTACTGCCTTGATGTCTTCTTGTTTAACCTCGGGCTTAGGCCAATGCAAGCGCGTCACCTATGGGTGCGACGGCGTCTGATTCCGGGTCAGCGTCGCGCAGTTGGTCGTTAGGGTTCCAGGGTGTTCCATCATATACCATCTAGAGTTGTGAGGAAACAGACCTGGGTCGGGCAAATCATTTACCTCGAACACCTTTTGGGTGAATCCCTGTGGTCGGAAGCGACAGGGAGCCTAAGCATGGCATGCCGGTATTGTCATCAGGGTAAGTCTTAGCCGGCGGAATCATCATTCGAGGGGTCTAGAGGCCCAAATCAACCTAGATGTGCACTTAGGATACCTGGGAGGTTAGTAAGAAACCCCTGTTCTCACGTAGGTTAGGTGCCATGTGGGTGCTTGCCGGGCGTTAGCAACAAAAAAATCGAAATGATAAAAGCAAGAAAAAATGGAAAAGAGAAAATGTACATATTTGAAAAAAAAAATCTTTTTTATGATAAAACAAAAAAATGCCAAATATAAAAAAGAAAAACAAATCAATTTTACATTTTACGTGCAGCATCTCACTTTTTTTAAATACCACTTGCATTCGTGTGCTTGCCTGTCGCATTTATCATCACCGCATCTTTCCCTTGCCTTCGTTAAATAAAGGCTTGGTCCCTTGACCAGTTATCAAGAACAGTCACAGTGACCATTTGCTTATTGAGCAAGGGGCCAAGTCAGAACAGAAATTCTGATTTGTTTGTTTCAGTGATGTGTGCAGGATTCAGGCAACAGAAGCAAAGGTGAAAAATAAACAAACCGAACCTTGTATTTTATTCCAAAAAAACCAAAAAAATTACATCAAGTTCCGCCCTCTCTCTCTGCATTACTCGTCCCACTACTTTCCGGGCAAAACGCTCTCAAAGGTGCTACCCAACTACGAAAAGTGGTACTCCTACCGCTCTGTACTCCCCTTCCTATTCCCACACCCCGGCATTGATCCACGGAAGCAGCAGAGAAGCTACCAACACGAAAGCCACGCTCTCGTGCTCTTCGGTAGCGCTCCTCACCATCTCTCAGCCACTGTTCAGCAAGACCAAGACTAATTCAGAGTTCGAATAGTTGGGCCTCCATGGCCCTTCGTTCCTCCCTTTTAGTCAATCTGTTGACTCTTTCTCTCTCTGCATCTCTTTCTTTCTCTGCATGTTCTCTCTCGCGGTCTTCCCTCTCCAACTGGAGAGTGATCCTCAGTTCCACGGCATCCTCAGTTGCACGTTCTCTTTCTTTCCCTTTTAGTCAATCAGGATGACGTCGCAGTTCCCTCTCCAGTTCTGCTATCCTAGCTTCCTTCTGCGCAGCCGTGGCAAGCGCTTCTTCCGTCTCCTTTTCCTGCCGAGTGTACCATCTCAGATACGCGATAAGGCGTAAACAAAGAGAACTCAACACTGAAACTTTTACCTGTATACAGAGCATCCCTTCTGCCTCCGCAGCACGCTGTGTGGCGTGAGCAAGTTACTCATGAAGCAAGTCAAGTTCTGAGGTGGGAATCCACAAGCTGGAAGAGGCACCACCTACTCCCATCACTGGGGAAGCCGCGCCAATCTGGGCATGCTACGACCGTGTGAATTAGCAGCCAACATCTGGAATTTGGGGTTTTAGCTAGGAACACATTGTACACCTACCAAGGCACTCGTAGCTCCGCGGGCATCACCCAACTGTTGCTCCATCTCTGCCAAGCGAGTTCGTAAATTCGCTATCATCGTATCACGGATATCCTGCAGCCATACGAGTCGGCATTTCCACCAGAAAACCAAAAAAAGGGAGAAAGAAGAAAAGAGTAAAAGGGGAAACCTACCTCCACAAGTCCCCGGGGTTGGAGCCGCTCTGCGTACTTTGTCCTATATAGACGCAAGTAGTCCTCGCTATCCCGCGCATGTGATTCTACAATCGTGCCACCCCGTTGCCAGTCCTCATACTGTTCAGGGAACCGCACGCGCCAGTCAATGCAGGTCGTCGGTCCTCGCGTCTCTCTCCCAACGCGAGGTGGCGCAGCTGAATCCACCCATTCTTGAGCCAGTCCTAAAGACCTCATAACCAATCGTAGCCGAAGCGGCTCGATTTCATTCAGGCAGTGCATCCACAGTTCCCGTCCAAACCGGGCACAACTTGCTAGAACCCACGGCTGGTCGGCATCGACCATGTCTGAGTAGGGTCTCCAGTTTACCATCGCTGCAGGGAACTCCTGTAGCTCCCGCCTTAGCACCATCAGTTGGTAGGTTAGGGGTGCCGCACTCATGATGGGTTCCCACCGCCTGGCTAGCGGCACCATCACGGGTCGCCAATGCCGAGCTCTCCCCATGGGGAGGTAATAATAGCTCCACAGCTACTCGGCGCAGGTCATCAGTACCTTGCAAAAATACAAAAAAAATACAAAACAAGCAAAACCAAAAATACCTGGATGAATGGTGTAAAACCACTCACAGCGATCTCACGATCCACTTCTTGGAACAGGCCTGCAAACAAGTGTGCCAGCATGGCAGCTCCCCAGGCGTAGTATCCTACTCTTTCAAGGTCTGACAGCAACTCTAGGAAGCGGCATTGGATACCGTCCCTTTCGAGCTCAGTACCAATCTCCCCAAAAGGAAGAGGAGAAATCTTCTCAAATCTATGTTGCATCTTTCCCAGTTGCCGAAATCTGTGCAGTACACGGCACGACATCCTATTTCCATCCTTTCCATGAACTCTTCTTAGGATTCATCATCCCGCTGATGAGTGTCGGTGAGCCCTAACGCATCCATGAGGGACGCCCTAGCTACCGACCTATTTTTCCGACCATCTAGGTCCAAACCCAGTAGCTTCCGAGCACCTTCTCGGTAATCCGCATAAGTGACCCCGGTCACTGCCTCACCCTCCACCTTCAGACTTGTGATCCGGACCACGTCCTCCAAGTTGGGCACCATGTGCCCCCAGGGCATCAGGAATGCCCGACTCACTGGGTCCCATCTCTCACACAAGGCTTGGATCAGGACCAGGTCGAGCTGGATCGGCTCGATCCGAAGAAAGGTGCCAAAACCCATCACGTCTAGCCTGGCCTTCTGAAAATCTGGGAGACCTCGGTATGCTGCTACTACCAACTCCCATGAGATCTGTGATTTCATCACACTCTACGCATACAAGAAATGGAGAAAGGTTTGGTCAGAAAGAAAGGAAGAAAAAAGAATGAGAAAATGGCAGGAAAGCTCAACTTACGAGTTGTGATTGGGCCCTTTCGTTAAAGTGCCCTTCGAGGTCCGAAAGCCTCCTGGAACTACTACCACTGGAGCTGCTTCTCTTCGAGGAGTGGGAAGATTCGCCCTCCATCCAACTCTCAGAATTTTGAACTCCTCCTCTCCCGTGAGAACTTGTGCTCCTCGAGTTAGCTCTCGATATACCTGGGAGGATAAAAGGGACAAGAATTTATAGAAATGGAAGGAGTGCAGGTTAAGATTGTCTCCATCACCTTTAATGATAGCCATCGCGATGAGGCACCTACCATGCGGTCCCGTGTGCCACTTCACCGCTCGCACAGGGTGATTGATTGGACGAAGAATATGACGACTAGC
This sequence comes from Amorphophallus konjac, assembly GCA_022559845.1. Taxonomy (NCBI): domain Eukaryota; kingdom Viridiplantae; phylum Streptophyta; class Magnoliopsida; order Alismatales; family Araceae; genus Amorphophallus; species Amorphophallus konjac. The sequence continues at coordinate 119,551,606 of CM040123.1, forward strand.
ACCCTATGTTGTCTAGGGATACCCTATCATGTTTTGAAGGACGTCCGCAAAATTTGACGCAACATCCAGAAGTCGGCACTAGGGCCGTCATTATTGACTTCGACGGCAGATTCCAGTGGAAAATGGTCACAACAAGACGCGACTCATTGCTTGGGGTGGAGTCTCGACAGACCCATCACATGGGAACAGTGCAAAGGACAGGAAGTGTAGGGAAGAAGGAATGCACAAGAGAACAAACGAGCAGCAGAAAATCAAATCACTCCATTCATAATTCTACATAAGCTGTCATAAACACTACAATCATAGAGAGGTGGCGGGTCCACTAGCTCGCCAACTATTGCCATTATCTTCATGCTCGTCCCTCTAGGCGTCCCTCTCCTCTCCCCTGAGGTGAGGGTCCCTCAGAAGCCTCCGGGATCCCCGTGCAGTAGCACCCGCCTCGCCTCGTGGCGTCGGCTCCACAGCAATGACTCGTTGCTCCTCCCCTGGCGTGGCAAAGAAGCCACTAGCGGCAAAGCGACCAGACTGGCGCAGTCGCTCCCCGAACTCTCGCGCTCTCTCGTAGCGCATCTCCATCCCTCATAGTCTCTACACGACGGCCTGAAGGCCCAGCTGGAGCTCCCTCACTTGGGCCTCCAAGGCCCTCCTCTCGGTCTGATCCCGCTGTCGCTCGGACCTTCTCTCGGCTTTCTCTCTCTCTGCCTCTCTCCTCATCATCTGCAGAAGAACCCTTAACTCCAGGATGTCTGGAGAAGGTCTCACCTCACCGCGATGTCGCAGCTCTGCTATAGTCGCCACCCAGGCATCACGCTCCTCTTCCGCCCGGGCAGCCCGAGCCACCGCACCAGCAAGTTGCTCCTGGAGGGAGGCAATCTCAAGAAAAGGGGCCGAGGAACTGGAAGATGCGCCGCCAGCCACTCCCCCCATCGCTGTCTGCTGGGCACGCTGGAACGAACAAACAACACCCGTCAGCTAAGCTCCACATTTAAAAATAGAAAATGCAGCACTTAGCTTACCAAGTGCGACAGTTCCTGTTGAGTGGCGGCCAGCTGCCGCTTGACCTCGGCTAATTGGGCACGCGACCCGTCGACGTCGCACGTATCCCCGGCTTGGGGAAGCCCCGCATAACTCTCTCTCTACCGCCGCAGGAAGTCCGCACTATCTTGCACCAGTACGCTACCTTGCTGCCCAGGGAGACGTATGCGTCAGTCTTCAAGCTTCACCTTGCCGCGACTCTCCTTCCTGACGCGGCTCGGCTCGTCTGCACTCGCCCACTCATCGGCCAGGCCCAGGGTCCTCGCCATGTCCTGCACCAAGAAAGAAGGGCCTCGCATCATAACAAAGAACGCGTCCCCTGTCTAGGACGCGTCCATCATTTGAGTACAACACTCGCCGAACCCTTTCCCCCCTCGCACGGCTTGCTTCAAAACTCAAAATGGATCAAAGAGGGGGAAAACAAAGCACTCACCGAGCCGTATTCACCTCCTTCCTTGCCATTGGGCCCCTCGGGTCCCTCGGGGGCCCGAAGCAGCCCTTCCTCCTCCATGGACGCCATTTCGTGCTCTTGGGCGTCCCTCCTCGGACGAGGGGTCCCGCGTCCCTCTCCACCTTCGCCGTAGTCTAGACCACCGAACTCCATCGATCAAGAGAGGAAGGAGACGAAAAGGGGGACAAGCGAGTTTCAGCGGAAGGCGGGCTCGTTTGCGGGTAAGGCACGGGAGAAGAAAGGCCACCCGGCGCTTTAAATTTGAATTCAAGGATTAAGACGCGTCCTCGCGCCTGGACACTCCCAAAAAGGGGAGAAAGGAAACAGAACCCCCCCGTGCAAAGCGTAGTTCCCCGCTGTTCAGGGTAAGGTCTCGTGGAGCGTTCCTCGAAGGACAACTCAATGCAAAGAAGAAAGTGTGGGAGAGAGAAAAGTACACACAACACAAGAAAGCTATTTTCATTTCATATAATAGCCGAAAGTACATCATGCAGTAAGGAGGGTGGAGTGTACAAGCAACTCTCTAACTCTCACCATCACCCTCCTGGTCATCTCTCTCCTCCCTCCTCTGACGGGGATCCCTAGGGGGCCTCTGCGACCTCTGCGAACCCTGACAAGCCGTGCTCGCCTCTCCAGGTGGCACCATGCCGGCCTCCAAGGTGCGGCGATGCTCCTCGACTGAAGAAACTAGAAAGCTGCCCATAGAAAAGGAACCGGACTGACGAAGTTGCGCCCCGTTCTCCTTCGCCCTCTGATACCGCTCCTCACTCTCCCGAAGTCTCCCCTCCGCCGTGCCAAGACTCAGCCGGAGCTCCGACACCAGGGCCACCAGAGCTCTCCTCTCGTCCCAATCTCGATGTCGCTCTGCCATCCTGTACTCCCTCTCTCTCTCTAGGGTCTCCATATCCCTCTCCCTCTCTCTCTCCACGCTCTCTCTATCCCTCTCCCTCTCCTCTCTCTACCTCATCGCCTCTCTCCTTGACAGCTCGAGGGCGATCCGCAGATCCACTACGTCGCGAGGAAGCTCCTCAGCCTCTCGTCACCGCTCCTCCTCTAGCTCCGCAATCCGGGCGTCACGCTCCACCACCCGAGCATCGCGCTCCTGCTCGGCACGAACAGCACGGGCCAGGGCCTCCCGAATCTCGGCCACCTGTCGAAGCACGCATACACCATGAGAAAACAATGATAGAAGGAGAGCAGCCAGAAGGAGAGTCGAGGTCAGGCAAACACTCACTCGAGCCTCGCGGTCACGCTCGGCCTCCTCAGCCCGAGCCACCGCATACGCCAGCTGCTCCTGGAGGGCAGTAACCTCCGGAGGAGGGCTCCGCGAACTGGAACCCACTCCACCAGCCATCCCGGCTGTCGCTGTCTGGTGGGCCCGCTGAAGCACAGAGCAAACGACAGTTAGAGGCCAAGTATCAAAAATCCAGGTCACAAAAAAATGCATCCAATAAACTCACCAGGATCTCCAACTCCTGTCGGATGGCCACCAACTGTCGCCTGGCGTCCGCCAACTGGGCCCGCAGGTCGGCGATCATGTTGTCACGAGCATCCTGCATTGCACATAAGTTAGTGCCACATGCCTATACATATAGAAGGGTGAAGCATTTTCATTTCACTTACCCCTGCCATACCACCAAGGAAGAGGCGGTCCCTGTACGTAGCCCGGTACCGTCTTAGGTAATCAGTACTGTCCTGTACATGGGACACCACTGGGACCCCGCCCTGCTGCCAGTCCTGGTACTGTGCTGGGAAGCGCATACGCCAGTCCACAATCTTCACCTTCCCCTTGGTCTTCCGCCCGATGCGGGCCGGCTCATCTACATCAACCCACTCCTGGGCTAGCCCCAACGTCCTCATAACCCGCCTCAGCCGAAGCGGCTCGATCTCGTTCAGGCAATGGACCCACACGTCCCGCCTGAAACGAGGAAGACCCGCTACAACCCAAGGCTGGCCAGCGTCGCCCATGCCCAGGTAGGGTCTCCACACCACCTACATCATCATACATGCATCATATTAGTTGCCATTCAGTCACATAAGAAAACACAAAAAATCATACGCATCATACCATGGCCTCAGAATACTCGCTCAGCTTCCGACGAAGTGACGCCAGCTGGTAGCTGTGTGGTGCCGCTACCAGAACCGGCCTCCACTGTCGCGGTAGAGGCACGGCCCTCCTGTTCCCATGCCCAGCCCTCCCCATCGGGAAGTAGTAGTAGCTCCACACCTGCATCCATCATACATCATTGTGGAACGCGGATTTTATTTATTTATTTTATTATTTGATTTATTGATTTATTGGCGTGCCAGTCACATGTGTGACGATTTCATTGTGCGCTCGATCTGACTTGGTCAGTCGATTGTGAGTGATCGCGTCTGGACCAGAAGTCCATCATACCATAAAGGTTATGACGTTAATTATGCCCTTCCTAAGAAGGACAACCCTTGATTAAATGCCAAAATAGAAGGCCTCGCGAGGCAAACATATATCCATGTGTGCAAATGGAACTTCATACCAGAGCCAGTCAGGCGGGCAAGATAACAACATTAACTGTAGAAGCAGACGATATCGTTAAGTCAGCGGTTCGAAGACCGAGTTAAAGGGAAGAAGGAGGATTTCAGTCACAGGCAGACTGAGCCGTGGCCATGATGGGGGTTTGAAGCATCGATCGATAGTTCAGCAGCATTTCCCCTTAATCTGGATTATGCCTAGGGAGAAATAGGCTATCACCCACGGAGTGCCGGGATGAAAGCCGGGAGAAAGAGAGAGGCCAGACCTCCCTACCCATATGTATATATATATGCCATGGGGCAATGTTTGATATTCCCTATAGAAGCCGGCGGAACTCATGCAATGGTAGAGTCCTCCCGAGCTAAAGGGGTTACTCATCAATGCAGTTCAAGTATACATAAGTTCCCGACGCGAAGGCAAAATGGCCGGGGTTCCCGACGTGCCAACTGGAGAGCTTCTCAGCGCGAAGGGGAGATGGCCAGGAGTATTCTCGGCCTTGTTGAAGGGAGGAGGAAGAGGATCTCGGCACAGCTGAAGAGGAGGAGGAGCTCTCGGCGCGCTGACAAGAGGGCCAGGGGGGTTTTCTCGGCGTGAGGGTTCCCGGCGCGCCCAGGGCCGCTCCGGGAGCCATGGCACCGAGAGAGTGTTGGTGTTTTGGCGCCGTGAGGACCCGAAAGGGGTTCCGGAGGCTCTGCTTTGGGTTTCTTGGTGATGCAGGACAAGCCAGATAGGTTCTGTGAAGTCAAAGTGGATCAGTTCATCAAATCTGAGCTGGATTAGATTTGGGCTCTACAGGAGCATCAGGATAGTAGAGGGATTTAGGAAGACTAGGGTCGAGGGAAACCCTGTCACCATTATCATGCAGTGCCCGGGGGACAACCTGATGTCGACTTTCATCTTCATGAGAGAATTTTGGCAGCACCTCCCCTGGACCGAGCATTTGCCAGAGAATGGTATAGGCTGACATCCACGGAGTGCCGGGATGAAAGCCGAAAAATGAGTGACCACTAAGGCTCGAAGAGACTATCCATGTCTCTGGCATCGGTCACTATTCCCCTTCTTGGAGACTGACGAAACTCATGTAGAGACAGGGTTCGTCAGACCCACGGGGTGGCATGTGAATCCTGTTAGGGACCTCAGAATGTAGGGGAGGTCAATCCCCAGTTAATTTATCCCCTGGGGTGCATATGATGACTCACGAACGCCCCAGAATAAATGGACGAAGAGGCCAAAGGAGTGGACGAAGGAGAGGCTCTCAGCATGGTTTTCATTGGCAAGAAGATGGCTCTCAGCGTGAGATTATAGGTTGGCCAAGGGGTTCTCAGCATGGGTTTACGGGTTGGCCAAGGAGGGCTCTCGGCACGGGTTTAGATTGACCAGAGGGGGGTCTCTCGGCATAGGTTTAAATTGGCCAGAGGGGATGCTCTCGGCATGGGTTTAAATGCAAAAGAAGGAAGGAGGGAGGCTCCCGACGTGGCTCCAAATGCAAAAGAAGGAAGGAGGGAGGCTCCTGGCGTGGAGCCTCTCGGCGCGCTCCTCACCGCGCCGGGAGGCTGGGGCCGAGAGGCCAAAGGCAAGGGGTGGAGGTCTCGGCCAGGGGCTTCCCGGCGCGCCGGGAAGGTGGTGCCGGGAAGCTAAGAGCTGGGGGGGTTCACGTGGAAGTGGCCTGGAGAGACTTTTGTCGGTTTGCTGAAGAGGGAGGTCTCTCGGCAGCGTAGTTCTCGGCGGGGAATTTTGCACGCCGAGAGGATGGAATTGCTACATGATTTCATGGTTTATAGAGCTGAAATGATGCTCTGTTTGGGGATTTTATGAGATTTCTGGCTCGGATTGAGGTTGGATTTAGAGTGTAAGAGAGAGATTACGCAGATATGGGTTTGATTTGCCAAAGATGGGCTGGGTTCAAAGGGGAATCGAAGGAACCACTGCAGGATGGGGTTCTGAATCGTCATATTATTATTGACCCTCAGGGGCTGATATGCTGGCATCTTTGGTTGCCTGGGAGCCAGGAGATGGCCATCTCTGACCCCAGGGGCGACCCTGATGTAACTGTTCGGACTGGAGCCGGCTTAGAAACCATCGGTATCAATTTATTGAAGCAGCTTACTTACTCCTATGGGAAGAGGATCTCAAGCAAGCCCTCGGAGTTACTGCCAATATCGGTAGCAGACTGCCCCAGAAGCCAAGAGATGGTCTGTCTCTGGCCCTAGGGCAAGCCTGGGAAACTTTATGCAAACGATGCTGAATCGGAGAGGGACATCAGACACACTTCAGTTGGACTTAAAATGAAAACATATAAAGGAAAAAGCATAGCAGAAGACGGAGAGATAGCGGGCAAATACTTCAATCGCCTAGCGCCCAAACGGGCCACTGGAGCATTTCATATAATCACATCATTCCGAGACTCACCCCAATCACATAGAGGGAGTGGAGGAAAGGGGAATGAATGGCGGCCGGGATATCCCGGTTACAATCGATGAATCGAGATAAGACTCGCATGGTTGCATAAAGAAGAAAATAGAAACAAAGAAGATGAAAAGGGGGGGGGAGGGGAGGGCGGAGCATTGACTCCTCTCCCTCCCCGGCTGCCCACCTTGAGCTTCTGCTCATTCCTCTCTTCTCAGATATTTCTTCGCTTCTTCGAGTCCCTCCTTCTGGAGCTCTCCTTTTCTTTTTCTCTTCTCTTTCTCTCTATCTGTCTCTTTCTTTTCTCTCTTTTTGTTCTTCTCTTCTGTGTTTTCTTGTTTTCCCCCCCTTTTCCTTTCGAGAGAAAAGGGCCTTTTTATAGCAGAACCCTCCGGCTTCTCGGCATGATCACTTCGGCACGATAACAGGATGCTCCCGGCGCGCCTCAGTCGAAAGCTGCTAGGCTTCTCGGCGCCAAAAAAAAATGTAGCTTCCCGGCGCCCCTCCCCCATGTGGGCTTTGGGCTCCCGGCGCCAAATTGGTGAGCCCGTTTAGGGCTTTAATGCTTTAATTTCTTATCATCAGTAGACCTCATCTGTTAGAGATGCCTGATCTGCCTTTTCATTTGCCAGTCCTTCGAATCTGTCAGGACACGCGGAGGCCCCTTAGTTGATTGGTTGACATAGTCTTATCAGCATATTTCTGGAGATTTTCATCAGTCAACAGACTGCAATTCTTCATCAGTACTGCCATCTGAGTGATGACAACACCGGACATCCGCTTGGCCGGGAAGGGCTTCGGCTGGGTGATAGCTTCGGTGACGACTCTTCTGTAGTTTTAGCTTTGCAGGAATTCCTGGGATCTTCATGTCTGATTTCATCTTCTCTTCGATTTCATCTTTACCCTTGACTATATTTCAGGTGTCAACAAATGCCCCCCACTTGCAGGTAGCGGGAGTGCAGAATAAATGACACGGTACCTGCAGGTGTACATATCATTCAGCACGGAACCCTTTCTCAGCTTGACACTATCTTGGCATTTTTCATTTCTGGCTTGTAATCCTCTTGGCTTGAGCCTCGATCAGTTGAACATCTATTGGCTTGAACCCTGATCAATTGGCACATCTGACATCTGTCGGTTTTAGGCCCCGATCAACCGCATACTTGACTTCTATCGGCTTTAAACCCCGATTGGCTGAACATCTGGCATCTGTCGGCCTGAGGCTCCGATTGGCTGAACATCTTGTATCTGTCGGCTTTGAGCCCCGATCGGCTGTACATCTTGCCTCTGTCAGTTTTAAGCCCTGATTGGCTGTATATCTTGTATCATGTGCTGTTATTTCCTTCATGTGGAAGAGTGGCAGTCTCAGCTACCTTTATACGGGCAACCCGTGCTCAGCAGGAGAGCGTCCACCCTTTCAGAGAAAGGGTGGGGAACTCACTCCACCGCGTGACGGCATCCGAGGAGGTGCTTGAACCGAATTTTTGTTGGTGGCAGCAAACGTCCTATTGGCCATGTGTTCCGTAAGGGAGATGATTTGCCGGAATGCAAATGAGGAGGTCTCATCAGAGTAGACGTATGGTCTAGGCTGGGTAGAGGCTATTGCAGGTGGGACATTGAAAAGGATATGTGGTTCTCATCAGGACGGACATAAAGTACGAACTGGACAGATTGTATCATTGGCCGGGCGATGTACCGATCAGCCATCGGTTGACCTCATCATCGATATTGAGCTTATATCGATGCAAGGGGGATTTTAGAATAGACGTAAGGTCTAAACTGGGTAGGGTTTCATCATTGATCGGTCAAGGAGCCGGTCGATCAACAGCGGGTTTCATCGTCGATATTGGGCTTATACCGACGCAAAGAGTCTCATAGGTTTCATCAGTATAGACGAAAGGTCCACACTGGCAGAGCTTCATCATTGATCGGGCGAGGTGCCAATCGATCAACAGTTGGTTTCATCATCGATATTGGGTTTATATCGATGCAAAGGGATTTATAAGTTTCATCAGAATAGACGAAAGGTCTAAACTGGATAAGGTTTCATCATTGATCGGGCAGGGTGCCAATCGACCAAAGGTGGGTTTCATCATCGATATTGGGTTATATCGATGCAAAGAAAGTGTTATAAGTTTCATCAGAATAGACGAAAGGTCTATACTGGCAGGGTTTCATCATTGATCGGGCAGGGTGCCAATCGATCAACAGTTGGTACTATGTGAAGGTGTAGGTCTCGTCAGGACAGACGTAAGGTCTATTCCAACAGGTTTTATCGCAGGTGGGGCTTGCCAAGAAATGCGTAGGCTTCATCAGGACAGACGTGAGGTCTGAGCTGGACAGGCTTCATCAGAGTGGTGATGGGTTTCATTGTCGGTGGGACGTTTGTAAGAGGGTATGTAGATTTTATCAGGGTAAACGTAAGGTCTACCCCGGAAGGGTTTTATCGTCGGCGGGGCGCGGAACCAGTCGACCGATGGAAGGCTTTATCAATAGAAGGGAGGTAAAGGTAGCGTGCCGGTTGGCATGGAACTTTTGAATTACCACATTACTGACCCAAGTGCCCTTTCGGATTTTCACCGGAGTCAGCCCCCTCTTGCTTTTGCCCACGCGCCCTTTCGGGTTTTCACGTGGTGGGGTACCCGATTTTGCCTGCAGTGCCCTTTCGGGTTTTCACCACAGCTGGGTTTTGGCCATTTTTGCCCTTGTCCGGAATGTCCGAAGAAGTCTGGCGGGGTATCTCTATTTTTTTAACCCCATTTTTTATTTATATATACATATATATATATTTCTTGAATTGGGACTTCAGCACGGATCAGGCGATGTGCTGCTTCATTAGTGGCTGCTCTCATCATCGGTATTGGGTATATACCGACGCAAGGATTCTATAGGTTTCATCAGGGTAGACGTAAGGTCTAAACTGGGTGGGTTTCATCATTGATCGGGCAATGTGCCAATCGATCAACAGCAAGCTTTCATCATCGGTATTGGGTTTATACCAATGCAAGGATTTCATATGTTTCATCAAGATAGACGTAAGGTCTACACTGGGCTGGTTTTATCATTGATCGGGAAAGGTGCCGATCGACCAATGGTAGGTTTCATCACGGCGGGACGTAAAGGGATATGCAAATTTAATAGGACGGGTTTCTTTGTCGATCGGGCAGGGTGCCCATCGATCAAAGGTGGGTTTCATCATCGGTATTGGGTTTATAGCAATGCAAGGATCTTATGAATCTCATCAGAATAGACGTAAGGTCTACACTGGGCTGGTTTTATCGTTGATCGGGCAGGGTGCCAATCGATCAACAGCAGGTTTCATCATCGGTATTGGGTTTATACCAATGCAAAGATTTCATAGGTTTCATCGGGATAGACGTAAGGTCTAAGCCGGATAGGTTTCATCATTGACCGGGCAGTGCGCCAATCGATCAACAGCTGGTTTCGTCATCGGTATTGGGTTTATACCAATGCAAGGATTTCATGGATTTCATCAGGATAGACGTAGGGTCTAAACTGGATATGTTTCATCATTGACCGGGTAGTGCGCCTAATCGATCGACAGCTGGTTTCATCATCGGTATTGGGTTTATACCAATGCAAAGGTTTCATAGGTTTCATCGGGATAGACGTAAGGTCTAAGCCAGATAGGTTTCATTATTGATCGGGCAGTGCGCCAATCGATCAACAGCTGGTTTCATCATCGGTATTGGGTTTATACCAATGCAAAGGTTTCATAGGTTTTATCGGGATAGACGTAAGGTCTAAGTCGGATAGGTTTCATTATTGATCGGGCAGTGCGCCAATCGATCAACAGCTGATTTCACCATGGTGGGACTTTGGGCAAGGAATGCGGGTTTTATCAGGACAGACGTAGGGTCTGTACTGGGCGGATTTGATCGTTGATCGGGCAAGGTGCCGGTCGATCGACGAGAAGTTTATGGCGGGAGGTGAGGTTTCTTTAGGATCACCATATTACTGACCCAAGCGCCCTTTCGGGTTTTCACCGGAGCCAGCCCCCTTTTGCTTTTGCCCATGCGCCCTTTCGGGTTTTCACGTGGCGGGGTACCTGATTTTACCTGCAGTGCCCTTTCGGGTTTTCACCACAGTTGGGTTTTAGCCATTTTTGCCCTTGCTCAGAAAACCTGAACAAGACTGGCGGGATATCTTTATTTTTAACCCCATTTATTTATTTATTTATTTTCATTCTCTTTTTTTTTATTATTCTCTCTTCACCTCTTTTTGGGAGGGTGACAAGTCGGACTGCCATTAGATCATGATGAGGGATAGCTTGGTTAGGGTGGAGTGCCACTAACCCAAGGAAAGGGTAGCTTGGTTAGGGCGGAGCGCCGCTAAACCAAGGAAATGGTGTATCTCGGCTAGGGCAGGATGCCACTAAGCCAAGAGAAGGTAGCTTGGTTAGGGCGGAGTGCCCCTAGACCAAGGAGAAGGGTAGCTTGGTTAGGGCGGAGTGCCGCTAGACCAAGGAAGGGTGTAGCTTGGTTAGGGTGGAGTGCCGCTAGACCAAGGAAAAGGGTAGCTTGGTTAGGGCGGAGTGCCGCTAGACCAAGGAAGGGTGTAGCTTGGTTAGGGCGGAGTGCCGCTTAGACCAAGGAAAAGGGTAGCTTGGTTAGGGCGGAGTGCTGCTAGACCAAGGAAAAGGGTAGCTTGGTTAGGGCGGAGTGCCGCTAGGCCAAGGAAAGGGCGTATCTCGGCTAGGGCTGGATGCCACTAAGCCAAGGAGAAGGTGTATCTCGGCTAGGGCTGGATGCCACTAAGCCAAAGGAAGGTAGCTTGGCTAGGGTGAAAGGCCATGACGCCAAGCTAGGATATTTAACGGCTTAGACGTATGGTCGTGACGCCGTACATCTTGGCTTAAGCGGAAGGCTATGATGCCAAGGTATGATATTTAACGGCTTAGACGTATGGTCGTGACGCTGTACAGCTTGGCTTAGGCGAAAGGCCATGACGCCAGGGTAGGATATTTAACGGCTTAGACGTATGGTCATGATGCCGTACAGCTTGGCTTAGGCGAAAGGCCATGACGCCAAGGTAGGATATTTAACGGCTTAGACGTATGGTCATGATGCCGTACAGCTTGGCTTAGGCGAAAGGCCATGACGCCAAGGTAGGATATTTAACGGCTTAGATGTATGGTCGTGACGCCGTACAGCTTGGCTTAGGCGAAAGGCCATGACGCCAAGGTAGGATATTTAACGGCTTAGACGTATGGTCATGATGCCGTACAGCTTGGCTTAGGCGAAAGGCCATGACGCCAAGGTAGGATATTTAACGGCTTAGACGTATGGTCGTGACGCCGTACATCTTGGCTTAGGCGGAAGGCCATGACGCCAAGGTAGAACCGTAGGTTTCATCATCGCTACTGGATTTATACTGATGTAAAGAAGTCCATAAGTTTCATCAGAATAGACGTAAGGTCTAATCTGGGTAAATTTCATCATTTTTTCTCATCACAGGGGGGACATGAGGATATATACGGGTTTCATCGTCAATGGGACTTAAGGAAACACATGAGTTTCATTAGAAAAGATGTAAGGTTTACCCTGGACAGGTTTCATAGTTGAACAGGCAATGCGCCGGTCAATCAACGGGAGGGTTTCATCGTCGGTGGCACATATAGAAATATGCGGGTTTTGTGAGGATAGACGTAAGGTCTATTCCAGATAGGTTTCATCGCCAGTCCGGACTGATGGTCTGGGTCAAAGGTGAAAGTTTCTTGTTGACTGGCTGGACGAAAGGTCCGAGCCAGAGGCAGAAGGGTTTCTCTTTTCTTTTTTTGACTGACTGGACGAAAAGGTCCGAGCCAGAGGTAGAATATTAATGTCGACCCGACGGGACATCAGAGTCAACAAACCTTGCTTGGACAGTATGTTCAGAACAAGGGCAGACGTAAAACATCATTGTCGTATTGATGCCATGTCAAAATGGCTAACCTGGAAGAGACAAAGGGTCTGGGCCAGGACAGAGGTAGCTGTTGACTTGACAGACTTGTCAAAGTAGACCAACTTAGCAAGGGCGTGAGGCCATAAGCCAAGGGAGGAATATAGGATAGGTGTTGACTCGACATCCAGTCGAAACCAACGAACTTGGCAGAGGCGTGAGGCCTAAGCCAAGGGCAGAATATAGAAAAGGTGTTGACTCGACGTCTTGTCGAAGTCAACCAGCTCGGCTAGGGCGTGAGGCCATAAGCCAAGGGAGGAATATAGGATAGGTGTTGACTCGACATCCTGTCGAAACCAACGAACTTGACAGAGGCGTGAGGCCTAAGCCAAGGGCAGAATATAGAAAAGGTGTTAACTCGACGTCTTGTCGAAGTCAACCAGCTCGGCAAGGGCGTGAGGCCATAAGCCAAGGGAGGAATATAGGATAGGTGTTGACTCGACATCCTGTCGAAACCAACGAACTTGACAGAGGCGTGAGGCCTAATCCAAGGGCAGAATATAGAAAAGGTGTTAACTCGACGTCATGTCAAAGTCAACCAGCTCGGCAAGGGCGTGAGGCCATAAGCCAAGGGAGGAATATAGGATAGGTGTTGACTCGACATCTTGTCGAAACCAACGAACTTGACAGAGGCGTGAGGCCTAAGCCAAGGGCAGAATATAGAAAAGGTGTTAACTCGACGTCTTGTCGAAGTCAACCAGCTCGGCAAGGGCGTGAAGCCATAAGCCAAGGGAGGAATATAGGATAGGTGTTGACTCAACATCCTGTCGAAACCAACGAACTTGACAGAGGCGTGAGGCCTAAGCCAAGGGCAGAATATAGAAAAGGTGTTAACTCGACGTCTTGTCGAAGTCAACCAGCTCGGCAAGGGCGTGAGGCCATAAGCCAAAGGAGGAATATAGGATAGGTGTTGACTCGACCTCCTGTCGAAACCAACGAACTTGACAGAGGCGTGAGGCCTAAGCCAAGGGCAGAATATAGAAAAGGTGTTAACTCGACATCTTATCGAAGTCAACCAGCTCGGCAAGGGCGTGAGGCCATAAGCCAAGGGAGGAATATAGGATAGGTGTTGACTCGACATCTTGTTGAAACCAACGAACTTGACAGAGGCGTGAGGCCTAAGCCAAGGGCAGAATATAGAAAAGGTGTTGACTCGACGTCTTGTCGAAGTCAACCAGCTCGGCAAGGTCGTGAGGCCATAAGCCAAGGGAGGAATATAGGATAGGTGTTGACTCGACATCCTGTCGAAACCAACGAACTTGACAGAGACGTGAGGCCTAAGCCAAGGGCAGAATATAGAAAAGGTGTTAACTCGACGTCTTGTCGAAGTCAACGAACTTGGCAGAGGCGTGAGGCCTAAGCCAAGGGCAGAATATAGAAAAGGTGTTGACTCGACGTCCTGTCAAGGTCAACGAGCCCTTACCCTGATAGAAGGTTTAAGGTAAGGGTAAATAAGATGATGAACGCACTAGAGGCCCAGACCCAGGGCTAAGTATTGATGTTGATCTGACGAAAAGTCAGATTCAATGAACCTTGCTCAGACGGAAGGTCTACAACAGGGGTAGAATGTGCAGATAAGGATGTCAGCCCGACATCATGTCGAAGTTGACCAACCTAGCATAGACGTGAGGTCCAAGCTGAGATAGAATATGGATTTTGACCCATGGAGGTATCGGGGTCGACAAACCTTGCTCAGATAGAAGGTCTAATGCCAAGTGAAGGAATCTTTTGTTGGTTTATTTATTTGAGTTTATTAAGTTTATTGAGTTCGTTGAGATGTTTGTTTATTCATCATTTTTATTGGGCCTCTTGGGTTTGTTGAGTTCATTAGGGTTTATTTTGTTGAGTTTACTGAGGTTTGTTAGAGAATTTTTTTTTTGCGTTCATTAGGTTTATTTATTTTTTTTATTGAGTTTATTAGGTTTGTTTGGTTTATTGAGCTCATTAGTCGACTGAATTCATCAGGATTTATTTGGTTTGATGATGTTTGTTGAGCTCATTGGATTGATTATTATTATTTTATTATTTTATGATTTTTTGTTTGTTTTTTTATTTTTTATTTATTTATTTGATTTTTTATTTTTTTTAATTTTAATTTTAATTTTAATTTTTATTTATTTATTTATTTATTTTAACTTGGCCCAGTGGGACAAAAGGGTTTTATAGACCTAGACGGGTGGGATAAACTAGCTTGGCTAGGATGGAGTGTCTCAAGCCAATGAAAAGGGCTTTATGGGGATAGTCCGGTGAGACTGGTGGGATTATTTTCAGAGCTCGACAAGGGCGGAGTACCTCGTGTCAAGGGACCGGTTTGTATGAGCCCAAGTTGGGCAGGGGGACTGAGACAACAGTAGTGGAAAGCCCCGTTGGGCCAATGCAGCGGGTGTTGAGATATTTGGTGTAATTGTTGGCTGAATGCCGGAAGCTAACGAAGATGTGTTGGCCGGGGCCCAGGACCCGTATCAAGGGTAGATGGTCAATCCCGATGGGACAAATGGGAGATATCCCTATAGGATGGGAAGATGGCGATGCGCCATGCATCCCAGTGGGCCATTTTATGTTCATAATAATAAAATCATCCCAGTCTCCATAAACGGGATGGACATTTTGTTCTCCCTTGTTACCTCGGGGCTCGTCCCCCTTCTCTTTTTTTTATTGACCAAGGCGGGGATGTAGGAGAGCGCCCACCTCCTCAGGGAGGGGATGAGTAGCTCGCTCCACCTCATAAGGCCCACAATGGTAGTTGTACTTAGTACAAATTAGGATATAGAGGGAGTGTCGGTTCCCTCAATAGATACGGCCATCATGATCTTTTCATTTCTCTCTCTTTTTTGTGTGTGCCTGCCCCCAGAACAGGCTCTCTCTTCTTCTCTTCTTATTTTTTTTCTCTATTTTTTTTTTTACAACCCTTCGAGCTGTGAGATAACGCTCAAATGCTGGCTTTTAGCCGAGTTTGCGGGGGATAGCAAGGCCAGTGACGCCACGCGAGACTGCTTGCCTGAAGATGAGTTTTTGGTGAGGGCCTGGTGGATCCACCTTATATTCGCCCATTTGCAGTTCACCTTTCTTGATCGTGCCTTCGATGATGTCCTTGAACACGTAGCAATCCTCGATAGGATGTCCTGCTACTTAGTGATACGGACAAAAGCACGAGTTATCTTTTCCTGCAGAGTTGCTTGATCTCTTTGGCTCTGGAAGCACCACTTTACCGCATTCTAGGGCCCACTCAAAGAGAGCTGAGGTCATATCTTTTGTAAATGAATAGGGCTTCATCATTTTACCCCTTAACGAGGACCCTTGTGTGTCCGGCTTGGTAGAAGTGATACAAGCAGTCTCTGCTTTTTCCTTCTTCTGTCGCTCGAAGGCTTCAAAGCTTGGAATGCAAACTTCTTGTGCCGACTCCTTGTCGGCTGGTTTGTAGTTTTGACCCAAGCTCGTGGAGGATGGGTAAATCCTTGCAATGACTGCTTCAGCTTCAGTTGCGAAGTCATTTAGACTTTTAAAGGTCGTGACTTCGAAGTCAATGATCCATCGTAGAATCTCTAGTTTCAGATTCTCTTTACAGATCTGGACAGATTCACTATAACTTGGTGGGTGCCCACACCTTTCACGCAGGCTCCTCCATTTGCTTATGTAGTCCCCGACGGACTCATTATCATTTTGTTTGGTCATTTGCAGCTCGGCCTCAGTGACTTCTTCTTTGGCCATCTTTGTATCCATTGTTTGCTCCGCTTTGGTCTTATCCCTTGTGGCCCGACCCACTGATCTTGAATGTAGGGTAGTCGGTTGCATATGAGGCCTCGTCGATGTCTTTGTCGGATACACTTTAGTTGCCCCCTAACTTGCCCAAGGGAGTGTGTGTTGGGATGATTGAGGGAGGATGCCCCCTGAATGATCATGTGTTGTTCGGGGCATTGCTAACCGCGCTGAAGCTTCAGATGAGATAGAACTATCTTGGGATGCCTCGCATTGATGCCTCGGCAGTTGTGACGTATGTGGCTTTATGTTCATTTCATTCAGTTGCCCTTGTAGCATTTCAATCTCCTGCTGCTTCTGGTGGAGTAGTGCCATCATTGTAGGGTTTTGTAGGAAGGGACTGGGAGTTCTACTGCCCCCTGCCTCTGATTCGTGCAGAATGGATTTCATCTCGCCATCATTGCTGGCCATAGGTAGCTTCTTTGGGATAAACCCCCTCTGTTCTATGCCTCTGGGCGGAGGAGGAATATGGCACTGAGCCTCCTTATTAGCTGGTGAGTGTTGCTTTGGCATCCTCCCAGACCTGATAGACTGAAGAGAAGCAGAAGCATTGGCTGGAACTACTTCCTTCGGCACAAAGTAAATTTCTTCATCTTTTTCATCAACGGGTTGTGCCTTACTAGAGGATGCTGACAATGTGTTGCAGGAGAAGATAAGATTCCTCCTTTCAGTATTTGTATTCTTCTTTCTCTTTCCCTTCATAGTCGGCCCCTGCCCCCACAGTGGGTTATTTGATGCATTCAGCTTTTCTGCCTTTTCTTCAGCTCTTTCTGTTAATTGGTGAGACTCGTTGCCTATTTGAGGGGCAGGCTTCTCGAGCAGCATAGGCTGATTCTTTGGCTGCTCATGGTTACCAGGCTCATTTGTAATGGCTTGTAGCTGTGGGATAACTCCTTCATGTGCCCACAATGGGGTTTGTCTCTTCTTGCTGTCCATTGGCCTTTTAATGATTGTTGGTAGAGTGGGATGGGCCATAACTCCGCAAACCTGGGCTTTTGGAGGTAAGCGAGATACCAGCCTTATTTTCCTTCCCGTTGACACGGCTTGCCAATCTCTTTGTTCTTTTTCATGCTTAGGAATATTGTCTTCATAGGTGTGCCGGCTACAAGCCTCTGGCATTTCTTCAAGCAATTGTTGACATATAGATATCATATTGACTGACGCCCTTGGCACAGACATTTCATGCAGGTGTGGGGAATCAACTTTGTATTCCCCTATTTGTAGCTTACCCCTTTTTATTAAGCCTTGGACGATGTCCTTGAATATTTGACAGTCTTCAATAGGATGTCCGAGGATCTGGTGGTAAGGGCAGAAATTTGGATGATCTCTTCTCCTGGCATCATCAGGCCTCTTTGGCTTTGGTAGGATGACCTTGTCATGTTTGACAGCCCACTCGAACAATGTTCGAGTCTTGTCTCTTGGGAAGGCATAGGACTTCTTTTCTTTATTCCGGTGTGGAGGCATTTCTTGACATTCAGCAAGCCCATTGAGAGGAGAATGGTGTACCCATTTCTGCCTTTTTGCCGCGACGCTAATAGCGTGTACAGCTTTCAACATCGGCCTCTTATTAATTTGTTTAGCCTGATGGTTTGAGCTGATAGAATCTAATGGATATCTTGCACAGAAGTCTTCAATCTCTGTTGCAATATTAATCAATCGGTCAAAAGACCAGACTTCCGTTCCAATTAACTTTTCCAGGACTTCTTTCTTCAGATTTTGTTTACACATCTGTACTGCATCTTCTAGATGTGGATAGTACCGGCATCTCATACTAAGATCCCTCCATCTTTTGATATAGTCTGCAGCAGCTTCATTATCTTCTTGCTTGGTTGCCAACAGCTCAGCCATGGTCACCCTTGCCTGTGTGACATGGAATCTTTCTATGAATTTTCGTTGCATATCCGGCCAGTTGTTGACAGATCCAACCGGCAAGCTATCATACCATTCAAAAGCATGTCCTGTTAGAGAACACCCAAAGAACTTCAATAGGTATGACTCATCTATCGCCAAGTCACCCAGGACTGTTACATAGTGTGCAATGTGTTCCTTCGGGGAGCCCTGCCCATTGAATTTGTCAAAGTTAGGAATTTTATTGATGCTAGGCGGCAATCTCTTAGTAACATGGTAGGCCGGATATGGCACTTTATACATGTCGAAGGGGGCGTAATTAGCACTACCCCTTTTTGCTAGCCTCACTTCAACCATCTTTTCCACCATTGATTTATTCACCACGACTGACAGTGCTGATTCCGGACAGAGGTGGGTGGGCTGCATTTCTTGTGTGGCTGGAGTTGCAACATGAGACGGCGGAGGTTTTGACAAGGGAACCTGCCGTTGCATTTGAAGAAGCTTCAGTTGTGCTGGCTGGAGCGACTGGAAATGATCCTGGGGAACAACCTAACTCTGACCGTCAGTTTGCAGAACAGTCTGTGAAAGAGCAGTTGAGGGGTTAAACCCTCCCAGTGATAGGTCAGTTTGTGCCCCCGGTTGCTTGGGTGCCACATCATGTTCAGTCTTCTCTTTTAGTTGCTTCTTCAGCAGTTCTACCTCCCGCTGATATCTTTGCATGGCTATTAGGATGGTAGGGTCCATAGCTATTTTGCTGGTAATGATCTCAAGTGTTTCACCAAAGCCGCATCCGGACAGGGGCACCCTTTCTTCTTCAGATGCCATTATTTTGGTGCTGAGAGTAGTGTTGTTTTCATCAGTAGCCTGCTTGCCCTTAGCGGTCTGCAGTAACCCAGCTTCATTTTTGCTTTGTCCTGTTACAGGGTCTTCTCTTTCGGTAGCCTTGGCTAGTTCTTCTTGCCCATTTAGCAGGGTGTCATGCCTGCCCATCACTCCTGTCATATTACACGCGAGAACTTGCATTCTTCTCTCATGCTTTTTAACTCTCCTTCGCGACTGGCGAGGGAAAGTTGGCCCTTCATTTGTCAGAACTCTTTTCATTTCTTCCCTCTGTGAAAGACTTTCAAAACTTCTGAACTCAACTAGCTTTTTCTCTTTATCTATCCCAACAGGTGATATCTTATTTTTTCCTTCTCCTTCAGCCTTGACAGCATGGAGTGACCTTTGTCGGCCTATGACAGGACTTCCAAGGCCATGGAAGTATTCCCATACCCTCTTAACCATCCCCTCTTGACTGTACTCTGAAGAGATAGTAGGAGGCATCGTCCAGTCTTGGGCGGGTGGCATGTATGCTAATCGTGTCAGCTTGGCAACTTGGTTGAGATTCTTTGAGTTCTTGGAAATATCAGCCTGTCTTGTACAGACCCTGGCAGTGAGTGGAGGAGTTGTGGCTATGACTTCTTCCTCATTCATGACTTTATTATCCCTTCTCTTGGGGGCATCAGCAAAACTGTTATAATCTTGTAGGGTTGACATGACACTCCGGGTCTTCTTGGGAACCCACATTTGCTTGTGTCTTGGCAATTTTGAGGTTGGCTTCTCTTGCTTGCTATCATCATTGTTTGCCCTCCGGCTAGCCAGCACTTGGAAAGCATTATGGGTAGGAATGGTCGGGATGACCTGATCTGGCAGAGCTCTGGCATTGCGGCCGTTGAAGAAGATCCGGATGCCCCCAATCATCATGGACTTCCCAGATGTAGAAAGTCGACATTGGGAAGCGGCAGAGGCTCTTCCTCTTCTGAAGTTCTTTTTGCTGCCCCCAGTGGGCCCCTTCTCATGCGCTTCAATCGGGCTGGTAGCATGGTGAACATAACAGCTCACGGTCACTGGATTCTTGAGTAGGGATTTCCTGTTCTTATCCTCGCTTTGACAAGAAGCAGCTTTATCATCCTTTAGCTCTACAGGCTTCAGATTTTCTTTGCTCAGAATATCCACGGACACAACTCCAAGGAAGTTGGGGCAGCCAACGACCGGAGGAAAGTCACCGAAAGTGGTGGGCGAAGCAGAGGATGCGCTTCTTTTCGCCTCGTGATGGACGAAGTAGGACACGACTTCCGGAGCATTCTTCATCACCTGGCTTATCTTGGCGCCAGGAGCATCCTGGACTCTTCCCTTTTGGCTACGCCGGGAACCTCCATCGCAGTTAGGCATCCCGACAGCAGGCGGCATCGATCCGAACGATAGAGGTATCGCCAGGTAGCTTTCTTGAATATGTGCATCGACCGGTTGCTGGTCAAAGCACACTGTCGTGATTCCAGCCGTCATTGTAACTTCCTGGAAATAAAGAAAGCGCACAGAATCAGAAATTTGAGGGGGGCCCGCTGGGCCTCCTATTTTTGGCGTAGAGATGAAGGGAGACTCGGTCCCACCGGGCGTGCCAGACTTGTGGAACACGGATTTTATTTATTTATTTTATTATTTGATTTATTGATTTATTGGCGTGCCAGTCACATGTGTGACGATTTCATTGTGCGCTCGATCTGACTTGGTCAGTCGATTGTGAGTGATCGCGTCTGGACCAGAAGTCCGTCATACCATAAAGGTTATGACGTTAATTACGCCCTTCCTAAGAAGGACAACCCTTGATTAAACGCCAAAATAGGAGGCCTCGCGAGGCAAACATATATCCATGTGTGCAAATGGAACTTCATACCAGAGCCAGTCAGGCGGGCAAGATAACAACATTAACTGTAGAAGCAAACGATATCGTTAAGTCAGCGGTTCGAAGACCGAGTTAAAGGGAAGAAGGAGGATTTCAGTCACAGGTAGACTGAGCCGTGGCCATGATGGGGGTTTGAAGCATCGATCGATAGTTCAGCAGCATTTCCCCTTAATCTGGATTATGCCCAGGGAGAAATAGGCTATCACCCACGGAGTGCCGGGATGAAAGCCGGGAGAAAGAGAGAGGCCAGACCTCCCTACCCATATGTATATATATATGCCATGGGGCAATGTTTGATATTCCCTATAGAAGCCGGCGGAACTCATGCAATGGCAGAGTCCTCCCGAGCTAAAGGGGTTACTCATCAATGCAGTTCAAGTATACATAAGTTCCCGATGCGAAGGCAAAATGGCCGGGGTTCCCGACGTGCCAACTGGAGAGCTTCTCGGCGCGAAGGGGAGATGGCCAGGAGTATTCTCGGCCTGGTTGAAGGGAGGAGGAAGAGGATCTCGGCACAGCTGAAGAGGAGGAGGAGCTCTCGGCTCGCTGACAAGAGGGCCAGGGGGGGTTTTCTCGGCGTGAGGGTTCCCGGCGCGCCCAGGGCTGCGCCGGGAGACATGGCGCCAAGAGAGTGTTGGTGTTCTGGCGCCGTGAGGAGCCGAAAGGGGTTCCGGAGGCTCTGCTTTGGGTTTCTTGGTGATGCAGGACAAGCCAGATAGGTTCTGTGAAGTCAAAGTGGATCAGTTCATCAAATCTGAGCTGGATTAGATTTGGGCTTTACAGGAGCATCAGGATAGAAGAGGGATTTAGGAAGACTAGGGTCGAGGGAAACCCTGTCACCATTATCATGCAGAGCCCGGGGGACAACCTGATGTCGACTTTCATCTTCATGAGAGAATTTTGGCAGCACCTCCCCTGGACCGAGCATTTGCCAGAGAATGGTATAGGCTGACATCCACGGAGTGCCGGGATGAAAGCTGGAAAATGAGTGAGCACTAAGGCTCGAAGAGACTATCCATGTCTCTGGCATCGGTCACTATTCCCCTTCTCGGAGACTGACGAAACTCATGTAGAGACAGGGTTCGTCAGACCCACAGGGTGGCATGTGAATCCTGTTAGGGACATCAGAATGTAGGGGAGGTCAATCCCCAGTTAATTTATCCCCTGGGGTGCATATGACGACTCACGAATGCCCCAGAATAAATGGACGAAGAGGCCAAAGGAGTGGACGAAGGAGAGGCTCTCAGCATGGTTTTCATTGGCAAGAAGATGGCTCTCGGCGTGAGATTATAGGTTGGCCAAGGGGTTCTCGGCATGGGTTTACGGGTTGGCCAAGGAGGGCTCTCGGCACGGGTTTAAATTGACCAGAGGGGGTGCTCTCGGCATGGGTTTAAATTGACCAGAGGGGGTGCTCTCGGCATGGGTTTAAATGCAAAAGAAGGAATAAGGGAGGCTCCCGGCGTGGAGCCTCTCGGCGCGCTCCTCGCCGCGCCGGAAGGCTGGCGTCGAGAGGCCAAAGGCAAGGGGGGAAGGTCTCGGCCAGGGGCTTCACGACGTGCCCATTACCGCGCCGGGAAGGTGGTGCCGGGAAGCCAAGAGCTGGGGGGTTCACGTGGAAGTGGCCTGGAGAGATTTTTGTCGGTTTGCTGAAGAGGGAGGTTTCTCGGCAGCATAGTTCTCGGTAGGGAATTTTGCACGCCGAGAGGATGGAATTGCTACAGGATTTCATGGTTTACAGAGCTGAAACGATGCTCTGTTTGGGGATTTTATGAGATTTCTGGCTCGGATTGAGGCTGGATTTAGAGTGTAAGCGAGAGATTACACAGATATGGGTTTGATTTGCCAAAGATGGGCTGGGTTCAAAGGGGAATCGAAGGAACCACTGCAGGATGGGGTTCTGAATCGTCATATTATTATTGACCCTCAGGGGCTCATTTGCTGGCATCTTTGGTTGCCTGGGAGCCAAGAGATGGCCATCTCTGACCCCAGGGGTGACCCTGATGTAACTGTTCAGACTGGAGCCGGCTTAGAAACCATCGGTATCAATTTATTGAAGCAGCTTACTTACTCCTGTGGGAAGAGGATCTCAAGCAAGCCCTCGGAGTTACTGCCAATATCGGTAGCAGACTGCCCCAGAAGCCAAGAGATGGTCTGTCTCTGGCCCTAGGGCAAGCCTGGGAAACTTTATGCAAATGATGCTGAATCGGAGAGGGACATCAGACACACTTCAGTTGGACTTAAAATGAAAACATATAAAGGAAAAAGCATAGCAGCAGACGGAGAGATAGCGGGCAAATACTTCAATCGCCTAGCGCCCAAACGGGCCACTGGAGCATTTCATACAATCACATCATTCCGGGACTCACCCCAATCACATAGAGGGAATGGAGGAAAGGGGAATGAATGGCGGACGAGATATCCCGGTTACAATCGATGAATCGAGATAAGACTCGCATGGTTGCATAAAGAAGAAAATAGAAACAAAGAAGATGAAAAGGGGGGCGGGGGGGGAGGGCGGAGCATTGACTCCTCTCCCTCCCCGACTGCCCACCTTGAGCTTCTGCTCCTTCGTCTCTTCTCAGATATTTCTTCGCTTCTTCGAGTCCCTCCTTCTGGAGCTCTCCTTTTTTTTTTCTCTTCTCTCTCTCTCTATCTGTCTCTTTCTTTTCTCTCTTTTTGTTCTTCTCTTCTGTGTTTTCTTGTTTTCCCCCCCTTTTCCTTTCGAGAGAAAAGGGCCTTTTTATAGCAGAACCCTCCGGCTTCTCGGCATGATCACTTCAGCACGATAACAGGATGCTCCCGGCGTGCCTCAGTCGAAAGCTGCTAGGCTTCTCGGCGCCAAAAAAAATGTAGCTTCCCGGCGCCCCTCCCCCATGTGGGCTTTGGGCTCCCGGCGCCAAATTGGTGAGCCCGTTTAGGGCTTTAATGCTTTAATTTCTTATCATCAGTAGACCTCATCTGTTAGAGATGCCTGATCTGCCTTTTCATTTGCCAGTCCTTCGAATCTGTCAGGACACGCGGAGGTCCCTTTGTTGATGGGTTGACATAGTCTTATCAGCATATTTCTGGAGATTTTCATCAGTCAACAGACTGCAATTCTTCATCAGTACTGCCATCTGAGTGATGACAACACCAGACATCGGCTTGGCCGGGAAGGGCTTCGGCTGGGTGATAGCTTCGGTGACGACTCTTCTGTAGTTTTAGCTTTGCAGGAATTCCTGGGATCTTCATGTCTGATTTCATCTTCTCTTCGATTTCATCTTTACCCTTGACTATATTTCAGGTGTCGACAATCATTAGCACGAGTAATTGCATATTTAACTACGGTAAAATGCATAAATAAATTGTGTACCTGGAGAAAAGGTGCGAAGCCGTTGACTGTCATCTCCCTCTCTGAAGTCTGGGAGAGATCAGCAATCAAATGGGCAAGCAGAGCCGCTCCCCACGCGTAGTGCCCCAATCTTTCAAGGTCCGCCAGGATCCTGAGGAAGCGGCAGTGGATGCCATCCCCCTTCGTCCCCAGCAGAAGGCGGCCCAGGAAGAAGAAAAGAAACCTCCGGAGGTCTAGGTCCACCAGCTCCCGCTCGCTCGGGTCCTGGGTGAAAGCTGCACGGGCATCTCCCTCCAGTCGTGCTAGAAACTCCGCTCCAGTCTCGCTAACCCGCTGGCACAGGTCGACGAATCCGAGCACCTCCATAATCTCCACTCGGCCAACTACCCTGATGTCTCTATCAGTCACGCTCGTCTCTAACCACAGCAGGTCCAGGGCACTCTCTCGGTAGTCGGGGTAGGTGACCCCACTCACCGCCTCTCCGTCCACCCGTAGCCCGGTGATCCGAGCCACGTCCTCCAGTGACGGCACCATGTGCCCCCAGGGCATCAGAAACGCCCGGCTCGGCGCGTGCCACCGCTCCCTCAATGCCTGGATAAGAGGAAGGTCGAGCCGAAAGGGCTTGATCCTAAGGAAAGCTCCAAAGCCCATGGCGTCCACACGCGCCCTCTGAAAGTCTGGCAGCCCACGGTATGCCGCCACCACTAGGGACCAGCTGATCCGGCCCTTCATCACGCCCTGCACACCACAAAACCAACAAAAGAACACATCAGCATCATAGATAGTAATAAACAATAACACTGTATATGCTACTTAGTTATTTTATTTTTATTTTTTTAAAAAAAGGTATTTATGTTTTTTTGGAGGCGTCCAACTCCTAGGACGCCTCCTTTTTATTTTCTTCATTTTATTTTTAGAAAAACCCAAAAAACCAAAACAAAAATAAATAAAAATATATATATATTATCATGGAGGCGTCCCATGCCCAGGACGCCTCCTTATTTTTAATTCTATTTCTATTATTATTTACGTAAATAAATAAATAAAAAAGAAAAAAGAAAACGTGGAGGCGTCCAGGCCCATGGACGCCTCCATCCCTCACTCACCGGTCCTCACCGCATGGCCTCTCGTCCGCCTATCCAGCCTATTAAACCAATAGATTGAAGTTCCGAAGAGCTTACCGGGTCGTGATCGTCCTCTCCCGCGTCGCCAGCATCCATTGCAGCCTCCACGGCCAAAGGAGGAGCCTCCTCCTCCGCGGCAATCTCCTCCGCCACAGCAGCCTCCTCGGCATGGTCCCTCAGCCTCCTCGGACGACGAGCCCATCGTTTGCGCTTCTCTCCACCTTGGCTCGGGCCTCCTTGCTCCATTGGGACTAAGAATGGGTCGTCTGGATTGACTGGGTCGTTTGAATGAACAGTAAATGAGCAAAGGGGGGAGTCCCCCCCCATATATATAGAATCCACTTTATTTAGGGCGTCCAGGCGCCTGGACGCCCCCACTTTTTTTTTATTTTTTCAAAATTCAAAAACTTAGGGGCGTCCAGGCGCATGGACGCCCCCAAAACAAAAAACCAAAAAAAATAAAAAATAAAAAAGTAGGGGTGTCTAGAACCCTGGACGCCCCCAAAATAAAAAAAACTAAAAAAATTATAAATAAAATTTTAGGGGCGTCCAGGCCCCTGGACGCCCCCATAATAATAATAATAAAATTTTAAAAAAATATATAATAAATGAAAAAAAAAGATAAGAGTATGTATATAATCCAAACAAAAGAAAAAACACAAAGAAAAAGAAAAACCACAAAAAAGATAATAATAATTAAGGGGACGGGGGTCCAAAACATCCATGCCAGATTTTATTCCATCAGAGAAGCAGAATGAGCTATATCAGGGGTTTAAGCGCCTTAGGCCTTAACTTCCCCAGTTCGGTTACATAAGCCCTCCACAGCTCGCACTCTTCCCCCACGTGCGCTAAGGCCTTTCCCGCAACACTTGTCTTCCAGGGTGCTTTGACGGCCTTCGCTTCCTTCGCATCAGCTTCAGTGCCCAACTCTCTCTTCTTCAAAGGAACGATGCCAGTCGGTAGTGGGAACGAATGACGTGGAATGCCGATCTGGAGGCAGCACCGATGCGCGTTGTAAAGGACAAACTCGGTCGCACCAATCAGTTGGAGATCAACTTCACAAGAAGGCCTTATGAGGAGATCAAGCGAAAGCAAACATGCCGGTGCGCAAGTAAAGAAGCCTTGTGTCACGGTGCGAAAGTGAGACCGCCAGTCTTCACGTTTCTTCAGCCACGGAACACGGTTCGCTACAGTGCCACCAAAGCCTAACACGTCGGCTATGTGGTGAAGCGGGCTTTGTGAGAAAAGCTTCGAAGCCGTCGGCATTCCCTCGCGGTGGTCGAATTTGAAATGCAAATCCAGCCAGCAATTCAGGACAAGTGCGCAACCAAAAGGAGGCTTACCCAGGCTCGAGGCAGTAAGGCCACTATATAGTTAGGCAAGGACAGCGGGTCCCACCCTCTTCCCACGCCAGATCCCACAGATAGCACTCAGTTGGTCTTCCTCCACCATGTTGTCGGTATAAGGAAACAAGAGAGTACCCGCCAGACAAATGGTGAACCCCTTCATGATTCCCTCCAAATAGTCATCATCTGGTGACCCTCTCAGGGCGTCCATGACCCACTCCGCGAGCTTTTGGAGATCGATCCCCTTTTGAGTACGGACCTTTCGGGCTGCGTCGGGTGGCATGAAGCTTCCAAGGATGCTTTCAGAAGTCCCCCGTGTCAGCATCCGCATAGCCTTCACCTTCCCGTCACTCTTGAATTTCTTCAACCCGAGCAGAAGTTCCACCTCCTCGAGGAGGATGGTCACCTCGAAGGTCGGGAAGATAAAAGTGTGGGTCTGGGGATGCCAGATCTCCACTAGTGCGCCCATAGCTGCCCAGTCCAAATGAATCTTCTCATAGTGTTTGGCGTGAATAAGGAGCCCCTGCAGATGCCACTTCGAGAGTATGGCCATCATGCCGATGGAGATGTTGGAAGTTAGCTTTGAAAGCCATGGCAGTTTGGAAAACTTCCTCTGGCCCGGGAAGAATGGATATGGCTGGAAGAGAAAAGAAAGAAGAAGAAAGGAAGGAAGTAAGAAGAAGGTTTACGTGGAGAAATTTGAAAAGAATCAGCTTACCATATGCGACATGATCGTCCCACTCAGATGACCCTCGAGGTCGGAGAGTCGCCTGATCTCGCTGCTAGGCCTGCTCCTCTTCATAACGCGGGAAGACTCTCCTTCCATCCTGAAATCTCTAGATTCTCCCCTCTTTCCTCTCGTGAGCTTCTAAAACCCACCTTGATGCTTTTGAATGAACTAGCCTAAGGGGAGTTCTTATAGGAAGGAGAGGGCGCTACAGGACAGAACATGTCACATCAGCGGTCAATGTCAGGATTTTGGCTAGATCTCCTTTCCATTGTGGTGCGATTCTGTTACTTTCTGGTGTTATTAATCCATGCTGGCCTGTGCAGGTTTTACTAACGGACGTCTTTGTCCTATCTTCTGTCCCACCTTTCAATGGTTGGTCCCACCATGTCTTGCATCGTAGTATATGATACCTACGCTACTAGAACATGTCAAGGACCTTGCGGCCTGAACAAATCTGGGATTTCTGTTCCCCTTCAACAATAACAGTGATGATCCCGGAAGAATTTGGGTTGTACGGATAGGCTGTTAACTTGTGGTAGCATGGGGATGACGGTTCCATTCAGTGAGTTAGTGCACAGATAAACGGGCCCCAGCCCAGTGTCGACTCACTGGATCGGTATCCTGACCCGTTCTTAACAAGTTGACAATATTATCCTTGGCTATTTTCTAATTTAGTTTGTTTTAAATTTTTCTTTAAGCCCAGCATGCATTCATATAGGACTTTGATTTATTGCGGAAGATCATTCAAGTGATTCGATTGCGAAAGCCGCTGTACTTCAATTCTTACAAATATGAGATATTCCACTCCGAATAAAATATTGAATTTCCTTGAAACAGCCTTACGCTCCTCTTCCAAAGGAGACCCTTGTTTGGACAGACCCTCAGATATTCCTTTACTTTTTACCTTGTCTGACACACTTTGGCCGCAGCACTTCCACATTGGCTGGTAACCGCTCCCCAAAGGTGAAACCTCCGGTTTATGACCCAGGTACTTCCACACCGAGAAGTTGGTCTCTTTTTCGTGCCTGAGCGCACATCTCACCCTCCCTTATTTGATCTCCGTCCAAGCAATCGTCAAGATTTGAAAGACCTTCTTCAAAGGTTGCCTCATTAAAACCCGAGGAAAGATTCCAAACAGTAACGTCAAAAGCGTGTCTCATCACACCTTGGCATCAACTTATCAGTCCGCTCCCACTTCATTTCACTCCACTTCGATACCATTCCACTACGTGTCGCTCCCTTGCAAAGCAGACGCCAAGGCGGGGCAGCTGTAGACACGCCATTCCTGACGTCTCCTAAGAAAGTCTCATATTACTATACGACGCCCCGCGACGGCTTACGCATTTTGAATGGCTCGAGTGCTTCCTTTTCTTGAGTCTTCTTCCGCCCTTCTCAGCATTCGGAATCGTCTCGTCACGGCATTCGGACGGCATCAACACCAGTCGGACGCATCAGAGGTTCCGAAACCAGGAAGGGTGTCTGCCGGGCGGCCGCCAACGCCTGAACTGAGGAGCCGGGTGGGTCTTTATGGGGGCGTCCAGGCCCCTGGACGCCCCCATTCTTTTAATTTATTTTTCAAAGCTCAAAATCAAATAAAAAATAATATATTAATGGAGGCGTCTAGGCCCCCGGACGCCTCCATAAAAACAAATATAAAAAATACAAAATGCCAGTTGGCATAAAAGACAAAACACAAAAAAAATAAAATATATTTTGTTGGAGGCGTCCAGGACCCTGGACGCCTCCATAAACTCTCTCATGGGCGCCGGCCACCGAACGATGTGTGAAAAAATCCAAATTGTGGAGACGTCCAGGTAGCTGGACGCGCCCATTTCAAAATCACGAGGCGCCGCTCACAAAATCACGCGTTGTGCCAAACCGCGTGCGGCCGTCGGTGGGGTTCGGTGGACCTGTTTGAGGCGTCCGGGGCCCTAGATGCCTCCACAAAAATATTCGGAAAAAATAAATAAAAATAGAATAAAATATTAATTCGGCCCTGATGGAGGTGTCCAGGGTCCTGGACGCCTCCACCCTCTGGAGCCCTATAAATAGAGGCCCACCCCCTCAGTTCTGGGGGAGCTTCTAAGAGATCCGATAGGCTGCCGGAGCCGAGAGGCTACCGGAGTCATTTCTAACCCGTGGGGTCTTTTGTAGGTGGAGGTTCTGCCGGCTTCTCGGGTGTCCAGGCTCGCGAGTGGAAGGCTATCTTCGTCCACCGCGCTTCCACGTCGTCCCTACGCTGCCGGAGCTCCGCCGGATCTCACCTTCGGCTCATCCAATAAGCCTTTTCTTCCCCTTTTCCTCCATAGTTCTTTACATTCATCATACTGCATCCTCTATCTCCCTACATAAGGGCGCCGTCTCTTGCATACTTCTTGCATTCATCATCGCATTTTCCTCCTACTCGAGTCCGAGAGGGGTTTAAGACCACACCAACCAGGTGTGTGTCAGGTCACGATCTCATTACTTTTATTGCAAGGAATTGTTACTACACTGCCATTTTCTAATTCCGTTCGTTTATTGTCTACTGTTTTGCAAGGGTACCCAAGGAAAGCCCTCTCCGTCAGTCGGCCGAAGGGGGAGGAAGAAGCAACTCGCCATCTCCCGCTCTTGAGGTAGGCGCGATCACTTTCTTTATTTTGGGGTCTTTTGGCCCCTGGCGATCACATCTTGTTCTCGAGGCCGCGGCGAGTCACTTCCCCAATGGCCGTTTAAATTCCCGTTCTTATATTCTCTTTATATTCTGTTGTATTCTACTCATATTCTCGAGGCCGCGGCGAGTCACTTCCCCAATGGCCGTTTAAATTCCCGTTCTTATATGTTATATTCTTATCTATTCATATTCTCGAGGCCGCGGCGAGTCACTTCCCCAATGGCCGTTTAAATTCCCGTTCTTATATATTATATTCTTATCTATTCATGTTCTCGAGGCCGCGACGAGTCACTTCCCCAATGACCGTTTAAATTCCCGCTCTTTATATTCTCCTTATATTCTGTTATATTCTTATCTGCTCATATTCTCGAGGCCGCGGCGAGTCACTTCCCCAATGGCCGTTTCAATTCTTGCTATTTAATTTCTGCACCATTCCCGTCCCCCCGAGGTCGCGGCGAGTCACTTCCCGCTATGGCTATTTAACCCCCATATCTTGCTATATTACATTTGTCCCGCTCGCCCCGCCGGAGCAATCTCCCGTGGTGGCCCCTTCTCTCTTCTCTTATTTCTGTGTTGCAGCAAACAAAAGAGGAGCCCGCGCGCTCCGCGTCCTCTTCGCTCCCCAAACCGCGTGACGTCGCTCACACTATTGGCCGACAATGTTCAACGACTGCTGCAAGTATGCCAAGTCTTGTCAGAAATACCAAGAGCACGTGAATGTGCTTATGAGGCCGCCCGTGCCGCTACATCCAACACTGCCGAGTTGGCCTTTTTCCCAATGGGGAACAAACGTCGTAGGTCGACTACCCGCATCATCCGCTGGGTGCAATTACATCTTGGCCGCAAATGATTACTTCTCCCGCTGGGCGGAAGTTGTTGCCTTGAAAGAAGTGACCGTGGAAATCATTGCCAGGTTTGTCCGTCGCAACATCATATTTTGGTTTGGCACTCCGAACCGAATTATCTCAGATAATGAAAGCCACTTCCGCAACCAGAAAGTCTACCGGCTGGCAGAGAAATACAAGATCGATTGGAAGACGTCAACTCCCTACAACCCACAGGCCAATGGCTTGGCTGAAGCTTTCAATAAAACTCTTTGTACTCTCTTGTCCAAGATTGTTAGTTCTAACAAGAGAGACTGGGAAGAGAAAATGTACGAGGCCCTGTGGGCGTATCGGACTGTATATAAAACTCCAACGGGTTGTTCACCCTTCTCCTTGGTGTATGGCGCAGAAGTAATTGTCCCCATTGAGCTGGAAATACCCTCCCTTCGGGTCGCAATCCAGCACAAGTTGGTCCGGGAAGAGTAAACAAATGTCGAGCGAAGGCTCGAAGAGCTCTCCAACTTGGAGGGGAAAAGGCTCCAAGCCCAGCAGAATATCCAGGTCTATCAGGCCCGAATATCATGTGCCTTTGACAAGCTCGTCAAGGAGCGTGAATTCAAAAAGGGTGACCTCGTCATGGTCAAGAGAAGAGAAGTCATAGCTTCCAATCCCAAGGGCAAGCTGAATGAGAATTGGCTTGGACCGTATGTAGTCTAGAAGGTCTACGAGGGTGAAGCGTATGTAATCGTCAACTATCGGGGGGAGGTTCACTTTTCACCCCTCAATGGTAGGCATTTAAGGTTGTACCATGCCTCAATTCCCCCATTCAATGAATGATGCAGTTCTCCGCCCCGCCCCAGGTGAATTTACATTGGTATTGTCCAGATGGTTTGGGCACTATCTATCTTGCATTTCAAAAAAAAAGAGAGAACAAAAAAAAGGAAAAGAAAAAAAAGGGAGAGAAGAACAAAAAAAATAAAAAAAAAAGAGAGAGAAAAAAAAGAAAAAAAGGAAGAGGAAAAAGGAGGGGAGGAATCAGTCTCCCTTTATTAACACTCACTCTTATCTTCGAGTATTCTAATAAACGAATCAGCCATGTTAGCCATCGACACCTTGTCGGCACTGACAAAGAACACCCCACCCGAACCTTTCATTCAAGATTGGGGAATCAACCTTTCCCCTTGCTTTGGCACCAACCCCGTGTCAATGAACAAACCACGTCGGTCTCTGATTCCCTGTCGGCATCGATGAACAAACCTGTGGTCCAGACCTTTCGCCCGGTTCCATGAACAAAAAGGCCCTTGCTTTGGCACTAACCCCGTGTCAATGAACAAACCACGTCGGTCTCCGACTCCCTGTCGGCATCGATAAACAAACATGTGGTCCGGACCTTTCACCCGGTTCCATGAACTAAAAGACCCTTACTTTGGCACCAACCCCGTGTCAATGAACAAACCACGTCGGTCTCCGACTCCCTGTCGACATCGATGAACAAACCTGTGGTATGGACCTTTTGTCCGGTTCCATGAACAAAAAGACCCTTGCTTTGGCACCAACCCCGTGTCAATGAATAAACCACGTCGGTCTCCGACTCCCTGTCGGTATAGATGAACAAACCTGTGGTCTAGACCTTTCGTCTGGCTCCATGAACAAAAGATCCTTGCTTTGGCACTAACCCCGCGTCAATGAATAAACTACCTCAGTATTACAATTCCCCGTCCCACCGACGAACAAACCCGTGGCCCTGGCCTTTCGTCCAGGTCGATGAACAAGAAATAACTCCTTTGCTTGGCTTGAACCTTCCATCCAAGTCGATGAACAAAAATAACCTCCTTGCTTAGCTCGGACCTTCCGTCCAGGTCGATGAACAAGAAAGAACTCCTTTGCTTGGCTCGGACCTTTCGTCCAAGTCGATGGATAAAAAGAACCTCCTTTCTTGGCCCTGGCCTTCCGTCAAGGTCGATGAACAAGAAAGAACTCCTTTGCTTGGCTCGGACCTTCCGTCCAAGTCGATGAATAAAAAAAACCTCCTTGCTTGGCTCGGACCTTTCATCCCGGTCCATGAACAAAAATGCATCCCCTTTGCTTGGCTCAGACCTTCCATCCGAGCCGATGAATGAACAACTTTCCTAAACCCAGCACGAGTCACCAACTCCCCCTTGGGATTGCCCTCATCTAAGTCATCTTGGGCCTTTTGCCGGGGATGACGCATAAACCCTTCCTTCTCGCTTTGGCATTCACCCCATGCTAATGACTAAACCCCCACTCTGACATGTTGGTCCGCGTGCATATGCGGTGAAGCGATCCCCTCATCCCTTCGCTGAAGGAGTGAGCGCTTTCCCGTGAATTCGCACCGGACTAGCATCCCACCGGCTCAGAAGAATAGATATCCTATCGAAGAACTCTACACTCGTGGCCCCCGCTCACTCGTCCCTCACTTGCACCGCCCACGAGTAGGGGGCATTTGTGGACGTCGAAAAGAAGAGAAGAAGAGGAACGTTCCGGCGGCACAGACGTCTTGACACCTCGAGAGCAAGTCGAAGATGGAAAGGCCGAACAAACCCCACACTTCTGCCAGGTAGGACGAATAGGTATATACTCGGTGCTCCTTCACCCAACGAGAAGCCCCTCGGGCAGAAGAGATGGCCCCGGCTCCCTAGTCGGCATTGCCGAAGGCCGAATCAGAAGAAACTTGGGAATTCGAACACATGTTCGGCATGCACCGGAAATTACTAAAAGTCCTGAATCGGGGTTTAGAAGCTTCAAATCAAGCACCTCGGAGGTGGTTCATTACAACTAAAGCATCACAGGAGGGCAAGCATCCGCCCGAATCACCACTAAGCTGGGAGGAAGCCCTTTGACGCTTAAACCGGCGCGCCCCTCCAAGGAGCCTTAAACCGGCGCCCCCCCAAGGGTCCTTAATCCGGCGCGCCCCCCTTCTTGGCTGCAATCCGGCGCGCCCATTTGTATGTTGTTAATCCAGCGCTCACAACACCGCACCGGTTTAACTCAAATGCCATCCCCTCCAAACTCCGATACTCTGTTCTCTTGTCGGCTTCGGATGTAGACTCGAAAGGGCAAGCCGTGTCTCCACCTCCGTTCGACAGCGCAGTGGCATCAACGGTGAAGGCATGGATCCACGGTGGAGAAGCAGCAAAAGATCTCCCGGCAAACCCGCAAACGTCCTGTCCTCGGACAAACGACAACGTATAGCATGAATCACCGGATGCCAGTGTAACATGTCAATCCTGCTCATCTGACAGACGAAGTAAGTGGCGGGAGTTGCTTCCTCTGAGCAAAGAAAGGGCAGCTGGCTATATATACTCTGCATGTTCGATGAGAGAAGAGAGAGTGTGGGCTATTGAAGAGGAGGACTGTGAGATTTTGGCTTCCTCCAGCAGAACAAGAAGAAGAGCTTCGTTCCCTGGCTCCTAAAGGTGAAGAAAAAGAGAGAGGGTGTGAGAGAGGAGGAGTCCAGCTGGGGAAGGGGCTTGGGTCTTAACTCTATTCCCCCTACTGTATATCTTCCCTTTCGATTTTTGATCTCCCGTATCACGGTGTAATCCCCCCTATTCTTATATTTTGGTTTTCCCCCTTTCGGCGGATGAATAAAAAGAGAGTCTTTTGGCAAGCATGGCTGTTTGTTTAGTTACTAGTTTCCCTCTTCTCTCCGTCTTCTACTCACCTAAGGTGATTCAAAGCCTACTCCTCTATAGCATGGTCTTTGAAGTAACTGTATGAGGGTGAACATTCATGGCCACCCCATGGCAAACATCTGCCCCGTCGGAGCTCTCACATAGCTACAACCCATGAACTATTAGAACCCCTTGAAGGCTGGTCCTCGGGGCTTCTGCGTTCACCTATGGGACACCAGACTACCGTTAGGCCACTCCGAATATTGGGGGTCATCTCGGAGTATTCCGTTTGACGATCCCCCATTCACCCCAGCAAACCTCAGTCCGGGGGAGGTGCTGCCCAATTTTTGTCAGGGGCATGAACAACAAGAATGAACTGAGTTCCTTCAGAACATGAACTGAACTTTGGAGTTTCTAAACCCCTTTGAACAAAGCATCTAAACTTTGATCCTAATAGATAAACAAAACACTTTGAAACCTTCCAATCCGCCATTTTTTGCTAAGTAAACAAACAACGTAACCCATCTGCTAGCCTGCAAGCCTTTGAAAAGCATAAAACAGCATAATCCGGCGCGCCCCTAATCCGGCGCGCACATATCCGGCACGGTACCCCCCCGCGCCGCTTTAGCACCACACTCAAAAACCATTCTATCCCCATGGGTTCTAAACCGGCCCGCCCCGGGTGCGCCAGATTAACTCCAATTGGCGCACCGGATTAGCCTTCTATATGCGCACCGGATTAACCTTCCATGGGGCGTGCCATTTTAGCCTCTTCTTTCACCCTTGCGCGTCATTTTAGCCATTTCTTTCACCTTCGCACGCCGTATAGCCCCTGTTATAATGAAATTTTTGTTCCGGAACCCCGCGACCTGACCGCGCAGGTCGATCCGCGTGCGAGGCCGTATGTCGGCGAGTTCGGGCTTCACACTTAACAATTCGTTCCCCCTGCCCCGGACTGTGCGTGAAGAGAAAAGTAATGATGCCCCGTGGTATCAGATGTGGACCTCGGAATCCCCGACATGGTCATGATCCGGGCACATCTTGGGCCGATAGTTCATCAGCTTGAACCACTTCTACCGGGATCCGATCCCGCATCCACATTAAGCTTGCCGTACCTACGGCAGACATCCGTACGGTTTTATCATCATCTTCGATGCTACTAATGCGGACTTCCGTTCGAACATGAAATGGTCCGTGAGTGACCAACATATACGTATCTATGAACATTTTACGCCCCAACGCGGGTTTGTTTAAACGTGATCCGAGATCTTTACTCTCGCTTTGTTACCATGAATTTTAGGCCGTTGGGCCCTTATTCTCGGCATTCAATCAAGGGTGTTCCCCCGTACGGGGGATGTAAATAACGTCGTGGCCTTTATGGCACGGCGGTTTTCGGTCCGGACACGAACTACACAATCATCTGATTAGTCAGATCGAGCGCACAATAAATCGTCACCTTTGTGACTGGCACGCCCACGCACATAATAAACCCAATAAATAAATAATAAACCATGATCTTTAATAAAAAGTGCGTCCACAAGTTCTGGCCAAGGTGTTGCGAAGAGCACGAGAGTATCAATTAAAGATGAACCCCAAGAAGTTCGTGTTTGGTGTTTCATCAGGGAAATTGCTTGGATTCATAGTCAGCAAGAGGGGTATTGTGATTGATCCCAATAGGGCAAGGGCAATAAGAGATATGTCTCCTCCCAAGAATTTGAAGGAAGTTTGAGGATTGATCGCGAGGTTGCAATTCATT
Organism: Amorphophallus konjac; assembly: GCA_022559845.1. NCBI lineage: Eukaryota > Viridiplantae > Streptophyta > Magnoliopsida > Alismatales > Araceae > Amorphophallus > Amorphophallus konjac. Next base: position 119,587,696 of record CM040123.1, read on the forward strand.
CTCCGGTTTGTCTCCCAACATTCACAAATGTGTAGGCCGTTTTACGAGCTTACTAAATCGGGCGTCAAATTTACTTGGGATGACGAGTGTCAAGCAGCCTTTGACAGACTAAAGGATTATTTGGTCAATCCTCCTATCCTGAGGCTGCCAGTTCCAGGCAAACCACTTGTTCTTTATATTTCTGTCCTGGATGACAATGTAGGTGTTGTCTTGGCGCAAGTTGACGAAGAAGGAAAATAGAGGGCAGCATACTACTTGTCTAAGCTTCTCAATCCCAGTGAGCAGAAGTACTCAGCCATGGAGAAGACTTGTGTTACTTTAGTTTGGGTAGTGCAGAAATTGAAGCATTATTCCTTAGCTCACGAGGTTCATCTTATTACTCGCATGAATCCTATCAAGTTTTTCTTTGAAAAATCTATTCTCACTGACAGATTGGCACGATGGCAAAGCTTCCTTTCTCAGTTCGATATCATCTACATTCAGCAAAAAGTAATTAAAGGCTATGCCATAGCAGAACATCTTGCTCATCACCCTCTCCCTAGATTCGACACTGTTCGCTCGGAGTTTCCAGATGAGGAACTAATGTCCATATATCAGCCCAATTCAATGTGGACATTACATTTTGATGGAGCTCAGAATTCACAAGGAAAGGGGATCGACATTATTCTCCTATCACCTGAGGGTATCACTATTTCACTTACCTCTCAGCTCGCATTTCCGGTAACAAATAATATAGCGTAATATGAGACTCTTCTGGCTGGACTGCAGGTCGCTCATCAATTCGATGTTACCCAATTGCGGATTGTAGGTGATAGTCAGCTTATTCTCCGTCAAGTGCTCACCAAATGCCGCACGCTTGATCCTAAACTTAAACCCTATCAGGAACTGGCTTCCGCTTACGCCAAGCTTTTTACTAAACTAATCTTCGTCCATGTTCCTCGAGATCAGAACATCCTAGCTGATGCTCTCACTTCTCTTACTTCCTCCTTGATTTTTCTTCCCAAAAGGGACTTCCATTCAATCATTATTCAAAAGCGTCTCATCCCTGCTATCAAAGATCCGACATTCCTTAGTATTATGGAGGAGGTGCTCAAGCAGGTTAAGGAAGGAGGAATTATTGAGAATAAGGAGATCATGTTATTAGATCTAGAGGAAGAGTTGGATGATGAAGAAAAGCCATGGTATTATGAGATTGCCAAATATTACCAGGATCAGTCTTATCCTGAAGAGGCCACGGCTGAAGAGAAGAAGGCCATCAGGAGAGTTGCTCAGAGATACACTCTAGTTGGAGGTGTGCTTTATAGAAGAGGTCTCACTGGAGTTTTGCTTAGATGCCTCGATGAAGATGAGTCTTGAAAGGTCGTGGAAGAGGCACATTTAGGAGTGTGTGGGGGTCATGTCAATAGCCAGATGCTAGCTAAGAAAATCCTTAAATTAGGCTTCTATTGGCCCACTCTAGAAGAAGACTGTTCTATCTATGTCCGAAGGTGTGTCAAATGCCAATTGCACGCCGATAAAATTCATTCTCCTACTTCTTCACTCCATCCTATGTCCTCCCCATGGCCTTTCCCCATGTGGGCTTTCGTCATCATCGGACCTCGTGGTGATTCAAACCTCATCACAAAACCAAGATCATTTATACTCACGACCATGGAGTACTTCACCAAGTGGGCGGAAGCAGAAGCATACGTGGAAATCAAAGCATCAACTGCCTGCAAGTTTATAATGAAGAACATCATTGCAAGATTAGGCATCCCAAGTACTATTGTCACCGATAATGGACAGCAGTTCATCTCTCAAGAGCTTCAGGACCTCTGCAACAGGTATAACATTACATTTCATCATTCATCTCCTTATTATCCGCAGGGTAATGCCCAAGCAGAGGTGACGAATAGAACGCTAATTAAAATCATCAAGAAAATGTGCAAGGCTAATAAATTCGTGGATTGGCCAGAAAAGCTGGTTGAAGCCCTTTGATCCTATCGCACTTCCATTCGCACTCCTACTGGGCAAACCCCTTTCACCCTCACTTATGGAATGGAAGTGGTAGTTCCTTATGAGATTCTCATACCATCTCTTAGGGTACAACTGGACAAGGAGCTCTCTATTGACGAACGCCAATAATCTCTCCTTGCACAGTTGGAACTCTTGGATGAGAAATGCCTGGCCGTCGCCGAGCATGAGCGCGTTTATCAAAATAGGCTTTCACGTTTTTATCAAAAGAAAGTAATTGAGAGAAAATTTAAAGTCGGTGAAATGGTAATCAAAAGGATCTTTGTAAAACCAGGTGGACCTCGTTCAAAGCTCCAACCAAATTGAGAAGGGCCTACGTAATAAAATAAGTTTATCCTGGCAACGCTTATAAATTGGTTAACGCTAAAGGGGAAGAGTTGGCTCACCCTTGGAATAGTCTGTATCTAAAGAAGTACTACCCCTAAGTCTCAAAAATAACAAAAAAAAGACAAAAAAAAGAGGAAAACAAAAAAAGGGAGAAAAAGAAAGAATGGCCAGTATGGTGTGGGGAACGTAAAATCTAAAAATTAAAAAAAATTTAATTCATTTTTCAGTCTTGATGGTTTAACTTGGGGACAACACCCACACACATTACACGCTTAGCTCTTGAACTCAAGTAGTGCGAAGTCCGAGGGAAGTCAAAGCTTAACTGAAAGCATAAGTACGGCACCCGTTCTCTTCTCTTTGATCTACAAAGGGGGGAGTAAGACCCTGGGTAGAGAACCAAACCTACATGCCGCCCTAGTAGGTGGAAGTCAGGGCCTAAAAGAGAACAATATGCCAAAAGCCGAAGTACAATTAGGTTTTTATTTGTAAAAAAAATAAAAAAAGAGAAAAAATCAATCAAATACAAAAGAAAAGTATGACAAGAGGGCAAAGTCCCCGCAGGGAAAACCCTGATCGTAAGCATGCATAAGGGCAAAAGATAACAAAAAATCTCCCTATGCCAAAGACCGAACCCCAACAGGCATAGGGTAGGGAAGGAAAATTCCCTTGGTCTTTGAAAACCCCTTTGTGGATTTTCCCAACGCTTTCTTCCACTCCCTCTCCGTGGTATGTCTTAAGCTTGAAGGATGGCGGAGACTGACCTTAGGAGGATGCGCTGCACGAGGGCCTGAGTAAAAGCATAGGCCTTGAGCACGTTGACCCTCTATTAAATTGCCTAAGAAAGGTTAATGAATTTAAGATAATGAATGAGTAAGGTCACATGACCCATGTACCATGCTAGGTTCATTTGAAATTCAGAAACAAAAAGAAACAAAAAAATGTGTCTTTTTTTTAAATTAACGCCTTCATGCGAGGGTGCCATAGCGTCATCCTCTAAGTCATTATTTACTAAAAAAAGAGAAAAAAAAGAAAAAATGGAGAAAAATAAAAAAAGGAAGAGAAAACTAAGTCCAAGCATGTTCCTTCCAAGGTTGGTGCAGCCCCACGTCCAAGCATGTTCCTTCCAAGGTCGGTGCAGCCCCACATTTAAGCAGCCACAAGGTCGGTGCATTGCATTCTAAGCATGTTTTCCAAAGCCAGTGTTTGTGCATCATGTCTAAGCCACAGGTCGGTGCATTCCCCAATTTCAGTGTCGGTGCAATATTTAGTCAACGTTGGTTTTCCAATTAACGCCCGCGTGCGAGGGCACCATTTCTTTGAATAGCATCGGTCTGCATGTCATCATTTAAAAATAAAAATAAAATAAAAAAATGGTTTTCCAATTAACGCCCACGCGCGAGGGTGCCATTTCTTTGAATAGCATCGGTCTCCATGTCGTCATTTAAAAATAAAAATAAAAATAAAAAAGGTTTTCAATTAATGCCAGCGCATTACGGCGTCAATTCTATGATTAACGAGAAAAACAAAAAAAAAGTAGAAATGAAGAGGATATTCCTGAATTGAGCCCAATGCTTTTCCTTTTGCCATATCATGTGTTTGGTTGCATTCGTGTGTGGGCATCTTTCAATTTCAGTTTGCATTTGCTTGCTTGCATGTTGCATTTTCCTATGTCTTTGTTGTTTTGCCTAAATTAATTAAAGGCTTGTCCCCTTGACCCATCGTCAAGGTCATATAGTGACAAACCCCTTGCTTACTGAGCAAGGGGCCAAGCTGAAAAGATGAATTAATCTGTTTGTTTAAATGTGAAATACAGGCACAGGGAAAGAAGAAAGGAAAGAAACAAGTCAAGTGCACAAGTGCTCAAATACAACTCAGGTAACATCAAAATCTCGTATATATGCATAAATATCTGAGTACAAAAACATGCAGGTGGAGGAGTACAAGTCTCTCTCTAGATCTCACCTCCACTCTCCTCTCTCCTACTCTCTGCCTCACCATCGTCTCGGCGACTTGCCCGTGGAGGGGGCCTGGACCCCCGGGAGGCAGCAGAAGCTCGAGCCTGCTCCTCCGCCTCGTTCCTCTGTCGGGTCGAGGAACCGGCTAGGTACGTCATGATGGCAAAGGCACTGGAGTGACCCGCAGCTCGCGCCCGCTCTCACCCTCTCTGAAGGCGCTCCTCTGTCGCTCGTAGCCGTTCCTATACGACGGCTAGCCGTGCTCTCATGTTCATGAGCTCACGATCGCGCGCCTCCCTCTCGTGGATGTGCTCCTCCCTCTCGCGGGCGCGCTCCCTCCGCTCCACCTCGAGGAGGATCCTCAGCTCGGTCGCGTCGCTAGGCAACTTCTGTCGTCGCCTTAGTGCCTCCTCCAACTCCGCGACCTGTTGGTCGCAGATCGTGAGCTCAGTCCTAGCTAGGGCCGCCCGAGTAAGCGCGTCGTGTAGCTCAGTAGCCTGAATTATTCACAATTGGTTATAAGCATCATGAAATTTGAAATTTAATGAAAGAAAGGCATATAAGGTTCTGTGGCTTACCCCTGCCTCATGCCACCTCGCCTCCTCGCCTCCTCCTCCAGCTCTACGATCCGCCCATCACGAGCTGTGAGCTCGGTCTGGGTATAAATAGCCTGGGTGAGAGCCGCCTGTAACTCCACAACCTGAAACATTACCATTCAATCAAGTTTCGAATATGTAATTTTCAAATTGAATTTTAAAGTTCTATTCCTTTGAACTTACCCGCTCAGCTAGGTCGTGCTCCGCTACCTCGGCCCGTGCTACCGCTCCAGCAAGCAGTCCCTGTAGAGAATCCACCATGATGCTCGGGTCCCTCGAGCTGGAGGCACCACCTGTCCCTCTCCCTGCCGCTCCCTGCTGGGCATGCTGCGTTCATTAAAATTGTCAATGGCTGAACATTAATAACTCAAGCATCATTTGCAATTGCACTCACAAGGGTTTCCAAGTCTGCCCGCATGGCTGCAAGCTGGGCCTCCAGGCTGTGGAGATGGACTTGCATGTCCATCACCACTATGTCTTGCGCATCCTGCATTCATCGCATATTAGTCGCATAATAAGCATATATCATTTAAAAAAATAAAAAAAATGCATTTATACTTACCCCTATGACCCCCATCTGGGGTGGGTTGGCGAAAGCCTCCTAGTAGCGCTGTAGGTACTCCGAGCTGTCTGCCACCTGGGAAGTAACACGGGTCCCGCCACGCTGCTAGTCGACGTACTGGTCTGGGAACCGGATGCACCAGTCAGTGGCAACGGTGCGTCCGCGGGTCTTTCTACCAACCCCGCGTGGCTCTCCAACCTCGACCCACTCCTGGTGTAGGCCGAGGGTCCTCATCGCCAGTCTGAGCCGTAATCGCTTGATCTCGTTCAGGCAGTGAACCCAAAGCTCACACCCAAAACGAGGCCGGCTCGCTACGACCCAAGGCTGACCCTCCTCGGTCACACCCTGGTAGGGTCTCCAAACCACCTGCATTCATATCACCATATCATAGCATTCATTATATCATATCATCATATTTCATAAAGCAGGAAATAAAAGAAAAATGCATCATATTTAAAACATGTACCAGTAACGCGGGGTAGTCACAGAACTCCCGCCGAAGAACGCACAACTCGTAAGCATGTGGTGCTCCACTCAAGAGAGGCAACCACCGTCGTGCTAGTGGGAAGGCCCCCTCGTGTCCGGGTCGGAGGCTGGTACAATCCATCGGAATGTATAAGTGGCTCCACACCTGCATCCATCAATTGCATCTGTAGACATTCATATGCACGATCATATTCATAAGCATTTAAATAAATAACAAAATGGAAATGCATACCTGAAGAAAAGGTGAGAAGCCACTGACAGTCATCTCTCGGCCTGTCCCCGTAGACAGATCGACCATCAGGTGCACCAGTAGGGCGGCTCCCCACACGTACCTCCCAACTCCCTCCAAGTCCTCGAGGATGCCTAAGAATCGGCAGTTCATCACATCCCCCTTCGTACCCAGCAGTAGCCTACCGAGCATCAGGAACAAAAACCTCCTTAAATCATGATCCACTCGCTCTCTCTGAGTCGGGTCCTGGTAGTAGGCAGCTCAGGCTCTGTCTATCAACCTCTCTGCAAACTCTCCCATAGACTCTTTCCGTCTCTACCTAGAATCCCATAATCACATAGCCTGGGTCAGATCAGTACGGGAGACGGTCCTACACTCCCTCGGGGTCTCTACAATCGTCTCCAGCCCTAACAACCTCTGGGCTAGCTCCCTGTAGTCCGGAAGGGTCACTCCACTGACTGTCTCCCCGTCTACCCTCAACCCGGTGATCCTGGCAACATCCTCTAAACTCGGCACCATGTGCCCCCAGGGCATCAAAAATGCCTGACTAGTCCTGTCCCACCTCTCTCTCAAAACCTGAATCAAAGGTAGGTCGGGGCGCATTGCTCATTGCTAAGAAAGGGGCCGAACCCCATTGCCTCTACCCTTGCCCTCTGGAAACCAGGCAGCCCATAATATGCCGCTCGGACTTGGACCCAAGAGATCCGAGTCCGTATCAATCCCTGCCAAACAAAAAGAATATATAAATATATATATGCCAAAAAGAAATGTTGATTGTTCCATCGTTGTTTAAGTGATGACCACCCAGTGGCCGTTATTTATTGAATTGACGCCCCTGGTTGAGGTGCTATTTCTGGTGGTGTTTCTATCCCGGCAGTTTTTAGTTATAATATATAAAAAAAATGGCAGTTTGATTTGTTAAAAAGAAAAAGATAAAAAGATAAGAATGGGTTTTTAAAATAACGACATGGTTTTGGGCGCTATTTCTTTATTATTTATTTTTAGAAAATTAGAAAAAAAATTAATTGATGACTTGACCTAGGTCGTCATTTGAATTAACGATGCACCAACGGGCGTCATTTACTGGTTTGCAGGTTCATTGTCCCGATAACTATGGAAAATTTAAGAACAAAAAGCAAAACAAAAATATAATAAATGGCATAAGGGATGGGGTACATACCTTGCTAGGCTCCGGTGCCATCAATCCTCCCCGCAGTGGCCGACGGGGAGGGGGAGCTTCTTCATCTTCTTCGTCGTCTTCGTCTTCTTCTTCGTCTTCACCGTCATCGTCGTCCCCTTTGCCTTCATCATTTTCTCTTTCTTCTTCTTCTCCCTCTTCGCCTTCTTCTTCGTCATCTTCATCTCCTTCTTCGTTCTCCCCTCCGTCTTCTCCTTCGTCTTCTCCTTCATCATCGGTCCCTTCTTCTTCTCCACCATGCTCCGACGCCGGAGCACCTTCGGCCGCCGCTGGAGGTAGCTCCTCACTGGCGTGTTGATTCTCTTCGTCTAAGTTGACGACGGCGGGGGCCATGACCCGCTGTCGTTTCTCGGAGCCTGAGCCTCCGATGAAAGCCATGGGAATAAGAGATGAAAATGAGAAGAGGGAAGATGGGAAGGGAAGCAAGGTCACGGTGTACAGGAGAGCAGAGAAACAAGATGGAATGGAGGAGGAAGAAGGTGAATAATGGAAGGAAGGAGAAGAAATTTGGAAAGTCAGGTGGTTGAATTCAAAGAATTGACGCTTGCCTCAGTGTCGCCATTTGAATAAATGATGCCCATGTGCGAAGGCGCGAATTGTTGGAATTTTTGTAATTTTGAAATAAATTATGAATAACGGCAATATCCAAGGCGCTATTTAGATATTTGACGACAGAGCACGGAGTCGTCATTTCATATTGCATGGGGAATTATAACTGTTGTCAGAATAATGATGGGACAAATATAATTATTATTTGCAGAATTGATTGACGACAATGTACAGAGGCGTCATTCGATTAATGGATGACTACCCTCAAGGCATTATTTCATGAAATTAAGGGAATATTGGGAAAGAATTTAAAAAGAATCAATGCCCATTTGTTGGGGCGTCAATTAATTAACGCCCGTGTGCGAAGGAGCCAATCATGGGTTTATTATTTATTTTAAGGAAATTGATAAAGATAATTGGCGACGAGGTGAAGGGCATTGTTTCAGGAATTAGCGACTCCTGTGACGGTCGTGGCTCAGTACATGAAGATAGAATTGAAAGGAATTAGAGATATTGATCATTTTGAATGATTTCTTTGGCTCAATTAAGGAAGAATCCTTTATTTCATTAAAGAAAAGCATCGTTACATTTTTAATGAGCCACTTTGGGTCTCAATCCCCTAAGAGCTATTACATAAATCTTCCATTGCTCTTTGCCTTCTTCAATCATCTCCATAGGCCGATGTAGCTTGCTGATCCGCCTTAAAGCTTGGATTGTCTTGATCTCCTCCTCATCATCATTAGAACCGAGATCCCGCCTCTTGATAGGTGGAAGGTGAGACGCTTCCTTAAAGTGGTGGCATGGACGGCCGACTTGTGGTAGACACCGGTGGGCATTATAGTGGATTAGCTCGGTGGCGCCCACTAGTCGAAGCTCCACTCCGGATGAGAGCCGTGTGCGGATGTCTTGAGTTTTAAGGAATCTCGGCGTGCATGTGAAGCGGTTTTTAGGCATAACCTTTAGGTGCTCTCTCCATTCCACTCTCTTCTTCACTTTTGGTACCCGGTTCACCACTCTCTCACATAATCCAAGTGAGCCCGTCATATAGTGAAGCAGACTTCTAGAGAAGATCCTAGATGCTTGTTGAGTTTCTTCACATGGATCAAATTTCAAGTGGAGGTCTACCCAACTAGAGTATAAGAGCATAGACCCGTATAGAGGCCTCCCCATAGCTACCGAGGTGAGCCCGCTATAGAGATAAGCTAGAACCGCCGGTCCTATTCTCTCGCCTTCCCATATGCTAGCAATGGCGCTTAATTGCTCTTCTTCTAGGAAATCCTCCGATAAAGGGAAGAGTAGAGATCCCTCCAAGCATATCACAAAAGCTTTCATTACCTTCTCTAGATCATCTTCCTTGGCTTGGTCCATCCTCTTGTAGACCCATGCCACAAGCTTCATTAGATTGACCCCCTTGTTATCCTTGATTTGATTCACCATGTTGGAGCTTGGAATTAAACTTGATAGTACTTCATGCGCACTCATGCTTCTTGTCATGTTTGGCATCTTCTCTTCATCTCCTTGCTTCATCTTCTTCAAGCCTAGGAGCATCTCCGTTTCTTCTAAGAGTATAGTGGCTTCAAAGGTGGAAAATAGGAATGTGTGTGTGGTAGGGTGCCATATTTCTATAAGGGCTCCCATGGCAGCCCAATCTTGGTGTGCATTGTCGTAGTGCTTGGCATGGGTAACTAAGCGTAGAAGATGCCATTTAGAGAGGTAAGTCCTCATGCCTAAGGATAGTTTGGGAAGAAGAAGGGGTAGCCATTTGATCTTGGTGAACCTTCTTTCCCCTGGAATGTTTGGATAATCCTGAAAAAAGATAAAAGAAGAAAAGAGAGGAGGAAAGAAGAGCATGATCAGAATTTAGGAAGGGAGGTGGTAGAATAGAAGTCCAATTTCAATCTTGATACTTACTTGATTCATAGCAATCCTTCCGCTAATATGGCTTGGAAATCCCATTTTGATTTTCTTCAAAGGTCGTTGCATCATCCTATCCATCTTGAGGGAGGTTCCTTTTTTTTTTCTATTGAGAGCAAATTCCTGTTCTCTGCTATTTTTCTACTGCTTCTGTTGATGTTTCGGCAGTCTTAGTTTTAGTTTTAGCAGGAGAGGATGCCCCCTTTTATAACTTTTTGAAGCCCTGGCAGGCGGTCAAAGAGAGGAGATCATGTTTGAGTTGAATTTGGTCTCTGGAGTTTTGTTTCTGAACAAGAAACGGGGCGCCGGAGGTTACAGCTAATTGACGACATAGTCGTTGTCGTTATGTACTTGAATCGTGACATAGCAGATGTCATCATTTATTTAACGCCCTCTCACGTAAGCGTCATTTACAGTCTGATTCCGAGTTAAACATTGAAATTAATTAGTGACCCAAGAGCTGTCGTCATTTCGCTTTCTAGCGCCTCTGCACAAAGTCACCATTGCATGAGCTATATATATTATGAATTGTTCTATGGCATTGTGGTTATTGGATGAACTTACACTCTTACATCTTGATGAATTGATCATATCATGAATTTTGTTCTGCTAATGATCTTTGAGCGCAGAAAAGAATAGGTTATGCAGATCTCGAGGCGCTCGGATCTCTTCTTTGGTGACATCATTTCCTCCTTTGTATCTCTTCATGTATGCATTGTTACTATATGATACCTACTCTATTATAGCATATCAAAGACCATGTGGTTCTGAAGAACCTGGGATTTGAGTTCCCTTTCATCAAAAATGGTGATAGTTCTAGGGGAGTCTTGATCACACGAATAGGCCATTGGATCATCTAAGGTTTGAGATAACGGTTCCACTTTTTAAGTTGATGCGTGGATAAACGGGCTTCGACTTAGTATCAGCTTAGGGATCTGGATTCCTAACCAAGTCTGGATGGTTTAGCAATATTATCCTTGATTATTTTCTATTTTTTTAGTTTGTTTTAATTTTCTTTTAGCCCAGCATGCATCATGTAGGACTTTGAGCTTTAATGATGAAAATCCTCATATTAAGCCAGTAATGAGGGCCACTTGCTATTAATTTGAGTTGACATTAGATATTCCATTCAAAATCAAGTACTATGTTCTCCTTGAAGCCGCTCAGGTTGGTTCCTTGGAAGCATTCATTCACTGGATTCTTATCTCACTTCACTTTATTTTTCTACAAACTCACCTTGCTTGTAGCACGTCCACATTTGCTGGTAACCGCTCTTCAACGGTGTCTTTCCTTCCGTGCCCACGTGCACATTTGATTTCATTAGCTTAGTTCCTTCATCCAGTCAATCGTTGCTTTCTCGTAGTCATCCGAGGTTGTTTCATTCAGAATCGTGGAAAGAATCCAATGCTTTGTGTCGAAGGCGTGTCACATCACACCTTGACATCTACTTTTCAATTCGCTCTTACTTCATTCTGCTTGTTGCACTTTTGCCTCATTCCGTCTCACTCCCTTGCAAAGTAGACTCCAAGGCGGGGCAGCTGTAGACACGCTAAAATCGATACTGTGTTGAGTAAATCTGATATCACGACGTGATGCCCCAAAGTGGACTTCAATACTGGCTCAATATGAACTTTTTCTAATTTATTTAGAATTTTTCTGGTATGTTTGTAATTAGCGACCGTTGGCAGGGCGTCATTTAATAGACGACTCTACGAGTGTCGTTATTCCAATCAATTGACGACCGTTCGCGCAGGCGTCATTTCCTGATTTTACGAATTCCATTCAAAATTAAATGCAAGGAATTAACGACTGCTTCGTAGGAGCTCATTAATTGACGTCATTCCACGAAGGCGTCATTTCTTATTTTTAAATATGGAAAGTCGTTTATTTCTATAAATTAATCCAGGAAATAGCGACTGCGTGCGTGGTCGTCATTTTAATTAGCGACCACCCTAAAGTCGTCATTTAGCTTCAGTATATGTTCCTGCTACTGCTTCCCCACAAGGCAATCCTTCTACCTTTTGATCTCAATCCTTTCCATGGAAGTAAATCCATATTCTAGAAGTTTATCCCTAGTTTTAATACCATTAGAACTAGGTCTTAAACTCTATAAATACCCTCCCTCGAAGGCCACCCGCGAAAAAGAGAGGATCCCTGCGGTAGAGAGAGGTTTTAGAGTCTTGTTCGTTTACTAACAAATCTTTTGCAGGGGTTTCTTACTGCGTTCTCACGGCGTTCTTCTTCCTGCTATGGCTGAACTCTCTCTGTTCTTTTCTTCCTTTACTGCTGCAGCAACAACAGAAAGGCCCCTTTCTCTTTAGTTTTCTTTTATCTCACACGCACAACTCTAGCTATCTTGCTGGAGAGACATTCATCATATATTATCATATATCATCACATATATCTCTAGCTGCATATCTTACTTTTTTTGCATCCATAGCATATCTCCTTACCCTTTACTCCTTCTAAAGGGGTTTAAAACAAAAAAAACACACAAGGTGTGTTCATGCCCACGTTGCATTGTCTTATTTCTTTTGAGCATTGATACTACACGCTTTGGCTAATTCATATTGCTTTTCTTGTCTTACAAGGGTTATCAAGATACAAAACCCCCTTCATCTGCCGGCCGATAGAAGGAGGAAGTGCAACTCATAATCTCACCCGCTTCACAAGGTACACGCGATCATCTTTTATTTTTGAGGTAACCCCTCTGGCAATCACACTCCTTTAGAGCATCACATGCTCCCTTTCTATTCCCTTTCTTCATTTCCCACCACATATCACAATTTATCTTAATTTCTTTTTAAGAAATTAAATCTTCCTTCTTTTTAATGTCTATGTGACACGTTCACACTTCCTAAGACTAAGGTGGGGGATGAAGATTTGGTGTGTCATACGGTTGAGCCCATAGACCCATCACTTATCTTGGGATATTTCCTACGCAACCCAAAAGACGTGAGAACCATGATTAGCCCTCGCCACATTCATTTAATACCCTTAGCTCAATGGATCACTTCCCATTCCAAAAATAGATATGGAAAATATGAAGCCATAGCAAAAGCCGTCTCCATTTTCTTTCTCGGGGTCTTACTCTTTTCCACCACCGACCACCTCCTAGATATCAAAAATCTCAGCATTATTAGTGGGTTGTGGCGGGGTTTATCCATCCCCCAAGCCACCCTTTCTAACCTCCATGAAGGCCTTAGTTCAGCTTCACTAGGGGGTCCCCTCTTCGGGTCAATGACCGTCCTTGAGTGTTGGATGGGAATTAAACTCAAATTTCTACCCAAGGAGGACTTGCCTTCAGCTACTTGCATATTTGGGAGCCACCCACTCTTCTTCATAGAAGGTGTATTTGGATTCTCTTCACAGGTTGAGTGCCGGATGGCGGATAAAAGGACAAGGGACGATTGGCGCCTCTTTCTTAACACTTTACCAATTGACAAGTTCGTGATGCGACCCTGGGATCTATAAGGTGCTATCCTCAGATTACCTCGGCCATTGGGCCTAGACCCGCAGCTAGTGGGGAACACTACCCAGGCGATCTACAACCCACACCGGTGCTACATACAAATCGGGCTACCTCACACTATGGTTCCAGCATTATCACATTATCACATTATCCTACCCTTCAAGCTAAGAAGATTGGGACCGAGGAGGATGAATGGGCGGTTTGATGCGCTCTGACCATGTGGGAGATCAGCCGAGTCCGTTCCTTGCAAGCAGAAGTGAAGGAGAGTGACGAGGAGTAACGTGCTTACGTAAAGGAATTACGCAAAATCTAGCCTCGTGCAGATAAGAAATTGAATGTAATTTGAGCCTTATGATCATGCTTTCTGAAATTTCATTAAAAGAATGATGTATTATGAGTTTGAATTAATAAATAAGTGTTTGGTTTCAAAAAGATGTGCAATGGACTCACAATTTTGCTTGATGGAAAAAAGAGACATAATTCTCTGTTTTAGAAAACGGTACAGTAAAGGACCGCTAGACGAGGCTAACGGTCTAGCGATAGACCGCAAGGGAGAGGACTTAGGAAAACACTGAGTTTTTTGACTTTCGGGTGACTCATGCGGTCACCTACTGGACCGCCAGAATGGCTCTAACGGTCTAGCGATAGACCGTCACCGTGAAGGAATAGGAAAACCTGAGTTTTGAATCACGGGTGAGGAAAATGGTCCATGAAATGACCGCTAGGGAAGTTTAAGTGGTCCATCAGTACACCGCAAGGGAGGGAAGATAGGGAAACTGTGAGCTCCGAATCCTGCCAATGGGACCTGTGTCTGCACACACTTAAAACAAGAAACAAGTTATGTCCCACCACGACGTAGAATATCGGAACGTGACAGTTATATACATTCATGATAAACAGAGCAATAACGGTATTAAAAGAACAAAAATGCAATAGAAAGGAATTAACCTAAAAGAAACCAACTTCTTTAAAAATAGGAGAAATAACAATGTTTCCACATCTACACTTTCTTAATTCATGACTCAATAAAGAGAAGAATTACAACTCGAATCGACTGGTTTGAACTAACAACAGAACTATACGACCACGTAGACTAACACTACTCAGGTCCACACCTACCAGGTTTCACTACAGTCTTTACTCTTGCCCATCCCCATCCGTTTGCATTTCATCACCAGAGCTACCTGAAAATGGGGAAAACTAGGTGAGCGAATGCTTAGTAGGCAATAGCAGGCAAGTTTAAGTAGTTAACCAAGTTAAATAACTGTCATGCATGCGAACTAAGAACGATAAACAAGTTAACATAAGAACTGTTGGAAACGAAATTAATAGAATGAATTGAATCGAGATATATCAATTTCTCGGAATTGGCCGATCGAGCACGCAAACAAGCAAATCATATCGATGTAAATTTCATGTAGGAATCTGATAAGATGTACAGAGTAAAAGTACAAATGTCATAGACACACTCTAGTCATGCACTCGGTGCAATACCTCACCATGTCATTATAACTCCCTGGGGCACTAGTACTTTTCGGGCGCTCCTCCCAGGACCAGACCGGGCCCTTATGATGCGTTGGCATTGATTTGGGGGATCCAAGATCCCAAGTAATATCTAGACATTCATTGGAATCGGCCAAGAATTCCAAGGTCAAGCTATGTAACTTAATCTCTAAGATCAAGAGAGATTTCAATAATAGAATGGAAATCCATAAGATTTATGGCTTGTCGGGGACAAGAACCAAATCAGGATTTATTATAACTTAAGCCCATCTTCGCTCAGCTTACCGTAACACACAAGAAACATGTAAAACAAGTTTCAGGCTGAGTTGCAGTCGTACCTAGGCCGTAACAAGACAAAAATGGTCTAACATGGACCACTATAGGCGATACTGGGCCATAAGAACAAAACCCAGAGTTAAGAATAAAACGGTCCTAGATAGGTTGTTTACCAATTGAAAACGGTCCACAGGGGGCTGCCAAGCACTAGAAGGTCCTTGGGCCACATCAAAGGTAAATGGTCTCTATTGGGCCGCC
Organism: Amorphophallus konjac; assembly: GCA_022559845.1. Classification (NCBI taxonomy): domain Eukaryota; kingdom Viridiplantae; phylum Streptophyta; class Magnoliopsida; order Alismatales; family Araceae; genus Amorphophallus; species Amorphophallus konjac. The sequence goes on from CM040123.1 coordinate 119,603,034, forward strand.
CCATCCCTAAACGGTCCTTGGACGGCCGCTTCGAGGATGAAAACGGTCCAATGACAACCGCAAACAATCTGGGCCAAGTAGGATTGAATCAATCGACCTAAAGGGCTCCCACCCCACCCAAGATATAATGGAATTGAACTAGGGTCCAGCCCACACCTCTCAGGTCGAGCCAGAGGCGATTTGGTCAATTTAGACATTGCTAGGTCGAAGGGAAACAAGGTAGACGACCAGCAGAACCTGGCTCATGGCAAGCCAGAAAACGATCATGACTAGACCGCTTAAAGCACCAGACGGTCTAGCCCAGGGCCACCTTTAAGCCAAGATAGGCCCGAACTCTGAGTTGTAAAATGGGAGATTCGATTGAGTAATTGGTATAGGTCTTGAAGGTGCAACCCGCCCGGCGTCCTAGTGGGAATCCTAGGCTCGTGGGGTCTTACGGAGGTCTCATAATGTAGGTCCAAGTCCGATGGAAGGAATATCCGACTGAGAGTCCCAGCCATTACAAGATTAAATGTTTAATGAAACATCAGAAACAATAGATGATCGGTCAGTCAGTACCACCGGAATGGAGTGACCATCGAATAATCCTAGATACTTTTCACATTTATTTCACCATAATTATTGTGACATGCCGATTCAAATTTCCATTTTCACCAAGATCATGTTGGATATGGAACGGAAGAGATATATTAATCATGCACATAGTTAAATCAATTCATATATTCCATAATTTACCAATTCTTGTGTCGGTTTCTATCCTACACACGCAATCTAGCCGAGGTAATCAACATGATCAGAACATACAACAAATGAAATCAACGACATGAAACGGTCTCGGAAGAACCGCTAACAGAGGCTAGCGGTCTATTGGATGACCGCTTAGAGTGACGATCAACAGGGTTGGGAAATAGGGAAAAATGGTCTATCGAGCGACCGCCAGGGTTCCTTAAATGGTCACTTGACAGGCTACATGGCCAAGAACAGTTACTGGGGAAAATGGTCTATCGTTCGACCGCTAGGGTTCCAGGCAGTTCCTGTTACGACCGCAAATAGGTCGACATGCCCGGTCTCCGGCGATCTTTCATAGGCCTTAATTGCAACGCCAAATCCGAGCGGTACACTAAACAATAATTGGGGAAAATGGAAGCAATAGAAAGAGCATAAAAATCTATGCGACTAGGCATGATTAATTGATTTTCAGCCTGCCATACAACCTAGAATCAAACAATTTAGGGAAGCTATCGAGGATAAAACCCTAAATCGGCATGCTTCTACTAAAATCATGAATACGACCTCTACAGAAGATGAAATTTTGGGCTTTTAGTATGGATCTAAAGAGGACTTGTAGACGCTTCTAAAGGTATAATTTATGATGGGTTTGGACTACAATTGCCTACCTTAATTGAAGGAAGAAGACGCTGCAAGTACTCGAACCGCGCAAAGAACACCTCGCTCACGTCGCCAAATACTCCCACATCCACGCTCCTCACCGGCAGCCGCATCAAACGTCAATACTAGGTCGGGATAGGGTTGGTTTTATAGGAATAATTGAACCCTAGAGGCGTCGATAAGACTGGAAGAGTCCACGAACTCCGATCGTGCGATATTCACACATTGACCCGGTCACACCGCCGTCTCGCCTCGAATTCGAATTCTGGAGTTAGGGTTTCAGTGTGGAATGAGAGGGATAATGGGCTATCAATCAAGGCTGATCTAATGTGCTTGATTTGGGCTCAAATGATCACGATTTGGGCTCTAATTAGGCAATCTAAGGTCTAGTTACTCTTAGGTCCGATTCTAGCCTTAATTCCTTAATTCGGCTTGGTTAGGATTTTAATTAGGGTTTGGCCCAGAAGGACATTAGTCTAAACTTTTTGTCCTCCACGTGTTTATCATTTTTCCATATTTTTATAAATTAATTGAGTTTTTTTCCCGAAAGAAAATTTTTAACTATTCTAATTAAATTCTCGGGATGTTACACCCTTCCCCACTTTAAGGAATTTGGTCCTCCAAATTTACTGTACTTATCGAAATGGGGATAGTAAGATAACTGACCTTAGAATAAATCGGGGTATTACTTTCTGATAACATCTTCATACTCCCAAGTAGCTTCTTCGGTTCCTCGTATGCTCCATTGAACTTTGACCATAGGTATGGAACGATTCCTGAGTTGTTGCTCCTTCCGATCCAAAATCTTTATGGGCTTCTCCTCATACGTCAAATCTTCCTTAAATTCTAGATCCGCATGTTGAATGATGTGGGTGGGGTCATAAACATATTTTCTCAACATAGATACGTGAAAAATAGTGTGCACTCCAGATAACTGAGGTGGTAAAGCTAATCTGTAAGCAACTTCTCAAATTCTCTCTAGAATTTCAAATGAGCCAACGTATCTCGGACTTAGCTTGCCATGAATGCCAAACCTTTGAATTCCTCTCATAGGCGAAACTTTCAAGAATACATGCTCGCCAACCTGAAACTCCAAGGCTCTCCTTCTATTATCAGCATAACTTTTCTGTCTCGATTGTGCCACTTGCAGACGATCTCGGATAACACGGATGTTCTTGGTTGATTATGAAATGAGATCCGGTCCCAGCCATTACTTCTCTCCTATCTCATCCCAACATAATGGTGATCGATAACTTCTCCCATAAAAGGCCTCGAACGGACCCATCTGGATACTGGACTGATAACTTTTATTATAGGCGAACTCAATCAAAGACAAGTGCTCATGCCAACTGCCTCCAAAATCAATCATGCAAGCCCTTAACATATCTTCAACGATCTAGTTAGTTCTTTCATTCTGCCCATCTATCTGAGGATGAAAGGCAGTGCTAAAATTCAGATGGGTTCCCAAGGACTCTTGCAATCCTCTCCAAAAATGTGAAGTAAACCTGGGGTCTCTATATGACACAATGCTTACCGGTACTCCGTGAAGTCTTACAACTTCCTTCATATACAGAGCAATCAAAACATCAACTGTACACTTTGACTTAATGTATAAGAAATGAGCAGACTTAGTTAGTCTATCAACAATGACCCATATCGCGTCAAATCCACCACGAGTCTTAGGTAGACCCATGATAAATTCTATGCCGACGCTCTCCCATTTCCATTGTGGTATATCGAGCGGCTTTAACTTCCCTGTGGGTCTGAAATGTTCAGCCTTTACCTGCTGACATACCAAGCATCTACTTACAAATTCTGCCACTTCCTTTTTCATGCTCGGCCACCAAAAGGTCCTTTTTAAATCCCGGTACATCTTAGTACCTCTAGGGTGAACAGTATACCTGGACTTATGGACTTCTTCTAAGATGTTGCCTTTTACTTCGGCCACATCAGGAACACATGTTCTTCCTAGAAACAATAACCTGTCGTCATCGGCTAACATAAAATCTGGTCTATTACTCAGACTTTCCTTGATTTCTACCAACATCAGATCATTTCCTTGCAGGGACTTGATTTCCATCAATAATTCTGGACGAAGCTGAAACTGAGCGATCATGACCCGATCCTCGCTAATATTGATATCTAAACTAGTCAACTGTTCCAGCAGTCTCCATTCTTGCAACATGAGACTTGATAATCTTGCTATCGGCTTGCGGCTTAAAGCGTCAACCACCACATTACCTTTTCCAAGATGGTACTCGATGGAGAAATGAAAATCCTTCAAATACTCGACCCACCTTCTCTGCCTCATGTTAAGTTCCTTTTAAGAAAATAGGTCTTTAAGGCTCTTATGGTCAGAGAATACAGTAAAAGCCTCTCTGTATAAATAGTGCCTCCAAATTTTCAAGGTAAACACTACTACAGCGAGTTCCAAGTCATGGACGGGATAATTCTCTTCATGCTTCCTCAGTTACGTAGAGGAATAGGCTATCACCCTGTCATTCTGCATAAGCACACAACCCAAGCCAATGCCCGAAGCGTCTGTGTAGACTTCAAATCCTCCTTCTCCAGAAGGCAAAGCCAAAACATGGGCAGTGGTCAAACAGTCTTCCAGAGTTTGGAAACTCTGCTCACAATCTTCTGACCACTCAAATCGATTCTCCTTGCGGGTCAATCTAGTCAAGGGTACCGCAATCTTAGAGAAATCTTTAATGAACCTGCGATAATATCCTGTTAGGCCTAGAAAATTTCTTACTTCAGTGACATTCACAGGCCTATCCCAGTTTCTTACTGCCTCTACCTTCGAGGGGTCAACAGAGATTCCTTCCTTAGTGATAATGTGTCCTCGAAAGACACTTCCTGCATCTATAAATCACATTTACTAAACTTGGCATACAATTGATGATCTCTCAATAATTACAATGCCATCCTCAAGTGCTTCGCATGCTCTTCCTCATTTTTAGAGTATATCAAAATATCATCATTAAACACCATGACCCACTGATCTAGGTAGGGCCGAAACACACTATTCATCAACTGCATGAAAGCTGTAGGAGCATTCGTTAGTCCAAAAGGCATTACTACAAATTCAAAATGCCCGTACCTGCTACGGAAGGTAGTTTTAAAGATATCATAATCCTTGATCTGCAGCTGATGGTATCCTGATCGAAGATCAATCTTAGAGAAATATTGTGCTCCTGCTATCTGATCAAACAGTTCATCTATTCTCGACAATGGGTACTTGTTCTTGACAGTAAGCTGGTTCAATTGCCGATAGTCGATGCACGGTCCTAACGAACCATCCTTCTTACGTACGAACAATATCAGGGCTTCCCACAGGGATGTACTCAGACGAATAAACCCTTTCTCGAGCAACTCCATTAATTGCCTCTTTAATTCCCTCAACTCTGCAGGAGACATACGATACAGAGCCTTAGAAATAGGGGACGCGCTAGGGATTAGATCAATAGAAAAGACTACCTCTCTCTCTGGCGAAAGTCTTAGCAAATCCTCAGGAAAAATATCTAGAAAGTCTCGGACAATAGGGATACCATTAATATCAGACTCCTTTATTAGGTTCGGTGCAGTATTCAGAGGGGGGGTGAATGAATATAACCTATTTAAAAGCCTTCACCCAATTAAAATATGATGCTCACTAACTATCTAGAATGCTAACTAGACAGATATATCAAATCTGAAAGACTAATTAGCAGTAGCGGAATTCAACAAATAGACAGTGAGCAACCAAAGCAAAGCGCACCTAAGTATTCATTCAAACCATTCTTTCACTCAAATAAACTTTCGCTCACTCAACAGATTAAACACTCAGAACAAGATCTGATTAAATCATTTAATGAACCTGTGATCAAACACTTGGAGCGCCCCTATGCAAACATCTAGCGGAAGCAAAAAAAAAAACATATAGAGAAATCAAACCACTGCACAGAGGTTTTTAGGTGGTTCGGTCCAGCAGACCTACATCCACCCCACACTCAAACCGAGTGTGGCTTCCACTAGCTCACGCTAGAAACAGCAGACTCAATCTGCAACAAATGCTGCCAAACAGCTTGACCAGGGGAACAACCTCCCCTCTTCCTCCCAACCGGAGGGAACCACTAGTGACACCAGTCACTAGCAAACCAGAGACACACGGTCTCTCTTCCTCCAGACCTGGAGGGAACCCCTGGACTTGAATCCACAAGCCCAGAATCGGAGACAAGTCTCCCTTCCTCCAACCCGGAGGGAAACCTAGAGACCCAAGTCTCTCTTCCTCTGAACCCCAGAGGGAAGCACAACCGGAGATAAATCTCCCTTCCTCCAACCTGGAGGGAACCCACAAGCAGCCCACCTGCTGCTTGCAACCGGAGGTATCAATCTCCCTTCTCCTGAACTAACAGGAGGAACCCCGACCTCTCTACAGAGTATCGGAAACACAGCAAACCAGAAAACAAAGGAAAAACAATAAACGAAAATGACTTCAGCAAAACAGAAAGCTGAAAGATGAAGTGCACAATGTGGCTCTCAACGGAGCTGACTGGCCTGGATTTGATCCACGGTCCAGTAGACAGATCTTCAGGTAAGCTTTTCTTCCTCTTCTCTTCTCTTCTTCTTCTTCTCTTTCACTCTCTCGATCTCTGCTCCTCTATATTCTTCGGCTCACACTTCTATCTCTCTCTTTCTCTTTCTTCTGCTCTCCTCTCACTCTCTGCTTCTTCTTCTCTTCACACTCTTCTCGAGCTCTCTACCTCTCTTCTTCTCCTTCTGCTCTTCTTTTTTCTCTTTTCTTCTTCTATCTGGATCGTGGCTCTCTGTATGAGCGTTTCTTCACGCCAACTCGATCGATCTCCATCTGTGGACGAAGGCTCCTATATATAGCAGCAGCAGCAGCAGCAGCAGTATCAGCCACGACGTGTGACCTCCACATTTCCAGCCCTAAGAATTCGGACCACGTGGCAGTCTCTCAGCAGACTTTATTCCAGCCTCGGATCACGTGCCCTCCTTAAGCTTCACGATCAAAGCACCTGTAAAACAGGGTATCGGATAAGTAATCAATTTAAGGAACACCTCTGTATAGATTATCAGAAGAACAGTACTTTAGAAGAAACTTGAACGAGGTTAAAACGAAACAACACGAAGTGACAAATAGCAACGACACGGAGACAACGTGAGGACATAATAGGGAAAACGACACGAAGTCAGTAAGGACTCGATGTACAACAGTAAGTAACACGAAGTAAGACCACACAGACATAAACGATAACACGAGAACAACACGGGGTGACAGCAGAAACCGACACGAAGTGTTTGCAAACAAAGTAAGACACAAGGTCTAGGTAAAGCAACACGAAGTGTGGTTAAAGCGAGAACGACACGAAGTGAAGTTATAAAACAACACGAGGTAAAAAGAAGAACGACACGAGATACATGGAGACAAAACAGAAACCAACACGAAGTGTGGTTTCAACACAAGAAAGACACAAGGTCTAGGTGGAACAAAAGCGACACGAAGACACAAAACGGAAAACGACACGAGGTGTAACAAACACGACACGAAGTTATGAAAACAACACGAAGACGAAGTCTAAGAAAAATGACACGGGGTGAAGACAACACGAAGACGAAACACAGGTTTCGACACGGAGTGAAAACGACATGAAGACGAAGTACAAAGAGACGACACGAAGTGAAGTTGACACGAAGTGAAAACAACACTAAGTGAAAAACAATAATCGACACGCGGTGAAAACAACACGACGACAGTGAGAACAGCACGAGGTGAAATGACACGGGGTGTAGAAAACCAAGAATCGACACGAAGTGTGGTCAAGGCGAGAAAGACACTAAGTCAAAAACGAAAGACCAACACTTCAGACAGAAACATAAAAACAACACGGAGACGTAGACACTAAAACAACACGAAGATGAAGACAAGGGAAACGACACGAAGTCTAACCTCATACAAGCTTTCCTGTCACGCATGGAAATCAACACGAAGTGTTGTATGCTCATACAACACGAGATCTTTTCGTGTTAGTGAGGGGAAACAACACGAAAACTCAAGTACAGAAACAGCACGAAGATGATGTACAATCTGATGTACAGACATGAAGAACAGTCCAAGGTATAGACTTGCACGAGTAAGCTACAGTGCCAAAGTATAGACTTCACGCTGTACAGACTATATGACCAGTGCATGATTGTACTTGACAATGTAAACACTTAGCCTATGCAGACCAATGTACAGACTTTGGCGAAGCAAAAGGCTGTATAGACTTGGGGACCCAAAGCCATTGTATAGACTTTAAGGAAATGCATGCTACAGTGCAATGTCTAGACTTGCGATGTGTTCGCCAAATGCACACTACAGTCCAATGTATGGACTTGGACGAATGATGCATGTGCAGTGAATAGACTTAGGGCATAAACCCCACGATGCACTGTATAGACTATGCACACAACATAAGTCTAACATAAACAATATATCAGTTGTACCAGTCACAGTCATGATGCAATCATCAAGGCACAATGTCATGAAAACACTATATCATTGCTATCATCAAAATACAATATCAATCATCAAAACCACAGCAATGAATGCTTTATGCATCAGTTTAACATGTAACAAGACTGAACATCAATTATGTTAATCTAAACTGAGCAGCAAGATGACTGAACATTTGATTAACTCACATCAACAACCAATCATCAAAGTCATCATTAAAACCATCATCAAAACCAAAACCACATGCATGTGCATGGGCACAACAATCTCCCCCTTTTTGATGATGGCAACACTTTTCAATACATTGAGTCATTCTGATGATGTGAGGCATTCTGAGGTAATCTGAAGACTCAAATTATTCTCCCCCTTTGACTTCATCAAAAAGAAAAATAATTTGAGAAATTATAGCATGTATAAAAGTTCAGTCAATTTCTCCCCCTAAATAAAAGCTCCCCCTTTGAGAAGGAATATGAACAGATAACACAGGTAGAAAAGGTAGGAGGATCACTTGATAACAGCTGAATCATAGGTTCAGAAAGGAAGCATGATTATAACCAACTGTTTAGAGTACAAGAATCATCAACATACAATTTTTCAAAAAATTCAGGTTTAACAGTAATAAATCTAGAGTAAAACACCTGACCCCTGAAAAAGAGTTTTAGATTCCATTTATAGCAATGAATCTAGAGCACATGGTATTAATAGATAAGTCTGAAATAATACCCTTTTGTGTTTAAACAAGGAAATTCGAGAGAGGCAACTTGAATATGTATTGATAAAAAACAATTTTCACTCATTGACTTTTGATTTTTCGAAGGGTTACAGCAGTTTGATTTTCATTTTTTTTTTAATTTCTGAAACTGAACTAAGTGAATAGACCAATGGCATTTATGCTGATGACATTAGGTGTACACCTTGATAGGAGGCAGGTACCCCCAGTTACTAGGCATAAACTATATGATCTACTTCAGATCAAGACCCACGAGGAATAGTCTTCACTTTTGACATTAAGGGTACACCTTGATTAGAGGCCAGTACCCTCAGTTACTTGGTGAGGACTCCCCTTATAGATTTGACCCTATGAACAGAGATAGTCTAAGGCACTTCATGACATGTGAGATCTCCTGTCTTTTTGGAGGAGTTCACAGTTTCTCAGTGCAATCAGCCATTGCTTCTGTCACTATGTTCAGTTCTTAACATTAATGATCTTGTTTACTGCTGCCCTTAAATCTTTTAGAGTGATTGATTGAAAAACATTACACACTCTTGTTCACCTGTTCTAAACATTTCCAGATTAACACATTTAGGCATTAAAAAAAAACTTTTTCTATTTTAGCCATGAGACAAAGATTAAGAGCTATAAAAGTTTTCTTTTATCTCAATTTCTGAAGTGCAGACACTTAACTCTCCAATTTATAAAGGTTAAACCTTTAGTTCTTTTCAATTTGTAAGAGTGATTCTTATAAGTGAACAATTGCAATAATCATCATTCAATGTACTAAACCAGATGCAAAGCTCATGTTTAGTGAAAATGATGAGGAAAAGATAGCAATTGGCAATATGGTTCAATGACATCTGATGTCAAAAGATATGAATCATTTGAATGAGAATACTGAGAAGTGAATAGGATTCAATGAATTGAATAGAACTCTCAGCTCCCCCTGACACCATGATGCAAAAATATGCTATGCATTATACTGTTCTACATGCAGACTATGCAACATTAGTCAAACTCCCCCTGACAAAGTGCATGAAATAGAATTAATGAACTGCTCATAATTTTAGAATATGCTCAAGAAGAATTCATGCTTTGTTCAATCAGAGAGAGAATTTATCAAATGCATCATCTTCCTTTTAAATTTTCAGATTTTTTTTTTTTAACAAATGATGCAGTACACTGTTCTTCATGAAAACTAAACCCATGGTACTAGGCGGAGGACCTGGTCTCAAAGACCATCTCACACATGGTAGGAACCTCCGGGCAGATTTCCCTGCCTTTTAGTAACATACCATTTGATATACCAGGGTTAACAAGGACAATGCAACATAAATCAGTCCTTCATGCATTGAATAGCATCATTGACACATGCAATGATAATCAGTCTATACACAATCAGTCCAAGTATGCATTCAATAACAAGCATGCAATGCATTAACACAAAACACATGCATGGACACAGAGTCTATATAGTGCATCAACTGAATATGCTTAACGAAGCATTCAATTTCAGTTCAATCATATAGCAAGAGAAGAGCATCAGATATATGCAAAAAATGAATTCAATAGCTGAGTCTGGAGTACAGACTGATCAGCTAGACATGGAGAGATCATCAACAATCAATCAAGCAAATCAACATGAAGCACACATTTTTCATGCTCACAGTTTCAGATAATGGAATTTAAAACACATTTCAGAACTGACCTGAAAAGTTCAATCATGGGGTTTTCATTCTTGAGCGCCTTGGTTAACCCTCTTTTATTTCTCCCTCCAAGGCACACCTGCAAGATATTTGATCATCTTGATCCTGCAGGGACCCAAGTAGCTTTGGGTCCTGCGTTAGCCCTAACAGGTTTTCTAAACATTTTCATAGCAACATTATCATCAAATTTCATCAGTGAACAGTCATCCATAGAATGTCCAAATTTTCCACAGTATCTACATGAACTGGCTGGTTTTTGGTTCTTATGATACATGTTAACAGCAGGGTGATGTTTATAAGCATGTTCATAAGATTTTCTGTTATATGCATGAACAGTTTGATGCTTGTTCTTAACCATCCAACATTCAGCAGATTTATGGCCTGGCTTCCCACAGTTATAGCATGAAATTTTCACAAAAGTTTTTGCAGGGAATTTGACAAAATGGGGTTTAACATAGTTCTTTTGAACATACCAACAGTCCTTGACTGTATGCCCATTTTTCCCACAGTGGGAGCATGCAAAAGAATTTCTTCTATGAAAACCATTTTTACCCCAAGTAGATCTAAACCAGCACTCAACAGCCTTGTGCCCAGGCTTATTACAGTTGAAGCACACAATGTGCTGACTAGAATTGTGTTTAGATCCATATGGATCATAAAAGTGCATGGAAGACCTGGCATATAGTTTATTATCTTCTTTCATGATAAAACATTCATTCATGAAATGACCATGTTTCCCACAATAATAACATGAGGCATCGGGCTTCCTAGCAGCATGGTTTCTATCAAAAGAATTTCTAGAATGTAAAGTTCCACTAGCATGCTCATCCTTTAACATCAATCCACAATCCTCCATTATGTGACCTCCTTTCCCACAATAATAACATGAATCCTTTTTAATGTGAGTGTGTGAGAAATCATGTGAATTGTGTGCAGTTTTCTTTACAGCAACAGGAGCCCCTTTTTCCTTTTTCTGTGAATTTTCACCCTTTTTCTGTTTTGGAGTTTGTTCCACAGTTTTGGGTTTCACAATGGATTTTTGTGCAGTGAATTGAAAGACAGAAGGAGCAGAGGTTGTGTTCTGATTGGAAGCTTTAACAAAAATAGTGGATGTTTTATTCCCATTACTCCTTTTATTTGTCGGACTATAGCCCAGTCCTTTTCTCTCAAAGTTATCACTCTTTCCAAGAAGCTTATTCAGATTGTCCTTTCCTTTGACAAATTTTGATAGAGAATTTTTCAAATCTTTAATCTCAGAGTTCAAATCAGCAATTTTAGCCTCATATGTGGACAAGTCTGTTTCACAGGAAATTACTTGTTGATGCAAGGCATCATTCAGGCTTTTGAGTTTTTCTACTTCCTGTTTTAATTCTATTTCCTTGTCAGTTTTAGATAAGGACTTGTAAAGATCATCAACTTCTTGTTGAAGGGATGTGATAGTAAGCTCATATCCAGCTATTTTCTGTTCACTGCAACTGACATTTCCATTTAACATTAAGTTGATGGTTTTTAGACTCTCAATTTCTTGTTCAGCATTCATCAACCTATCAAAATTATCCACACTCACACACTTGCCTTTTTCCATTGTCATTAGCTTATTTGTCAGCTGGGTGTTTAGATGTTTCAACTTATTGATTTCCTCTTTCAGTTTGCTGTTCTGGTCTAGGAGTTCATCATCAAACACCAATTTATCTATTGAAGACTGACATTCATAAAACATTTCTTGTTATTTTTCAGATTGAAATTTGTCAAGATTTTTCTGAATATCTGAATTCATTGTTCTTTCAGCCTCCAATTTCTCAGAGATCAAACCATTCTCTTTTTCAAGGTTTATTGATTTGTGTTCAAATTCTTTGGATTGGTTTTTGAGCTTTTCATTTTCAGATTTCAATTCTTTCAATTCAGAATTGATACACTCTAAATCTCTCACCAACCTTTCATTTTGAACAACGTCATTGTTATGAGTCTGATCAACGAAGCTAAGCCTTTCCTTTAATTCAGCAATTTCACAAACAAGCTTTTGACTCTCCTTTTTGTGTAGACCAATTTGTTTCATAAGAGTTTGTTTTTCAGATTTCAAATGATCTAGATCTGTAGTAATAGAGTCAAAGTCTTGTAGTTGTCTTCTTATAATTTCATTTTCAGTTTTCAGAGTTTCAAGATTTTCACCTCCTAGATTTTCCAGCTTCTTTTTCAGACTTTTATATTTCTTCCCTAGTTTCTTAGGGATCTTAACAGATTTGCATAGGCATCTTCCCAATCGTCTAATGAAAAATTCTCGAAAGGGTTTACCTCCTCATCATCACGTTCTTCGGATTCATCTTGATCACTACCATGGTTGCTCTCGTCAGCCATCAGACCGTTGTCGACATTTCCCTTCTGAGCAAGCTTCAGCTCATCCATAATGTCCTTGGCAGACCTGCAATCATGAATACAAGACCATAAGGCTCTGTCAATAGCAGCTCTCATCAGGTTAAAGGCCTTCTGATTTTCTTCATAATTTGACTTGTGACTTTTAGTCCATTTGGACTTTTCCTTTGGCAATCTGTGGGGACCTTGTGAAATTAACTTCCACAGATCCGGATTAATCATTTTCACATAATTGTGAAGACTGCTAATCCATGAGTTAAAATCAGAGCCATTGAAAACCGGTGGAGAACCCATTGAGTAAATCCGTAAACAGATTAATGAAGCAAAGGGTAGAAACAGATAAGCACAAGGGACACCAGGGTCCTCTGCAGATCGTTGGATCTGAACGATCAGAGAACCGCTCTGATACCAATTATTAGGTTCGGTGCAGTATTCAGAGGGGGGGTGAATGAATATAACCTATTTAAAAGCCTTCACCCAATTAAAATATGATGCTCACTAACTATCTAGAATGCTAACTAGACAGATATATCAAATCTGAAAGACTAATTAGCAGTAGCGGAATTCAACAAATAGACAGTGAGCAACCAAAGCAAAGCGCACCTAAGTATTCATTCAAACCATTCTTTCACTCAAATAAACTTTCGCTCACTCAACAGATTAAACACTCAGAACAAGATCTGATTAAATCATTTAATGAACCTGTGATCAAACACTTGGAGCGCCCCTATGCAAACATCTAGCGGAAGCAAAAAAAAAACATATAGAGAAATCAAACCACTGCACAGAGGTTTTTAGGTGGTTCGGTCCAGCAGACCTACATCCACCCCACACTCAAACCGAGTGTGGCTTCCACTAGCTCACGCTAGAAACAGCAGACTCAATCTGCAACAAATGCTGCCAAACAGCTTGACCAGGGGAACAGCCTCCCCTCTTCCTCCCAACCGGAGGGAACCACTAGTGACACCAGTCACTAGCAAACCAGAGACACACGGTCTCTCTTCCTCCAGACCTGGAGGGAACCCCTGGACTTGAATCCACAAGCCCAGAATCGGAGACAAGTCTCCCTTCCTCCAACCCGGAGGGAAACCTAGAGACCCAAGTCTCTCTTCCTCTGAACCCCAGAGGGAAGCACAACCGGAGATAAATCTCCCTTCCTCCAACCCGGAGGGAACCCACAAGCAGCCCACCTGCTGCTTGCAACCGGAGGTATCAATCTCCCTTCTCCTGAACTAACAGGAGGAACCCCGACCTCTCTACAGAGTATCGGAAACACAGCAAACCAGAAAACAAAGGAAAAACAATAAACGAAAATGACTTCAGCAAAACAGAAAGCTGAAAGATGAAGTGCACAATGTGGCTCTCAACGGAGCTGACTGGCCTGGATTTGATCCACGGTCCAGTAGACAGATCTTCAGGTAAGCTTTTCTTCCTCTTCTCTTCTCTTCTTCTTCTTCTCTTTCACTCTCTCGATCTCTGCTCCTCTATACTCTTCGGCTCACACTTCTATCTCTCTCTTTCTCTTTCTTCTGCTCTCCTCTCACTCTCTGCTTCTTCTTCTCTTCACACTCTTCTCGAGCTCTCTACCTCTCTTCTTCTCCTTCTGCTCTTCTTTTTTCTCTTTTCTTCTTCTATCTGGATCGTGGCTCTCTGTATGAGCGTTTCTTCACGCCAACTCGATCGATCTCCATCTGTGGACGAAGGCTCCTATATATAGCAGCAGCAGCAGCAGCAGCAGTATCAGCCACGACGTGTGACCTCCACATTTCCAGCCCTAAGAATTCGGACCACGTGGCAGTCTCTCAGCAGACTTTATTCCAGCCTCGGATCACGTGCCCTCCTTAAGCTTCACGATCAAAGCACCTGTAAAACAGGGTATCGGATAAGTAATCAATTTAAGGAACACCTCTGTATAGATTATCAGAAGAACAGTACTTTAGAAGAAACTTGAACGAGGTTAAAACGAAACAACACGAAGTGACAAATAGCAACGACACGGAGACAACGCGAGGACATAATAGGGAAAACGACACGAAGTCAGTAAGGACTCGATGTACAACAGTAAGTAACACGAAGTAAGACCACACAGACATAAACGATAACACGAGAACAACACGGGGTGACAGCAGAAACCGACACGAAGTGTTTGCAAACAAAGTAAGACACAAGGTCTAGGTAAAGCAACACGAAGTGTGGTTAAAGCGAGAACGACACGAACTGAAGTTATAAAACAACACGAGGTAAAAAAAAGAACGACACGAGATACATGGAGACAAAACAGAAACCAACACGAAGTGTGGTTTCAACACAAGAAAGACACAAGGTCTAGGTGGAACAAAAGTGACACGAAGACACAAAACGGAAAATGACACGAGGTGTAACAAACACGACACGAAGTTATGAAAACAACACGGAGACGAAGTCTAAGAAAAATGACACGGGGTGAAGACAACACGAAGACGAAACACAGGTTTCGACACGGAGTGAAAACGACATGAAGACGAAGTACAAAGAGACGACACGAAGTGAAGTTGACACGAAGTGAAAACAACACTAAGTGAAAAATAATAATCGACACGCGGTGAAAACAACACGACGACAGTGAGAACAGCACGAGGTGAAATGACACGGGGTGTAGAAAACCAAGAATCGACACGAAGTGTGGTCAAGGCGAGAAAGACACTAAGTCAAAAACGAAAGACCAACACTTCAGACAGAAACATAAAAACAACACGGAGACGTAGACACTAAAACAACACGAAGATGAAGACAAGGGAAACGACACGAAGTCTAACCTCATACAAGCTTTCCTGTCACGCATGGAAATCAACACGAAGTGTTGTATGCTCATACAACATGAGATCTTTTCGTGTTAGTGAGGGGAAACAACACGAAAACTCAAGTACAGAAACAGCACGAAGATGATGTACAATCTGATGTACAGACATGAAGAATAGTCCAAGGTATAGACTTGCACGAGTAAGCTACAGTGCCAAAGTATAGACTTCACGCTGTACAGACTATATGACCAGTGCATGATTGTACTTGACAATGTAAACACTTAGCCTATGCAGACCAATGTACAGACTTTGGCGAAGCAAAAGGCTGTATAGACTTGGGGACCCAAAGCCATTGTATAGACTTTAAGGAAATGCATGCTACAGTGCAATGTCTAGACTTGCGATGTGTTCGCCAAATGCACACTACAGTCCAATGTATGGACTTGGACGAATGATGCATGTGCAGTGAATAGACTTAGGGCATAAACCCCACGATGCACTGTATAGACTATGCATACAACATAAGTCTAACATAAACAATATATCAGTTGTACCAGTCACAGTCATGATGCAATCATCAAGGCACAATGTCATGAAAACACTATATCATTGCTATCATCAAAATACAATATCAATCATCAAAACCACAGCAATGAATGCTTTATGCATCAGTTTAACATGTAACAAGACTGAACATCAATTATGTTAATCTAAACTGAGCAGCAAGATGACTGAACATTTGATTAACTCACATCAACAACCAATCATCAAAGTCATCATTAAAACCATCATCAAAACCAAAACCACATGCATGTGCATGGGCACAACATCCTTCTTATTGGTTAAAGAAACCAAGGCTAAAACTTTCTTCATTAACTTCTCAGCTCGAAGAGCCGAAATGAGTGGCACGTACTTAGAGTGCCTAACCCCAACAAAAGAAAGCTCGGGGTGTCCAGAAAAGACACGGAGCTAGATCTATAATGAACACTGGCCTCATTTTTGGCCAACCAATCGGCTCCTAGGATTACATCATAATCCTTCATTTCCATACAAACCAAATCAGCTGGTATATTTTGCCCACTAATCAGGATCTTACTAGAAGGGTAGTAATATTTAATTGCTAACCCCGAACCAATAGGGGTTGAAATTTCCAATAGAGAATTCATTAATACAGATTTCACAGTTAAGGATTTAGCAAAACTCTGAGAAATAAAAGAATGCGTTGCTCCAGTATCAAATAGAACAAATGTTGGCTTATCAGAGACAATAAGTGTACCTTCAACAAGTCCACCCTCCTCGGTGGTTTCAGTCTCAGTTTCCTATAGGGCTTGAAGCTTGCCCTGCCGCTTCTGACCTTCTTGCGACTGGATTGGTGTAGCTTGGTCGGACAGAAGGGGACACTCGGGAATACGGTGGTCCCGACTTTCGCATCGTAAATAGGCGCCTAGCTTGCGCCAATACTCCTCCATCTTGTGACCTGGCCAGTCACAAAACATACAAATAGTCTTAGACGGGGCAGCCGAACCTACCTTCTTATCTCCATTCCTCGACTTCTTATTCTACGAGAAACTTGACCCGCCATTGGGCCTTTTCTTGCCATTGTGGGGTTTGAAATTCCGAGAACTAGTGATCTGCTCTTTCTTAGGGTTCTTTCCTCGAATCCTCTCAGTCATTTCTAATGTATCTTCAAGAACTTGAGCTTTCCTGACAATCTCGGCATAGGTAGAGATCTCCCTTGGTGCCAACTGGTTAATGTATTGAAGCTTCAACCCGTTCATAAATCTCTTGGCCTTCATCTTCTCGGTGGATACCAAATGTGTTGCATAACGAGACATCGTGGTGAATTGTGCTTCACACTCCGCAACTGACAAGTTCCTCTGTTTCAGATCAGCCAACTCTACCGCCTTCTTCTCTTGGACACGATCTGAAAAGTACTTGCTATTAAAATGTTCCTTGAATTCATCCCACGTTGCACGCCTATTTTCGAGCATAGCTTCTACAGCCTCCCACCAAGCGCGTGCATCGCGTTCCAGTTGGAAGGTCGCCAAGAGCACCCGATCTTGATCACCGCACTACATAACTCTAAAAACTCACTCTATCTCCTTTAGCCAATTCTCGGCTTCATCGGGATCTGCCGATCCACCAAAACGTGGGAGATTCAAGCCTCGGAAATTCCGGTGGAGATACCGGCTCCATGGTGCGCTCCTCCTCCTTCCGCTACCTGCTGGAGGGCTTGCGTCAAGCCTTGCACAATACGCTGCATATCCCTCCATTGCGCACGTTCCGCCGCCATCGAAATAAACTCCTACATGTGTGTAGGAAAATTAATTAAAAATAGTCAAGCGATAATCTTTTAGAGTTCATTAGTTAACTCAACCCCAAGTCTCTACCCAATCTTGTCGGGTTAGATCCTTAGACTTTAACAGGGTTACAGGTTCTACGACATCACTTACAACCTAAGAACTTAAAAACTTAGGCTCTGATACCACAAAACTGTCACATCCCGACGCGGAATATCGGAACGTGGCAGTTATATACATTTATGATAAACAGAGCGATAACGGCATTAAAAGAACACAAATGCAATAGAAAGGAATTAACCAAAAAGAAATCAACTTCTTTGAAAACAAGAGAAATAACAATGTTTCCACATCTACACTTTCTTAATTCATGACTCAATAAAGAGAAGAATTACAACTCGAATCGACTGGTTTGAACTGACAACAGAACTATAAGACAACATAGACTAACACTACTCAGGTCCACGCCTGCCAGGTTTCACTCCGGTCTTTACTCTTGCCCATCCCCATCTGTTTGTGTTTCATCACCAGAGCTACCTGAAAATGGGGAAAACTTGGTGAGCGAACGGTCAGTAGGCAATAGCAGGCAAGTTTAAGTAGTTAACCAAGTTAAATAACTGTCATGCATGCGAATTAAGAACAATAAACAAGTTAACATAAGAACTGATGGAAACAAAATTAATAGAATGAATTAAATCGAGATATATCAATTTCCCAGAATTGGCCGATCGAGCACGCAAACAAGCAAGTAATATCGATGTTAATTCCATGCAGTAATCTGATAAGATGTACAAAGTAAAAGGATGAATGTCATAGACACACGCTAGTCATGCACTCGGTGCAATGCCTCACCATGTCATTACAACTCCCCAGGGCACTAGTACTTTTTGGGCGCTCCTCCTAGGACCAGACCGGGCCCTTATGATGCGTTGGCATTGATTTGGTGTATCCAAGATCCGAAGTAATATCTAGACATTCATTGGAATCGGCCAAGAATTCCAAGGTCAAGCTATGTAACTTAATCTCTAAGATCAAGAGAGATTTCAGTAATAGAATGGAAATCCATAAGATTTGTGGCTTGTCGAGGACAAGAACCAATTGAGGATTTATTGTAACTTAAGCCCATCTTGGCTCAGCTTACCAGAACACACAAGAAACACATAAAACAAGCTTCAGGCGGAGTTGCGATCGTACCTGGGCCGCAACAAGATAAAAATAGTCTAATATGGACCGCTACAGGTGATATTGGGCCATAAGAACAAAACCCAGAGTTAAGAATAAAACGGTCCTAGATGGGCCGTTTACCAATTGAAAATGGTCCACAGGGGGCCGCCAAGCACGAGAAGGTCCTTGGGCCACAGCAAAGGTAAACGGTCTCCTATTGGGCCGCCCCATCCCTAAACGGTCCTTGGACGGCCGCTTGGAGGATGAAAACGGTCCAATGACAACTGCAAACAATCTGGGCCCAGCAAGATTGAATCAGTCAACCTAAAGGGCTCCCAGCCCACCCAAGATATAATGGAACTGAACCAGGGTGCAGCCCACACCTCTCAGGTCGAGCCAGAGGCGATTTGGTCAATTTAGACATTGCTAGGTCGATGGGAAACAAGGTAGACGACCAGCAGAACCTGGCTCATGGCCAGCCAGAAAATGGTCATGACTAGACCGCTTAAAGCACCAGACAGTCTAGCCTAGGGCCGCCTTTAAGCCAAGATAAGCCCGAACTCCGAGCTATAAAACGGGCGATTTGATCGAGTAATTGGTGCAGGTCTTGAAGGTACAACCTGCCCAACGTCCTAGTGAGAATCTCAGGCTCGCGAGATCTTACGGAGGTCTCATAATGGAGGTCCTAGTCCGACGGAAGGAATATCCGGCAGAGTCACAGCCATTACAAGATTAAAGGTTTAATGAAACATCGAAAAATAGTAGATGATCGGTCAGTCAGTACCATTGGATTGGAGTGACCGTCGAACAATCCTAGATAATTTTCACATTTATTTCACCATAATTATTGTGACATGCTCATTCAAATTTCACTTTTTCGCCAAGATCATGTTGGATATGGAACGGAAGAGATATATTAATCATGCACATAGTTAAATCAGTTCATATATTCTATAATTTACCAATTCATGTGTGGGTTTCTATCCTACACATGCAATCTAGCCGAAGTAAATCAACATGATCAGAACATACAACAAATGAAATCACTGACACAAAACGGTCTCGGAAGGACCGCTAACAGAGGCTAGCGGTCTATCGGATGATCGCTTAGGGTGACGATCAACAGGGTTGGTAAATAGGGAAAACGGTATGTCGAGCTACTGCCCGGGTTCCTTAAATGGTCACTTGACAGGCCGCATGGCCCAGAACAGTTACTGGGGAAAACACTCTATCATTCGACCGCTAGGGTTCTAGGCGATTCCTGTTACGACCACAAACAGGTCGACATGCCCGGTCTCCGGCGATCTTTGGTAGGCCATAATTGCAACGCCAAATCCGAGCGATACACTAAACAATAATTGGGCAAAATGGAAGCAATCAAAAGAGCATAAAAATCTACACGACTAGGCATGATTAATTGATTTTCAGCCTGCCATACAACCTAGAATCAAATAATTTAGGGAATCTATCGAGGACAAAACCCTAAATTGACATGCTTCTACTAAAATCATAAATACAACCTCTACACAAGATAAAATTTAGGGCTTTTAGTACGGATCGAAAGAGGACTTGTAGATGCTTCTAAAGGTATATTTTATGATGGGTTTGGACTACGATTGCCTACCTTAATCGAAGGAAGAACACACTACAAGCACTCGAACCGCGCGAAGAACACCTCGCTCACGTTGCCAAATACTCCCACGTCCACGCTCCTCACCGGCAGCCGCAACAAACGTCGATACTAGGTCGGGCTAGGGTCAGTTTTATAGGATTAATTGAACCCTAGAGGCGTCGATAAGCCTGGAAGAGTCCACGAACTCTGATCGTGCGATATTCGTGCATTGACCTGGTCACGTCGCCGTCTTGCCTCGAATTCGAATTCTGGAGTTAGGGTTTCGGCGTCGAACGAGAGGGCTAATGGGCTATCAATCGAGGCCGATCTAATGGGCTTGATTTGGGCTCAAATGATCATGATTTGGGCTCTAATTAGGCAATCTACAGTCCAGTTACTCTTAGGTCCGATTTTAGCTTTAATTCCTTAATTTGGCTTGGTTAGGATTTTAGTTATGGTTTGGCACAGAAGGACATTAGTCTAAACTTTTTGTCCTCCACACGTTTATCATTTTCCCAGATTTTTATAAATTAATTGAGTTTTTTCCCAAAAGAAATTTCTGAAATATTCTAATTAAATTCTCGGGATGTTACAAGTTAGATATGCTCTTAGGCTCAACCCCTTGCCTGCAGCAAGTTACAGAATGACCAATTCTTGATATTTGGTCAAGGGGTGGAGCATTATTAAATAGGTAAGAATGCAATAAAAATTATAAATGCAAATGCATGCTATGCAAGGATGATGTAGCTTGATTTTTGTTGGATTTTTGAATGATTTTTTTTAGATTTTGAAATATTTGATTTTTTTTGATTTTGAAATATTCAATTTTTTTGGGTTTTGAAATATCTGATTTTTTTGGATTTTGAAATATCTAATTTTTGGGGGTTTTTGAAATATCTGATTTTTTTAGATTTTGTAAGCCAATTCCATCCCAGCAACAAGAGCCCTACCTGTCTCACTAGGAACCTCCTGAGATCGCCGTACTTTTGAGGTGACAAACCCTGGCCAGGGCCATCCTGTGTGATGGTGCTTCTACCGAGGCCATACCCAGGGCATAGTTTTTTTAGTCCTAAAAGAAAAAAGAATTTGGGAGGTAAGCTTAGACCAGGTATAGATATTTTTTAGGGTTTGAGTTCCTCTCATGAAAACCTCTTTCAGAGATTTAGTCTGTTGCACTGGAGCTTTGTGTCCGTCATCGAACGTTTATCCACCCTAGGCACGCATACGACCGGGCTCATAACGTCCCGCAGGGAAACTATATTGCCACTCTCGCCATGCCTAGTTTCATACTCATAGAGCTTTGAATTTTTTTTTGAAATGGGCTTCTAATTTTGCTTTGATTTTCTCCTTGTTCTTTTCTATCTTTTCAATTGTGGAATCAGGTCATAACGGACTGCCCCTATTTGAGACTTCCTCTCGTGAGGGTGTTTAGATCAGTCATCGTCCCCTTATTTGCCTCATGCCCCTAGATTCAGCCGAGGAGAGAAATGGACAGGGACTTTAACTTTCCCCAAGCATGGCCAAGGGAGAAACGGTGTTTACACAAAAATGGGAAACCTGACCAGGGATATCGTGAAGTGTGTGAATTGCCAATCTCGGAATCCTCCTTCATGATTGAGGAAAGACACCTTGCTACCGGGCCTTCATTAGCTTGACTCTAAGGGGAAAACGCTTAAGATACAACCCATTCCTAAGCATGAGACAACTCCTCACCTTCCGCATTAACTAGGCGATATGCGTTCCCTGGATAAACCTCTCTAACGACGAGCGGCCCATCCCAATTAGGTTGCAATTTGGACCTAGGACCTCCGGACCTAATGAATTTACATTTCAAAACCATAACACCTATTTGAAATTTACATTCGATTACCTTCTTTTGAAAATAACGCGAGACACTCTTTTGATAAACGGACACATGATCGGCTGTATTCATCCTCTTCTCATCCAAGAGTTCCAACTGGACGAGCAACGTCTTTCGACGTTCATCGAGATTAAGTTCCTTATCAAGCTGTACCCTTAGGAAAGGGATCAAGATCTCATATGGGAGCACCGCCTCCATCCCGTAAGTAAGTGTTGTGCCCCTGTGATTTTGATGATAGCAAACACTATGAGTTATCTGAACTTCTGTGACATGATTTTCAACTCTATGATTTTGATGATAGCATATCATGAACATCTGATTGACTGTCTTGCTATGGGCATATATCATGTTAGTTCTACAGCCTTGCATATCATGAATCTTGGCTTTGCATATCATGAATCTGTCATATGTCAGTTCATCAGAGCATAAAGCTTTGCATTGCTGTTCAATCAATTTATCAGATCTAAAGCATTGCATTTGATGTTCAGTCAGGTTACTGCTGCATAAAGCATTCATATACATATACATCAGTTGCTTTACTCTGCTTGTGGAAGTCAGTACAAGCTAAACATCCATGCATCATCACACTCAGCATAGTGTGGGTCGACCCCCTTTCTAGATGGGTCGACTCCCCAGATAAGTGTAGTCTATACACTGCTTCACTCAATGTCTATACAGGCTTCGCAAGAGCAAGTCTGTACATCGCTCTCTCCAGCAAGTCTATACACTGCATGCTACAAAGTCTGCACATCCCGTTTGCCAAGTTTGTACATCGGCATGCATTACTTCAAGTATGTACAGTCTGTTGCATTGATTCATCAAGTCTACACATTACAGCAGCATAGAAAGTTTATACACTCACTTGCATGTTCATCAAAGTCTGTACACTGGTTGAGCATTCAAGTCTGTACATTGGCCAAGTCTACACATCGTCACCTTGCCTTCAAGTCTGCACATTGGCCAAGTCTACTCATCGGCACTGTAGCTTGCTTAACTCAAGCCTATACATTGCAGCGTGTCTGTGCTTCAAGCGTTCCAAAGTCTATACATCGCTTGCACCATTAAGTCTAGACATTGCACTGTAGCTTCCTGAGTTGAAGTCTATACATTACTGATCGAACGTAAGTCTATACATTCCAACCTATTCCTACGTTCGCTGCTTTTGCTGCACACTAAGTCTACACATTACAATCATTACCTACGTCCAAGTCTGTACAGAGTCTGGTAGCGTCTCACGCATCGTCTCACCAAGTCTGTACAGCGTCTGCCTTGTCTCGCCATACACGACCAAGTCTGTACAGCCTTCTATTGCAAGAGTTCAAGACTGCACATGCCTTCCAAGTCTGTACAGCCCAAGTCTGTACATCCGATCGTCTCATGCATTGTCGCTTGCATCGTTTGGCAAAGTCTATACATTGGTCGGTGGTAAGTCTGTACACTCTCTACATTGCATGCTCTCACAATCATCTTCAAGTCTATACATTGGTCGGTGGCAAGTCTATACATTGCACTGTGCTTCAGGAATTCCACGCTAAGTCTGTACAGCCATTCCTTGAGATCGAAGTCTATACATCACTGTTCATGCATCGGTTCTTCAAGTCTATACATCGGTGCACTGTACATCATCATTCAAAGTCTATACATCGTGGGGCTTCGAGTCTTCAAGTATGTACATCCTTCAAGGGCCAAGTCTGCACATTGTCTCGCTCACATCTTCAAGGGGTAAGTCTATACAATGGATATGAGTGTGCATCGTGAAGTCTATACATTGATTGCCTGCCCTGCACACCCCAAGTCCATACATTGTATATGTTCATCAAAGTCTAAACATTGCATTGTCTTCAATCTAAGTCTGTACATTCTGGTTGCTTCAACTTAAGTCTATACATTATGTTGCATCGTTGCATGCCATGTCTGCACATCGGTTGCACAGCACAACTAAGTCTATACATTAGATTGCTTCATGCATTTCACAGAAGTCTATACATTAGATTGCTTCATGCATTTTACAGAAGTCTACACATTTCCCTCTGTTATATTAATGCATCATTCTGCAAGTCTGTACAGTGAGGTCGCATGAAGGCTTTCAAGTCTATACATTCTCACGTTGTATATACTTGCTTATTTGCTGCCTCTAAAGTCTATACACTCTGTGTTAAAAGGCTGAACTAATTCGATACATTCTTTTGTCTCTGGCTGCAGATGACTCAGGTTAATGAGTGGCACGTGATCTGAGGTTGTCACTTGGCACGTGATCCAAGATGCTGAGAAGCCGCCACGTGGACTGACGCTTGGGTGGGAATCGAAGAGAGCACACGCCCTAGCTGCTTGCGGCTGCTATAAAAGGAAGGCTTCTTCCACTGAAGAAGACTGACGAAGTGGATGAAAGATAGAAGAAAAAGAGAGATCGAGATAGAAGGAAAGAGCTGCAGAGAAGCAGATAGCACAAGAAGAAGAAAGAAAGAAGAGAGAAGCTGGGAGCCAGAGTAAGAGAGCAGAAGAAGAAAAAGAAAGAGAGAAAGAGAGATGGAGAGCTCGTGAAGAAGAAGAGAAGCTTACTTGTCTCCACTAGACTTTGGATCAGATCCAATCCAGTTTGCTCCTTCGAGAGCTATTGTGCATTCATTTTTCCAGCTTTCTGTTGCTGCGTTTTTGTTTTCCTTTTAACTGTTCACTAGTTGTTCTTCCGATTGCCCTGTTGGGGATTGGGTTCCTCCTGTGATTTTAGGAGAAGGGAGATTTGTTTCTTCGGTTTGCTGGTGACTTTGTGTCATCAGTGGTCCCCTCCTTTGTGGAGGAAGAGAGGTCCGAGACCTCTGGTTTGTAGGTGACTTGGTGTCACTTGTGCTTCCCTCTAGGCTTCAGAGGAAGGGAGACTTCGGTCTCCGGCTGCAGGTAGTAGTTGCTACTTGTAGGTCCCCTCCTGGTCTGGAGGAAGAGACACTTGCGTCTCTGGTTTGCTAGTGACTGAGTGTCACTAGTGGTTCCCTCCGGTTGGGAGGAAGAGGGGAGGTTGTTCCCTTTGTCAAGCTGTGTGGCAGCATTTGTTGCAGACTGAGTCTACTGTTCTAGCATTGCTAGTGGAAGCCTCACTCCGGTTTGGAGTGAGGGATGGACGTAGCTCTGTGGACCAAACCACCTAAAAATCCTAGTGTCCTTTGTGGTTTGATTTTCTTATGTGTACATCTTATTGCTTCGCACATTAGATGTTTGCTTAGGATCGAGTGTGAGCTAATTCTTTGTGTTGCTTTGCGAGATCCTTCTAAGTATCTTCAGAATATATCTGCAACTATTCTTTAAGTCCACATATCTGAGCATAAGTTTTTTATTAGGCTATATTTTTAAGGGGAGATTCATTCACCCCCCCTCTGAATCTATTGCACTTGTCTCAACAATTGGTATCAGAGCAGGTTCTCTAACTGTTCAGATCCAACGATCTGCAGAGGATCCTGTTGTCTTTGGTGCATTTCTGAATTTATTCTCTGCTGCATTAATCTGCTTGCCGATTTAATCAATGGGTTCTCCACCGGTTTTCAATGGCTCTAATTTTAACTCATGGGTTAGCAGTCTACATAACTATGTGAATTTGATGGATCCAGATCTGTGGAAGTTAATCTAACATGGTCCTCACAGACTGCCAAAGAAAGAGTCCAAATGGACTAACAGTCACAGATCAAGAAATGGAGAGAATCAGAAAGTTTTGAAATTAATTAAAGAAGCTACTGACAAGGCTCTACATTCTTATTTTTATGACTACAGGTCTGCTAAGGACATTCTGGACAAGCTGAAGCTAGCTCAGAGGAGAAATGAGGACAGCTGCCTGATGGCTGACAAGAGTAACCATGGCAGTGATCAAGATGAATCCGAAGATGCTGAAGAGGTAACCAATCCTTTCTCTAGTTACACTTTAGACGACTGGGAGGATGCCTATGCCAATCTGTTAGAATCCTATAAAAGACTAAAGAAGAAGAATAAAAAACTGATAAAGAATCTAAAGAAACATGAGGATGCTAAATCTCGAGGTGAAAGCCCTGAAATTCTGAAAATTGAAAATGACATATTTAGAAGACAGTTAACAGATTTTGATTCTATTAGTTCAGATTTAGATCATTTGAAATCTGAAAAATAAACTCTTATGAAACAAATTGATTCACACAAAAAGGAGAATCAAGAGCTTGTTTGCGAAATTGCTGAACTAAAGGAGAGGCATAGTTTAATTGATGATGATCAGGCTCATAACAATGATGTTGTTCAAAATGAAGAACTGGTGAGAAGCTTAGAGCTTGTCAACTCTGAATTGGAAAACATGAAGTCTGAAAATGTAATACTCAAAAATCACCTCAAGGAATTTGAACGTAAATCAATAAATCTTGAAAAAGAAAATAGATTGATTTTTGAAAAATTAGAGGCTGATAGAGTAACAAATTCAGAGATTCAAAAAAATCTTGACAAACTTCAATCTGAAAAACAACAAGAAAAGTTTTATGAAGGTCAGTTTTCTTCAGATGAATGGGTGCTTGATGATGAACTCCTAGAGCAGAACAATAAACTGAAAGAGGAAATTAATAAGCTGAATCACCTAAACTCAGCAATGTCTGAGAGGCTAATCACTTTAGAAAAAGGAAAGAGTGTAAGCCTGGTGAGCTCTAGTGAGTTGCTGAATGCAAAACATGAAATTACAAATCTGAAAAATATCAACCTAATGTTGAGTGGGAATGTCACTTGCTGTGAACAAAAGATAGCTAAATATGAGTTAACAATCACATCCCTTCAACAAGAAGTTGATGATCTTTATAAGTCCCTATCTGAAGCTGACAATGAAATAAAATTAAAACAGGAAGTTGAAAAACTCAAAAGTCTGAATGATGCCTTGCATCAACAAGTCATTTCCTGTGAAACAGATCTGTCCAAATATGAAGCTAATATTTATGGCTTAAATTCTGAAATTCAAGATTTGAAAAACTCATTGTCAAAATTTGTCAAAGGAAAGGACAATCTGAATAAGCTTCTTGGAAATAATGTTAGCTTTCAGATAGAGGGACTGGGTTATAGTCCGACAAACAAAAGGAGTAATGGGAATAAAACGTCTACTATTTTTGTCAAAGCTTCTAATCAGAACACAACCTCTGCTCCTTCTGTTTTCCAATTCACTGCACAAAAGACCACTGTCAGTCCCAAAACTGTAAAACAAACTCAAGAATTGAAAAAGAATGAAAATCTACAGAAGAAGGACAAAGACACTCCTGTTGGTATAAAGAGGGTTGATGGAAACAAACAAAAAACTATTTTTGTTAAATGTTCTGAACAAGAAAAGTCTTCTACCTCATCTCCACCTCAGAACAAGGCTAAGAAAATAAAAAAACAGAACAAAAATCAGAAAAAGATTGAAAAATAAAAAATAAACAAAAAGGATTCATCAGTGCATGTTGATCACAGTCCTCACACACACTCACATGCATCTAGGAAGAAGATGATCTGTCACTACTGCCACAAATTTGGACATCTGATACATGAGTGTAAATTGATGGAGAAGGATGATATGAATGCTAGGAAATTTTATGATAAAAATCCTTCATCTCATAAAAAGAAAATTGAATGTTTTCACTGTGGCAAATTAGGACACACAATTACACAATGCTGGTTTGCAAGTGGTAAGAAAATACCTCATCCATATCATGCTAAATTCCCTGCAAGTCAACATGTTTTTAATAAGAACAAATTTGCTTCAATGAACCAGCACATCACTTGTTTTAACTGCAACAAGACTGGTCACAAGGCCACTGAATGCTGGTCAGGTTTTCATAAAAGAAACTCTTTTGCTTGCTCTCACTGTCGGAAAAATGGCCATACAGTCAAGGACTGTTGGCATGTTCAAAAGAAGTTTGTTACCCCCCATGTAGTCAAATTCCCTGCAAAACCATTTGCAAGACTTTCATGCTATAACTGTGGGAAGCAAGGCCATAGATCTGTTGAATGTTGGCTGGTTAGGAATAAGAATCAAACTGTTCATGCATATAACAGAAAATCTTATGATCATGTTTATAAACCTCATGCGGCTGTTACTATGCATCATAAGAATCAGAAACCAGTCACTTCATGTAGATATTGTGGGAAGTTTGGTCACTCTATGGACAATTGCTATTTGATGGATCATGATGACCATATTGCTATGAATTTGCTTAGAACACCTGTCAAGGCTAACGCAGGACACAAAGCTGCTTGGGTCCCTGCAGGATCAAGATGATCAAATACTTTGCAGGTGTGCCTTGGACTGAGGAATAAAGAGGGGTAAATTAAAGCAAGACACCCAAGTTGATAAAGCCCCTTTTCAGGTAAATTCTCTGCACTTCTTGTTCTTAGAATAACTGCATAACATGTTAAATCTATTTTTGCATATTCATTCATCATCTGCATTATAAAATTTAAATTTTCTGAACTCTCCTCATACATGATTTGCTTTTTAATGATAGACTGAACTTGCATATGCAGCCATTGAAAAATATTGAAAAATCTGATGCACTTAGGACTGTTGGTATTGTATTATCATGCATGACCACCATGGTATATTAAATGGTAAGCTACTAAAAGGCAGGTGAAATCTGTCTGGAGATTCTTACTATGTGTGAGATGGTCTTTTAGACCAAGTTCTCTGCCTAGTACCATGGGTCATATCACTTTATAGGGCAGTCTGAATGAGCATAAATTTTAAAATCATGTTTCAGTGCTTTAATTGCATAACATGCACTCTGTAAGGGGGAGTTTGACTAATGTTTGCATATCATGATAATCTCATTTACTGTATGCATACATGTAGTTAGCTGCACTGCATTTCCTTACATTAAAAAATCTAAAAAGAAATGTCTCATTGCATCTAGACAGGGGGAGCATTCCTGTTTGATCTCTTCTTCACCTCCTGAACTCCTTCTGTCTAGCAATCTGATCTATTCTTGGCAAATGTGTGGTTCACTTGAATTCCCTGCTGTCTACACTTATGTAGCTATTCTGTCTGAACTCCAGACTCAGCTATTGATTTCAAAACTGCACTGTTCTAATGATTCACTCCTTGTCTCATCTTGATTGCTCTCTGCTAACTTCTCAATAAAAATTCTTTGTTGACTCCACTGATTTCCGGCAATGTCATTGATTCATCTGAATGAGGAAAGATTTTAGTCAGTGCACCCTAGACATAAATCAGACATATTCTGAAAAGAAGAAACTTCTATTATACTGGCTTAAGAATGTTTTGATAAATCAAATTGATTTAAGTCTAATGTATTTCCTAAGTTTTGATGTAAAAATAAACTTGAAAATATCTGAATCATCATGCTTAATAAATCGTAACCAATTGTCTCATGAACTTCATGCAAAACCTTCTGAAAACTAAAATTTTAAAAGACATGGCTATCCTTGGTTAAGATACATGTAGAAGGTATTGTTCTTAAACATTTCAGTGTACTGAGCATTGCTTGAAAAATCTGAAAACACTTAATAATTTAAAGCAAGGGCAATGACTTTGATCACTAAGAAACTGGGTTCTCTATCAAAGAAATGGAGTAAGCCCAAGTCATGAAGTGCCATAGTTACCTCTCCTTTCAAAAATATTTGAAAATCTGGCAGAGCAAGGGCATGGGTGTGTTGAGTAACTGGGGATTCTAGCCTCTGATCAAGGTGTCTCCTCATGTAAAAAGACACTCCAAATTGCTAACTCTGTTCTCTTTGAGAGGCAATATGGTTGTCACACTGAGTAACTAGGTCACTTCACCTGAGAGGTGTTGTGCCTCACGTAAAAAGGTGTTGACTGAACCAAACTTGCTCAGGAAAAATGAGTGCTGATCAATAGAAAATTCTGAAAATCAAAAGACATGTTCAAACACAATTATTTCTGTTTAATCTCAATATTATCTTGTGGATCTTCCATAGGAGTCATTGAATTTAAATAAGTAAGATGGAAGGAGGTTAAACATGAATATCAGATGAGTTGTTGGTTCATTTCTATTAAAAGGTGTTTGAAATATGAGTATTGAATTTTCTTGATAAACTTTGAATACATCACTCTTAAATCATGATGGTCAGTTTAAACCCATTCATAATCTATTATAATTGAAGAATCTGAAATTCGTTTACAAAGATTTATGAATTTGGTGTGCTAATGAAAATATGTTTTCCTCAATTCATTCATTGTGCTTACAGATTGTGGTAATCCTTGAGTGCCTATGTGCTTTTGCTGATAGATGCTTATCTCCTCTTATCATAACACAACTCTATTCTGGCTTTAAGGGGGAGATTAACATCTGCATCATAGACTTGATTTGTGCATGATTTAATCTGGTTGGCATTGGAGAGCATATATCTACAACATAGACTTGTCTTGATTTATGCTTCATTGCTTAACTGCCTCTATGTCTTTCATGTCTACATGACTGAGTCAAAGAGGGAGTATTGTCTTTATTCATTTCATGAATGCTTGTCTCTGTCATCTCAAACTATTTTCCTTTTTGATGAAGTCAAAGGGGGAGAATAGTTTGACATGAGTCAGTGTGACTCATAGTGTTGCCATCATCAAAAAGGGGGAGATTATTGTGCCCCTGTGATTTTGATGAAGCAAACACTATGAGTTATCTGAACTTCTGTTACATGATTTTTAACTCTATGATTTTGATGATAGCATATCATGAACATCTGATTGACTGTCTTGCTATAGGCATATATCATGTCAGCTCTACAGCCTTGCATATCATGAATCTTTGCTTTGCATATCATGAATCTGTCATATGTCAGTTCATCAGAGCATAAAGCATTGCATTTGATGTTCAGTCAGGCTATCTGCTACATAAAGCATTCATATACATATAAATCAGTTGCTTTACTCTGCTTGTGCAAGTCAGTACAGGCTAAACATCCATGCATCATCACACTCAGCATAGTGTGGGTCGACCCCCTTTCTAGATGGGTCGACTCCCCAGATAAGTGTAGTCTATACACTGCTTCACTCAATGTCTGTACAGCCTTTGCAAGAGCAAGTCTGTACATCGCTCTTTCCAGCAAGTCTATACACTGCATGCTACAAAGTCTGCACATCCCGTTTGCCAAGTTTGTACATCGGCATGCATTACTTCAAGTATGTACAGTCTGTTGCATTGATTCATCAAGTCTACACATTGCAGCAGCATAGAAAGTCTATACACTCACTTGCATGTTCATCAAATTCTGCACACTCGTCGAGCATTCAAGTCTGTACATTGGCCAAGTCTACACATCGTCACCTTGCCTTCAAGTCTGCACATTGGCCAAGTCTACTCATCGGCATTGTAGCTTGCTTAACTTAAGTCTATACATTGTAGCGTGTCTATGCTTCAAGAGTTCCAAAGTCTATATATCGCTTGCACCATTAAGTCTAGACATTGCACTGTAGCTTGCTGAGTTGAAGTCTATACATTGCTGATCGAACATAAGTCTATACATTCCAACCTATTCCTACGTTCGCTACTTTTGCTACACACTAAGTCTACACATTACAATCATTACCTACGTCCAAGTCTGTATAGAGTTTGGCAGCGTCTAACGCATCATCTCACCAAGTCTGTACAGCGTCTGCCTTGTCTCGCCATACACGACCAAGTCTGTACAGCCTTCTATTGCAAGAGTTCAAGACTGCACATGACTTCCAAGTCTGTACAGCCCAAGTCTGTACATCCGATCGTCTCATGCATTGTCGCTTGCATCATTTGGCAAAGTCTATACATTGGTCGGTGGTAAGTCTGTAGACTCTCTACACTGCATGTTCTCACAATCATCTTCAAGTCTATACATTGGTCGGTGGCAAGTCTATACATTGCACTATGCTTCAGGCATTGCACGCTAAGTCTATACAGCCATTCCTTGAGATCGAAGTCTATACATCACTGTTCATGCATCGGTTCTTCAAGTCTATACATCGGTGCACTGTACATCATCATTCAAAGTCTATACATCGTGGGGCTTCGAGTCTTCAAGTCTGTACATCTTTCAAGGGCCAAGTCTACACATTGTCTCACTCACATCTTCAAGTGGTAAGTCTATACAATAGATATGGGTGTGCATCGTGAAGTTTATACATTGATTGCCTGCCCTGCACACACCAAGTCCATACATTGCATATGTTCATCAAAGTCTAAACATTGCATTGTCTTCAATCTAAGTCTGTACATTCTAGTTGCTTCAACTTAAGTCCATACATTATGTTGCATCGTTGCACGCCATGTCTGCACATCGGTTGCACAGCACAACTAAGTCTATACATTAGATTGCTTCATGCATTTCACAGAAGTCTATACATTAGACTACTTCATGCATTTCACAGAAGTCTACACATTTCCCTCTGTTATATTAATGCATCATTCTGCAAGTCTGTACAGTGAGGTCGCATGAAGGCTTTCAAGTCTATACATTCTCACGTTGTATATACTTGCTTATTTGCTGCCTCTAAAGTCTATACACTCTATGTTAAAAGGCTGAAATAATTTGATACATTCTTTATTCTCTGGCTGTAGATTACTCAGGTTAATGAGTGGCACGTGATCTGAGGTTGTCACCTGGCACGTGATCCAAGATGCTGAGAAGCCGTCACGTGGACTGAAGCTTGGGCGGGAATCGAAGAGAGCACACGCCCTAGCTACTTGTGGCTGCTATAAAAGGAAGGCTTCTTCCACTGAAGAAGACTGACGAAGTGGATGACAGATACAAGAAAAAGAGAGATCGAGATAGAAGGAAAGAGCTGCAGAGAAGCAGATAGCACAAGAAGAAGAAAGAAAGAAGAGAGAAGCTGAGAGCCAGAGTGAGAGAGCAGAAGAAGAAAAAGAAAGAGAGAAAGAGAGATGGAGAGCTCGTGAAGAAGAAGAGAAGCTTGCTTGTCTCCACTGGACTTTGGATCAGATCCAATCCAGTTTGCTCCTTCGAGAGCTATTGTGCATTTCATTTTTCCAGCTTTCTGTTGCTGCGTTTTTTCCCCTTTTAACTGTTCACTAGTTGTTCTTGCGATTGTCCTGTTGGGGATTGGGTTCCTCCTGTGGTTTCAGGAGAAGGGAGATTTGTTTCTCCGATTTGCTGGTGACTTTGTGTCAACAATGGTCCCCTCCTTTATGGAGGAAGAGAGGTCCGAGACCTCTGGTTTGTTGGTGACTTGGTGTCACTTGTGCTTCCCTCTGGGCTTCAGAGGAAGGGAGACTTCGGTCTCCGGCCGCAGGTAGTAGTTGCTACTTGTAGGTCCCCTCCTGGTCTGGAGGAAGAGAGACTTGCGTCTCTGGTTTGCTAGTGACTGCGTGTCACTAGTGGTTTCCTCCGGTTGGGAGGAAGAGGGGAGGTTGTTCCCCTAATCAAGCTGTGTGGCAGCATTTGTTGCAGACTGAGTCTGCTGTTCTAGCGTTGCTAGTGGAAGCCTCACTCCGGTTTGGAGTGAGGGGTGGACGTAGGTCTGTGGACCGAACCACCTAAAAATCCTGGTGTCCTTTGTGGTTTGATTTTCTTATGTGTACATCTTATTGCTTCGCACATTAGATGTTTGCTTAGGATCGAGTGTGAGCTAATTCTTTGTGTTGCTTTGCGAGATCCTTCTAAGTATCTTCAGAATATATCTGTAACTGTTCTTTAAGTCTATATATCTGAGCATAAGTTTTTTATTAGGCTATATTTTTAAGGGGAGATTCATTCACCCCCCCTCTGAATCTATTGCACCTGTCTCAACAGTAAGAGCATAAGGGGTTTACCCCGTAGGAGTATGGACAGAGGTGCGGTAAGCCCACAGAGCTTCCACTAACCGTTCAGGCCAATCTAAGAATTTGTGAGATTCGCATGTTTTCTTTATGATTTTAAGAACGGTTTTATTGGTGGCCTCAGCTTGGCCGTTACCATGAGGGTAATGTGGAGATGAATGATGCAATGCAATATTGAACTTGTTACAAAGGTCCTGGAGCTCTTTAGAAATGAACTGGGGTCCATTATCGGTGACAATGCTGCTTGGCACTCCGAACCGTGAGATGATATTCTTCAAGATGAAGCGGCACACCGTGGTAGCTTTGATCTCTGCGTACACCTCCACTTCAACCCACTTGGTGAAGTACTCAGTGGCGGTAAGGATAAATGATGTTTGCTTGGTTTGAGAACTGGGATCACACAGCGAGCCGACAATGTCGAAAGCCCACATAGAGAATGGCCAAGGAGTGGAGAGAGGTTGAAGAGATGAAGCAGAAGCATGGATTTTATCAGCATGGAGTTGGCATTTAAGACACCTTCGGACATACAGGGTGCAATCTTCTTCTAGAGTGGGCCATAGTAACCCTGCCTAAGGATTTTATTCGCTAGAGCCTGGCCATTGACATGACCTCCACACTCACTCGAATGTGCTACTTCGGCCACCTTCCAAACTTCATCATCATCGAGACATCTCATAAGCAGTCCATTAAGAGCACGCCTGTACAAGTCTCCAGCAATGATAGTGTATTTTGAGGCGGCTCTTCTAATAGCCTTACGCTGCTCGTCACTTGGCCCTTCTGGGAATGATCCATCTCTGCAGTATAGCTCGATTTCATGATACCATGGCAATTCTTCTTCCTCCAAGATCTCCTCTAGCTCTGTTAAAGAGACTTCCTTCAAATCTTCCTTTTCAGCCTTCGCCTCTATAGTTTTCCTAAGGTTTTCGTACCAAGGATCCTGAAGAGAGGGTGCATCTAATCTCTAGATGACGATGGTCTCAGTACTTCGACTGAGAGGGAAAGAAAAGGAGGAAGTGATTGATGCCAATGCATCGGCGAGGATATTCTTTGACTGAGGAGTATGGATATAGATCAGCTTACGGAATTGCCTAGCCAATAGAGTGACCAAATCCTGATATGGCTTGAGCTTCAGGTCACGAGTGCGGTAAGTGGACAGAACTTGCCGTAGAACGAGCTGAGAGTCTCCTATGATGTTCAAATAAGGCGCGCCGAAGAGGTAGGCGTGCTTCAACCCAGCCAGGAGAACTTCATACTCGGCCATGTTGTTGGTAGTAGGAAAACGAAGCTGATATGCAAAGGGAATCGTCACCCCTTCCGAAGTGAGTAGAACAGCACCTATCCCCCGGCCTTGGGAGTTAGCACACCATCAAAGTTGTCATGCCTCGAGCCTTTAATACAGCAGAAGATAATATCAGGAAATGTGAACAACAGACATGGTAAGCCTCTTGCAAGCAAGAATAATCAGAGCGTAATAACAATCACACATAAGATGCAATTGCACTATAATTTATTCAAACCTTCACTTTTATTAATAATCAGAATGATTCAAGTACATCAATTATTCAACTATGTGACTCAATAAAGAGAAAATTACATGAACTCGATCTAGACATCATTGACTTCCTAAGTCTTCTCTCAATCTTATGTGGCCTTCATTCGCTCTCGGACCCATCACATGAATAACTCAAATCCGAATCCGAACTACATACATCTCCTGGAAAGATTGGAAAATAAGTAATGAGCACACTTGACTAGTAGGTATCTTCGCATCAGCATGAAGGCAATATTAAAGTGATTAGCATTTTAGGCTCTAGACAATAAAGTAAAATCACGCGAATGCGAAAAATCACGTGAATAAACCAAAGTAATAAGACATGACCAAGTTAAGATTTGATTGAGCAAGCATGATCAAGCAAGAATGTAATTATGGCCTTTCATGAACAAGAATGTAACGAGAATATACTAGCAAGTCAAGCAAGAATATACTCTTCACTTAGTAACAAGTACTTTGTGAATTTCTGTTTATATTTTCACTTCACGAGCCGTGGATAATTTCACTTATTTATAAAGAAAGTACTCCCAGCGTAATGCGACGTCAGTAGCATCATACCCCATGGTCTATAATAGTATGTTTCTGACAATCAGCCGAGGGGACTAGCATAGAGCCCTTGAACACAATCAGTGCTCGAACCGCATCTTCAAGTATAAATCAAGCTACTTCCGCATACATAGCAATAAAGTTGGCCACGCATGTAATAAGTTCAATAAGTGTTCAGGACACAATGTCAATAATAAGAATGCACCAAATATAGATTTATGAGCTCAAGAAATACATTAATAACTATGTTATGCCTTGGAGAAAAATCGAGAGCATAACGGTACATTCTTTATCTTTCATACTTTATCGTAGATGTCTTTGAATAAGGTTATAAGTTCCGGACTATCATTAGTCAGTCTAGGATTATAGGAATATTAACCGTTGGGTCAAAACTTGGGTCAACATTATTCATAAAACTTAGCGGTCTATAATTGGGCCGCTATATTATTATGGCGGTCTGATATTGGGTTGCTAGAGTGGGCTGAATCCAGAAAGAAATCAATTGGAGTCAGAGAACGTGGCGGTCAGATACTGGACCGTTAATGGGGCGTAGCGGTCGAGTATTGAACCATTACAGGATAGAAATTCAAAAAATATCGGTAGTGCTTTCTAGACAATTTGGGCTTTAATGGTACAACCAACTCACCGTCCTAGTGGGAATCCCAGGCTCGCGGAGAATTACGGAGGCCTTGAAACAATATTCCCTAGTCCATTGGAAGGAATATCCAAAGGAGAGGTTATCAAGTTCAAGATTATGTCCCTATAGTGCAAAAGTGTAACTAATGGTCATATACCGGAATATATGCCATGTACTTATAGAAATGACTCTGAGATAAGAAGAAAATCTGTAACAGTGATGAACCAATCAGTGAACCACGTTTATTATCACCCTTGAAAGATGTATTTAATACAATGTATATGTTTTGGCATGAAATTAGCATAAGCTTTAAAATAATCCCAAGTATGATAAAGAACATCCGATCACTGTCATGAAGCAGTAATTTAAAACTCAGAGTAATGAAATACCGTTAAAATAGGTTAGAACATAGTTAACTAGGCTTACTTATATGTTAATGGGATGTTCTTAAATCTATCTCGGGTTGACAGAAAACAGAGCATTGGCGGTCTATATTAGAACCATTATAGTAAGTTGGCGGTTTATCGTAAGGCCGCCAGAGGGACTTTAACGGTATATCTATGGTCCGTCAGAGATTTCACAAAAATCACATTTTCAGAGTGTCTAGCGGTTTATCGTAGGGCCGCTACACAAGGTTTTGTGGTCAAAGACTAGGCCGCTAGATAACGTCTGACAGTAAAACTAAAATATGAAGGACTATGTCTAAAACACATCATGTCTGGAAATCAACATGTATAAACTTTCCTATCATGATAGAACGAAGATTAGGTTAATAATATGCATAGGATTCATGTATTATGACAAAGAAAATTATCTTAGTTCATTAGGGCTAAGAAAGATGCATGGATGTATAGATCCTATTAAAACATGAAATTCTCCGTACACAATACATGAAATCAAGTGCAATATGAGGCCTTTTAAGCCTAACATGATAATTTAGCCATTCATGAGATGACCTACCTCTACTAAGACTTTTTAGTCTTGGAATTTGATGTTGGAAGTCGACCCTTAAGACTGCACTTCCTATTGTAAATCAGTAACTTCACGTCCTAATATCTCTTGATCCACTTGACCTAATGACGTGAAACTTGGAGGGTAAGAAGTAGATACTAAGGGGAACAAAAAATTCTAAAGGTACTAATGCTAATTACCTCGATTTGGTTTCCTAATTTTTTGATCTTCACCGGACTTTCGTATAATTTCCTGGGTCGCTAATGTGGAACCAACAACTTTACAGGCTTCTATCTCCTTGTGTGCTTGATCTCCTAGCATGAAATTTTGAAGGATGTTAGTCCTATGTATTGGGAATAAAAACTTCTAAATAACTTACCCAATATAATACCTTCTTACCTTGATTCCACGTGAGTCAAATGTAAGGGTCGTGCATGTCAAAACTAGGTCCTATTTATAGGGTTTCGCTAGGGTTTGAGGATTATAATGATCCTAGAATCCCTATTAAACCTTATATCGACTTCTGAGAGTCCGTAACATGTTTACTAGCCTTCTTATCTCGATCCCTAGGTGATAGAGCCTTAAAAATCTAATCTTTTTGCTCTTTCTTCAATTCACGGAGTTGACAGAATGTAGCGGTCGAATAATGGGCTATTTTCTTGGATGTAATGGTTGCACGATAGACCGCCACAGATCCTAGGCGCCGAATTTGAATTGCTTCAAACTCTTTTATTCTATTATCCAGCCCATTATCCAATTAATGGATATTTATCTTTATAGTCTATGAATAATTTAATTAACATTCTAGAATATGGGCCAAACTTCATGGGCTTGGTCCTTAAATCCTTTAGGCTTTATTTAAATAGGCTAGGCTAATTGTTCATCATACTTGGGCCTTAATAATGACTTATTTAACCCAATATTTATTTATTAATCCATTTTGATCTTTAAAAATTCTCAGAGAATATTTAATTATTCAAAAATATTTTATAAAATTTTCGGGTCATTACACCCTCCCCCACTTAAGAGAATTTGGTCCCCAAATTCAATACATGGATTATATGGGGAGTGTACTTACAAAATAACTCCGGATATTTCTTGCGCATAGCTCCCTCCGTTTCCCATGTTTCTCTGACTTTGTCCACTGGATCTTGACCACAAGAATACTTTTATTCCGAAGTTGACGTACCTCTCGTTCAAGGATCCTGATTGGCTTTTGCTCATATGTCAAATCCTTCTTAATCTCCAGATTGTCGTAGGTGATGACATGGAAAGGATCATAAATATATCTCTTCAATATTGAGACATGGAATACGTCATAAGCTCCTGCTAGTTGTGGAGGCAAAGCCAGTTGATA
Source organism: Amorphophallus konjac (assembly GCA_022559845.1). Lineage (NCBI taxonomy): Eukaryota > Viridiplantae > Streptophyta > Magnoliopsida > Alismatales > Araceae > Amorphophallus > Amorphophallus konjac. Next base: position 119,642,223 of record CM040123.1, read on the forward strand.
AGCCTCTTCACTAACCCTTTCTAGAATTTCAAATGGGCCAATGAATCTTGGGGTAAGCTTTCCTATAATGGCAAATCTTCGAATACCATGACCCGGAGAAACTTTAAGATACACATGATCTCCCACTTGAAATTCCATGTCGTGTCTTTGATTATCAACATAAGATTTCTGCCGATCTTGTGCCATCTGGAGCCTTTCTCGAATAAGCTTTATCTTTTTAGTAGTATCTCTGATAATATTGAGGCCTAAAAATTATCCTTCCCCTACTTCATTCCATCATATCGGTGATCGACAGCTTCTTCCATACAGAGCTTCAAATGGTGCCATTTGTATACTGACTTGGTAGCTATTATTGTATGCAAATTCTACTAGAGACAAGTGATCATGCTAACTTCCTCCAAAGTCAATGGAACAAACCCTGAGCATATCTTCCAGCACTTGATTTGTCTTCTCTATTTGTCCATCAGTTTGTGGATGGAATGCCGTGCTAAAGTTCAGTCGGGTACCTAAAGAATGTTATAGATCCTTCCAGAACTGTGATGTGAATCGAGGATCTCTATCTGATATAATAGTGATAGGGACACCATGTAATTTGACGATTTCCCGTATGTATAATGCTGCTAGAATATCCACAGACCATCGACCTTTAATTGGCAGAAAATATGCAGACTTAGTCAATCGATCTATGATTATCCATATACCATTGTGTCCACCTCTTGTTTTAGGTAAACCCATAATGAAATCCATCCCTATACCTTCCCATTTCCATTCAGGAATATTCAAGGGGTGTAACTTACCTGCGGGTCTTAAATGTTCTACCTTTACTTGTTGACAAGTGAGACAGCGGGATACGAAATCTGCTATTTCTCTTTTCATGTTAGGCCACCAAAAATTCCTTTTAAGATCTTGATACATTTTAGTATCACCAGGGTGAATGGTGTACTTGGAATTATGAGCTTATTCCAGGATCAGTTTCTTAGTATCAACATGATCAGGTATACAAATTCGGCTCTTGAATAGCAACCTTCCATCATTGGCAATAGAGAAATCTGGCCTTTGCTCAATATTAGCTTTAATCTCCAGTAATACTGGGTCATTGTCTTGTAGCTTGACCAGATCTTCTATTAATGTGGGTTGAGTTCGGATATTGGCTATAAAATAATCTTCCTTCTTCATGTCAATATCTAAGTTCAACTAAGCAAATTGAGAGATGAGATTAGTCATACTAATCATGAGAGTTGATAGTTTTCCCATTGGTTTTCTGCTGAGTGCATCTGCCACAACATTAGCCTTGTCAGGATGATATTGGATAGCAAAATCAAAATCCTTTAAGTATTGTAATAATCTTCTTTGCCTCATATTCCGTTCCTTTTGGGAGAATAAATATTTCAAGCTTTTGTGGTCTGAGTAGACCATGAATTTTTCTCCGTAAAGGTAGTGTCACCAAATTTTTAAGGCAAATATAACAACCGTGAATTCTAAATCATGTACGAGATAATTCTCCTCGTGACGCTTCAATTGTCTTGAAGAATAGCAAATTACTTTCCCGTTTTGTATAAGAATGCACCCTAGGGTAATGCCAGATACATCCGTATAAACTTCAAATCCACCACCCTCAACGGGCAATGATAATATAGGGGCTATAGTGAGATGATCCTTAAGAGTTAAGAAACTCTCTTCACATTCCTAAGACCATACAAAAGGATTTTATTTTCTTGTAAGTCTTGTCAAAGGAACAATAATCTTAGAAAAATATTTAATAAACATCCTGTAATACCCAGCCAGACCTAGAAAGCTTCTTACTTCTGACACGGTCGTTTGCCGGCTCCAGTTCTTGACTGCTTCCACTTTAGAAGGATCAACAGCGATACCTTCCTTTGAAATAATGTCACCAAGGAATGAAACTTCCTTGAGCCAGAACTCACATTTACTAAGTTTGACATAAAGTTTGTGTTCTCTTAAAGTCTGCAAGGCTATTTTAAAATGTTCTTCATGTTCCTCCTTTGTCTTGGAGTAAATAAGAATGTCATCAATAAAGATGACCACAAACTGGTCCAGATAAGGCTAGAAAACTTTGTTCATAAGTTGCATAAATACTGCTGGGGCATTGGTTAACCCGAACGGCATTACAATAAATTCATAATGACCATAACGGCTTCGAAAAGTAGTTTTAAATATGTCTTCATCCTTAGTCCAGAGCTGGTGATATCTTGACCTGAGGTCTATCTTGAAGAAGTATTTTACTCCCGAGAGCTGATCAAAGAGCTCATCAATACGCGGCAACGGATATTTATTCTTAATTGTGAGTTGATTCAGTCGCCGGTAGTCAATACAGAGCCTGAGCGATCAATCCTTCTTCTTGACAAAAAGAACTGGTGCACCCCAAGGGGATGTGCTAGGTCGAATGAAACCCTTGTCTAATAACTCCTGAAGTTGCTTCTTCAGTTCCTTAAGTTTTATGGGGGATGTAGGGGGCTATTGAAACAGGTGCTACTCTAGGGATGAGTTTAATAGAGAAATTTACTTCCCTTTCGGGTGGTAAACTGGGTAAATCTGATGGGAATACATCAGGAAAGTCATTTACGATGGGGACATCTGCTAAGATTATCTTCTTAGACTCGGTAACAATCACAGAAGCAAGGAAAGCTTCACATCCTTGCGAAATCAGTTTGCAAGCGTGAAGAGAAGAAATGATGGCAGGATGTTTCTTATACTTGATACCAAGGAAGGAAAATCTTGGAAGGCCAGGTTTTTGAAAAGAAATAATCTGGTTGTGGCAATTGATGTAGGTATCATGATCTACAAGTCAATTTACCCCTAAAATATCATTATAGCCCTCCATATCAAGGCATACGAGGTTTGCAGGAAGAATGTGTCCTTCTACTATTACCTTACTATCAGTATAATAGTTTGTGAGTTTGGTACCGGGACCTACAGGTGTAGTAATAGCCAGGTCCGTAGGTAAAGGAACTGATGAAAGAGGTAAAGTTCTTGCGAAGGAAGTAGATATAAAAGAATGAGAAGCACCATTATCAAATAATACGAATGCAGGATGTGAACAGATGTGAATGGTACTTTCCATATGCCCATCATCCCTGGGTGCTTCATCATCTAAAACGGCATTAAGACGAGCCTGTGTCTTACATCCACCTCCAGAAGATAGCTCCTTCATAAGAGGGCAATCCGGCATGCGGTGCTCCCTACTGCCACAACGTAGACAAGCGCCAAGGCGCTTCCAGCATTCTTCGGCCGAATGACCAAACTTCTCACAAAAGGTATAGGCCGTGGCGACCTGCTTATCTTCTTCCTTGACTTTCTTGTTCTTGTGGTAGCCACTACCACTCCTATTTCGGGATCTTTTCTTACTATCACGGGATTTGTAGGGTTCCGTGATGCTGAACTTGCTTTTCTTATCACGCCGATCTGATCTTTGGCTTCATTCTTCGCCCTTACCTTTTAATTTCTCGACCTTCTCTAAGGTCATTTCACATAGGTGTGCCCGCTGGACCATTTCTGCGTATGTACGGATATTCTGGGTCCCCAATTGTTGAATATATCCGGGCATTAATCCATCCAAAAATTGATTAGCCTTCAGCAAGTCAGTGCTAATCAGATGAGGAGCATAGGGTGCCAGTCGAGAAAATTGAAGTTCATATTCTGCCACTAACAACATGCCCTGGCATAGAGAAGTGAACTCCATAGCCTTCTGCTCCTTAATATGCTCGGAAAAGTACTTGGCACGAAATAAGGTAAGAAAACCTTCCCACGTGTGTGGTGCGTCAGCTGGAGGTGCCAGTACTGACTTCCACCAATACGTGCATCCTTGTTGAGTTAAAAAGTAGCAAGGCGCACTTTTTCCTGGTCTGTGCATTGTATGACGTCAAATATCTGGTTCATTTCATCGATCCAGTTCTCGGCCTCGTCTGTATTAGAAGAACCATAGAAACGTGGAGGATTTAAGCTACGAAAATTACGATGCAAGTCCCCATCTCTTGCTCCTGCGCCTGCTTGCGTCATGGTTTGCAACACTTGTGTCAGATCTGCAACGGTCTCTTGCATACCATTCCAGTCTACGCGATGAGCCATTACAACAAGAATAAGGTACCTAAGAAAAATAATGAATTTGTTAATTCCCATGGAATTAGTGGGTTTAAGCTAGAGCTAATTTACTATCTTATCTCTGGGCTCTACCCAATGTCTCACATAGGTGGGGAATTTCTTCCTTAGTTCATAGGTATAGGTCTATGGATGCACTTTTTGACACGCTCGTTTGTTTGTTCCTTTAAGTCGATTTATTTGGTGGGTTTATTCATTTATTAAGTGCGTGGGCATGCCAGTCACCAAGTGACAATTTATTGTGCGCTCGATCTGACTAATCAGACGATTGTGTGATTCGTGTCGAGACCAAAATCTGCCGTACCATGAAGGCTACGACGTCATTTACATCCCCTTGGAGAGGGGAACACCCTTGATTAATCGCCGGGACTCAGGGCCTCATGGCCAGAAAACTATATCGAGAGAAACAAGCCTATAGCGGTCTCGAATCAGTCGGAAAGACCGATGTCTAGGGAAGCAAGCATTCGAAATATGTCGGTCACTCAAGGGACCATTTTGATATTCGGACGAGCGTCCGGCTTCAGAAAATCGTGATCGTCACGGAGAAAATCGGAGCATATGTATGCCGGGGTACGGCAAATTTATTGTTCAAAGGGATGAGAAACGTTCAGTTAAATCCCGGTTAGAGCGGTCGGAAACTGATAGGTTTGTCGGCCCAGTGCAAGATCAAGCTACGACCATACTGCGGTGGGACGCCCGCGGTCGAAGTCGGGCTCGCGTGGGCATCGTCAATATTTCCGATGCCAAGGGGGCAACGGGAGGATGTCTTGGGACTAGATCTGAGAACGAATATGCATTCGAAGAGAGCGGGCTATAGGCCGAGGATATGGGTCAGGCAATGACCATGATCGGGGCGGACCCGAGGTCTAAGCATGGCCCACGGAGGCCTTATTGATATTCCCATGCAAAGAGTCTGGGGATGACGAGAGCCTTCTCATCCCATTCAGATTTTGTCAGTCACTCATGGACCACTTTATGTTCGGACAAAGGTCCATGTTTGTAGCGTAAGAGACGGTGACAAATAGTACAAATACCTACCGTGAGTACGGAAAGTTTATTGCAAGCGTGGGATTAGATCCTGGTATATATGTCGGTCACTAACGGACCATTCATTATTCAGACGAAAGTCCATATTTGAAGCATCAAAGACGATGACAAAGCTGTACGGATGTCAGCCGTAGGTACGGCAAGTTTCATGTGGGTGAGGGATTGGATCCTGGCATATATGTCGGTCACTAACGGACCATTCATTATTCGGACGGAAGTCCGTATTAGTAGCGTCGAGGATGACGATAAAACCGTACGGATGTCTGTCGTAGGTGCGGCAAGTTTAATGTGGGTGCGGGATCGGATCCCGACATAAATGTCGGTCACTAACGGACCATTCATTATTCAGACGGAAGTCCGTATTAGTAGCGTCGAGGACGACGATAAAACCGTATGGATGTCTACCGTAGGTGCGGAAAGTTTAATGTGGGTGCGGGATCGGATCCCGATGAAGATGGGTCGAGCTAATGAACTATCGGCCCGGGATAAGATCGGATCATGGTCACGTACGGGCGAGGGATCCCGAGATCCAAGTCCGATCTATTGGGGCATCATTACTTTTATCTTCAAACACAGTCCGGGGAAGCGGATTGGTCGGTGTGGAGCCCGAACTCACCATCGTACGCCTTCGCACACGGATAAGGCCAAGAAGAGGGGCACGCCGGATAAGGCCAAGAAGAGGGGGCATGCCGGATTAAGGGGTTGCACAAGAGAGGGGTGCGCCGGATAAGTCTAAGAAGAGGGGCGCGCTGGTTTTGCAGGATGAATGGGGCGCGCTGGAATAGGCTCAAGAAGAGGGGCGCGCCGGATTAGGGGCACTATTCATTCCAATACTTTGAAAATCATTTTGGGTGTGGGGCTAAACCGGCGCGGGGGGGGGGGGGGGTAGCGCGCCGGATTAGCCCGCGCCGGATTAGGACCGCGCCGGATTAGCTCCAAAGAGGCTTTCTTTTATTCGTTTGGCTATGTTTCTTCTTTCTTTCAACTGCAAGTTAATTTGTTGATTGGTTTGTTCACCGAATTGGTGGATTAAGTTGATAGAAAGTGTTTGATCATTTGTTAAGGTGAATTGGCATGAAAATCTGAATGTTTTATTGGAAAGGTTTGTTGTGCAGGGTAGCTCAGTCTGATTCAGAGTCTTCAAGCATGTGTCGTTCTTACTCCCCGAGAGCTTAGCTTGTTCGTCTGTTCATATGTGTTCTTCGCCTGGCAGCATTTGGGCAGCATCTCCCCTAGACTAAGGTTTCCAGAGAAAAATGGGGAACACCAAACGGATTGCTCCGGGGTGAACCTCAAAACTCGGAGTAAGGTCTCCGTTAACCCATAAGTGCGTGTAGAGACTCGAGGACTAGCCTTCAAGAGTCCCAGCAGCTCACGGTTGATGATTCTTTGAAGCGGGACAAGTGTTCGCCATAAAGGGGCCATGAATATTCATCTGTCGAAGAGCTCCTTCAAAGGCCATGCTACGGAGGAGCATGCTTCGAAGGGCCCTGGATGAGGAGAAGGAAGAAGGGGAAAGAAGAAGAAAGACAAAGGATCGTGTTTACCAAAAGGGCCTTCTGTTTATTCATCCACCAAAGGGGGAAAATGGCTAAAACCCAAGAGATTTCATCTCAAAAGAAGAGAAATACATTGCAGAGGGAGAAAAGGGAAAGAGATACATGGACGGGGGGAACAGAGCACAAGCTCTTCCCCCCAGCTCCCCTCTCGCTCTCACCCTCACTCTTTCACTCTTTCCTTCACCTCTCCGGCGTGGATGGATGGAGTTTTTCTTCTCTTCGGGTGGCCTTCTCTTCTTTCTTCAGTCGCCCTCCGGGGGTTCGAGCTTCTCTCTTCTGCTTCTCCAGTGGAGCATGCCTTTTATAGAACGGACAGTGGGGGAGAGGATTCCCGCCACCTCTGCCACGTCTACAATGACATCGGGAGATAACCCATTGCGTTGGCTTCGGCGGGTTCGTGGAGTACACTGGCATTCGTCCGAAGACGGGACATTCACGGATTTACCGGGAGATCTTCTGTTGCTTCTACCGTCGATGCATGCCTCGCCGCTGCGCTGTCGAACAGAGGTGGACACAGGGCTTGAGGCATTGAATGCCCTACTCTCTCGACTCTGCGCCCAAAGCTGACAGGAGAACAGAGTATCGGAGGATGGATGGGATGACATTTAAGTTAAACCAGCGCGGTGTCGTGCGTGCCGGATTAACAATCTACAAAGGGGCGCGCCGGTTTGCAGCCAAGAAGGGGGGGCGCGCCGGTTTAATGACCATAGGAGGGGCGCACCGGTTTAAGGCCAAAGCAAGGGCGCGCCGATTTAAGTGCAGGCCGCGCCGGTTTAGACTTTGTCTCAGAGTCGCGGCTATTCGGACGGACGCTTGTCCTCCCGTGTTGCTTTAGTTGTAATGCACCACCTCCGGGTGTTTAGTTCAGGGCCTCTGAATCCCGATTCGAAACTTTGAGTGATTTCCGGCGCATGCCGAACATGTGTTTGAATTCTCGAGTTTCTTTTGATTCGGCCTTCGGCACCGCCGACTGGGGAACCAGGGCTGTCTCTTCTGCTCGAGGGGCTTCTTTGTTGGGTGGCGAAGCACCGGGTAAATATTCGTCCTGCTTGGAGGAGGCATGGGGTTTACTCGGCCTTGCCGTCTTCGACTCGCTCTCGAGTGCTGAGACGTGCATGTCGTATGATCATCATCATTTTTTTTTTGACGTCCACAGGGTCCTAAAACTTTGGACTTATCCTATGAGATGACTTTTCTCCCTAAGACCTTCGACTTAGGCTCTGATACCAACTTAACTATCACGTCCCGAGCCTTTAATACAACAAAAGACAATCTCCAGAAACGTGAATAGCTGGCATGGTAAGCCTCTTGCAAGCAAGAATAATCAGAGCACAATAATAATCACACATAAGATGCAATTGCACTATAATTTATTCAAACCTTCACTTTTATTAATAATTAGAATGATTCAAGTACATCAATTATTTAACTACGTGACTCAATAAAGAGAAAATTACATGAACTCGATTTGGACATCTTTGACTTCCTATATCTTCTCTCATTCTTATGTGGCCTTCATTCCCTCTCGGACCTATCACTTGAATAACTCGAATCCGAATCCGAACTAGTTGCATCTCCGGGAAAGATTGGAATATAGGTAATGAGCACACTTACCCAGTACGTATCTTCGCATCAACATGAAGACAATATTAAAGTGATAGCATTTTGGGCTCTAGAGAAGAAAGTAAAATCATGCGAATGTAAAAAATCACGTGAATAAACTAAAGTAACAAGACATGATCAAGTTAAGATATGATTGAGCAAGCATGATCAAGCAAGAATGTAATTATGGCCTTTCATGAACAAGAATGTAACGAGAATGTACTAGCAAGTCAAGCAAGAATGTACTCTTCACTTAGTAACAAGTACTTCGTGAATTTCTGTGGATATTTTCACTTCACGAGCCATGGATAATTTCATTTATTTTTAAAGAAAGTACTCCCAGCGCAATGCGACGCCAGTAGCATCATATCCCATGGTTTATAATAGTATGTTTCTGACAATCATCCGAGGGGACTAGCATAGAGCTCTTGAACACAATCAGTGCTCAAACCGCATCTTCAAGTATAAATCAAGCAACTTCCACGTATATAGCAATAAAGTTGGCCACGCATGTAATAAGTTCAATAAGTGTTCAAGACTCAATGTCAATAATAAGAATGCACCAAATATAGATTTATGAGTTCAAGAAATGCATTAATAACTAAGTTATGCCTTGGAGAAAATTCGACAGCATAACGGTACATTCTTTATCTTTCATACTTTATCTTAGATGTCTTTGAATAAGGTTACAAGTCCCGGACTATCATTAGTCAGTCTAGGATTATAGGAATATTAACCTTTGGGTCAAACCTTGGGTCAACATTATTCAGAATACTTAGCGGTCTATAACTCGGCCGCTATATTGATATGGCGATCTGATATTGGGCCGCTAGAGTGGGCTGAATCTAGAAAGAAATTAGTTGGACTCAGAGAACGTGGCGGTCAGATACTGGACCGTTAATGGGACTTAGCGGTCGAGTATTGAACCGTTACAGGACAGAAATTCAGAAAACATCAGTAGTGCTTTCTAGACAATTTGGGCTTTAATGGTACAACCAACTCGGCGCCCTAGTGGGAATCCCAGGCTCGCGGAGAATTACGAAGGCCTTGAAAAAAGATTTCCTAGTCCATTGGTAGGAATATCCAAAGGAGAGGTTATCAAGTTCAAGATTATGTCCCTATAGTGCAAAAGTGTAACTAATGGTCAGATACCGGAATATATGCCATGTACTTATAGAAATGACTCTGAGATAAGAAGAAAATCTATAACAGTGATGAACCAATCAGTGAACCACGTTTATTATCACCCTTGAAAGATGTATTTAATACAAAGTATAAGTTTTGACATGAAATTAGCATAAGCTTTAAAATAATCCCAAGTATGATAAAGAACATGTGATCACTATCATGAAGCAGTAATTTAAAACTCAGAGTAATGAAATACCATTAAAATAGGTTAGAACATAGTTAACTATGCTTACTTATAAGTTAATGGGTTGTTCTTAAATCTATCTCGGGTTGATAGAAAATAGAACATTGGCGGTCTATATTAGAACCGTTATAGTAAGTTGGCAGTTTATCGTAAGGCCGCCAGAGGGACTTTAACGGTCTATCTATGGTCCGTCATAGATTTCATAAAAATCACATTTTCAGAGTGTTTAGCGATTTATCGTAGGGCCGCTACACAAGGTTTTGCGGTCAAAGACTAGGCCGCTAGAGAACGTCTGACAGTAAAACTAAAATAAGAAGAATTATGTCTAAAACACATCATGTCTGGAAATCAACATGTATATACTTCCCTATCATGATAGAATGACGTTTAGGCTAACAATATGCATAGGATTCATGTATTATGACAAAGAGAATTATCTTAGTTCATTAGGGCTAAGAAAGATGCATGGATGTATAGATCCTATTAAAACATGAAATTCTCAGTACACAATACATGAAATCAAGTGCAATAAAAGGACTTTTAATCCTAACATGATGATTTATCCATTCATGAGATGACCTACCTCTGCTAAGGCTTTTTAGGCTTGGAATTTGATGTTGGAAGTCGACCCTTAAGACTGCACTTCTTGTTGTAAATCAATAACTTCACGTCCTAATATCTCTTGATCCACTTGACCTAATGATGTGAAACTTGGAGGGTAAGAAGTAGATACTAAGGGGAACAAAAAGTTCTAAAGGTACTAATGCAAATTACCTCGATTTTTTTTCCTAATTCCTTGATCTTCACCGGACTTTCGCACAGTTTCCTGGGTCGCTAATGTGGAACCAACAACTTTGTAGGCTTCTATCTCCTTGTGTGCTTGATCTCCTAGCACAAAATTTTGAAGAATGTTAGTCCTATGTATTGGGAATAAAAACTTCTAAATAACTTACCCAATATAATACCTTCTTATGATTCCACGCGAGTCAAATGTAAGGGTCGTGTAGGTTAAAACTAGGTCCTATTTATAGGGTTTGGCTAGGGTTTGAGGATTAGAATGATCCTAGAATCCTTATTAAACCTTAGATCGACTTCTGAGAGTCCTTAGCATGTTTACTAGCCTTCCCATCTCGATCCCAAGGTGATAGAGCCTTAAAAATCTAATCTTTCTGCTCTTTCTTCAATTCACGGAAATAACAGAATGTAGCGGTCGAATAATGGGCCGTTTTCTTGGATGTAGCGGTTGCACGATAGACTGCCACAGATCCTAGGAATTCTAATTGCTTCAAACTCTTATATTCTATTATCTAGCCCATTATCTAATTAATGGGTATTTATCTTTATATTCCGTGAATAATTTAATTAACCTTCTAGAATATGGGCCAAACTTCATGGGATTTATCCTTAAATTCTTTGGGCTTTATTTAAATAGGCTAGGTTAATTGTTCATCATACTTGGGCCTTAATAATGACTTATTTAACCTAATATTTATTTATTAATCCATTTTGATCTTTAAAAATTCTCAGAGAATATTTTATAAAATTTTCGGGTCATTACAAAAGTGCAGAGACTAAAAGGGATGATGAGTAAGAACAGAGAGAGGCTCATCAGGGAAATCATCCTAAATAGAGTTGGTGCAGGGAATAGGAAGATGGGCTAGATGCTCAGCGATGGCATATCCTTTGATTGCCTTTTGAACGATGAATGTGATATCAAACTGAGAGAGGAAGCTCTGCCAGTGACCTGAACTACTAGAAAGGACAGGCTTTTCTAGAAGATAACGAATTGGGTCCATTCTAGAGATCAACCTAACTGGGTGGGCTAGAAAATAGGGTTTCAACTTCTGAGCTACCCATACTAAGGCGGCACAAGTTTTCTCCATGGCGGTGTACTTGGTCTCTGCGGGATTAAATAACCTGGAGAGGTAATAAGCTACCTGCTCTTTGCCTTCATCATCTACCTGTGCCAAGACAGCTCCTAGGGAGTCCTCAATGACAGAGACGTATAGGATCAGGGGTTTCCCAGGGACAGGAGGTTGAAAAACTGGGGGATTAGACAAATACACTTTCAAGTCCTCATAGGCCTTCTGATAGTCTTCATTCCATTCAAACTTGACCCCCGCCTTAAGTAGTTCATAAAACGGGTGACACCTCTGAGAATGCTGGGATATAAATCTCCTAATAAATTGTAATCGTCCAATCAATCCTCAATGTTCTGTAATATTCTTGGGCAGAGGCATGTCCATGACGGCCTTTGCTTTGTTAGGATCAATCTGAATCCCCCGTTTGCTGACTATAAAGCCTAGCAGCTTCCCTGAAGAGACTCCAAAAATACATTTCTTTAGATTCATTTTCAATTGGTACTCCCTAGCTCTCTGATGCACCTTAGCTAGGATGGCGGGGTGTTCCTTTTTAGTCCTTGACTTCACTAAGATGTCATCCACGTATGCCTCCATATGGACGTGCATCATGTCGTGGAATATAGCCATCATTGCCCTTTGATAAGTGGCACCCATGTTCTTCAAACCAAACGGCATGACCACATAGCAATACGTACCCCAGGGCATGGTGAAGGAGGTTTTCTCTTGATCTTCAGGAGCAAGACGTGTTGAGTTATGGTTTTGATGATTGTTGTGATTGTTAAGTTAGGGTTTTGATGATAACTAAACTTAATGTGTGATTACATGATGATAACTAAACTTATGGTTGATTGTTTCATCTTGTTGTTTATGTATGGTTGAGATGGCAAATGGCAACAGTTACATGGTCTTGATCTTTATTTTGCATATGTTGGCTTTACAAGAGGCAAGAGGTTTCATAATCTCTTTAATGTGAACAAGCATGGTATTAACCTTAATTATCTTGCTTGTAGGATCAAACTTATAATCTCATGGCAGTCACCTGGTGAACCTAACGTGTGGATAAGCACCTTGCTACCTTGCTATTCTACAATCCAAAACAGGTGGTATATGTCATGTACTGTCAAGAACCATTGGTAATGCTCTTACCCTATTATACACTCCTTGTTATTGAGTGTTCCATGAGGTTATTTCATGAATAATTTACTTGGGATGATTGAGTTTTATCTCTTGATTCTTAGCCCAGAACTTGATCCTTACCTCAGAACATGTGTGTTTCAAAGTGTTCATATGCACCTAGTTCATGAGGTTTCAAGCCCTTGTAAAACTCGCCATCGTGCGCCCTTGCACGCGGATCGACCTGCACGGTCAAGAGTGAGCATTGAACTTGTTTAAGACAATCTCATGTAATGATAAGTGCTCATTTGCTTTGAACCTTCCAAATGCATAAGCTAAGTTAAACCAAACTCAAAATGCATGAAATTGATATGGACATGAAGCTCTTGACTTATAGATGTGTTTCCTTGGGCTAACACTTCAATTTTGTAGGTATGAGTCATTTCAGTCGACCAACACACCATGGCCGGTCGACTGGATTTAACAGAACTGAAAAGAGGAAATTTTTGCAGGTTTTGGTCGACCGCCAACATTGGGTTGGTCAACCAGTTTTGCCAGAGCCAAAAATTGTTCCAACTGTAAAATTTCGGTCGACCGACCCAGTTCTTCTGGTCGACCGCCAGCCCCGAGGCCCCTTTTGTTGACTTTTGATTTCAAGCTCGTGGATAGGAATCTTCACCCATTTCGTTAAATCCACTGCCCCCAATCAAGGAGGGATTTGTGGATCTAGTCTGGGGCATGTCTTTGAACCTTCCAAGGGTTATAAAACATCTCTTTAAAGTCATAAACCCTAATCATCCAAGAGATCCAAGGGGAGGCTATCCAAGGAGGAAGAAGAGGGCACTGTAGCTCTGTGAACAGTACCTCGTGTAGCAAGTTCTTCATCTATCTCCAACCCATTCAAGGTACTTCAAAAGCCAACAAGCATCTATGAAGTGAAGAAGCAAGCAACCAACCAAGAGAGATCAAGGGGGAGGTCATCAAGAAGCAAGCAAGGGTTTCAAGAAAAGATCAAGGGAAGGCTATCCAAGTGAAGAAGGAAGAGTACTGTAGCCGTGAACAGTACTCCGTGCAGCAAACTCTACATCCACTCCAAGGCCATTCAAGCTTAATCTGAAGCAATTCAAGTGAAGAAGGAATCAACGCAAAGATCTGCAACATATCTTCAAGGGGAGCAAAATCAGGAGCTTTCTAAACTATGGTTTATTCATATTGGTGTCTTATGCTTTTAAGTTTCAGATTTGTATTCCATATAAACTGCAAACATTCGTGTGTGTATGTGTGGATCGTTTTCGATCCGTGGTTGTGTGTGGTCATCGTGCTTCATTCGCGTGTGTGTGTAGATCTTCTTAGATCTGCGTGTGTGTGTGTGAATCTGTTTAGATCGATCGTTTATGTGTGAGGAGTGCTACATCTATAGCAACAAGTGTGTGTGTTATTGATCCGATTGTTGGATCGTGTTGGAGACCTCATCTTCGTGTGTGTGTGTGTGTGTGTTGGGGCACGTCCCCATGCGTGTGGGCAGGCTTCGTCCTGCGTGTGTGTTTGGAGCGTCGTCTTCGTTTGGGGATTTATCCCCGAGTGAAGTCTCACCGGGTTTGGTGAGGGGTGGACGTAGGATTGCCATCGTTGCATCCGACCCACCTTAAAATCGTTGTGCATTGTGACTTGGATTGTGTGGTGTGATTCATTTCTTCTATCTCCATTCTGTGTGAACGTTAGTGTACGTTGTTTTCTAACTTGTAGTTAGATAGATTTCAACTTCCTAGTTAGTGTTTTATCACATATTTTGAAAAGGCCAAAAGTTTTCTTAAAATTGGTAAACACCCAATTCACCCCCTTCTTGGGTGTCAATGATCGCGAGACTTCAAGACGGATTTGATTTTAGCCTGAATAACCATCCATGAACGACAGTGCCTCATACCTGGCGGTGTTGTCCACCAATACATCTATATGAGGCAGCGGAAAATCATCCTTGGGACATGCTTTGTTAAGATCCCTGAAATCAATACAAATGTGCACCTTTCCATCCTTCATGATGATAGGGACTATATTCGCCACCCACTGAGGATATAAGACAACTTTAATAAATCGGGCCTTGTGTAATTTATCAACTTCTTCTTTTATCCTTAAGGCCATGTGCGGGTGAAATATCCTTGATCTTTGTTTAATGGGTGTCGCCCCTGGCTTAAGCACTAATCGGTGTTCCACCAAGGAGGGGTCAAGACCCGGCATGTCCTCATAAGACCAGGCGAAAGAATCGCTATACTCCCTTAAGACCTTGACTAAATCTTCTTCAACTTCCAGAGGGAGATTAGTAGCAATGATGATGGGCCTGGGGTCTTCTTCAGTTCCCAGATTTATTTCCTTCGTAGGTTCATCCACTGATGACGATGACTGATCAAATCTCTTTAAACCTTGCGCATACAAATCAATAGTGTCATCTACGTCGCTGTCCTCAAGATCCACCAGGTCCTTTTCATTCATGACTTCGATCATAGACTTCCAATCTGTCATCGCTCGACACCCCGCCTTGCTCCTCATCTTCTTCAATCACAATCGTTGTAGCTATGAACTCCGGGCATCTCAGAAGAGCATGACATCGTTGAACTAGATCCTGCAAGAACTTATCAGGAATGGATTTAGAATGACGTGCCGGTGGGTGCGGCTCAGGCAAGGAAGGGTTGAATGACCTAGAACAAGACCCTACTTCTCTAGACTTAATAGACTCTACTACCCTAGACTTGACGGACCCTACCTCTAACCTAGGAGAGAGAAGACCTAGTGGGAGGGAGGCAGTAGGGGCCTCATGCCCCTGGGAGGAAGATGGAGAGAAGACAGCGTAATCTTCCACTGAAATCTCCGTTACAAATTTGACATTTTTTTAGAGATTAGTGGAGATCATGGAACAAGATGAAGAAGAGGAAGGTGGAGGAGGAAGCCTAAGAGGATATTTAGATGGGCAGAAGATGTCGAGGAAAGGGTCGGAGGTGGAGAAGAAGGGAGTAGATAAATCGACAGGCGGACAACAATCGCATGTCCTGACAATGAGGAAATCAGTAGGAAGCTCCAACAACAGTGGATTGATTAAGATAGGAGGTGAGCGGGGTATAGATGCCATCTTTTGGAAGAATGAAAACAAGTGGGAAGGAGACCAAGTAAATATGATGGGTGAGCTCCCCCTTTCCCGCGAGCGGTAAGCTGGCTTCTTCGACTCATAATGCAGAAGCCATACCTCCTGGTTTCTTTGGAAACTTTCTTCTTCATAAAATAATCTTTCAAATGCTTGGCTAAAATCAAGCATATCGTCGACCGGCCCCTTAGGCAGCAATAGCGCACTGTCGACTGTATGAGCTATATCTTCTTCCTTTGGCTGACTTGGTGAAGCTTTTAATGTGCCTGGCTGGAGGGGGGCCCTGACAAAATGCTGGCGGTAGTCCCAAGTTAACGGTCCAGAGTCACCCAAGATTGAGAGTGAGGATTCTCGAGTAACCGAGGCCCCTCCTGTTCATCTTCTTGCCCTTAGGGACCAGTTTAGTCCGCCCTTGTATTTGTGCGCCAAGGCCTCTCCCCGGCTGATAGCCCAATTTTAGTATCATATTCCACCACTTTGAATCTCGTATATGGGGCTTCATTTTGACGTCGACTGGCACAGTGGTGGGCTTGCGTGGCGCATAGGCCCATGGAAAATCCAGGTCTAGAACTGAGATAACGGGCCGAGTTCTGGGCCATAGCGTCGGCAAGATCTTCTCGAAGATGGCCTTAACAGACTGGACCGTGCACATGCTCTTTACTTTGACCACCCTCCATTGAAAAGGGAATTTGAGGCACTGGTAGGCAGTGGATGGTACAGTATTAAGATTATTAATCCACGGACGACCCAAGATAGCCTTGAACATAGGGTCTATATCCAGCACATAAAACTCAATCGGCATAGTGAGAGGCCCAAGCTCAGCCTGAATGGTGACTACCCCGTGACATGCCCTTCTAGAATTGTCGTATGCTGCAATAGTAGTCGGGGTCGGCCTTAGTAGATCTTCTGACAAATTATAGGCCCTTAAAGTGTTGAGAGGGCTGACATTAATAGAAGCCCATGTGTCTACCAATGCTGCGTCTATGCTGACTTTGTTAGAGTGATAGAAATGCATAGCGGCATCTGTCGTGCCTCAGGGGGTGCCAATTCAGTCTCAGAGAAGGTAATTGCTGGCCCTTTGGAGATTGTGGCCAGGGCTATTGATAAACTGTCCATTGCCATGTCTTCATTTACTATCACCTTATGAAGGAAATTGCGGAGTGCATCCTGGTAAAGTGTGGACCTCTTAATTAACTCGATCACAGAGATTTTAGCCGGCACCCTATCTAGATGATGTAGCAAATTGTATTGTGTGCCAGGCAACGGATCTGCCTCCTCCTGATCAGCAACTTGTTGTGAGGACTAGGGATTGGGTGCGGGTGCACCAGTGGATGGATAGTTCCTGTGGAACAAATGCCTGCTCCGTAGAGCAAGGTTTTGGGCCGGCACAACATCGGAAGAGCTTAAGATAGGTGGCTTAGTGGGCCCAACGGGGTGGATGAATGGCATTGTGGAGATAATAAGTTGTGGAGGGATGATAGGTGAAGGGTTTGACGGAAGTGAGGTGACGATGGGTGCTGGTGATGGGGTGAGGGCAGGCGGATAGAGGATGACTAGTGAGCGGTTGACTAGAGATGTAATGATAGCGGGCGTAGGTACTGGTGGTGGAGTGGAGATAGGCAGGTTGGCGGGGGAAGCGGATGGTAGGATGAGAGGTTTGATGGATGCGGAAGATAGAGGGGTTTGATGGCCATGCGGGAGGATGACGGGGGTAGGAGGACTACGGTAGTTATGGTGGAGGGCCATGAGTCACTGCACTGACGAGTCATCATCATAAGACCACCCAGCGTCGGGAGCCGGGGGTTGGACAAGCTTAACTTGAGCCGGTGCCGGTGGCTGTGGTTGCGGAGTAGGCAGATGATTCGGCATGGGGTTTTGATGGATCCCCAAATCCTGAATAGGCTGTTGTTGTTGCTGTGGCTGCTACTATGGCTGCGGTGCTTGTTGCTGTTGCACTTGTCGCCTCGGCGCTTGCCTTCTCTTCTCTTTTATCTCGACTATGGCCTTGTGCATCTCGGCCCAACCAATACGCTGCCCTTCATGTAGGTCATATACAAGATCTCGGAATTAAAAACAACCTTCGATGGTGTGCCCGAGCTGCATGTGGAACATGCAATATTTAGACTGGTCCACGGTCGGGTTCCAATTAGGCCGTTCCGGAGGGACATGAATTGCATTTATGGACATGAGAGCGGAAAAGATGTCCATGAGGGATTCGAGTAAAGGAGGGTATTGCACTCTTTTCGGAGTCGGGCGCTTGTTATTGGTGTGTCCGTTGGGTGGAGGGACATTATGGTATTGCAGAGATTATTGGCGTTGTTGTGGAGCGGGAAAGGCATTTTGTGGAGTGGTGAAGGTAGGCTGAGGATTTTGTGGAGCGGGGAAGATGGGTTTGGCATTTTGTGGAGTGGAGAATTGGGAATTGTGGGGGTATTGCGGGAAATGGAATAGAGTGGATTGGTTAGGAAAGGGGAACACAATGGTTTGCACCTGTTCATTGGTTTGGACTCCTTCGGTAACGGGCCCCTGAGATTTTTTATTGTATTTGGGCTTTTCCGGCTCGAAGAGAGAATGGATAGGGGAGTCCTTGAATTGGGTTTGAATAAATCTCGC
Source organism: Amorphophallus konjac (assembly GCA_022559845.1). Taxonomy (NCBI): domain Eukaryota; kingdom Viridiplantae; phylum Streptophyta; class Magnoliopsida; order Alismatales; family Araceae; genus Amorphophallus; species Amorphophallus konjac. The sequence goes on from CM040123.1 coordinate 119,660,640, forward strand.
CCGGCTATAGAGTTGGTGCATGTTAGCAATATCATTCATGGCCAATATATTGCGAAAAGTGGGGGTAGCATTAGATATAAGCAACTTGACCTTTTCCTCCTCCGGAATATGCCCTGGCACCCGGGTGGCCATCTACCTCCATCTGTCGGCATATGTTGTGAAGTCTGTCGGCATATGTTGTGAAGTCTTCATCTGCCTTCATTTTCTTGGCCACAAGATCTGTAAACGAATATTCCAGGCCGACCCGGTCCTGGAACCTCTGAATGAACTTTTCCTTGACAACTTTGAAACTCTCAGCATCTTCAAGTGGCAAAGCATAGAACCACTCCAGAGCAACTCCATCCAGTGATCGGCGGAACAAATACGCCATAAGGTGATCATCATACTGAAACTACGCCGATTCATACATAAAGTCCCTCACATGAATAAATGGATTGTTGTTCCCATCATACTTGCGGTATGTGGGGAGCTCAGATTGGGTAGGGAATTGAATATTGTGAAAGCTGGGAACCAGAACATCTGCCAAAGATTGTGGGCCAACCCACTTTTGAAGGAAGTCGAGTTGTTCTTGCATGGCGGCCCATTTGTCAAGGAGTTCCTGCTCCCGAGATGGAGTAGGTGGAGTGAAAGGAGTAAGCTCAAGGCGAGGAGCCGAATGATAGACAGAAGGAGGTGGGGGCCCATAAGAAGGGTATTGGGCCGGAGGATGACCCAAATTGGAGTGGACATAGGCTGCCCCTTGCTGAGGACGAGCGAAATCAATGGGGCTGACAAGGGTTTATGGCATTGATGGAATGGGCCTATAAGACTCGGCCTGGGTAAATGAGGGAAGAACGGACTTCCCTTTATCAAGAATTTGATGGGCCGAGCCAGAGGACTGCCTCACCTCCAGACTGGAGAATCGAAGGACCTTGGGCTGAACTGGGGTGAGATCAATAGGGATGGGTGAAGCCTCAGGCCCATCAACCCTAGACTGAGAGATGGAGATAGTGGATGGACCTTGTGCAATCGTGGGAGATGGGGCACTGGATCCCTGCAAGTTCTGATAGAGGGCCTGATGTTGGGCCAGATCCAACTAGGCCATCATCTACAAGATGTGACTAGTAGAATTATTGGAGGAGAGGGAGCGATGCCCACCCTCTATGGAGATAGAGGATGGAGGAGGGATGGACCCTTCTCCAGATGAGATTTGAATGACCCTGGTGTTGAGTCAGGTGTGATAGATTCAGAGGGGGGTGAATGAATCTCCCCTTTAAAAATATAGCCTAATTAAAAACTTAAAGCTCAGTTATGCGGAATTAAAAATAGTTGCAGCTATATTCTGAGAATACTTAGGATCATCTCGGCAAGACACCTCAATAGAATTAGCCATCACTCAATCCTATGCAAACATCTAATACGCAGCAATTAAATGAACATATAAGAAAATCAAACCACAAGGGACACCAGGATTTTAGGTGGTTTGGTCCACAGACCTACGTCCACCCCTCACTTCAAACCGAAGTGAGGCTTCCACTAGCAACGCTAGACAAGCAGACTCAGTCTACAACAGATGCTGCCACATAGCTTGACCAGGGGAACAACCTCCCCTCCTCCTCCCAACCGGAGGGAACCACTAGTGACACCAGTCACTAGCAAACCAGAGACGCAAGTCTCTCTTCCTCTAGACCAGGAGGGAACCTACATGTAGCAACTACTACCTACAGCCGGAGACCCAAGTCTCCCTTCCTCTGAAGCCCAGAGGGAAGCGCAAGTGACACTAAGTCACCTGCAAACCAGAGGTCTTGGACCTCTCTTCCTCCACCAAGGAGGGAACCACTGATGACCCAAAGTCACGAGCAACCCGGAGAAACAAATCTCCCTTCTCCTGAAACCACAGGAGGAACCCGATCCCCAATAGGGCAATCGGAAGAACAACTAGTGAACAGTTAAAAGGAAAACAAAAACGCAGCAACAGAAAGCTGGAAAAATGAAATGCACAATAGCTCTCGAAGGAGCAAACTGGGTTGGATCTGATCCAAGGTCCAGTGAACAATGAAGCTTTTCTTCTTCTTCACGAGCTCCCCATCTCTCTTTCTCTTTTCCTTTTTCTTCTTCTGCTCTCTCACTCTTCTTCTTTCTTCTTCTTTTGCTCACTGCCTCTCTGCCTCTCTGCAGCTCTATCCTTCTATCTCGATCTCTCTTTTTCTTCTGTCTCTCATCCACTTCGTCAGTCTTCTTCAGTGGAAGAAGCCTTCCTTTTATAGCAGCCGCAAGCAACTAGGGCGTGTGCTCTCTTCGATTCTCGCCCAAGCTTCAGTCCACGTGGCGGCTTCTCAGCATCTTGGATCACGTGCCAGGTGACAACCTCAGATCACGTGCCACTCATTAACCTGAGTCATCTGTAGCCAGAGACAAAAGAATGTATCGAATTAGTTCAGCCTTTTTAACACAGAGTGTATAGACTTTAAAGGCAGCAAATAAGCAAGTATATACAACGTGAGAATGTATAGACTTGAAAGCCTTCATGCGACCTCACTGTACAGACTTGCAGAATGATGCATTGATATAACAGAGGGAAATGTGTAGACTTCTGTGAAATGCATGAAGCAGTCTAATGTATAGACTTCTGTGAAATGCATGAAGCAATCTAATGTATAGACTTAGTTATGCTGTGCAACCGATGTGCAGACATGGCGTGCAACGATGCAATCATAATGTATAGACTTAAGTTGAAGCAACTAGAATGTATAGACTTAGAGTGAAGACAATGCAATGTTTAGACTTTGATGAACATATGCAATGTATGGACTTGGTGTGTACAGGGCAGGCAATCAATGTATAGACTTCACGATGAACACCCATATCCATTGTATAGACTTACCCCTTGAAGATGTGAGCGAGACAATGTGTAGACTTGGCCCTTGAAGGATGTACACACTTGAAGACTCGAAGCCCCATGATGTCTAGACTTTGAACTCTGAACGACAAAGCAGGCTGTACAGACTTTGAGAATCTTGAAGGCCAATGTACAGACTTGGAAAGCCTGAACCAATGTATAGACTTGAAACGCTTGAGGACCAGTGTACAGACTTGGAAACCCTGAACCAATGTACAGACTTGAAAGGCTTGAACACTGGGATGTGTAGACTTTACGATGTATAGACTTTGAATGATGATGTACAGTGCATCGATGTATAGACTTGAAGAACTGATGCATGAACAGTGATGTATAGACTTCGATCTCAAGGAATGGCTGTACAGACTTAGCGTGGAATGCCTGAAGCACAGTGCAATGTATTGACTTGCCACCGACCAATGTATAGACTTTGCCAAACGATGCAAGCGCAATGCATGAGACGATTGGATGTACAGACTTGGGCTGTACAGACTTGGAAGGCATGTGCAGTCTTGAACTCTTGCAATAGAAGGCTATACAGACTTGGTCGTGTATGGCGAGACAAGGCAGACGCTGTACAGACTTGGTGAGACGATGCGTGAGACGCTGCCAGACTCTGTACAGACTTGGACGTAGGTAATCATTGTAATGTGTAGACTTAGTGTGTAGCAAAAGTAGCGAACGTAGGAATAGGTTGGAATGTATAGACTTACGTTCGATCAGCAATGTAGATACTTAGCAATGCAGTGTGTGGACTTGGACAGCTAGCCACGAGTGTATAGACTTTGCCTAAGTGTTTATCCATGAATGAGATGGTGATGTATAGACATGAACTAATGCAAGCAGTGTATAGACTTTGTGAGACGCAAAGGCTGTACAGACTTAACGAAATGCATGTGCTAGACAGTGTATAGACTAGATAATGCAAACGAGATGTTCAGACTTGCTATGAAGCAACCACAATGTACAGACTTGCTGATTGTGTTAAGACACAGCATGAGACGCTCAGAAGGGCTGCCCACTGTATAGACATTGCCTTAGACATGCAGACACTGTGAATGTATAGACTTCACTATGTGTAAGCTTGTGAAGGCGAATGCAATGTACAGACTCCAGACTGTTTAGGGTTTGTGAATGTAAATGCATTGTACAGACTTCACGTTATGCTTGAGACACTAAGGAAGACAGACAATGTATGGACTTAGGCAATTGAAGGGCTTGCCAGTGTATGGACTTATGAGTGCAGCATAGACAGATGCAATGTACAGACATGGAAAGGGGGTCGACCCACTTCTGTCCAGACTATGCTGAAAGGTTCAGAATCACCTATTGTACAGACTAACATCAAGCAATCCAGATAAAATGCAATTATGAAATGCACCAATGCACACACCACACAGCCTCAGCCTGTTTGTTGGTTATGTAATTCAGATAAGATGTTCAATGAAACATAAATATGTAACAAAAACAGATTTATATGCAGACTCAAACAGATGATGACTTATAGTGTGTGCTATCATCAAAATCACAGGGAAACAATAATCTCCCCCGTTTTGATGATGGCAACACTATGAGTCAGTATGACTAGATCAAATATTTCTCCCCCTTTGACTTCAGCAAAAAGACATTAATTGAAGAGGGAAGAATAAGACTGCATAAGATGAGTGAATTAAAGGCTCCCCCTTTAATGACAATTAGCTCCCCCTGAATAGAATAATGATCAGAAATGTTTTGAAGGTTGAAACCAATTGAGATGAAAGGAGAATATCAACAAAAGCACAGGGACACTCAAAAATGCTGACTAGATCTCCCCCTTTATGAAAAACACTCAGCATGACATGGAAGCTTCCCCTGATTAGATAGAGTGAAAGGAGTGATGAGCATCTATCAGCAAAGCACATGGGTATACAAGAGTTACCACAGTCTGTAATCACAGTGAATAAATGAGGAAGCAAGATTTTCATTAGCACACCAAATTCATAAATCTTTGTAAACAAAATTCAAATTCTTCAATTATAATAGATTATGAATGAGTTTAAACTTACCATCATGATTTAAGAGTGATGTATTTAAGGTTTATCGGGAAAATTCATTACTCATATCAGAAACATCTTTTAATAAAGATGAACCATCAACTCATTTGTTATTCATGTTGAACCTCCTTCCATCTTACTCATGTAAATTCAATGACTCCTATGGAAGTTACACAAGATACTATTTAGATTAAACAGAAATAAATGAGACTGAACTTGTCTTTAAATTCTCAGAATTTTCTATTGAACATCACTCATTTTTCCTGATAAGCAAGGATGATCGTCAGAACAAGAAGACTAAAGAAGAAGATAAGCAAGTCATGACGGCCTGCTCATTCTGTGATAAATTCGGTCATGCACTCGAAGAATGTTGGAAGCGTTTGGGCGCATGCCTGAGATGTGGAAGTCGGGAGCACCGCATGCCTGACTGTCCTCTGATGAAAGAGCAATTATCCACGAGGAGCAATGGTGGACGAAAGCGGCAAGCTAGATTGAATGCCGTATTGGAGGATGAACAAACCAAAGAAGGGGAGCTCATTGAAGGTACAATTCATATTTATTCACATCCTGCTTTTATATTATTTGATACGGGTGCTACTCATTCCTTTATTGCTAATTCTTTTGCAAAAAGATTACCTATTTCACTTGTTCCATTACGATCGAATTTAACCATAGTCACTCCTTTAGGGTCGGGAATGGAATTGAAAACCTATTTTCCCAATAGTGAAGTTACTATAGAAGGGCATAATCTTCCCGCTAATCTCGTATGCCTTGATATGGAAGGCTGTGATGCCATATTAGGAGTTGATTGGCTTGTAGACCACGATGCCTATATAAATTGTCGGAGTAGGATAATTTCCTTTTGAAAACCAGGTCTCCCACGATTTTCCTTTCTTGGCATCGAATACCGGAAGCATCCCTCTCTTATTTCATCTCTTCACGCTTGCAAACTCATTTCGCAAGATGTGAAGCTTTCCTTGCCTCCGTAGTAGTTACCAAGTCTAAGGAAATTCGGATAGAAGAAATCTCTGTAGTTAGGGAGTTTTCTGATGTTTTCCCTTCTGAGTTACCTGGCTTACCGCCCAAAAGGGAGGTCAACTTCACCATTGAACTCACACCTTGAGCAGCACCAATGTCAATAGCTCCCTACATGATGTCCCCCACGGAATTGAAGGAACTAAAGAAGCAACTTTAGGAGCTGTTAGAAAATGGCTTCATTCGACCTAGCACATCCCTTTGGGGTGCGCCAGTCTTATTTGTCAAGAAGAAGGACGGTTCCCTCATATTATGCATTGACTCCGACAGTTGAATCAACTCACCATCAAGAACAAATACCCACTGCGGCGTATTGATGAGCAGTTTGACCAACTTTCTGGCGAGGAGTACTTCTCCAAGATCGATCTCAGGTCAGGCTATCATCAACTGAGGGTCAAGGATGAAGACATTCACAAGACTACTTTTCGAAGCCGATACGGATATTATGAATTTGTGGTTATGCTATTTGGTTTAACTAATGCACCTACTGCATTCATGCAACTGATGAATAATGTGTTCAGGCCTTATCTTGACCAATTTGTGGTCGTATTCATTGATAATATTCTCATCTATTCAAAGACAAAGGAAGAACATGAGGAACATCTAAGGGTTGCCTTGCAAACCTTGCAGGACCACCAACTTTATGCTAAGTTAAACAAATGTGAATTTTGGCTTAATGCGGTCTCTTTCCTTAGCCATATCATTTTTAAAGAAGGCATTTAACTAGATCCTTCTAAGGTTGAAGCTGTTAAGAACTGGAGCCGACCGAACACCATATCTGAAGTTCAAAGTTTCATTGGCCTGGCTAGTTATTATATGCGATTTATCAAGGATTTCTCCAAAATCGCCGCTCCTTTAACGAGACTCACTAGGAAAGAAAATCCCTTCGAGTGGACAAAGGAATGTGAAGAAAACTTCTTAGCCCTTAAAAAGCATCTCACCACGGCACCTATACTGGCATTGCCCGTAGAAGGTGGCGGATTTGAAGTCTATACCGATGCATCTGGCGTTGGTCTAGGTTGTGTACTTATGCAAAATGGCAAGGTGATTTGCTATGCTTCAAGACAGTTAAAGCGACATGAGAAAAATTATCTTATTCATGACCTAGAATTGGCTGCTGTTATATTTGCCTTGAATATTTGGCGTCACTACCTTTATGGAGAGAAATTCACAGTCTATTCGGACCATAAGAGCTTGAAATATCTATTCTCTCAGAAAGAGCTAAATATGAGACAAAGGCGATGGTTGGAGTAACTTAAGGACTTTGATTTTTCTATACAATATCATCCTGGCAAGGCGAATGCTGTTGCCGATGCACTCAGCAGTAAACCGATGGGAAAGCTATCAAGTCTCATGAAAGGTATGACCAATCTTATTTCTAAATTTGCTCAATTGAATTTAGATAGTAATATGAAGAAGAAAGAGGATTACTTTATAGCCAATATCCGGGCACAACCCACATTAATAGAAGATCTACTCAAACTCCAAGATAATGACCCTGTGTTATTGGAGATCAAAGCCAATATGGAACAACGACTAGATTTCTCTATTGCAAATAATGGAAGATTGTTATTCAGGGGACGAGTTTGTATATCGGATCATTTGGATACTAAGAAATTAGTCCTAGAAGAAGCTCATATATCTAAGGACGCCATTCACCATGGTGCTACCAAGATGTATCAAGACCTCAAAAGGAATTATTGGTGGCCCAATATGAAAAGGAAAGTAAGCAGACTATGTGTCACGTTGCCTCACTTGTCAACAGATTAAGGCGGAACATCAAAGGCCTGCTGGAAAACTACATCCCTTGGAAATTCCACAATGGAAATGAGAGAGTATAGGAATGGATTTTATTATGGGACTGTCTAAATCAAGAGGTGGACATGATGGTATATGGGTGATCATAGATTGTTTAACAAAATCGGCTCATTTTCTACCTATTAAAAGTTGATGGTCTGTGGATATCTTGGCCACCTTATACGTAAAGGAGATTGTTAAGCTACATGGTGTCCCTGTCACTATTATTTCCGATCGACATCCTCGATTTACTTCACAATTCTGGAAGGGTCTGCAACATTCTCTAGGGACCCGATTGAATTTCAGCACATCATTTCATTCGTAAACTGATTGACAAACTGAAAGAACCAATCAAGTGGTAGAAGATATGCTAAGAACATGTGTTATAGACTTCGGTGGAAGCTGGTACGACCATTTAACTCTAGTGGAATTTGCCTACAATAATAGTTATCAAGCTAACATTCAAATGGCACCATTTGAGTCACTATATGGGAGGAGCTATCGCTCACCTATCTGTTGGAGTGAAGTTGGGGAAAGACAACTTCTAGGTCCAGAATTGATAAGGGATACTACTAAGAAGGTTAAGCTAATTCGAGAAAGACTCAAGATGGCCCAAGATAGACAGAAATCATATGCTGATAATCGAAGGCGTGACCTGGAATTCCAAGTAGGCAACCATGTATTTCTTAAGGTCTCTCCGGGTCGAGGTATTCGAAGATTCGGCATCAAAGATAAGCTTACATCAAGATTCATTGGCCCTTTTGAAATTCATGAACGAGTGGGAGAGGTGGCTTATCGTCTAGCATTACCTCCATAGTTGGCAGGAGTTCATGATGTATTCCATGTCTCTATGTTAAAGAAATATGTCTATGATCCGTTGCACATTATCACTTATGATAATCTGGATATTCAAAAAGATTTGATGTACAAGCTAAAGCCAATGAAAATAATTGAATAAGAGGTACGTCAACTTCGGAATAAAGTTATTCCCATGGTCAAAGTCTAGTGGACCAAATCTTGCCCACATGAAGCAACGTGGTAGACAGAAGAAACCATGCGCAAGAGATTTCCCGATATATTTAAATGTAAGTACACTCTTCCTTAAAATCCATGTAATTGAATTTGGGGACCATATTCTCTTAAGTGGGGGAGGGTGTAATACCCCTAAATTTTATATACATTTTCTAAGATTTTTGGAGACTAATGAAATTAATTAATGAATTTAAATAGATTTTTTTGGGTCGAATGAGTTATTATGGAAGCAAAAATGATAACCAATTGACTTGGCCCATTTAAATAAGCCCAAGAGACCTAAAACCAAGCCCATAAGGTTTGGCCCATATTCTAGAAGCTTAAACTAATGTATTTATGAAATTTAGGGGAGATAATTACTCCTTAAATGGATAAATAAATAGATAAATAATAGGAAGAGTTTGAATTTATTCAAATTCGACGCCAATAGGTAAAAACGTTCTATCGGGCGACCGCATGGGGACTAAAAATGGTCTAGACTGGACTGCTAAGCGCTGTAGATTCTGTGAATGGAAGAAGGCATGAAAAGATGAGAACTTTAGCATCCAAATGGCCTAGGATCAATACTTTCTCTTAGATAGATGAGTCTAGAAGGCTTAAGGATCGAATTGGAACCCTAATTAGGACTTTATGTTCGTTCCAATCCATGGAAACCCTAGTTAAACCAATAAATAGACCCAAAACCAACCTGCGCGACCCTTACTTTTGGCTCACGTGGAACTAAGGTAAAAAGGAAGAATTAGAGGTATGCTTTTTAGAATATTTTATTCATCATACTAAGGTCTAACTACCCTCCTAATTTCGTCTTTTGAGATCAAGCCATTAGGAAGATTGAGGCATTCAAAGTTGCTGGTTCAGTACAAGAGTCTCAGGAAATTGTGGGATCATGCAAAATTGATCAACAAAATAGGATCCCTAAATGGGGCAATTAGAACTTGGTTCTTTAGAGTTATTTGTTGCTTTTAGTACCCTCTTCTTACCCTCCAAATTTCGTGGGATTAGGTGAAGTGGATCAGAAGTTAGAAGCCCATGAAGTAGCTGGTTCAGTTCAGGACGAGCAGAGCTAGGGTCAAGTTCAGCCCAAAATTGGAAGTCTAAAGCCCAGATCAGATGTAGGTTATCTCATGAACAGCTTAAACTTGATGTTAGGGGGAAAAGTCCTCTGATTTCAGTTCATGTACTGCACATGGAGAATTTTATGTTTTATTGGGACTATGCATTTAGTGTAATCTCCGTGCATAAATCTTAGCCCTAATTAAGTTAAAAAGAAAATCTCTTATTCATTTTACACAAACACATGTATATTCTTGACCTATTCTCGTTCTATCAAGTTTTACAATATGTTCTCGTTGGTTCTCATGCATAACATGCCCTAGATTAGAGTTGATTTTACTATTTTCTTAGTTTTCTGCCAAACAGACAGAAACGGTCTATAGGTGACCGCCAAAGATAGCTAGCGGCCCCTCGATAGACCGCTAGACTCCTGAAAACGGTCCGTACCAGACCGCTTTTTGGTTCTAAGAACTAGCCCGAGCCTAATTAAATTTTACCTAAGTAGAACTCTATAATTATGGTATTTTTCACTCAAAATTATGTTTATTTCTTGTGAAACACCCTGTTTTAGCATGAACATGATTTCCAACTTTATTTTCATCACCATGTAATTTCATGCCTAAATGTTATAGTTTTGTAATTAAATATTTCCTCCTATGTTTATGAAACGTGATTCATGGTGGTATGAGAACGTTATTTTGATCGCTGTTTTCACACGATTCACTCTTATCTCTTGAGTAATTTTCTTAAGTACATGACATATACTCCGGTATGTGACCATTAGTTACACTTTGCACTTATAGGCACACTCTCTTGGACTTATGAACCTCTCCGTCAGATATTCCTTCTGTCGGACTAGGGGATTATGTTTCAAGGCCTCTGTAAGACTCTGCGAGCCTGGGATTCCCACTAGGACGCCGAGTTGGTTGTACCACCAAAGCCAATTGTCTAGAAACTACTTTATCGGTGTTTTATTTGTTCTAGACCTTAGCGGCCCTATGGACGACCGCCAGACTCTGTTAGCGGCCATTCACTAGACCACAAAGCTCCAGAAAGTTTTCCTGCGTCGACACTTCTTTTTCATGCGTTGACTCTATTTATGAAACGGTCTAGACTCTGACCACTTTCTTCATGAAACGGTCCAATTAACGACCGCTTTATCTCTGAACCTGTCTAACCCAAGGTTTGTCCTTTGGGGTTGGTTTCTTGAGTTCCTAGATGGTCTTCGGATTATCTGGAGTCTCAACACATGTTTAACAAGTCAATATTAAGAAATGAAAATTAATGAATGTGCCGTTATGTTGCCAGAATGTCGCCAGAGTATAATATTCTTTTAATTCTTTTTTTTGATATTTCATATCAATTTTGGTACGTTCTATATCTTGGTTACTTGGTCATGAAACTTATTATTTGGAATCGAATTATTGGCCAAAATTATTGTTATATCTTGTGGAAGTAGCTGGATTTATAACTTGAAGATGCAAGACCGGGCACGGATTGTGTCCAAGAGCTCCATGCTAGCCCCCACGGCTGATGGTCAGAAATGTGCTATAAACCATGGGGTACGATGATACTGGCGTTGTATTGCACTGGGAGTACTTTCTCTTATAAATGAGTGAAATTCACAAGGCTTCTTATGGAAATTACATGCTTGTTAATGACTTTCTAGTACATAGCCTTTACAAGGTTGTGTACAGTACTTTCTAGTTACATGCTCGTACATTCTTGTTCATGAAAGGCCAAATTTACATCTACATGATTAATCTTGCTTGTTCATGGTCTATACTTGCTCACATATACTTGCTCAGTTATTTCATGATTCTTGGTTATCTTGGTTTATATCGCTTGTTTATAGCATTCTTATTTTTACCTTAAGATGTAGAGCTAAGACATTAATCATTTAAATATTGCCTTCATGTTGATACTAAGATAACTACTGAGAAAGTGTGCTCATACCTACTTTCTCAATTTTTCAGGAAGTACAGGTGAATCGGATTCGGAATATACAAGTAGCGGGTCCGAGAGTGATTGAAGGTCAAATGGATGGAGAGAAGACCTAGTTGTCAAATGTCTAGTCGAGTCCTATTATAATTTTCTATTTTCTTGAGTCTATGATGTAAGGATGTTAAAGTAATGAATCTAATATACTTTGTGGTTACTAGTATGGAATAAAGTTAGAATTTTGGAAAAAAAATACTTGTGCAATTACTTTTATATGATTATCTTGCACTCTGATTTCTTGCTTGCGAGAGGCTTACCATGCCGGCTGTTCACGTTCCGATATTCATACCGCTATATTAAAAGCTCGGGGTGTGACAAGTTGGGTGGAAGATTTTTCCTCCAACTTCTTGCCACCTAGTTGGGTAGAATATAAGAGGCTTGTTTGAACACTGACCTCTTTTTGATTGGTCCCCCATATCTGATAGCAGGATCACCAAATATATTCACACATCAATCTGATTGGCCCAAAAGGAAAAGTGGAGATTTCTTGGTCTTGATTGGTTGGAGTTGCCATGATGCTTCTTGGTTAAGGAGATCCACCAAATATATATTTTAATAAGCCAGTATGATGTAGACTTCTCATGTGTAATTCTCTGATTGGTCCATGGCAGCAGAAAGACCCAGAATAATGTTCCCTCCAAAAATCTATATTTTGACTGTGGTAGACAAGGACAAATCTCTGTCCTAGGTACCTTCCTTGGACTGAAATCCCATTGGCTATGACCAAAAGGTATAGTACCAGGAAAGTTGACCTTTCATAAATGTGGTATCTGCCAAAAAGCTTTTCCCAAAAAGTTGTGTTGTAGACTTATGATGGAGAGGATAGTCCACTATCCTAGGAACCTTTTCCAGACCTCAAAAATTGTGCTTTTAGAGGTTTACGCCTTATATTATTATTCTCTGGATGATCTGATGTGTTTGACAGAAATAGGCTAAAAAGCTTCAGGGAAGCAATCCTACGTCGACCTACTGTTGAGGTGAGGTCGATGCATTTGTTGACAAATGCGTTGAAGACATCTTCTGTGAAGCAGCATGAGGTCGAACTCTTGTTAATAGAAGTTATAATGAGGTTGACACACCAATTCAGCGCACGTTTTAAACGGCTTCTGGGAGGTAGCCTAAGGTCGACCTCCTGATAGGATGAGGTCGACCTGCTAAGTGTTCGCCTTGGCTATTCTTTCCTTTGGATAAGAAGAGTCGACACTGCCTAGACTTGGGGTCGACACGACCTTGGGTTCTCTTGATTTTTCAGCCTCTCCTGCCAATCCTTTTCAACTTTATTTTAGTATAACCACAGCCCTAACTTCTTTGTTTGAGCACATACATGGCTTCTTATTTGCACTACCATTTCTGCAGCTGTTACAAACTTGAGTTTGCAGGGCTTGCTACTGCTATTGCTGATATTTTTGCTGCTTGCTCTTGCTTCCCAAGTCAACTTGGCTGAGTGCCTTGATCTGTCAATGTCACTCTTTACACAAGGTAGTCTTTTCATGATGAGCATAGCATGGAGGCATCAAAAGCATTATCATGCACAATAAAATAGTTGAATCAATTAAACAACATTATAATGAATCATACACGGACATCATCAAAATCATAGAATCATGTGTGTACCACACATGCGTAACAAAACCATGATATACACTCCCAAGATTTCTTAGGTGTGGGAAGAAGAGGGCGCCCCCAAGAGGATCCTGCAGACACAAAAAAGTATACTAAGGAACCCTAGGAGAGATCCTAAGGGACAACCCTTCGATGGTTAAGTGAGACAATCATTGGCGTAAAGGAGGAGCATTCGGACGAGAAGCATGAAGCACTTGGCTGAAGAGCTAGAGGAGTTTAGAAGAGAAAGAGAGTGCTCAGACGAACTTTGGAGATAGAAAGGCGTGTAGGCCTTTCCATAGGAAGTGAAGGTGGAAGCTTGACTCAATAGGAGAAGGGTGAGAAGATTAAGACAGGTCATATCTTGAGGGGCATAGATTGCATATCTCCCTGGTCATCTGGCCAGGGTCCTATTTAGAGGGTACTCTTCGAGCTTGTCCTATTATCTTTTGTCCTTTGACTTGGCACTACTGGAGTTTGTCTTGACTATGGAGACATGGGTCACTTGCTGGCTCCCCTGATTGGGGCGGGGAGGTATGGGCGCTAACCTGTCGTTCCTTCACCGGAGGCGTGGACACTAACCCTCCGTTTCTTCGCCATCTAGGTCGTTCCGTCATTAATGCGGTAATGGTCGCCAAGGGCGTGCGCTACTCACTGCTAAAAGACAGGGGTGCACACGACGTATGGGGTGTAGTGTAGCAACTCGAAATTTTATATATGTATTTATATGTGAAAAAAATAATGAAAGATGAAAATAAAATAAATGATAAATATTTTTCTTTATGTCTTTAAAGTATAGAATATATAAACATGAATCCTATCCCACATGTTAACATGAATGGCAAGATTCGCAGCACGATTCTGAGATGGCAAAGACGTCGGTGCTGTAGCAGTACTGTAGCATCCGATTTAAGACAAAATTATTAGCTCTAATTAAATCCTTATTAGTGGATGATGTAATTTCTTAGCTAATTGAATAAATGAGGTCATGGATTATGTCATAAAGGGAGATTTATTTCAATATTTACATGTTAGAAATTAATGTCAACATAAGTTGGTGTAATAAGAGAATAGAAGAGAGCCAACAGAAGAGGTCCAAAGGAGATAGAGAGAAAGACAGAGCCAACAAGAGGAGAGAACGTAACTTCTCCTAGGGTTTGCATGGCTACCTAGCCATGGCGGCCCCCCCTCCAGGGGATGGTGAGCCCCATCCCCATCCCCCTCCCGCTGTCCCAAAGCCTTCCTTTCTCCAGACTCTAGCCCGTTCCCTTTCTCCTGCTAAGGTCGACATTGGTATCAAGCTTCCAGCATTCACGGATGATGGCCATCCCGCAGTCTTCTTCTCTAAACAGGAAATACAGCAGTCCTTCAAGCCTCTCGAGTTTGCCATCATTGCAAGGTGTTCCTACGGAAGGCCCTCCATACCTGAGACGAAGAGCTTTCTAGCGCAGCGTTTATCATTGCAGAAGGATTTCTTAATAAGCTTTCTGAACCCCAGGCACCTGTTGCTGCGGTTTTCTTCGGAAGATGACTTTCTCAAAGTGCTGCTTCGAAAGAACATCTACGTCAAAGGTTACCTATTCCGTTTCTTCAGATGGACAGCAGACTTCAACTTCACCAAAGATCCATCCAGTATGCCAATATGGGTGAGTTTTCCAGCCCTCCCCGTTAATCTTTATGGTGAAGATTTCCTTCGATCGATAGCAGGCAACCTTGGAAAGGTTCTGCAGATCCATGAATCAACCCTCGCTTGGACTCACACCGCTGAAGCTTATGTATGCGTAGAACTTGATATTGAGAAGCCTTTGGTAGAGAACATATGGATCGACTGTGGAGGCCCTGGGTTCTGGCAGACCATCAAGTATCATCGTATACCCCACTTATGCACTGCTTGTCACAAGATTGGCCATGAACAAAAGGACTGTGTGAGGAAACAAGGCTTTTCAAGTGCTAAAACCAATATCCCAAAACAGAGCACTCTGTCTGAAGAGATCGCTCCTGCCAAGCCCACCAAAACATGGGTTCCTGTCGGCTCAGCTTCCACTGGTGTGCAGATCACAGAACCAGTAGCAACTCCAGTTGACAACCCTTTTCTTCCCCTTCAGCAGCTGGAAAAATTCAACGAGGAAGGGACTAACTGTCCATCCCCAGAGCCGAGATCTTTCAGTGAGGGCAATGCATCAAAAACAACTGAGGGCCATATCAGAGCACAACCTACTCAGGATTCCCCTGCCCAGATGACCCACACTCTGGCCATTGAGGTGTCCGATGTTAGTCCAGAAAGATCCTATACTACATCTCCCAAGGGTTCTGATCAACTAACAATCAAGTATATGGGCACCAATAAAAATTTAGTTCATCCCGCTGCTACCAATTTAGAGGCACCATCTACTATCAGCTGTCCTCAGCCTATTTCCCCAGGCCAAGTTATGGAGATTGATACTAATTCAAGAACGCAGCAGGAGACTCAGCTCCCGAATGATCCAAAATCACTAGAAATCAGGAACAAAATAGCTTTACAAGCTGAGATTGATAATTTAACAGCCCTCCATGCTGACAGACCAGGCTTCCAAGCTGACAGACCAGGGGTTCTTACCAGAGGAATGAAGAGGATTGGGTCTGAGGGGAAGATACAATCCAACACCCAACTATAATGTCATTCTTAATTTGGAACATAAGGGGCATTGGCAATGCTCTTTCTGTGGGTCGTGCCAAACTCTTAATTAAAGAGCATAGAGTAGACTGCATTGCAATTCTTGAACCAAAAATTCCAAATTATAACATGGACAGAGTCTGCAAGAAATTGGGTATGGAGAATTATATAGCAAACACAGATGAGGATGCTCATATCTGGGTAATGTGGAAAGGCCAGTGGAATTTTCAACTTATATGTCAGCATGATCAACATATTACAGTCAGACAGATTTCAAACACCTTGCCTGATTTCCATGCTTCTTTCATATATGCCAAATGCACCCCAGTGGAAAGGCTCCAGTTATGGACATCTCTCACTCATATCACCAATCAAATCAAAGGTCCCTGGATTGTGGCAGGAGATTTCAATTGTATCATGACAGTAGATGAAAAGCTGGGAGGTAATATGCCCTCACTTAGATCCATGAATGATTTTAAGGACTGTATAAACGACTGTGGGCTCTTAGATGCAGGTTTCATGGGCTCCAAATACACTTGGTATAACCAGCAAGTAGGTTCCAATGGCATTTGGGCTAGGCTGGACAGAGTACTCATCAACAGTCCTTGGATGCAGTCCTTCCCAATCACTGTGGAGCACCTATCTAGAGAAGCATCTGACCATGCCCCTCTTATTATTAAATTGACTACTCAGCACACTACAAAAACCAGATTTTATTTTCAGCAAATGTGGACCAAGCATGAACTATTTCTCTCTGCAGTGGAGCAATCCTGGAAATCCAGCCCACTTGCCACCTCTGCCATTACTACTTTTATTCTGAAACTAAAGTTCCTGAGACATACCCTTCGGGAATGGAATAAGAACATTTTTGGAAATGTGCACAAAAATTTGATGCAAGCTGAAGATATGGTTTTATTGGCTGAACACAACTATGATCAGTATCCTAACACTCAAAATCTCTCAGCCCTTGACAGTGCCAAAAGCATTCTCACAGAAAGAATATTGCAGCAGGAAATCTTTTGGAAGCAAAAGTCAAGAATCAGATGGCTAGCTGAAGGTGATAGAAATACCAAATTCTTCCATGAAACTGCCACTGCTAACAGAAGGAAAAATTTCATTAATTGCCTCAGGGATGCAATGGGAAATCTCACTTCTGACCCTCAAAAGATGAAGGATATAGCAGTCTCCCATTTTCAAACTGCTTTCACTACCCAACCTCATTATGTTGATATGGAAAGCCTGACTAATATTCCTTACATTGTGACCCAGGAAGACAACTCTATGCTCACTGCTGTCCCAACTGATATTGAAATAAAAGAGGCAGTCTTTGATATTTCCCCTGACAGTGCTCCTGGACCTGATGGTTATACTGGTTGGTTTTTCCAACATGCATGGCAGATTATTGCAGAAACACTCATAAAGGCAATTCAGGAGTTTTTTATCGATAGAAAACCTCTGCCAAGAAGCATCACAGCAACAGTCATAGCTCTTATTCCCAAAACTAAAAATGCTACTGAAATATCTGAATATAGGCCCATCAGTTTATGCAACTTCTCCCATAAAATCATTTCCAAAATTCTAAGCAACAGATTGAGCAAACTCCTGCCCTCACTAATCTCAAAGGAGCAGACTGCTTTTGTCAAAGGTAGACATATCATTGAAAATATTGCTTTGGCTCAGGAAATGGTGCAAGAACTTGGCAGAAAAACCAGAGGTAACAATGTCATTCTTAAACTGGACATGGCCAAGGCATATGACAGAATTGAATGGGATTTCCTTGCTGTAGTTCTAATGAAATTTGGCTTCGACTCTACATTTATTTTTCTGCTTGAAAGCTTGATTACCAACTGCTGGTTTTCAATAGCCCTAAATGGAGACATGGCGGGTTTTTTTAAATCCACCAGAGGCCTAAGACAAGGTGACCCAATTGCTCCAATTCTATTTATTCTGGCTCAAGAATCTCTTAGCAGGTTACTAAAGGAAAAGTTTGAAAGTGGCACAGTTGGTTGGTATTCAGGCCCTCGGAGGTGCCCATCTATCTCCCACCTATTATTTGCAGATGACACTCTGGTATTTGCCAATGCTAGTGCCACTTCTCTCCGCCAACTGATGCATACTTTAACAATTTATGAGGAAGCTTCAGGTCAGTTGATTAATACATCCAAGAGTGGTTTTCTGCTGCACTCTAACAGCAACCCCAGCCTCATTCAAAGAATAGAAAACATCACAGGTTTTTCTAGACAAACTTTTCCACAAAAATACTTGGGTTATCCACTGTTCTTGGGCAGATCCAAAAAGGTTTTCTTTGCTGGCATCATCACCACCATTCAAAAAAGGATAGAAGGCTGGCAGGCTAAACTGCTATCACAGAGTGCTAGGTTAACCTTGATAAAACATGTCTTAGCCTCCATTCCTATATATATTCTGGCTTCTACTCCTCTACATGCAGGCATTCATCAACTGATGGACAGGGCATTTGCTAATTTTTTCTGGGGCTCCTCTATACATGGCAACCGTAAACATTGGAAATCTTGGACTGCTATTTGCAAACCTATGGTGCAGGGAGGTCTTGGGATTATGTCCCTAAGACATATGGACTTAGCTCTTAGAGTCAAAATGCTGTGGAATGGACTCCACTCTCAATCTCTATGGGCAAATTATTTCAGGGCCAAGTATATTCAGAATGTACATCTTGCTGAGGTCAAATTCAAAAATATGAAAGGAGTCAACAGAAGCAGCTGGAATAAAGCTAAAGCTCTCATTCTGGAGCATCAGAGGGTCATTCTAGGTGATAGTTCCAAAACTAATTTCTGGCAAGATGTATGGCTGGGAAACCGAACTCTTAATTCTTATATATGTACTGCTGGAGCCATTACTTCAAATGCCACTGTTAGAGACATAATTATGAACCCAAAGCCGGAAGACATTGAAGCACTGGAACTTAACCTTCCAGTTGAGATTAGGAACATATTTTCTCCCTCCCTTTTAACTTCCCACAGTGATCATTTCATCTGGTCACTCTCAGGGAATGGGAATTATTCAGTCTCCTCCATATATAAAAAATTGATTCTTCAACAACAGCCTCAGATTATGGAGAGGGATATTCCTTGGAAACGTATTTGGTCTCCTTGGATCCCAACCAAAATTTCCCTGCATATATGGAAAGTCTATTTCAACTGTTTGCCCACTGATCAGAATGTTAAAGCTTGTGGTATCCCTCTTTGTTCCAAATGCACCTGCTGTCTTTCTCCCAAAGAAGAGGATTCTAACCATCTCTTCCTCAGCAGTGACTGGGCTGCTAATATTTGGTCTTTCTTTCAAAATAAGGGATTGGAGATAGGTGGCCGGACTATCAAAGATCTGATTGCTAAAAACATTCAAACAGCAGCTGGTAACTCACTGTTTGGTCTTTTTATTATTGCCATCACTGGTTTCTGTTTATGGGAGTTTTGGACTGCCAGAAATTCAGTCATCCATGATGGTAAGACTCCAAAGAGCCAGCAGATGATACCTAAAATTCTATTCCAGGTTAATCAGTCATTAGCACTGTCCAAGCTTCCGGAAAGCAGTCATGAAAAGAGAATTATACTAGCAGCATGTGGAATTCACTCTTTCAGCAATAACAGTCCCAAACTGAAACTTGTCAAATGGCAATTCCCACCTTGGCCACATCTCAAACTGAACACCGATGGTGCATCCAAGCTTGCCCACATTTCTGGTGGTGGAGGAATCATTAGGGACACTCATGGATCAATCATCCTGGCTTTCTCTCATTTTTATGATCAAGCTAGTAGCATGATGGCAGAAGCTCGAGCACTCAAAGATGGCCTTAAATATCTGAGAAGCATTACAACTCAACCGAGCCACATTGAAAGTGACTCCCAAACCCTGGTCCAAGTTCTCAACCACAAATTTCCTTGTCCCTGGGAAATTTTAAAGTATGTGAGGGAAATCTGGACCCTTCTCATGGCTAATGATACCATCACCCACATATTTCGTGAGGCCAACCAGGTGGCAGATTCTCTAGCTAACCTAGCATGTACAAACAAATGTAATATGCATTTTTCCTCACAGCAGCAACTTCCTGCAGTTATTAGAGGCATTGCCCGGATGGATCAACTAGGTTTTCCTAGTATCCGAATTATGTAATTTCTTTTTTCCTCTTATATGAATAAAACACCTCCTAGCTGTGCACATTGCACCTAGGTAAGGATTTTTGATAAAAAAAAAGTTGGTGTAATAGTAACATGAGTTAGTGAAATAGGAAAATTGGGTGAAAAATTGACTTAGAATTAAATTAGAAATAAAACATCATTGAATAAATGAGGTAATTGATTACGTCATAAAGGGAGATTTATTTCAACATCCACATGTTGGAAATTATTGCCAACATAAGTTGGTGTAATAGTAACATGGGTGAGTGACATAGGAAATTAGGTGGAAGGTGGAATTAAATTAACAATAAAATAATTATGGGACTTGGCCTATAAATAGGGCTGAGAATGTAGAAATCCGATAATTAAAAACGAGAAATAAAATTTTCAATTTCATTATGTAATTAAAATTTTCATGAAATAATTAAATTATATTTTTACTATATGAAATAAACTAGTTTATTGAATTTACTTGAATTTACTTGAAGTAAATAAAAAATTAAATATTTTAACCCTTAGATAAATAATAGTAAGCCCAATATCTATATAATGGATTAGGATTACAATTAAGCCATTGGATAATCCATAATGGGCTGGATTAATAGATTAGAGGATTTATTAAAGGTTAAATTAACCTAAATCCGTAATATGTGTTTAATATGTAATTTAAGGGATTAAAATAACCCCATTTCTAGAAGGTTGACACAAAAATCGACCCTTACCTAACAGCCCACCTTGGACCAGCCGAAATTACATTATTTTCACACAAAAATGAGGCTAGATTAAGAAGAAAAATTTATTTTTACTTCTAATTCATGGGTGGAAAGTTTGGCATTGTTAGGCAAGGAATCTTGACAAATTTGGCATAGTTTTGGCTATAAATAGAACCTCATTCGACCCTCAAATCATCCCTGGAGGTTAAGGTTACGCTGCTACGAAGATTGGTGGAGATTTGAAGGAAGATTTGGAAGATCAAAGGGTTTTCTTATATTTGGGGATATTTCTTTAGATCTACAAAAAGGTAGGTGTCTCTCAAGCTAAACTCTAACTAAAGCATGACATCTTGTTCATTTTTCTGTCCTCTTTCCATTGATTGCTTATTTATTAAATTTCGTTATGAAATGAGCAAGTTATGGCCATTTTATTGAAGGGGTATTCCCGTTTTCGTCAAAACCAGAACGTGCTATACCTCAGGAGTGCGTTCTGAACGCGCTGCCCCGACATAGCGCGTTCATACAGAGTATTTTCCCGCCCTCAGGGCTCAAACACATAATTTTAAAATATGCATAGGGTAGTGCTAGCATAAGCTAGCGCGTTTATAAAATTTTACCAGAATGCAAAGATATCTAGAAATGAAGGAATATTTTAATTAAAAGAAAAAAAAATTATTTCTCCAGATCGCGCTATCACTGACTAGCGCGTTCTTCAGGTCGCACTTTTTTCTAAATTATTTTTGGGTATATAAATATAAAACCAACCACACTACAGCTCGGCTCGGCACAAATAAATAAATAAATATATATATATATATATATATATATATATATATATATATATATATATATATATATATATATATGGTCCTGACCCAAGGGTGAGCTCTCCAACATATAAAGTCATGAAAATTTTCTAAACTTCCAATGTGGGACTAAAGATTAGTCACTACACATTATGAACACAATATGAATTATAACATTTGGAATCTCCAATAATTATAAGTATTTAGTCACCAAAAGTAAGAAAAGGTAATATTAGCATGTTTTAATTCTTACAGTACGTTAAAAATTATTTTTGTAGAATGAAATTATTTTTTCATGTAAAAATCTAATTTTAACCATATTAGTAAATTCCTGCATGAAAAATATTTCTAGCATGTTAAAAATGACTTCTAACATGATAAAATTATTTTATACATACTGAGATATAAAAACTATTTTCAACATGTTAAATCTATTTAAAACTATTTTTTTGTGCATGCTAAATCTAATTTCCTATTAAATAATTAGTAAATTGATGCATGAAAATTACTTCCAGCATGATAAAATTTCTTTCAACATGACAAAATTATTTCTAGCATGTTAGCATTATTTTTAGCATGATAAAATTATTTTCAGTATACTAAAATAATTTTTCAGCATGACAATTCTATTTTCCTATCAGATAATTAGTAAATAAATATAGAAAAATGATTTTCAGCATGATGAAATTTATGTTGTTATCAGAGAATTTCTATAATCAGCATGGTAAACTTATCTTTATCATCTTATTTGTAAGTTAATGAGTGAGAATTATTTTAGCATGTTAAGTATTAATTTTAGCATGTAAAAAATTAATTTTCAGCATGTAAAAATTAAATCCAGCATGGAAATTTATTTTTATCATCTTATCAGTAAAGTAACGTATTAAAATTATTTTCAGCAAGTTAGAATTATTTTTCGCATAAAAACCTATTTTCATAACCACATTCTGATTTTTATAATAAATCACCGTTTTGGCTAAACTAATACATCTTTAATGTACAAAAAACTTCCTGTAATCATGTCTGAACACTTGTAAATCAAATGCACACAAGATTAAACCATGGAATTAGATTAATTCTATTAAACTCTAATTACTTGAATTTTCTTCCTCGTTACCGTTCTTTCTTGAATTCTACGACTTAATGTCGTTAAACTTGATGCCTTAAAATTATTATTCACTCCTCTTGCTGCTTCTGAGATTTTTGCCAGATCTGTACTTTTTACAAATGAGCTTATTCTTGAAATTCATTGGTCATAGTGTTAAGTGGATGTCTAAACGTACTTAGGATCTTATGATCCACTGACCCAATGCTTGGCATTAATGGGGCTCGATCTTGTCCTAGGAGGAGCGCCCGAAATTACTTGTGCCCATGGGAGTTGATTGACCACGGTGTGGCATTGCACCAAAGTGCATGACTTGCTAGATTTTACGGCATTCCACTATTCGTACTTGTTTACTTTTTACTTGTTTACTTGAAAATTACATGAATTACTTGACTTGCGTGAAAATGGCCAATTACATGAAATTCTTTACTTATTCAAAGTCATTACTTAGAAATTCATCTTGATATCATATTATCTCAATTACTTGGAAATTCCATTCATGTTTATACACTTCCCGATACAAGTTAGAAAAGTGCATAAATTGTTAATACTTAAAGATTGCCTGGTTCTTAGAGATATAAAATCCTACTGAGCTTTTAGCTCACCCTATGTTTTGGTTAATTGTTGCAGGAAATTAAAATGAACAAGGGAATGGACAAGAGTGAGAGAGTGATTTATCTTTTACCTAGGTTTATGTAGATCATTAGTGTTTTTACAAGAATGATGTATTTTAGATTGGAAGTTGTAATTTGCCTTTATGGCTTACGAATTAGCAATGTAAACTACATTTTGATGGAATAAAAGTATCATTTTCCCATTCATTTCTCTCTTTAGAAATTAAATTGTACATGCTCTGATCGACACGCTTGTTTACGACTAATTCGCGTCTCGATATTCCGCGTCTGGGCGTGATAGGGAACTTCCCTATTTAAAGCACAAATCTATTGGGGAAGTCATGGTTGTAGAGAGGAGGAAATCTTGAAGTTTGGAGGAGTGTTCAAAGTATTCTTCGTTCTTATTGTTCTTCCTCTTCGATCTTCCACTATGTAGGTAATCTCTCAAGCTAAACTCAAATTGATCCATAAATTAGATGTAGATGCATGTCTACTTTGATTCTATACCATTTTCCACAATTTTTATTGAGTGTTAAGAATATTGTCCATACAACTGGACATAAGTTTCTAACCGAGATTTTTAACTGTCAGAAGATCCGTCTCGGATCACGGTGTCTTTCTAAGACCGTGTTCCAGATGCATGATCTATGCCCCAATCGTGATGTCTTCAGGTTCTAATTGAACCAATATATCATCTAGCATGTTAAATATGTCACGTTAAGTTGCATATCATTCAAATTCACACACGATTAAGTTAAGGATATGGAA
Source organism: Amorphophallus konjac (assembly GCA_022559845.1). Taxonomy (NCBI): domain Eukaryota; kingdom Viridiplantae; phylum Streptophyta; class Magnoliopsida; order Alismatales; family Araceae; genus Amorphophallus; species Amorphophallus konjac. The sequence continues at coordinate 119,684,884 of CM040123.1, forward strand.
GATAATAATTCTATTCCATGAGCTTATATTTATGTCCTAGTTCTTGTTACCTTCATGATATCTTTGATCTCCATGACTATATTATCTTTCTGGCATGTTAAATGGAATAGATATTATCTGTTAAAATTACATGGGCTTAGTTGCATGATCGTGATCAATACAAGTTTATCGATTTCCATATTATCGTGTTACCGTGTTTTCGACTAGTCGCGTAGTTTGCTAGATTTCTAAAGAAGAACGGTGTCTAAGGAAAGAGGTCAACGGCAAACGCTTTAAGTGGATAAGTGGTTACTTAATTAAGTCCTCGTGAATACGAGGGGAGCCTCCCACTGTAACGACCCGGATTCCGGATACCCGGTGCACCCGGTATAAATACCGAATACACGTGATACCATGAGGGACCCGCGAGGCCTCCCAAGCGCGGGAAAGCGCCGAAGGGATAAAAGGCATGTGTAGAGTACATTGAAGCCACAGAGATATAACAGAAAGCAATTTCATTAGATTGGATTGCTAAAATAGCAGAAATAAAATTACCTTTTCATTAAAATTTCAACAATTACAATTATACACAGAGTCCAGCCCAAAGGAGAGACAACAAGTCTAGCACAGTACAGTACGACAGAAAGAAACGTACACAGAAGTCGGGAGAAGCCCGACGCAGGTACGGCTGGCAGCTACAACAGCAAGAGAGCGCTCCACCAAGAACAGCAGAGGCAGACGGCGAAACCCACCTGAAAAGCAGCAGGGGTGAGTCTCAACAGAAACTCAGTAGGGGTCACGCAGATCCCCACTGGACAGCGCACAAAGCGAAGGCAACGGAAGCAACAACAAAGCAGCAAGAACAGCAAGTGTAGCAAAGCAGGAAAAGCTACACTACAAAGCTGTAAAGGAACAGACGGGAAATAGGAGTAGGGAACACACAGGAGAGGGTGAGAACCCGCACCAAACAAGCGGCTACCGAACTAACCTCGTCATCCCAAACTACTCCAAATAAAAAGGCAACAGGTGGATGACCCTAAACTCACACAGAAGGTTACACCAGCCTGTCAACCAGCCCCAAACAAAGGCGAAGGCGAACGCCGACACCGGGAAACAGAAAAAACACGACAGAGAACGTCGTGCACAAAGCCCCACGCACGATCAGAACATTGTGCAGACGGCAGAACACTGACCTCGAGCACAGCCACGAACGGACAACTCGCAAAGGTCACAACGCGTAAGAAAACGCGAGAGCTACGCGTCACGTGACGGAAGCACCCCCTTAAAAAGCCAGCTGCGTCCACTGACGTCTTACGCCGCACCTCAAGCGTCTCGCCTACAGCACTGCTGTAACAACAGCAGAGACAGAGACACAAGCTGAACCAAACAGGAACAACAAACAAGTAACTAGTCAGGGTCACGTTCGTCGACGTAAGTCCTCCGTCCCTGACCACGTGTGCACACACTGGCTATAGTCTAAGCCAGGTCCTCTAGCTAGTATTCTCCCTCGGTAGGATGCTACCGTTGACTAGGAGCCCGCGGAACTAACTACAAACCGCTCACCGGGAATAACCCTCCGCCATCCGCTAGCGGGTCGGCACTCAACAGACCTTAGGCAACAACAAGTGGAGGCTTCACACGACACAGAAGCTCAAACACAAGTGCCGAAGTACAAACGGGCGACCACGCCCCTCAACACGTACTTCGAGGCACCAAATGGCAGCATCGCCACTGCCGACAACTCAGGACAAGCAACTAGACCTCCTATGTAACGATCCTGAGTCGAACGACTCAAGGCAAGATCGTCACAAACAGCGGAACAAGCCGCCAATCGATCTAATCCTAAGCCAGAGAAACCACGCTCCGCAGAGAACAACACATGGAGACCTGAGGGAAACATCAAGAACCCTCAGCACAGCTGGACACGCAAACCGAGGTAGAACAACACCTCGAAGCATCCAGAAGCAGTGTCTTGGACAGGACAGAACCGCCAAGACATGCACAAACCAGGTCACATGTCAACCACTGGGTCACACCGGGTTGACCGAAACCAAATAACAAAAGCATACAAGAGTAGGATCAAGAATCCTACCACAAGTAAGAAGACTCCTGGCTACCTCACAACGTAGTCTTAACCCTCATAGGACGTCAGGAGACATCCACAGGACAACGGGCAGACCATAAGGACAAGCCAAGACACACAGAATCATCGGGCAGAAAACCAAGGCACAAAGGAAGTAACGCACAGGCCCTAGACCGTTATTAGCAAGTGACGGTCTAGCTCAGGGGCGTTATTTCCCAAACGACGGACGGACACAGGCCGTCACACACACCACCCTAACAACCTACAAAGCACACAAAAGCCAAGTAACGCACGGGACCAGGGGCGTTACAAGCAAACGGCGCACAGGGGCTCCACCGTTACCCCCAACGGCATAGCCACCCAAACCCAAAACGAAGCAACGTGCTAAGCCAGGCGCGTCACTCACGAAACAGCGCGGCAGGGGAGGGCCGTCAGAACCAAACGACGCACGGGGGCCTATCCGTTACTCACAACGGCATAGCCACCCTCAACCCAACACCACAGCAAACGACGGACAGGGGTGAGCGCGTTACTCTCTAACGACGCACAGGGGCTCCACCGTCGCTTCCAACGGGACAGCCACCCAACCTCGTCCACGCAGAATATAACGGCCAGGGGCAGGCACGTTATACTCAAAACAACGGATGGGAACACATCCGTCGGAGGAACCGCCTCAACAGGTCAAAGTCAGTCAACGGAAAGTAACGGCCAGGGCAAGGCACGTTATTTCCATCTAACGCGCTGGGTCAAGCGCGTTAGATCAGCTGACTTAACCCCAAGGAAAAACGATGAAAGCACAGTAACGGCCAGGCACCGGCGCGTTACACGGGAACGACGCTCCAAGCTAGGGCCGTCGCTTACCCAGAAACAAAAGGGCTAATAAACCCTCAAACCAAATAACGGTCCATCGTAGGGCCGTCAAAAGAAAGTGACGGTCGCTGGCTAGACCGCTACTTCGGTTACGGCGGAAAAACAAGGGAATGGCCGGATCGGCCCATTCCACGCCCCATTCACGCCGAAACGCAGGGGAAACACACCGCAACGACAAAAGACAACACCATGGGGCTCCAAACCCCACACGCAACATCAAAGACGCAAGATTCGGGCGATTTTACCAAATCAACCCTAAATGGGTCACCGAGGTTCCCGGGCTTCTACCGGCCTCGAATGAACACCAAATCGCACGAAACCAACGTGGATGGGATTCTAACATCCCTGCGGTCATTTAGAAACTAACTGAACCGCAAACGGTCACCGTTTACCGGCTGACCCTAAAAACCACGAAAATCACGATTTAGGAAAAACAAGCCCAAACACGCTCGTTTCCTAGCCGAACGCTTTGCAATGGCAGGGAAAACGAAGATGAAGAAGCAAGGATCCGTCACCCTACCTCCACCGAAGAAACCGTGCCCCGAAAGGACTAAACCACGCCGAAAACCACTCGCGAATCAATTTCACCGGCTTTGAATCCACCGTTCGGGATCGCGCCAGAATCGATCCGATCCTCGCTCCATCTCGCATCCAACCAGCTCCACGGCTTCACCGCCTCGCCCACCTACGCCTCCGTTTGCAGCCGGAGCCGGAAAGGGGAGAGAACGAGAGAGAACGGGAGAGAGAGAGACGGTCGCGCGAATGAGAAGGAGAGAGAGAAAGAGAAAAGAAAAAGGAAAAGAAATTAGGAAATTTTCCTAATTTCCGAAAATTTTGAAAATGCGCCGAAAATGCACAAATTCAGAAAAATACGCAAAAATAGCTGAAACGACCGGCTCGACGAGTACATCGTCGCTGCAGCATCCACGAGCTCGAGAATTGACAAACAAACTCACCGTAGGGTTCCGTAACTAGTACGTGAGAAAAACCCACACGGCTCGTCAAACTCAACTCGTAAGCCACAAAAGCGAACCGAAACTCAACGAAACCAATCCGAAAGAGGTCTGAAAGATCCAACAAAGATCCAACAAGACCTACAAAGGATTCGACAAAGATCCGACAAGAAACCGGGTCATTACATCCTCCCCTCCTTTAAGAAATTTCACCCTCGAAATTAAGGACTAACAAAGGAGAAGCAGGGAAGAACAACCCAACAACACAAATCTCGAAAAAACACAGCTCAGAGGAACAACGTCAGACCACAATTACAGGTACACACTCTAGCTTCCAAGACAGCAAGTCTATAGCACGAGTACGGCACCAAAGTGAACGCATCTGACACCTCCGAAGCAAGGGCAACGTCGTTTACGTCTCACAGAGCAGGAGACACGACAGCCACAACAATCGAGAACCAACACCGAAAAAACACAACAACAACACGGCAAGCAGCAGCTTACACAAGGAGACACAGTCCTCACAGCTGACAGCTCGACCACATCATCGGCTCCAGTGCCAAAGGCAACAGGGGACACCTGGCACACAGGACACCAACGACAACAACACCACTGGACCACAAACACCATCACGTCAGCACTCACTCAGATATCACATCTGATCAAGTCGCAAGACTCCACTAAGGAAATGGGAGCACAGCAAAGCTAACTGACAAGACAATGGTCCAAGACGAGAACGCAAAATCATAAAGAAACCGCGCCAAAGCAACACAACGGCAGCACCTGCAGAATTTCGGCTCCGCACAACACGCAGTGCCAAGAAACACGTCTGCAAGCAGGGTCACAACAAGGCACAAGAACAGCTGAGCACACGACCACTAAAGTCAGGTCACGCATCAAACTGCTCACCAAGAGAAGACCCACAACAACAAGAAACGACAACAATCTCGGGGAACGCAACTCAAGGACTAGCAACATGCCTCAAGAGCACAACACCCAAGAAGGAAAAAGCAGAGCAAAGGGTACTTAATCAGCAAGGAATGCCAACCAATTCCCCAACACTCACACAATTGCCAATGCCAACACAAGAAAAATCACAAACAAAGGCACGGCAACTGACGACATCAAGGCACGAGAAGCCAAGACGGAGTCACATCGAGAAAGAAAGAACCTCTCGACAAGTGGGTAGCCAACCCACACACAACAGCTGTACTCTCAACAACGTGCACAGGCAACAGAACAATATCGGAAATCGCATCTCAGCACACACCAGCGCCATCGCAATCAACAAGATCGCAATTCACACGCCACGAGCACCAATCCAGCGAATAACCGAACACAACGAGCCTAAGTGCAATAAGAAAAGAGCACCAGCTTCGGCACAAAGCACAAGGAAAGCATCAGTCTCAGCTTACCTTCACGTCCTAAAACAACAAATGAGCCTTCACAACGCATCGGCCGTTAGACACAGCACGACAACTACGGTGCACAACAGCTCTTAACACCATTACGGAGTTCAAAGCCAAGCAACCGTACAACAAGGAGCAGATCAGGCTCAACACAAAGCTGTCTACGCTTAAGCAGACATAGGACAAGGCAGCACTAAGACAACAATTCCAAGGCTAACCTCGAAAAAACTTCACCAAGAAGGGACGAGAAGCAACAAGCTTTACAACAACAGCTCACCAAGAAGGGAAAATCCTAGGTTCGCTCGAGCAACTTCTCAATCGAGGCAACACGACAACCGAAACAACGAAAACAACAATGCATCAGAAGCTAAGCAGACTCAAGCCGGGATAACCAAAGCAACGTAAGAACGTGCATGGCCATCACACCAACGCTAAAAAGTCACAAGCCACCTGAGCAAAATACAGAAAACAGCTCGAACAATGCACTGCAGGTTCATGCCAACCGACAAACACTGCCAAGCGCAACACGATCGAGACCAACTTCAAAACGAACGAAGCACATCGTCACATCCAGACGAGAGCAAAAACCATCTCGTACAGTGCCAACCAAGCACGTACAAGACCACACGCGAGAAGCACTGCGATAAACCATCGCAACACCTACGCCAGCAAGAGACTGTACTGGGCCTAAGGACTCTGGAAACTGTATATCTCGGATTCCCATGTACTTCACACAACAATGCTCTGATAGCTCAGAAAAGAAAAACTCCGAACATCTCAGAACCTGGCTCTGATACCATCTGTAACGACCCAGATTCCGGATACCCGGTGCACCCGGTATAAATACCGAATACACGTGATACCATGAGGGACCCGCGAGGCCTCCCAAGCGCGAGAAAGCGCCGAAGGGATAAAAGGCATGTGTAGAGTATATTGAAGCCACAGAGATATAACAGAAAGCAATTTCATTAGATTGGATTGCTAAAATAGCAGAAATAAAATTACCTTTTCATTAAAATTTCAACAATTACAATTATACACAGAGTCCAGCCCAAAGGAGAGACAACAAGTCTAGCACAGTACAGTACGACAGAAAGAAACGTACACAGAAGTCGGGAGAAGCCCGACGCAGGTACGGCTGGCAGCTACAACAGCAAGAGAGCGCTCCACCAAGAACAGCAGAGGCAGACGGCGAAACCCACCTGAAAAGCAGCAGGGGTGAGTCTCAACAGAAACTCAGTAGGGGTCACGCGGATCCCCACTGGACAGCGCACAAAGCGAAGGCAACGGAAGCAACAACAAAGCAGCAAGAACAGCAGGTGTAGCAAAGCAGGAAAAGCTACACTACAAAGCTGTAAAGGAACATACGGGAAATAGGAGTAGGGAACACACAGGAGAGGGTGAGAACCCGCACCAAACAAGCGGCTACCGAACTAACCTCGTCATCCCAAACTACTCCAAACAAAAAGGCAACAGGTGGATGACCCTAAACTCACACAGAAGGGTACACCAGCCTATCAACCAGCCCCAAACAAAGGTGAAGGCGAACGCCGACACCGGGAAACAGACAAAACACGATAGAGAACGTCGTGCACAAAGCCCCACGCACGATCAGAACATCGTGCAGACGGCAGAACACTGACCTCGAGCACAGCCACGAACGGACAACTCGCAAAGGTCACAACGCGTAAGAAAACGCGAGAGCTACGCGTCACGTGACGGAAGCACCCCCTTAAAAAGCCAGCTGCGTCCACTGACGTCTTACGCCGCACCTCAAGCGTCTCGCTTACAGCACTGCTGTAACAACAGCAGAGACATAGACACAAGCTGAACCAAACAGGAACAACAAACAAGTAACTAGTCAGGGTCACGCCCGTCGACGTAAGTCCTCCGTCCCTGACCACGTGTGCACACACTGGCTATAGTGTAAGCCAGGTCCTCTAGCTAGTATTCTCCCTCTGTAGGACGCTACCGTTGACTAGGAGCCCGCGGAACTAACTACAAACCGCTCACCGGGAATAACCCTCCGCCATCCGCTAGCGGGTCGGCACTCAACAGACCTTAGGCAACAACAAGTGGAGGCTTTACACGACACAGAAGCTCAAACACAAGTGCCGAAGTACAAACGGGCGACCACGCCCCTCAACACGTACTTCGAGGCACCAAATGGCAACATCGCCACTGCCGACAACTCAGGACAAGCAACTAGACCTCCTATGTAACGATCCTGAGTCGAACGACTCAAGGCAAGATCGTCACAAACAGCGGAACAAGCCGCCAATCGATCTAATCCTAAGCCAGAGAAACCACGCTCCGCAGAGAACAACACACGGAGACCTGAGGGAAACATCAAGAACCCTCAGCACAGTTGGACACGCAAACCGAGGTAGAACAACACCTCGAAGCATCCAGAAGTAGTGTCTTGGACAGGACAGAACCGCCAAGACACGCACAAACCAGGTCACATGTCAACCACTGGGTCACACCGGGTTGACCGAAACCAAATAACAAAAGCATACAAGAGTAGGATCAAGAATCCTACCACAAGTAAGAAGACTCCTGGCTACCTCACAACGTAGTCTTAACCCTCATAGGACGTCAGGAGACATCCACAGTACAATGGGCAGACCATAAGGACAAGCCAAGACACACATAATCATCGGGCGGAAAACCAAGGCACAAAGGAAGTAACGCACATGCCCTAGACCGTTATTAGCAAGTGACGGTCTAGCTCAGGGGCGTTATTTCCCAAACGACGGACGGACACAGGCCGTCACACACACCACCCTAACAACCTACAAAGCACACAAAAGCCAAGTAACGCACGGGACCAGGGGCGTTACAAGCAAACGGCGCACAGGGGCTCCACCGTTACCCCCAACGGCATAGCCACCCAAACCCAAAACGAAGCAACGCGCTAAGCCAGGCGCGTCACTCACGAAACAGCGCGGCAGGGGAGGGCCGTCAGAACCAAACGACGCACGGGGGCCTATCCGTTACTCACAACGGCATAGCCACCCTCAACCCAACACCACAGCAAACGACGGATAGGGGTGAGCGCGTTACTCTCTAACGACGCACAGGGGCTCCACCGTCGCTTCCAACGGGACAGCCACCCAACCTCATCCACGCAGAATATAACGGCCAGGGGCAGGCACGTTATACTCAAAACAACGGATGGGAACACATCCGTCGGAGGAACCGCCTCAACAGGTCAAAGTCAGTCAACGGAAAGTAACGGCCAGGGCAAGGCGCATTATTTCCATCTAACGCGTTGGGTCAAGCGCGTTAGATCAGCTGACTTAACCCCAAGGAAAAATGATGAAAGCACAGTAACGGCCAGGCACCGGCGCGTTACACGGGAATGACGCTCCAAGCTAGGGCCGTAGCTTACCCAGAAACAAAAGGGCTAATAAACCCTCAAACCAAATAACGGTCCATCGTAGGGCCGTCAAAAGAAAGTGACGGTCGCTGGCTAGACCGCTACTTCGGTTACGGCGAAAAACAAGGGAATGGCCGGATCGGCCCATTCCACGCCCCATTCACGCCGAAACGCAGGGGAAACACACCGCAACGACAAAAGACAACACCAAGGGGCTCCAAACCCCACATGCAACATCAAAGACGCAAGATTCGGGCGATTTTACCAAATCAACCCTAAATGGGTCACCGAGGTTCCCGGGCTTCTACCGGCCTCGAATGAACACCAAATCGCACGAAACCAACGTGGATGGGATTCTAACATCCCTGTGGTCATTTAGAAACTAACTGAACCGCAAACGGTCACCGTTTACCGACCGACCCTAAAAACCACGAAAATCACGGTTTAGGCAAAACAAGCCCAAACACGCTCGTTTCCTAGCCGAACGCGGTGCAATGGCAGGGAAAACGAAGATGAAGAAGCAAGGATCCGTCACCCTACCTCCACCGAAGAAACCGCGCCCCGAAAGGACTAAACCACGCCGAAAACCACTCGTGAATCAATTTCACCGGCTTTGAATCCACCGTTCGGGATCGCGCCAGAATCGATCCGATCCTCGCTCCATCGCGCATCCAACCAGCTCCACGGCTTCACCGCCTCGCCCACCTACGCCTCCGTCTGCAGCCGGAGCCGGAAAGGGGAGAGAACGAGAGAGAACGGGAGAGAGAGAGACGGTCGCGCGAATGAGAAGGAGAGAGAGAAAGAGAAAAGAAAAAGGAAAAGAAATTAGGAAATTTTCCTAATTTTCAAAAATTCTAAAAATGCGCCGAAAATGCACAAATTCAGAAAAATACGCAAAAATAGCCGAAACGACCGGCTCGACGAGTACATCGTCGCTGCAGCATCCACGAGCTCGAGAATTGACAAACAAACTCACCGTAGGGTTCCGTAACTAGTACGTGAGAAAAACCCACACGGCTCGTCAAACTCAACTCGGAAGTCACAAAAGCGAACCGAAACTCAACGAAACCAATCCGAAAGAGGTCCGAAAGATCCAACAAAGATCCAACAAGACCTGCAAAGGATTCGACAAAGATCCGACAAGAAACCGGGTCATTACACCCACTGTCCCACCGGTTTCTCTACCTTTGGACCTAGCTATCACTATACCCCTAGGTCCTGGAACTAAACTTACAACCCACTACCCTGATAGTGAGGTAATGGTAGAAGGTCATAATCTTCCCGCAAATCTCGTGTGCCTTGACATGGAAGGCTATGATGCTATCCTAGGTGTAGATTGGCTTGTCGACCACGACGCCTATATAAATTGCCGCAATAGGATAATCTCTTTTTGAAAACCAGGTCTTTCGAGATTTTCCTTTCTTGGTATCAAATATAGGAAACATCCTATGATTTTTTCATCTCTCCATGCTTCCAAACTCTTTTCGCAAGGATGTGAAGCTTTTCTTGCCTCCGTAATCATTACCGAGTCCAAAGATATCATCTTAGAGGATATTCCCATTGTGAATGAGTTTCCTGATGTGTTTCGATCAGATTTACATGATTTACCACCCGAAAGGGAAGTAAACTTCTCCATTGAACTCGTTCCCGGAACAGCACCTGTTTCAATAGCTCCTTATAGGATGTCCCCCACGGAGTTGAAGGAATTAAAGAAGCCGCTTCAGGAGTTATTAGACAAGGGCTTCATTCGACCTAGCACATCCCCTTGGGGTGCGCTAGTTTTATTTGTCAAGAAGAATGATGGATCTCTCAGGCTATGTATCGATTACTGGCGACTAAATCGCCTCACTATCAAGAACAAATATCCGTTGCCGCGTATCGATGAGCTCTTTGATCAAATTTCGAGAGCGGAATATTTCTCCAAAATAGACCTCAAGTCAGGTTATCATCAGCTCGGTATCAAAGATGAAGACATATACAAGACTGCTTTCCAGAGCAAATATGGGTAATATGAATTTGTGATAATGCCGTTCGGGTTAACCAATGCCCCGGCAACATTTATGTAACTTATGAATAATGTCTTCAGGCCTTATCTCGATCGATTTGTGGTCGTCTTCATTGATCATATTCTGATATACTCCAAGACTAAGGAGGAATATGAAGAACACTTAAGAATAGCCTTGAAAACCCTAAGAGAGCTTCAACTCTTCGTAAAGCTTAGAAAGTGCGAGTTTTGGCTAAATGAGGTCTCTTTCCTTGGCCATATTATTTCAAAGGAAGGTATCGATGTCGATCCTTCTGAGATAGAAGAGGTTAAGAATTGGAGCCAGCCAACGATCGTGTCAGAAGTTTGAAGTTTTCTGAGTCAGGCTGGTTATTATAGGTGATTCATCAAGGATTTCTCAAAAATCGCTGTTCCTTTGACTAGACTGACAAGAAAGGAGAACCCTTTTATATGGTCAAAGGATTGCAAAGAAAATTTCATAACTCTTAAAGATCATCTTACTACGGCCCCTATTTTAGCACTACCTGTTGAGGGTGGTGGCTTTGAAGTCTATATCGATGCATCTGGCATTGGCCTAGGATGTGTTCTTATGCAAAATGGAAAGGTGATTTGCTATTCATCAAGGAAGTTAAAGCGTCATGAAGAAAACTACCCTGTGCATGATCTGGAACTAGCTGCGATTATATTCACCTTAAAATTTTGACGACATTACCTTTATGGGGAGAAATTCACTATATTTTCAGATCATAAAAGTCTGAAATACCTCTTCACCTAAAAGGAATTGAACATGAGACAATGTAGATGGGTGGAGTATCTCAAAGACTTCAACTTTACTATTCAATACCATCTAGGCAAAGCAAATGCTATAGTTGACGCTCTTAGTAGAAGACCAATGTCAACTCTAGCAAGCCTCAGGAAAGATATGACTTATCAAGGATTTTGTTCGTCTGAATCTCGATGTTGATAAAGAAGAGGAGGGATGTTTGATTGCTAATATAAGGTCACAACCTACATTAATTGAAGACCTAGTCAAATTATAAGAAAATGACCTCACATTAATGGAAATCAAGGCTAATATAGATCAAAGGCTAGAATTCTCCATTTCAACTGATGGAAGACTATTGTTTAAAGATCGAATTTGTGTGCTGAATCATGTCGACACTAAGAAATTGATGATGGAGGAAGCTCATAAATCAAGGTATGCTATTCACCCTGGTGCTACCAAGATGTACCAAGACTTAAAAAGAAACTTCTGGTGGCCCAACATTTAAAGAGAAGTAGCGGACTTTGTATATCATTGTATCACTTGTCAGCCAGTAAAGGCAGAGCATTTAAAGCCTGCCGGAAAACTACATCCCTTGGATATTCCCGAGTGAAAATGGGAAAGTATAGGGATGGATTTCATCATGGGTTTACCTAAGACAAGATGTGGACACGATGGTGTATGGGTGATTATAGACCGATTGACTAAATCTTCACATTTTATGCCAATCAAAAGTTGATGGTCTGTGGATGTATTAGCAGCACTGTATATGAAGGAGATTGTCAAACTACATGGTGTCCCTGTCACCATTATATCTGACCGAGACCCTCGGTTCACATCACAATTCTGGAAGGGTCTACAGCATTCATTAAGGACCCGACTCAACTTTAGCACTGCGTTCCATCCACAAACTGATGGTCAAACTGAAAGGACAAATGAGGTGGTGGAGGATATGCTCAGGGCATACGCTATTGATTTTGGAGGGAGTTGGCACGACCACTTGCGTCTACTGGAATTCTCGTACAACAATAGCTACCAAGCTAGCATATAAGGGGCTCCATTCGAGGTTCTGTATGGAAGGAGTTGTCGCTCACCTATTTGCTGGAATGAAGTAGGAGAAAGGCAATTTCTCGGCCCCCACATCATCAGGGATACTACTGAGAAGATAAAGCTTATTCGGGAGAGACTCCAGATGGCTCAAGATAGGCAGAAATCATATACTGATAACCGAAGGCACGACCTGGAATTCTAAGTAGGAGACCATGTATTCCTTAAGGTTTCTCCAGGTTGAGATATTCAAAGATTCAGTATCAAAGGCAAGCTCACTCCAAGATTCATTAGCCCCTTTGAAATTCTCAAGAGGATTAGTGAAGTAGCATATCGAATATCTTTTCCTTCTCAATTAGCTGGAGTCCATGATATATTTCACGTCCCAATGCTCAAAAAGAATGTCTCCTATCCATTCCATGTCAAAACCTATGACTACCTGGAGATTAAGAGGGATTTGACGAATGAGCAAAAGTCAATCAGAATAGTCGAACGGGAAGTACGACAACTTCAGAATAAAACCATTCTTATGGTCAAAGTCCAATGGACCAAATTATGTCCACATGAAGCAACATGGGAAACCGAACAAGCCATGCACAAAAGATTTATAGAGATATTTGAATGTAAGTACACTCTCCTTAGTAAATCTTATTGTGATGAATTTGGAGACCAAATTCTTTTTAAGTGGTGGTGGGTGTAACGCCTGAGAATTTTCTTAGAATTTTCTTGGTTTTATATATAATTATTAAGCATTAAATTGACTAAATGGGCTATTAAATGAATTATGGTTAATTAAATCTAATTATTAAGGCCCTACACTAATTAAAGAGCATTAGGCCCATTTAAATAAGCTCACTTGGCCCAAATTATAGTTTTAGACTCTGGCCCATGTTCTAGAAGCTTAAATTGGTGTATTTACGGAATTAGGAGATAAATAGGCTTATTTAAGGATAAATAGAGGATAAATACCAAAAGAGTTTGAATCAATAGAAAATTCGGCACTCTAGGATAAAAATGGTCTATCGCGAGACCGCATGATGTCTAAAAACGGTCCTCAAGTGATCGCTATTAACAGGTAGATCCGAACAGCAAAGAAACCTTAAAGAGCTGGGAACTTTGGCATGCTAATCATCTAGGATCGATGCTATCTACTAGCTGGAAGGGTCTAGAACGTGTTAGGGTCGATTACAAGCCCTAATTAGGACTCTAGGTTCATCCAAATCCTCAAAACCTGACTTAAATGCTATAAACAGACCTTAAATCTCACCTGCACAACCCTTACTTTTGGCTCGCATGGAACTAAGATAAAGAGACCGAATTAGAGGTAAATTCTTTAGAATATTTTGTTCATTATAGTAAGGTCTAACTTCCCTCAAATTTTTTTTCTAGGAGATCAAGCTTACAGGAAGTTACAGCCCTGCAAAGACGCTGGTTCAGTCCAAGTAACCTAGGAACTTGTGTGAACAACCCAGGAAGATCAGTGAATTAGAAGTCCTAAACGAGGTAATTAGAAGTTAATTCTTTAGACTTATTTGTTCACCTTAGTACCCTCTTTCTATCGTGTAATTTTCATTATCATAGGTGAGGGAAATCAGGAGTTAGAAAGGCAAGAAGTTGTTGGTTCGGTTCTGAACGAGTAAAAAATAAGGTAAACTTCCATCCCTAAATTCAAAGTCTAAAGTCCAGAACATAGGTAGGTTATCTCATGAACGGCTTAAACTTGATGTAAGGAGTAAAAGCCCTCAATTTATAGTTGTTTTCATGCATGGTACATAGAGTATTTGTGTTTTATTGGGACTACACATCCGGTTTAAATTTTCATGCATGAACTTAGCCCTAATGCAATTAAGATGAAAGACACTAGTTTATTTCACACAAACACATGCATGTTCTTGTTCTATTTTCTTCCTAGCATGTTTTACATCATGTTATCGTTGATTTCCATGCATAGCTTATTCAAGTTTAGTATTTATTCTTTGTTTTAGAACTTCTGTCAGCCAAATAGAAGGTGACCTTAAAGGGACCGCAAGGAACATTTATGGTCTAAAGAATAACCGTTTTATCTCGTCAGGGCGGTCTATCGCAAGATCGTTTCTTTCATTCTAGCGGCTAGTCCCTGACCGTTTCTGGTTCTAAGAGCTAGCCCGAGTCTATTTGAATTCTACATATTAGTAACCCTATAATTACATTATTCTTCACTCAAATTATGTCTTATTTTTCCTGTTAATTACCCAGATTTAACATGAGCATGGTTAAGACATTATTTTTGGCTATTATGTAATTTCATGTCAAAATATTATAATTTTATAATTTAATGATTTCTATGTTATAGTGGTGTTTTCTCCGTATGTTTCACTATTTCACTCTCATCTCTTGAGTCATTTTTTCTTAAGTACACGGCATATACTCTGGTATGCGACCATTAGATACACTTTGCACTCATAGGCACATTTCTTGGACTTGTGATTCTCTCCGTTGGATACTCCTTCCATCGGACTAGGTGATCTTGTTTCAAGGCCTCCGTAAGACTCCGCGAGCCTGGGATTCCCACTAGGACGCCGAGCTGGTTGTACCCTTAAAATCTCATTTGTTAGAAAGCACTTAACCGGTGTTTTTGATGTTCTAGACCTTAGCAGCCTATGGACGACTGCCAGATGGACCTAGTGGCCATTTACCTGACCGCCAAGGACGCTTAACGGCCTTACCTTGACCGCATGGTTCTGGTTCATTCGTTCATTGACTCTGTTTCTAAAATGGTCTGGGCATGACCGCATGAGTCTCTAAACAGTCCAATAAACGATCAATTTATCCTTGAGTCTGTCTAACCCGTGGTTTGACCTTTGGGTTGGGTTTTTTCAAGTTCTAGGTGGTCTAATGATTGCTTGGAACTTAACACTTATCAAATAAGGTATTAATAACTTACGAAAAGTAAAGCATATGTCGTTATACTGCCAATTTTTCTTCATGGCATAACCTAGTTCTAATTCAAATCTTTGAACTTGTATATTCTTAATTGAAGCGTTCTTACATTGATATTTGTTATCATGAAACCATAGTTTGAACTTGTTAAATTATTGGCCATATCTATATTTTGGTGGAACTAGCTTGATTTATAACTTGAAGATGCAAGAGCGGGAATAGACAGTGTCCAAGGGCTCCACTCTAGTCCCCTCGGTAGATAGATGGAAACATACTATAAACCATGGAGTATGATGGACACTGGTGTCGCATTGCGCTGGGAGTACTTTTTTTATAAACTGGTGAAATCCACGAATACTCACGAGATATTCTTGTGAAATTACATGCTCGCTAGTACATTCTCGTTACATGACTTTCTAGTACATAGCCTTTATGGTTATGAAAAAGTACATTCTTGTTCATGAAAGGCTAAATTTACATTCTTGCCATACACTTGCTCAATCATGTTCTCAATTCTTATTCTTGATCGTATCATGTTACTTGTGTTACTTTGATTTTACACTGCATATTTTACCGTATTTTATTTATCTTTAACCTAGAGCTAAAATGATAATTACTTAAACATTACCTTCATGTTGACATGAAGATACCTACTGGGCATGTGTGCTCATTTCCTACTTTTCCAATTTTTTTCAGGAAATTCTAGCGGGTCGGATTCAGACTATTCAAGTGATGGATCTAGAAGTGATTGAAAGATCGAGAGAAGACTTAGTGGAGTCTTAAGTCAAGTCGAGTCTATGTATTTTTCCTTTATTTGAGTCTAGTGAAGTGAGTCAAATACATTTGTAATTTGATTATCATTAACAATAAAAGTTAGATTTTTGTCCAAATATTGTGCATTCATTTCTTATGTATGAATGTGTTAGCGCTTTGGTTATATTACTCGCTTGAGGCGTACTAGCCGAATGTTCACGTTCCCGATTGATTTCCGCTGCATAATCTCAGGGCGTGACAAAGAACCTATGTGCCCGATTGTTCTACCATCAAGCGTAAAATCTTGGAGGAGGCGCATCGATCGAGGTATACTATTCATCATAGTGCCACAAAAATGTATCAAGATCTCAAAAGAACCTTTTGGTGGCCTAACATGAAAAGAGAGGTAGCCGAGTTTGTGAGCTGATGTTTGGTTTATCAATAAGTTAAAGTCGAACATCTCAAGCTTGCTGGTAAGCTAAAACCACTCGAAATACCGAAATGGAAATGAGATAGTATTGGCATGGATTTTATTGTTGGATTGTCGAAGACCCGAAGTGGATTTGATGCTATATGGGTGATTATGGACCGATTAACTAAGTCCGCTCACTTATTACCCATCAAGACCAAATGGATTGTGGATGTTCTAGCTACCCTATATATCAAGGAGGTCGTAAGGCTACACGGTATTCCAACTTCTATTATCTCGGATAGAGATCCGAGATTCACCTCTCATTTCTGGAAAGGTTTACAATCATCTTTAGGAACTAGGCTGAATTTTAGCACGACTTTCCACCCTCAGATCGATGGACAAACCGAGAGGACGAATCAGATTATCGAAGATATGTTGAGAGCTTGTATGATAGATTTTGGGAGAAGTTGGCATGAACACGTGCCATTGATTGAATTTGCATATAACAACAGTTATTAGTCTAGCATACAAATGGCGCCTTTTGAAGCACTGTATGACAGGAGTTGTAGATCACGTCTATACTAGAGTACAGTTGGAGAGAAAGGATTGATTGACCCTGATATTATTTAAGATACAACTCACAATATTAAGTTGATCCGTGAAAGGCTAAAAATTGCTCAATCACGGCAAAAGAGTTATGCCGATAATCGAAGAAGAGACCTTGAATTTCAAGTGGGGGAGAATGTCTTCTTGAAAATTTCACCCACTCGAAAAATTAAAAGATTTGGTATCAAAGGAAAACTGAGTCCAAGATTTATTGGCCCTTTTGAGATTCTGGAAAGAATCAGGGAAATGGCATAGAAGCTGGCTTTGCCTCCACAATTGGCTAGTGTCCATGATGTATTTCATATATCCATATTGAGGAAATATGTGTATGATCATTCGCATGTAATTCAATTCGATGACTTGAAGCTACAAAAGAATTTATCTTATGAAGAAAGACCGATCAAGATATTAGATCAAAAGCTACATCAGCTGAGGAATATGGCTATACCAATGGTAAAAGTCCAATGGAGCAAGCGTGGATTCGAGGAAGCTACTTGGGAATTGGAGGAGTCAATCAAGAAGAAGTATCCGAATTTGATCTCAGGTTAGAATTTTGACCCCTCTGTTTAAAATTTTAAATTACAATTGTATGAATCATGTGAATTTGGAGGACCAAATTCTTTTTAAGCAGGGGAGGATGTAGCAACTCGAAAATTTATATATGCATTTATATGTGAAAAAAAATAATGAAAGATGAAAATAAAATAAATGATAAATATTTTTCTTTATGTCTTTAAAGTGTAGAATATATAAACGTGAATTCTATCCCACGTGTTAACACGAATGGCGAGATTCGCCGCACGATTCAGAGAAGGCGGAGACGTCGGTATTGTAGTAGTACTGTAGCATCCGATTTAAGAGAGAATTATTACCTCTAATTAAATCCTAATTAGTGGATGATGTAATTTCTTACCTAATTGAATAAATGAGGTCATTGATTATGTCATAAAGGGAGATTTATTTCAATCTTTACATGTTAGAAATTAATGTCAACATAAGTTGGTGTAATAGTAACATGAGTTAGTGAAATAAAAAAATTGGGTGGAAGATTGACTTAAAATTAAATTAGTAATAAAACATCATTGAATAAATGAGGTAATTGATTATGTCATAAATGAAGATTTATTTCAACATCCACATATTAAAATTATTGCCAACATAAGTTGGTGTAATAGTAATATGAGTGGGTGACATAGGAAATTAGGTGGAAGATGGAATTAAATTAGTATTAAAATAATTATGGGACATGGCCTATAAATAGGGCTGGGATCTTCCCTACTCAAAGCACAAATCCATTGGGGAAGTGCTTGTTGTAGAGAGGAGGAAATCTTGAAGTTTGGAGGAGTGTTCGAAGTATTCTTCATTCTTATTGTTCTTCCTCTTCGATCTTCCACTATATGTAGGTATTCTCTCAGGCTAAACTCAAATTGATGCATGAATTAGATGTTGATACATGTCTACTTTGATTATATACCATTTTCCCTAATTTTTATTGAGTGTTAAGAATGTTGTCCATACAATTGGACATAAGATTCTAACCGAGATTTTTAACTGCCAGAAGATTCGTCTTGGATCACGGTGTCTTTCTAAGACCGTGTTCCAGATGCACGATCTCTGCCCCAATCATTATGTCTTCAGGTTCTAATTGAACTAATATATCATCTAGCATGTTAAATATGTCATGTTAAGTTGCATATTATTCAAATTCACACATGATTAAGTTAAGGATATGGAAGATAATAATTCTATTCCATGAGCTTATATTTCCGTCCTAGTTCTTGTTACCTTCATGATATCTTTGATCTCCATGACTATATTATCTTCCTGGAATGTTAAATGGAATAGATATTATCTGTTAAAATTAGATGGGCTTAGTTGCATGATCGTGATCAATACGAGTTTAACGATTTCCATGTTATCGTGTTACTGTGTTTTCGACAAGTCGTGTAGTTTGCTAGATTTCTAAAGAAGAACGGTGTATAAGGAAAGAGGTCCATGGCAAACGCTTTAAGTGGATAAGTGGTTACTTAATTAGGTCCTCATGAATACGAGGGGAGCCTCCCACTGTCTCACCTCTTACCTGGCCGTGATTCTTTGATTTTCTAGTTAAGCTCCGACTGCGAAAAACGGGATAGAATTTTCGCTAGAATTATTCCTCATTTCCAACAACCCTTGTAATTAGCAAGATTCCCAAGGAAAAATGGTGTCTAAGGAAAGAGGTCCACGGGCAAATGCTTTAAGTGGACAAGTGATTTCTTAATTAGGATCTCGCGAATGCGAGGGGAGCTTCCCACTGTCCCACCTCTTACTTGGCCATAATTCCTTGGTTTTCTAGCTAAACACCCGACCGTGAAAAACTTGATCTAAACCCATTTTACGAGATTTTTCGCAAGGGCTGATTGTGCCTTGTCCGACAATCCAATCTTTAATCAACTTAATGTTGTTAAACATGATGCCTTAAATCCTTTTCGAACTTCTCTTTCAACTGCTTGTAATTCTTGTACTACTCATACCTCGAATGATAAATTTTGCTAGATATATACTTTTTTTAGTAACCTTTACCTTGAAATTCTTTGGCCATACATATTATATTGATGTCTAAATATACTTGGGATTTATGATCCATAACCCCAATGCCTTTCGTTAATGGGGCCCGATCTGGTCCTGGGGGGAGCGCCCGAAAGTACTTATGCCCATGGGAGTTGAATGACCTGGTGAGGCATTGCACCGAAGTGCTTGACTTGCTAGATTGATTTATGGCATTTCATAGTTCATGAATTACTTGACTTGCTTGATTACATGAAGTACTTGAATTTTATGACATACTTGACTTGTACATATGTAATATATTGGGTCTTTCAGATCTTTATCGGAGATCTTTCGGATCGCTTTTGTAGGTCCTGAGTTGCGTTTTACGATCCGCGTGAGTTTTTCTCTCGTACAAGTTACGGAACCCTATGGTGAGTTTACTAGTGACTTCATCGACTCGAGGACACTACAGTTGCGTTGTGCTCCTTCTGAGGATTGTTTAGACTATTTTTTCATAATTTTTTGAATTAGTGCATTTTCAGACTAAAAATCATATTTTACGAAAATTAGGAAATTTGTAATTTTCCTTTTCCATTTCTTCTTCTTTCTCCTTCCTCTCTCCTCCCTCATGATCACTTCCTCTCTCTCGTTCTCTCTCCTCTCTTCTCTCTCCGTGCGGTGCGCGACCATGGCGAGGTAGACGAGGCAGGGACGTCATGGAGTTGATCTGGAGCGTGATGGGGTGATGAATGGAGCATGGAATTGGTGCGATCCCTCGGTGGATTCAAAGCCAGCGTGGTTTCATTCGTGAAATAGTTTTCGGCGCGGTTTAGTCGCTTCGGTGCGCTAGAACTTTGGTGGAGGTAGAGAGATGGACGTCCTACTCATGTTCTGCGTTCTCCCGTGATTTTGAGCTAAAGAGCGGGTTCTGCCTTATTTTAGGTGAAGCATGCTTTGGGGGGTGTGAGACGTGTTCGCCTTTCTTGGCGACAATTTCTAGCCTAGTTAGTGTTATTTCAATCCCTGGCATGTTACCATTCCATTCCCGCTGGTTTCGTTGTGATTGGTGGTCATTTGGGACTGGTATGAGCCCGGGAACCCATGTGACTCATTTTCGGTCGATTCGGTGGAATCACCCATTTCTTGTGTTTTTGGTGTCGTTTGGATCCCTTCTGGTCTGTGGAAGGCATATTTCATCTTTAGGGTTGTTTCCCCTTCGTTTTAGGGCGAACGGGGCGTGGAAAGGCCCGAATCGGCCATTCCTCTGTTTTTCTCGTCGTGACGCCTTAGCGGTCATACCAGTGACCGTTTTGGTGCTTTAAACGGTCCAGGGGTGACCGTTTAGTTCATTGTCAGTTCTAAGTCGGTTGGGTCTAAGAGGTCATGCAATAGACCGTTTGGGTTGGCTAGCGGCCCATTGGAGGACCGATAAGCCTTGTGAAACGGTCTATTGTGGACAGCTAGGCTCGTGGAGTGTAAATCAGTTTGGCCAAGCGGTCACGCGATAGACCGCAAGGCTGGCCTTGGCAGTTTAGTGAGAGACTGCTAGGCATCGTTTATGTCGGTTCAACAGATTTTAAGTCGGTTAGGGCTAGCGGTCCTAGCCCAGACCGCATGGTGGTCTTGGCGGTCCATCGGGAGACCGCTAAGTCCTTTGACTGGGTTAAGTCTGTTCGGGCATTGATTGGGTCTAGCGATCTGGTCCATGATCACTACAGTCTTCTGGCTACCCTGAGGTAGACCGCATGCCCTTGTGTTTTATAGTTTGTTTGTTTGAGTGTCTGAGCGTGGCGACTATGTCCTAGACCACATGACTCTGTAAGACGGCCTATGTATGGACCATTTTTATCTTGGTGCGGCCCTTTCATGACCGCCCTGTGTCTGTGTTCTCTATGTGAGGGTAGTGGCCCTTTGGCTGACCGCTTGGTTTACCTAGTAGTCAGGCGTGTGACCGTTCCTTTCCCAGAGTTCTATTTTCTTTATGCTTGGCCTCCATTTGTCTTGCCTTAACATTGTGATTTGCCCCTAGTCCCGTGGATGTCTTGGACGTCCTATGAGGGCGATAACCATGTAGTAAGGTAGCCAGGAGTGCCATTATATCGAGCCGTGTTCCGTGATGCTTTAGAGTCATCTTTGGTTTCTGGTCAACCCGGGTGTGATCCAGTGGTTGACATGTGACCTTGTGAATGTCTCGTCAGTCCTGTATGGATCGAGATATGGTTTTGGATGCCTAGAGGTACCATTTTACCTCGATTTGTGTGTCAATGTGCTTTGAGGATCTTGGTGATCTCTCATGTCTCTGTGATTCATGTTATGCGAAGGTGTGAATCCGGCTGTCCTGTGCCATTTCCTTCATAAGTGTTTTACAGTGGCTTTGGGTTAAGAATTAGGCTGATTGGTGGTATGTTACCGCTTTTTATGCGACGATCTTGACCCCGAGTCTTGTGACTCAAGGATCGTTGTGTCGACAGGTCTAGCTGTCTGTCCTGAGTCTGGTGGCAGTCTGGTATGCTACCTTGTGTCTTGTGCCCAGTGTTTCGTAGTACGCGTGACAGTGCATCTTAGCCTGTCTGTACTTCAACACTGATGTTTCGGAGTCTCTATGACAGTGAGCCACCACTAGTCGTAGCCCGGTGACACTTTCCTGTGTGTCAGCCCACCTGGGAGTGGTGGCGGGGTGAGTTCCCGATATACGGTTTTTAAGCTAGTTTCCGTGGGCCCCCTTGCCTTGCGGTAGCGTCCTACCTGGCGGAAAGCTAGCTAGAGGCCTAGCTCAAGGCATTGAGCTTGTGTGTGCACACGTGGTCAGGGGCGTTTGGACGAGCATCGATGGGCGTGACCCTGACTAGTCACTTGTTACTGTAGTTCTGTTGCTCCTTGTACTAGGTACTGGTGTTCCTTGTACTTGGCTCTTTGCGTGTGTCTCAGTTACCGCCGTTCTAGGTGAGTACGAGATACCTGAGGCACAGTGTAAGACGTCAGTGGACACATCTGGCTATTCTTCTAGTGAGGAGGTGCTTCTGTCACTTGACACATAATCTCTCGTGACGCGTGTTTCGTCATTGGTTTCCGAGTAGCCTGTGTGTTTGGCTTTACTCAAGGTCCAATCTTGTGTAGCGTACACGACATGAGCTTGTGTATGTTCGTACCTATTGTGCCCCGGGCTATTTTGATGAAGACAATGTGTAATGATTTGCATTTATGAAAGTGAGCTTTGAATAGCTTGTGAATGATTGAGTCAAGTTCAGTTTATTCATAAATTAAAGTGAGCTTCATTTAACTGAATTTGGTTTCATAGTGTGTTTTGTTTGAACATTTTTTGCTATGAATATTTTGCTAGTTGTATGATTGGCGTATGTGAGTTCTGTCAGTCTTAATCTTGGCTTGCATGATGAATGGTTAAAACCAAGTTCAAATTACTGTGCATTGCACCGACCTTATTGATTCTTTGCACGGACCTTGCTGTCCATTGCATAGACTTTGCTCTACTTTGCACCGACCCTAACAATGGGTTTTACACAATCTTGCACTGGCCTGCTCAACCATTGCACCGACCCGACCTTTGGTGCTTCACACCATTGCACCGACCCAACCACTCATATGCATTGACCATTAGTTCATATGCACAGACATTGTTGAATGCATTGAGTGTTTGAGGATTTCATGTGCTATGCTTGAAATTTGAAATGAATGACAATCTGTATTAGTGCAGGTTCCCAGTGGAATCTCCTCTCAAATCTTGAAAGTCATGGTAAGAACACATGCTTAATTCGATTTCAAAGTGGATGGAATGTTACTGGTTTAAATTTGGTTTTACACCTGGCAATCTCTTTTACAAATGCATATTTGATTGATCTTCATGTTTATTTGAGAAATTGTGGTGCTTCAATTGATTTTACTAAGTTTTCAAGCATGTCAGGTAAAGTGTCGACTCTAGAAGTCGACACTTAGTTTACACTTCTCTACTGTGTGTTGATTTTGCTAACGCTAGTAGGAAGTGTCAACTCCATGAGTCGACACTTACAGGAGTTGGTGGTCTTCTGAGGCAAACAGAAGCCCCGTGAAAAAGTGTCGACCTCAAGAGTTGACACTTACAGGTGAGACTAGCTGATTTTGTGCAAACAAAATTATCGTGAAAAAGTGTCGACCTCAAGAGTCGACACTTTTCACCGTGAATGCTATTTTCTTCTCAGAACAGAACAAGTCTGAAAAAGTGTCGATCTCAAGAGTTGACACTTTCTAACTGAGTTCTGATTTTTATGTGTTCTGGCAGAACACTCGTGAAGCAAGACTCAACTCTATGAGTCGACACTTGTTCCGAGCATTCCGATCGGGTTTTCCGGATCTGAATTCGAACCCATTATTTTTAGGTCCGATATCCATGGTTCTTTACCACATTGCCCTTTGGGTATTCATGAATGTTTGTATGTGGTATGGAGAGGTATTTGCTGGGGTATATTGGTCTAAATGCCTTGTTTACTCCTTGACATATATGGCCGCCTTGTCCGATCATGGATCATTCATTCTTGAGGGCTAAGCCTGTTCTCTCCTTGCAGGAAGAAGGAGGAGAGGACCGGTGCTTCTGCTGGGGAATGAAGATGTAACACCCGAATCTGTTCGAAACCTAAAAATAACTAAGCACTTTACTTCTGGAACCCATACAGATTCCAGATTCTCTAAATCAAACCCCAATGCCTTGAACTGTATAGAAAATACGGGTTTAACGGATGTTTATGCAAATTAAATAGACATCTTCTTTTATTAATACGTAACTCTTTGTAGGAATGTCAGAATAGGTCAATATTAAACTCGTTGGAAAGAGAACTGAAAGATCTACAAGTTTCACGTTGAACACTTTTTCAAATTTTGACATTTGGAAGGCCAAAAATAAGATACAATGAGCTAGTTCTTAAAAATTATGTTATTAGGAGTTTTTATATAAAATTTTAAAAAAATATAACAAAATAAAATTCCAAAATATCTTCCTCTTCCCCCCCCCACGTGGCTTCACCTCCCTCGATCCCACCGCCCCCACTTCCCTCCTCCCCCTCCCTCTTATCTCCTCCTCCCCTCCCCCAATATAAAGGCCCCTCTCCCCCTCTCTTTCCCACATATCCACCCCCCTCTCCCCCTCCAACTCTTTCTCTTCTCTCACTCCCCTCTCCACTCTCTCTCTCTCTCTCCTCTCTCTCTCTCTCTCTCTCTCTCTCTCTCTCTCTCTTTTCTATTTTCATTTATTTCCTCTTTTCTACTCTCTCCACTCTCTCCCTCTACTTTATCCCTCTACTCTCTTTACTCTCTCTCTCTATTTTCTCACTCTACGCTCTCTCTATTTTCTCTCTCTATTTTCTCGCTCTACTTTCTCTCTCTACACTCTCTTTACTTTCTCTCTAATCTCTTTATTTTCTCTCTTTCTATCTACTTTCTCTCTCTCTCTTATCTCTACTCACTACTTTCGCTCTCTACTTTCTCTCTCTAAATTCTCTCTCTACTTTCTCTCTCTAGTTTTTCTCTTTAAATATCTCTCTCTACTTCTTTCTCTATTCTCTCTCTACTTTCTCTCTCTAATTTCTCTCTACTTTCTCTCTCTAGTTTTTCTCTATAAATATCTCTCTCTAATTCTCTCTCTCTAATTCTCTCTCTACTTTCTCTCTCATCTCTCTTCCCACTCTCATTCTCTTATTAATAAACGGAGAAGATAATACAGCATCAGAATAATATAAATAATTAATAAAAAGTTTGGACGGAAGATTTGAAACTTATTTGGATAATTTCGCCCTTCTTTACGTATCTGGAACGGGAAAATTATCTTTTCCTATGCAAGGACTTTTACGGGAGCTCGGGTGAGATACTAAAGTCAATTCGGAAGTCCATTCTAAGGGTAGGCATGATAAACCGAGTGCATATTATTTGTTATTTACATTTATTTGATTTGATTTTGTTTGAAATGTAATTTAAGTCATTGATTTATTTAACCCAATGATCTATGTTTAGAATCAGTTATTTATTTAGTTACCATTCTGTAAAAATATTATTTTCTTTCTAATCTCTCTCTAATTTCTCTCTAATCTCTTTCTACTTTCTCCCTCTACTTTCTCTCTCTACTCTCTCTCTACTCTAATCTCTTCGAATGTTATATATATTTAGTTAATAATATTAAAATACGATCCAGTTATTTTGTAAAATTTAATGGCAAGTTTTAAGTATTGAGACGACTATGTAATAAGCATCATAATAAGAATAAAAATTTGATTAAGCATATGGACTGTGCCACTTTAAGGAGGTGTGGGGCGACAAATCGTAGTTAGCTTCCGCTACGGGATTAGGCCCATTTCCGAGGACAAACGGACTTCTGAAAAATTCGGAACCCAGAATAAGAAAATTCTCTAGGGAATGGTGGAGTATTAACTCCCGATCTTGTGTGGTTGATCAAGGCCGACAAGCTCCAACGTTTAGACCATTTATCTTTATGTCGATGTATGGATGCCTAGGTATGTGTTTGCTACTGCTTATAGTGACGGGATGCCTGTCCAATATATCCTGCCAAATAATATGAAGTTCATATTTGATATATGACTTTGATATGATCTGAAAATAAGTTCATCTGTATAAGCTCTGATTTAGCTAAGATATATACAATGTCATTTATATATATAAGTCAAATAAGATTTGTTATACGCATTTGCTTATAAGAAGAAAAATTACTCTGCTCTATCAGTTTTCCTTCGCATTCATAGTATACGTACAATCCAATGAAATTGTGATTTACTTTATATTTATATCATGGATTTACACAAGTAAGTATATGATAAGCATGTGATTGGTTATAATGCCTACTGACTCTGTGGACTCATTTCTGTTGCGTAACCATTTCAGGAAATGGACCAATGTGCGTCTTGACTCCTTCAGACAGTAGGTCGGAAGTTGATCCTAGGTTTAATTTGGATTCGGATTCCGCTGCGTGGAATAAATAGATTTAATTTTCTTTTGAATAATGAATGTAAATATGAGTTTTGAGTAGAGATATGTAGTACTCTATATACGATGTAAATTATGAGTGTTTATCTTATGGAAATGGTATGGTTATGTTTCTTTTGGAATGTGTGATGGTTTGGCCTTTAGCGCCTTGTAAATATTCGACCCACAACACCTCCGTACATCTGCTGTGACGTCCCCGGACACGATACGGGATCGCCGGAAGGGGGCGCCACAGAGAGTGGTATCAGAGAAAAGTTGTGAGGCTTGAAATTATTTCCAGCCATCTGAATTTATATACCATATCACAAGATCGTAGGAATTTATTTTAGAATTTGATGTCAAACCTAGAATCATACTAATTCAGATTAGTTCTCCCTCGCAGGAGATGGCTGGGAGTGATAGGCTTGAGGTTAATACTTCCCCCGAGGAGTCTGCACCCTCAAATGGGGCATCACAAGGAGTTGTCGGGGAAACAATTCATGGCGAGCTTGCTCCCGGTGGGCGAGACGCGTTACCTATTCAGGGTGTGTCAGATTTAAGAGGGTTCACACAAATTTTTCAAGGGTTAGTGTAGACTATGTCGTTACAGGCCCAAACTCAAGCAATGATGCAAGCCCAATTACAAAACCGTGTGCAAGAACAACCGAATAGGGCAGCAGGCGCTACCCAGATGGAGAAATTCAGACATATGAGTCCTCCTTCTTTTAAGGGGGAGAGTCACCCGGAGATTGTGAAAAACTGGGTGAGAGAAATTGAGAAGATTTTCATGGCCATTAGATGTGCAGAGCAGGATAAGGTGATATTAGCTACATTTATGTTGAAGGACCGTGCGGACGAGTGGTGGAGGTCTGCACTTAGAACCACTTTTAGAGGTAGAGAGATTGAGATTAGCTGGAATGAATTTCTTGATGTCTTCCATGCAAAATTTCTCCCTCAGCATGTGAAGGACAAGAAAGAAGTTGAATTTTTAAATCTGACTCAAGGAGGTATGTCAGTTGCCGATTATGAAGCAAAATTTACTGAATTGGAAAAGTATGCCCCTCATATTTGTTCAGATGAGCTTAGAAGGGTGAAGAAATTTGTTAGAGGTTTGAGAAGTAACATTAGAAGTAGGGTTGCAATCCTTGAACCTCAAACTATGGCAGCAGCTTTGAGGACTACTTTTATTGCAGAAACTGAATATGAGGAATTCTTAGTAGAAAGACAAAGGGATAATGTAAAAAGGGGTAATCTTGGTTCAATTGTGAGGAAAGATAAGAAGCCGAATATGACTTTTCCAGAGAGAGTTCAACCAGTTAAGAGAGATAATATGCCAGCTTGTCAACAGTGCGGGATGCAGCATAGAGGTAATGAATGTTGGCGGGCTGCAGGTAAATATTTTTCATGTGGTCAGACAGGGCATATGATAAGGGATTGTCCCAAAAGGCCAAGACAAGATCAGCAACCACAACAGCAGCGGAGAGTTCAAGCCAGAGTATATGCACTAACAAGGGAAGACACCCGAGATGCCAATGCAGTAGCTGAAGGTATTCTTCTTATCGATGATATGCATGTAAAAGTTTTATTTGATCCGGGTGCTTCACATTCCTTTATTTCTCTGAGATTTGCTGAATTATTGAAAGATAAACAAATTGTGAACACTGATGAGATGTCCATTAACACACCAACTAGGGAGATAGCTAGAACGACTTCTGTTATTCCTAGCATTGATGTGATGATTCAGGGGAGGATTATGCCAGCATGTGTGTATCTGCTGGAAATGACTGATTTTGATGTCATCTTAGGAATGGATTGGTTAGATACAAATTTTGTCTTTCTAGATTGTCATGGAAAGAAAGTAATTTTTCAAAAACCTAGGGAGCATACATTTCACTATCAATGTCCAAGGCACCGTTCTAGTAAAACACTAGTTTCAGCACTTAAAACTTTGAAATTGCTTAGAAGTGGATGTCAAGGTTATTTGGCTAGCATAGTGGCTATTCCTTCTAATGAAAATAAGAAAACCACCTCAGATATTGATGTTCTCAGGGAATTTCCAGATGTGTTTCCTGATGAACTTCCGGGTTTGCCACCACACCGAGAGGTGGAGTTCACTATTGAACTCTCACCAGGTACTTTACTAATTTCCATCCCTCCCTACAGAAAGGCACCAGCTGAATTGGCAGAATTAAAGAAACAATTACAAGAACTGCTAGGTAAGGGGTTTGTTCGACCAAGTGTATCCCCTTGGGGCACACCTGTTCTGTTTGTTAGAAAGAAAGATGGGTCGCTTAGACTATGCATTGACTATAGGAAATTGAATCAAGTGACCATTAAGAATAAGTACCCTTTGTCAAGGATTGATGATTTATTTGATCAGCTACGAACTGCCACAGTATTTTCAAAGATTGATCTCAGATCTGGATACCATCAACTAAGGATAAGAGAAGAAGATATCTCAAAAACTACTTTCAGAACACGATATGGGCATTATGAATTTTTGGTTATGTCATTTGGGTTAACTAATGCGCCAACAGCATTTATGGATTTGATGAACAGAGTTTTTCAACCATATCTGGATACATATGTAGTGGTGTTTATTGATGATGTGTTAATCTATTCTCCTACTGTTGAAACTCATCAAGAACATTTGAGAATTATGTTGGAAACTTTAAGGAAACATCAACTCTATGCGAAATTCAGTAAATGTGAATTCTGGTTGGATAAGGTTCAATTCTTAGAGCATATCATTTCTGGTGATGGAGTGTCTGTTGATCCAGCTAAGGTTGAGGCAGTTTTGCATTGGGAAAGGCCGAAGAATGTCAGTGAGATTAGGAGTTTTTTGGGTCTTGCGGGTTACTATCGCAGGTTTATTGAAGGTTTTTCTTCTATTGCAGCTCCTATGACCAAATTGACTAGGAAAGGAGTTCCTTTTGAATGTTCAGATAAATGTGAAATGAGTTTTCAGGAATTAAAAATAAGGTTAACTACAGCCCTAGTGCTTACTTTACCTTGTGGGTCAGGAGGATTTATGATATATACAGATGTCTCTAGAAAAGGACTAGGATGTGTCCTGATGCAGAATGGTAAAGTAGTAGCTTATGCATCCAGATAATTAAAGACTCATGAGATTAATTATCCAACACATGATTTGGAGTTGGCAGCAGTGGTACATGCTCTGAAGATTTGGCGACATTATTTGTATGGTGAGCAATTTGAAGTGTTTACAGACCATCAGAGTTTAAAATACATTTTCTCTCAGAAAGAATTAAATTTAAAGCAAAGACGGTGGATTGAATTTTTGAAGGATTATGATTTCACCTTGAATTATCACCCAGGAAAAATAAATGTGGTAGCAGATGCACTCAGCAGGAAGAGGCTAATGGCAATCCAGTTGCGCCAAACTTGGAGAATGACATCTGATGTAGTGGAGTATTCTCCGATATGTAAAGGGAGAAACTTATTTCTGGCACAACTAACTATTCAGTCTGCGATGGTTGAGCGAATTGTGCAAGCACAACTGAATGATCAGCAGTTACAAAAATTGATTCGCACACCGAGATTTACTCAAAGTGTAGATAGGGCAATCAGATTTCAGGGAAGATTATGTGTACCTCGGAATGAAGAAATAAAGAAAGACCTATTAACTGAGGCACATAAATCACTATATTCTATTCACCCAGGCAGTACAAAAATGTACAAAAACATGAAAAGACGGTTTTGGTGGATTGACATGAAGAAAGATATAGCAGACTTTGTCAGCAAATATCTTACTTGTCAACAAGTAAAGGCGGAGCATCAAAGGCCAGCGGGACCATTACAGTTGATGGAAATTCCACAGTGGAAATGGGAGCATATCACTATGGATTTTGTGATGGGATTACCAATGACTAGGAGAAAACATGATTCTATTTGGGTAATTGTTGACAGACTTACTAAGTCAGCTCATTTTCTGGCAATCACAAAGACACAATCGTTAGAGGATTTAGCCCATTTGTATATCAGAGAAATTGTGAGACTTCATGGTGTGCCAGTGTCTATTATTTCAGATCGGGATGTAAGATTTACATCAAAATTTTGGAGGAGTTTACAGAACGCACTGGGTACACAATTAAAATTTAACTCAGCTTTTCACCCTCAAACAGATGGACAATCAGAGAGAACCATTCAAACATTATAAGATATGTTGAAGGCATGCAGTTTAGACTAGAAAGGCAGTTGGGATGAACATTTACAGTTAATTGAGTTTGCATATAACAACAGCCATCATGCAAGCATAGGAATGGCACCATATGAAGCATTATATGGTAGACTGTGTAGGTCATCTATTTGTTAGGACGAGGTTGGTGAGCGGAGATTGATTAGGCCACAGATTGTACATGATTGTGTAGAAAAGGTTGAGTTGATTAGAAAAAGATTACTTACAGCTCAGAGTAGGCAGAAAAGCTATGCTGATCAAAGAAGGAGAGATCTACAATTTGTTGTCGGAGATCACGTATTTCTGAAAGTTTCGCCTACTAGGGGAGTAATGAGATTTGGCAAGAAAGGTAAACTTAGTCCGAGGTATGTTGGACCATTTGAAATCTTAAGAAGGATTGGTGACGTGATATATCAGCTGGCTTTACCACCATCATTGTCAGGAGTTCATGATGTATTCCATGTGTCCATGTTAAGAAAATATATGCCAGACTCATCGCACATTATAGAGCATGAGCAGTTAGAAATTCAGCCAGATCTTACATATGAGGAGAAGCCAGTTTGCATTCTCGATCGGAAAGAACAAGTGCAGAGAACGAAGATAATTCCATTGGTGAAGGTATTGTGGAAAAGTACCACAACAGAAGAAGCTACTTGGGAGATAGAAGATGAAATGCGGAAGAGATATCCACAGCTATTCAGTACGTATTGAGTAAATCTTTAAATTTTGAGGACGAAATTTATTTAAGGGGGAGAGATTTGTAACACCCGAATCTGTTCGAAACCTAAAAATAACTAAGCACTTTACTTCTGGAACCCATACAGATTTCAGATTCTCTAATTCAAACCCCAATGCCATGAACTGTATAGAAAATACGGGTTTAACGGATGTTTATGCAAATTAAATAGACATCTTCTTCTATTAATATGTAACTCCTCGTAGGAATGTCAGAATAGGTCAATTTTAAACTCGTTGGAAAGAAAACTGAAAGATCTACAAGTTTCATGTTGAACACTTTTTCAAATTTTGACGTTTGGAAGGCCAAAAATAAGATAGAATGAGCTAGTTCTTAAAAATTATGTTATTAGGAGTTTTTATATAAAATTTTAAAATATATATATAAAAAAACAAAATTCCAAAATATCTTCTCCTTCCCCCCCCCCACGTGGCTTCACCTCCCTCAATCCCACCTCCCCCATTCACACCTCCCCCCACTTCCCTCCTCCCCCTCTTACCACCTCCCCCTCCTTCTTATCTCCTCCTCCCCTCCCCCTATATAAAGCCCCCTCTCCCCCTCTCTTTCCCACATATCCACCCCCCTCTCCCCCTCCAACTCTTTCTCTCCTCTCACTCCCCTCCCCACTCTCATTCTCTCTCTCTCTCTCTCTCTCTCTCTCTCTCTCTCTCTCTCTCTCTCTCTCTCTCTCTCTTTTCTATTTTCATTTATTTCTTCTTTTCTACTCTCTCCACTCTCTCCCTCTACTTTCTCCCTCTACTCTCTTTACTCTCTCTCTCTCTCTATTTTCTCACTCTACGCTCTCTCTATTTTCTCTCTCTCTATTTTCTTGCTCTACTTTCTCTCTCTACACTCTTTTTACT
Organism: Amorphophallus konjac; assembly: GCA_022559845.1. Lineage (NCBI taxonomy): Eukaryota > Viridiplantae > Streptophyta > Magnoliopsida > Alismatales > Araceae > Amorphophallus > Amorphophallus konjac. Next base: position 119,717,348 of record CM040123.1, read on the forward strand.
TTCTCTCTCTAATCTCTTTATTTTCTCTCTTTCTATCTACTTTCTCTCTCTCTTCTTTCTACTCTCTACTTTCTCTCTCTAAATTCTCTCTCTACTTTCTCTCTCTAATTTTTCTCTTTAAATATCTCTCTCTACCTCTCTCTACTCTCTCTCTACTTTCTCTCTCTACTTTCTCTCTCATCTCTCTTCCCACTCTCATTCTCTTATTAATAAACAGAGAAGATAATACAGTATCAGAATAATATAAATAATTAATAAAAAGTTTGGACAGAAGATTTAAACTTATTTGGAAAATTTCGCCATTCTTTACGTATCTAGAACGGAAAAATTATCTTTTCCTATGCAAGAACTTTTACGGGAGCTCGGGTGAGATACTAAAGTCAACTCGGAAGTCCATCCTAAAGGTAGGCATGATAAACCGAGTGCATGTTATCTGTTATTTACATTTCTTTGATTTGATTTTGTTTAAAATGTAATTTAAGTCATTGATTTATTTAACCCAATGATCTATGTTTAGAATCAGTTATTTATTTAGTTACCATTATGTAAAAATATTATTTTCTCTCTAATCTCTCTCTAATTTCTCTCTAATCTCTTTCTACTTTCTCCCTCTACTTTCTCTCTCTACTCTCTCTCTACTCTAATATCTTCAAATGATATATATATTTAGTTAATAATATTAAAATACGATCCAGTTATTTTGTAAAGTTTAATGGCAAGTTTTAAGTATTAAGACGACTATGTAATAAGCATCATAATAAGAATAAAAATTTGATTAAGCATATGGACTGTGTCACTTTAAGGAGATGTGGGGCGATAAACCGTAGTTAGCTTCCGCTACAGGATTAGGCCCATTTCCGAGGACAAACGGACTTCTAAAAAATTCGGAACCCAGAATAAGAAAATTATCTGGGGAATGGTGGAGTATTAACTCCCGATCCTGCGTGGTTGATCAAGACTGACAGGCTCTAGCGTTTAGACCATTTATCTTTATGTCGACGTATGGATGCCTAGGTATGTGTTTGCTACTGCTTATAGTGACGGGATGCCTGTCCAATATATGCTGCCAAATAATATGAAGTTCAGATTTGATATATGACTTTGATATGTTCTGAAAATAAGTTCATCTGTATAAGCTCTGATTTAGCTAAGATATATACAATGTCATTTATATATATAAGTCAGATAAGATTTGTTATGCGTATTTGCTTATAAGAAGAAAAATTACTCTACTCTATCAGTTTTCCTTCGCATTCATAGTATACGTACAATCTAATGAAATTGTGATTTGCTTTATATATATATCATGGATTTGCACAAGTTAGTATATGATAAGCATGTGATTGGTTTTAATGCCTAATGAGTCTGTGGACTCATTTCTGTTGCCTAACCATTTTAGGAAATTGACCAGTGTGTATCTTGACTCCTTCGGACAGTAGGTCAGAAGTTGATCCCGGGTTTAATTTGGATTCGGATTCCGCTGCGTGGAATAAATAGATTTAATTTTCTTTTGAATAATGAATGTAAATATGACTTTTGAGTAGAGATATATAGTACTATGTATACGATGTAAATTATGAGTGTTTATCTTATGGAAATGGTATGGTTATGTTTCTTTTGGAATGTGTGATGGTTTGGCCTTTAGTGCCTTGCAAATATTCTACCCACAACACCTCCGTACATCCGCTGTGACGTCCTCGGACACGATACGGGATCGCCGGAAGGGGGCGCAACAGAAGAACCCGCCGCCAAGCTTGCATCCTTCGTCCCTGAGCTCGAAGCTGGACGGGAGCCGCTGCTGCTCTCCACATCTCCTTGCTTGGGCGGACTTCATCAAAGGGGCCGATTTCTTTCTCTCTTATGCTTCCATTCTATAGCACCCGTCCATTTGATCTCCTAGCTGCGTGAATATCAAAGGGGAAGATCTTGTCTATCCATTTTCTTAGTTACCTTGGAACATAGATTGTTAATCTTGAACTGGGCATCGTATTTTTATATCCTTTTCTTCTTAAACGTTTTTGGTGCTTGCTCCGTGTGTGTGAGGTTTCTCGTCGTCGTGCGAGAACCCATGTGTGTGGGCCATCGCGCCCGTGTGTGTGGTAGTTGCTGCCGTCGTGCAGCGTTCTTTAGTGGAATCCTCTAGAGTTGAGAGGGGTGGACGTAGGACGGCACTTCGGTGTGTCCGAACCACCTAAAAAATCACTATGCCGTGGTTTGCTCTTTGTGTGATTGCTTATATATCCTATCCGTACATATAACGAATGTGATTCGGTGAGACGAGAGATTTATCAACTGTTCGTTCATTTATTGCCATCCAGGTGATCATCATTTAGCGTTGTGTAGTTGTGAGTGCTTGTTTGGTTATCACTTATATATTTTAATCAAGCTTGAATCAGTAAGCTTCATCATTTAAAATAGTTGTCTCTGCATTTTATCAAGAGAGGGCTAGTGTTTATCTACCATCTATGTGGTTTAGTATAATTTTGTTCTAAAGGGCGGGCAATCAATTCACCCCCTTCTCGATTGCCTTCCTAACTGGGCCAACAGTACCTTTGACTATGTAGGTCTTTTATAGGGCTTTTACCTGTGTTAGTAGGCTTCAGCTTTAGAGCTAGTACTTTGAACAACGGATCGGTAACGCCCGACTTTGTGAGATCGGGTCACTAGGAAAGGGATCAAAGAAGGTATGACCCCTTGAATTGGGCTCCCATAAGTGATGGTCCCACATTTAGAAATCTAGAAGGTGTAGATGGTCACCTTCATCCATGAAGGGAGATGGGACGGTGATCTTATATAGGAGGTATGGTTCCTCCTTCGGGTAAAAGGGTATGAAGGTTGGCTCGGCCGGCAAGGGAAGGAATAGGAGAATCTCCGTGGTGACACAAACCACGGTGCACACAGAGGTAATGGACCCCAAAGCGGGATGGGTGAAGCTACGACCTGTGGGTCGGTCGAAGCCGGGGGCCAATAAGTGCGTAAATGTCAACTGCCAATCTAATCCTTTACGAAGGTCATCTAAGGTATCCACATAGTGACTAGACTAGAAAGTGGTGTGAAATGAGTTGATTGGCACTAGAGGTAGGGTGGGGTCCATGGATCGGAAGGGAGGTGGGACTGAGCCATTCTTGAGCCAGCTAAGTAGTGGCTCGGCGATGAAAAGCGTTCCCGATAGAAACACGGGTGGCTCGGGCTGAGGTGGCTCCAAATGAAATGGCTCTGGGTGAGGATCAGAAATGGGTGGCAAAGGTGCACTAGGGGAAGGGCTCCCTGACTGGGGTGGGGGAGGGCTGTCCACTAGGAGGGGAAGAAGCCCTTGGGACCCGTAGGTGGGGCCGGGTTGGGACTACCGGCCATGACCTCCCTAGGCTCGAGTATGGCTACCTCCTGCCTCGGAGGTGGGCAAGGGGAGACCAACGACTCAAAATAAGCACACCTCCTATCCACCCGATCTAAAATCATTTGCACAAGTTCGGCAACGGTGTGGGTTGGAGTAGGGGTATCGCAGTGGACTCACCCGTAATCAACCGGCCTAGGCTTGGGTCGGGGCTCATTTAAGTACGGGGCTCCTTGCCTCCGACTATGACCCACTTGATTGGAGGTGATTGGGTGGGGTCGGTTGGAGGTGACCGGGCCGGGTAGGTAGACCTTCCTAAGTTCGCCCTTCATCTCATGCCACGACTCGATGGGCCATTGCCTCTTCACCTCCCTCATGCGTTCTATACTCTCCCATTTCCAGGCGGCGTCGTGGACAAGCCTCTTTTAGGCAAAGCTGACTTGCATGGCATCGGACATAGTGTAACACTCGAAATACTTGTCCATGGCGGCTTCCCACTTGAGGTAGTCGCTCGGGACCTTGGAGTCATGAAAGTCTGAGGCTTCGGGCTGTATGAAGGAGATAGGATGGTTTCCAAGACCATGGGTGGGCCAACGGTTATATTGCCTGGGCGATTGGGAGTCCATTGGAGACTTAGGACTATACGATGGACATGCCGACACAAGAGACAAGACAAACCGACTAGACACGACCCTGAATGACAATGCAAGTTGGAATGCCGACTCGACTATGAACCTAGACACAACCAAGACTCGGTACGTGGCGGAGGTTTGACCTGAGGGTCTCCTCGACGCGAGTGTGCGGCCTTCTCGATAGGCGTAACCTAACGTTCGGGCGACACCTTTTGATATACCGAACAATGGTATGCAAATGCACCCTTAGACACTTTTTTTTGTTAAGCAAAGACTAATGACTACCCTAGACTCGACTCACTCTTATATCATATTGATGCGGGACGGACACACAACCAGGGACTCTAGCTCACGACTCGTCCCTGGCGAGGGAAACATTGGACCTCTTCATGAAAGTTGGAGAGGAATAAGTAAGGAAGACGAGGGTATTTTTATGGAATTTCTAGAGGAGGTTTGGTTGGGAAAATGGATTTTATGACACTGGTGGGTCGGATGTGGACTGCATAGGACAGAACTGAAACTTGACTGAGTTTTAATTTTTTTGTGGAGAAAAAGAACTTCTAAAATCGAGAAAATATTTGTGGAGACGTGTTTGGATGGGCAGAACACCCAGTCTAAATTTGGACTCAATCAGAAAAGGGGAAGGGGGTCGAACATAGGATGAACTAGGTTGTTGTGACACAGGACAGAACACAGACAAATCTGGAGGATTGGAAAACACGAAATGGGAAAAATAGAAAACGAAGGCTAGAAAATGGAAAACTTTTTTTGGGAGAGGGTATTTGCGTAGGGAACCTACCCTCAAAATTTGGGCTCCGGAAGATCACAGAGTTGGGAGCTAAAATTTGAGCAAGGGGGCTCTGTCCTGATTTGGACAGAACTCTGGTGGCAAGGCGGTGGCGATGCGATGGCGGCACGAACGACGGCGGCGGCGGAGCTGAGCGTCGCACTCAGAGAGGTGGTGGTGGAGATGCGTTACACATCTGAAGGAGAGCCTTCACAGCTCTAGAGAGGAGAGAGGGGCTCCCTTGGGCCAATTGAGCACAAATGAATTTTTCTCTCATTAATGCTAAGTAAATCACAAAATACAAGGTATATATAGAAAGTGTAAAAAGACCTAAACTAACCTCAGATCTAAATTAGGGGAGGGGTAAAAGGAGGAGTTCACATTTAATTCCCCATGTGTTTTGACTCAATTAAAAAAAATACAAAACCTATTAAACAAATATAAATGGGGATGGCATCTTGGACTTTAAGGGTTGGAATATTGGACTTTTTAATCTAATTATCCCCTTGAATGGTCAAGCCATCTAGAAGCCCACCTTGGACCTTTGACTAACCCCACATGGGCCCTAAGGCTTAGGTAGACCAATGGGGAAGGGGATGAGGGGCCCCTGCTAAACCTACGGGACTTTTACACAAAAACCCAAGCATCCTTGGGGAATGACAAATTGGCTTATAAAGCCTTACAATTGCAAACCTACTTCCCATGCATATAAATGCAAACTAAAAAGACACAAATACAAAAATACCCGGTGTAGATTCCCATCATTTTATCTTTGTCAAAAAGGGGGAGATTGTTGTGCCCCGGGCTGTTTTGACGAAGACATTGTGTAATGATTTGCATTGATGAAAGTGAGCTTTGAATAGCTTGTGAATGATTGAGTCAAGTTCAGTTTATTCATAAATTGAAGTGAGCTTCATTTAATTGAATTTGGTTTCATAGTGTGTTTTGTTTGAACATTTGTTGCTATGAATATTTTGCTAGTTGTATGATTGGCGTATGTGAGTTCTGTCAGTCTTAATCTTGGATTGCATGTTGAATGGTTAAAACCAAGTTCAAATTGTTGTGCATTGCACTGACCTTATTGATTCTTTGCACGGACCTTGCTGTCCATTGCATAGACTTTGCTCTACTTTGCACCGACCCTAACAATGGGTTTTAAACAATCTTGCACTGACCTGCTCAACCATTGCACCAACCCGACCTTTGGTGCCTCACACCATTTCACTGACCCAACCACTCATATGCATTGACCATTAGTACATATGCATAGACATTGTTGAATGCATTGAGTGTTTAAGGATTTCATGTGCTATGCTTGAAGTTTGAAATGAATGATAATATGTATTAGTGCAGGTTCACAGTGGAATCTCCTCTTAAATCTTGGAAGTCATGGTAAGAACACATGCTTAATTCAATTTCAAAGTGGATGGAATGTTACTGGTTCAAATCTGGTTATACACTTGGCAATCTCTTTTACAAATGCATATTTGATTGATCTTCTTGTTTGTTTGAGAATTGTGGTGCTTCAATTGATTTTACTAAGTTTTCAAGCATGTTAGGTAAAGTGTCGACTCTAGAAGTCGACACTTAGTTTACACTTCTCTAATGTGCGTTGATTTTGCTAACGCTGGCAGAAAGTGTTGACTCCATGAGTCGACACTTACAGGAGCTGGTGGTCTTTTGAGGCAAATAGAAGCCTCGTGAAAAAGTGTCGACCTCAAGAGTCGACACTTACAGGTGAGACTAGCGAATTTTGTGCAAACAGAATTATCGTGAAAAAGTGTCGACCTCAAGAGTCGACACTTTTCACCGTGAATGTTATTTTTATCTCAGAACAGAACAAGTCTGAAAAAGTGTCGACCTCAAGAGTCGACACTTTTCAACTGAGTTCTGATTTTTATGTGTTCTGGCAGAACACTCGTGAAGTAAGAGTCAACTCTATGAGTCGACACTTGTTCCAAGCGTTCCGATCAGGTTTTTCGGATCTGGATTTGAACCCATTATTTTTATGTCCGATGGCCACGGTTCTTTACCACATTGCCCTTTGGGTTTTCATGAATGTTTGTATGTGGTATGGAGAGGTATTTGCTGGGGTATATTGTTCTAAATGCCTTGTTTACTCCTTGACATATATGGCCGCCTTGTCTGATCGTGGATCATTCATTCTTGAGGGCTAAACATGTTCTATCATTGCAAGAAGAAGGAGGAGAGGACCGGTGCTTCTGCTAGGGAAGGAAGAACTCACCACCAAGCTTGCATCCTTCGTCCCCGAGCTCAAAGCTGGAAGGGAGCCGCTGCTGCTCTCCACCATCTCCTTGCTTGGGCGAACTTCATCAAGGGGGCCGATTTCTTTCTTTCTTATGCTTCCATTCTATAGCACCCTTCCATTTGATCTCCTAGCAGCGTTCTTTAGTGGAATCCTCTAGAGTTGAGAGGGGTGGACGTAGGACGGCACTTTGGTGCGTCCGAACCACCTAAAAAATCACTATGCCGTGGTTTGCTCTTTGTGTGATTGCTTATATATCCTATCTGTTCATATAACGAGTGTGATTCGGTGAGACGAGAGATTTATCAACTGTTCGTTCATTTATTGCCATCCGGGTGATCATCATTTAGCGTTGTGGAGTTGTGAGTGCTTGTTTGGTTATCACTTATATATTTTAATCAAGCTTGAATCAGTAAGCTTCATCATTTAAAATCATTGTCTATGCATTTTATCAAGAGAGGGCTAGTGTTTATCTACCATCTATGTGGTTTAGTTTAATTTTGTTCTAAAGGGCGGGCAATCAATTCACCCCCCTCTCGATTGCCTTCCTTACCGGGCCAATAGTACCTTTGACCGTGTAGGTCTTTTATAGGGCTTTTACCTATCTTGGTAGGCTTCAGCTTTGGAGCTAGTGCTTTGAACGACGAATCGGTAACGCTCGACTTTGGGAGATCGGGGTTCGTCTTTCTATTGTTGTTTGGAGTAGCATAGAGGGCCGAGGTTCGATCGGAAGCCATGTTTCTGGTTAGTACGACTTTACTCTTTCCTTTAGTTGTTCTTACTCCTATTTTTACAGGTTTACTATTGTAGTTAGTACAATTGTTACTTTTGTTCTTCCTGCTTTACTGTTTAGCGTGTTACTATGTTTTTCTAGTGGGGATCTGTGTGACCCCTACTAAGCCAGTGACGCAAGGCTCACCCTTACTTTTCAGGTGTGATCTTCTTCTTCCTCGTGGTTCATGACGCGGTGCGTCAGTTTGTAGTTGCTAGCGTTGCCTGCATCGGGTTTCCCCCTGACTTCAGTGTACGTTCTCTTTTTTCTGTTAGACTATACTTGTCTTTAATTTAGACTGGATTCTATTAATTTAAATTGAAAAGGTAATTTTATTTTTTCTACTTTAGAAAACCTGGTCAATGAAATGTTAATTACTTACTACTATATCTGGAACTTTAATGTACTCCACACACTCCTTTTATCCCTTCGAAGCTTTACCGCTCTTGGGAGGCCTCGCAAGATCCAAGTGGTATCGGGTTTACTCGGTATCCGAATCCTGGGTCATCACAGTTGGTATCGGAGCTGTGTTATGTGAAAGTACATGGGAATTCGAGATACTGCAGTACTCAGAGTCCTTAAGGTCCAGTACAGTCGGCAGTTGGCTTTGGTTTTACGATTGTTTATCACTTTGTTTTCGCGTGTGGTCTTGTGTGTGCTGTGTTGGCACTATGCGAGATGGTTTCGCTCTCGTCAGGATGTGATGAAGTGTTCTTCTTTTTGTCATGGTGGTTGTCTCGGTCATGCTGTACCTGGCAGATTTCATCGGCAGACGTGAATCTGGGGTGCGGTGTTCGAGATTTTTTCGTGGCTTATTCAGATGGCTGGTGACTTTATCGTTGGTGTGATGGCCGTGCACATTCCTATGTTGCCTTGGTCGTCCCAGCTTGGGTATGTTCAGCCACTGAGGTGTTGAGGTGGTGTTGAGATGGTCGATTAGATGCCTTGTTTGAGAGAATGCTCGGGTGAACCTAGGATTTTCTTTCCTGGTGAGCTACTGTTGGTCGAGCTTGATTCTTCTCATCCTGTCTGATGGTGTCTTTTCAAGGTAAGCCTTGGAAGTGTTGTCTTGGTGAAACCTTTGTCCTGTGTCTGCTTAAGGGTGGACAGTGTTAATTCTGAACCTGATCTGCTCTTTGTTCGACAGTTACTTGGCTTTGGACCCAGTTTTGTGTGTTGGGAGCCGTTGTGCACTGTGTCTGATGTGCCGTGTTTGGCGGCTGATGTGCTATGAAGGTTCAGTAATCACTTCAGGACATAAGGATAAGCTGAGATAGGTGTTCTTTGTGCTTTGTACTGAAGCTGGTGCTCTTCATGGTATGCACTTTGGTGACTTGTGATCGGCTGTTAGCAGATCAGTACTCGAGGCGTGGTACGTTGCTATTTCATGTATTACGATGGTGCCAAGTGTGTGCTGAGATGCGAATGTCGAGTTGTCCTTGATGCCTGTGTGCATATGTTGAGCATGCAGCGGAAGCATGTGGGCTGATAACCCACGAATCAGGACCGTGAAGTTAGAAAATTCTGGTTAGCCGAGAAGTTTATTTTCCTCGGTGCGACTTCGTCTTGGCTATGTGTGCCTTGATGTTGTTGGTTGCCGTGCCATTGTTAGAGGCCTTATGGTTGTTGGCACTGGCATGTATGAGGATTAGGGGGAATTTGTCAGCATATTTGCTGGTCGAGTACCTTTTCTTCTTTGTATTTTTCTTAGGGGTTGTGCTCTTAGGATGTGATCGTGGTCTTCGAGATGTGTTCTCCAAGATTATTATTGTTATCATTGTGGGTCCTTATTGGTGAGTTGTTCGCAGTGTGGCTTGTATATGTTAGCCGGGTGTTCAGCTGTAATTGTGCCTTGATGTGACCCAGCTTGCAGTCGTGTCCCATGGTTCTGTCTTGAGAACGAAGCCGGGATTCTGCAAGTGTTGTTGTTGTTGTCGTTCGTTGGTGGTTGTGCTCAGCTTGGGAGGAGTTCACTGTGAGTCTGATTTGGCATTGTGTGGACCGAAGTCTTATCAGTTGATTTTGCTGTACTCTTCTGCCATGATGGAGTTAGCATGCGACTCAAATCAGATGTAATGTCTGAGTGAGGACTGACTTGATTATGCTCGTGGTCCAGTGCTGTCGGTTGTGTTCTACATGCCAGTTTTGTTATCCTTGGTGCGGAAGCCGATGTTGTTGAGCTGTCAACTGAGAGGACTATATTTCCTTGTTTAAGCTGATGCTTCTTGTGTCTGCCAAGTGTCGTATCAGTAGCTATTTTTCGTGGCATGAGTCGTGTCTCCTTTCCTTATGAGACGTAAGCGACGTTGCCTTGTTTCAGAGGTGTCGGACTTGTGTTCACTTGGGTGCCGTGCTCGTTCAATGGATCAGTGTGTCTTGGGATCCGGAGCGTGTGCCTGTGATTATGGTCTGGCAGTGTTCCTCTGAATTATGTTTTTCAAGAATTGTATTATCGTGTCTTGTGTTTGGGATTTGGCTGATGCTTGGAGAGCGTAGCCAGTGTTTGAGTTTGTTCTTCCCTTGTTCACTTGTTAGCCCCTTCAATTTCGAGGATGGAATTCTTTTAAGGGGGGAGGACTGTAATATCTTGGGTCTTTCGGATCTTTATCAGGGAGCTTTCGGATCACTTTTTTAGGTCCTGAGTTATGTTTTACGATCCACGTGGATTTTTCTCTCATACAAGTGCTGGAACCCTATGGTGAGTTTACTAGTGAGTTCATCGACTCGAGGACGCTATAGTTGCGTTGTGCTCCTTCCGAGGATCGTTTAGACTATTTTTTCATATTTTTCTGAATTAATGCATTTTTAGACTAAAAATCAGATTTTATGAAAATTAGGAAATTCCTAATTTTCCTTTTCTATTTCTTCTTCTTTCTCCTTCATCTCTCCTCCCTCACGATCACTTCCTCTCTCTCTCGTTCTATCTCCTCTCTTCTCCTCTCTCCGCGGGGCACGCGACCGTGGCGAGGTAGACGAGGCAGGGATGTCGTGGAGTTGATCTAGAGCGTGATGGGGTGATGAATGGAGTGTGGCATTGGCGTGATCCCTCGGTGGATTCAAAGCCGGCGTGGTTTCATTCGTGAAATAGTTTTCGGCGCGGTTTAGTCGCTTCGGTGCGCTAGAACTTCGATGGAGGAAGGGAGATGGACGCCCTACTCAAGTTCTGTGTTCCCCGTGATTTCGAGATAAACAGTGTGAGAACGAGCGGGTTCTGCCTTGTTTTAGGTGAAGCATGCTTTAGGGGGTGTGAGACATGTTCACTTTTCTTGGCGACGGTTTCTAGCCTAGTTAGTGTTATTTCAATCCCTGGCATGTTAGCATTCCATTCCCGCTAGTTTCATTGTGATTGGTTGTCATTTGGGACCGGTATGAGCCAGGGAACCCATGTGACTCATTTTGGGTTGATTCGGTGGAATCACCTGTTTCTTGTGTTTTTGGTGTCGTTTGGATCCCTTCCGATTTGTGGAAGGCTTATTTCATCTTTAGGGTTGTTTCCCCTTCATTTTAGGGCGAACGGGGCATGGAAAGGCCGGGATCGACCATTCCTCTGTTTTTCCCGCCGTGACACCTTAGCGGTCGTACCAGTGACCATTTAGGGGCTTTAAACGGTCCAGGGGTGACTGTTTGGTTCATTGTCGGTTCTAAGTCGGTTGGGTTTGAGCGGTCATGCGATAGATCGTTTGGGTTAGCTAGCGGCCCATTGGAGGACCGCTAAGCCTGGTGAAACGGTCTATTGGGGACCGCTAGGCTCGTGGAGGGTATATCGGTTTGGCCAAGCGGTCACGCGATAGACTGCAAGGCTGGCCTTGGCGGTTTAGTGAGAGACCGCTAGGCATCGTTTATGTCGGTTCAACAGATTTTAAGTTGGTTAGGGCTAGCGGTCCTAGCCCAAATCGCATGGTGGTCTTGGCGGCCCATCGGGAAACCGCTAAGTCCTTTGACTAAGTTAAGTCGGTTCGGGCATTGACTGGGTCTAGCAGTCAGGTCCATGATTGCTACAGTCTTCTGGCGGCCCTGAGGTAGATTGCATGCCCTTATGTTTTATAGTTTGTTCGTTTGAGCCTCTGAGTGTGGAGGCTATGTCCTAGACCGCATGACTCTGTGAGACGGCCTATGTATAGACCATTTTTATCTTGGTGCGGCCCTTTCATGACCGCCCTGTGTCTGTGTTCTCTGTGTGAGGATAGTGGCCCTTTGGCTGACCGCTTGGTTTACCTAGTAGTCAGGCATGTGACCGTTCCTTTCCCAGAGTTTTGTTTTCTTTATGCTTGCCCTCCATTTGTCTTGGCTTAACCTTGTGGTTTGCCCCTAGTCCCATGGATGTCTTGGATGTCCTATGAGGGCGATAACCATGTAATAAGGTAGCCGGGAGTGCCATTATATCGAGCTGTGTTCGGTGATGCTTCAGAGTCATCTTTGGTTTCTGGTTAACCCGGGTGTGATCCAGTGGTTGACATGTGACCTTGTGAATGTCTCGTCAGTCCTGTATGGATCGAGACATGGTTTTGGACGCCTAGAGGTATCATTTTATCTCAGTTTGTGTGTCCATGTGCTTTGAGGGTCTTGGTGATCCCTCATGTCTCCGTGATTCATGTTATGCGAAGGTGTGAATCCGACTGTCCTGTGCCGTTGCCTTCATAAGTGTTTTACCGTGGCTTTGGCTTAGGGATTAGGCTGATTGGCGGCATGGTACCACTTTTTGTGTGACGATCTTGACCCCGAGTCTTGTGACTCAAGGATCGTTGTGTCGGCAGGTCTAGCTGTCTACCTTGAGTCTGGTGGCAGTCTGGTATGCTACCTTGTGTCTTATGCCCAGTGTTTTGTAGTACGTGTAACAGTGCATCTTAGCCTGTTTGTACTTCAACACTGATGTTTCGGAGTCTCTATGTCAGTGAGCCTCCACTAGTCGTAGCCCGACGACACTTTCCTGTGTGTCGGCCCACTTGGGAGTGGTGGCGGGGTGAGTTCCCGATATACGATTTTTAAGCTAGTTTCTGTGGGCCCCCTTGCCTTGCGGTAGCATCCTACTGGGGGGAAAGCTAGCTAGAGACCTGGCTCAAGGCATTGAGCTTGTGTGTGCACACGTGGTCAAGGGCGTTTCTATGAGCCCCGACGGGCGTGACCCTGACTAGTCACTCGTTACTTTAGTTTTGTTGCTCCTTGTACTAGGTACTAGTGTTCCTTGTACTTGGCTCTTTACGTGTGTTTCAGTTACCGCCGTTCTAAGTGAGTACGAGATACCTGAGGCTCAGTGTAAGACGTTAGTGGACGCATCTGGCTGTTCTTCTAGTGAGGAGGTGCTTCTGTCACTTGACACATAATCTCTTGTGACGTGTGTTTCGTAATTGGTTTCCGAGTAGCCTGTGTGTTTGGCTTTACTCAAGGTCCAATCTTGTGTAGCGTACACGACGTGAGCACGTGTATGTTCATACCTTTGACCGTGTAGGCCTTTTATGGCGCTTTTACCTGTCTTGGTAGGCTTCAGCTTTGGAGCTAGTGCTTTGAACGGCAGATCGGTAACGCTCGACTTTGTGAGATCGGGATTCATCTTTCTGTTGTTGTTTGGAGTAGCATAGATTTCTGGTTAGTACGGCTTTACTCTTTCCTTTAGTTGTTCTTACTCTTATTTTTACAACTTTACTATTGCAGTTAGTACTGCTATTACTTCTGCTCTTCCTGCTTTACTATTTAGCGTTATTTAGCGTGTTACTGCGTTGTTTCCAGTGGGGATCTGCATGACCCCTGTTGAGCCAGTGACATGAGGGTCACCCCTGCTTTTCAGGTGTGGCCTTCTTCTTCCTCGTGGTTCGTGGCGCGGTGCGTCAGTTCGTAGTTGCCAGCGTTACCTGTGTCAGGTTTCCCCCGACTTCAGTGTACGTTCTCTTTTCTATTGGACTGTACTTTTCTTTAATTTGGACTAGATGATGTTAACTTAAATTGTTAATTGAAAAGGTAATTTTATTTCTGCTACTTTAGCAAACCTGATCAATGAAATATTAATTGCTTACTGCTTTATCTAGAACTTCAATGCACTCCACACACTCCTTTTATCCCTTCGGAGCTTTACCGCTCTTGGGAGGCCTCGTAAGATCCAAGTGGTATCGGGTTTACTCGGTATCCAGACCCTGGGTTGTCACAACATACTTGCATGAAATGGCCAATTCCATAGTTATACTTTCTACATGATGGTCCTCTACTTGAACTTTACTCTTGATATCTTGTCTACTTGCGATTCCATTCTTTATTCTCTCTCCTATTCATGTTCCATGTTTTATTTACATTTCTTAGCATAACACATTAACTTTTTCCAAAAATATTAATTACTTTAAGTTGTCTAGTATAGAGATATAAATCTTACTGAGCGTTTCGCTCACCCTACATTTTCGATTAACATTGCAGGTAGTTCCGACGATGAACCCCAAACACATAGGGATGGGCAAGAGTGAAACGAGATATTAAGTTCATCTTAGTTACCTAGGTTTATGAGTGTTGCTCTTGCTAGAGTTAAGTACTTAGAAGTTATATTATGCCTCTTAAGGCTTAATGTTGTTATAAAACTTTATTTCAATGAAATTAAAGTATCATCTTTTCATTATCTCTCTTTGTGGTTGGATCCTATTATATATGCTCTGATCGATACGAGTGTTACGACTCGTCGCGCCTCGATATTCCGCGTTGGGGCGTGACATGTAGACCCTTGGTCAATCATCTTGTAGGCCGTGATAGGCTACATACTGAATAGTGGGCCGGTTGATGTTATGCCTTAGACTGTGAGCTGGTTGGTGTTGGGCCTTATTGGAGTGGGTGAACTTCCCCCTCCTCAGTTACTACTTGCCAGCAATTAAGGACTTGGGGATCTTTGGCCTAAGGATTGCCTAAGGATAGATCTACTAGTGGATTGATCACCTGATCTAAATTCAATATGTGTCCTTACAGGCAATTATTGTGGTGAGCTGGTGCACCTGAGCAAAGTCTAGTAAGTGTACTTCATCTAATGAAGTAGTGAAATCTCAAGATTAGGGTTGGACACTAGACATAGGTCATTAAAGGGTGTCCGAGCCAGTATAAAAATTTTGATTTTTATCTGATTATTTTATCTAATTCTATTTCTTTCCCGACTAGTTTGTGTAGCAACTTGGTTTAAAATAATGCAATAAAGAAACAAATATAATCTTTTGATTAAAATAAGAATAATTTTGATAAAAATAATATGAGTTAAATAAAAATTGTAATATTAAAATAGTGAAATGGCTAATAATTAAATGTTTATTGGGCATAAAAGAAAGAATTAATCTTTAAAATTTGTAATGCCCCAAATCCCTAAATTCTAATTAGGTTAAATAGGGTAAAATTCAAGCAAATGGGTGTAAAATCGCAACTAAACCGTAATCTATCTAGATATAACCATTTTCTAGTGAACTGTAGCACCCCGGAAATTTAAATAGAGAATAAATAATAATGACTACATAACGATTGTGGAAAATGAAATTTACGATAAATAAAAATAGTAAATAACTAAAGTTGATGATGGGCCTTAATATACATTAGTGGGCTCTAATGGATTTTAAACAAATAATTCCTAAATATCTTTATAACTACCTTGGCAGAAAATGGGCCTTAATAAAGATTAACATGTTAAACCCGTCAAGTAGCGTAAAACCCCAAACAATAGGTAAAGGGCTTTTGGGCTTCAACATGAAGGGCTTGGATAAGGCATTCCCTATTAAAAGGACTAATGGGCTTTAAAGAAACCTAAAAGCTTTGTGGGCCTTATAATAAATGGGTATCTAAAAAGTATATACATAAATATTATTACAAACGGTCTTGGGGTTGTACCAAAACCTCCTCACGTTCGAATAAGGGTTGTACATGGCTTCTGTAGCCAGACGAGGATTTGCATTAGGGTTCTACAGAATACGTAGAAGGGTGGCGGTTGTTTATGATTGTTTAAGGAAATTCCAACTCTGTTAGGAGTGTTACGTGAGAAACTTAATTCTCATTATGACTCTCCCTCCCGTAAGCCCATAAACCCTATAAATAAGGACCTTCCATGCGATGGCAAAGCCATCGTGCTCCGTCGTGCTAGTCCTGTTGTTGCCGTGGGTGTGTCGACGATGTCCTCGTCCTCCTCTTCGCCCTTCTTCGTTCAAGGGTTGTTGCTGCTGTTGCTGAAGAAGCAGGGCTTCTTCCGCTGCGATCATCTTCTTCCTCGCTACAGTCATGTGCTGCCGTTGCATCACGTTGAGAAGAAACAACGCTAGCTTCTTCCCATCTTCTTCCTCCTTTGCTATTGCTTAACGTGCAGTTGCTGTGCTGTTGCCGTGTTCATCGTCGTCTTCTCTGTTCTTCTTCTTCATTTCCTGCTGCTTCTTTTCTTCATCCGTTAAAGCGTCGTAACAGGTAGGCAATCTCCCAAGCAAAACCTAAATAACTATCACGTTAGATTCATAGAGCATGTAGATTAAATTCCATGAATCTTCCCGCTTGTATATAGCATGTATAAACGTGGTTTTTGAACGATCTGGAATTGTTACTGCATGAAAAGAAATAGTGACCACTACAGTGGTCGCTATTTCCAATAAACTGCGCCCGTCCAAACGGACGCTAAATAATCAGCGACAGTAAGATTGTCGCTAATTCTTTTAGATAATTAATAATTATAGCACATTTAAATTTTAATAACTATGGAACCATGTATCTAAAATACATGATATGCATATTTTTGGAATCCCTGTAATTTTCTCTCCACTGTCATGTCTTTAGTTTTCCAAAATCCCATCTGAATAGAAAGAAGCATTGTTCATTCCCTAATGAACAGTGATAGTCGAAATAAAACAATATCATGTGTCTGCAAGCACATCCATGCGGTGCATTGCAACGTAAAATGTTAAAAAGAATGTGCAACCAGAACCCTGACGCCTATTTTAACCTGCGCCCGTGCGAGCAGGCGCTATTTCCTAAAATTAGATAAATAAAAAAATTGTTTATATAATTAACGGCCATGATTTTGACGCTTAATAAAGAACTTGCGCCCCTTTGGAAAGGCGTCATTTGCTATATTTTCTAAAAAATGTATATATGTAAAGAAATAAATAAAATAATTGGCACCATATCTCTGGGCGCATATTAAAGATATTGCGCCTCTCCGAAGAGTTGTCAGTTATCTGATAATTAAATTAATTCTGGAAATTTTATGATTTAACGTCCACACTGTGGGCGCTAATTCTAATTAGCGACCATTGTCAGGGCGCCGTTTCTGTTAGTGTTTTCTTCACGTACTTTGATCCTACACCGCTGGATCTTTGGCACCACTATCTCAAGTCTGAGACTTGGTCCCTGTTTTTATTTGCTATCGCTTACACCTCAACTCTTGGTGATGATTGGACCCTCTGCCGGATATTCCTTCCTTCGGACTGGTACTTTCTTCATTGAGACCTCCGTAATTCTCCGCTAGTCTTGGATTCCCTTACGGCAGTCGAGTTGGTTGTAGCCTAAAAATCTTGGAACCATTAATTGTCACGTTACTCTGAAGAAACGTGATGCTTTATCCCTCATAGAGTGTTGTTCCTGGTCTCTTTTGAGAAGTTTGTCTCTGTCAGTAAATAGCGACCAGGACTGGGACGCTAAAAGAATTGGCGGCCAGGCCAGTGGCGCATATTACTGATTGAGCGACCAAACACTGGACGCTAATTCTGAATGAGCGACCACTTGAAGTGTCGATAATTCATCGTGCCCAGATTGTTCACTAGAATGGGCGACCACTACAGTGGGCGCTAATTTTGTAATTAGTGGCGACCTGAGTAGACGCCAATTACCCTGATTTCCTGATTGTCTTGGTTTTCATGTGATTCATCGATATGTCATCCTTAATCCAAAGTTCTATCCTTGAACTATATGCTTCATGAAATCTACCTTAATATTCCTACATGCTGGATCCTTGGAACTCTTTGGCCATTAATTGAAGTGGAATTGGTCTAGAACATAAAAGGGGCTATGGGTCCAAATAATTGATACTCAATGCTAGAAATAAAAGTGACGGGGTCCTAATCTGATCCCATGGGCGAGGCAAAGTCCAAACGTGTGCCGGTATCATGATTGATCGGGTGTGACATTGCACCAACTAAAAGCAAGATTAATCTATGACCTTCCACAAGTGATTGTCATGCTCATTATTTGATTGTTTGAACTCCTAAATGTATATGGCCAGTCTTATAAAGTGATAGTTACATGTTATGCTCTTATGGAAGCGAGTATCCTATTGAAAAGCTTGTTATCATCTCATCATGAATGACCTTGAAATTATCTATTGTCATGTCTACTTTCCTTTATAGTTCTTGAAATTGTCTCCGATTCATGTATCTATCTCGTGCCATTATGGTTCTTGGTTATGATACCTTGCATGATCTACATATTCATGTTAAATTGTTAATTATTTAAAGTTAGCTTGGAGTTTGAGATATAAGACCTACTGAGCATTCGCTCACCTAGTGTTTTTCAATATTTTTCAGGTAATGATAATAGTGATGGCGAGAACGACCAACATGGGCAAGGGAACGAGTGAAGAGAGCTCCAAAAAATCTAGATGAACCTCCTGGTCTTGTTTTCTTTTGTCTTATGTCAAGTCTAGTTTGAGAGTCCATTGTAATTTTCATTTCTTGAGTCCTTTATTTGGAGTCGAAATTGTAATAAACTTATATTTGAAATGAGATTATATTTTGGTTCAATTATATCTTGTCTTATGGCTATGCTCTGATTGACACGGTTGTTTAACTGCCACGTTCCGAGCAATGTCTTCCGCTACTATCGGTTCGGGGCGTGACAGAAACCCTAGCCTAATTACGGTTTATCTCATGCTAGGTGGCCCTAGATATAGATCAAACTCAAACTTTTTGGAGTAGTAATTATCTCTAGAATTATTGACCTAATTAGGACTCTTTGGGTCTCTTAGTTCTCTAAATAGAACACTAGAACATTCTAGTCAACTTAATAGTTTGTGGTAGAGGCTGAAGGTCGTGCTAGGACATGCTAGGGCGTGGATCCAAGAGAAGGATCAAAGGTTTAGGTGTTCATGTTCTTCTTCCCGCTTCTTCCACAATCCAAATTAAAGGTAGGTATTCTGTCAGGTTAAACCCTAATTGATCAAGCAAATAGGTTTAGATGCATGTCTAGATCGTTTCTATACCTTTTCCCCTTGTTTTTATTAACTATTATGCATGTATTTTTAGTTTATTACATGAGATATCGTCATTTTCCTATTTACTCGCTAGAACGAGTTTCTTTTTGAAATCACGTCCGTCATAGGGAGCCCGTTCAGAATGCGGCCCTACGATAGACCGCATTCTCATGATTGCGGCATGCAGACCGACCGCGTTATGATCTGAACGTGGCGTCTGGCCCAACCACGTTTAGTCTCAGGTTGTCTGAAGCCCTAGACTTTTCCAGTATATTAAAAATGTTATTTTAGTGTCAAAATCATGTTCTTTGCTAAGTATGACATCGAAACAAATAATTGACTAGGTAAACGATATTAAACATAATTAACTTTCGTTAAAATCATTCCTTTTAATCTCATGAAATCTTTCTTACAATTAGTTCTACCCTCATCTATTTTCTTCATGTTTAGTCCTTTCTGTAATTGATTTCTTTCATGTCTGAATACTTAGAAGTTGATGCATGATTAAGTTATTCCTTGTTTAGCCTCTGACTTGATTGGTTATAAATGATGTTTTTATTAGATTACTTGATTCTATTACTGTTATTTGAAGATGATCTCACCCCGGTGACATGTATCTACTGAGTTACTATGGTTTTTTGGTTCTATTCGCATAGCGCTATTCTTTGGTGAATGGTAGCACCCTCCGATGAGTATTCCTCTTGTCAGAGCAGAACTTCTTTCCTAAGGCCTCCGTAAGTCTTGGCGGGCTATAGATTTCCACATGGACGCTTGGCTGGTTATATCTTAAAAACCCTAGAAACCCCTTTGAACCCCTTTGAATCTATTCTGCACAAGTTGGTCTAGACAATTCTCTACTTTGTGACATGAATATTCTGAATTACATGATACTTGACTTGCTTGGCCCAAAGGGTGCTGTTATTATTGGAACTCGGATACTTGCTGGCCAATTTCTATAGTTATGTTCATTCATTTGTATATGTTTATACATTGTCATCTAGTTATTGACTTTGTATTGATCTATTCTTTTCAGCAAAATATCCTTGTATGTTTGATTCCTTTAAATGCTATGCATTTCACATTCCCTTGATCCTCTATCTTATCCTTATCTATTTATTGTTCGAGAACATGATTCATGTTTTGCAATGCGCATCATATATCATTGTCTATACACGGTTAAATTGATAATTACTTATATTCTATCTGGTTAAAGAGATGTAATTCCTACTGAGCTTCTCGCTCACCTAATTTTTTAAAACATTTTTTAGGTAGTATTGAAACTGAAACACATTCTGATGGGGAAGGGCAAGAGTGAACGAGTGCACCTGGATTGTTAGAAGATTTGTGTCTTTTTATTTCCTTGAGTCTAAATTAGATGTTATGGAAGCCCCGTAATTGAGTCCTTTTTTTAGAGTTATTGTAATTTAAGTCAAGAAAATTGTAATAGAGATTATGATTATTAATAAAGTTATATTTTGTCTAATTTTGGCCTTATTTGTGTCTCTTTCAGTTGTTTATCATATTGTCAGTCTTTTAGTACTCTTATTGACATGACTGTTCACTGTCACGTTCCGAGTAGTTTCTGCTACTACTAGTTTAGAACGTGACAGTTTGATTTAGGCATGATTTTTTTAGCTTGAATTTTTTTAGCACTCTCATTAACTATTAGTAATAATAATTTAAATTTTGTAATTGTCAAAATAAGAGGGTTATTTTTGTAATTTTCTCTATTTAATAATATTTTGAATACATAATTATAGGACATACTAGAATCTTGTATATTCTACTTTATATCCCTATACTCTTCATATTCTCATCTATACCCCCATGATGACTTTCACACCATTAGTCTAGATTGATCTATGAAACCTTCTCAAACAATTGAAATAATGATACATATACTTCTATAATCTTTCATATTATCTGTTGGACACGGATGGACACTAAGATCTAGAGGGGGGGGTGAATAGATCTACCCCTTAAAACACAAGTAAGAGAAGACAGCGGAATTAACGGTTCTGCTATAAAGCAATCGGATAAAGCAGATCTCACTAAATAATCTTATGCAATCATCTAAGCGAGAAATAGGCAAATAGGATGCGCACACGAGCAACAGGAGCAAAATCAAACACACAGAGACACCATGAGTTTTAGGTGGTTTGGCTTTCACCTACATCCACCCCACACTCAGACTGAGTGTGGATTACTGCTGATTCACAGCTTCAATCCGCTGATCCACGGCTTCGGGGATCTGATCACTACAAACCGCTGATCCACAGCTTTGGGGATAAAATCCCAGACCGCTGAGCCTCATAGCTTGCTACCGCTGAGCTTTACAACTTGGCTGACAGAGCACTCACCCTCGCACTATGACACACAGCTTGATAGAGTTCAGAAAAATAAAAATGAAAGATGAAAAATAGCAATATAGCTCTCAATGAGCAGATTGACTCTGGATTTGATCCACGAGTCAATTACATAAATCAATTCCCTGAAACTTTCTCCGATCTAAAACTTTTGATCCTATTCTCTCCTTCTAGCTTCTCCTCTCTCACTCTAGCTCTCTTCAGGTTGCTCTTTTTTTTCTCAAGGGCTTCTCTCTCTTTTTATCAATCTCCCTCGCTATTTTTTTCTTCAGAAAGGGGCTCATATATATATATATATATATATATATATATATATATATATATATATATATATATATATATATATATATGTGTGTGTGTGTGTGTGTGTGTGTGTGTGTGTGTTTCTTCTATCTTCAGGCCCCCACTAGCTCACGCATTGGGTGTATGGAGAGCTCGCTCCCGCCCTTTTTGGAGACGACACACGTCAGGAGAAGATAGGTGAGCATATCCATGTGGTAGAATCCTCTGGACGTATCTATCTTGGAACACGTGCTCAATCATGAGCTTCCTTGGTACACGTGCTTTATCCTGCAATTCAGACAAGGATTAGTTAAGAGAAAAGATGCACCGAGTTTAATTTGACATGAAATGGGGTATGCACAGACATTCCAAGCAAACACAACATATATGCACATACCCTTCTAAGCCAATGGCATGACCTATATCGACATATTAAATCAATGCAAGATGTGCACAAACCTTCTTGTACGTTCAACAAGAAAATGTGCACAGACATTATATGCATGATGAACATAATGCACTGACTTATGCATGCATGGACACAGGTGCACATACCTTTGTAAACATGTATGCACAGACTTTGATGTGCATATAGGAAGTATGCATAGACCTTGATGCACGTATGAGAAAGTATGCACAGACCTAATGTGGTATATGCAAAGTATGTATAGACCTGTTTAATGAGATGTGCACAGACCTCATCTGCCATAAATGAAGTGTGCACCGACCGTTTGCCTTTGAAACCAAACATTGCACCGACCGTGCTTGTGCAGAGAAGGCATTGCACTGACCTTGTTTAACGAAGTGACAAAAATAACGCACCGACCGCATATGCTTATAGCAAACTTGCACCGACTTGCTATAGTAACGTGCATTGACCTATATGCAGGCTACAGTGATATGCACAGACTTTATCATGAACAATTCTACCTTTGCACAGACCTATATGAACTGACTACAGGAACTTGCATTGACTATGTTCTGCCTAGCGAAAGATATGCACATACCTTAACGTGTGTGATGCAAAACATGCACTGACGGTATGTATTAAGGTAAACATATGCACAGACCATTATGTGCAGAAAGCTGAAATGTGCACCGACGTTGTGTACCAGACAACATAGTATGCACAGATTCTATATGCAATAGGCATAAATAATGCACAGACGTTATTAATTTGATCAACTAAAGATGCACAGAGTCTGTACTTGAGAGACAAACTATGCACATACATATTTTAAGTGAAATGCATGTACATTGACTTATGAAATGCTATCATTTCTGAGACTCAATATTTATCAAAATCAAAGGGCTAAAAAGTAAAAGGAATTATTGCCTATCATGTTGTCAATCATGTTTGCCAATCATCAAAATAAAGTAGGAGACAAATGCATAGAATTCTTATGTCCAGACACATATGACATCATACACATATGAGTCATAGTGTTTGTCATCAACAAAACACAATATCCAACATTCTCCCCCTTTTTGATGATGGCAACACATTTATATTTTGAAAAACGCATTTTAGATTCTGATGACCACAATGTTTTTATTAAAAGTCAAAACACTACACAATGCAAAAGATGCATGCAAAACAAATGCACATGCTCCCCCTTTATGTAGAACTCTTTCACTCACCATAGCAACATCAAAATCAACTACCAAAATCACTCCCCCTTTGCCATTAGCAGAAATGATAAGGAAGGAAGGTACTGAGATATGTGCCATAGTGAAGAGGAAATCTGATGTGGCAAACTATTTAGGCTTTTCAGTAATCAAGCAAGTAAAGCACATATTCTTCTAGTATAAGAATGCAGATTTTGCATTCTTGAACTTATGTGGTTTAAAAGGAATGAAGGTGAGAGACTAGCTACTTCACTCTGTGAGAATCAGTCTGAGGAGACTTTTAATAGTAATGAACCCGGAGTACATAGGACATGACAATTTTTATCTTATGGAATCTTGTTTTTCTAAGATTGATGGCATCATCAGGATTACCCGAAACTGTATTGAGGTTAAACAAACTCTACAGTTCTGAATTAATCTTGTAGGGACAGTTTCATATATTTCTTCTCTTTATTACTTTAGAACAGTTAAGTAGAATCTTGCCTTGTTACATAAGAGTACACGTTTATCAGATGTCAGTACCCCTAGTTACTCAGCAGGATCCACTATTCTGTCTCAGGTATAGTTTTCACCTTTTTACGCAAGGGTACATGTTTATCAAACACCAGTACCCCTAGTTACTCAGTAGAACTATCCTTTTAATTTTATTTTGAACAAAGATAACTTGAAGCACTCCATGACATTAGTTTTTCTCCATTTCATTGATGAAGAGTCCAGTTTCTCAGTGCATCATCATTTCTTTGCCTTTAGAGTATTTAATTTATCATTTTGACGCAACTATCCATTTGATTTTCAGAAGGTGTTTTTTAAGAACAATACACGTTTTCAGGTTATCTCAACCAATTCAACCTGAGTTTAGATAAGGTTAGATTCTGAAAGACTCAATTAAACATGACATGCACGAAATGGTTAAGAATTATTAATAGACATTCCATAGTCCTTCTTCATTGAGTTTAGTTTTTAGTCTCTGACGACCATTAAGTTTAAACCACCAATTCATTCAAGGTTCATTACTACTTCTTATTAGAGAAACTATCTATTTTTTAGCAGCTTGGATTAATGAACATGTCTATTAGTTTGTCATTTGATCCGACTGGACACATGATTTCAAGAGATGTTCAGATATAGAAACCAAGAATGAGATAGATCAAATAGACGGAGAGTGTATCTGACAGAATAAGTTTTCAATGAAGTTTGCACTGAAGATCGACATAGAAAGTCGATATTATTTGGCACTGATTAGATTGACTCCTACAGAATTATTTTGAGCTCCCCCTATTAAATTGTTTGAAATAAAACAAGATGCATGGGATGGAATTTTAGGAATGATAAGAAGCTGCTCACACTCCCCCTCAATGTATGCAATGTCGACTAACTTCCAAGTTTAGAAGTAGATAAGATCAATTTGTTCATGCTGAAAATTTGTAAAGACCAAGTTCTCTTCTTAGAAATTTAAATCTTTCATTACTAAGAGATTTGGTGAAAATATCAGCAATTTATGTTTCAGAATTTATGAATTCAAGCTCAATTTCCTTTTTACTGACTTCATCTCTATGAAAGTGATGTTTGATTTCAATATGTTTTATCCTAGAGTGGTGAACCGGATTTTTGGTTAAGGAAATAGCACTAGTGTTATCACAAAATATTGTAATGCAACCGAGGTTGATAAGATAGTCAATTAACTGGTGTTTTATCCAGAGGACTTGGGCAGCACAGTTTCCTGCAGCCACATACTCTGCCTCGGTAGTAGATAAGGCTACAGTATGTTGTTTCTTGGATGCTCAAGACACTAGACACCCACCAAGAGATTGACAATATCCACTAGTACTCTTCCTATCTATCCTACACCCAGCATAGTCTGCATTAGTATAAGCTACAAGGTCTAGCTTACACTTAGCAGGATACCATAAGCCTAGGTCTAGGGTGCCAGATAGATACCTAAAAATATATTTCACAGCTATTAAATGAGATTCCTTAGGACATGCTTGAAATATAGCGCACAAACATACTGAAAATTGAATATCAGGACGAGATGCAGTAAGGTAGAGCAAGGATCCGATCATACCTCTGTAAAGCTTGGGATCTACCATTTTACCTGTCGGATCAGAATCAAGACTGGTAGATGTCCCCATTGGTGCAGTTATAGCTTTGAGATTTTCCATCTTGAATTTCTTCAATAAGTCCTTGATGTATTTCTCTTGGGTTATGAAGGTTCCTTCTTTGGTCTGACAGATCTGCAGTCCAAGAAATAATTTCAGCTCTCCCATTGAGCTCATTTCAAACTCACTAGTCATTAAGGATGAGAATTCCTCACACATGGATGAGTTGGTTGACCCAAACACTATATCATCTACATAAATTTGAATAATCAGGATTTCTTTTTCACTTACCTTTGTGAATAGGGTCTGGTCAACCTTACCTCTAGAAAATCTCTTATCGGAGAGGAACTTACTCAGTCTATCATACCAAGCTTGGGGAGCTTGCTTTAACCCATAGAGAGCCTTGTCAAGTTTATAAACATGATCAGGAAATTCAAGACATTCAAATCCAAGGGGTTGTTTAACAAAAACATCTTCTTTTATTTCACCATTTAGAAAAGTAGATTTGACATCCATCTGCTGTAAAGTTATTCCCAGACCACATGCAGTAGCTAAAGGAGTTCTAATAGCTTCTAGCCTTACTACAGGGGCAAAAGACTCATCAAAGTCAATGCCAAACTCTTGGTTGTACCCCTGAGCAACTAGCCTAGCTTTATTTCTAACTATGTTACCCTGCTCATCAGTTTTATTCCGAAAAAAACATTTGGTGCCTATTATGTTGCCATGAGATGGCTTAGGAACTAAATGCCAGACCTTGTTCCTATCGAATTGACTTAGTTCATCATGCATGGCATTAATCCAGTGTTCATCTTGAAGGGCACATTCTATGTTTTTGGGTTCTATTCGAGATACTAAAGCAAAGGAATTCAATTCATTTTCAATCCTTATGTTTGCTCTAGTTCTAGTAGGTTCATTCAGATTGCCAATTATGTTTTCAAGGGGATGGTCTCTAAGAAATTTAAGGTTAGTCACCTCATTACCTTGATTTTCACTTACCTCTCCCTGAGTATTTGGTCCTTCAGCTTCAGCTTCTTCAGCAGAATCTTCATTTGTCTTTAAAATCTCTCCATCAGTTTTGTCCCTGCATAGATTTCAGTTTTTGTTGCAGACTCATCAAACATAACATTAGGAGATTCTTCAACCAGGTTCGAGTTGAGATTAAAAACCCTATAGGCTCTAGACTGGTCAGAATAACCTAGGAATATTCCAGGTTCACTCTTTGGTTCAAATTTATCAAGATCTCGTTTTGAATTAATGTGGATAAAGCATTTGCAGCCAAAGACCTTTAAATGAGCTAGGGAAGGTTTCTTACCTTTGAGAATTTCATAGGGTGTCATTTGAGTTTTCGGTCTTACCAAGGCTATATTAATTATATAGCATGAAGTGTTGACAGCCCTACCCAAAACTTTCTAGATAGGTTCTCTTCCACTAGCATGGTCTGAGCCATTTCAACTAAGGTTCAGTTTCTCCTTTCCACCACTCCATTCTTCTCTGGAGTTCTTGGTGAGGAGAACTTGTGGGTAATTCTATTTTCCCTGCAAAGATTATCAAAATGTGAGTTGACAAACTCACCACCATGATTAGACAAGATATTTAAAATAGCATGCTCATTTGTCTGTTTTTTCTAGATACACATGGGTCTTTTACTTGTCTCATAAAAATGAAGCCTTTGAGGAATTTCAGGAGTTCTTTTTCAAAGTCATTAACAAGTACAAAACCATATCTTTTCCCTGATAAGCTAATCAATCTAGTGGGTCCAAATAAATCCATATGAATTAGCTCATAGGGTTTTGAAGATAGGTTTTCAGATCTAGATTTAAATGATTTTCTAGTCTGTTTACACTAGGTTAATGTCTCACCAATTTTATTATCATCTTTGAATGAAATTTTAGGGAGTCCTTTAACAATACAATGCTTATGCAATTTATGAAGCACACTATAACTAGCATGACCTAATCTACGATGCCACGGGTAGGCTAGGTCATCTTTACTGAAACTAAGACAAAGATTAGAGTGTGCTACATCATCTAAATCTACCATATAGATGTTATTGATTCTCTTACCCATAAATTTAACCGAATCAGAATTAGGTTCAAAGATGGTGCATGCAAGAGAATCAAAAATAACTTTATGCCCTTTGTCACATAATTGACTAATGCTAAGAAGGTTATAAGCCAAACCTTCAACTAACAGAACTTCTTCAATAAAACAGGAGGAACACTTACCAACTTTTCCTGACCCAATTATTTTTCCCTTAGTATTACCTCAAAAAGTGACAAGACCAGCATCTTTCTTTACCAACGTGCTGAATTTTACTTTATCTCCGGTCATGTGTCTGGAACAGCCACTATCCAGATACCACTTGTTGTGACTGGCTGCCAGGCATACCTGCAAGGAAATCAAGTAGAATGATTTGGAACCCAGAGTTTCTTGGGTCATAGAAAAATATTAATTTCATGCAGACTAGAAACAAGATGTTTTGGTATCCACATTTGATTTGGCTTTTTCATGACAATTGTGCATTCCTTTTTAATCTATTTGTTCTGCTTTTTCTTCCCACTTCCGCTTTTTAAAATTTTTCTGAAAATTTCTTTGCCAGTCTAGGCATTGGGAGTAGTGGGTGCACTATAAACCCTTGCCTGTCTAGGCATGACATTGATAGAGCCATAGGAGTTCAGGTTCCAGAAATTTGTGTGCCTAGTCTGCCTATAGGAGTTCCATGGATGAAACCGATATGTCTGAATGGAATGATAGTTTTGGAAGTGCTACATAGGCTTCATGTAACCTTGGCCTTTCCAAGTTGGCTGGTGATAGGAGTTGTGGAGTGTAAAATGATTAGGACCATTCTGATAGTGGCCTTTACCAAAGGCATCTCTATCTGGACCTTTCTGAGGGGGTTTTGTAGTTGTGGCCTTGGGATTTCCTTGGACCTTAGCTTTGGCAGACTGACTCCTACCCTGACTTTTGGTCTGATGTGTGGGACTGTATGAGCATGATTCCCTAGACACTTCCACCTTCCCTTTGCCCTTGTCCTTTGCATTGGGCATGTTTTCTCAATATTTTTAGTTTTATTCTTATCCTGATTTTCTCCACAAGTCATATTTATCAGGGGTTGAAATGTCCCCTTTTCTGCCCCAAATGAGGTGGTTCTCACATCAAACCTTACCTTATTAGTTGGGTGGAAACCCAACACTTCCTTTCTGAAATTGCCTTTAGTTCCCAAGATAACATTCAGATTTTCTGTGCCTTGTACCATGCCTTCAAGGGAGTTTTGTTTTTCTTTGTTTTGTTTTTCTAATTTTTCTATTGACTTTCTCAACTCATTGTTTACACCATTGACAACTTCATATTTCTTAGTAGCAATTTTTGTTTCTTTCTGAAATTCATGAATTTTCATTTTAAGTTCATCAATGGTTTTTAGCAAGTTCTCATTTTCATTCTTCAAATCATTTATCATGCTTATGCTACCTTCAGCTTCATTCAGGGAGTTTTCTAGTTCTGAATTTTCAGTTTGCAGACATGCAAGTTTATCAGACAAGGAAGTATCATTGACTAATGAATTCATTTTCCTTTTTAAATGTTTGTTCTCCCTACGCATATCTTAATATTTTTCTAAAATTTCAGCATAGGCATCTTCCCATTCACTCTGTGTAAAATTATCGAAAGGAGAAGTTACCTCATCATCGTTAGCTATCAGGCAGATTCTTTCTTCTTCTTCATTGTCAGAGGAGCAGCTCTGACTTTCTTCTTCTTCATCGCTCTAGGTGCTGATCATAGCTTTCCCCTTTTTATTTTTCAACCTGGGCTGTTTGTCTTTGAGCTCAGGACAGTCTGCTTTGAGATGCCCTGCCTTCCTGCAACTATAGCAAACAATGGCATCAGATTTCTTCGCAGATTCAAATTTATGTTTGGACTATCTTTTTCTAGAGAAATATTTTCTTCTCAGCCCTTTCCCTTCTTTCCTCAGGAATTTCTTGAAGTTCCTGGTAAACATAGCAAACTCATCCTTATCATCCTCAGAACTAGTACAGCTACATTCACTTGATGACCCTTTGCCAGAATTTGTTTTAAGAGCTAGGGGTTTCCTTCTCTTCACAGATTCATCAAGTTTCTTTAGGTTGAACTCATATGTCATGAGGGAACCAATGAGCTCATCCACAGTGGTCTTAGTTAGGTCCCTAGACTGTTCAATTATAGTGGCCTTCATGTGCCATATGGGTGTCAAGGACCTTAGAATCTTTCTTACCAGCTCAAGGTCACTGTAGACCTTTCCTAGACTCCTCAAACTGTTCGTAATCACATTCAACCGAGCATACATTTCAGATATGGACTCCTCAGGCTTCATTTGAAAGCCTCATGCTCAGAGACTAACATGTTCACCTTCGTCTCTCTAACTTGAGATGTCCCTTCATAGATGATCTCCAATTTGTCCCACATCTCCTTAGCGGTGATGCAGGAGGAAACTCTAGAGAATTCTATGGGATGGAGAGCACACTGTATAGTATTTATAACTCCCCAATTCAGAGTGGACTTTCGAATGTGCTCCTTAGTCTAGAATTCCTCATCTGGAGGTAAATCAAATGGACCTTTACTCACGACCTTCCAGATCTCATAATCCTTAGCACGGAGAAACACTTGCATCCTATTCTTCCAGTAGGCGTAATCGCTACCATTAAAGAATGGTGGCTTGCTGGTTGAGTGGCCCTCAACGACAACACCTCTAGCATCCATGACGATTCTCTCCGGGATGTGAGGCCCTAAGGGAGAGTTAGGCTCCGATACCACTTGTTGGACACGGATGGACACTAAGATCTAGAGGGGGGGTGAATAGATCTACCCCTTAAAACACAAGTAAGAGAAGACAGAGGAATTAACGGTTTTGCCATGAAGAAATCGGATAAAGCAGATCTCACTAAATAATTTTATTCATTCATCTAAGCGAGAAATAGGCAAACAGGATGCGCACACGAGCAACAGGAGCAAAATAAAACACATAGAGACACCAGGAGTTTTAGGTGGTTCGGCTTTCACCTACATCGACCCCACACTCAGACTGAGTGTGGATTACTGTTGATTCACAGCTTCAATCTGCTGATCCACAGCTTCGGGGATCTGATCCCTACAAACCGTTGATCCACAGCTTTGAGGATAAAATCCCAGACCGCTGAGCCTCACAGCTTGCTACCGCTGAACTTTACAGCTTGGCTGACCGAGGACTCACCCTCGCACGCTGACACACAACTTGACAGAGTTCAGTAAAATAAAAATGAAAGACGAAAAATAGCAATGTAGCTCTCAATGAGCAGATTGACTCTGGATTTGATCCATGAGTCAATTACATAAATCAATCCTCTGAAACTCTCTCCGATCTAAAACTTTTGATCCTATTCTCTCCTTCTAGCTTCTCCTCTCTCACTCTGGCTCTCTTCAGGTTGCTCTTTTTTTTCTCAAGGGCTTCTCGCTCTTTTTATCTATCTCCCTCGCTATTTTTTTCTTCAGAAAGGGGCTCATATATATATGTGTGTCTTCTGTCTTCAGGCCCCCACGAGCTCACGCATTGGGTTTGTGGAGAGCTCGCTCCCGCCCTTTTTGGAGACGACATGCATCAGGAGAAGATAGATGAGCATATCCATGTGGTAGAATCCTCTGGACGTATCTATCTTGGAACACGTGCTCAATCATGAGCTTCCTTGGTACACGTGCTTTACCCTGCAATTCAGATAAGGATTAGTTAAGAGAAAAGATGCACCGAGTTTGATTTGACATGAAATGGGGTATGCACATACATTCCAAGCAAACACAGCATATATGCACATACCCTTCTAAGCCAATGGCATGTCCTATATCGACATATTAAATCAATGCAAGATGTGCACAAACCTTCTTGTACGTTCAACAAGAAAACGTGCACAGACATTATATGCATGATGAACATAATGCACTGAGTTATGCATGCATGGACATAGGTGCACATACCTTTGTAAACATGTATGCACAGACTTTGATGTGCATATAGGAAGTATGCACAGACCTTGATGCACGTATGAGAAAGTATGCACAGACCTAATGTGGTATATGCAAAGTATGTATAGACCTGTTTGATGAGATGTGCACAGACCTGATCTGCCATAAATGAAGTGTGCACCGACCATTTGCCTTTGAAACCAAACATTGCACTGACCGTGCTTGTGCAGAGAAGGCATTGCACTGACCTTGTTTAACGAAGAGACAAAAATAATGCACCGACCCCATATGCTTATAGCAAACTTGCACCGACTTGCTACAGTAATGTGCATTGACCTATATGCAGGCTACAATGATATGCACAGACTTTATCATGAGTAATTATGCCTTTGCACAGACCTATATGAAACTGACTACAGGAACTTGCATCGACTATGTTCTGCCTAACGAAAGATATGCACAGACCTTAACGTGTGCGATGCAACACATGCACCGACGTTATGTATTGAGGTAAACATATGCACAGACCATTATGTGCAGAAAGCTGAAATGTGCATCGACGTTGTGTACCAGACAACGTAGTACGCACAGACTCTATATGTAATAGGCATAAACAATGCACAGACGTTATTATTTTGATCAACTAAAGATGCACAGAGTCTATACTTGAGAGACAAACTATGCACAGACATATTTTAAGTGAAATACATGTACATGGACTTATGAAATGCTATCATTTCTGAGACTCAATATTTATCAAAATCAAAGGGCTAAAAAGTAAAAGGAATTATTACCTATCATGTTGTCAATCATATTTGCCGATCATCAAAATGAAGTAGGAGATAAATGCGTAGAATTCTTATGTCCAGACACATATGAGTCATAGTGTTTGTCATCAACAAAACACAATATCTAACATTATCTTATACACTACTTTAAAAAGATAGATTTTACATATTCAATAAAATATTATGCTAACTTTAGTGGTGTCAGAGCATGGAAGGTATAACTGAATAATATTTCATACTATGGAGGAGTACATGACAATATCAAAAGTATGAGGGTATAAATAAAATATGTGACATATTTAGGGGGTATCAGTCCTATTTAAAATTGCAAACTTTTAAAAAATATATATATATCTTCAAAACAGTTTAAAACACTACTGATGTCATAGATGGCCGGCTTGTACTGTATTTATACGAGTCATCTGACCAATACCATATCGTGGGAACTTGATCGGTTTGGATTGGTCTAAGTCAATTTGAGTCGATCCACGATATTAGAGATTTCACCGGATGACTTTTGAGTCAATCCGAGTCGAGCGAACTCGTAGCGTATCAAATCGGACTAATACTATTTGTCCCGGCGCGTCAACCAACCAATCATGGCTGATGTACGTTAAAATTTTCATAAAAAGATCCTCTCAATTCAGGTGTTTGAAATTGTCTTATTTGTGCCAGACCACGGACCAATGGGAACACGTAGTCAAACATGGTGGCTGTGAAGACACATGCAAAAAAACGGTCCACAACGACCAAGAGTGTTAATCAAGAGGGTCTTCCAACCTTATCCTTTCCATCTGCCCCCAAACAACTGGAATCCTCTGAGAGCCAGCGTTCTGGAAGCGCTCTCGTGGATAAAGTTTCCAGCTCTCTCTTTCTTCTCCTCTGTTCTCAGCTTCGAGCCTAACTAGTGAGAGAGGATGGTGGTTCACTCTCATCTATTATAAAAATCAGAAAGAGATCATGTAACTTGCTGTTTTCCATTCCTTTGTGAGTATTTTATACCCATGTGATCGATCTTTGTTCTTCCGTGGGAAAAAGGGTTGAGGAATCCGGATCTTGCAAGGCAAGTTGGTGTCACTGTGTTCAATAGTTCAGACAAGTCATTGCCCTTATGTGTATCAACTATTCTGGTTCAAGGAACATGCATGATGCAGAATTAAAACTTGGTAAAGAATCTTACCTCGTAATAGAGAGGTATGATCAGCTGGATTATGGGGAAGATAATTTATTGGGTTCATATTTAATCATCGAGAGATGTGAGTTTAAGATTTAGACTCTCAAGAAAGAAAAAACATAGGTGATTGCCATTTAATCTTTGAAAGATGTGAACTTAAAATTTAATAATTGTACTAGATTTTTCGTCAAAAAAAATAAAAGTAAATCCAGTCAAACACTAACTTGCTCGTGGGCCTTTATCTTTCTCAGAACTTCCAATCTCCTCGCCATCTTAATTTGAAGATCACATCGCACTCCCAGGGTGCTCCATCCACTTACCCCCGCCCCCTACCCACCTGCACCCACCCCGCCCCCCACAGTAGTCGTCGCACGTTCCTACATTGTTGCTGACTTGCTGTGAGCGCCACCATACAGCTTTTAATCGTGGTATTGGAGTAATATATAAGAAAAACTGAGGGAAGTAGATCGATTCACTTCTCATGAATAGCAATTTCTTATTCTTCTTCGTTCTACGTAATTTCCCTCATCATATCGTTACGGTAAATTTATGCTTCCTCCTCAATCTTATGCAAATTAAGGGATTGTTCTTTTAAGGTAGGCCTTTTTCTATCACTAGAGAAAATTCACTATCATCACCAACCTCAACTAGCGGCCACTACTTTAGATGTACAAACCATATCGATTACATGTCATGTGGTGTGTTAGCTGGCTAGGGATGAGCTTGGTCAAATCTGTAGAGTGGTGCTGTCTATACTTAGACCAAGGAATCGCCTCTGGATACGGATGCTATAGCGAAGGCTCACTGCATGCGTTTAACTCCTAATAAAAATTACGCTCTCAACCTCGTTATTACCAACGAAACGTAGAACTGTTCAAGCCGCTACTTGAGTCCCTCCTTCGAGATAACTTGTCACAACAAAATCCAATCTCTCTACAAATTATCTACATTTGAGTAGTTTTCTTTTTTTTTGACATCTCATAAGCAATGGAGCTAAAATCCACGTACACTTCTCTCTCTCTCTCTCTCTCTCTCTCTCCCTCTCTCTAATCTATCCTATGGGTTCAATCATGTCCAACTTTCAGTATTGGTGGTAGGCTCTACCGTAGTGCCGTATCACTTCACGGGTAATCTCTTTTTACTCTTCTGATCATTATTGAGCCATTACATCGATGAGAACCAGTAGCCTCGCTGGAAGAGGACCACGTGTCGTACAAAAACACTTATTAGTGTACACCGTAATATGTTCGCACTCTAGGATATCCTTGTTTTCACATTTCTTTGCTTTAGAAAATTGTCGGAGTTATCTTAACTGAGGTTGGATAGTTTGATTCTAATTTTTTTGTTGGAATGAATTATTGTCGAAAAACCATTTTCTTGTTAATCCACGGATGTAGATCACCTTATTCCACCCTCAACCGATTATCAAAGGGGCCCAGATGTACACCGTTTTTTCATTTTTTAAAACTAATGTCTTGAAGTCGGATCAACGTGTCCATCTTGTTCTTGTTTTCCTCTTCACATAGGAACGTGTCTTCGTTGATTAAAAACGTACTTCGCCTTTGTTAGCTATCGGCTAACCATGATTCTGGTTCTTCTCCTCCGATCCTAGTGCACATATATGTCATATACTTGCCGGTGGTTGTCATAAGATCACAAGTGAGATAGTAGAAGGGGACCCGACTACTCTACTATTTTTAAGAGTATCCTGAGGAGCCGATCGACCCTTCTGCGGTTTATCCAATTCAAAATTTGTGATGGTGAGGCATGGAATTTATGGTTGGATCCATGGGTTGGAGGTTAAACCTTAATAGAGATTTACGGTGATGGGTTACACCGGTCCCTTGGCTTCTCTAAAGATGCTAAGGTGAAAGCTCTTCTTGCTAATGGTGCGTGGTCCTTGTCCCCGGCAACGTCCCAAATTATGTTGGCTACATGGCAAACTATATCCTCCATTTCGATAGTCCATGGGCAATCTGACCACTATGTATGAAAGGAAACTCAGTCAACTACATACCAACTGACGAGGTTCGGAGGTGTCGTGGAAGGACATCATGTGGACCCAACTAATTTGCCAGAAAATTTCATATTTTACTTGGCAATTACTTCTGAATCGAATACCTACCGGTGATGTGCTCTTGAAGATGAGTTTTGTTGGCCCACATATGTGCCGCTTGTGCAGAGCCTCGTTGGAGACAAGAGACCACTTGTTTTTCACATGCATGCACCTTCAGTAGATGGGTATGGCATGAGATTTTGAAACAATTTGACATCAATAGGCAACCCAAAGACACCTTACTTGCGGAGGCTTTGGCGATTCAGAGTTCCTTCCATAGCACTGGCCACGGTCAAGCCATTGCGTTCAACATTTTTCGTTGTGCAGTCTGGCACATCTGGAAGGCACACTGTAAATTCATCTTCGAAGGAAAGTCTTCGTCAAGCTAAGGATGCATCTTCTCCTCAATGTTTTGGATGATACAAGACTCATTATAGAATCAAAAAATGGAATACACCGCCACCTACTAGATGTAGTGTTTTCCTTTTGAGGCAGTTTCATATTTGGGTGTAAGTTTCTTGTTTATCGGATCCAACTGCTAGGCTGTAGCAATATGGATTCCTAGTTGTATGTTGATTCCGAGTTTAATGAGATTCGAACCTTTCATCAAAAAAAAGAGAGAGAGATGTAGAAGGGGACAATAAAGAAAGAAGGCAAGCTATTGAAAAAAAGAAATCTTATAAAAAGGAGAAGGATATGAGAATAATATTATAAATGTAAGCACATGAATGCATGAAAAATTATTACATCTTTTAGTTTTTAATTAAAATTGTGAGTTGTAGATAGAAGAGTGTGCTGCCTCATCTTGCTTCCCCTGTCAACTAATGTATGCGTATCCTTATACTACATTTCTTATTAAAAAGAGAATAAATCATCATCTTTGTATATTTATGTAGAAATATTGATGCAGGACAGGCAAGACGGCTCTATGTATGCATGCAGATATCATACAAAACATAAAATTAATTAAGATGCGTTACATCGTAGCATAAGATTTCACCATAAAGATCACGGTCCAAACACTCATATCACACCCTTACAATATATAAGTGGATGAACCCCTAATACATGACTGTCTTTCTCCCGTTAAATCAATAACTGTAAAATATGTGGATAATAAGATTAACCTGGCACAAATGACAGTCGGGGTTTTGATTCGTGACAGATCAGTTGAGAAATTATGGACGTCCGATGTACCCGGTCAGTGAATAGGAGAGCAGTAGCGGACAGAATGAGGTGTCATGGCCTGTATGGGCCAGAACCGTGCTAGGTACGCTGTGGCATGGACAACGAAGATGGCTCGTTGGTGGGTGCATGAGGGCGACGCAGCAGTTGGATGCACAGGGAACTACCAGGGAAGAAGCAATATAGTGGGCGGAACCCTATATGCCTGCTGTGTCGCCGGACGGCAGTGGGGAGGGTGGCAGGGTCTGTTCACGGTGTTGCAGCCGCGAATGACACAGACGGTGG
Organism: Amorphophallus konjac; assembly: GCA_022559845.1. Lineage (NCBI taxonomy): Eukaryota > Viridiplantae > Streptophyta > Magnoliopsida > Alismatales > Araceae > Amorphophallus > Amorphophallus konjac. The sequence goes on from CM040123.1 coordinate 119,754,140, forward strand.
CGTGGCAGTGACGGCGGCTGGGGTAGCTGCTGCTCTGCAAGTACAAAGTAGGAGTGTGGACACACTTTTTTTATATGGTTCGTTCCTTTATTTATCCGATTTATTTCTTTTATATCATTTATTTAGTGTGTGGACATGCCAATCACAACGTGACGATTTATTCGAGCTCTAAATCGGGATGATCCGGAACCATTGGTGCGCGCCGTCTAACTTGTCAGATGATAATGGGTTTTGTTGTGCATGTGTGGAATATGCGTTAATTCTAATATTTTGATGATGTTCAACTATAAATCGTTATTGTTCTCTTGTAATGACTCAACTATACCTTTGATGCTTACATGCAATGTCTTTCATAAAAAGACTCATGATTCATACAAGTCTAACTGAAAATTAGTCAAACTATCATGAACATTTCAATGTGCATTAAATCTCTCATGATTTGTGAAAATAAATTCCTTGAAAGCAATGCAACAAGCTCAGTAGACTTCTGCAATCCAGAGGAAGAGTGTCGACACCAGGTGTCAACACTTTTATAACAAGGTTCTGTCTGGCATATGCAACACTCATATATAGCGTCGACGCAATGGCACCTTGGCATCAACACAACGAAGCCTCTCACAGTGTGTCTTCCGTAGATTTGGCATGTGACGTCAACGCAACTTGCACCTCGCGTTAACACGGCCAGACAAGCCTCCAGCAGACCCAACTTACTACGTCGACGCACAAGCTTTCACCGTGTCAACGCATCGAGCCAGCCTTCAAACAGATCAAGCAAAAGGCAGGTGATGAAAAGATAACATATTGTTGGTTGCACAGAAACTAAGACAGATGATGAAAAAAGAAATAAATTAAAAAGAAAAAGAAAAGGGGAACCCGCCCCCTTGCTCAAACAAGTGAAAAAAATCAAGGCAGACAAATAGGTGAGTTAAGGGTGACAAATAGGTCCTCATGGTTGAATAATGGCTTATGGCAAGAAGCCTTCATATTCCTTCTTTGATGCGTTGACGTAGCTTCCTTGTACGTCAACGCAGTCAGCATCAACGAGCACCAGTATACTCCTTGTGGTGACAACCTTTGTAGAATGGAGTAAAACGTGGCAATGGCTAAAGGCAAATAGGGGTGACAAATAGGTAAGTATTGGTGACAAATGGCCGATAGAGCAAACAAATGGCTTGCTAACGGTGAAAAATAGGTGGCCAGGCTAAAAACAGAGAAACTGTAGAAGGAGAGTCGACTCAAAATGTTGTTGGAGTCGACTCCTGTTACAATGAATCTCACCAGACTGAAAGAAGAAGCAGTGGCGACGGTTGAACTCAAACAAGGGTGACAAATAGATAGATAAGGGTGACAAATACATAAGTAAGGGTGACAAATAGCTATTAAGGGTGATAAATGTCTCGCAAGACTGGAAGGTTGAGAAATCAAGAAGCCGAGTCGACTCCACAAGGTGATGCGGGACGAGACCACGGACACGACAAGCTCGTGACTGCACCTTAATGAGGGAAGCGTCGGATGTGCGCGGTTGAGAAACCGGCTGTGAGCTAGGGTGGTCGGCTCTCACTTGTGCCCGGATCGGGTCACGGGACGGTAACGTTCTCTCTCGCAGCAGCGGTGATATAAATAGAAAGCGAGCTAATTACCCTATCATACTCTCTAGCAGCGGCATAAACAAGCATATATGAAAATTAAGCAAAATGCCAAGTAAGGGAGCGAATGCGATACCACCACGCGCTCGGCGTGGGGACGACGGGCCCGGCCGAACTCGTGCTCCCGGGACAGTTAATACATGAGTATTACAGCAATGGAAATATGCCCACTCCATGCAGGGAGGTAAAGGGCGACACCAGGGGCCCGGGAGGACCGAATTCGGGATGACGGGCAGCTTCGTGTGTTGATTCGACTACACGCGTGATCACGACCGTGGGGCCCACGTGCTGTCTGGAGGGGCCGTGTGGGACCCGGTGGCGCCGCTGTAGTGTGGACACTTAGGGAAGTGTTCCCTGGGCTGGCGGCACACCGGAACGTCGCCCGGGGGTCGGGCGGTTCCGATCGGCACCCGTCGGGTTTGCTGTCCACGGACTGGTGGTTGCTGTTTTGCAGCGCGCGCTCCGGCAAAAACGGCCGCTGCGATCAATCCCGACGTCGGATCGAGACGCGTGAGCTATCGTTGGAAAGCTCTCTTCAAATGCTTCAATCTAGACCCAGAGAGATCTGCTGGATCTGGTCGGATCAGAACTTTAATGAATTTACAAGCCCCTGTTGTACAGTAACCGAAACCTCAGATTTATAGGGTACTTGTCTGAGAACCACCATTGACCGCCTAGTAAACCTCCGATTCAGCTCTTGAGATCTTCTTCAAAGTTGTAGGGGATCAAACCACGAAACGGGGACTATTTTTGGAATTTGATTTGGAGGTGGTGGTGATTTACTATGATTTTTGGGGTAACTGGTGGTCGGATCTGGGAATAGGGGACAGAACTGTAGCTGGGATAGAGAAAATTTTTTAGAAAATATGAAATGGACGAACCAAAAATTGATAAATATTGTGGATGAAGGGGTGGATGGGTGTAACCTCCAGTAAAATTGGGCGAACCAAAATAAATCAAAATGTGGACCTAAGACATGAAACTCAGGGCTACTGTCACTGTAGACAGTGACAGAACAGATCTGAGATTGAGAGATGAACGAAAAGGTAAAAATATGAAACGGTGGATTTTGAACCTCAATTTGTTTGTGGAGAAGGGGCTAGAAGATAGGAACCAACCCTCAAAATTTTAAATCGATCAGAACTCGTGGCTGGCTTCAGGAATTCTTGAACTACACCTTTGTCCAGCAGGACAGAAACTTGTTGACGATTCCACGGCGGCTCGAAGGCGGCACGAACGGCGGCGGCGGCGGCACAGACGATCACCGGAGGTTGAGAGGGGATGATAGAAGAGGGATACACTCTCGATCTGGGGTTGGGGAAGGAAGAACAACAAGGGAGGAGAGAGGGGCGCACCAAGCTCCTTGAACACTCACAAAAATTCTGATTTTTCCATTCAATTTCTCATGAAAAATACAACATTATATAGACTAGGTCTCTAACTAATTCTAGACCCTTGGATCAAGGGTTGATGAGTGAAGGGTTGGGATGTGGTTTGAACAACCACAATAAATCACAATAAAATACAAGGTTCGCCCCCCCCCCCCCTTTAAAGAAGGTAATTTGATTTTGTCTTCTTTAATTAAATCTAGGTCCAAGTCCAAGGTTGGACCATGAACCAGCCCCCTTGGGCCCGGGAGTCCAAGTGGACCAATAAGGAGGAGGGAGGGGGCCCCTGCAGGGCCTACATGTACTTTTTCAAAAAGACCCAATGGCCTTTTGCAAATAAACCCACTCAGACCTACTATTGTGTACCCATATATCACAAGGGTATACATACAAATATAAAAGGACGTAGATGCAAACACAATGTGAGCGGGCTGACGTTGATGTCCCCATCAATTCTCCCCGGGTGGGAGGAACTCGACCCCGTCGAGTAAGGGGTGCTGCTGCTCGAATAGCGCCGGCGGATCCGTCACCGAACCAAGTAGCGCAGGTATGCTCCACTCCAAGTGATCGGCACCTGCTCATTCCATATATACTCGATATGCGAACTGCTATGGCTAAAGGTGGTCACTCGATATGTGTCAACGCAGTTAATTGTCCACACACATTGGGAATCTATTGAGTAGTCGTTCTACTTGTAGTACAGATCGGGTTGTGTGGGTGCGTCGACCCCACCAATGTACTGCGTTGACACAGCTTCCCACTAGAGCATTGAACTGTACTGCAGCTCTAGAGACTAAGGCAACTCAGCACTCTAGTGCATCGACCTAAGCAGTCTGAGTACGGTATTTTGCCTCATCCCTTGAGCCACTCTTGCTAAATATACTATGCTTCATGTTTAAGGTTTTTCATTTGTTTCATAGCAGTTGTTGTACCCCTGTGATTTTGATGATGCCAAACACTATGACTCATTTGTGCGTGATGTCATATGTGTTTACGTTGCATTGATCCATTGTGGTTTGATGATGTCAAACACTGTTAACTGTGATTTTGATAATGACAAGTGTTTAATGTCTTGTCCTACATGTGCATTTTCATGAGCTTGCTATAAAGTGTGGTACATGACAGTGGCAATATAGTCAGACAGTGGGGAATTGATAACAGTAAGGAATCAGCAGATTGAGCTAAAGAAAGTAAGGATGAAGTCAGGCATGATCAACACATTCACATTGTTATAGATAATAGGTCCATGCATTTATTCATGTAAAATCATCAAGTCGCTGCATGCATGGGAATAGGTCAATGTGTGCTGTCTATGGGTGTATAAATATGGAACGTGACGTTACAAGTCACATGAACAAGCATATGTGCATGAGTGATAACATAATCTGCCAATCAAGTGAACATCATGAACATGTGACTATGTGAACATGATAGCATGATCATACAGCAACCAAAAAGTGACAAAAGATGTATAGGAATACCGTGATCGACACCAAGGAATGACAATGCCAAAGAATGTGAAAGAAGACTATGTGCGCGTTGTGTACCTTGGAAAAAGAAGATGATCGCTCTCAATATAAGTAATGCGGGGACAATGTGGATTATCTCTCCTCGGCTTCCAGCCGGCTAGAAGGTAAGGGCCTCACTTTCCATGCTTTCCTACCAAACAAAGACAGCACAAGAGGTAAAACCCTTTAGAAAATACTAAGTGTAGAAATCTGTCCAAGTGCATAAAGTAGCATGAAAGATTGAGAGCAAACTCACAGAGGGAAGGTTTTTAACCCATGTGGAAGGGTAGAAATAATAGGTGTGTGTATTGTTATGAGATTAACATGTAGAGATTGATTTAATATGTCATGATTAACATAGATAAACAAGGTGCAAAAGTGTACGTCACAAGAGAAACTGTGCAAACTATGCAAATAAGGTGCAAATATTGATGAAAATAGTGGGGCAAATAAAGTTCAAGTAAAGAGAAAACATGGGTGATAGAAGAATTTAGTATTGTGAAGAAGTAGGAACAAGAATCACGCCAAAAGGAGGTCTGGACAGAAAGTTATAGCACCAGAGATTTGGCAAAAAATGCAGACAGTGCAGAAAATGCAGAACCGTGCACAGAAAAGACTTAAAGAACGATGAATATCTCACGGAATAAGACACCAGAAAGGGAAAGAAAAGATGCTATGGAAAGGTGGGAGTATTGTGATGAAACCAGAGCAAAAAGAGGGGTTACAATGAGGAAGAGACCAGTGAAAAATGGGGTGGAAAACATAAGAAAGTGAAGGGTGCAGAACATGACAGAAAAATGACTAAGTGTGAAAATAGAGTGAAAGTGCAAAAAGATGGAGAAAAATATGCATGAAGAGGATGAGATAATGAGCCCATAATGGAGGAAACGAAGAGTATACTTCCCTTAAGAGCCTAGAGTCAAAGGGAAGGATTAGAGGTACACCATGGCTTCGCTTCGGCGACGCAAACATGCCCCCTTCGTAAGAAATCTGGGTTTCAGATTGGCAGAACAGAATGGTAAAACCTAAAAAGTTGGGGCTTGAAAGAGGGGGAAACGATGAGAGAAATAAGGCACATATATAATCAAAACGAAGCTAATACTCACCTCTTCAAGATGGAGTTGAAGGAGGACAAAGAGGATGAAGCATGACTCCGCCCCAGCTCGAAGAACATGACCCCGTCACGGAGTTGTAGCAGAAAAATAAAAAATTGTGATGATTTGCAAGAAGTAGGGGCAAAGTTAAGAGGGAAAACGATGATGAAACTTAGCAAGTAAAGAACCCAAAAGAACCTTATACTTCCCTCTTTAGGCTAGGGTCAAAGGGTTGAGTAGACAATCCGGCATCGCTTCACCGTCACCTCGAAAACGCGCCCCGTCGCGCAGTTCGCACACAGCCCTTTATATAGAAAATTACATAAATCCTGAACTTTCTTCCACGATTTCAAGAGATAGAGTCCACCAAATCTCAAGATCTATAGATCAATCTCAAGATAATAGTTCAGATAAGAGGTAAGAACAAGTGGGACTCAATTTGGTGGAGGATTATAGAAGATATTCACGCTGCAAGAAGGGCCCGGAGCCTAATCGGGTGGAGTTTGACTTGAAATGGGATTGAATAAACCCTGAACTTTTGGCCACGTTTCCAAGCAAACTAGTCCACCAAAATTCAAGTTCTATAGACCAAACTCGAGATAATATTAAGGAGAAGACATAGGAATAAACGGGACCCGATTTGGTGGAGAATTCTAGAAGATAGAGGCATTAGAAGAAGCTCCTGACGAGCAAAAACGTCCAGAAATAGAGTCTAGAACACTTAGGACTCTCAAGGCAGAAGAGGGGAAGGGGTGGTCAACAATTGGCCACGATGGTCAATAGTTGACCATGAAGGTCAACAGTTGACCGTGACCTTAATTTTTTTTATTTTTTTAGTTTTTTAATAAAAAAGGAAAACGTCCTCCAAGGGCTCCAAGGCTTAATGGGCTTAGAAATGACTAAAAATGAGCTCGAAATAGGTTTAAAGAAGACTCCAAAATAATAGATAATTCAGAGCATTATAAAGGAGAATAAAAGAAATAACTCAACTTGTAGGCTGAAAACGGATGTCAACAGATGCCCCTCCTTGATGTTCGCTTTGGAAGGGAATGAGCGAAAGCGGTGCGGAGGCAGAGTGAAAAGGAGATGTAGCAAAAGTGAAAGCGATAAGAAATGAAGATGACGAGGAGATGAAGCGGAGAGAACTGAAAAGTGGGCATCAAGACAAAAGGCACCCGTCACAACCAACAAGCGATAAGAATTCTCCCGAAAACGCTGAACTAACCACAAGGAATGGATGACGCGGATGAGACATGCCTAGAGAAGTAACCAAGGGAAAGGAAACACGACCAACTTCATCGGGGACACAATCCACGAACAATCAAGGGATCGGAAGGAACACACCTGAAAAGCTGAAAAAGAAATAAAACTGAGATAAAATCTAGATATGAATCACGCTGGCCAACCAGACCAAGCAGGCATATCATAGAAATCATTCAAATTCAGAGTGGAATGACAGATCTCTTACCCAAGAGAATTGAAACACAATTAACCATTGCTGAGGAGAAATTTTGAAAGAATCACGAGACATGAATGCTCAAAATGACATGATGCATACTGGGCTAAAATAAGGAAATCATCAAAACGAATACAAAGAAAGATAAAATAGAAAGTACTCAAGGATACTATTGCTAGACTGAGCAGGATAGGGTCAAGAGTCTTCTTCCAACCACGGCGTACGAGACAAAGTCCATCATCCCTCACCTGACTCAAACTAACGTCTTATCCAACGTTTAACCGTATGCTCCTAGATCATTATCATTTTTGTTAAAGGGGAACATCAGATCCTAAAACACACGGGCAACCAGTCGGTCCTTGAGAGACTATAATAAGGTGTATACCATATAGTAATGCAACAGTGAGCAGGGATAGAGAGCCATACCTGACTTACCTGCCAAGCGAAATGGCATTTTTTTTAGATTTTTGATATAAGACAACAACAAACAAAACAAGCACGAGGATGAACATAACATAACAATGAATCACATCATAACAAGTGAAGATGAACGAAACATAGCATAACAAAGATGAATGAAGCAAAAAATCACAAGAACAAACAATAGGCGTGCGTGGGACACGGTGGGACAAGACAACACCGCAATATGGTGGGACAGCATGTGCGGTGGGATAAGACCATGGAGGGACAAAGACACGTGGGATGGCAATACCACGGGAGACAAAAGATATAGACAACACATGTGTGGGACGACAACAACAACACATGGCATGATAACACATTGGGACGCAAAAATATAGTGGGACGAAAACATGACAGACACGGAGGGACAACAACACGTGTGAGATGACATGGAGGGACATAAACACGTGTGACAAGGATACGTCGGGACATAGACATGACAAATATGCCCTTCAATCAAAGCCCAATATCAGATGAAGCAGAACCACCAAGTTTATAATCATTAGGTAAAGCCCTCTCGTGAAGATATGATGATATGAAGCGAAATAAGCAAAAGTTGAGAAGGACATGAGCTTCAGAATAGATCGAGATAAGATTAAAGAAGAGAACAGATCAGAAGATATGAGTAGGAGGCAGAGCGAATGATAAGGAGCAAGGAATCTAGAGTACCTGCAACCTGCACACTAAACAAACGAATCACACTTGTCCTCAGAACAAATAGACAGAATACACATGAAGAAGGGAACGAAAGATAAATAATTTTGAGTTTTGCAATTTTTGATTTTTTAAGATTTTTGAAAATATTTATTTTTTTTGAATTTTTTTGAAATATTTGATTTTTTTGGGATTTTTTTTGAAAATATCTGATTTTTTTGAAATAATAATCCGCAGCACCCAAGATGGGCTCACACTACTGCCCATGGATCGTTGTTCCTACCCCTCTCATTAAAAGCTTCCCTTGAGCAGGGCGTGCATTTGGGGGTGGCTTGCCACAACCAACCGCCTGTAAAGAACGGTGCCCCTACTAAGGCCATATCCAGGATTCAACCCAGCCTAAGAGGGAGAAGTAGAAGAAAAATTAGGAGATAAGCTTTATGCAGGATCAGAGATATCAAGACTTGAATTCCTTCCACGGCACTACCCCTCAAAGATACAGTCTGTTACGCGGGACTTTGTGTCTTTGATTTTGAGACCCATATTTATAAGCACACATGCGACCGGGCTCATAACATATCGCGGGGAATTGTACGGCCCCTCTTGCCATGCCTTCAATTTCTAATTTTGCATATTGATTCTCATTGATTTATTTTTGACAGCCCTTATTGGCTAGATTTAGCATGAAAGCTCACTTTTACAAGGGTCAAGACTATCCCTATTTGAGATCTCCCCCGTATTGGGGAGCGCCTAGTTTAGTCATCTTATCCATCCATCTCTTGCCCCTAGACTCGGCCAAGTAGAGAAAAGAAAAGACTTCGTGCATGTCCATAGTATGGCCAAAGCAACAACGATGAGCCTCAGAAGTATTGGCTAGGGCTCGCTGTGATGTGTGTAAAAAACCCATGCTAAAGGGAGACATCCTCAACAATTGGGGAAAGAAATAAGACTCCCAGCGCAGAGCTAACACCAGCCTAAGAATGCTGCAGAAGCGAACTCATTTTGACTAAATTAAGCAAACTCCCTAAAGCCACTCAAACCATGTTGAGGAAACAACATTATAATCATGCGCAGGAGTAAATATTAAAAATGATAGCATATTCTTGCTCAAAATAAAGATACCTTGCCATCCATAGCGTGAATGAAACAAATCGTGAAGCAATCTTGATCTGCAAACTTCGCGTAGCACGAGCTATTGAGTTATGATTTTGATGATTGTTGTGATTGTTAAGTTATGGTTTTGATCATAACTAAACTTAATGCGTGATTAAACGATGATAACTAAACTTGTGGTTGATTGCTCATACTCTTGTTATCTATGTATGGTTGAGATGGCAAATGGCAACGGTTACATGGTCTTGATCCTTGGTTTGCATATGTTGGTTTTACAAGAGGTAAGAGGTTTCATAACCTCTTTACTGTCAACAAGCATGACATTAACCCTGACTATCTTGCATGCAGGATCAAACTCATGGCAGTCACCTGGTGAACCAAAACTCTGCTCCTCTACAATCCAAAATAGGTGGTATATGTCATTTACTATCAAGAACCATTGGTGAGACTCTTACCTTGTCTTAGCATCGATCTCACCTTGTGTATCTCATATATACACCTCATTCATGCACATTAAACATGAAACCCTTCTGGCCATCGTGCGCCCTCGCCGGCAGATCGACCTGCGCGGTCAGGTCGCGGGGATCGGCTTGCTCGGTCAGGTCACGGGGGTCAAGGGGGCAGCACGATGTAATAAATGCTTAAAGTTCATGCAATCAATTTGAGCATTTATCAAATTATCCATGTGTTTGCAGGTCAAAGACTCAGTTGACACCTTCAAGACTGTCAAGGTTGATGTCACAGATGAGAACGGGCTGCTACAGGAGTTAAGCGACTGAGCTAGATGGTTAATGGAGTGAACCGGGGAAACCCATGTTCTACCCAGCTGGCGGTCGATCGCCAGCACAGGGGCGGTCGACCGCCCGTGCCAGCAACCCCCAGTCTACCGGTTTCTCAATGGCAGTCGACCGCCAACCCAGTAGCGGTCAACCGGGATTCCCAGGAACCATCCGTCTACAGGTTTCTCAGTAGCGGTCGACCGCCAGCTTCCACAAGTCGACCGCCAGCCCCGAGCCATCAATTGTTGACTTTGTTTTTCACTCCGAGAAGAGCCATTCTCTATGGATTTCTTTAATCCTAAAGTCACCCAATCACCCACAAAATGTGGATCTGGTCTGGGGGGTTTCCATAGACCATTCAAATGCTATAAAACACATACAAGAGGGTTAGAAATCCTAATGCTTCAAGGAGATCAAGAGAGATCAAGGGAGGCTAGAGGAGTATATTCACGGGTACTATAGCACCTCCGTGAATAGTGCTTCAAGCTCAAGTTCTTCATCCATTCCAAGTGATTCAAGCTTAGATATGAAGCCTTCATCCTCCCATGAAGTGAAGAAACAAGCATCCAACCAGAAGAGATCGAAGGAGAGCCCATCAACTAAGGAGTCTATCAATGGAAGAAGAAGAAGGCTGCTACAAGGAAGAAGGAATCTCTTCATCCATCTGAAGGTATGCAAGCTCCATTTTGAATCCAACAACATCAAAGGAAGAGAAGAAGCAAGCAAGGATCAAGGAGATCAAGGAAGTTGTGCAAGCAAGAAGGAACTGTTACTGTAGCCATGAATAGTGATCCGTGGATAAACTCTTCATCCAAGAGCTAAAGATTCAAGGTCCATCTGAAGCCATCAACTTCCAATAAACTGAAGAAGCAAGCATCACTCAAAGATCATCAGCATACATTCAGGGGAGCCAAATCAGGGGATTTCTAAACTGTGCCTTATTGTGTTTCAAGCTCATATTCGTGTGTTGTACAAACTGTGAAAACTTGTGTGTGTGTGTGGATTGTTCTGGATCTGTGGTTGTGTGTGGTTATTGTGGTGTTCCATTCGTCTGTGCGTAGGTCTTCCTAGATCTGCGTGTGTGTGTGGTTTTATTCAGATCTTAGTGTTTGTGTGTGTGGAGTGCTGCACTTGTCGCAGCATGTGTGTGCTTTGTTGATCCACTTGTTGGATCGTGTTGGAGACCTCATCTCCGTGTGTGTGTGTGTGTGTGTGTGTGTGTGTGTGTGTGTGTGTGTGTGTGTGTGTGTGTGTGTGTGTGTGTGTGTGTGTGTGTGTGTGTGTGTGTGTGTGTGTGTGTGTGTGTGTGTGTGTTGGGGTGCGTCCCCGTGTGTGTGTGCAGGCATCGTCCTGCGTGTGTGGTTGGAGCGTCATCTCCATTTGAGGATTTATCCCCGAGTGAAGCCTCACCGGGTTTGGTGAGGGGTGGACGTAGGATTGCCGTCGTTGCATCCGAACCACCTTAAAAATCGCTGTGCATTGTGCTTGTATTGTGTGGTTTGCTCCATTTCCTCTATCTCCATTCTACATAAACGTTAGTTTAAATTGTTGTTCTGGATTTATCTTCGTATATCTTGCATAATCTATATCTTATCATATAAAGTTTGATAAATCCAATTTGTGTTCAAATAGCTTTGAATCTCTTAACTAGCTTTGTATCACATATTTTATAAAAGACCAAAAGTTTTCTTAAAATTGGTAAACACCCAATTCACCCCCCTCTTGGGTGTCATTGCTCGCGGGGCTTCATGAGCTTTGTATTCCTGGCTTGATAGGACAAAGATGGGAGAATAATAAGGTTCCAAGATTCCTCGACATGGAGGAGTGGTAGACATCAAACTGGACGAAGAGGAATAAAAGGAAAAGAGACGAGGGCTAGAACTCTCTCGTTAAGACACAGAGACCCTGATAACAAGGAACAGAATACAAGAAGGAACATAGATTAATTGAGATCAAGGCGGGCTAAAGCCTCGAAAGCAACAAGAAAAAGGGCAAGAACCCCAAAAGGGGGAAGAAGAATGAATAGGAAGATGGGAAGGAAAATCATCCGACGTGGTCAGAGAAGTGGAATGGGAATCATCCGACAGGGTCGGAGAAGAAAAATGAGAAACACCCGATAGAGTCTGGGAAAGGGAAGGGTAATCACCAGACATGGTCGAGGAATAAGAAGGAACCCCCCCCCCCCCCCCCCCGACAAGGTCGGGGAAGGAAAATAGGAGACACCCGACAAGGTCAGGGAAGAAGAATTAGAATCACCCAACAGGGTCGGAGAAGAAGAACCCTAGACACCCGACATGGTCGGGGAAAGAGAATGAGGACCACCCAACAGGGTCAGGGAAGAAGAATGAGAATCACCCGACATGGTCAGGGAAGGAGAATAAGGACCACCCGACAGAGTCGGGAAAAAAGAACAAGGACCTGAAGATATCGGAGGAGAAGAATCAGAAGATGTCCCAAGAATGGTGAGTGTGAGAAGATTCAAGAGATTCTGGATGAGAGAAAGAAGAATGGGGGTTCACGGACCTGGGGAGAGTGGAGAAAATCATGGGAATTGGATCAGAGAAAGGAAGATACACCACCCAAGGGTGGGAGCTTAGCAAGAGAAATGACGAATGAAAGGATGAAGAAGGAGAAGTGCACCCCTGAGTGCACAGCTGACGTCCTTTAAACTTGCGCCGCAGCCTCTTCTTAGCCGAAACTTCCTAGTAATGGACCCTCTTAGCGCGGGCTCGTACCTTCGGCCTTCTCAACTTGCAATGTCTTCTCAAATAACGGGCCCATATGGTAGACGGCCTGGCCCGACTATGACCATCTAGCCTTGTCGGGATGGTTTCCCCTAGACATCCGGTGCTAAAAACAGTCGGACATTCTTGGATAGATAACTCCTCAAAATGCTGAACATCATGGAACCACAGAGTCTTGTCACTCGGTGCCAAGATATGGAGATTCGGCAACTCCACTTAGTGGTCAGCTGTGAAGCACAACCCCCTTGATGGAAGAGAAGGATGAAACTTAGGGAGGGCAATACGCGACGTTGATGTGGCCGGCCCACTAACAAACCGAGGGAGATTGTATAGGGTGCGCAGAATGTCCTTGGAGAATGATGAGGACACGGCAAATTGCCCCTTGAACATAGAATTCATAATCCGCTTGGCGGCCGTATGAGTTAGCGCAATGTGGGTGGAGAACCCCTCTTGGCCAGTTATCTGAACAGCAATAGGGCAAAAGGTAATAATAGCATCAATAATAAGTCCTCCGGCGAGCAAAGAGATTGCCACCGGTCTCGCTTAAGAAGAGACTGGCACCAATGCGAGAGATCTCTTCTTGGCAACCGTCTTCAAAAGTGTAGACTCATCATCCCCAAAATAGACTGGGACCAGGACGCGGATTGTCATGCGGCAGATGAAATATTGAATCTTGAAATGCACAACCGAAACCTGACTTGGCTCATCATCTCCCCGGGGACAAGACCTGGGGGGCACCGGAGGTAGCGCACACCTATTCTGTGGGGTGGAAGTGAATGGAGAGGAAATGGAGGCAACAGGTTTGGAAGACGCAGGTGAAGGTTTGGGAGGCGTGGAGGCTTCAACGGGGGTTTTTAGTGATGACAAAGGTGACGATAAAGGTGGTGCGGCAACGCTGGGCTCAGGCGAAGGCGGCGAGGGCGGAGCTTGCTCAGGCTCGGGCGAAGAGAGTAACGACGGAGATGGGGATGAAGGCACTAGTGGTGGAGATGAAGGTGGTGAAGAGGGCAATGGGGAAGGGTTAGGTAATGGAGAAGGTGGAGATGGAGAGGGTAAATATGAAGGTCACGGTGACCACCGTCGGCGTATTGACACAACGCATCGGGCAGCATTGGGAATGGAAGTAGTGGTGGAAAAAGTGGAGGTTCTAGCCTGAGCAAGGGCTTGGGTTTGTGGAGATGATGGAGACGGGGTAGGAGATGGTGAAGGTGATGGTGGAGTAGGTGATGGAGTAGGTGGGGGAACGGGTAATAGAGCTGGTGCATTGCTATCTAAAGAGCCACAGGGGTGCCCCTGGTCTTGTAGTGATGGAGACGGCTACCTTGGCGGCGCTTCTTGTTGCTGCTGCTGGCTGCGAAGATATATAACAACTTTATGAATCACGGACCAATCGATCCTTCTCTGATCTTTCAGATCATAAATAAACTCCCAAAACTCGGGACAATCCTCAACCAAATGCCCCTACTGGTAATGATAATCAAAGAACTAAAGCATATTCCCGACCACGGGTCGGCAAGACACAATCAGAGGGAGCGGCAACGCGTGGGTGGCCATCAAAGCCCGAAAGATATCCGTGAAAGATTCTGACAATGGAGAGCGAGGAGCCCGCTTCGTGAAAGGCGGATGCCGAGGAGTATGAGTTGATGGAGGAGGTTGTGTAGGCAATGCGTCATGGCAACTAGTGGAGAGACTCGGTGAAGGTGCATGATGAGTGGAGTGGGGAGGTGTGACGACCCAGGGTCTGGATACCGGGTAAACTCGATAACACTTGGATCCTGCGAGGCCTCCCAAGAGGGGTAAAGCTCCGAAGGGATAAAAGGAGAGTGTGTGGTACATTGAATTCCCAGATAAAGCAGTAAGCAATTAGTATTTCATTGATCATGTTTGCTAAAGTAGCAGAAATAAAATTAATTTAGCAAACCTGATCAATGAAATATTAATTGCTTACTGCTTTATCTGGGACTTCAATGTACCACACACACTCCTTTTAACCCTTCAGAGCTTTACCGCTCTTGGGAGGCCTCGTAGGATCCAAGTGTTATCGGGTTTACCCAGTATCCAGACCCTGGGTCGTCACAGTTGGTATCAGAGCTATGTTGTGTGTAAGTACATGAGAATTCAAGATATTGCAGTATTTAGAGTCCTTAAGGTCCAGTACAATCGACAGTTGGCGTAGATTTTGTAATTGTTTATCACTTTGTTTTCGCGTGTGGTCTTGTCCGTGCTGTGTTAGCACTATGCGAGATGGTTTTGTTCTCGTCAGGATGTGACGGAGTGCTCTTATTTTTCCATGGTGTTTGTCTTGGTTATGTTGTACCTGGTAGATTGCGCCGGCAGGCATGAATATGCAATGCACTGTTCGAGATTTTTCTGTAATTGTTCAGGTGGCTGGTGATTTTATTATTGGTGTGATGGTCGTGCACATTTTTATATTGCTTTGGTCATCCCAGTCTGAGATTTGTTCAGCCCCTGAGGTGTTAAGGTGGTGTTGAGGTGGTCGATTAGATGCCTTGATTGAGAGAATGCTCGGGCGAACCTAGGATTTTCCTTCCCAGTGAGCTAATGTTAGTCGAGCTTGATTCTTCACATCTTATTTGGTGGCGTCTTTTCGGGGTAAGCCTTGGAAGTGCTATCTTGGTAAAGCCTTTGTCCTATGTCTGCTTAAGTGTGGACTGTGCTAATTCTGAACCTGAGTTGCTCTTATTCGACGGTAGCTTGGCTGTGGACCTAGATTTTGTGTTTGGGAGCCGTTGTACACCGTGCTCGATGTGCCGTGTTTGGCGGCTATTGTGCTGTGAAAATTCAGTGATCATTCCATGATGTAAGGATAAGCTGAGATAGCTGTTCTTTGTACTTTGTGCTGAAGCTGGTGCTCTTCTCAGTTTGCACTATGGCGACTTGTGATCGGTTATTAGTAGGATCAATACTCGAGGCATGGTACGTTGCGATTTCATATATTGCAATGGCGCAGAGTGTGTGCTGAGATGCGGATGCCGAGTTGTCCTTGAAGCCTGTGTGCATGTGTTGAGCGTGCAGCGGAAGCGTGTGGGCTGACAACCCGCTGGTCGAGGATCGTTTGGTTGGAAGATTCTGGCAGGCCGAGAGGTTTGTTTTCCTCGGTGTATCTCCGTGTTGGCTATGTGTGCCTTGATGTTGTCGGTTATCGTGCCGTTGCTTGAAGCTTCGTAATGGTTGGCACTGACATGCGTGAGAATTGGGGAATGTATCGACGATTATGCTGGTCGAGTACCCTTTTCTTCTCTATATTTTTCTTGGATGTTGTGCTCTCAAGACGGATCGTGGTCCTTGAGATGCGTTCTCCGAGATTATTGTTATTGTTGTGGGTCCTTGTTGGTGAGCTATTCACAGTGTGGCTTGTATATGTTAGCCGTGTGTTCAGCTGTAATTGTGCCTTGATGTGACCCAGCTTGCAGTTGTGTTCCGTGGTTCTGTGTTGAGAACGGAGCCGGGATTTCTACAGGTGTTGTTGTTGTTGTTGTCGTTCGTTGGTGGTTGTGTTCAGCTTGGGAGGAGTTCCTTGTGAGTCTGATTTGGCATCATGTGGACCGAGGTCTTGTCGGTTGGTTTTGTTGTACTCTTCTGCCATGGTAGAGTTGGCATGCCACTCGAATCAGATTTAATGTCTGAGTGAGGACTGACTTGATTGTGCTCATGATCCGGTGATGTCGTTGGCGTTCTGTGTGCCAGTTTGGTTGTTATTCTTGGCGCGGAGGCCGATGATATGTTGGAGCTGTTACCTGAGAGGACTATGTGTTGTGTATGTGATTTTAATGATTGCAAAATGACTTTGTTGCTTGGCCTTGTGCTTGAATGGTTATTCATATTCTTCATGTGCTTGAAATCTTTATCCTCTAGCCATGAAATTTGAAATGGTTGTGGAGATGATTACAAAATGTTATTAGGATATCATCATGTGGATGCATTTGTGACTCTATACGGCTCATACGTGCTTTGATGTTAGCACATTACATATACACTTGGTGAGATTGCTTTGTATTCAATGAGAAAGACTTTGTGTGAAACATGCTTGAAAGAATGTATATGCCTTGTACTCAATGAGAATTCATGAGAAAACATGTTTGCATGATTGGATATTTACTGATGTGTGAGATGCATGTGAAGATAATGCTCCTCGTGAAAATAATGCTTCATGAATGTTAGCTTTTATCAACAAGAATGCCATTTGAATGAATGAGTTCCAATGCTATTGTACATACCTTTGCATTTGGCATTATTGTCTACATGTGCGTGTTGATGCATCTTGATGTATAAGGCTATGAAGATACAAGAATGCTATTGAATGGTTGAGCTCCCATATGATTGTATATGCCTTGGATGCGATGGAAGATTCAAGTGCTTCAAATGCCAAAGATTGTGACTTATGTCTCTATGGAAACATTTATTTATGCAATGAGCATTTGGATGGTTGACAACTTATAGAGGTTCTTTTGGAAGAATCAAGTTTATGAGCTCTTAACTTTCACACATATGATAACTTGATACTCTTGTGATTTTGCAGGTCCAAGGATGATTTTTATACCCTCCCATATCAAGTGGATCATGGTAATATCTATTACCCACCTTGTGTGTTTGAATTGGAGAGGTTGAGGTTGAGCTTTCATGCCTTTGTATTTTGACAATTGAGAGATTCAATTTCATCACAACAAAAACTTGTCATATGGTGGAATGTGTTTTTGTTGATTGATATGAGAAGCCATATACATGATTAAATGGGTTTTCATGAATATCATCCTTGAGCTAAAGGAGGTGAATTTGGTTCATAGTGCTCAACCTTCAATTGCAAGCTAATCTTGTATTGGTATAATGGCTTAATGCTCATTTGAATGCTAGTGTGCTCATGCGATGGAAACTATCTTGGTATTCATGAGTTTTCATGCATATTGTGTATGGATTGCAATACCCTTGTTGATGGTCTCATGAATGGGTTTGAAGTATTTTTCATGAAATGGGTTCTCAAGTGCCCTTCATGCATGATTCTCATGATAGTCTTGTGGTAGCATCTTGCTCATTTAACTTTCCATATTCCTTGTTGAATCCAAGGTTGAATCATGTTTTTAGGACCTTCTAATGCATGTTTTTCACTTGGAAAAATCAAATTTTCAATTGGGGGTTGAAGGTTTTTCAGACTACTTTGGACTGCATTAAGCAGTCTTTGTGCTGGGCAGAAGGTGTCGACACCTAGTGCTCACTGGCTCTGTCCAGTGAAGTTGCCCAGAAGTTGTCGACACCTATCTAGCAGAGTTCTGTTTTTTGGGTGTTTTGGCCTGTCTAGTCTGCCGGTGTCGACACCAGGTGTCGACACTTACGGCATGGGATTTGCGAATCTGATCTAAACCTATTCTTTTGGCCTTGAAACTTTACCAAACTATCCCCCAAACGTTCCTAAACATATTAGGGTGTTTCTAACATGTTTTAGGAAGGTTTTATGTGTCTTTTGTCCACTCTCTCTTGCATATATATAGAAGCTGCGATTTTTGTGAGACAACAACCCTAATGCTCATTTGTTCTTTCGCATAGGTGAAGAAAAGGGGGAAAACGTGGTGGAACTCTTGCAAGGAGGATATCATCTACAACCGTGAAGATCTGGAGCTCGTGGAAGAAGAAAAAGAGTAGTGGCTCGAGGAGAGGAAGAATATGATGTCAAAATCGTGATCATCCATCAACGAGCCAAGGAGAACCATATTTTGTTGAAGAAGGGGGAGCTTTATTCTTGATGCATCTTTCTTGTTTCTATCTATAGAGTTTGTTTGGGGGGTCATTGCATCTATTTGTCTTCGTTTCAAATACATCTGAAAGAATATTTTGTGTGGGTGTTCGGAGAAAGTGTTCTCCGAGTGTTTGTGTTGGCGTGTGTGTGTGTCGATTTGTGCGGAGTATATCCGCATGTGTGTTTGGGCGTATCTTGGGGTGTGTTCCCCATGTGTGTTTGGGAGTTTACTCCCGTGTGGTTGTATAGACATTGCCCTACGTATGTGTGGTGGAGCTTGACTCCGTGTGTGTGGGGGGATTAATCCCCGGGCTATTTTTACAGTAGTGAAGCCTCATCGATTTGGTGAGGGGTGGACGTAGGGAGCCCGTCGCGGTCCCGAACCACCTTAAAAATCCCCGTGTTTTGTGGTTTGATCTTTGTGATTGTGTGCTTCGCTATCTCATCTGTTTATGCAATCGTGTGAGCTCGGTGAGATTGAGTGAATTAAGTGTAAATCTATTTAGATTAAATTCCTCAATCTTATCAATCTTGTAAATTCTGCTGTGCGCTAGTTTGTGTTTTTAATTGGACATAGTTTTTAATAGAAGGATCAATTCATCCCCCCTCTAGATCCGTGTTCTTGCACTACAGGACCCAACAATTGGTATCAGAGCGAGGCTCGGTTGTCCCTAGATCTTGTGATCTATAGAGTGATCCTATTGCATTCTACAATCATGAATTTTTTTGCTGAACATATCTCAATGGATTGTTTGCCAATCTTTACTAGTTTGGATTTTAATTCATGGCTAGGAAAACTGTGTGTGGTGATCAATTATATTAATCCTAGTCTTTGGAAATTGATTTATCATCGTCCACACATATTACCTTTGGATGAGGCCAAGTGGTCCAATCAGGATAAAATGATGCACCATGATAATGTTATTACTTTTATTTTATTGAAAGCTTCCGTGAGTACTAACAAGTATCCATTTGTACCTTTTTGTAGGACGGCAAAGGAGCTTATGGACCGATTGATCAAAGCTCAAGAGAATGAGAGACAACAATGTCTCATGGCCGATGCTGTTGATCAACAAAGTGAAGAAAATGCAGAAGAGGAAAATTCTGATTCTGAAGAATTTACTCTTGATGATCTTGTTGATGCTTATGATGAGTTGAAAAAATAATATAAGAAAATCAAGTCAAAAAATAGAAAATTGAAAAAGAAAACTGAAAACATGCTCCATGAAAATGGATCTTGTGATAAATGTTCTGTGCTTGATAACTTGAATGAACTTTTAGAGCATGATGTTGAATGTCACAAAGAGACCATTGCTTGTTTTAGAAATGAAAATGTTGCCCTCAAGAACAAAATTGATCAATTGGAGAAAACTAAAAAAGATCTAAGAAACAAAATGGAATCAAACTCTATTGATTAGGATATTTGTAATGAATTGATTATGAATGATAAACTTACAAATGAAAATGAAGAACTTAAAAAGGAAAAGAGTGCTATTTTGATTCAGATATCTCTGCTTGAAGGCAGCACGGAGTTTCTTGAAAAAGAAAATGCTCTGTTAAAATCTGAAAATGAAAAACTGAAACATCTAAATACAACAATGTCTAAAAAATTACTTACTTTTGAAAAAAAGAAAAGTTTAGTTGTTGATGATTGTGAAAAGATGCATGTGCTAGAACAAAAGATGGAAAGCTACAAAACCATCAATGCCCAATTGAATGAAAAAGTCATTTCCTGTGATAATGAGATCATTTCCTATGAATTACATATTTCATCACTTGAAAAGGAAATTCTTGATCTGAATGCTTCTTTGTCTAAGTTTGTGAATGGGGAAGAAAATCTGAATAAGATTTTAGGGACCAAGGTAAATTTCTAAAGAGAATGTCTTGGGTATGAACCCACCAAAAAGAAAGCCTTCGGTCTGAAAACTCAAACGTCATTTGTGCATGCTTCCTGTTCTTCTGATGCATCTTGTGTTGAAAAACTCAAGATTAAAACTCGGGCTCAACCTAGGACTAAGAAATTTCATCCCTCACCCAACTATCAAAATGGTCCTAAGGGTCAGAATAGAAAATTTGATTCTCACCAAAATCACATGAAGCATGCTAATATCCAAAGAACTTCCAAGTTTGATTGTTTTTACTATGGCGTGCATGGTCATGTTATGAGTGATTGTTATGTGTTAAGGAATGACAACTTGAAAATATGCAATGAAAAATTTGATTTCAAAAAGTCAAGAAAGTCTTCTAACAGAAAAGGAACATCTAAAAATTCTCATGCCTACGAAAGAAATCATGTTGTCAACAAAAATAAGGGACATTGCTTTCATTGTGGAAAGTTCGTCACAGGATGAATAATTAATTTAGTTTAAAAAATGATAACATCTTTACAAACCCACAGAAATTCCATGCTCATTCTTACAAGAAAAACTTGAAGTCTTTTGGTTGTTGTCATTATTGTGATGAGTTTGGGCATACCATGCATGATGCGGGATGGGACCACGGACACGACAAGCTCGTGAATACCCCTTAATGAGGGAAGCGTCGGATGTGCGCGGTTGAGAAACCGGCAATGAGCTAGGGTGATCGGCTCTCTTTTGTGCCCAGATTGGGTCACGGGACGGTCACGTACTCTCTCGCAGTAGCGGTAATGAACATATAAAGCGAGCTAGATATCCCTACACATGCTCTCTAGCAGCGGCATAAACAAATATATATGAAGTAAGCAAAATGCCGAGAAGGGAGCGAAAACGATACCTCCACGCGCCCGGCGTGGGGAAGACGGACCCGGCCTAAACTCGTACTCCCGGGATAATTAATACACCATATTACAGCAAATGAATTACTGCCCACTCCACACAGGAAGGTAAAGGGCTACACAAATGGGCCCGGGAGGACCGAATTCGGGTTGATGGGCGGCTTCTCGCGTCTCTTCGGCAGCACCCGAACTTGTGACTGTGGGGCCCACGTGCTGTCCGGAGGGGCCGTGTGGGACCCGGTGGCACCGCTGTAGTGGGGGCACTTAGGGAAGCGCTCCCCGGGCTGGTGGCACGCTGGTTCGCCGAGCGGAGGCCGGGCGGCTCCGTTCGTCACCGGTCGGAATAACCGGCTACGGATCTGCAGCTTCTGGTTTTCAGCGCGCGTCCCAGCGAGAACGGGCGCTGAGATCAGCCCCAATGTCGGATCGACACGAGACTGGCGCCGTTGGAAAGATAACTTCAAATCCTTCAATCGAGGCCTAGAGATCTGGCCTGGATCTGCACGGATCTGGACTTATGGAATTTCCAAGTTCTATTATACAGTTCCTGAAATCTCAGGTCAGTAGAGAACTTTCCTGTGGATTGCCTTTGACCGCGAGGTAGACGTCCGAATATGGGGTTGTGTTCTTCAGCAGAGTTGTAGGAAATCAAGCTAATAAACCAGGACTATTTTTGGATCTGGATTTGGGGAAGGCTACGAGTTTCTATGATTTTTTCACTAGCAGTGGGTCGGATCTGAAATCTGGCTGACAACACTGTAGCTGAGTAAGAACACGAATTTCTAAAAATAGATAGAAGGCTAATAAAAAATTAAGAAAATTTGTGGATGTAGGGGGTGATGGACAGAACTCGCAGTAAAATCGGGAGGGTTTGGAAAAATCAAAA
This sequence comes from Amorphophallus konjac, assembly GCA_022559845.1. Lineage (NCBI taxonomy): Eukaryota > Viridiplantae > Streptophyta > Magnoliopsida > Alismatales > Araceae > Amorphophallus > Amorphophallus konjac. The sequence continues at coordinate 119,776,374 of CM040123.1, forward strand.
AGATGGCCGGAGGTGGGAAACACAGGGCTGCTGTCACTATAGACAGAGACAGGACAGATCTGGGAATGATTAAAGACCAAAAATGTACAAATAACAAACGATGGATTTTGGACCTGATTTTTTTTATGGATGATGGGGTGGAAGATAGGAACACACCATAAAAATGTCAGACCACGAAGAGGCCATGAAGGATAGAAGGAATTTCGGCAAGAGCCTGCTGTCTGCCAAGGATAGAACTTCGACGGCGGCTCGATGGCGGCACGAACGGCGGCGGCGGCGGCACAGATGATCACCGGAGATAGAGGGGAGGGGATAGAAGATAGAAATCACTCTAGAACTGGAGGTTGGAGGATAGAAACCAGAGGGAGAGAGGAGGGGCTCAAGAACACTCTTGATTTTCCAACAATTTTCTCTTCATTTCTTCATTAATTTCTAATGACACTATACATAGGCTTATATAGAAAATGGCAAGGGGTGGGGGGCTGAGAATTTCGTGGGAAATAGGCCATTTTCTTCCCCCATGTGGTCAAAAATTTAAAATAAATAAATTACATATGAAGGGGGCACTACTTTGACTAGGTAGGTAAGGTAGGTGGCCAACCTTTGAAATTTTAACCCCTTTGTCTCCCATGTGATCAATTAGCATTCAAACATTCTAGATGGCCACCTAGGATGGTTGACCAGCCCCACATGGATGAGGTGGACCAATGGGGAAGGGGAGGAGGCCCCCTAGCTGGACCTACTACACATTTGCACAAAAACCCACACAATCCTAGGGAATGACACATTGGCTTATAAGCCTTACATTTGCGTACATACTTTCCCAAGGAAATAAACACAAACCAAAAGGACATAAATGCAAAAGAAAAAGTACATGCTCGGTGTCGATTCCCATCAACTCTCCCCGGGTGGGAGGAACTCGACCCCGTCGAGTAGGGGTAGGGATGCTTGAGTATTCCGGCGGATCCGTCACCGTGCCAAGTAACGCGGGTACGCTCCACTCCAAGTGATCGTCACCTGCTCATTCCATATATACTCGATAAGCGCAAACTGATATGGGCTAGAGGTGGACGCTCTGGGTGGGGCACTCTCAAAAGGGAAGGGAGCAGGCTCGAAGACTCACTAGGAATCACCGCTGAGTCCCTATAGGTGACTGATCCGGGTATAGATGTGGAACTGATCCCATACTCATCGAATGAGTCCACTCGCCTCTTACGCATAAGAGAACGACAACGAGCTTGCACAATACACATGCATACTCACCAAACACTAACACACATATGCAAACAACATAAATAAGAAACGGACTCATGCATGACTCTAGACAAAACAAGTGTTAGTCAGACCCGTACATGGATGACGGCGGACCAGGACACCCGAATATGTGCCATACATGCATTTGACGTAACCGGAGATGGGTGGCATGGGGTACATCTAAATGTCCAAGTATGACCCAGTCATGCATGGACGACCCTTTGGATTTGGGGAACTTGAGAGAGCTAGAAGACCCGGATGTGGAAGAGTCGGGTGTGGGTGTATCGAGTATGGGTTTGGTGGGTATGGAGGACCCGACCCGTAGGAAAGGGGTATGAAGCTGGACTTCCCCGAAGAAGTGAAGGGAATATGAAGGGTCTAGGGATCCACTAGGGAAGGGGTCAAAGGGATCAAAGAAGGTATGACCCCTTATGGTGGGTTCCAACATGACATGGTCCCAATCGTGAAATTCTTGAAGGTGCGGGTGGTCACCTTCCTCCGTCATGGTAGATGGGACCGTGTATAAGAAATATGACTCCTCCCTCGGAAGCAAAGTCATGAAGTCGGGCTCATCCGGTAGCGGGAGAAGTAGAAGAACCTCCGTGGTGATACAACCCACGGTGCACTTGGAGGTAATGGACCCGAAGGCCGGATGGGTGAAGCTACGACTCGTGGGTTGGTCGAAGTCTGGGGCCAACATATGTGTCAACTTCCATTGCGTGTCTAGTCCCATAACAAGATCGTCCAACGTGTCAACATGGTGACTAGATCGAAATGTGGTATGGAATGAGTTGACCGGCACTAAAGGTAAGGTGGGGTCCATGGATGGGAAGGGATGTGGGACCAAGCCATCCTTGAGCCAACTAAGAAGCGGCTCGGCGATGAAAAGCGTACCCGTTAGAAACACGGGTGGCTGGGGTTTGGGTGGCTCCAAATGAGAGGCCTCTGAATTAAGATCGGAAGGTGAGGGTGACAATGGAGGACTCTCGGGTGGTGAAGGAATTGGGTTAGGTAGTCCGATCGGCTCGGGACTCGGTTGGGAGGTAGATGTTTGCTAAAGGGTTCGACCTCTACAGCGAGAAAAATGAGACTCAAAGGGCTTGACCTCTAGAGCGACCTTATAAGATTACGCCAGCGAGAACGCGTCACGGACAAGACATTCAAGTTGGAAGTGAAACCGCAAACCTCTCTGGAACTCAACGGCAATCGTGATGCTATCCTCTCCAACTCCATATTCCATCCGGTACTTATCATCGTCCCAAATGTACTCGGACACAGGCCTATCGCCTTGGACGGGTCGGCATGGGTTGGCTATAGTTTCCAAAAAGATGGGATTGGATCCGTAGGAATAGATATGCAAGACCATGTGGACAAGACACTAATACTCGGTACGGGGCGGAGTTAATCGATCCGAAGATCACTCGCGCAAGTGTGCGGCCTTCCCGATAGGCGTAGCCTAATGTTCGGACAACACCTTTTTATATACCGCGTTATTGGGATGCAATGTAAAAACACACTTTTTTTTTGTTTTAAAACAATGATGACCCTAAATACGACTTAGACAATAACTAATGACTAAATGACACTCTTTGTTTTTTTTTGACACCCTAGACTCAAACTTGCTCTGATACCAAATTGATGCGGGACGGGACCACGGACACGACAAGCTCGTGAATGCCCCCAAATGAGGGAAGCGTCGGATGTGCGCGGTTGAGAAACCGGCAATGAGCTAGGGTGATCGGCTCTCTTTTGTGCTCGGATCGGGTCACGGGACGGTCACGTACTCTCTCGTAGCAGCGGTAATGAACATATAAAGCGAGCTAGATATCCCTACACATGCTCTCTAGCAGCGGCATAAATAAATATATATGAAGTAAGCAAAATGCCGAGAAGGGAGCGAAAACGATACCTCCACGCGCCCGGCGTGGGGAAGACGGACCCGGCCGAAACTCATACTCCCGGGATAATTAATACACCATATTACAGCAAATGAATTACTGCCCACTCCACGCAGGGAGGTAAAGGGCTACACAAACGGGCCCGGGAGGACCGAATTCGGGTTGACGGGCGGCTTCTCGCGTCTCTTCGGCAGCACCCGAACTTGTGACTGTGGGGCCCACGTGCTGTCCGGAGGGGCCGTGTGGGACCCGGTGGCACCGCTGTAGTGGGGACACTTAGGGAAGCGCTCCCCGGGCTGGTCGCACGTTGGTTTGCAGACCGGAAGCGCTCCCCGGGCGGCTCCGTTCGTCACCGGTCGGAATAACCGGCCACGGATCTGCAGCTTCTGGTTTTCAGCGCGCGTCCCGGCGAGAACGGGCGCTGAGATCAGCCCCGATGTCGGATCGACACGAGACTGGCGCCGTTGGAAAGATAACTTCAAATCCTTCAATCGAGGCCTAGAGATCTAGCCTGGATCTATACGGATCTGGACTTATGGAATTTCCAATTTCCTATTGTACAGTTCCTGAAATCTCAGGTCAGTAGAGAACTTTTCTGTGGATTGCCTTTGACCGCGAGGTAGACGTCCGAATCTGGGGTTGTGTTCTTCAGCAGAGTTGTAGGAAATCAAGCTAATAAACCAGGACTATTTTTGGATCTGGATTCGGGGAGGGCTACGAGTTTCTATGATTTTTTCACTAGCAGTGGGTCGGATCTGAAATCTGGCTAACAACACTGTAGCTGAGTAAGAACACGAATTTCTAAAAATAGATAGAAGGCTAATAAAAAATTATGAAAATTTGTGGATGTAGGGGGTGATGGAAAGAAGTCGTAGTAAAATCAGGAGAGTTTGGACAAATCAAAAAGATGGCCGGAGGTGGGAAACACAGGGCTGCTGTCACTGTAGACAGAGACAGGACAGATCTGGGAATGATTAAAGACCGAAAATGTACAAATAACAAACGATGGATTTTGGACCTGATTTTTTTATGGATGATGGGGTGGAAGATAGGAACACACCATAAAAATGTCAGACCACGAAGAGGCCATGGAGGATAGAAGGAATTTCGGGAAGAGGCTGCTGTCTGCCAAGGACAGAACTTCGACGGCAGCTCGATGGCGGCACGAACGGCGGCGGCACAGATGATCACCGGAGATAGAGGGGAGGGGATAGAAGATAGAAATCACTCTAGAACTGGAGGTTGGAGGATAGAAACCAGAGGGAGAGAGGAGGGGCTCAAGAACACTCTTGATTTTCCAACAATTTTCTCTTCATTTCTTCATTAATTTCTAATGACACTATACATAGGCTTATATAGAAAATGGCAGGGGGTGGGGGGCTGAGAATTTCGTGGGAAATATGCCATTTTCTTCCCCCATGTGGTCAAAAACTTAAAATAAATAAATTACATATGAAGGGGGCACTACTTTGACTAGGTAGGTAAGGTAGGTGGCCAACCTTTGAAATTTTAACCCCTTTGTCTCCCATGTGATCAATTAACATTCAAACATTCTAGATGGCCACCTAGGATGGTTGACCAGCCCCACATGGATGAGGTGGACCAATGGGGAAGGGGAGGAGGCCCCCTAGCTGGACCTACTACACATTTACATAAAAACCCACACAATCATAGGGAATGACACATTGGCTTATAAAGCCTTACATTTGCGTACATACTTTTCCAAAGAAATAAACACAAACCAAAAGGACATAAATGCAAAAGAAAAAGTACATGCTCGGTGTCGATTCCCATCAACTCTCCCCGGGTGGGAGGAACTCGACCCCGTCGAGTAGGGGTAGGGATGCTCGAGTATTCCGGCGGATCCGTCACCGTGCCAAGTAACGCGGGTACGCTCCACTCCAAGTGATCGTCACCTGCTCATTCCATATATACTCGATAAGCGCAAACTGCTATGGGCTAGAGGTGGACACTCTGGGTGGGGCACTCTCAAAAGGGAAGGGAGCAGGCTCGAAGACTCACTAGGAATCACCGCTGAGTCCCTATAGGTGACTGATCCGGGTATAGATGTGGAACTGATCCCATACTCATCGAATGAGTCCACTCGCCTCTTACACATAAGAGAACGACAACGAGCTTGCACAAGACACATGCATACTCACCAAACACTAACACACATATGCAAACAACACAAATAAGAAACAGACTCATGCATGACTCTAGACAAAACTAGTGTTAGTCAGACCCGTACATGGATGACGGCGGACCAGGACACCCGAATATGTGCCATACATGCATTTGACGTAACCGGAGATGGGTGGCATGGGGTACATCTAAATGTCCAAGTATGATCCAGTCATGCATGGACGGCCTTTTGGATTTGGGGAACTTGAGAGAGCTAGAAGACCGGATGTGGAAGAGCCGAGTGTGGGTGTATCGAGTATGGGTTTGGTGGGTATGGAGGACCCGACCCGTAGGAAAGGGGTATGAAGCTGGACTTCCCCAAAGAAGTGAAGGGAATATGAAGGGTCTAGGGATCCACTAGGGAAGGGGTCAAAGGGATCAAAGAAGGTATGACCCCTTATGGTGGGTTCCAACATGACATGGTCCCAATCGTGAAATTCTTGAAGGTGCGGGTGGTCACCTTCCTCCGTCATGGTAGATGGGACCGTGTATAGGAAATATGACTCCTCCCTCGGAAGCAAAGTCATGAAGTCGGGCTCATCCGGTAGCGGGAGAAGTAGAAGAACCTCTGTGGTGATACAACTCACGTTGCACTCGGAGGTAATGGACCCGAAGGCCGGATGGGTGAAGCTACAACTCGTGGGTTGGTCGAAGTCTCGGGCCAACATATGTGTCAACTTCCATTGCGTGTCTAGTCCCATAACAAGATCGTCCAACGTGTCAACATGGTGACTAGATCGAAATGTGGTATGGAATAAGTTGACCGGCACTAAAGGTAAGGTGGGATCCATGGATGGGAAGAGGTGTGGGACCAAGCCATCCTTGAGCCAACTAAGAAGCGGCTCGGCGATGAAAAGCGTACCCGTTAGAAACACGGGTGGCTGGGGCTTGGGTGGCTCCAAATGAGAGGCTTCCGAATTAAGATCGGAAGGTGAGGGTGACAATGGAGCACTCTCGGGTGGTGAAAGAATTGGGTTAGGTAGTCCGATCGGCTCGGGACTCGGTTGGGAGGTAGATGTTTGCCAAAGGGTTCGACCTCTAGAGCGAGAAAAATGAGACTCAAAGGGCTCGACCTCTAGAGCGACCTCATAAGATTGCGCCAACGAGAACGCGTCACGGACAAGACATTCAAGTTGGAAGTGAAACCGCAAACCTCTCTGGAACTCAAAGGCAATCGTGATGCTATCCTCTCCAACTCCATATTCCATCCGGTACTTATCATAGTCCCAAATGTACTCGGACACGGACCTATCGCCTTGGACGGGTCGGCATGGGTTGGCCATAGTTTCCAAAAAGATGGGATTGGATCTGTAGGAATAGATATGCAAGACCATGTGGAAAAGACACTAATACTCGGTACGGGGCGGAGTTAATCGATCCGAAGATCACTCGCGCAAGTGTGCGGCCTTCCCGATAGGCGTAGCCTAATGTTCGGACAACACCTTTTTATATACCGGGTTATTGGGATTCAATGTAAAAAGACACTTTTTTTTTGTTTTAAAACAATGATGACCCTAAACACGACTTAGACAATAACTAATGACTAAATGACACTCTTTGTTTTTTTTTGACACCCTAGACTCAAACTTGCTCTGATACCAAATTGATGCGGGACGGGACCACGGACACGACAAGCTCGTGAATGCCCCTTAATGAGGGAAGCGTCGGATGTGCGCGGTTGAGAAACCGGCAATGAGCTAGGGTGATCGGCTCTCTTTTGTGCCCGGATCAGGTCGCGGGACGGTCACGTACTCTCTCGCAGCATCGGTAATGAGCATATAAAGCGAGCTAGATATCCCTACACATGCTCTCTAGCAGCGGCATAAACAAATATATATGAAGTAAGCAAAATGCCGAGAAGGGAGCGAAAACGATACCTCCACGCGCCCGGCGTGGGGAAGACGGACCCGGCCGAAACTCGTACTCCCGGGATAATTAATACACCATATTACAGCAAATGAATTACTACCCACTCCACGTAGGGAGGTAAAGGGCTACACAAATGGGCCCGGGAGGACCGAATTCGGGTTTACGGGCGGCTTCTCGCGTCTCTTCGGCAGCACCCGAACTTGTGACTGTGGGGCCCACGTGCTGTCCGGAGGGGCTGTGTGGGACCCGGTGGCACCACTGTAGTGGGGACACTTAGGGAAGCGCTTCCCGGTCTAGCGGCATGCTGGTTCGTCGGCCGGAGGCCGGGCGGCTCCGTTCGTCACCGGTCGGAATAACCGGCCACGGATCTGCAACTTTTGATTTTTAGCGCGCGTCCCGGCGAGAACGGGCGCTGCGATCAGCCCCGATGTCGGATCGACACGAGACTGGCGCCGTTGAAAAGCTAACTTAAAATCCTTCATCTAGGCCCGGAGATCTGGCCTGGATCTGGACTTATCGAATTTCCAAGTTCCTATTGTACAGTTCCTGAAATCTCTGGTCAGTAGAGAACGTTCCTGTGGATTGCCTTTGACCGTGAGGTAGACGTCCGAATCTGGGGTTGTGTGCTTCATAAGAGTTGTGGGAAATCAAGCTACGAAACCCGGACTATTTTTGGATCTGGATTTGGGGAAGGCTACGAGTTTCTATGATTTGTTTACTAGCAGTGGGTCGGATCTAGAATCTAGCTGACAACACTGTAGCTGAGGAAGAACACGAATTTCTAAAAATAGATAGAAGGCCAATAAAAAAATTAAGAAAATTTTTGGATGTATGGGATGATGGACAGAACTCCCAATAAAATTGGAAGGGTTTGGACAAATCAAAAAGATGGCCGGAGGTGGGAAACACAGGGCTGCTATCACTATAGACAGAGACAGGACAGATCTGGGAATGATTAAACACCGAAAATGTAAAAATAACAAACGATGGATTTTGGACCTGAGTGTTTTTGTTGATGATGGGGTGGAAGATAGGAACACACCATAACAATTTCAGACCACGAAGAGGCCGTGGCTTATAGAAGGAATTTCTAGAAGAGGATGATGTCTGCCAAGGATAGAACTTCGACGGCGGCTCGATGGCGGCACGAACGACGGCGGCGGCGGCACAGATGATCACCGGAGATAGAGGGGAGGGGATAGAAGATAGAAATCACTCTAGAACTGGAGGTTGGAGGAGAGAAACCAGAGGGAGAGAGGAGGGGCTCAAGAACACTCTTGATTTTCTAACAATTTTATCTTCATTTCTTCATTAATTTCTAATGACACTACACATAGGCTTATATAGAAAATGGCAAGGGGTGGGGGGCTGAGAATTTCGTGGGAAATAGGCCATTTTCTTCTCCCATGTGGTCAAAAACTTAAAATAAATAAATTACATATGAAGGGGGCACTACTTTGACTAGGTAGGTAAGGTAGGTGGCCAACCTTTGAAATTTTAACCCCTTTGTCTCCCATGTGATCAATTAGCATTCAAACATTCTAGATGGCCACCTAGGATGGTTGACTAGCCCCACATGGATGAGGTGGACCAATGGGGAAGGGGAGGGGGCTCCCAAGCTGGACCTACTACACATTTGCACAAAAACCCACACAATCCTAGGGAATGACACATTGGCTTATAAAGCCTTACATTTGCGTGCATACTTTCCCAAGGATATAAACACAAACTAAAAGGACATAAATGCAAAAGAAAAAGTACATGCTCGGTGTCGATTCCCATCAACTCTCCCCGGGTGGGAGGAACTCGACCCCGTCGACTAGGGGTAGGGATGCTCGAGTATTCCGGCAGATCCGTCACCGTGCTAAGTAACGCGGGTACGCTCCACTCCAAGTGATCGTCACCTGTTCATTCCATATATACTGGATATGCGCAAACTGCTATGGGCTAGAGGTGGACACTCTGGGTGGGGCACTCTCAAAAGGGAAGGGAGCAGGCTCGAAGACTCACTAGGAATCACCGCTGAGTCCCTATAGGTGACTGATCCGGGTATAGATGTGGAACTGATCCCATACTCATCGAATGAGTCCACTCGCCTCTTACGCATAAGAGAATGACAACGAGCTTGCACAAGACACATGCATACTCACCAAACACTAACACACATATGCAAACAACACAAATAAGAAACGGACTAATGCATGACTCTAGATAAAACTAGTGTTAGTCAGACCCGTACATGGATGACGGCGGACCAGGACACCCGAATATGTGCCATACATGCATTTGACGTAACCGGAGATGGGTGGCATGGGGTACATCTAAATGTCCAAGTATGACCCAGTCATGCATGGACGGCCCTTTGGATTCGGGGAACTTGAGAGAGCTAGAAGACCCGGATGTGGAAGAGCCGGGTGTGGGTGTATCGAGTATGGGTTTGGTGGGTATGGAGGACCCGACCCGTAGGAAAGGGGTATGAAGCTGGACTTCCCCGAAGAAGTGAAGAGAATATGAAGGGTCTAGGGATCCACTAGGGAAGGGGTCAAAGGGATCAAAGAAGGTATGACCCCTTATGGTGGGTTCCAACATGACATGGTCCCAATCGTGAAATTCTTGAAGGTGTGGGTGGTCACCTTCCTCCGTCATGGTAGATGGGACCGTGTATAGGAAATTTGACTCCTCCCTCGGAAGCAAAGTCATGAAGTCGGGCTCATCCGGTAGCGGGAGAAGTAGAAGAACCTCCGTGGTGATACAACCCACGGTGCACTTGGAGGTAGTGGACCCGAAGGCCGGATGGGTGAAGCTACGACTCGTGGGTTGGTCGAAGTCTCGGGCCAACATATGTGTCAACTTCCATTGCGTGTCTAGTCCCATAACAAGATCGTCCAACGTGTCAACATGGTGACTAGATCGAAATGTGGTATGGAATGAGTTGACCGGCACTAAAGGTAAGGTGGGATCCATAGATGGGAAGAGATGTGGGACCAAGCCATCCTTGAGCCAACTAAGAAGCGGCTCGGCGATGAAAAGCGTACCCGTTAGAAACACGGGTGGCTGGGGCTTGGGTGGCTCCAAATGAGAGGCTTCCGAATTAAGATCGGAAGGTGAGGGTGACAATGGAGCACTCTCGGGTGGTGAAAGAATTGGGTTAGGTAGTCCGATTGGCTCGGGACTCGGTTGGGAGGTAGATGTTTGCCAAAGGGTTCGACCTCTAGAGCGAGAAAAATGAGACTCAAAGGGCTCGACCTCTAGAGCGACCTTATAAGATTGCGCCAACGAGAACGCGTCACGGACAAGACATTCAAGTTGGAAGTGAAACCGCAAACCTCTCCGGAACTCAAAGGCAATCGTGATGCTATCCTCTCCAACTCCATATTCCATCCGGTACTTATCATAGTCCCAAATGTACTCGGACACGGACCTATCGCCTTGGACGGGTCGGCATGGGTTGGCCATAGTTTCCAAAAAGATGGGATTGGATCCGTAGGAATAGATATGCAAGACCATGTGGACAAGACACTAATACTCGGTACGGGGCGGAGTTAATCGATCCGAAGATCACTCGCGCAAGTGTGCGGCCTTCCCGATAGGCGTAGCCTAATGTTCGGACAACACCTTTTTATATACCGGGTTATTGGGATGCAATGTAAAAAGATACTTTTTTTTGTTTTAAAATAATGATGACCCTAAACACGACTTAGACAATAACTAATGACTAAATGACACTCTTTGTTTTTTTTGACACCCTAGACTCAAATTTGCTCTGATACCAAATTGATGCGGGACGGGACCACGGACACGACAAGCTCGTGAATGCCCCTTAATGAGGGAAGCGTCAGATGTGCGCGGTTGAGAAACCGGCAATGAGCTAGGGTGATCGGCTCTCTTTTGTGCCCGGATCGGGTCACGGGATGGTCACGTACTCTCTCGCAGCAGCGATAATGAGCATATAAAGTGAGCTAGATATCCCTACACATGCTCTCTAGCAGCGGCATAAACAAATATATATGAAGTAAGCAAAATGCCGAGAAGGGAGCGAAAACGATACCTCCACGCGCCCGGCATGGGGAAGACGGACCCGGCCGAAACTCGTACTCCCGGGATAATTAATACACCATATTAAAGCAAATGAATTACTACCCACTCCACGTAGGGAGGTAAAGGGCTACACAAACGGGCCCGGGAGGACCGAATTCAGGTTGACGGGCAGCTTCTCGCGTCTCTTCGGCAGCACCCGAACTTGTGACTGTGGGGCCCACGTGCTGTCCGGAGGGGCTGTGTGGGATCCGGTGGCACCGCTGTAGTGGGGACACTTAGGGAAGTGCTCCCCGGTCTAGCGGCACGCTGGTTCGTCGGCCGGAGGCCGGGCGGCTCCGTTCGTCACCGGTCGGAATAACCGGCCACGGATCTGTAGCTTTTGATTTTCAGCGCGCGTCCCGGTGAGAACGGGCGCTACGATCAGCCCCGATGTCGGATCGACACGAGACTGGCACCGTTGGAAAGCTAACTTCAAATCCTTCATCTAGGCCCGAGATCTGGCCTGGATCTGGACTTATGGAATTTCCAAGTTCCTATTGTACAGTTCCTGAAATCTCTGGTCAGTAGAGAACGTTCCTGTGGATTGCCTTTGACCGTGAGGTAGACGTCTGAATCTGGGGTTGTGTGCTTCATAAGAGTTGTGGGAAATCAAGCTACGAAACCCAGACTATTTTTGGATCTGGATTTGGGGAAGGCTACGAGTTTCTATGATTTGTTTACTAGCAGTGGGTCGGATCTAGAATCTAGCTGACAACACTGTAGCTGAGGAAGAACACGAATTTCTAAAAATAGATAGAAGGCCAATAAAAAAATTAAGAAATATTTTGGATGTATGGGATGATGGACAGAACTCCCAATAAAATTGGGAGGGTTTGGACCAATCAAAAAGATGGCCGGAGGTGGGAAACACAGGGCTGCTATCACTATAGACAGAGACAGGACAAATCTGGGAATGATTAAACACCGAAAATGACAAACGATGGATTTTGGACCTGAGTGTTTTTTTGGATGATAGGGTGGAAGATAGGAACACACCATAACAATTTCAGACCACGAAGAGGCCGTGGCTTATAGAAGGAATTTCTAGAAGAGGATGATGTCTGCCAAGGATAGAACTTCGACGGCGGCTCGATGGCGGCACGAACGGCGGCGGCGGCGGCACAGATGATCACGGGAGATAGAGGGGAGGGGATAGAAGATAGAAATCACTCTAGAACTGGAGGTTGGAGGAGAGAAACCAGAGGGAGAGAGGAGGGGCTCAAGAACACTCTTGATTTTCTAACAATTTTATCTTCATTTCTTCATTAATTTCTAATGACACTATACATAGGCTTATATAGAAAATGGCAAGGGGTGGGGGGCTGAGAATTTCGTCGAAATAGGCCATTTTCTTCCCCCATGTGGTCAAAAACTTAAAATAAATAAATTACATATGAAGGGGGCACTACTTTGACTAAGTAGGTAAGGTAGGTGGCCAACCTTTAAAATTTTAACCCCTTTATCTCCCATGTGATCAATTAGCATTCAAACATTCTAGATGGCCACCTAGGATGGTTGACCAACCCCACATGGATGAGGTGGACCAATGGGGAAGGGGAGGGGGCTCCCAAGCTAGACCTACTACACATTTGCACAAAAACTCACACAATCCTAGGGAATGACACATTGGCTTATAAAGCCTTACATTTGCGTACATACTTTCCCAAGGATATAAACACAAACTAAAAGGACATAAATGCAAAAGAAAAAGTACATGCTCGGTGTCGATTCCCATCAACTCTCCCCGGGTGGGAGGAACTCGACCCCGTCGACTAGGGGTAGGGATGCTCGAGTATTCCGGCGGATCCGTCACCGTGCCAAGTAACGCGGGTACGCTCCACTCCAAGTGATCGTCACCTGTTCATTCCATATATACTGGATATGCGCAAACTGCTATGGGCTAGAGGTGGACACTCTGGGTGGGGCACTCTCAAAAGGGAAGGGAGCAGGCTCAAAGACTCACTAGGAATCACCGCTGAGTCCCTATCGGTGACTGATCCGGGTATAGATGTGGAACTGATCCCATACTCATCGAATGAGTCCACTCGCCTCTTACGCATAAGAGAACGACAACGAGCTTGCACAAGACACATGCATACTCACCAAACACTAACACACATATGCAAACAACATAAATAAGAAACAGACTAATGCATGACTCTAGATAAAACTAGTGTTAGTCAGACCCGTACATGGATGACGGCGGACCAGGACACCCGAATATGTGCCATACATGCATTTGACGTAACCGGAGACGGGTGGCATGGGGTACATCTAAATGTCCAAGTATGACCCAGTCATGCATGGACGGCCCTTTGGATTTGGGGAACTTGAGAGAGCTAGAAGACCCGGATGTGGAAGAGCCGGGTGTGGGTGTATCGAGTATGGGTTTGGTGGGTATGGAGGACCCGACCCGTAGGAAAAGGGTATGAAGCTGGACTTCCCCGAAAAAGTGAAGAGAATATGAAGGGTCTAGGGATCCACTAGGGAAGGGGTCAAAGGGATCAAAGAAGGTATGACCCCTTATGGTGGGTTCCAACATGACATGGTCCCAATCGTGAAATTCTTGAAGGTGCGGGTGGTCACCTTCCTCCGTCATGGTAGATGGGACCGTGTATAAGAAATATGACTCCTCCCTCGGAAGCAAAGTCATGAAGTCGGGCTCATCCGGTAGCGGGAGAAGTAGAAGAACCTCCGTGGTGATACAACCCACGGTGCACTTGGAGGTAATGGACCCGAAGGCCGGATGGGTGAAGCTACGACTCGTGGGTTGGTCGAAGTCTCGGGCCAACATATGTGTCAACTTCCATTGCGTGTCTAGTCCCATAACAAGATCGTCCAACGTGTCAACATGGTGACTAGATCGAAATGTGGTATGGAATGAGTTGACCGGCACTAAAGGTAAGGTGGGGTCCATGGATGGGAAGGGATGTGAGACCAAGCCATCCTTGAGCCAACTAAGAAGCGGCTCGGCGATGAAAAGCGTACCCGTTAGAAACACGGGTGGCTGGGGTTTGGGTGGCTCCAAATGAGAGGCTTCTGAATTAAGATCGGAAGGTGAGGGTGACAATGGAGCACTCTCAGGAGGTGAAGGAATTGGGTTAGGTAGTCCGATCGGCTCAGGACTCGGTTGGGAGGTAGATGTTTGCCAAAGGGTTCGACCTCTAGAGCGAGAAAAATAAGACTCAAAGGGCTTGACCTCTAGAGCGACCTTATAAGATTGCGCCAGCGAGAACGCGTCACGGACAAGACATTCAAGTTGGAAGTGAAACCGCAAACCTCTCTGGAACTCAAAGGCAATCGTGATGCTATCCTCTCCAACTCCATATTCCATCCGGTACTTATCATAGTCCCAAATGTACTCGGACACAGACCTATCGCCTTGGACGGGTCGGCATGGGTTGGCCATAGTTTCCAAAAAGATGGGATTGGGTCCATAGGAATAGATATGCAAGACCATGTGGACAAGACACTAATACTCGGTACGGGGCGGAGGTAATCGATCCGAAGATCACTCGCGCAAGTGTGCGGCCTTCCCGATAGGCGTAGCCTAATGTTCGAACAACACCTTTTTATATACCGGGTTATTGGGATGCAATGTAAAAAGACACTTTTTTTTGTTTTAAAACAATGATGACCCTAAACACGACATAGACAATAACTAATGACTAAATGACACTATTTGTTTTTTTTGACACCCTAGACTCAAACTTGCTCTGATACCAAATTGATGCGGGACGGGACCACGGACACGACAAGCTCGTGAATGCCCCTTAATGAGGGAAGCGTCGGATGTGCGCGGTTGAGAAACCGGCAATGAGCTAGGGTGATCGGCTCTCTTTTGTGCCCGGATCGGGTCACGGGACGGTCACGTACTCTCTCGTAGCAGCGGTAATGAACATATAAAGCGAGCTAGATATCCCTACACATGCTCTCTAGCAGCGGCATAAACAAATATATATGAAGTAAGCAAAATGCCGAGAAGGGAGCGAAAACGATACATCCACGCGCCCGGCGTGGGGAAGACGGACCCGGCCGAAACTCGTACTCCCGGGATAATTAATACACCATATTACAGTAAATGAATTACTGCCCACTCCACGCAGGGAGGTAAAGGGCTACACAAACGGGCCCGGGAGGACCGAATTCGGGTTGACGGGCGGCTTCTCGCGTCTCTTCGGCAGCACCCGAACTTGTGACTGTGGGGCCCACGTGCTGTCCGGAGGGGCCGTGTGGGACCCGGTGGCACCGCTGTAGTGGGGACACTTAGGGAAGCGCTCCCCGGGCTGGCGGAAAGCTGGTTTGCCGGCCGGAGGTCGGGCGGCTCCGTTCGTCACCGGTCAGAATAACCGGCCACGGATCTGCAGCTTCTGGTTTTCAGCGCGCGTCCCAGTGAGAACGGGCGCTGCGATCAGCCCCGATGTCGGATCGACACGAGACTGGCGCCGTTAGAAAGCTAACTTCAAATCCTTTAATCTAAGCCTAGAGATCCGGCCTGGATCTACACGGATCTGGACTTATGGAATTTCCAAGTTCCTGTTGTACAGTTCCTGAAATCTCAGGTTAGCAGAGAACTTTCCTATGGATTGCCTTTGACTGCAAGGTAGACGTCCGAATCCGGGTTTGTGTTCTTCAGAAACGTTGTGAGAAATCAAGCTACGAAACCAGGACTATTTTTGGACCTGGATTTGGGGAAGGCTACAAGTTTCTATGATTTTTTCACTAGCAGTGGGTCGGATCTGGAATCTGGCTGACAACACTATAGCTGAGGAAAAACACGAATTTCTAAAAATAGATAGAAGGTTAATAAAAATTTAAGAAAATTTGTGGATGTAGGGGGTGATGGAAAGAACTCCCAGTAAAATTGGGAGGGTTTGGACAATTCAAAAAGATGGCCGGAGGTGGGAAACACAGAGCTGCTGTCACTGTAGACAGAGACAGGATAGATCTGGGAATGATTAAAGACCGAAAATGTACAAATAAAAAACGATGGATTTTGGACCTGAGTTTTTTTTTGGATGATGGGGTGGAAGATAGGAACACACTATAAAACTTTCAGACCACGAAGAGGTTGTGGCTGATAGAAGGAATTTCTGGAAGAGGCTGTTGTCTGCCAAGGATAGAACTTCGACGGCGGCTCGATGGCGGCACGAACGGTGGCGGCAGCGGCACAGATGATCACCGGAGATAGAGGGGAGGGGATAGAAGATAGAAATCACTCTAGAACTGGAGGTTGGAGGAGAGAAACCAGAGGGAGAGAGGAGGGGCTCAAGAACACTCTTGATTTTCCAACAATTTTCTCTTCATTTCTTCATTAATTTCTAATGACACTATACATAGGCTTATATAGAAAATGGCAAAGGGTGGGGGGCTGAGAATTTCATGGAAATAGGCCATTTTCTTCCCCCATGTGGTCAAAAACTTAAAATAAATAAATTACATATGAAGGGGGCACTACTTTGACTAGGTAGGTAAGGTAGGTGGCCAACCTTTGAAATTTTAACCCCTTTGTCTCCCATGTGATCAATTAGCATTCAAACATTCTAGATGGCCACCTAGGATGGTTGACCAGCCCCACATGGATGAGGTGGATCAATGGGGAAGGGGAGGGGGCCCCCTAGCTGGACCTACTACACATTTGCACAAAAATCCACACAATCCTAGGGAATGACACATTGGCTTATAAAGCCTTACATTTGTGTAAATACTTTCCCAAGGATATAAACACAAACTAAAAGGACATAAATGTAAAAGAAAAAGTACATGCTCGGTGTCGATTCCCATCAATGCATGATTGCTCCTTAATACATTTTGATGATATGCATGCCCAAAAATCGTGGAAGGCACCCACTAGAGGTGCAACTAACCATTCGGGACCCAAGAAAACTTGGGTACCCAAAATAACCAAATGTGAACTTTGATGCAGGAATTCCTTGAGGCCAATGCATGTATGTTGACATATTATTTTGCAGGTGGCTTTACAAGGTTGAAAAGCTTGGTCTTTCATGAATATACATTTGATGATGACTCATGCATATTGTAAATGAGACATCGGAGATTACACATGACAATTGTGCTCTTCAATGGTTTGTCATATGGTTTGTTGGAATGACTTGTGCCAAGGTCATGGTTGCTTCAAGTCGACACTTGTTGAAACCTAAGTCGACTTGGCCAGTTTTGGTGGGCCATTCAATTGCTTGATCCTTATCATATCTTTGATATGCTGTGCGGAAATGGTTTTTCTTGTGAACATTGATTGGTGTGGGTATTTTGAAGAAAATTCTTGTTTTAATGTGCCTCATTGTAGGTGTAATGCTTTGGTGAACATGGGCTTATCCTTGAGTTGATATTGATTTGCAAGTTGGTTGTTCATGCTTTGCACGCTTTGATTGTGTGAATTCTCAGTTCATACTGCTAGAAATTAAGTCTCTAATATGCAGTTTTGAAGAGGCAGTCTTGTGTGTTTTATGCGCATTGACTTGTGCTACACATGGACAGACCTTGGTTATTCATGTGCTTAGACTTATGCTTCATATGCATAGACTTGACTCTTTTCATTATTGGACTAAACTTGAAATTTTTGAACTGAACTTTGAACTCATGTTAGCTTGAGTGAATCAAACTTGAATGTGAACTTTAGAAAAGTTCTGAATCACTTGTATTGATAGCTGCAAATCATCATACGTACTTGCAGCTCACAAGAGATTGTCTTGTGGAAGAAAAGCACTGAAACTGGCTTTCTCATTTGCATTGAATTGAGATTGATATGAAATTGAGTTTCTGATATTACAGTTTGAGAGAGAGAGTCGTATGTGATGAAAAGCCTTGAAGTTAGTTTCTTCATATGCATTAGCTTTATAGTGACATGAATTGAGCTCTTTAAAGTGTAGGTTTGATTATGACCATCAACCCTTGAAATCATGGTAAGAATTTAATGTTTGAATGTATCTCCTTGTGCCTAGATTGGGTTTAATTCATGTATAGCTTTTCTAGGCTTAGATTAACTATCTTAGGCAGTTTTGCATGTTTCCTCTACTGGTGTCGACACCTGGTGTCGACACTGGGCTTCCTAGGGGGTTAACTTCAAAGGGTCCGAACAATGCAATGTTGGTGTCGACACCAAGTGTCGACACCTAGCTCCTGGGTCCCTTTTATTTCAAAGGGACAGAACTCTTCTAAGTAGGTGTCGACACCAGGTGTCGACACCTGGTCTGGCAGATCCGGAAGGGTCTGCATATTGGGTTTCGTAATGCCCATCTTGAGGTCCGATTGGGTTGAGCTTTTACCCCATTACCCTTAGGGTTTATCTTCATATCCTAGAGGAGTTTTGGAAGGGTTTTGGCTAGGGGTTCTTGGTCTTTTCATATCCTTATATGCTGCTATTTATAAGATGCAAATTTGGGTTTTCAAGGGAACTCCTTTGGCTAATATCATTCTATTTCTTACAGGAGAGAAAGAAAGGAGCTCAAGAGGATTTTAACGCCATATTTGATCTACTTCCATTGAGATTTGGAGCTTGTTGATGAAGAAGACAACAAGGGGAATAAAGCGAAGAATTTGAGGATGTCAATAAAGGTAACTCAAGGCAAAGGTGAGAAAATAAAGTGTTTGGTTGAAGATCTTTGATCTTGATGCTAGTGCCATCTCTTGACAGATAGTGATTTTGAAATTTTGAATACCCTTTGGTTGCTTTTGACTATGTGGAAAATGAATGCTTGGTTGAAAAGAATTGAAAAATCTGAGAAGTATATATGAGAGTGTATCCATTGAATGCCTTTTTTCAAGTGGAATTGCATGTGTATGTGTGAAACCATCTGAGATTTCTGGTATATCAAAATAAGTTGTCGGAATGGTAGGTTAGGCCTATCAGAAAGGCATCACTTTGCGAGAGCTGGGCCTTCGATCAAAATCTCCGCCTCGTACCAAAATTCAAAAAATTGAATGTTTAGTTCTAGATGAATTTTAAACTGTCATTCAATGCTCATGTGTTTGCTAAACCCCCGATGTCATATGGAAATGCATTGTATTTTTCAGATCATCATCTCAATGACTACATGGTATATAAAATGGTGACATGTGGAAGGGCAGGTCAAGTCTGTCTGAAAGATATCACCATGCGTGAGAATGTGCCTCCACCCGGTATCATGAATCATCTATGCATATGACATCAAACTTAAATGAATTTTCTGAAATCATATATTGATTAAGGGAGAGTCTTGCAAGCTGAAACTTTTGAGATCAATATTTTTCCATTCTCTCAGCATGATGATGTTATTCTGTGGCTGAACATTTTGAGGACTGAATTTGATCAATGTTCCGTGATTTTTACCAATGTGCTACTCATCTTTTTAGATAAAAGTAAAAATGTTTTCAAGGAAAAGTTCACATGTGATGATTTTGATGCTTTGAATGAATTCTCTGAATTCTCTTTTCAAAATAAAATTATGTTCTCACATTAAAAAAAATGCATGTCATGCATTAGTTGCATTAGATGCATACAGAGTTGTCA
Source organism: Amorphophallus konjac (assembly GCA_022559845.1). Classification (NCBI taxonomy): domain Eukaryota; kingdom Viridiplantae; phylum Streptophyta; class Magnoliopsida; order Alismatales; family Araceae; genus Amorphophallus; species Amorphophallus konjac. The sequence goes on from CM040123.1 coordinate 119,796,165, forward strand.
TGTGAAATCTGAAATCTTGCATACTGCATCTTTGTTGCATTCTGCACTGCATATTTATATATCTCCATTGTATGCTTGCATGTTAATATATGCTAAAACCCCTTCCTTGAAACTTCTAAGACCGAATACTCCATTGATAAATAATGTTGCATCTGAGTCTTAACAAGTGTGCTTCATGTCAAACTCTTAGGGGGAGCATTTCATGCTCATTGCATTTACATAGGGGGAGCTACACTATCCTGTTTTGAGTTAAATTTTCTCCATACATGTTAAATCAAATTCGCACACTTCATGCACTATAATGTGAAATTGAGTGTTATTCATAAGGATATATGAATTTCATTTCAACACTCTAAAGTAATTCAACTTGCTGCATGAATGATAAAGAGACAGTTGAGGAAAAAGCTGCCCACATACAAAAAAAATGGATGAAATGAAAGGCAGAGCAATGTTTAGTCTCACTAAGTAAATTGGGCACATGTCACCTGAGACGTGATGTGATTCATTTCTGAAAAGTGTTGTCTAAAGTACCTATGTTCAAAATGAGGTGAAATGGTTCAATATTCTGAGTAATCGGGGATTCTGGCACGAGCTCCATGTGTCTCCTCGTGTAAAAAGGAATTATTTGAACCTGATCATTCTTAGAAAAATTCAGATTATCAGTGTGAAAATTTTTGATGATAAATTTGTTTGAGGCAGAGCGAAGCCTCCAATAGCTGCTCTCTAGATTGAAATACAGTTTGTGCAATTATTATTATGTTTAATTAAAATCTGGTTATCTATATGGCTAAAAAATCCATTCTCATGTTACTCACTTACACATGGTAATTTGATTTGATATATATTCTAAAAATTTGATTAACTACATGACCTACTGTACACTCCTCTAGGTGTAATCATGAGCACTCTGATCTTACTGACTCACTTGCACTTTTCGTACACCTATCCCTTCACTCTAAATCAAATGGGGGAGCTATATTTCATGTATATATATCTATGTGCTTGGAGACCAATCATACTGGATCATCTTACTTGCATTTTGCATGTCCATATTGTCCACATTTACATTTCAAAGTTGTGCAATTAGTTCATGCATATTGTGCATATTGTTTCTCTTTATAACCCCATTATCCGTAGGTTTTTGTCAATGATAAAGAAAAAAAATAATGTTAATTTTTATTTTACTGCCATCATGGATTCTCCATCATGATCCCAATTTCTGATTATGTCAAAGGGGGAGAGAACATTATAGAACATTATAACATAACATTTTGTCATCATCAAAATGGGGGAGCTTGTTGTGTATGTGATTTTCATGATTGCAAAATGACTTTGTTGCTTGACCTTGTGCTTGAATACTTTTTCATGTTCTTCATGTGCTTGAACTCCTTATCCTCTAGCCATGAAATTTGAAATGGTTGTGGAGATGATTACAAAATGTTGTTATTGGGATATCATCATGTAGATGCATTTGTGACTCTATAAGGCTCATATGTGCTTTGATGTTAGCACATTGCATATACACTTGGTGAGATTGCTTTGTATTCAATGAGAAAGACTTTGTGTGAAACATGCTTGAAAGAATGCATATGCCTTGTACTCAATGAGAATTCATGAGAAAATATGTTTACATGATTGGATATTTACTGATGTGTGAGATGCATGTGAAGACAATGCTTCTCGTGAAAATAATGCTTCATGAATGCTAGCTTTTATCAACAAGAATGCCATTTGAATGAATGAGTTCCAATGCTATTGTACATGCCTTTGCATTAGGCATTATTGTCTACATGTGCGTGTTGAAGCATCTTGATGTAGAAGGCTATGAAGATACAAGAATGCTATTGAATGGTTGAGCTCCCTGATGGGAATCGACGCCGAGCATGTACATTTACTTTTGCATTTATGTCCTTTTAGTTTGTATTTATATCCTTGGGAAAGTATATGCGCAATTGTATGGCTTTATAAGCCAATGCGTCATTCCCACAGATTGTGTGGGTTTCTATGTAATTTGTCAGTATGACCATCAAGGGGGCCCTCAGCCCTCTCCCGTTGGTCCATGTCACCTTGTGGGGCTGGTCAACTATCCTAGGTGGACATCTAGAAGGTTAGACTAGTCAGATGCCACATGGATAGACAAGGGGGTAAGAATTTCCATGGTAGGCTACCTACCATGTCAAACTTGTCCCCCATGCCATTCTTAGTCAATAGCCCCCCCCCCCTTGTATATTTTATTTATTTTTTTTGTGTTTGTGGCATGCAATCCAGGCCATCCATCTCACATCCCTAGATCTAAGGGTGGAGGTTAGATTTGGTTGGAAGCATATAAAACCATGTATTTTCATGTGAAAATTAGTGAAAAAATCAGAAATTTTGTTGAATGCCAAGAAGGCTCTAGCGCCCCCAGCCCTCTCCCCCTGGTTTCCTCTCCTCAAACCTCCAGTTCTAGAGTGTATCAATCTTCTATCTCCCTCTCTCAACCTCTGATCTTCATCTGTGCCGCCGCCGCCGCCATTCGTGCCGTCTTCGAGCCGCCGCGAATCCGTCTTTGGTTTTCTGTCCTGCTGGATAGTGGTGTCTTCAAAAAAATCGTACTACCAGCCACGGCCTCTTCGTGGTTTGTAATTTTTATGGTGTGTTCCTATCTTCTATCCCATCATCCATAAAAAAATTTAGGTCGAAAAGCCTTTGTTTGATATTTTTTCAATTTCGGTCTTCAATCACTCGCAGATCTGTCCTATCTCTGTCTACAGTGACAGCAGCTCTGAATTTCCCATCTCCGACCTTCTTTTGTATTTTTGTTAGGGCTACCAATTTTACTGGGAGTTTTATCTATCATCCCCTACATCCACCATTTTTCTTGATTTTTGATCCACCCTCTATCTATTTTTCAAAATTCGTGTTCTATCTCTGCTACAGTGCTTTCAGCCAAGTTCCAGATCCGACCACCTTCCAGTTAACAAATCATAAAAACTCACAGCCACCTCCAAACCTTTCATAAAAACTACTTCTATTTTTCTAGCTTGATTTCCTACAACTTTTCTGAAGACCACCACTTCAGATTCGGACGTTCACATATCGGTCAAAGGCAGTTCTCAGACAAGTTCTCTACAGATCTGAGAGCTTGGGTACTGTGCAACAGGAGTTTGTAAATTCACTAAAGCCTAGATCTGTGCATATCCAGGCCAGATCTCTAGGCCTATATTGAAGGATTTGAAGTTAGCTTTCGAACGGCGCCAGTTTCGTGTCGATCCGACATCGGGACTGATCGCAGCGTCCATTCTCGCCGGAGCGCGCGCTGAAAGCAAGAAGCTCCATATCGTGGCCGGTTATTCCGACCGGCGCCGAACGGAGCCGCCCGGCCTCCGGCCGGCGAACCAGCGTGCCGCCAACCCGGGGAGTGCTTCCCTAAGTGTCCCCACTACAGCGGTGCCACCGGATCCCACACGGCCCCTCTGGACAGCACGTGGGCCCCACCGTCACAAGTTCGGGTGCTGCCGAATCAACGCGAGAAGTCGCCCGTCAACCCGAAGTCGGTCCTCCCGGACCCCATTGTGTAGCCCTTTACCTCCCTGCGTGGAGTGGGCAGCGAGTTGTATTGCTGTAATACTGTGTAGTATTGTTCCGGGAGTACGAGTTTCGGCCGGGACCGTCTTCCCCATGCCGGGCGTGTGGAGGTATCGTATTCGCTCCTTGCTTGGCATTTTGCTTATTTTCATATATGCTTTATATGCCGCTGCTAGAGAGCATATTTTAGGACCTAGCTTGCTATATATTTTCATTACCGCTACTGCGAGAGAGTGCGAGACCGTCCCGTGACCCGATCCGGGCACACGAGAGAGCCGACCACCCTAGCTCATTACCGGTTTTTCTCAACCGCGCACGTCCGACGCTTCCCTCGTTAAGGGACAATCGCGAGCTTGTCGTGTCCGTGGTCTGTCCCGCATCAATTTGGTATCAAAGCAGTTGAGTCTAGGGTGTCAAAAAAAAGTGTCATTTACGTCTAGCCATTAGTCATTGTCTAAGTCGTGTTTAGGGTCATCATTGTGTTAAAACAAAAAAAAGTGTCTTTTTGCATTACATCCCAATAACCCACTATATCAAAAGGTGTTGTCCGAACGTTAGGCTACGCCTATCGGGAAGGCCGTACACTTGCGCGAGTGATCTTCGGATCGGTTATCTCCGCCACGTACCGAGTCTTGGTTTATGTCTAGGGTCCTTAGTGTGCATGCATTCCAAACTTGCATAGTCGGTCTAGTGTCTTGTCACCGTGTGTATGCATGTCCATATCCGCTACTCATGGCCGTTCCCCAAGACCATACATCCGAGTGGTCAACCTTTGTGGCCAAAGTCAATGTCCTCATGGACCGAGCCCTTGGTTTTACCCCTCTCACTATGAAAGTCGCTCTACCCAACGGGTCCACAACGGAACTCCATTTCACCGATAGGGAGTCAGATAATTGGGTTTCTCTTGACATCGTGGAGTCTCTCTCCAAGACATGCGAGATTGTCCGCGATGGTGATTTTGCTTGTGTTGAGTTCTATAAGAGGATATGCTTTGTTCTCTACACCGATGGCGCATGGTGCAGGATCGGCACACTTGTTGGTTCATGCATCATTTTAGGGCGAACATGGTTAGGAGAACGAAGAGCCAATCTTGACTGGGGCAAGGGGACTTGCACCTTATACCCACCTTACCTACCCGGTAAGATCACCCTCGTATGTCCAGTCACTCAACCCCAGCGTCCCACTCCATATTCGGAACCATTATGCTTGGAGCTGTCTCACCCGAGCCACCCGTGTTTCTTACGGGAACGCTATACATTGCCGAGCCACTTTTTAGTTGGCTCAAGGATGGCTTGGTCCCACCTCCCTTTCCATCCATGGACCCCATCCTCCCTTTAGTGCCGGTCAACTCCTTCCATACCACATTTCGATCTAGTCACCATGTTGACACGTTAGATGATCTTGTCATGGGATTAGATTCACAATGGAAGTTGACGCATCTTTTGGCCCGAGGCTTTGACCAACCCGCTAGTCTTAGCTTCACCCATCCGGCCTTAGGGTCCATTACCTCCGTGTGCACCGTGGGGTGTGTCACCACGGAGATTCTTCTACTCCTCCCGATGCCGACCGAGTCCGACTTCGTTTTCTTTTGCCCAAGGGAGAATCTTATTTCCTACACATGTCCATCGTTCCACCGATCATAATGTATGGCGGTGATTATGAATTCCAAACTTGGGACCATGTCATGTTGGAACCCATCTCACGGGGTCATACCTTCTTCGACCCTTTTGACCCCTTCACTAGTGAATCTCCCGAGTCTCCATCTTCACTTCACTTCCTCCACGGAGTTCACTATCAAGCATTTTTCACTCGGGCCAAGCAACCTCCACATAGTCATAGGTCTGAACCTTCATTCGGGGGTAATGAAAACTTTGGTTTCCCCGATCCATCTAAACCACTCGCACCTCCCGGACTTCCCACATCCAAACCTAACGTCCATGATTGGTACATCGTAGGGTGTCTAGGAGTTCCCCATGACGTCAACCTTCGGTTACGTCAAATGCATGCATGGCACACATTCAGGTGTCCTGATCCGCCGTCACCCATGTACGGGTCGGACTAACCATAGATTTGTCTAGAGTCATGCATGAGTCTATTTTTTATTTGTGTGGTTTGCATATATGTGTTAGTGCATGGTGAGTCTGCATGTGTCTTGTGTCAGCTCGTTGTCATTCTCTTATGAGTAAGAGGCGATTGGACTCACTCGATGAGTATGGGATCGGTTCCATATCTACACCCGGATCTAGTCACCTACAGGGACTCAGCGGTGATTCCTAGTGAGTCTTCGAGCCGCCACCCCCCATTTGAGAGTGCCCCACCCGGAGTGTCCACCTTTAGCCCATAGCAGCTTGTGCATATCGAATATATATGGAATGAGCAGGTGACAGTCACTTGGAGTGGAGTATACCCGCGTTACTTGGCACGGTGACGGATCTGCCGGAGTACCCGAGCACCCATACCCCTACTCGACGGGGTCGAGTTCCTCCCACCCGGGGAGAGTTGATGGGAATCGACGCCGAGCATGTACATTTACTTTTGCATTTATGTCCTTTTAGTTTGTGTTTATATCCTTGGGAAAGTATATGCACAATTGTACGGCTTTATAAGCCAATGCGTCATTCCCATGGATTGTGTGGGTTTCTATGTAATTTGTCAGTAGGACCATCCAGGGGGCCCTCAGCCCTCTCCCATTGGTCCATGTCACCTTGTGGGGCTGGTCAACTATCCTAGGTGGACATCTAGAAGGTTGGACTAGTCATATGCCACATGGGTAGACAAGGGGGTAAGAATTTCAATGGTAGGCTACCTACCATGTCAAACTTGTCCCCCTTGCCATTCTTGGTCAATAGGCCCCCCCCCCTTGTATATTATATTTATTTTTTTTGTGTTTGTGGAATGCAATCCAGGCCATCCATCTCACATCCCTAGATCTAAGGGTGGAGGTTAGATTTGGTTGGAAGCATATAAAACCATGTATTTTCATGTGAAAATTAGTGAAAAAATCATAAATTTTGTTGAATGCCAAGAAGGCTCTTGCGCCCCCAGCCCTCTCCCCCTGGTTTTCTCCCCTCAAACCTCCAGTTTTAGAGTGTATCAATCTTCTATCTCCCCCTCTCAACCTCTGATCTTCATCTGTGCCGCCGCCGCCGCCGTTCGTGCCGCCATCGAGCCGCCGCGAATCCGTCTTCAGTTTTCTATCTGCTAGATAGAGGTGTCTTCACGAAAATCCTACTACCAGCCACGGCCTCTTCGTGATTTGTAATTTTTATGGTGTGTTCCTATCTTCTATCCCATCATTCACAAAAACGTTCATGTTTAAAATCCTTCGTTTGATATTTTTGCAATTTCGGTCTTCAATCACTCCCAGATCTGTCATGTCTCTATCTACAGTGACAGCAGCTCTGAGCTTCCCATCTCCGACCTTCTTTTGTATTTTTTTTAAGGCTACCAATTTTACTAGGAGTTCTCTCCAACCTCCCCTACATCCACCATTTTTCGTGATTTTTTATCCACCCTCTATCCATTTTTCAAAATTCATGTTCTATCTCTGCTACAGTACTTTCAGCCAAGTTCCAGATCCGACCACCTTCCAGTTAACAAATCATAAAAACTCACAGCCACCTCCAAACCTTTCATAAAAACTACTTCTATTTTTCTAGCTTGATTTCCTACAACTTTTCTGAAGACTACCACTTCAGATTCGGACGTTCACATATCGGTCAAAGGCAGTTCTCAGACAAGTTCTCTACAGATCTGAGAGCTTGGGTACTGTGCAACAGGAGTTTTTAAATTCACTAAAGCCTAGATCCGTGCATATCCAGGCCAGATCTCTAGACCTAGATTGAAGGATTTGAAGTTAGCTTTCGAACGGCGCCAGTTTCGTGTCGATCCGACATCGGGACTGATCGCAGCATCCATTCTCGCCGGAGCGCGCGCTGAAAACAAGAAGCTCCATATCCGTGGCGGTTATTCCGACCGGCGCCGAACGGAGCCGCCCGGCCTCCGACCGGTGAACCAGCGTGCCGCCAACCCGGGGAGCGCTTTCCTAAGTGTCCCCACTACAGCGGTGCCACCAGATCCCACACGGCCCCTCTGGACAGCACGTGGGCCCCACCGTCACAAGTTCGGGTGCTACCGAATCAACGCGAGAAGTCGCCCGTCAACCCGAAGTCTGTCCTCCCGGACCCCATTGTGTAGCCCTTTACCTCCCTGCGTGGAGTGGGCAGCGAGTTGTATTGCTGTAATATAGTGTAGTATTGTTCCGGGAGTACGAGTTTCGGCCGGGACCGTCTTCCCCATGCCGGGCGCGTGGAGGTATCGTATTCGCTCCTTGCTTGGCATTTTGCTTATTTTCATATATGCTTTATATGCCGCTGCTAGAGAGCATGTTTTAGGACCTAGCTTGCTATATATTTTCATTACCGCTACTGCGAGAGAGTGCGAGACCGTCCCGTGACCCGATCCGGGCACACGAGAGAGCCGACCACCTTAGCTCATTGCCGGTTTCTCAACCGCGCACGTCCGACGCTTCCCTCGTTAAGGGACAATCGCGAGCTTGTCATGTCCGTGGTCCGTCCCGCATCACTCCCATATCATTGTATATGCCTTGGATGCGATGGAAGATTCAAGTGCTTCAAATGCCAAAGCTTGTGACTTATGTCTTATGGAAACATTTATTTATGCAATGAGCATTTGGATGGTTGACAAGTTATAGTGGTTCTTTTGGAAGAATCTAGTTTATGAGCTCTTAACTTTCATACATATGGTAACTTGATACTCTTGTGATTTTGCAGGTCCAAGGATGGTTTTTATACCCTCCCATATCAAGTGGATCATGGTAATGTCTACTACCCACCTTGTGTGCTTGAATTGGAGGAGGTTGAGGTTGAGCTTTCATGCCTTTGTATTTTGACAATTGAGAGATTCAATTTCATCATAATAAAAACTTGTCATATGGTGGAATGTGTTTTTGTTGATTGATATGAGAAGCCATATACATGATTAAATGGGTTTTCATGAATATCATCCTTGAGCTAAAGGAGGTGAATTTGGTTTATAGTGCTCAAGCTTCAATTGCATGCTAATCTTTATTGCTATAATGGCTTAATGCCCATTTGAATGCTAGTGTGCTCATGTGGTGGAAACTATCTTGGTATTCATGAGTTTTCATGCATATTGTGTATGGATTGCAATACCATTGTTGATGGTCCCATACATGGGTTTGAAGTATTTTTCATGAAATGGGTTCTCAAGTGCCCTTCATGCATGATTCTCATGATAGTCTTGTAGTAGCATCTTGCTCATTTAATTTTCCATATTCCTTGTTGAATCCAAGGTTTTATCCTGTTTTTAAGACCTTATAATGCATGTTTTTCACTTGGAAAAATCAAGTTTTCAATTGGGGGTTGAAGGTTTTTCACACTACTTTGGACTACATTAAGCAATCTTTGTGCGGGGCAGAAGGTGTCGACACCTGGTGTCGACACCTCGTGCTCACTGGCTCTGTCCAGTGAAGCTGCCCAGTGTCGACACCTATCTGGCAGAGTTCTATTTTTGGGTGTTTTGGCCTGTCGAGTCTGTTGGTGTCGACACCAGGTGTCGACACTTATGGCACGGGATTTGCGAATCTGATCTAGATCTATTCTTTTGACCTTTAAACTTTACCAAACTACCCCCCAAGGGTTCCTAAACATATTAGGGTATTTCTAACATGTTTTAGGAAGGTTTTATGTGTCTTTTGTCCACTCTCTCTTGCATATATATATGAGCTACGATTTTTGTGAGACAACAACCCTAATGCTCATTTGTTCTTTCGTATAGGTGAAGAAAAGGGGGAAAACATGGTGGAACTCTTGCAAGGAGGATATCATCTACAACCGTGAAGATCTGGAGCTCGTGGAAGAAGGAAAAGAGGAGCGGCTCGAGGAGAGGAAGAAGATGATGTCGAAATTGTCATCATCCAACAACGAGCCAAGGAGAACAAGATTTTGTTGAAGAAGGGGGAGCTTTATTCTTAATGCATCTTTCTAGTTTCTATCTATAGAGTTTATTTGGGCGGTCATTGCATCTATTTGTCTTCATTTCATATACATCTGAAAGAATATTTTATGTGGATGTTCGGAGAAAGGGTTCTCTGAGTGTTTGTGTTGACGTGTGTGTGTCGATTTGTGCGGAGTATATCCGCGTGTATGTTTGGGCATATCTTGAGGTGTGTTCCCCATATGTGGTTGGGAGTTTACTTCCGTGTTGTAGTGCCCCAGAAATTTTAAATAATTTTCTAGAAATTATAAAGGCCTAAATAAATTTATAAATGGTCTATTTGATTAAATAAGTCATTAAAAGGCCAAATAGTGTCGATCAATTAACCCGACCCACTTAAGTAAAGTCCAAGAGGTTTTAAACTCAGGCCCATTAAGTTAGGCCCATATTCTAGGAGGTATTTAAGCCTATCCACGGATTTTAAGGATAAATACTAATAATATAAGATAATTATTTAGATAATTAACAAAAGTGTTTTTATAAATTGAAACTCTAAGCTACGATGACTGTAATGGTCTATCGTAAGACCGCCACAGCCATGTAACACATGAGCACTCGACCGTTACATTCCTGTTAGTTCTGTAAGTGAAGGGACTCATGAAAAGATTGGAACTTGATGTTCCTATCCACTATGGATCGACTTGGGAAGGCTTGTAATGTTACTAAGGACTCTTAGGGATTAGGAGTTGATGAAATAAGGACTCTAAACTCGATTTAATCCTTAAACCCTAGCCTAAACTCTATAAATAGGGCATAGTTCTGAACTGTGCGACCCTTACTTTTTGGACGTAAAGAAACAAGGTAAGGAGTCACTATCTCAGGTAAGTTCTTTAGAAGTATTCGATTACAATACTTTAGACTAACTCCCCTCCGAATTTCACATCTTTAGGTCAAGAGGTCGTGGAGTTAGAGCCCAAGGAAGTTGCAGAAAAAGTCACAAGAGAAGGAAGGGAGCTAGGGCAAGGTTCTCAACCAAATTTAGAAACTACAGTCTAAGTAAGAGGTAGATTATCTCATGAACGGCAAAAACAGCATCATAGGACTAAAAGCCCTCTGGTTTGATTGAATTCCATGCATTATAGAGCATTGATTTCATGTTTTATTTGTTCTATGCACATCATGCACCTCTTAGCCAAATTAAGAAATTAAAACATGACTATCCATCTATTCATGATTACCTATGCATGTAGATGGCCTTACTTCGTTAACATGACTAGAAACTCATCATGTTTTGATAAAAGACATGATGTGAGTTGATCTCTTAGTTTCTACGATTATTTTCTGTTAGCAGATACTGTAACGCACTAGCATAGGACCGTCACTTTCAAGTAATGGCCCTACGACAGACCGTTACACACTCTGTGGTATTTGAATTGCACTGTTGGTTCTAACGCGCTTGGACAGACGCGTTACATTCATGTAACGGCTGGGTCCTGACCGTCACTTTCACTGTGACGCCCCATCTCCAGACCGTTATATTCCGTGTTCTGTCAACCCTAAGACAGAATATAACCTGCCAATATTAGGATTGTGAAAGCCTAGTTACCTAAGTTTTAAACCTAATCATGTGATTTTAAGGTTATTTGATTATTCATGATAAGTATTGCATGTTTTGGTTACCTCACTTGTATTTGAGTTATGTTACTTTCTTGAAACCAAATTATATAGTTTTGTACTAGAAAGCATGACTTTTTAACGTTGTATTGACGGAGTTTTTATCATGATTTTTACATTGATTATACATATCTCTCTCTATAGAGTCAATTCTATAAGTACATGGCACATATTCCGATATGTTGTCATTAGGTCACACTTTACAATATAGGAATACAATCTTGGACATGAGGACATCTCTATTGGATATTCCTTCCAATGGACTTGGAAATCAGTGTTTCAAGGCCTCCGTAATTCTCCGCGAGCCTGGGATTCCCACTAGGACACCGAGTTGGTTGTACCAATGAAGGCCCATTAATTAGAACACTCTATCGGGATTTTGATTCTTGAAATGTAACGGCCTTGAACTGGACCGTCAGGATCACGTAACGGCCCAGTGCCAGACTGTCACTTTCCTCTGGGTCTACTTTTATCCTTCTGGACTCGGATAACTATAACGGTCCATCACTGCCACATTACATAATGTAACAGCCCAGACAATGACCGTTACATAGCTTGCGTTTGTTAACCCAAGGTTTGACCAAGGGTTGATATTCCAATGATTCTAGACAAACCTTGATGATCTAGAACTTGTCATATTGCTTAAATTGATATAAATGAAATGGAAGTTAAGGAAAATACCGTTATGCTGTCGATTTATTTCTATGAGCATGACATTGTTTAAAGTCTATTTCTTGACTCCTACATTCTTACGTTGAAGCATTCATTCATTGATTTTCGTTATCATGGAATTATTGGAAGTACTATATTCTTGGCCATACTTTACTGTTATATTGCGTGGAAGTAGCTTAATTTATAACTGAAGATGCGATCGAGCACTGATTGTGTTCAAGGGCTCTATGCTAGTCCCCTCGGCTGATTACCGAAAATATACTATTTTATAAACCATGGGGTATGATGCTACTGGCGTCGCATTGCGCTGGGAGTACTATTTCTCTAAATAAGTGAAGATCCACGGCACGACATGACATTCTTGCTTGATATTCCACAGAAATTCACGAACTATGTACTCAAAAGAGACTAGTATGATGAATACGTGGCTTGCTAGTACAATCTCGTTACATTCTTGTTCATGGAAGGCCAATACCATGTTCTTGTTATATTCTTGATAGCTCATTCTCGATCACTCTATCTTACATGGTTATCTTGTTTCTATTGATTTGATCGCATGATTGATTCGCATTCGCATGATTTTACCTTATTTCTTTAGAACTAAAATGATAATCACTTTAATAATGCCTTCATGTTGATGTGAAGATACCTACTGGGCAAATGTGCTCATTACCTATTTCCAATGTTTTACAAGAGATGGAAGTGGTTCGGATTCAGATTCGGGCTATACTAGTAGAGGGTCCGGAAGCGAGTGAAAGTGTTATAAAGATGAGAGTGAAGACTTAGGAAGTTATCATGTTTAGATTGAGTCAATGTAATTTTCCTATTTCTTAAGTCTAGTAGAAGGAAAAGATGATGAAAAGTGGTTGTATTATGAATATTGATCATTTATAAAGTTGAAGTTTGATTAAATCCTGTGCAATTACATTTATGTGTGTGATTGTCTTACGCTCTGATTGATTCTTACTTGCAAGAGGCTTACCATGCCGGCTGTTCGTGCTCCCCGAGCGAGTCTTCCGCTGTAATAAAGACTCGGGGCGTGACAGTTAAGTTGGTATCAGAGCCTAAGTCTCAGGACTTAGGGAAAAGAGTCATGTCATAGGATAAGTCCAAGGTTAAGGACCCATACTTATGAACTAAGGAAGAAATTCCACACCCATGTGAGAATTGGGTAGAGCCCGGGATAAGAGAGCTAATTAGTTTAAGATCTATTATGCTTATTCCAATATTCATGAGAAATAACAAGTTGTTATTTTCTCTCAGGTACCTTATTATTCCTATCATGGCTCATCGCGTAGATTGGGATGGTATGCAACAAACTGTTGCCGGCCTAACCCAGGCACTATAAACTATAGCACAAGGTGGTGCGGGGGCAAGGGCAGGAGACCTTCATCGCAATTTTCGGAGTCTAAATCCTCCGCGTTTCTATGGATCTTCCAATCCAGACGAAGCAGAAAATTGGATCGACGAGATGAATATGATATTTGATGTTATTCAATGCACTGATTAGGAGAAAGTCCATCTAGCTACGTTCCAATTAAACAAGGATGCTCGCACTTGGTGGAAATCGGTCCCGGCACCTCCAGCCGATGCGCCACACACATGGGATGGTTTTCTCACTTTATTCCGTTCCAAATATTTCTCCGAGCATGTCAAGGAAAGGAAGGCTATGGAGTTTGCCTCCCTCCGTCAGGGGATGATGACAGTAGCAGAGTATGAATTACAGTTTTCAAGGCTAGCACCATATGCGCCTCACCTTATTAGTACAGACTTATTAAAAGTAAACCGATTTATGGACGGGTTATGGCCCGGTTTTATTCAACAACTAGGGACACAGAATATCCGCACTTATGCGGAGATGGTTCAAAGGGCATATTTATGCGAGAGGACCTTATAGAAGGTCGAAAGGTTGAAAGGAAAGGGAGAGGAATCTAGCCGGTGCTCTGATCGGCATTATAAGAAGGAGAAGTTTAGCATCACGGAACCATACAAAAGCCATGATAATAAGAAAAGATCAAGGAACGGGAACGGTAGAAGTTCTCAAAAGAGTAGTAAAAAGGTGAAAGAAGAAAGGGAGCAAGTCGCCTCGGCATGCACCTTTTGTGAGAAATTCGTCCACACGGCTGAAGAATGCTGGAAGCGCCTAGGTGTTTGTTTGCGTTGCGGGAGTAGGGAGCATCGTGTACCAGATTGCCCCCTTATGAAAGAACAATCAACCAATGGTGGACGTTGGAGGCAGGCTCACCTCAATGCAGTTATAGATGAAGAAGAAGCACCCAGGGATCAAAATGATGGACTCATAGAAGGTACTCTTCAAATCTGTTCTCGTCCTACATTCGTGCTATTTGATACTGGTGCTTCTCATTCTTTTATCTCCACCACTTTTGTAAAAACCTTACCAATTGAATCAGTTTCCCTACCTTCAGATCTCGCTATTACTACACCTTTAGGATCTGGAACTAAGCTTACCAAGTATTATCCCGATTGTGAGGTGGTAGTAGAAGGACACAATCTCCCCGCAAACTTAGTATGCCTTGATATGAAAGGTTATGATGCCATTTTAATTAGGGGTAGACTGGCTTGTAGACCACGACGCTTATATCGACTGTCGAAATAGAATTATATCTTTTCGAAAGCCCGGTCGTCTAAGATTTTCCTTTCTTGGCATCAAATACAAGAAACATCCTACCATCATTTCTTCTCTTCACGCTTGTAAACTTATCTCGTAGGGATGTGAAGCTTTTCTTGCTTCAGTCATTGTCACCGAATCTAAGGAAATTATCCTAGTAAACATTCCTATTGCAAATGAATTCTCGGACGTGTTCCCATCTGAACTACCTAATTTACCACCCGAGAGGGAAGTAAACTTTACCATCGAACTCATTCCAGGTGCGGCACCTGTTTCTATAGCCCCTTACAGGATGTCCCCCACAGAACTCAAGGAATTAAAGAAGCAATTACAGGAACTTCTAGACAAGGGTTTTATCAGACCTAGCACATCCCCTTGGGGTGCGCCGGTTCTATTTGTCAAGAAGAAGGATGGTTCTCTCAGGTTATGCATTGACTACTGGCGATTGAATAAACTTACAATCAAGAACAAATACCCATTGCCGCGTATTGATGAGCTCTTCGATCAGCTTTCGGGAGCAGAATATTTTTCTAAGATTGACGTAAGATCAGGTTATCATCAGCTTAGAATCAAAGAAGAGGACATTTACAAATCGGCTTTTCGAAGTCGTTATGGCCACTATGAATTCGCGGTAATGCCGTTTGGGTTAACTAATGCCCCAGCAGCATTCATGCAACTTATGAACAGTGTCTTCCAGCCATATTTAGACCAATTCATCGTCATCTTCATCGATGATATCCTGATATACTCCAAGACTAAAGAAGAACATGAAGAACATCTAAGGATAGCTTTGCAAACACTTAGAGAACACAAGCTATATGCCAAACTCAACAAGTGTGAATTTTGGCTCAAGGAAGTCTCATTCCTAGGGCAAATTATTTCAAAAGAAGGGATTGCTGTGGATCCTTCTAAGGTAGAAGCTGTCAGAGATTGGAGTCGACCAATGACTGTATCAGAAGTCAGAAGCTTTTTGGGTCTAGCAGGTTACTATAGAAGATTCATAAATGACTTTTCAAAGATCGCGGTTCCTTTAACTAGACTTACCAGAAAAGAAAATACTTTTGACTGGTCGAAGGACTGTGAAAAGAGTTTCCAAAGTCTTAAGAATCATCTTACAACAGCCCCTGTTTTGTCACTACTAATAGAGGGTGCTAGATTTGAAGTATATACGGATGCATCTATAATTGGCTTAGGGTGTGTCCTTATGCAAGATGGAAAGGTGATTTGCTATTCTTCAAGACAATTGAAACATCACGAAGAAAATTATCCTGTACATGATTTAGAATTGGCAGCAGTTATCTTCGCCTTGAAGATTTGGCGTCATTATCTTTATGGAGAAAAGTTCACGATCTACACAGACCACAAGAGTTTGAAATATTTATTTTCTCAAAAGGAGCTTAACATGAGGCAGAGGAGATGGTTGGAATATTTTAAAGACTTCGATTTCGCTATTCAATATCATCCTGGCAAGGCGAATGCTGTAGCAGATGCACTTAGCAGAAAACCAATTGGTATGTTATCAAGTCTCATGATTAGTATGACTAACCTTATTCCTCAATTTGCTCAGTTAAATCTAGATGTTGACATTAAGGAAGAAGATTGCTTTATAGCAAACATCCGAGCTCAACCTACATTGATTGAGGATTTGGCCAAGTTACAAGAGGATGAACCAATTTTACTGGAAATTAAGGCCAATATTGAACAGAGACAAGATTTTTCTATTTCCGAAGATGGAAGATTGCTATTCAAGGGCCGAATGTGCATACCGGATCATGAAGACACAAAGAAATTGATCTTAGAAGAAGCACATAAATCAAAGTACACCATTCATCCAAGAGGTATAAAAATGTATCAGGATCTTAAAAGAAACTTCTGGTGGCCCAATATGAAGAGGGAAGTAGCAGACTTCTGTCACGATGTCTCACATGTCAATAAGTTAAGGCGGAACATTTTAGACCCGCAGGAAAATTGCATCCCTTAAGTATTCCTGAATAGAAATGGGAGGGCATAGGAATGGATTTCATTATGGGACTACCTAAGACAAGAGGTGGACAAGATGGAATATGGGTAATCATAGACCGATTGACTAAATCTGCACATTTCTTACCAATTAAGAGTCGATGGTCTGTGGATATTATAGCAGCCTTATACATAAAATAAATTGTTAAACTACATGGTGTCCCTGTCTCTATTATATTAGATAGAGATCCTCGTTTCACATCACAGTTCTGGAAATGTTTACAACACTCACTTGGGACTAGATTGAATTTTAGCACAGCTTTCCATCCACAAACTGATGGACAAACAGAAAGAACAAATCAAGTGGTAGAAGATATGCTCAGGGCTTGTGTCATTGATTTTGGAGGAAGTTGGCATTGTCACTTACCTCTGGTAGAATTTACATATAACAATAGTTATCAGGCAAGCATACAAATGGCACCTTTTGAAGCTCTATATGGGAAAAGTTGTCGATCACCAATATGTTGAAATGAAATAAGGGAAAGGTAATTTCTAGGCCCCGATTTGATCAGGGATTCTACAGAGAAAATCAAGCTCATTCAGGAAAGAATGAAAATGGCACAAGATAGGCAGAAATCTTATGCTGACAATCGAAGACGCGACTTGAAATTTCAAGTAGGAGAACATGTATATTTAAAGGTTTCTCCGGGTCATGGTATTCGAAGATTTGGCATTAAAGGAAAGCTAACTCCAAGATTTATCGGTCCATTTGAAATCCTCGAGAGGATCGGTGAAGTGGCTTATAGATTGGCTTTACCACCACGATTAGCAGGAGTTCATGACGTATTTCACATCTCTATGCTGAAGAAATATGTGTATGATCTAGATCACATTATCACTTATGACAATATAGAGATTCAGAAAGACTTGACATACGAACAAACACCGATAAAGATTCTGGATCGGGAAGTGCGTCAACTCAGAAATAAGGTCATTCCTATGGTTAAGATTCAATGGAAGAAAATATGGCCTTATGAAGCAACATGGGAAATCGAATCAGCTATGAAGAAAAGATTCCCGGAATTGTTTGACTGTAAGTACACTCTCCACAATCCATGTTTTGAATTTGGGGACCAAATTCTTTCTAAGTGGGGGAGGGTGTAGTGCCCCAGAAATTTTAAATAATTTTCTAGAAATCATAAAGGCCTAAATAAATTTATAAATGGTCTATTTGATTAAATAAGTCATTAAAAGGCCAAATAGTGTTGATCAATTAACCCGACCCACTTAAGTAAAGTCCAAGAGGTTTTAAACTCAGGCCCATTAAGTTAGGCCCATATTCTAGGAGGTATTTAAGCCTATCCACGGATTTTTAAGGATAAATACTAATAATATAAGATAATTATTTAGATAATTAACAAAAGTATTTTTATAAATTGAAACTCTAAGCTACGATGACTGTAACAGTCTATCGTAAGACCGCCACAGCCATGTAACGCATGAGCACTCGACCGTTACATTCCTGTTAGTTCCGTAAGTGAAGGGACTCATGAAAAGATTGGAACTTGATGTTCCTATCCACTATGGATCGACTTGGGAAGGCTTGTAATGTTACTAAGGACTCTTAGGGATTAGGAGTTGATGAAATAAGGACTCTAAACTCGATCTAATCCTTAAACCCTAGCCTAAACTCTATAAATAGGGCATAGTTCTGAACTGTGCGACCCTTACTTTTTGGACGTAAAGAAGCAAGGTA
This sequence comes from Amorphophallus konjac, assembly GCA_022559845.1. Lineage (NCBI taxonomy): Eukaryota > Viridiplantae > Streptophyta > Magnoliopsida > Alismatales > Araceae > Amorphophallus > Amorphophallus konjac. The sequence continues at coordinate 119,814,401 of CM040123.1, forward strand.
AGGAGTCACTATCTCATGTAAGTTCTTTAGAAGTATTCAATTACAATACTTTAGACTAACTCCCCTCCGAATTTCACATCTTTAGGTCAAGAGGTCGTGGAGTTAGAGCCCAAGGAAGTTGCTGAAAAAGTCATAAGAGAAGGAAGGGAGCTAGGGTAAGGTTCTCAACCAAATTCAGAAGCTACAGTCTAAGTAAGAGGTAGGTTATCTCATTAACGGCAAAAATAGCATGATAGGACTAAAAGCCCTCTGGTTTGATTGAATTCCATGCATTATAGAGCATTGACTTCATGTTTTATTTGTTCTATGCACATCATGCACCTCTTAGCCAAATTAAGAAATTAAAACATGACTATCCATCTATTCATAATTACCTATGCATGTAGATGGCCTTACTTCGTTAACATGACTAGAAACTCATCATGTTTTGATAAAAGACATGATGTGAGTTGATCTCTTAGTTTCTACGATTGTTTTCTGTTAGCAGATATTGTAACGCACTAGCATAGGACCGTCACTTTCAAGTAATGGCCCTACGACAGACCGTTACACAGTCTGTGGTATTTGAATTGCATTGTTGGTTCTAACGCACTTGGACAGACGCGTTACATTCATGTAACGGCTGGGTCCTGACCGTCACTTTCACTATGATGCCCTATCTCCAGACCGTTATATTCTGTGTTCTGTCAACCCTAAGACAGAATATAACCTGCCAATATTATGATTGTGAAAGCCTAGTTACCTTAGTTTTAAACCTAATCATGTGATTTTAATATTATTTGATTATTCATGATAAGTATTGCATGTTTTGGTTATCTCACTTGTATTTGAGTTATGTTAGTTTCTTGAAACCAAATTATATAGTTTTGTACTATAAAACATGACTTTTTAATGTTGTATTGACGGAGTTTTTATCATGATTTTTACATTGATTATACATATCTCTCTCTATAGAGTCAATTCTATAAGTACATGGCACATATTCCAGTATGTTGTCATTAGGTCACACTTTGCGCTATAGGAACACAATCTTGGACATGAGGACCTCTCTATTGGATATTCCTTCAAATGGAATAGGAAATCAGTGTTTCAAGGCCTCCGTAATTCTCTGCGAGCCTGGGATTCCCACTAGGACGTCCAGTTGGTTGTACCAATGAAAGCTCATTGATTAGAACACTCTATCGGGGTTTTGATTCTTGAAATGTAACGGCCTTGAACTGGATGGTCAGGATCACGTAACGGCCCAGTGCTAGACCGTCACTTTCCTCTGGGTCTACTTTTATCCTTCTGGACTCGGATCACTGTAACGGCCCATTACTGGCACGTTACATAATGTAACGGCCCAGACAATGACCGTTACATAGCTTGCATTTGTTAACCCAAGGTTTGACCAAGGGTTGATATTCCAATGATTCTAGACAAACCTTGATGATCTAGAACTTGTCATTTTGCTTAAATTGATATAAATGAAATGGAAGTTAAGGAAAATACCGTTATGCTGTCGATTTATTTCTATGAGCATGACATTATTTAAAGTCTATTTCTTGACTCCTACATTCTTACGTTGAAGCATTCATTCATTGATTTTCGTTATCATGGAATTATTGGAAGTACTATATTCTTGGCCATACTTTATTGTTATATTGCGTGGAAGTAGCTTAATTTATAACTGAAGATGCGATCGAGCACTGATTGTGTTCAAGGGCTCTATGCTAGTCCCCTCGGCTGATTGCCAGAAACATACTATTTTATAAACCATGGGATATGATGCTACTGGCGTCGCATTGCGCTGGGAGTACTATTTCTATAAATAAGTGAAGATCCACAGCACGACATGACATTCTTGCTTGATATTCCACAGAAATTCACGAACTATGTACTCAAAAGAGACTGGTATGATGAATATGTGGCTTGCTAGTACAATCTCGTTACATTCTTGTTCATGGAAGGCCAATACCATGTTCTTGTTATATTCTTGATAGCTCATTCTCGATCACTCTATCTTACATGGTTATCTTGTTTCTATTGATTTGATCTCATGATTGATTCGCATTCGCATGATTTTACCTTATTTCTTTAGAACTAAAATGATAATCACTTTAATAATGCCTTCATGTTGATGCGAAGATACCTACTGGGCAAGTGTGCTCATTACCTATTTCCAATATTTTACAGGAGATGGAAGTGGTTCGGATTCGGATTCGAGCTATACTAGTAGCGGGTCCGGAAGCGAGTGAAAGTGTTATAAAGATGAGAGTGAAGACTTAGGAAGTTATCATGTTTAGATTGAGTCAATGTAATTTTTCTATTTCTTGAGTCAAGTAGAAGGAAAAGATGATGAAAAGTGGTTGTCTTATGAATATTGATCATTTATAAAGTTGAAGTTTTATTAAATCATGTGCAATTGCATTTATGTGTGTGATTGTCTTGCGCTCTGATTGATTCTTGCTTGCAAGAGGCTTACCATGCCGGCTGTTCACGCTCCCCGAGCGAGTCTTCCGCTGTAATAAAGGCTCGGGGCGTGACACGTGTGGTTGTGTAGGCATTGCCCTATGTGTGTGTGGTGGAGCTTGGCTCCGTGTGTGTGTGGGGATTTATCCTCGGACTATTTTTACAGTAGTGAAGCCTCACCGGTTTGGTGAGGGGTGGACGTTGGGAGGCCGTCGTTGTCACGTCCCGACGCGGAATATCGGGACCGGTAGTAGAAAGAGTTAATCATAATATGTTGATTTCCAGATATGCTATGACCTGCGCTAGAGAATCAAACATTCATCACAACAACCAAAAGATTCTACCAATCTAATAATTACTAATTCAACAAAAACCAAGTTTTTACATCAATCCCAATCAAAGAAATTAAGAAGACTTCCAACACGACATTCGACTTCATCAAAGTTACATTCACCAACTCTAAAACAACATTCTAGACCACAATTCGACCAAAGACTCTACGGACGACTCCACATAGTCTTCTAATTGGTTCGCTCCAGGGCTTCACTATTGCCCGTCCCCATCAGTTTGCGAGTTCTCAGTAGGTAATAGCAGGCAAGTTTTAGTAATTAACCAATTTGCATTTACATTGTACTAGACAGAAAAAGAATAGACGATATAAATAACCGAATAAGGATAGTAGGAGAACATGAACAAAGTATAACTGGAATTGGCCAATCAAGCATGAATATAACCAAGTCATGTAACTAATTCCGAAGGAATACATCAAATAGAATACAAGAGAGAGTTCATCAATATGTCATAGACATCAGACTAGTCATGCACTCGGTGCAATGCCTCACCATGTCATTACAACTCCCCGGGGCACTAGTACTTTTCGGGCGCTCCTCCCGGGATCAGACTGGGCCCTTATGATGCGTTGGCATTGATTTACTGGATCCAAGATCCCAAGTTATGTCTAGACATTAATTAAGTTAAATGGCCAATAATTTCAAGGTATAGAACTTACCTCGGAAAAGTCCAAGGGTAAGTGAAGTAGATATTTTGACCAGAAAGTTCAAGTTATCAAGAACGAACTGGCCCTTGCATTCTAACACGAAAAATCATGAAAAATATTTCAGGAATATACACGGTCCATATTGGGACGCTCAGAGAATGAACGGTCTATAACTGGACTGCGCTAAAAAGGATTGGCTAAAGAACAGCCTAAAGGAAGCCAAGGATGAACGATCTATTATGGGCCGTTCAGACGATGGAACGATCAATAAGGGGCCGTGTACCATCTAAGGTCGGTGCACACTCCAGGTCGGTGCACACTCCAGGTCGGTGCAACTCCAGTTAATAAACGGTCAGGGACGGGCCTCTCAAAAATAGAACGGTCCATGAATAGCCGTGTACACAACTGGAGTCGACCCACAACAGAGGTCAGTGCACAACTCAAGAAGGTTGGTGCACCTGGCAATTTTACACGGTCTCATCAGGGCCGTTCAATGACTCAAATGGTCTGGATCCAACCGTGTACGGCTCAGACGGTCCAAAATGGGCCGTGACAAGGAACAAAGCCAAATGAGAGATCCGATCGAGATAATCAGATGCAAGATTTGTGGTACAACTTGCCCTGCGTCCTAGTGGGAATCCCAAGCTCGCGGGGGCTTACGGAGGTCTCATAATGGAGGTCCTAGTCTGATGGAAGAAATATCCGACGGAGAGTTCCAACCATTAGAAGAATTGAAGGCTAGAAATCATCAGAAAATGAGTGTACGGCAGTCAGTCAATCCTACCGGAGTAGAATGACTGTCAATCAACCCTAGTATCATTAATTCATTCTCCATAATACATGTTTTGAGATTAACTTTATTGAAATGAATAATAGGGACATGAGAGAGTAATTGAGAAAGAAAACTTAAAATTTCTAACTTTCATACGCTCCAATTTAACATGTGGGTTACTAATTACTGTTATCATTAGTTCACTAAGATGAATCATGCTAGAGCAAGAATAAAACATCCGACAGAATGGAGCGGTTAACACAGAACCGCTCAGAGGCCTCAACGGTCGGTCGATAGTCCGTTCACTCCCTAAAGCCAGGGGGGCCAGACGGTGTTGAGCGGTCTGTCGAGGGGCCACGGGGGTCTCGACATGGTCTGAACATAGCCGTCTTGATTACGGGCAATTGGAACGTCTAGACAATTAAACGGTCAATAAATGGCCGTCGCTATAGGCCACACGGTCTATCGCGGGGCCGTTTAAGACAGAGCGGATCCTGCTAGGACCGCGCCAAGGACGCTATGCCCGAACCCTAACGGGCTCGAATTGGGGTAATGAAAATGACTAATACACAACATATAGAGCATAAAAATTGGGCAAAAAGCTACCATTGGAACGAGAACAGGAATATGCACATGATAGCAAGATCAATTTAATATTAACGCCCGCTAATCCCTACCTTAAGCAAGGATCATCAAGAAAACCCTAAATCTGACATGCTTCCATTAGAACCTAGAATTCTCGCATGATACTACATCAATTTTAGGGCTTTTTAGATCAACGGAAAGAGGACTGAGAGACGAATCTAACAATGTATAATACTTAGGGTTTGGTCTGCCAGAACCTACCTTAATCGAAGGAAGAAGAGGGAAGAAGACTCCGGTTGCGCATGGGACACCTCTCCAATGATCTCCGGAATTCACCCTCGTCTGTGCTCCTCGACGGCCGCCACAACATCTAAACTGTTCTAGGGCTACTAATGGTTATTTTTATAGAGTCAATTGAATCTAGAAGGATCGATTAGGGGGGATAGAGTCCTCTGAAACGTGTGGTGTGCGAATCACGCTAGGCCGGGTCACCGCCGCTAAACTCCTCCAAATACTCTCACTAGGGTTAGGGTTTCGATGGGGATCGAGAGGGGAAATGTTTAGTTAATCTAGACCGTTCATTTGGGTCCAGTTTGGGCTTAAATGATCAAGAGTTGGGCTCCAATTTCACGAATTAAGGTCCAGTTAGACAAGGTGTTGATTCGGGCCTTAAACTCCTAATTCGGCATACTTAAAATTTTATTTTGGGCTGACTACAGAAGACAAGCTTGCTAAGCTATTAGTCTTTTTCACGAATGTCATTTTTCAGGATTTTTATAAATTGGTCAAAATTTGACCTATTGTATTTTCAAGAATTTTCTTTAAATTTTTTCCTTTATTTTTATTCAATAATACACCGGGGTGCTACACCCACCCCCACTTTAAAGAATTTGGTCCTCTAAATTCACTGCACGTATCGGAATGGGGAATAGGGTAACTATCCTTAGAATAAATCAGGATATTGCTTCCGAATAACGTCCTCCGATTCCCAAGTAGCTTCTTCCGTTCCATGCTGACTCCACTGAACCATGACCATATGTATAGATCGATTTTTGAGTTACTGCTGCTTGCGGTCCAAAATCTTCATAGGACTTTCTTCATAAGTCAAATCTTCCTTCAATCCCAAATTCACATGATGGATGATATGAGTGGGGTCATACACATACTTTTGCAGCATCGACACGTGAAAGACATTATGAACTCCAGATAACTGGGGTGGTAAAGCTGAACGGTATGCAACTTCTCCAATTCTCTCCAGAATCTCGAATGGGCCAACATATCTTGGACTTAGTGATGCGGGACAGGCACGCGACCTGAGACTCTAGCTCGCGATCGCCCCTATGCGAGGGAAGACGTGGACCGTGCGCGGTTGAGAAACCGGCCGTGAGTCTCGGGTATCGTCCTTTCCGCGTTAACTCGGATCGAGTCACGGGACGGTACACTCAATCTTGCTCTCTCGAAACGGTGATAATAGAATAACAAGCTAGAAACCTACACTCGTAGCGGCATTCAAAGCTATACAAGATAAGCAAATGCGACAAAGAGTGGGGAGCGAGTGTACCTCCACGCTCCGGGCATGGGGAAGAGGTTCCCGGCCAGTTACGGTAACTCTCGGTAACAACAGTTAAATAAAATAATTATAGCAGTAATTCCATTGCCCACTCCACGCAGGGAGGTAAAGGGCTACAAGTGGGGCACGGGAGGACCGACCCTGGGTTGACGGGCAGCAATCTGGAGACACTTTTGGGGCGAACTCGGCCTGCTGGTCTGACTCGGCACTATTGCAACTCGGTGTTGCGCCAACTCGGTTGCTGACTCGGTGGGCAGAAAGGTATGGATTTTAAAGGAACGCAACCTTCCTGGGATCTTCTGAAGGTGCCGCTTGGCTGGGACGATGGCGGGATGTCCCTGATCGACTCACTGAAGGGGCGGCTCCTGAAGTTGACTTTGATATTTATTTCTAAATTTTCTCCAGGATTGGGTTGTGCTGACTGAATTCGGATCTGCTGTGCACATCTTCACGAAAAGAAGTTCTACGACCAGATCCGATGTCGGATTGATGCACAAGAGGTACCGACGGATAGAGGACTTAGAAATCTGCAACATATATTTTTGGTGTCTCCATCCACAAAACGGATTAAAAATAAAAATGACTACAAACTACCTTTTTTTCTGACCTGGACTGACAGACAGACAAGGCAGAGATGAATCTGCCTGAAACAGACCTTTGACCAAAAAGTAAATGATTTTTGTTGACTCAATGAAAATTATGGTGGAAGGGGGTATACGTGAGGAGCACTAAGAAATTTTTATAAATTTTCTAAAAGTTTCTAAGTGGGTGGGGAAATTACAATAAGGAGACTCTGTCCCGTAGATCTGTAAAAGGGCAGATTACTGAGAGGACAAACAAAAATATGGGAAAAATATCAAATGAACTCCAAATGACACGAAATTTTAACTAAAGGTTAAGGGAGATGTACAAAACAAACTCTCAAAATTAGGGCTCAATCAGATAACAATAACTAGAGATACAATTTCAGAGAAGAGGTTCTATCCTGATGGAGACAAAACTCCGATGACGATGGCAGCGGCGCGACGGCGGTGCGATGGCGGCGGCGGTAGAAATAGAATTCAGAGGGGCTAAGGAGAACATAGAAGGGAATCACATCTAAGATTTAGTAGAAATCCATCTGCAAGAGGGGGAGGGAGTGAGGAACAAGGGCACACCCTTCAATGGCTCAAGCCAATTTCACAAATTTTCTTCATTAAATCTCTAATGACACTATACATAGGCTTATATAGAGAATGACAAGGGGTGGGGGGCTGGGAATTTCATGGGAAATAGGCCATTTTCTTCCCCGATGTGGTCAAAAACCTAAAATAAATAAATTACTTATGGAGGGGGCACTCCTTTGACTAGGTAGGTAAGGTAGGTGGCCTCCCTTTGACATTTTTAACCACTTGTCTCCCATGTGTCCAATTGACCTTCTAGATACCACCTAGGACTTTGACCAGCCCCACATGGACCCATATGGCTTATGTGGACCAATGGGGAAGGAGTGAGGGCCCCCTTGCTGGACCTACTGACATTTTGCACAAAAACCCAAACAATCCAAGGGAATGACACATTGGCTTATAAAGCCTTACAATTGCACATATACTTTCCCAAGGATATAAAAGAAAGTAAAAGGACTCAAATGCAAAATAAAAAGTCAGTGCTCGGCGTCGATTCCCATCAACTCTCCCCGGGTGGGAAGAACTCGACCCCATCGAGTAAGGGGTACGGCTGCTCGAGTAGCTCCGGCGGATCCGTCACCGAACCTGGAAGTGCGGAGTACGCTCCACTCCAAGCAATCGACACCTGCTCATCCCGTATAGATTTGATATGCGCACGCTGGCATGGGAATGAGGCCAGAGGTGGACACTCTAGGGTGGGGTGACTCTCAAAGGAGGGAAGACGGCTCGAAGACTCACTAGGAATCACTGCTTGTCCCTTATGTGACTAGATCTGATATGTGGAGTAGAATCGATCCCAATAGTCTGACAAGTCTCATACTCGAAAGGGACTAACAACGCGAGCGTACAAAACGACTTGACTCGAGGTATGCACATGCACTCGACAGATAACCGGTATGAAACATGGACCCACAAAGACCCTAAACAAACCTAATGTTAGTCTGACCTACGCATAGGCGATGGTGGACTAGGACACCCGAACATGTGCCATGCATACACTAGTGGCAACCGGTGGTTGGCGGAAAGTGGGACTCCTAGACACCCTACTTTATCCCTAGCATGTGACTGTCTATGGGATTTGGGAGACTTGGGAGGGCTAGGAGGGCCGAATGTAGGTGGATCGGGCATGGTGGGCGTAGATGGCACATCCCGTGGGGAAGGGGTGTAGTAGTGGACTCCCTCAAAGAAGTGAAGTATATATGGTGGGTCACGGGGTCCACTAGGAAATGGGTCAAAGGGATCAAAGAAGGTATGACCCCTTATGGTGGGTTCCCACAAGTCACGGTCCCTGATGTAGAAGTCTTGAAGGTGTGGATAGTCACTTTCATGCATTATAGGTGGGACGGTGATCATGTGTAGGATGTATGGTTCCTCCCTCGGGTAAAAGGGTATGAAGTCGGGTTCGGCCGGCATGGGGAAGAATAAGAGGATCTCCGTAGTGACACAACCCACGGTGCATACAGAGGTAATGGACCCTATGGCCGGATGGGTGAAGCTACGACTAGTAAGTTGGTCAAAGCTTCGGGCAAAAGAGTGCGTCAACTGCCATTGTGAATCTAATCCCATAACAAGGTCATCCAATGTGTCAGCATGGTGACTAGATCGGAATGTGGTATGGAATGAGTTGACCGGCACTAATGGTAGGGTGGGGTCCATGGATGGGTAAGGAGGCATGATCAAGCCATCCTTGAGGCAACTAAGAAGCGGCTCGGCTATGAAAAGTGTACTCGTTATAAACACAGGTGGCTCAGGCTTGGGTGGCTCCAAATAAGAGGGTTCCGAATAAAGTTTAGAAGTAGAAAGTGGCAATGGAGCACTCACGGGTGGTGAAGAAGCATGTGTCCATTCCAACCAATCCGAAAACATTTTCTTGACTTCATCAAAGGAGCGGGTTGGAGTGGGGACCTCAGAGTGGACTTGCTCCTCGGCTCTCGGCTCGGGTGTGGACCTAGACTCGACTAGAAGCGGGGCTTCCAGTTGGTTGGAGGCGACAGGGTGGGATTGGATGGAGATGCCAAGGGGAGGTTGGTTGGAGGTGACTGGGCGGACCACTTGATTGGGGTTGCTTTGGAGGGCTTGGATGGGGATGAAGGGGCGGGGTTGGTTGGTGGTGTGGCCCACTTGATTGTGGGTGAGTTGGTGGGGATGGCTAGTGGTATGACCCCCGTATTTGGAGGTAGGTGGATGGGGAAGGTAGACCCTCTTAAGCGCTCTCTTCATATCTCACCATGACTCGATGGGCCTTAGCCTCCTATCTTCTCGGAAGTACTTGATGTCCCTCCATGTTTCGGCGGCTTCAAAGAAAAGTTGCCTTTTGGCTAAGTCGACTTGCGCGGGACCGGACATAAGGTAACACTCAAAGTAGTCATCCATAACGTCTTCCCACTCTAAGTAGTCATTCGGGTTTTCGGAGCCATAGAAGTCCCGGACTTCGGGCCTTTTGGAGTGGTTTGGGTGGTCCTTCCATTTTATATAGTATCGCCACCATGCAGAAGATGCGGCCCCTTGGTCATCCATGGGACACGGGGACACTAGTGAATGGACATGCAAACACATGGAGACAAGACAAACCAACTAGACAATGGACTAAACATGACCCTAACCGACAATGCAAGTTGGAATGCCGACTCGACTACTAACCTAGACACAACCAAGACTCGATACGTGGTGGAGTTAATCGATCCGAAGATCACTCGCGCAAGTGTGCGGCCTTCCCGATAGGCGTAGCCTAACGTTCGGACAACACCTTTTTATATACCGAACAATGGTATGCGGATGCAACCTTAGACCGACTTAGACGGTGACTAGACGTAAATGACACTTCTTCTTCTTCTTTTTTTAGACACCCTAGACTCAAATGGACTCTGATACCAAATTGATGCGGGACGGACACGCGACCTGGGACTCTAGCTCGCGATCGCCCCTATGCGAGGGAAGACGTGGACTGTGCGCGGTCGAGAAACCGGCGGTGAGTCTCAGGTATCGGCCTTTCCGCGTTAACTCGGATTGAGTCACGGGACGGTACACTCAATCTCGCTCTCTCGTAGCAGTGATAATAGAATAACAAGCTAGAAACCTACACTCGCAGCGGCATTCAAAGCTATACAAGATAAGCAAATGCGATAAAGAGTGGGGAGCGAGTGTACCTCCACGCTCCAGGCGTGGGGAAGACGTTCCCGGCCAGTTACGGTAACTCCCGGTAACAACAGTTAAAAAAAATTAATTACAACAGCAATTCCATTGCCCACTCCACGCAGGGAGGTAAAGGGCTACAAGTGGGGCTCGGGAGGACCGACCCTGGGTTAATGGGCAACAATCTGGAGGTGCTTTTGGGGCGAACTCGGCCTGCTGGTCCGACTCGGCACTATTGCAACTCGGTGCTACGCCAACTCGGCTGCTGACTCGGTGGGCAGAATGGTAAGAATTTCAAAGGAACGCTGCCTTCCTGGGATCTTATGAAGGCGCCGCTTGGCTGGGACGGTGGCGGGATGTCCCTGATCGATTCACTGAAGGGGCGGCTTCTGAAGTTGACTTTGATATTTATTTCTGAATTTTCTCCCGGACTGAGTTGTGCTCACTAAATTTGGATCTGCTCTGCACACCTTCACGAAAAGAATTCCTACGACCAGATCCGATGTCGGATTGATGAACAAGAGGTACTGACGAATAAAGGACTCAGAAATCTACAACATATATATTTTGTGGCGCCATCCACAGAAAGGATTAGAAATAAAAATGACTGTAAACTGCCTTTTTTTCTGACCCGGACTGACAGACACACAGGGCAGAGATAAACCTACCTGAAACAGACCTTTGACCGAGGACTAAATGATTTTTGTTGACTCAAAGAAAATTATGGTGGAAAGGGGTATACGTGAGGAGCACTAAAGATTTTTTGTGGAGTTTTTAAAAATTTTTACGTGGGTGGAGAAATTACAATAAGGAGACTATGTCCCGTTGATATGCAAAAGGGCAGATTACTGAGAGGACAAACAAAAATATGGGGAAAATATCAAATGGACTCCAAATGACACAAAATTTTAACTGGAGGTTATGAGAGATGTAAAAAATAAACTCTAAAAATTAGGGCTCAATCAGACAACAACAACTAGAGATAAAATTTCAGAGAAGAGGTTCTGTCTTGATGGAGACAGAACTCCGATGACGGTGGCGGCGGCGCGACGGCGGTGCGATGGTGGCGGCGGTGGTAGTAGAAATAGAATTCAGAGGGGCAAAGGAGAAGATAGAAGGGCATCATACCCAAGATTTAGCAGAAATCCATCTGCAAGAGGGGGAGGGAGAGAGGAACAAGGGCACACCCTTCAATGGCTCAAGCCAATTTCATAAATTTTCTTCATTAAATCTCTAAAGACACTATACATAGGCTTATATAGAGAATGGCAAGGGGTGGGGGGGCTGGGAATTTCGTAGGAAATAGGCCATTTTTCCCCCATGTGGTCAAAAACCTAAAATAAATAAATTACATATTTAGGGGGCACTCCTTTGACTAGGTAGGTAAGGTAGGTGGCCTCCCTTTGACATTTTCAACCACTTGTCTCCTATGTGTCCAATGGACCTTCTAGATGCCACCTAGGACTTTGACCAGCCCCACATGGACCCATATGGCTTATGTGGACCAATGGGGAAGGAGTGAGGGCCCCCTTATTGGACATATTGACATTTTGCTCAAAAACCCAAACAATCCAAGGGAATGACACATTGGCTTATAAAGCCTTACAATTGCGCATATACTTTCCCAAGGATATAAAAGAAAGTAAAAGGACTCAAATGTAAAATAAAAAGTCAATGCTCGGCATCGATTCCCATCACTTAGCTTGCCACGAACATCAAACCTTTAGATTCCTCTTGTTGGTGAAACTTTCAAGAACACATGCTCGCGAACTTGAAATTCTAAGGCTCTCCTCTTATTATCTGCATTACTCTTCTGTCTTGATTGGGCCACTTACAAACGGTCTCTGATAAAATGGATGTTCTTGGATGATTCTGAAATGAGATCTGGTCCCAACCATTATTTCTCACCTACCTCATCCCAACATAATAGGGATCGACAACTTATTCCATATAGAGCTTCAAACGGGGCCATCTGGATACTGGACTGGTAAGTATTGTTGTATGCGAATTCAATCCGAGACAAATGCTCAGGCCAACAGCCTCCAAAATGAATCACACATGCTCTAAGCATATCTTCCACAATCTGGTTGGTTCTTTCAGTCTGTCCGTCCGTTTGTGGGTGGAAAGTCGTGCTGAAATTCAGACGAGTACCCAGGGATTCTTGTAATCCTTTCCAGAAATGCGAAGTGAACCTGGGGTCTCTATCAGACACAATACTGACTGGTATTCCATGAAGCCTTACAATTTCCTTCATATACAAAGCAGCCAAAACATCAACTGTCCATTTGGACTTAATGGATAAGAAATGGGTAGACTTAGTCAATCTATCAACAATAACCCATATCGCGTCAAATCCACCACGAGTCCTAAGTAGACCCATGATAAAATCCATGCCAATGCTCTCCCACTTCCATTGAGGTATATCAAGTGGTTTTAATTTCCCTGTAGGTCTGAAATGCTCTGCCTTGACTTGTTGACACACCAAACATCTGCTTACAAATTCTGCAACTTCATTTTTCATACTTGGCCACCAAAAGGTCCTCTTTAAATCTCGATACATCTTAGTACCTCCAGGATGAATAGTATACCTGGACATATGAGCTTCTTCTAAAATCTTTCTCTTTATCTCAGCTACGTCTGGTACACAAGTCCTTCCTTGAAATAATAACCTGCCGTCATCGGCTAACATGAAATCAAGTCTATTGCTCAAACTTTCCTTGATCTCTACCAATACCGGATCATTGTCTTGCAAGGACTGAATTTTCATTAATAACTCTGGGCGAAGTTGAATTTGTGCAACCATAACTCGATCTTCGCCGACATTAATGTCTAAATTAGCCAACTGTTCTAATAATTTCCACTCTTGTAACATGAGACTTGATACTTTTGCTATCGGCTTGCGGCTTAAGGCATCTGCCACCACATTGCCTTTTCCAGGATGATACTCTATAGAAAAATCAAAGTCCTTCAAGTACTCAAGCCATCTCCTCTGCCTCATATTAAGCTTCATTTGAGAGAACAAATACTTCAAGCTCTTGTGATCTGAAAACACCGTGAAGGTCTCTCCATACAAATAGTGCCTCCAAATCTTCAAGGCAAAAACTACTGCTACAAGTTCCAAATCATGAACATGATAACTTTCTTCATGCTTCCTTAACTGCCTAGAGGGATAAGCTATCACCTTCCCGTGTTGCATAAGCACACAACCTAGGCCAATACCTGATGCATCCGTGTACACTACAAAACCTCCTTCAAAGTCTAGAAACTCTGTTCGCACTCTTCTGACCAATAGAATTGGTTCTCCTTGCAGGTTAGTCTTGTCAGAGGTACCGTAATTCTTGAGAAATCTTTAATAAACATTCGATAATAGCCTGCCAGGCCTAGAAAACTCCTTACTTCGGTTACATTAGTAGGCCTATCCCAATTCTTTACTGCCTCAACTTTCGAAGGATCAACATATATACCTTCCTTAGTTATAATATGCCCCAGAAAAGATACTTCTTGCAGCCAGAAATCACACTTACTAAACTTGGCATACAACTGATGGTCTCTCAATAACTGCAAAGCCAGCCTCAAATGTTCAACATGCTCCTCCTCACTCTTAGAGTATATCAAGATGTCATCAATAAACACCATGACCCATTGATCAAGATAGGGCCGGAATACGCTGTTCATCAACTGCATGAAAGCTGCAGGTTCATTGGTCAGTTCAAAAAGCATTACTACGAATTCAAAATGCCCATACCTGCTACGAGAAGCCGTCTTATAAATATCCTCATCCTTGATCCACAACTGATGGTTTCCAGATCAGAGATCGATCTTAGAAAAATATTGAGCTCCTGCTATCTGATCAAACAACTCATCAATCCTCAGCAATGGGTACTTGTTCTTGATAATAAGCTGGTTCAATTGCCAATAATCGATACATAGTCTCATCGAGCCATCCTTATTCCGGACAAATAATACTGGAGCTCCCCACGGGGATGTACTTGGACGAATGAACCCCTTCTCAACCAATTCCATCAATTGTCACTTCAGTTCCCTTAGCTCCGCAGGAGACATACGATACGGAGCCTTCAAAACAGGAGATGCGCCAGGAGTTAAATCAATAGAGAAGATAACCTCTCTCTCAGGCGGTAGTCCTGGCAAATCCTCCGGAAAGACATCTTGAAAATCTCGGACAACAGGAATGTCCTTTACTTCAATCTTCCCTTCAGGGGTTAAAGAAACAAAGGCTAGAAAACCCTGACATCCTTTCCTCAACAACTTCTCAACTCAAAGTGCCGAAATAAGCGGCACAGACTTAGAGTGCCTAACCCCAACAAAAGAAAGTCCAGGGTGTCCAGAAAAAGACACTGAACTAGTGTTGCAGTGAACATTCACCTCATACTTAGCCAACCAATCAGCTCCTAGGATTACATCATAATCCTTCATATCCATACAAACTAAATCGGTTGGCATATTCCGTTCACTAATCATGACCTTACTAGAGGGGTAGAAAGTTTTAATAGCAGATCCAGAGCCAATAGGGGTTAAAATTTCAAATGGAGAATTCATCAACACAGGCTTCACAGCTAAGGACTTAGCAAACTTTCGAGAAACGAAGGAATGAGTCGCTCTGGTATCAAACAGAAGAAATGCCGGCCTATCATGTATATTAAGTGTACCTTCAACAAGTCCACCCTCCTCGGTGGTTCCCGCATCATCTTCTTGTAGGGCTTGTGGTGCGGACACCCGAGCAGTTGAGCGGCGCGACACGCCGAGTCACCGGTACCGCACACGGAGCACGACTCGAGCCACCTCAGCGTCCATCTGGCTCGGAGACAGCCTGGAGACGCCGCCTTGAGTCTCCCCATTTTTCATATTTAATTAGACTTTATTTGTGTGTAAGGTGTGTTTATTTCATTTTATACGGTTTGCAATTATGAGTGTACGAGGGGCTTATTTGTAAAATGGGACCCCTAGGCCCCACGGGACTCCCAGGCCCCCTCCCATTGGTCCATATCAGCCTTGTGGGGTTGGTCAAAATCCAAGGTGGACATCTAGAAGCCTTGGACTAGTCAATTCTCCACATGGGGGACAAGGGACCAAAATGGTCAACAATTCCAACCAAACCCACCTACCATGTCCCCCCCTTGGTCAAGGTGCGCCCCCCTCCCCTTTTGTTTAATATTTTTGTTGTATTTTGATCAAACTTCATCCTAGCCATCCATCCCTAACCCCTAGATCCAACGGTGGAGGATGGATTAGATGGGTGACCTATATATGCTTGTATTTTCCCATTTTCATGAATTAATGCCATTTGAATCAAACAATTTCCAAGAGCAAGGGCTGGTGTACCCCCCTCCTCTCTCCTCCCTCTCCCCTTGAAGCTGTGAAGGCTTCCATTCTGAGGTGTGACACCTTGTGTATCGGTTCCGACGATTGCCGCCGCCGCCACGAGCCGCCACCGCACCGCCATCGCCATCAACGGAGTTCTGCCCGTGCAGTACCACAGCAGCTTGTTCGAAATTCACAGGTCTTCCTCGAGCTCATTTGGCTACCCAATTTGGAGGAGTTGTTCCTGGGGTGTTCCTATCCACCCAAAAAAATCAGGCCAGCATTCAGATCACGTTTGCTAGTTTTTGATTTTCGTCCACTCTTCCATTTCAGTTCTGCCAGAGTTCTGTCCAGGTTCACCTCCGTCCTGTGTTTCATGTCTTAGATCCACTTTTGGATTTCTACTAGTTCGCCCAATTTTACTGGGGGTTCCACCCATCCACCCCTTCATCCACAATTTTTCTCAATTTTGTATTCTCCCATATCATATTTTCTAAAATTTGTTAGCAGACCCATCTATAGTTCTGTTCACCTGTTCCCAGATCCGACCACCAGTCACCCCAAAAATCATAACAAATCGTCTCCACCTCCAAATCAAATTCTAAAAATAGTTCCAGTTCCATGGTTTGATTCCCTACAACTCCTAAGAAGCGCACAAGAGTTGAATCGGAGGTTTACGAGGCGGTCAACGGTGGTTCTCAGAAAAGTGCCCTGCAGATATGAGATTTCGGTTACCGTACAACAGGGACTTGTAAATTTAATAAAATTCTGATCCGACCAGATCTAGCAGATCTCTCTAGGTCTAGATCGAAGCATTTTAAGAGAGCTTTCCAACGATAGCTCATGCGTCCCGATCCGACGTCGGGATTGCTCGCAGCGGCCGTTTTCGCCGGAGCACGAGCCGGAAAACAGAAATCAAAATCCGTGGGCAGCTAGTTCAACAATTGGGAATCGGGGCCGATCGACCCCCGATCGGTGTTCCCGGCCGACCGCCGTCCGTGGAGGCGCGCCACCAGGGGTCCCCATCACAGTGGGTCCCACCCCCACAGATCCGGAGGACAGCCCCGTCCGTGGGCCCCGCGGGCCAGCAGAAGCCGCCGTTCGGAAAGCACGAAAACGTGGAGTTCGGCACCACCGGGCGACATCAAGATGCTGCCCGTCAACCCGAGTTGCGTGATTCCCGGACCCCACATGTGACCTTTTACCTCCCTGCGTGGAGTGGGTCGACTTAGTGTATTGCTGTATTCATTGTTAACCGGGAGTCCGTAATTCGGCCGTGGTTGTCTTCACCACGCCGGGTGCGTGGAGGTAATGGTCCGAACCTCTTGGCGTTCATTTGCTTAGCTAGTATATGGCCTGTTGCCGCTGCCGAGAGTGTAGGTACTGGCCCGTGTGTCCATGTCACCACTGTGAGAGTGAGAGTGACCCGTCTCGCGACTCGATCCGAGTCCGAAAGTTGAGTCGGACTACCATTGACCTCCGCCGGTTCCTTAACCGCGCACGGTCCGCGCTTTCCCTCGCTTGGGACGACGAGTGAGCTTCCACTTCTGTTAGTGACGTTTCGTCACTAGGAGCTCGTAGTGTCGGGCTTAGTGTCTCTCTAGTGTGTGTTGCTGGTCGTGTCTTCATCTAGAGTCCGAGGGTGGCACCATATAGTGTCATCTCCCGTGTCCGTCCCGCATCAGTTTGGTATCAGAGCGAGTCGAGTCTAGGGTAGTCATTGCATAAGTCTTGCATGCATCATGGTCTAAGTCAAGTCTAGGATCATCATTAATTTCAAAACAAAAAAAGAGTGTTTTAAAATTACATTTCATCCTGATAATTCGGTATCTTAAAAGGTGTTGTCCGAACGTTAGGCTACGCCTATCGGGAAGACCGCACACTTGCGCGAGTGATCTTCAGATCGATTAACTCCGCCATGTACCAGATATTGGTTTAGGTCTAGGTGCATTAGTCGGTGTTTGCATTAGTTAGTGCATTCCAACCTTGCATAGCCGGTCTAGTGTAGTGTCCAAGTGTCGGCATGTCCAACATATAGTCCCCCCCCCCAATTTCCCATGGATTCCCAATCACCCGGGCAATATGGCTGTTGGTCCACCCATGGGCTTGGCAACCACCCACTCCACTTCTGTACGCCTGAAGCCTCAGATTTTTTTGGCTCCAATGACCCGGGCACCTACCTCAAGTGGGAGGCCACCATGGACACCTACTTTGATTGTTATACTATGTCCGGGGCAATGCAATTCTCTTTCTCCAAAGAGCGGCTTCTTCATGAGGCTGCTGAAAAGTGGGATTACATCGAAAGAATGAGAGAGGTTAGCGGGCAATGGCCTATCGAGTCATGGTGGGACATGAAGAGAGAGCTTAGGAAGGTCTACGTGCCCCAACCGGTCACCTCCAACCGGCCCCACCCAATCACTTCCAACCAAGTGGGTTCTAGTCGGAGGCAAAGAGTCCCACACGTAGATGAGCCAAGACCCAATCCTAGGACGGTTGACTACGGGCGAGTCCACCATGATATCCCTATTCCAACCCACTCCGTTGTCGAACTTATGCAAATGATTTTGGACCGGTTGGATGGGGTGGATAGGACACGTACTCCTAGTGAAGTACTCCAACCCGAGCCTAAGGAGGTCATCACCGGTAGTCTTAACCCGGCCCCATCAACGGAGTCCCCAAGCCCTCTCCCCATCATAGTGGATCCTCTTCTCCCACCCACGAGAGCCCCATTGCCTACACCCCCTGTCCGTCAGGAGGATAAGGGTAGGGACCCACTTATCAGGGAGCGTAGTGGGTCACGACAGCAGTGTTATCGCTGCCAGGGGTTCGGCCACTATGCCGGACAATGTCCCACTCGGACATCTCTAGCCATAAGGGACAAAAGGGTTGGAGAAGCCCCACTCTCCGATCTTTATTCTAAACCACCTCAGCCCGAGTCACCCGTGTTTCTAACGGGTATGCTTGTCATAGCCGAGCCACTTCTTAGCTGGCTCAAGAAGGGCTTGGTCCCACTTCCCTTCCCATCTATGGACCCTATCCTACCTCTGGTGCCAATCAATTCATTTCATACCACTTTCCGGTCTAGTCACTATGTGGATACATTGGATGACCTTCTTAAAGGGTTAGACCGGCAGTGGACCTTTACGCACTTGTTGGCTCCAGGCTTCGACCGACCCACAGGTCGTAGTTTCACTCATCCCGCTTTAGGGTCCATCACCTCCATGTACGCCGTGGGTCATGTTACCACGGAGGTTCTTCTACTCCTCCCTATGCCGGCCGAGTCCGACTTCATTCCCCTTTGCCCAAGGGAGGAATCTTACTTTCTACCTATGACTGTCGTCCCATCTCTCACAATGAATGAAGGTGATCATTTACACCTCCAAGATTTCCAAATATGGGACAGTGATTTGTGGAAGCCTGGTCTGAGGGGTCATACCTTCTTTGATCCCTTCGACCCATTCTCTTGTGGACCCCGTGACCCACCATATTTACTCCACCTTTTCGAGAGAGTCCACCATCATACCCCCACCGTCTCATCTCCCTTCATGGATGAAGGAGATCAACAACACCTTCTAGACTTCCACACATGGGATCTTGAGATGAGGGAATCCAAATCGAGGGGTCACACATTCTTTGATCCCTTCGATCCCTTTCTTAGTGGGCCCCTTGGTCCACAATCTCCATTCCACTTCTTTAGGGGAGGTCACCATTATACCCCTCCCCCATGGACCGGGCCATCGGCACCCACCGAGTCCGTTCACGGGCGAGAGACACCCGACCCTCCTGTTCCACCCAAACCTCCCAAATCCAAAGGACCGTCTTATGATTGTACCGACATTCAGTCACACTTAGGGTATGCATGGCACACCTTCGGATGTCCTGGACCACCTTGCATATGATTGGGTCGAACTAACATTAGGTTTGTTTAGGGTTGTGTGTGCATCAATGTGTTTTTATTTTGCTAAGCATTTTAGGAGTGCATAGTGAGTCTGCCGAGTCTAGTGCTAGGCATGTTAGGAGTCTGCATGAGTGAGGCCAGCAATGCACGTTACAAAGAGCTAGCCGATGCCCATGGACACCACCGAGAGTTCCAAGAGGGCGGATATGTCATGATCAGAGTAAGACCTGAACGGTTTCCCTGTGGAACCGTTAAGAAGTTGCAAGCTCGCGGAGCCGGTCCCTTTAGAGTGTTGAAACGCGTTGGATCCAATGCGTATGTTGTGGACCTGCCCGAGGAATATGGTATAAGCTCTACCTTCAATGTATCGGATCTTGTTGCATATAGGGACCCATCGGTGATCCCTAGTGAGCCTTTTGAGCCATCTCCTCCCCTTGAGAGTGATCCCCCACCTGAGTGTCCACTTCCACCTCCAGCCCCTTTTTCACGGCAGCGTGAGCATATAGATCGTATACTGGACGAGCAAGTGACAGTTACCAGGAGTGGATCTTACCCGCGCTACCTAGGGCAATGGAGAGGATGGCCCGCTACTGAGGACACATGGATCACACATGGCGAGTTGCAGCGGATCGATCCGGACCTTCTGGAGCGATACAGGAGCGATGCAGACCCTTACTCGACAGGGTCGAGTTTCTCCCACCCGGGGATAATTGGTGCGGACACCCGAGCAGTTGAGCGGCGCGACACGCCGAGCCATCGGTACCGCACACGGAGCACTACTCGAGCCACCTTAGCGTCCATCTGGCTCGGAGACAGCCTGGAGACGCCGCCTTGAGTCTCCCCATTTTTCATATTTAATTAGACTTTATTTGTGTGTAAGGTGTGTTTATTTCATTTTATACGGTTTGCAATTATGAGTGTACAAGTGGGCTTATTTGTAAAATGGGACCCTTGGGCCCCACGGGACCCCCAGGCCCCCTCCCATTGGTCCATATCAGCCTTGTGGGGTTGGTCAAAATCCAAGGTGGACATCTAGAAGTCTTGGACTAGTCAATTGTCCATATGGGGGACAAGGGACCAAAATGGTCAACAATTCCAACCAAACCCACCTACCATGTCCCCCCCTTGGTCAAGGTGCGCCCCCCTCCCCTTTTGTTTAATATTTTTGTTGTATTTTGATCAAACTTCATCCTAGCCATCCATCCCTAACCCCTAGATCCAACGGTGGAGGATGGATTAGATGGGTGACCTATATATGCTTGTATTTTCCCATTTTCATGAATTAATGCCATTTGAATCAAACAATTTCCAAGAGCAAGGGCTGATGCGCCCCCCCTCCTCTCTCCTCCCTCTCCCCCTTGAAGCTGTGAAGGCTTCATTCGGAGGTGTCACGCCTCGTGTATCGGTCCCGACGATCGCCGCCTCCGCCACGAGCCGCCACCGCACCGCCATCGCCATCAACGGAGCTCTGCCTGTGCAGTACCACAGCAGCTTGTTCGAAATTCATAGGTGTTCCCCGAGCTCATTTGGCTACCAAATTTGGAGGAGTTGTTCCTGGTTGCCTCTCCACCCAAAAAAATCAGGCCAGCATTCAGATCACATTTACTAATTTTTGATTTTCGTCCACTCTTCCATTTCAGTTCTGCTAGAGTTCTGTCCAGGTTCATCTCCGTCCTATTTTTCATGTCTTAGATCCACTTTTTGATTTCTACTAGTTCGCCCAATTTTACTGGGGGTTCCACCCATCCACCCCTTCATCCACAATTTTTCTCAATTTTTGATTCTCCCATCTCCTATTTTCTAAAATTCGTTCCCAGACCCATCTACAGTTCTGTTCACCTGTTCCCAGATCCGACCACCTGTCACCCCAAAAATCATAGCAAATCGCCTTCACCTCCAAATCAAATTCTAAAACTAGTCCCTATTCCGTGGTTTGATTCCCTACAACTCCTAAGAAGAGCATAAGAGCTGAATTGGAGGTTTACTAGGCGGTCAACGGTGGTTCTCAGACAAGTGCCTTACAGATCTGAGATTTCGGTTACCGTACAACAGGGACTTGTAAATTTAATAAAGTTCTGATCCGACCAGATCCAGCAGATCTCTCTAGGTCTAGATCGGAGCATTTGAAGAGAGCTTTTGAACGATAGCTCATGCGTCCCGATCCGACGTCGGGATTGCTCGCAGCGGCCGTTTTCGCCGGAGCGCGCGCCAGAAAACAGAAATCAAAATCCGTGGGCAGCTAGTTCAACAATTGGGAATCGGGGCCGATCGACCCCCGATCGGTGTTCCCGGCCGACCGCCGTCGGTGGAGGCGTGCCACCAGGGGTCCCCATCACAGTGGGTCCCACCCCCGCAGATCCGGAGGACAGCGCCGTTTGTGGGCCCCGCGGGCCCGCAGAAGCCGCCGTTCGGAAAGCATGAAAACGCGGAGTTCGGCACCGCCGGGCGACATCAAGATGCTGCCCGTCACCCCGAGTTGCATGATTCCCGGACCCCACATGTGACCTTTTACCTCCCTGCGTGGAGTGGGTCGACTTAGTGTATTGCTGTATTCATTGTTAACCGGGAGTCCGTAATTCGGCCGGGGTTGTCTTCGCCACGCCGGGTGCGTGGAGGTAATGGTCCGAACCTCTTGGCGTTCATTTGCTTAGCTAGTATATGGTCTGTTGCCGCTATCGAGAGTGTAGGTACTAGCCCGTGTGTCCATGTCACCGGTGTGAGAGTGAGAGTGACCCATCCCGCGACTCGATCCGAGTCCGGAAGTTGAGTCGGACTACCCTTGACCTCCGCCGGTTCCTTAACCGCGCACGGTCCGCGCTTTCCCTCGCTTGGGACGACGAGTGAGCTTCCACTTCTGTTAGCGACGTTTCGTCACTAGGAGCTCGTAGTGTCGGGCTTAGTGTCTCCCTAGTGTGTGTTGCTAGTCGTGTCTTCATCTAGAGTCCGAGGGTGGCACCATATAGTGTCCTCTCTCGTGTCCGTCCCGCATCAGCTTGAAGCTTGCCCTGCTGCTTTCTATTTCCTTATGGCTTGGTCGGTGTAGCTTGGTCTGACAGGAGGGGACACTCTGGAATACGATGGTCCCTACTTCCACAACGCAGATAAGCCCCCAACTTGCGCTAGCATTCCTCAATCCTATGACTTGGACGATCACAATACTTGCACTGACCTTTGAATGGTACAATCGGGCCAGGTTTCTTATCTTCATTCTTCGGAACCTTGCCTTTCCACGAACTAGACCCACCATTGGGCCTTTTCTTGCCATTGTCGGGTTTAAAATTCTGGAACTAGTAGTCTGTTCTTTCTTAGGACTCTTCCCACTAATCTTCTCCGTCATCTCTAAAGTATCCTCCAGAACTTGAGCCTTCCTCACCATTTCGGTGTAAGTCTGGATTTCCATTGTGGCCAACTGGTTGATATAGTGCAGCTTCAAACCATTAAGAAAGCGCTTGGCCTTCATCTTCTCTGTGGACACCAAATGGGTTGCATAATGGGGCAACCGAGAAAACTGAGCTTCATACTCGGCGACTGAAAGGGTCCGCTTCTTAAGAGCAGCAAATTCTGCTGCCTTCTTCTCTTGCACTCTATCGGAGAAATGCTTACTGTTAAAGAGTTCCTAGAACTCCTTCCACGTCACTTGCCTGTCTCCCAAGGTGGCTTTTACGGCATCCCACCACGATCTAGTATCTCGTTCTAGCTTGAAGGTCGTCAGAAGGACACGTTCTTGCTCACTACACTGCATGACCTCAAAGATTCTCTCCATCTCTTTCAGCCAATGCTCGGCTTCTTCAGGATCTGTCGAGCCACCAAATCATGGGGGACTCATCCCACGAAAGTTCCGATGAAGATCTCCCACTCCTTGGTGCGCCACTACTCCTTAGGCCACTTGCTGCAGAGCCCGAGTCAACCCTTGCACTGTTCGCTGCATATCCCGCCATTGCGCTTGTTCTACTGCCATTGGACATACCCTACACGTAGAACAAATTAATTTAGAATCTTTTAGAAGGAATCTTTCCTGAGTTAAATTATTTACTTAACTCAAGTCTCTACCCAAATCTCACTAGGTTGGATCCTTAGACTTGTAATGAGGTTATAGGTCCTATGACACCACTTAGAGTCCTAGAACTTAGAAAACCTAGAACTATTAGAAAACTTAGACGCTGATACCACCAAACTGTCACGTCCCGACGCGGAATATCGGGACCGACAGTAGAAAGAGTTAATAATAATATGTTGATTTCCAGACATGCTATGACCTGCGCTAGAGAATCGAACATTCATCACAACAACCAAAAGATTCTACCAATCTAATAATTACTAATTCAATAAAAACCAAGTTTTCACATCAATCCAAATCAAAGAAATTAAGAAGACTTCCAACACGACATTCGACTTCATCAAAGTTACATTCACCAACTCTAAAACAACATTCTTGACCACAATTCGACCAAAGACTCTACGGACGACTCCACATAGTCTTCCAACTGGTTCACTCCAGGGCTTCACTCTTGCCCGTCCCCATCAGTTTGCGAGTTCTCGCCTGAGCTACCTGAAAAGGGGGAAACCACTGGGTGAGTGAATGCTCAGTAGGTAATAGCATGCAAGTTTAAGTAATTAACCAATTTGCATTTACGTTGTACTAGAAAGAAAAAGAATAGACGATATAAATAATCGAATAAGGATAGTAGGAGAACATGAACAAAGTATAATTGGAATTGACCAATCAAGCATGAATATAACCAAGTCATGTAACTAATTCCGAAGGAATTCAGCAAATAGAATACAAGAGAGAGATCATTAACAAGAATATGTTGTAGACATCACGCTAGTCATGCACTCGGTGCAATGCCTCACCATGTCATTACAACTCCCTGGGGCACTAGTACTTTTTGGGCACTCCTCCCAGGACCAGACGGGGCCCTTATGATGCGTTGGCATTTATTTAATGTATCAAAGATCCCAAGTTATGTCTAGACATTAATCAAGTCAAATGGCCAATAATTTAAGGTATAGAACTTACCTCGGAAAAGTACAAGGGTAAGTGAAGTAGATATTTTAACCAGAAAGTTCAAGTTATCAAGAACCAACAGGCCCTTGCATTCTAACACAAAAAATCATGGAAAACATTTTAGGAATATACACGGTCCATATTGGGCCGCTCAGAGAATGAACGGTCTGTAACTGGACCGCGCTAAAAAGGATTGGCTGAAGAACAGCCTAAAGGAAGCCAAGGATGAACGACCTATTATGGGCCGTTCAGACGATGGAACGGTCAATAAGGGGCCATGTACCGTCTGAGGTCGGTGCACACTCCAGGTCGGTGCAAGCAAGGTAGGTTGGTGCAACTCAGTTGATAAATGGTCAGGGACGGGCCGCTCAAAAATAGAACGGTCCATGAATAGCCGTGTACATAACTAGAGTCGACCCATAACAGAGGTCGGTGCACAACTCAAGAAGGTTGGTGCACCTGGCAATTGTACACAGTCTCATCAGGGCCGTTCAATGACTCAAACGGTCTAGATCCAACCGTGTATGGCTCAGACGGTCCAAAATGGGCCGTGACAAGGAACAGAGCCAAATGAGCAATTCGATCAAGATAATCATGTGCAGGATTTGTGGTACAACCTGCCCGACGTCCTAGTGGGAATCCAAGGCTCACGGGGGCTTACGGAGGTCCTAGTCTGACGGAAGGAATATCCAGCGGAGTGTTCCAACCATTAAAAGAATTGAAGGCTAGAAATCATCCGAAAATGAGTGTACGGTGGTCAGTCAATCCTACCGGAGTAGAATGACCGTCAATCAGCCCTAGTATCATTAATTCATTCTCCATAATACATGTTTTGAGATTAACTTTATTGAAATGAAGAATAGGGACATGAGAGAGTAACTGAGTAAGAAAAAATAAAATTTCTAACTTTCATACGTTCCAATTTAATATGTGGGTTACGAATTATTGCTATCATTAGTTCACTAAGATGAATCATGCCAGAGCAAGAATAAAACATATGGTAGAATGGAGCGATTCGTACAGAACCGCTCAGAGGCCTCAGCGGTCGGTCGACAGTCTGTTCAATCCCTAAAGCCAGGGGGGGCCAGAGGGGGTTGAGCGATCTGTCGAGGGGCAGCGGGGGTCTCGACCCGGTCTGAACATAGCCATCCTGATTACGGGCGATTGGAACGTCAAGACAATTAAACGGTCAATAAATGGCCGTCGCTATAGGCCACACATTCTATCGCGGGGCCATTTAAGACAGAGCGGATCCTGCTAGGACCGCACCAAGGACGCTATGCCCGAACCCTAACGGGCTCGAATAGGGGTAATGAAAATGACTAATACACAACATAGAGAGCATGAAAATTGGGAAAAAAGCTACCATTGGAACGAGAACAGGAATATGCACAAGATAGCAAGATCAATTTAATCTTAACACCTGCTAATCCCTACCTTAAGCAAAGATCATCAAAAAAACCCTAAATCTGACATGCTTCCATTAGAACCTAGAATTCTTGCAAGATACTACATCGATTTTAAAGATTTTTAGATCAATGGAAAGAGAACAGAGAGATGAATCTAACAATGTATAATTCTTAGGGTTTGGTCTGCCAGAACCTACCTTAATCGAAGGAAGAAGAGGGAAGAAGACTCTGGTTGCGCATGGGACACCTCTTTGATGATCGCCGGAATTCGCCCTCATCCATGCTCCTCGACGGCCGCCACAGCATATAAACAGTTCTAGGGTGACTAAGGGTTGTTTTTATAGAGTCAATTGAATCAAGAAGGTTCGATTAGCGGGGATAGAGTCCTCCGAAACGTGGGGTGTGCGAATCGCGCTAGACCGGGTCGCCGCTGCCAAACTCCTCCAAATACTCTCACTAGGGTTAGGGTTTCGATGGGGATCGGGAGGGGAAACGTTTAGCTAATCTAGGCCATTCATTTGGGTCTAGTTTGGGCTTAAATGATCAAGAGTTGGGCTCCAATTTCACGAATTAAGGTCCGGTTAGACAAGGTGTTGATTCGGGCCTTAAACTCCTAATTCGGCTTACTTAAAATTTTATTTTGGGCTGACTACAGCAGACAAACTTGCTAAGCTATTAGTCTTTTTCACGAATATAATTTTTTGGGATTTTTGTAAATTGGTCAAAATTTGACCTATTGTATTTTCAAGAATTTTCTTTAAAATTTTTCCTTTATTTTTATTCAATAATACACCGGGGTGCTACAGTCGTGGTCCCGAACCACCTTAAAAATCCCTGTGTATTGTTGTTTGATCTTTGTGATTATGTGTTTCGCTATCTCATCTGTTTATGCAATCGCGTGAGCTCGGTGAGATTGAGTGAATTAAGTTTAAATCTATTTAGATTAAATTCCTCAATTTTACCAATCTTGTAAATTCCGCTGTGCGCTAGTTTGTGTTTTTAATTGGATATAGTTTTTAATAGAGGGATCTATTCACCCCCCCTCGAGATATGTGTTCCTGCACAACGGGACCCAACACTATGTTTCCTTGTTTAAGCTGATGCTTGTTGTGTCTGCCGAATGTTTTATTGGTAACTATTTTCGTGGCATGAGTTGTGTCTCCTTTCCCTGTGAGACGTAAGCGACGTTACCTTGTTTCGGAGGTGTCAGACTTGTGTTCACTTGGGTGTCGTGCTTGTTCCTTGGATCGACTTGCCTTGAGATCTAGAGCGTGTGCCTGTGATTGTGGTCTGGCAGTGTTCCTCTGAATTATATTTTTTGAGAATCATGTTTTTATGTTTAGAGTTTGGCTGATGTTTGGAGAGCGTAGCCAGTGTTTGAGTTTGTTCTTCCCTTGTTCACTTGTTAGCTCCTTGAATTTCGAGGATGAAATTCCTATAATGGGGGAGGACTGTAATATATTGGGTCTTTCGGATCTTTATCAGAGAGCTTTTGTATCGCTTTTATGGGTCCTGAGTTGAGTTTTACGATCCACGTGGGTTTTTATCTCGTACAAGTTATGGAACCCAGTGGAGAGTTTATTGTTGAGTTCATCGACTTGCGTTGTGCTCATTCCGAGGATTGTTTCGACTATTTTTCTATATTTTTCTGAATTAGTGAATTTTCAGGCAAAAAATTAGATTATTTAAAAATTGCAAAATTTCCTAATTTCTATTTCTTCTTCACCCTCTCTCCTCTCTCATTTCTCACGTTCGCACTCTCTCTCCCCATTCGCTCTCCTTTCTCTTCCTCTCCCCCGGGCGCGTGATCGAGGTGGAGGCGGGCGAGGCGAGGACGCCGTGGAGTTGCTGTGACGTGTAATGGTGCAAGGATCGAGGCGTGGTTGGCGCGATCCCATTCGTGGATTCAAAGCTGACGTGACGGGTTCATGAGATTGTTTTCAACGCGGTTTAGTCGCTTCGGCGTGCTAGAACTTTGGTAGAGGTAGGGAGATGGATGCCCTACTCTTCTTCTGCGTTTCCTCGCGATTTGGAGCTGAATGGTGCGTGTATGAGCGGGTTTGGGATCATTTTGGGGGAAAGCATGTTCAGGGCGTGTGAGATGAGTTCACCTCTTTCGAGGATGGTTTCTTGCTAGATTAGTTTCATTTCAACCCTTGGCGTGTTAGCATTCCATTTTTGCTGGTTTCATTACGATTGGTGGTCAATTCGGACCGGTGTAAGCCCGGGAACCCATGTGACTCATTTTGGGTCGATTCGGTAGAATCGCCCGTTTCTTGTGTTTTTGGCGTTGTTTGGATCCCTTCCAGTCTGTGGAAGGCTTGTATGGTCATTCGGGTTGTTTCCCCTTCGTTTTAGAGCGAACTGGGTGTGGAAAGGTTGGGATTGGCCATTCCCCTGTTTTACCCTCCGTGACGCCTTAGCGGTCGTTCCAGCGACCGTTTGGGTGCTTCCCGCGGTCCAGTAGGTGACCGTTTGGGTCTATGTCGGTTCTATGTCAGTTTGGGTATTCGCGGTCACACGATGGACCGTTTGTGTCGGCTAGCGGCCCAATGGAGGGCCGCTAAGCTTTGTCCAGCGGTCCATTATTAGACAGCTAGGTTTAGGTGTTATGTCGGTTTGGCCAAGCGATCACGCGATAGACTGCAAGGCTGGTCTTGGTGGTTTAGTAAAAGACCTCTAGGATTCGTTTATGTCGGTTCGAATGGTTTTTAGGTCGGTTGGGCTAGCGGTCCTTTGGGTTACTGCTAACCTCTGTTTGACCGGTTAAGTCGGTTTCACTGTAGAGAGTTTGACTGGGTCTGGCGGCCTAACGTGTGACCCCTAGGGTTTCCCTTGCGGCCATGCGATAGACCGCATGCCCCGATGCTTTCTATTTATTATTTTGGCCTCCATTTGTCTTGGCTTACTCTTGTGATTTGCCCATAGTCCCGTGGATGTCTTGAACGTCCTATGAGGGCGATGACCATGTTGTGAGGTAGCCGGGAGTGCCATTATATTGAGTAATGTTTCGTACTGCTTCAGAGTCATCATTGGTTTCTGGTCAACCCGGTGTGATCTAGTGGTTGACATGTGACCTTGTGAATGTCTCAGTGGTCCGGTATGAATCGAGACATGGTTTTGGACGCCGTAAGGTACTGTCTTACCTCGGTTTGCATGTCCATATGTTTTAAGGGTCTTAGTGATCCCTCAGGTCTCCGTGGTTTGTGTTATGCGGATGTATAGATCCGACTGTCTTGTGTAGTTTCCTTTATTTGTGGTTTACCATGATTGGCTTAGGGATTAGGCTGATTGGCGGCGTATTATTGCTTTTGTGTGACGATCTTGACCCCGAGTCTTGTGACTCAAGGATCGTTGTGTAGTAGGTCTAGCTGTCTGTCCTGAGCCTGGTGGCATTCTGGTATGCCACCTCGTGTCTTGTGCTTGGCGCTTCATAGTACATGCGATAGTGCATGTTTAGCATGTCTGTACTTCAACACTTATGTTTTGGAGTCTCTGTGTGTCTAGTGAGCCTCCACTAGTCGTAGCCTGACGACACTTTCCTGTGTGTCGGCCCTACTGGGAGTCGTGGCGGGGCAGGTTTTCGATATACGGTTTGTAGGCTAGTTTCCGTGGACTCCCTTGCCTTGCAGTAGCGTCCTGCTGGGGGAGAAAACTAAATAGAGGCCTGGCTCAAGGCATTGAGCTTGAGTTGTGCACACGTGGTCAGGGGCGTTTGGACGAGCACCGAGGGTCGTGACCCTGACTAGTCACTCGTTACTGTAGTTCTGTTGCTCCTTGTTGTGCCCCAGACTATTTTGACGAAGATCATGTGTGAAAAAGTCATGTATTAGTTAATATGATTTGCATTGATATATATATATTTGATGATTGTGGGCTTTGAAGGATAAACTGAATGTTCAATCAATTTGAGTCTTGTTAAGAGAAAAATTGAATGTGAATGTTGATTCAAGTGCATTCTGTTGGATGAGAAGATTTCATATTGAAATGTAGCTTTTACACTTGTGAATCTCGCTTACAAATGGGTTGAGTGATTCACATGATATGGATTGTGTTAGAAATTCCAGTTGCCAACTTGAGGTTTTGAGTTGAATGACAATTTGAAAATGCAGGATATTTGTGGAGTTCTTCACTCAATTACTCATGGCCATGGTATGAATATATGTCTAATTGGATTTCAATGTGGAAAGATTGATTTGGGTTGAAATCATGTTTTGTAATGTCTATCTGAGTTACAAGTCCATATATGATTGATCTTGTTACTTGGTTCATGAAATTTGGAGTTTCAATTTGTTTAATTGAAGTTTTTCTGCTGTCAGGAAAAGTGTCGACCTCAAGGGTCGACCCATGAAGTGTCAACCCATGAAGTCGACACTTTCACCAGGGTTCTGTTAACTTAGCAAAGTTAGAAGCGTCCGAAAAAAGTGTCGACCTCTAAAGTCGACACTTTCAGGTAAGTTCTTTCAATTCTGTGAAAACAGAACCTTCGTGAAAAAGTGTCGACCTCAAGAGTCGACACTTTTCACCACGAATGTGTTTTGTTCACAGGCCAGAACACTTGGGAAAAAGTGTCGACTCAATGAGTCGAGACTTATTTCACGTGTGTTCGTTTTATGTGTTCTGGTAGAAGACTCGTGAAAAAGAGTCGACTCTATGAGTCGATACTTTTTCCGAGCATCTCGATCGGGTTTTTCCGGATCTATTTCGAACCCACTTATTTGAGATCCGTACGTCTTACTTGTTTACCATGTTACCCTTAGGGCGTCCACCATCTATTGTATGTGTTGAGAAGAGGCTTTGGAAAGGGGTTTAATGTCGTATTGTCTTGCATAGTGCCTTGTATATATCGCCGCCCTTGTTCCGATCGGGAGAACACCTAGAGCTTCTAACGTGCTATCCGTTCTTGCAGGTTGAAGAGGAGAGAAAGGGGTCTTTTGCACTCTGCTAGAGGAGAAGGAAGGGAATGCCGATATCATCCCTCACGAGCCCGAGCCAAGATCTGGAGGCCACGTTCGTCATCCTCTACATCCACTACTTCGGGCACCATTATCTTCAACACCGGATTCTTCCATCTCTTGGTTCTATTATTCTAGTGCTACCTTCTCGAATCTCCTTGTTTGTTTAAGGATTTATGGGGAAGATCATGTTTGTTATGACATCTTGTGCTTAGATTTCTATTCTCAGACTGGGCTTTGTATTTTCATCTTTAGATGATTTCGGAGCTTGCTCCGAGTGTGTGTGGGGTTTCTCGTCGTCGAGCGAGAACCCACGTGTGTGGGTCGTCATGCCCGTGTGTGGCGGTTGCTGCCGTCGTGTAGCGTGTTTTAGTGAAATCCTCTCAAGGTGAGAGGGGAGGACGTTGGACGGCACTTGGTGCGTCCGAACCACCTAAAAATCACTGTGACGTGGTTTGCTCTTTATGTGGTTGAATGATATTTCCTATCTGTTCATATAACGAGTGTGAGTCGGTGAGACGAGAGTTTGGTTAACTATCCGCTCGTACATTGTTATCAGAGTGATTATATTTCTGCACTGGGAAGTTGTGAGGGCTTGCTTGCTTATGATTCATACGTTTTAATCAAGCTTGATCTATGGTTTATATACCATCTCTGTGGTTTAATTTAATTAAGTCTAAAATTTTGTGAAAAGGGTGGGCAATAATTTCACCCCCCTCTCAATTGCCTCCTAACCGGGCCAACAATTGGTATCAGAGCCTCGGCTCTGTTTTCATCTAGAAACCTAGTGGTTTAGAGAGATCTGTTAGGAATGGCCAACAATCTGAACAAGGGGTTAATGCCCGAAGGGCATTCCATTCATAGACCACCTTTCTTTGATGGTAGTAACTACACTTATTGGAAGAATAGGATGACCGTCTTCCTACATGCTCAAAGTCATGAAATATGGACTGTCATTAGGAATGGTCCGTATGTTTTACACCCAGATGAAGATATGTGGGATGATGATAGTATCAAGAAAGTCACTGTTAACTTTAATACTTTAAACATTATTCAATGTGCTATTCACCCTAACGAGTATGCTCATGTCTCCATGTGCAGCAACACAAAAGAAATGTGGGACAAGCTCAATCTTATCTACGAAGGTGCCACAGAAGTCAAGGAGACGAAGGCGAACATGTTGATCAGTGACTACGAGTTGTTTCATATGAAGGAGGAAGATAGTATCTCTGAGATGTTCGCACGTCTCATTGAGATCACAAATGGATTGAAGTCACTCGGGAGAGAGTTCAAGGACACTGATTTGGTAAGGAAAGTGTTGAGGTCCCTATCACCAAGTTGGCACACCAAGGCGACTGTGATAGAGGATTCTAAAGACTTGTCTACCCTCACCGTGGATGCACTCATAGGGTCATTGATGGCCTATGAGATTAACATAAAGAGAACGGAAGAGGACACAAAGAAGAAAAAGTCTGTTGCGTTGAAAGCTTACTCGAAAACAATTTCAAGCCAAGAGGATTCTATGGGAACCACCGACGATGAAGAGGTTGCCATGTTAACAAGAAGAGTAAGACAGTTCTTGCGCGAAAGAAGATGATTTGGCAGAAAATTCAAGAAAGGAAGGAAGCAGCCGAAGTAGAAGAACGAACCATCAAAAGCGGCGGAAGCGATGTATTATGAGTGTAAGAAGATGGGGCACATGCAAGGTGAATGCCCCGAGATGCAAAAGAAGAAAGGAAAGATGGTGAAAGGCGAGAAGCCCAAGGTGATGAAGGCTACAAGGAGTGACGAGGATGAGCCTACGTCCGATGAAGAAGAAAATATTGAAGAGCTGGTAAAGAACATGTGCCTCATGGCCAAGAGCGATCAGGAACATGTAATCTTTGACTTAGAGCTAATTACTAATGAACAATGGGAGCTTGCCTATGAGGAATTAGATGAAAAGTACAAAAGAATGAAAAATGAAAATAGAACTCTAAGGAAGAAAATCCATGAAATCTTGCACTCATCTAATTCATGTGAGAAATATAGTCTGTTGGGGATGCAAGTAAAAAATTTCAAAAATGCAAATGAAGTTTTGGAATCCAAATTTACATTCGAAGATGAAAATGCATGCCTAGATGTAGAAAAGAAAAACGCTTTTAAACTCAAAGATGAAATCCAAGAAAGGCATGATTTGTTGAAAAATGAGCTGGAAAAGTTGAATGCCAAATTGATTGAATGTGAGAAAGTGAAGAATACAAGTGAGAAGATGTCGAAAGGAAAAGAAAAATAACTTGTGAAGAGTTCACAATTTGTACATGGCAACAAGAGTGGTTTTCACTATGCTGTTAAAAGTTCATTTCATCATGGAGAATGTTCACACACACACCATGATACATTAACTGTTAATTCTAGTTTCCCCTCCACTTTCAGGAATGTAAATAACCGAAGAAATTTATTTAGGAAGAGACCCACTTGTTTTTATTGTGGGAAGATAGGACATGACATGTACATATGCTAGTTAATGCAATATGATGATGACATGTTTTTCAGTAAATACAATCAATCTTTTGAAAATGCTAACATCACGGGACCCAAGCTCGCTTGGGTACCCAAATCAAAATGAGCATGGTTGCTTATTGGTGCAGGTCTGCATGAAGGCGGGAGAGAATAAATGGTACCTGGACAGCGGATGCTCCAGGCATATGACGGGGAATAAAAAACTTTTTGCAGACCTTGCAGAGAAAAATGGAGGTATGGTTATTTTTGGTGGACAGGATAGAGGTAAGATAATCAGAATTGGGAGAATTGGTAAGGATCTCAACCATTGCATTGAAGATGTTTCACTTGTTAGAGGTCTTCACCATAACTTACTTAGTATAAGTCAACTCTGTGACAAGGGTCACAAGGTTATTTTTGAGTCTTCTCACTGCACTATTGTTGATGCTAAGTCTCTTGAAGTCAAATTCATAGGAGTTAGGAGTAACAACACTTACCAGGTTGACTTTGATGAAATTGCTTCTGAGAAATTGTGTTTAGTTGCTAACAAAGCTAAAGATGTCTGGTTGTGGCATCGCCGTCTTGGGCATGCCAGTCTTAATGTCATTAGGAAGCTGAATCGTCATGGTTTAGTTAGAGGTCTTTCTAGTTTAAATTTTGAATCATCAAAAATTTGTGAAGCATGTAATAAAGGAAAATAAACCACAACTTCTTTTAAATGCAAAAATATTATTTCAACAGAAAAACCCCTTCAATTGTTGCATCTGGATTTGTTTAGTCCCACCAGGACTCGGAGTCTTGGAGGGAAGCTTTATGGTTTCGTGATTGTCGATGATTTCTCACGATATGCATGGGTTTCATTTCTAGCCAACAAGAGTGATGCTTGTAATGAATTCATTGATTTTTGTGCTAGAATTCAGAATGAAAAAGTTATTCAATTTAGAAAATTCAAAGTGACCACGGAAGAGAATTTTAAAATCACGAGTTTGATGAAATTTGCAGAAAGCAGGGGTACAAACATCAATTCTCATCACCTAGGACCCCGCAACAGAATGGTGTGGTCGAGAGGAAAAACAGGACGCTCGTGGAGATGGCGCGTACCATGCTTGCGGAGAACGGTCATCCACGGTACTTATGGGCAGAGGCAGTGAACACTGCCTGCTACATCACAAATCGAGTAATGGTAAGACCGATCCTTAAGAAAACTCCTTACGAGCTGTATAAAGGTAAGAAACCCAACATATCACATTTTAAGCCATTTGGATCTATTTGTTACATTTTGAACAATGGTAAAGATAATCTTGAAAAATTTGATGCAAAGAGTGATAAAGGGATTTTTCTCATGTATTCTCTATCCTCTAGAGCTTACCGTGTTTATAACACTAGGACACTTGTTGTCGAGGAGAGTCCACATATTGTTGTTGGTGAATATACTATGAGGAAGTCGAATGATAATGATCATTTTATTATTACATGTGAGAATGAAATTGAAAAGGGAGAGTCGAGCAAACAAGGTGAGGCAGTAAAACATGAAAGGATCAGTGCGATGGATACAGAGGGGGGGTGAATGTATCCCTCTACAAAATTGCCCAAATTAAAAACCTTAGAACACTCAGAGATGTGAATTGATAACAAGTTCAGTTCTACCGAGACTGAAAAATTGTGAAGTGTTCAACCAAACAGAAACTGTGCAATCAAACAACTCAATGTGAATTTCTTTCGAAGACTTAACTTGCACAATCAGTGAACTTACTTCGATACTAAATCAAACTCAAGCATTCATCAACCGTGAATGAAAAGTAAATAAATCATGATCCTAACCATGCATCTAGTGGAAGCTAAGGAAAGCAATCAACCCACTGCACAGATGATTTTGTAGGTGGTTCGGATCACAGACCTACGTCCACCCCTCACTCCAAACTGGAGTGAGGCTTCCACTAGCAAAAGCTAGAACCGCAGACTCAGCCTGCAAACAGGTGCTGCCTAACAGCTTGACCAGGGGAACAACCTCCCCTCTTCCTCCAACCCGGAGGGCAACCCTAGTGACACACAATCACTAGAAACCAGAGACTAGCGTCTCTCTTCCTCTAGACCAGGAGGGAATCCACAGGTAGCAACCACTACCTGCAAACCCGGAGTCAGAGACACCCTTCCTCAGAGACCAGAGGGAACCCACAAGCGACACGCCGTCACTTGCAACTGGAGAACAGATCTCCCTTCTCTTGAGACCACATGAGAAACCCCGATCTCAAACCAGAGAATCGAAAAACATAGTGATCAAATAAAAATAAAAACAAGAAATGATAAAAACACAGCGACTGAAAGCTGTAAAGGATAATAACATAGATGTGGCTCCCATGGAGCTAACTGGCTTGGATTTGATCCACGGTCCAGTAGATAGATCTTCAATAAAGTCTTCTTTCTTCTTCTCCATGAACTCTCTCTCTCTTTCTCTTTTTCTTCTTCTGCTTTCACACTCTGCCTCTCTGCCCCTCCTTTCTTTTCTTCTCACTGTCTACTCTTCTCTCTGCTCTTCTTCTTCTTCTTCTTTCTTTTCTCTTCTTCTGTCTTTTCTCTTTCGATCTCTCTGCTGCTCTCTCTATTCTTCTTCTGCTCAGGCTCAGTCTTCTTTCTTCTTCTGATCTTTTCCTTGTTCTGGATCATGTAGGCTCTAATTCACTCTATACTCCTTTTTATCACCATCCTCCTGCTCTCGAACACCACTATTCTTTTTATAGCAGCAGCAGGTAGGAGGGCGTGTGGCTTCCAGATTCCCGCCCAGAGAGCCTTGAACCACGTGGCAGCATTTCAGCCTGCTGCACTACACGTGT
Source organism: Amorphophallus konjac (assembly GCA_022559845.1). Taxonomy (NCBI): domain Eukaryota; kingdom Viridiplantae; phylum Streptophyta; class Magnoliopsida; order Alismatales; family Araceae; genus Amorphophallus; species Amorphophallus konjac. The sequence continues at coordinate 119,850,975 of CM040123.1, forward strand.
CACAATCCTGGGTTCTTGGATCACGTGCCCTCATTTAGCTCCTCGAGTATAAGTCCTGTCAGGTTAAAATTATTTTTACTTTGAATAAGCAAAGTATGTACATTAGAAATGGATGCACTTACTTGGTTATGCTTAGTACAAGTCCTGCACGGACTTTGTGACGTAGCTATGCACAAACAGCAGTGAACCCTTCTCAGACTCTATTTATGCAAGCGAAGCAGTGCATGGCTGTACAGACTTTGTGTATCACTGACATGCCATTAGTGTTCAGACTCGATGACCATGCAGCAACCAATGTATAGACTTGGTACCAAAGTAGGCACAACGAATGACTTTGAATGTGTAGACTTGATACCATGTGGATGTATAGACTTGTGCAGACTTGCTAGCATGCGGATCTATAGACTTGTGTAGACTTGTTAGCAAACAATGTGCTGACTATGCCATGAATGTATAGACTTATGTTCGGGCGACCAGACAATGTATAGACTTGACAGATACAATGTGCATGCGATGCGATGTACATACTTTGTATGTGTGCGAGACTTATAATTGTGTAGACTTGCCCATATGCATGAACAAGTGGCGATGTATAGACTTGCTCAGTTCAGCTAGTGGATGTACAGACTTTGCATATGCACATGTGACGCTGAGTGAGACGCAGGATGCACTGGCTGTACAGACTTTGCGTATGCACATGAGACGCTGAGTGAGATGCTAAGTGAGACTGACTTTAACAAGCAATGCATAGACTTTGATTAATGCACATGAGACGCTGAGTGAGACGGAGGAATGTACAGACTTAGCTGATGCAATGTTCACACGACCTTAGACGCTAAGTGAGACGATGGAGTTGTACAGACTATGCATATGATGTACAAACTTTATATGCATAAGACACATGATGCAACAATGTATAGACTTGAAATCAAGAGATGCACTGGCTGTACAGACTTTGAATGCGCAATATGCAGACGTTGTACAGACTTGCTAAGTCTGGAGTTAAGCATGAACGAACAATGCTCAGACTATGCGTGTGCATGAATGGACTATGAGTACATGACAATGCCTTACATCTGTATGTAACAGAGTGTATAGACTTTATATGCATGAATGCACCATGTAAAGACTTTGCATGCAAGACATAGTATATGCATGAACGATGTACAGACGAGTGCATAGACTATATGCTCAAGGCAATCGTGCTATGGCATGCATCTACTGTTAATGCACCGAGGTCATATGACAGATGAACACTTAAAGCAAATGATGCATAGACCTTAAACCTTGACTAGATGTATGACAGGAAAATGCATGGACCTTATAGATGTATATATATGAATGCTTTATGATCTGACAAAATGACTGAACATCACATGGTGACTCACAGTGTTTGACTCACATCAAAACCAATCATCAAAACCATAGGGGCACAACAATCTCCCCCTTTTTGATGATGGCAACACTGTGAGTGGCAACATTGTGAGTCATCAGAATGACTCTCAAACTATTCTCCCCCTTTGACTTTATCAAAAAGAAAATAGTATGAGATAGCAAAAGAAACCTACATGCAATGATTGAATGAAAATCTCCTTCTTTGGCAATAATCTCCCCCTTTGACTCCAAAAAAAAAATTAGTACAACATATGTATGACTCAAATCAATTGGGAGGTATGAATGCAGAGATGCAGATGCAACAAGAAATGCAAGATCTCCCCATAAATATATGAATGCAAGCATGATTCATATGACAAGGAAGCTCCCCCTGAATAAATGGAGTCTTATGAGATGGATGAGAAGGAGACCACAGTGGCAATCAAGGATAAGTTCTGGTCATGATGAATCAAGGACAGTGAGGAAAAGAATTTCAAGTAAGCTCTAAACACAAGGAATTCAACAAGGTTTTCAAGGAGATACTAATCTCATAAATCCAAAACATAAATTTTCAAAGTCTTCCATTATAAGGGCTTATGAATGAACTTTATTGATCAGCATGGTTTAAACATGATGTATGCAAAGTTAGTCAATAAAATTCTGCATTTATATCTAAAATCACGGTTTAATAAAAATGAACCAAGCCCTCATATTTATATCTTGATTAACCTCCCTTTCTCTTACACAATCAAATTTATTGACTTCTTTCGGAATTACATTCACTAGTATTGAGATCAAGCAATAATGAAGTCATGTGATTTTGTCTAGGGTTATAGCAATTTGATTTTTGCATCAATATTCAAATATTGCAATTTGTTCAACAGATTTTCATGCTACAAATTTCAAGAGCACTCTAGTTCAGTGCACACCTTATAACTAGAGGATATACGTTGATCAGACGCCAATATCCCTAAGCACTTAGTGTGACTAACAGTCATGCTTTATATTAACAGAGTTAACATTTACACCTCATGACATATCTCAACTCATTTCTTTGATGAGTGAGATGTATTTCTCAGTGTGCATGCCATTGTTCTGCCAGATTATCAATCATTCTTAAGCAAAGTTAACTATGGCACCTCATGACACAGTCCTTTAGACATGGTTTCTCAGTGACCAAAGTCATTGCTCTGACAATTATTTACCCTTTAGACATTTCAGAAAGCTCATTTGCTTTAAATCAATACTAATTTCATGTACTTTAACTAAATAAAGTCATGTATTCAATAGTGTAGATTTCAGAAGATCTTACAAGACACAACATGAAACAGTTGGTTAAAGTTTATTAAAACATGATTCAGATATTTTTAAGAGATTTAAAGATAAACTCAATGAATACATTAAACTTAAACAAGCTGAGTTATTTCAGACATTCATAAAATCGTATAATAGAAGATTCCTAGTTCAAGTGTTTTCAGATTTATGATCGAGACATGCCCCAATGAAATCTTCATGAATGGCTGATAGAAGAGATCCAGTAAGAATAAGTGATTTTGAAGCCCAGTGTTTTCAGATATGATCAAGGTTTATCAATAGAATCAATAAAAAGGATATGCACCCCAAGCAAGATATCAGGAGGTCAGGCATGCTTCAGGATCTTCAAGGTTAATATGCAATGAATTCTGACATAAGAGTATGCAATTGACAACATGTATGCAATGCATTAACTACATGTATGCAAAGGCATGCAAAGACTCAACAAACTCCCCCTGAAAACATGCAATGTTTGTAATGAAAGCTGAACATATGACTATGTGACTCATGCTCATACAGACTGCCCTAACAAGTAATATGACCCATGATACCAAATGATAGGACCATCTCACACATAGTAAGAACCTCCAGACATATTTCACCAGCCTTTTAGTAGCTTACCATTTAATATACCATAGTGGTCATGTATGTCAATGCAATACCAACAGTCCTAAGTGCATCAGATTTTCAATGACTGTATGTCAAATGCAAATCATGTGAAATTCAGGTGTTTTCAGAGAATTCTTAATCAGGCAATGTTTATCAACAGAGTTGAGTGCAAAACATAAATTTCGGATGAGGAGAGTTCGGAGAATTCCAATTTTGACAATGTAGATGATGAAAGAATGTGCAAAAATAGATTTAACATGCTATGAAGTAATCAAAGATAGAAAATTTTGAATGACAGGAGTTTAACATGACATACCTGGTAAATGTAGAACATGGGTTTTCATTCTTGAATGCCTTGGTTTATTACCCCTTTTATTTATCAACTTCCAAGGCATACCTGCAACAGACATATCATCTTGATGCAACAGGTACCCAAGAGGTCTTGGGTCCTGAATTAACAGTGACACCTTTGGCAGGTGTTCTAAGCAAATTTTTAGCTTGATGATCATCAAATTTTATCAGAGAATAACCATCCATTAAATGTCCTGATTTACCATAATGATAGCAAGATGCAGCAGATTTCAGATTTGATTTATGCACATCCTTATTAGCATGAATTCTGTGTGCATATGCATGAAAATTTTTGTTAACAGAATTAAAATTCTGTTTACCAAAACCAGTCTTGCTTTGGTATCCTGCCAGCCAACAGGTTGCAGCCCTGTGACCTGGCTTTCCACATTCAAAACATAGAGAAGAACTCATTCTGCAAAAATTCCCATAAAATGCATGTTATTTTGCAGGGATTTTAGCAGGTTTGGAGTTAAGTGTTCTCCTCTTAGCATGCCAACAATTTACAACAAGGTGGCCCAATTTGCCACAATGAAAGCAATGGAGTTTTCTTTTAGGAGTTGCATGATATTTAGCATGGAGTTGTTTGTCATGCATTCCTACAGCAGCTAGATCATCTAATTTCATTTGTCTACACTCATGCATGAGATGACCTCTCTCATGACAATAGAAGCAATGCATTCTTTTCATTTGAACAAAAGAGGGTTTCTTAACATGAGAATTTCTAGCATGTACTTTATCAACATTCAGATCATCCTTTTTCAGCACAAGACAATTGTCCATGAAGTGACCATGCTTGCCACAGTAATGACAAGAATCATTATTGAATTTCTTTAAAGCATGGCCTTTATCAATTAAGTTCTTGGCATGCAGATAGTTCCTTTTATTTTTCAGTGGTTTTTGTTTTTCAGTTGTAGTAGACTATTTTGGGGATTGTCTTGAGGTTCCAACTACTTTAGAGTTTTGAATAAAATCGGTGTACAGTTGGTTCCTCTTGACCTGCTTATTCTCAGAGATGTTGCCAGTCCCCTTTCTTTGACCACTTACATTATCTTCCAGAGGCATTTTCATTTTGCCTTTATCCTTCAAAGATTTAGACATGGAATTGTTCAATTCAGTTACCTCAGATTGCAGAGAAGAAATTTTGAGTTCTGAATTAGTCAAGTCTTCCTCACATGAGATAATTTTTCTCTGCATGGCATCGTTCAAATTTTTAACATTTTCTAGTTCCTGTTTCAGTTTCAATTCATTCTCAAATTGAATTTCCTTATCAACAGATTTTTCTTTCTCGACAGCCAGAAGCCTCTCTGATATAACAACATTTAAGACCATGAGTTTCTTATTTTGTTCTTTTAGACCTTTATTCTCCTCAATCATTTGTTCATTCTGAACTATTTCATCAATTAGGATTTGATGATTTCCTAATGAATTCAACTCATTCTCTAGTTCAGAAATCTTAACAGTAAGTTCATTATTATTTTTTTCAGCACAGAAATTTGTTCTTTATGCTTGCCAAGTTCAGCTTGATTTTCTTGTTGAAGCCTTTTAGCCTTTTCATTTTCAAGCTTCAGTTGATTCATTTCTGAGCCTGTATTTTCAACTTCTTCCAATTGCTTCTTATAGTTTTGAATATCAATCAGATAAGCATCATGAGATTGTTTCAATTTTGAGCAATTTCCACATGATAAATCAGAACAATTTTGATCAATCTTTTTCTTTAATCTTTTATTTTCAGATTTTATTTTTCTATACTTTTCATACAATTCAGCATACATTTCTTTTAAATCATGAAAGGTCATTTCGTCAGAATTAGATTCAGAATTTACCTGATCTTCTTCTTCATTGCTTGAGGTACTTCCTCTTACCGTAAGACATTTCTGATTCTCATGAAATGTGATCACTGAATCCCAGATTTCCTTCGCAGTCCTACATGTAAGAATAGAGAAAATGACATTAACGTCTATAGCATTCTTCAGAATGTCCCGAACTCTTATATTCTCACTGTTCAATTGTTTATCTTTCTGGGACCATTTACTCTTCTCTCGAGGCAAAACATGTGGACCATATTCAATGAGATTATACAGTTTTGGATCTATAGAGTTTATAAAACCACATAGACTGCGTGACCATTTCTTGAAGTTAGAACCATCAAAAACTACAAGTGATGCCATTATAAAGCAATGGAATAGACTCAAATCAATGAGCAAGAAAGCAATATCAGAAGAATGCACCGCACTGGAACTGTAAAGCATGAAATCAAATCAGCAGGATCCTCTGCAGATCGTTGGATCTGGAAGTCAGAGACTGCTCTGATACCAAATGAAAGGATCGGTGCGATGGATACAGAGGGAGGTGAATATATCCCTCTACAAAATTGCTCAAATTAAAAACCTTAGAACACTCAGAGATGTGAATTGATAACAAGTTCAGTTCTACCGAGACTGAAAAATTGTGAACTGTTCAACAAAACAGTAACTGTGCAATCAAACTGCTCAATGTGAATTTCATTCGAAGACTTAACCTGCACAATCAGTGAACTTTCTTCGGTACTAAATCGAACTCAAGCATTCATCAACCGTGAATGAAAAGCAATTAAAGCGTGATCCTAACCATGCATCAAGCAGAAGCTAAGAAAGCAATCAACCCACTACACAGATGATTTTTTAGGTGGTTCGGTCCATAGACCTACGTCCACCCCTCACTCCAAACCGGAGCGAGGCTTCCACTAGCAAAAGCTAGAACTGCAGACTCAGTCTGCAAACAGGTGCTGCCTAACAGCTTGACCAGGGGAACAACATCCCCTCTTCCTCCAACGCGGAGGGCAACCCTAGTGACACACAATCACTAGAAACCAGACACTAACGTCTCTCTTCCTCCAGACCAGGAGGGAACCCACAGGTAGAAACCACTACCTGCAAACCTGGAGTCAGAGACTCCCTTCCTCTGAGACCAGAGGGAACCCACAAGCGACACGCTGTCACTTGCAACCGGAGAACAGATCTCCCTTCTCCTGAGACCATATGAGGAACCCCGATCTCAAACTAGAAAATTGGAAAACGTAGTGATCAAATAAAAATAAAAACAAGAAATGATAAAAACATAGCGACTGAAAGCTGTAAAGGATAATAACATAGATGTGGCTCCCATGGAGCCGACTGGCCTGGATTTGATCCACGGTCCAGTAGACAGATCTTCAATAAAGTCTTCTTTCTTCTTCTCCACGAACTCTCTCTCTCTTTCTCTTTTTCTTCTTCTGCTTTCACACTCTGCCTCTCTGCCCCTCCTTTCTTTTCTTCTCACTGTCTACTCTTCTCTATGCTCTTCTTCTTCTTCTTTCTTTTCTCTTCTTCTGTCTTTTCTCTTTTGATCTCTCTGCTGCTCTCTCTATTCTTCTTCTGCTCAGGCTCAGTCTTCTTTCTTCTTCTGATCTTTTCCTTCTTCTGGATCGTATAGGCTCTAATTCACTCTCTGCTCCTTTTTATCACCATCTTCCTACTCTCGAACACCACTATTCTTTTTATAGCAGCAATAGGTAGGAGGGCGTGTGGCTTCCAGATTCCCGCCCAGAGAGCCTTGAACCACGTGGCAGCATTTCAGCCTGCTGCACTACACGTGTCACAATCCTAGCTTCTTGGATCACGTGCCCTCATTTAGCTCCTCGAGTATAAGTCATGTCAGGTTAAAATTATTTTCAGTTTGAATAAGCAAAGTATGTACATTATAAATGGATGCACTAACTTGGTTATGCTTAGTACAAGCACGGACTTTGTGATGGAGCTATGCACAAACAGCAGTGAACCCTGCTCAGACTCTATCTATGCAAGCGAAGTAGTGCATGGCTGTACAGACTTTGTGTATCACTGACATGCCATTAGTGTGCAGACTCGATGACCATGCAGCAACCAATGTACAGACTTGGTACCAAAGTAGGCACGACGAATGACTTTGAATGTGTAGACTTGATACCATGTGGATGTATATACTTGTGCAGACTTGCTAGCATGCGGATGTATAGACTTGTGCAGACTTGTTAGCAAACAATGTGCTGACTATGCCATGAATGTATAGACTTATGTTCGTGCGACCAGACAATGTATAGACTTGACAGATACAATATGCATGCGATGCGATGTACAGACTTTGTATGTGTGCGAGACTTATCAATGTGTAGACTTTCCCATATGCATGAACAAGTGGCGATGTATAGACTTGCTCAGTTCAGCTGGTGGATGTACAGACTTTGCATATGCACATGTGACGCTGAGTGAGATTCAGGATGCACTGGCTGTACAGACCTTGCGTATGCACATGAGACACTGAGTGAGACGCTAAGTGAGACTGACTTTAACAAGCAATGCATAGACTTTGATTAATGCACATGAGACACTGAGTGAGACGGAGCAATGTATAGACTTAGCTGATGCAATGTTCACACGGCCTTAGACGCTAAGTGAGACGATGGAGTTGTACAGACTATGCATATGATGTGCAGACTTTATATGCATAAGGCACATGATGCAACAATGTATAGACTTGAAATCAAGAGATGCACTAGCTGTACAGACTTTGAATGCGCAATATGCAGACGTTGTACAGACTTGCTAAGTCTGGAGTTAAGCATGAACGCACAATGCTCAGACTATGCGTGTGCATGAATGGACTATGAGTACATGGCATTGCCTTACGTCTGTATGCAACAGATTGTATAGACTTTATATGCATGAATGCACCATGTAAAGACTTTGTGTGCAAGACACTGTATATGCATGGACGATGTACAGACGAGTGCACAGACTATATGCTCAATGCAATTGTGCTATGGCATGCAGCTACTGTTAATGCACCGAGGTCATATGACAGATGAACACTTAAAGCAAATGATGCATAGACCTTAAACCATGACTAGATGTATGACAGGAAAATGCATGGACCTTACAGATGTATATATATGAATGCTTTATGATCTGACAAAATGACTGAACATCGCATGGTGACTCACAGTGTTTGACTCACATCAAAACCAATCATCCAAACCATAGGGGCACAACAATTGTTTACCGGATCAAGCCCCTACCGTTGCGCTAAAATCTCAAGCTGGTAGCAAAGGTTAGACCGTATTTCCTTATGGCAGCGTAGAGCCCCACGTCTATGACGTGCTGTGGGCGGGCATGAGGGGCTTCCCACATGGACCCCATAATCCATGCGGCGGGTTGGGCTGCCAAGCACCGATGGTCCCACGTGGGTCCCATACCCCACGTGGTACACACCAAATCAAAGGAGACGCTGGCATAAACCAACAATCTCCCCCCCAGCGGCACCTGGGATTTGAACCCGCGACCTCGCTCTGATACCAGTTTACAAGATCAAGCCCCTACCGTTGCGCTAAAAGCTCGAGCTGGTAGCGAAGGTTAGACCGTATTTCCTTATGGCAGCGCAGAGCCCCACGTCTATGACGCGCTGTGGGCGGGTATGAGGGGCTTCCCACGTGGACCCCATAATCCATGCGGTGGGTTGGGCTGCCAAGCACCGATGGTCCCACGTGGGTCCCATACCCCACGTAGTACATACCAAATCAAAGGAGACGTTGGCATAAACCAACAAAACAAAATGAAGAAAATGAGCAAGAGGAGGAAGCACAACAAGAAGTGGAACAAGAGCAACATCCTAACCTTCCGCACCAATGGACCACGCACAAGGACCATCCATTGGAGAATGTGATCGGCGGTGTGGAAGAAGAAATTCGAACGCGGGCTTCAATGAGGGAAGTTGAAATTCACGATAACTTAGCTTTACTTCCTAGCATTGAGCCTAAGTCTTTAGATGATGCTTTGAATGACAATTCTTGGGTTCTCGCCATGCAAGAAGAACTACACCAATTCCAAAGGAATCGAGTGTGGTTCCTTGTGCCCCGGCCTGATAACCATCCTATAATCATAACTAAGTGGGTTTTTCGAAACAAACTTAGTGAAAATGGGGTGGTTGTGAGGAATAAGGCAAGGTTAGTAGCCAAGGGCTACTCTCAAGAATTCGGTATTGATTTTGATGAATCCTTTGCTCCTGTGGGTAGATTAGAAGCCGTTAGAATCTTACTTGCTTATGCTTGTCATAGGAACATCAAGCTGTTTCAAATGGACGTTAAGAGTGCCTTCCTCAACGGGATTATCAAGGAAGAAGTGTACGTGGAACAACCACCGGGCTTCGAGGATGAAACATTTTTGGACCACGTGTACAGATTGGATAAGGCATTGTATGGTTTAAAACAGGCTCCCCGGGCATGGTATCATCGTTTAAGTTCATTTCTTATTGATAATGGCTTCAAACGAGGTAATATAGATCAGACGTTGTTTACAAAAACTTGTCATGAATATTCTTTAATTGTTCAAGTTTATGTAGACGACATAATTTTTGGAGCCTCTAATTTGAAGATGAATGATGAATTTGCTCAACTCATAAAGGGAGAGTTCGAGATGAGCTTGATGGGCGAGCTGAACTTCTTCTTGGGATTGCAAATAAAACAACTCGATGATGGTATTTTCATCAACCAAAAGAAGTACACACAAGAAATCATGAAGAAATTCTAACTTGAGACTGCTAAACCATTTGCTACACCCATGTCCACCTCACAGAAAATGGAAGAAGAAAAAGGTAACAAAATCGGTCAAAAACTTTTTAGGGGTGTGATTGGTTCACTGCTATACCTTACTGCTAGTAGGCCTGACATCCATTTTAGTGTCTGTCTTTGTGCAAGATATCAATCTTCTCCCAGGGATTCTCATTTGTCAGCTGTGAAAAGGATTTTCAGGTATTTGAACGGTACACCTGACCTTGGTTTGTCTCATCCAAAGAATAACTCATTCGATTTACATGCTTTCACTGGTTCTGATTATGTTGGATGTTAAATGGATCGTAAAAGCACAAGCAGTCACTGTCAATTTCTAGGGGGCTACATGGTTTCATGGGCCTCAAAGAAATAACATTGTGTGGCTTTATCAACTGCCAAATCCGAATATGTGGCTGCCGGTAGTTCTGCGGCTCAAGTGCTTTGGATCCAACATCAATTGCTTGATTTTGGTTTTTGTTTGAAAAACACTCCCATTATGTGTGATAACACGTCTGCAATCAATCTGTCCAAAAACCATGTCCAACATTCTCATTCCAAACATATTGAGGTTAGACACCATTTCATAAGAGATCATATTAATAAATGTGATTTTGAGCTAGTTTTTATTGATACAAAGAACCAACTTGCAGATATTTTTACTAAACCTTTAAATTCTGATCAGTTTTGTTTTCTTAGAAGAGAATTAGGAGTGTGCAGGTTAGAGACTTAAATCCTTTTGAGTTGCTTTGTACATATACTTTTTACACTTCCTCATAAAGAAACTGTTCATACTGCTTTATCTTTTGCACATAAGAAGTTTTTCAATTACATTTCAAACTTGGTCCTCATATATGTTTTTATCTTCTCGCATTCACATGTACATAAATGCATATACTTCATATTCGTGTGCATGAATGCCATGATTCACCGGTATATCAAATGTTGATTGCCGAAGGTTGGAACATGTCCAGCTGGAAGCTTTCCCTATGCGTGAGTTTGGTCTTCGGACCTACATTCTCCGCCACGTACCGGTAATCAACTTGCTTGAAAATACCATTTTGACATCTTGCTTGAGTGTATATAGATTGCACACCTTTCTATTTTGATATCTCCTATGACCTTACTCACTTGCTAAATAAAAATGCTTTGATGTAGACATGTTGTTACATGGCACATATTAAGGGGGAGATTTTTGTTATAACAGTGCATACACTTCGGGGGAGACATCACAATGAATAGGCAAATTCATCTCTTACATTCTATGCAATCTCTCACACAATTTGCAGGTTTGAGTTAATGATTCTAACTAATAAGGATATCACTTATTCCACTCAACACATTTAAAAGTTCTAGATCCCCTACATAGAAATCACGTGACTTGTGAGGAAAAGGCTGTCAGCCCTGTCAAAATTTTCAATAAGTGTGCTTTGACATCAAGTAAATCGGGAATCCCCCCTGAAACAAAGGAGGAAACTCACTTTGAAAAGTGTCTCATCCACATTCTCATAAGTGACGATACCGAGTAGTCAGGAAATGCCCCTGAAACAAAGGGCATGACTCATGTCAAAAGGTTAGTCATCTTGTCATTTAAAAATGTAAATAATCTTGGGCTTGTGCGAAGCTACCAAAAGTCGATGTATGAAAGTGTATGGAGGAAAGGTTCCTACTTGTGTTCTTTAGAAAATCTAAAAATCCATACTATCTAGATTTCATTGCTCATACTTCACATATACATCTAGGGAGTGATTGTACGAATGTACATCTGGAATCAGTCATATTTCATGAGTCTTGTAGTACCACTTCTTGTAAGCACTACCCTTTTACTATTGCTCATGAAACTCATGTTCTCGGCCTATAGCATATTTCTTAACCTGTTCAGAGAGAACATGCTTGCTATCTTATAGAATAATGAATGCATATGTGCTTGCCTGCTCATTCCATGCTTTCCATATGCATCTCATAGAGTTAAATGTTCATATCCGGTTTTGCTTCCATCTTTCTCATAATCCCCTATTTGACTTTGACAAAAAGGGGGAGAAATAAGTTTTGCATGATGATGATGTTTTGCATGTTGTTCTGCTTGTTCTGACAAAAAGGGAAAATACATGATGCTTGTCTTGCAGCTGAACTGTTGAACGGGGGAGTTTTAAAAGGCTTGCATGTTGCTTCTGCAATTTTGAATGGAATTCATGCATCTTGATTGTGTGAGAAAATGCTTGTTTTGACTCAAAGGATGCTATCTCTCATGCAAATCTTAGTGATTCTTCAATGGTTTTATCTTCGTCAAAAAGGGGGAGATTGTTTTGCCCCAGACTATTTTGACGAAGATCATGTGTGAAAAAGTCATGTATCAGTTAATATGATTTGCATTGATATATATATATATATTTGATGATTGTGGGCTTTGAAGGATAAACTGAATGTTCAATCAATTTGAGTCTTGTTAAGAAAAAAATTGAATGTGAATGTTGATTCAAGTGCATTCTGTTGGATGAGAAGATTTCATATTGAAATGTAGCTTTTACACTTGTGAATCTCGCTTACAAATGGGTTGAGTGATTCACATGATATAGATTGTGTTGGAAATTCCAATTGCTAACTTGAGGTTTTGAGTTGAATGACAATTTGAAAATGCAGGATATTTGTGGAGTTTTTCACTCAATTACTCAAGGCCATGGTATGAATATATGTCTAATTGAATTTCAATGTGGATGGATTGATTTGGGTTGAAATCATGTTTTGTAATATCTATCTAAGTTACAAGTCCATATATGATTGATCTTGTTACTTGGTTCATGAAATATGGAGTTTCAATTTATTTAATTGAAGTTTTTCTGCTATCAGGAAAAGTGTCGACCTCAGGGGTTGACACTTATTTTCACGCTCTCTGCCTTGCGTTTATTCTTAATAATGCTGGTAGAAAGTGTCGACCCATGAAGTCGACACTTTCACCAGAGTTCTGTTAACTTAGCAAAGTCAGAAGCGTCCGAAAAAAGTGTCGACCTCTGAAGTCGACACTTCCAGGTAAGTTCTTTCAATTATGTGAAAATAGAACCTTCGTGAAAAAGTGTCGACCTCAAGAGTCGACACTTTTCACCACGAATGTGTTTTGTTCAAAGGCCAGAGCACTTGGGAAAAAGTGTCGACTCAATGAGTCGACATTTATTTCACGTGTGCTATTTTTATCTGTTCTGGTAGAACACTCGTGAAAAAGAGTCAACTCTATGAGTCGACACTTTTTCCGAGCGTCTCGATCGGATTTTTCCGGATCTATTTCGAACCCACTTATTTGAGATCCGTATGCCTTGCTTGTTTACCATATTACCCTTAAGGCGTCCACCATCTATTGTATGTGTCGAGAAGAGGCATTGGCAAGGGGTTTAATGTCTTATTATATTGCATAGTGCCTTGTATATATCGCCGCCCTTGTTCCGATCGGGAGAACACCTAGAGCTTCTAACGTGCTATCCGTTCTTGCAGGTTGAAGAGGAGAGAAAGGGGGCTTTTGCACTCTGCTGGAGGAGAAGGAAGGGAATGCTGAGATCATCCCTCACGAGCCCGAGCCAAGATCTGGAGGCCGCGTTTGTTGTCCTCTACATCCACTGCTTCGGGCACCATTATCTTCAACACCAGCTTCTTCCATCTCTCGGTTCTATTGTTCTAGTGCTACCTTCTCAAATCTCCTTGTTTGTTTAAGGATTTATGGGAAAGATCATGTTTGTTATGACATCTTGTGCTTAGATTTCTATTCTTAGACTAGGCTTTGTATTTCATCTTTAGATGATTTCGGAACTTGCTCCGAGTGTGTGTGGGGTTTCTCGTCGTTGAGCGAGAACCCACATGTGTGGGCCGTCGTGCCCGTGTGTGGTGGTTGCTATCGTCGTGCATCGCGTTTTAGTGAAATCCTCTCGAGGTGAGAGGGGTGGACATAGGACGACACTTGGTGCATCCGAACCACCTAAAAATCACTACGCCGTGGTTTGCTCTTTATGTGGTTGAATGATATTTCCTATCCATTCATATAACGAGTGTGAGTCGGTGAGATGAGAGTTTGGTTAATTGTCCGCTCGTACATTGTTATCTGAGTGATTATATTTCTGTTCTGGGAAGTTGTGAGGGCTTGCTTGCTTATCATTCATATGTTTTAATCAAGCTTGATCTAGGGTTTATTTTCAATCTCTGTGGTTTAATTTAATTAAGTCTAAAAATTTGTGAAAAGTGTGGGCAATCAATTCACCCCCCTCTCAATTGCCTCCTAACCGGGCCAACACTCCTTGTACTAGGTACTGGTGTTCCTTGTACTTGGCTCTTTGCATGTGTCTTGGTTACCACCGTTCTAAGTGAGTGCGAGATACCTGAGGCACAATGTAAGACGTCAGTAGATGCATCTGGCTGTTCTTCTAGTGAGGAGGTGCTTCTGTCACTTGACACATAACTCTCGTGACGTGTGTTTCTGTCATTGGTCTTCGAGTAGCCTATGCGTGGCTTCACTCGAAGTTCAGTCTTGTATAGCGTACATGACGGTGAGCTCGTGTATGTCCATGCCTTTGACCGTGTAGGTCTTTAGTAGGCTTTTTACCTCTCTTGGTAGGCTTCAGCTTTGGAGCTCGTGCTTTGTCGACGGATCGGTAACTCCCGACTTGGTGAGATCGGGATTTGCCTTTCTGTTGCTGTTTGGAGTAGCTTAGAGGGCCGAGGTTCGAATGTCAACTGTGTTTCTGGTTAGTACGGCTTTGCTCTTTCTTTTAGTTATCTTTACTCCTGCTTTTACAGCTTTACTGTTGTAGTTAGTACTACTGTTCCTTCTGTTCTTCCTGCTTTACTGTTTAGCACTGTTGTTTAGGGTGTTACTACGTTATTTCCAGTGGGGATCTGCGTGACCCCTACTGAGCCAGTCACACGAGGCTCACCCCTACTTTTCAGGTGTCGTCTTCTTCTTCCTCGTGGTTCGTGGCATAGTGCGTCAGTTCATAGTTGCCAGCGTTGCCTGCGTCAGGCTTCTCCAGACTTCAGTGTACATTATCTTTCCTATTGGACTGTACTTATCTTTAATTTGGACGGGACTCTGTTAATTTGAATTATTAATTGAAAAAGTAATTTTATTTCTACTACTTTAGCAAACCTGATTAATGAAATATTAATTGCTTACTGCTTTATATGGGATTTCAATGTACCACGCACACTCCTTTTATCCCTTCGGAGCTTTACTGCTCTTGGGAGGCCTCACAGGATCCATGTGTTATCGGGTTTACCCGATATCCAGACTCTGGGTCGTCACAGGAGGTATGTAGTGGATGGCAGCCACTTGCTCGGGGTGTGGTATTCCCTCGACTGGGGGTGGAGACGCAGGCGGAGACATATGGGGGTGCGAGTAGGCAAAAGGTGGACTCATGGAGGGCTGATATGCGGGGGTGTACGGGTATGTAGGAGCGGAAGGCTGACTCATGGAAGGATATGTGGTGGAGGGCTGACTCGCGGAGGGTTGACTCATGGGAGATGATGGATAGGAGGCGTATGTGGGCGTAGAAGGTGACGGAGACTCAGGGTCAAGGTAACCATGGAGTTGTTGACAGATGAAGAGGGCTCGACTATAGAGTTGTTGCCAAGAGGTAATATCATTCAAAGCTAAGACGAACCGATACTCTGGTGTTGCATTGCAAATGAGCATTTTGATCTGCTCTCCCTCCGGAATATGCCCCGAGACTTGCGCGGCGAGGTGACGCTAGCGATCGACAAAAGCGGAGAACTCCTCGTCGGGCTTCATCTTCTCATAGGCCAGATCCACCATAGAATATCTAGCCCCAACCTGGTCTTGATATTGCTGAATAAATCTTTCTTGCACAACTTGGAAACTCACAATCTACTCTTGCGGAAGAGAAAAGAACCAATCCCGAGCCGAGCCCTCCAATGATAGACCGGACAAATATGCCACCAAACATTGGTCATGTCGAAATTGGGCCGACTCATAAACAAACTCCATCAAGTGCACATACGGGTCATCGACTCCACCATAACGGCGATATGTGGGAATTTGAGAGGGAGGTGGAAGCCGAAGATTTTGAAATGCGAATGGTATACTCAAAGAGGATCTGGGATCGATCCGACGTTGAAGTTCATCAAGCTGGCGTTGGGCTTGAGCAATCATCTCCTGGGTAGGGAGAGATTGAGAAGAATGTGGGCCAACTTGAGCAAGAGAATGTGAATTTGGACCAGGATGATGATATTGGGCCGGATAAGAAGATCCGGACTGGGAAGAATAAGGAAGGCCCATTCTAGAAGTAGAAGGATGCATGACCTAGAAGGATCATGAACATGGAGACCCACTAGGCCAGCAGCAACATGGGTAGGGGAAGTGGGCCCATTAAGAAGAGTAGGCCCACTAAGAGAATGAGTGGGGCCAGTAAATGAGGAAATTAAGAGTAGAAGAGGGGCAATTGGAGGAAGATGGCAGCCCATTAAAGGATGGGGGCCCATTAGGAATAGAAGGACCATGAAGGGAATGGGGCCCACTAAGAGAATGGAACCCATTGAAGGAAGATGGGCTGCTCAAGGAAGATGGCCCATTAAAAGAATGAGGCCCATTATATGAATGAGGCCCGTTATGAGAATGAGGCCCATTAAAATGATTAGTAATGAGTTCTTGGGCCTGGGCCGGGTCCATTTGGCGAACAAGAGATGATAAGTGGGCCATGAGATTGGCTTGTCCATCTGACGGGTCGGAGGGACCACTCGGAGATGGGCCCGCATGGGAAGAGGAATCCACACGGGAATAGAAAAATGAAGGGGGATACAAGGGATTAAGGTGGTGCTCCATGAGGGAAAGTGGAGACTTAATACAAGAAAAATCAAGGAAATACAATTAGGGAAGTAAGAGCTCAAAGAGTAAAAGGAGAGGGGGAGATGACGTGAGGGAAGAAGGTGGGAGACAAACGGACTTATGCAAATGCGAATGCGACTCGGAACAATGGACCACAAATGACTAAATGAATGGGAAAATGAAACACACAACACCACAAATGGGCTTGGGGGTAAACCCAACAAACAATATGAATGTGAGAGGGTTCAACCAAAATCAAACAACTTGATATGATCGTTAATTTTTATTTTCTAAAGTTTTGGTGGGCCCTTTTAATGATTTTAATTAAGCATAATTCCCTCAAGACATGGGTGCCCTATGTGAAGAGGCCAAACTTTGGGTTAATCTAAGATTAACTCCCTCGCGTAGATGTAAAATTCAAGCCTAAGGGGTGGAAAGGTACAACTAGCTCGGCATTCGTGTGGGAATCAATAGCTCACGGGGACTTACAGAGCTTCGGGATAAGATCACCTAGTCGAGCCCAAGGAATATGGGAGCGAGAGGATCACTTACCAACGGGGAATGCAACTACAATCTGAAATAATGCATGCCCCTATCTGCACTGGAGTGCATGCAATTTCTAGCCTAAAACTGACAAATCAAGATATAATGAACATATGCAAACATAACAAGATGGATGCAAACAAGATGAACAATATGAAGAATATGAAATGCTATCTAAACATGAATATACACACCAAGATCGTAGGAAACCATGGACAAAGTGATGGGCACTAGATGTCCCGTCGCGTTCGCCAAAAAAAAGAGGTTGTATATGTTGGAGTTAGATGGAAGGCTCCTTCCCCACAGAATGTGGATCTAGAGGGGGGGGGTGAATAGATCAACAGGCTAATTAAAAATTATGCCTAGATTCAAATGCGGAATTAAAAGAACACTGGACAACCACAGTCAAAGCACCGAATGATGGAAACAAGATCTGCTAAACAGACAAGCAAACACACGAAAGGCATAAAGACTTTTAGGTGGTTCGGTCAATCCTACCTACGTCCACCCAACATTCAACTCGAATGTGGATTACTGCTGATACACAGCTTCATTCTGCTGGGCACTACAGCTTGCCAACAACGGCTGGGGCTTACAGCTTATCCCAACCAGAGGAACACCCTCTGCAACAGCTGGGCAATACAGCTTAGCCATCCGAGACAAAGTCTCGCCTGCTGAGGATTACAGCTTCACCTGTCCAGTGGAGACCTCCACTGTAATGCTGCCTCACAGCTTGAAGAAAACAAGAGTTCAGAAATAAAAATGCAGAAGCAAAATGAAAAAGAAAACCTAAATGGGAATGTAGCTCGGAATGAGCAAGCCTCAGCTCTGGTTTTTGAACCAAGAGACTGAGTTACAATAAGAGCAGCTCTCAATCTAAACTCTCTCAATTTCACTCTCTCAACACATCTCTTCTCTCTTCTCTTCTCCCTTTTTCTTCTTCTCTGTTTTCTTTCTTCTCACTGTGGATCGATGGCTCTCTGATGTATATACTTTTCTTCTCTTCAGTAGATCTGCCTCCATCTGAAGATGAAGGCTTCATTATATACTATCAGCAGGTGGATGAGGGCGCGTGTCTTCCACATTTCCCGCCCAGAGAATTCACCAGAACCGAGGCAATTCCATCCACATGGCAGCACCTGATCACCTCGTCCTCCTGGGATCACGAGCCATGTCAGCAATCTCAGTAGCAGATCCCTGTCAGACAAATTATAGGATTATCAGATTAAGTGAAGAACTCTGTACAGACTTATAAGATGAACTGCATTGTATAGACTGCATTGTATGGACTGCATTGTATGGACTTGTGAATTCGAATGCAGTGTACATACTCTACTCAATGTATAGACTTCATCTATGTGAAGCATCCGCTGTACAGACTTAAGCAGTATGAAGACTTGACAGACAACTGACGATGTATGGACTTTAAGTGTCAAGACGTTGTGAGTGCAAATGTACCGACTTCATATGTGAAACAGCCTATGTACAGACTTCACCAGACTTCACTCGTTGTACAGACTTCATGAACGATGCATGCAATGCATTTAAGGATGTACAGACTTCCTGAAGTGTGAAGGAGTTGAGTGTATAGACATCATCATGTGAAGACTTGAACAAGGCATGTATAGACTTCACATCGTGAAGCAATGTATATACTTAGCTGAAGATGTCATGCCCCGAGCGCGGAAGGTACCCGGAGATGCGCGACGAGTTTATATCAATCATGTCAATCAGAGTATTAGTGTATTCGACACCAAAATCAGAGATGCGCAAAAGTAAAGATAACCCAGTCCTTTATTCCTTCATAAGAATATGTCTATTACAAACCTTGAAGTACTAACTAAAATAAAGGAAAAATACAAGGTTGACTCAAGAAAATATGAAAAAGACTAGATAACACGGAAGAAGCTCTATCTCTTTCACTCTTGAGTTTCCCCATCCGTTTGAGTTCCCTCATCGTCGGACTTACCTGAAAAGTAGGGAAACACTAAGTGAGCGAACGCTCAGTAGGAAATTATATCTCAAGAACTAGCAAGGGGTTTAAGTGATTACATCTTTCATGAATGCACTATAGCTATGCATGCTCGCATAAAACGACAAGATAGAGAGAGTGTATAATAATACGATAGCAAGAAGAACTAGTCATGAACTTTTAAGAACTTATATCAAAAGATATCAAGATATTCAAGCAAGTAAACTCGTCATGTCATGTTGGAAATTGGCTATTTTGTTTCAAGTCAAGCAAGTATACAATTACCCTTTCTCGGGCCACGCAAGTCATGTAATATCAAGTCAAGTACAAGTACAAGATTTGTGGAATGTTCAATCAAGTTAGTCATGCACTTCGGTATAATGCCAATACCGTGATCAATCAACTCCCATGGGCACAAGTACTTTCGGGTGCTCCTCCGAAGACCAGATCGGGCCCTATATGCGCAGGCATTAATCATGTATTTTAACATCCACTTTTGTGTATAGCCAATATGGAATTTCAAGAATAAAGCTTGTAGACATGTAGGATAAACTTGGATAGAGTAGAGTCCAAAAATATGACACTTGATATAGAATGGCGATAATAACGGTACAATCACGATTATCGATAAAACTAGGTGGAATTGGTTCCCTAACTTGGGTACCATGACAAGTAAGTATGGACACTCTTTATATAGAATTGAGGTCCACATGAACATCACATTAATGGCAAGGCGTCCTCATTCTTAATATATAATTGAGGTCCACAAGAACATCATGTTGAATATAGAATTGGGGTTTACAAGAACAGCATCAAATGGCATGATAACCTCATCCCATTAAGAAAGTTCTCATGATACACACTTTGCATAATATGAGGGCCGGTATACTATGTTTCTTTAGAGTGACATGGCAATCAAATAATGTAATGGGTTTTTATGGTACAACCAGCTCAGTCGGTCTTGAGGGAATCCAAGGCTCGAGGAGTCTTACGGAGGTCTCTATGACTAACTTGCTAGTCCAAAGGAACGGAATGTCCAATGGAGAGCTTGTATGTCAATGAGAATTGAGGGTAGTGCGATAAAAACATCATGAAACATGGGACTATATTCACGGACTAGAATATAGTGCCGATATATATATATATATATATATATATATATATATATATATATATATATATATATAAAACCCTTCGGTGACAGTAATCAGTGTAAAACAGTAATACAGAAAATAGCGACTTAAGCTAAGTCATTAATTATCCAATTAACGCCTTACTCAGGGGCGTTTATTCACAATTTGACGACTTATACATTAGTCGTCCCTTCAATATTTCCATTCTACGGAAAATCAATATTCTGGAATTTTAACAAAAACGCGACCTGGACAGGGGCGTTACTTTTCAATTAGCGCCCTGGTCTGGGGCGTCAGTTCAATAAGAGACGACCTTGTGCAGGTCGTTAATTCAACAATTTATCAATTTTCAGATAATAAAATTTCAGGAAAAAGGGTACATGATAATGACAGGAAAAATAGCAGGATTTCACAGGTATACTCATGTAATATATTAGATTCATGGTTACATAGATATTAAATTTTTAACATGGTTATTTATTAATTACATGCAATTGACGACTTCTCGGCAGGGCGTCAAAACAATAATTAGCGCCCTAGTGTGGGTCGCTTCTTTAAATTAACATCCTTGTCAAGGGCGTTTCTTTTTAAAATTATATGGAAAACATCTGAAACCATAATAAAACTATATGCATGTATGAAAGAAGGTATTACTAGCAACTGGAGTTAGTTTGGACTACGTTCTTGAGAAAACCTACCTGATGACTATCTGGGTGATGATATGTGAAGAGAAACGATACTCTGTTTTGCAACAGAGTCTTCTGATCATCGGCAGAAGAAGAAGAAGAAGATGATGCTTGATGAAGAACCCCTCGTTCTTCAGCACGGCAGGCAACCTAAAGGAAAATAAGATGAAGAAAAATTAATATTCTTCATGAGTTGATCGAAAACAGAGGCAGGAATAAGAACGTAAACTTGTTCTTCACGCACAGCAGCAGAGCGAAACCTCCTTCGACCAAATAGCTTTTAGGGTTCGATGGACAAGGTTATTTATAGGATTTTGGGGATCCTAATAGGGTTAGAGTTGTATTGGAAGTAATACTTCCATGATAGAGTCCTTACCATATTCCACCTTCTACGTAGTTATCCAGAACTTGCCCTGGATAGACTCCTGGGTCGAACGAAACTCGATCTGAATTAACGTCTTAAGCGAGGGCGTTAATTTAAATTGACGCCTTGTCAAGAGTCGTTTCTTGTATAAAACGCGCCCAGGTAGAGGGCGTTACACTTACTTCCCCTTTTGGCCGTTTGATAATTGACGCCTTGTTATATGTGCGTCCTTTTTAATTAACGCCTTCTCTAGAGGCGTTTCTTAATGAAGTAGCGCCTTGACCAAAGGCGTTATTTCCATTCTGTCTTATTTTTATGCGTTTAGGCTTTCATCATCTAATTATTTACCTTTTATTTTAATTTGATTTATTTAAAAATCTTATTTTTATCAGGGTTGCTACAGAAGAAACTCTGTACAGGCTTGACCAAGGCAAGACAATCGAGTGTATAGACATCCACAAAGTACAGACTTGCCAAGCGAAGGGGTTGTACAGACTTAATGAATCATGTAAGGCAAATGAATGTATAGACATTCAATGTATGGACTTTCCAAACGAAACTCTGTACAGACTTGTTCAGATCAAGACAACTGAATGTATGGACTTCCAGTGTGTAGACTTGATGATGTACAGACTTGATCGATGCAACGTCTGTACAGACTTGGAAAACTAATGCCAATGTACAGACTTCACCTCGTGCAAGCTACAGTGCAATGAGTGTATAGACTTAACAGTCTCCCTGGCTGTACAAACTTAGTCACAGGCTGAACAGTCGAATGTATAGACTTGCTTCCACCGACCAGTGTATAGACTTTGCAAACGTGAGACACTCAATGAGACGGTGGCTGAGACAATGCACAGACTTCAGGTGAAAGAATGCAGCTACAGTGCAATGTACAGACATGCCTAAGACGCAGCATGAGACGCTGGCTGAGACGAACACTGTACAGACTTTGAATGCAATGTATGGACTTTGCATAGACTATGCATGAGACACAGACTAATGTACAGACTTCACAAACAATGCATGAACGAGACGCTAAAGTCTGTATAGACTTTAACAATGAATACATGCTGCGATGTACAGACTTTGTCCACGAACTGTGCACATGCATGAACGATGTATAGACTCTGAAATGCAAGCAATGCAGCAATGTTTAGACATTGGGCTTTACCCTGCAGTGTATAGACTTGCTGGTCTGCTAGGAATGCAATGTATGGACTTGCAGCTGTGCGAGCCATGCAGTGTATAGACTTCATGCATGCAGACGTTGAGCTGCAGAATATGTAGACTTTGCCAACAATCAACAATGCAGTCTATAGACTTGGCCAATGCAGCGTTGTATAGACTTCAAGTCAGAATGCACAATGTGTGGACTTGGAAAACAAAGGGGGCGTCGACCCATCATAAGGGAGCGTCGACCCATCAGAACTGTCCAGACTACACAATGAAATGTATGGACTCTATGTTCATGCTGCAATGCAATGTAGACATGTGGGTGTGTGCACGATAGTGTAGACTCTGACTGCTTTAGGTACACAGACAACCTAATAAAAAAAATTTCATCAAAATAAGAACAGTTGCCAATCAATCAAAATAAGGTGTTGCCAATGAAATAAAACTTATTGTCAACATCATCAACACAGAGGGGTCACAACAATCTCCCCCTTTTTGATGATGGCAACACCCTATTATATAGAGTAGCAACATCCTGTCAAACATGTGTATTTTTGATGAAGGACATGATTCGTTATTCAGATTGTCATGCAGATGCTATGAATGACATGCTGAGACATGAACACAACTTTCTGCTCACAAAATCTCCCCCTTTGCCATAGACATGATGCAAACACTTCCCTGGAATGAACTCATCAAGTAGACAATATATTCTCCCCCTATGCCATCAACAAATAGGAGGGAAATAAGATGCAATGGAAGGAACAAGAAGGCTCAGCTGACTGGCATTCTTAGCAAGTAGTTCAGAAATTAAGCGGCTAAAGCACAGAACCTTCAGTCATATGAATTGAGAAACTACTTAGAAAGTGAGGTTCTGGTTTAAAGGTTATAAAAATAAGAGTTCATGCACTACATTCATTGGATGTGGTAGCTTAGCATGATAAGACAATAAACCAGAATCACATTTGCATGAGAGAGTCATTTTCAAAAATATCTTATTGTCATATACTCAACAAAACTAAATGACAGATACCAAGTCATGTATTGAAACTAAGCAAATTGACATTCATAAAATTACTTTTGAAGGAACAACATTTATCAATATGAGTTCATTTTGGGCAGTCAGGTACCATTTGTCTTTTTGCTTAAGGGTATACGTTTATCAGATGCCAATACCCCTAGATACTCAACATGATGGACCATTTTGCTATGATCAAACTCAATATAAGTGATTTACATCTTTTTGCTTGAGGGTACACGTTTATCAGACGCCAGTTACCCCCAGATACTCAATGAAACCACCCTACTGTTTTGATCATTTTATACAGAGATAGCTGATACACCTCATGACATGAGTGTTGTCCACTTCTTTGATGGATCACTCAGTTTCTCAGTGGTTTACCAGTCATTGCTCTGCCAATGCTATTTTTCAATTTATTTTCAATGTTTTTCAATATCTTTCTTAGCTGTCCTTTATTTGTTTCAGAATGACTTGTTTAAGGACAATACACATACTTACTTTCTCTAACATGATTTCAGATATAATTAACTTTGTCTGACATGAAATAAGATGAGGGTTGAGTGCTTTATCAATTTTCAGCATCCTTATTTACTGATTGTAGGCTTTCAACTCTAAAGGTATAAAATTTAAACCATTAAGTCAGTCTTTATGCAATTAAAGTTCTTATGAGGGAAGAGGTATGTTTTCTTTTGCTTAATATTAGAACTGATTAAAAGATTGCCATACTGTCAGACTCAATCATTCAGAGTCAAGGATGAATAGACATAGTCGACGCTGGGAGTTCAAGGCATCTACGCATCAGTTGAAGAGGCAACATTATAAAACACTGAGATAGTGTCAGTGCGTCGACTCCACGCTATTGCAGCGTCAACTCATCAGAATAATGAAACAGAGACATTCACAGATCTAGTTCACTGCGTCAACGCCACAGTATAGCAGCGTCGACGCAGCAGTTCACCTTGAAATTCTGACAAGACTCCCCCTGTCTATATGCATGCAATTTTTGCAAAAGATGACTGATCAAATGATTTTTGAAGTTCATGCTTATTCAGACTGTACTATCATGCAATGTGTCCACCAGGGTTATGCAGAGAAATGTAGTGCAAAATAGTTCTATATGCATGTGATTTTAGACACATTACTGACTAAATGATATGCAGTGATGATCATGAGAAAATAATATGAGTGTCATGCATGATCATGAGTCTGTTGCACCAATCAACCTTCATAATGTTTTATACAGTCTATCAGATGTAGGTGTTGTGCCTCTATGGTTTTGATGATTGGTTTTGATGTGAGTCATACACTGTGAGTCACCATGCATTGATGTTCTGTTTTGATGATTGATTTGATTTTGATGATTGGTGTTTGATGTGAGTTACTGTGAGTCATCTTGCTAAAATGAGTCATCTTCATATGTTCAGTCATTCTGATGTTCATCCATGTTATCTGCTACATAAAGCATTCATACATCACAGTCAGCATAGTGTGGGCCGACCCCTTTCTAGATGGGTCGACCCCCCAGATAAGTGTAGTGTATACACTCTTCGGTTGGGTTCAACTAAAGTCTGCACATCAGCCTGCATGATTTCAAAGTATTTACATTGCACACTATGCTTAGCTGCTGTTCTAAGTCTGCACATTGCAAAAGTCTGAACAGTCATCGTCTTAGTGCATCTCAAGTCTATACATTGCTACAGTAACACAAGTCTATACATCGTCCGTCTCATGCATTGTCTTAGGTTAAGTCTATACAGTGAATCGTCTCATTCAGCGTCTCACGCCTTGAAGTCCACACATCGTTTATCAAGTCTAGACATTGCACTGTAGCAAGCATTTCTTTGAAGTCTAGACATTGCACTGTTACATCCGCCGTCTTATTCAGCGTCTCATATGCACATTTGAGTCAAAGTCTGTACAGCATAAGTCTTTACACTTTTGCATCTCATTTAGCATCTCATATGCATGTTTGAGTCAAAGTCTGTACAGCCCAAGTCTGTACACTGAGGACGCTTGTTAGCTTTCAAAGTCTATACATTGCATGCTCACTCAACTAACTCTATACACTCGTTTGTTAACCTTCAACTCTATACACTCGACTGTTAACTTCAAAGTCTATACACTCAAGCTGCAGGTTGACTGTACACACTTTGTTAACACCTGAACCAAGTATATACATCCAACTGATATCTTCTTATATCTGTGTGGCAGTTACTGTTCGAGAAGCTGAAGGCACGTGATCCAAGGACCTGAGATGCTGACACGTGGCAAAATACCTGGGCGGGAAATGTGGAGGCCACATGTGCCCAGTTCTGCCTCTGCTCGAGTTGCTATAAAGGTAAGTCTCGGTTGTCTGAAGGAGACGGATCGAAGCTTTGAGAGCAATAGCAGAAGTGCAGAAGTGCTGAGAGTTCGATCCAGCAGAAGAGAAGAGTTGCAGAGAAGAGAAGAGAAGAGAAGAGACAGAGAGAGCCTGCGAAAGAAGAAGAAAAAGAGTGAAGAAGCAGAAGAGAAAGAGAGAGAGAGAGAGAAGGAGTTCGTAGAAAAGAAATGGGAAAAGCTTGAAGATCTGTCCTCTGGCGTTTGGATCAAATCCAAGCCAGACCTGCTCCCTTGAGAGCTACATTACTTGTATTTCGTTTCCAGCTTTTGGCGCTGTGATTTTTCATCCTTTCTTATTTTCCTTTTTATCTTTCCATCTTTGTACTTCCGATCCTCTGGACTGAGGTCGGGTTCCTCCTGGTAGGTCAGGAGAAGGGAGATCTAATCTCCGGTTGCAAGTAGCTGGGAGCTACTTGTGGGTTCCCTCCGGTTTGGAGGAAGGGAGACTTGTCTCCGGTTCTGGGCTTGTGGGTTGCAAGTCCAGGGGTCCCTCCGGTTGGAGGAAGAGAGGTCTTCGACCTCTGGTTTGCTGGTGACTGGAAGTCACTAGTTGGTTCCCTTCTGTTCTGGAGGAAGAGAGACTTCGGTCTCTAGTTTCCAAGTGGCTGGGAGTCACTTGGGGTGTCCCTCCGGTTGGTAGGAAGAGGGGAGGTTGTTCCCCTGGTCAAGCTGTGTGGTATCACCTTGTTCGCAGACTGAGTCTGCTTGGTTCTAGCATTTGCTAGTGAAGCCTCACTCCGGTTGGGAGTGAGGGGTGGATGTAGGTCTGAAGGACCGAACCACCTAAAAATCTATTGAGCAGTGGTTTGATTGTTTGATTTGCTTCCGCTAGATGCTTGAATAGGCACGCTCCATCTGCTTGTTATTTTGTTTAATCGAATTAGCTTAATTCCAGAACTTGCCTAGCATCTGAGTTTTTAAATTGGGCATTATTCGTAGCAGGATACATTCACCCCCCCCTCTGTATCCGGGCCTACACCCTAACAGTAGGTCCAATTCAGAGATTGTATTCAAAACAGATGAAAATTTTATTCATCATGCTGAAACTTACACAAGCCAAGTTCTCTTCTAAGAAATTTAAACTTTTCATTTCCAAGTGGCTTAGTAAAGATATCAGCAATTTGTTTGTCTGTTTCAATGAAATTCAATTCGATTTCCTTTTTATTCACAGCATCTCTCAGAAAATGGTGTTTTATCTCTATATGCTTAGTCCTTGAATGATGAACATAATTTTTAGCAAGGCATATGGCACTAGTATTATCACATAAAATTGGAATGCATTCTAGTTTTATCTGATAATCATCTAGTTGGTGCTTGATCTATAGTACTTGGGCAGCATAATTACCTGCAGCAACATATTCAGCTTCAGCTGTAGACAAGGCTACAATGTGTTGCTTTTTAGATGTCCAAGATACTAGATAGCCACCAAGGAATTGGCAATAGCCACTAGTGCTCTTTCTATCTACTCGACACCCAGCATAGTCTGCATCAGTGTAGGCTAGAAGATATAACTCACACTTAGCAGGATACCAAACACCTAGCTGTTGGGTGCCTAGTAAATATCTAAAAATCCTCTTCACAGCCTTAAGATGAGATTCTTTAGGACTAGCTTGAAACCTAGAGCATAAACACACTGCAAATTGAATATCAGGCCTAGATGCTGTAAGGTAAAGAAGGGATCCGATCATACCTCTATATAGCCTTTTGTCCACTGGTTTATCTTTAGGATCTTCATCCAAACTGGTTGAGGTACCCATTGGAGCAGCTATTTCCTTGAGGTTGTCCATTTTGTACTTCTTCAATAAATTCTTTACTTACTTGGACTAAGAGATGAAAGTGCCATCCTCTGATTGTGTAACCTGCAGTCTAAGAAATAGTTTGAGCTCACCCATTGAGCTCATTTCAAACTCATTAGTCATTATCTGAGAGAATTCCTCACACAATTTGGGGTTAGTTGACCCAAACACAATGTCATCCACATAAATCTGAATAATAAGAATATCTGAATGACTCACTTTGGTAAATAATGTTTGATCAACTATACCTCTTGTGAAATTCTTGTCGGTGAGGAACTTGCTCAACCTGTCATACCAAGCTCTAGGAGCTTGCTTTAAACCATAAAGAGCTTTATTGAGTTTGTAAACATGATTAGGGAAATCTAAACATTCAAACCCAGGAGGCTATCTCACATAGACATCCTCACTAATTTCCCCATTTAGGAAAGCCGATTTCACATCCATCTGCTGAATATTTATACATAGGGAGCATGCATAAGCCAATAATATTCTGATTGCTTCTAACCTAGCTACAGGGGCAAAAGACTCTTCAAAGTCTATTCCAAATTCTTGATTGTACCCCTGAGCTACAAGTCTGGCTTTATTTTTAATGACATTCCCTGATTCATCAGCTTTATTTCTAAACACCCATTTAGTCTCTATGACTGTTTCATGATCAGGAGGTGGAACCAATTGCCACACCTTTTTCCTGTCAAATTGATTAAGCTCCTCATGCATGGCATTAATCCAATGCATATCTTTGAGAGCACAGTCAATGGACTTGGGTTCTATATTTGAAACAAAAGCATAAGCATTCAATTAATGTTGAATTCTCAAGTGGCCTCTAGTCCTAGGGGGGGTCATGCAGATTTCAAATTACATTATCTACAGGATGATCCTTAAGATATCTTATGTTTACAATTGGATTATCATGAGTTTGATTTACCTCCCCCTGAACTGTAGGCGCTTCTTCATCAAGCTCTTTATGTCCTTCTTCATCCTCGGATTTATCTGCAGGATCTCCTTCCTTCAGAA
Source organism: Amorphophallus konjac (assembly GCA_022559845.1). Classification (NCBI taxonomy): domain Eukaryota; kingdom Viridiplantae; phylum Streptophyta; class Magnoliopsida; order Alismatales; family Araceae; genus Amorphophallus; species Amorphophallus konjac. The sequence continues at coordinate 119,880,125 of CM040123.1, forward strand.
TATCACCACCTTCTTCATTCCTGCATTGACCAACATTAGTATTTATCAAGGATTCATCAAAAACTATGTGTGGAGATTCTTCAACAGTTTTAGAATTCAGATTGTACACTCTATATGCTCGGGTGTTTTCAGAATAACCAAGAAAAATTCCTAGTTCACCTTTAGGTTCAAATTTATCAAGGTCTTTTTTATCATTTATATGAACGAAACATTTACATCCAAAAACCTTGAAGTGAGCAATAGAAGGTTTCTTACCCTTTAAGATCTCATATGGTGTTTGCTGGGTAGAAGGTCTTACCCTGGCTCTGTTAATTACATAACAACCAGTGTTCACTGCTTCACCCCAGAATTTCCTAGGTAGACTACCTTCTACAAGGAGTGTACGACCCATCTCCACTAGGGTTCTGTTCATTCTCTCCACAACTCCATTCTGCTCAGGTGTCCTTGGTGAGGAGTACCTATGGTTGATTCCATTTGACCTGCAGAATTCATCAAACTGTGAGTTTTCAAACTCACCTCCATGATCAGTCAAAATGTTTTCAATTTTTTGATTTATTTTAACATAAAACTCCTGAAATTCTGAAAATGCATCACTCTTATGAGATAAGAAATAGACCCAAGTATACCTAGAAAAGTCATCTACCATGACAAACCCATACTTCCTCCCTGATAAGCTAACAGATCTGGTTGGCCCAAAAAGGTCCATGTGTATCAGCTCATAGGGTTTAGAAGATAGATTTTCAGTTGTAGACTTAAATGACTTTCTAGTTATCTTTGATTGAGTGCATGCATCACATATTTTATTTTCCTTTTTGAAGGAAACTCCAGGAAGTCCTCTAACCATGCCATGCTTATTCAGTTTATGCAAAACAATGTAACTAGCATGACCTAACCTACGATGCCATAAAAATGCTAAGTCTTCTCTACTGGCAGTAAGGCAAAGGTTAGTATGTTGAATGTCATCTAAATCTATCATGTATGTATTATTTATTCTTTTTCCAAAAAATTTGATAATTTCAGAATCAGGTTCAAAAACCATGCAGTATTGAGAATCAAATAACACCTTATATCCTTTATCACACAACTGGCTGATACTAAGTAAATTATAAGCTAACCCTTCAACCAGCATAATATCATCAATGCAGCAGGTAGAACACATACCTACCTTACCTGATCCAATAATCCTACCCTTTGTGTTGCTTCTAAAGGTGATAAGGCCTCCTAGCTTCTCAGTCAGCATGCAGAACTTGGCCTTATCTCCTGTCATATGGCCGGAGCAGCCACTATCCAAGTACCAAAAGTTGCTCTTGGCTGCCAGGCATACCTGCATACACAATTAGGTAGAGAGGTTTGGAACCCAAGACTGATTGGGCTCCACAACAGAAGAGGTATAAGCAAAGCAAGAAAGCAGGCTTTTCGGAATCCACATTTGTTTAAATGTATTTTGTTCAGTGGATCCTACAGGTTTTCTTCTATTGTTGTTCCTCTTCTTTTTGTTATTTTTCTTCTTATTTGCACCAACATGATTATTAACATTGTTGTTTCTTTGCCAGTGCCTTGGCCAGGTTGCATTCATGGAATTGTGGCCATAATAGTTCTTGGGCTGGCTGTGGAAATGTTGGTTCCTAGGTGTCCAATAACCATACCCATTAACCCAATTTCTAGTGTAAGGTCTTTGATATTGAGCAGCCTGATATGCAAGACCTGTATGCCTCCCCGGAGTTCTAGTCCAACCTAACCTATTGAAATAGGTTGACTGTGCATTGTAATGGGTCTGAACTCTGGGTTGGTAGAAATGATTGGGTTGACTCTTAGCAGCATTCTGTCTCCCCTGCACCTTGGACCCTACTGACCTATTCATAGGTTTGTTTTGGGTCTTCTTCAGAGGTGGAGGTGATGGTGGAGACTTGGTTACCTTGTCCTGGTGTTTATAAGACTGGGTAGCTTGACCCCTAACCTTAGATTGACCCTTTGGATTTTGATGGGGACATCAACGACAGCCCGCTCACATTGTGTTTACATTTACGTCCTTTTGTATTTGTATGAATACCCTCGTGATATATGGGTACACAATTGTAGGTATTAGTGGGTTTATTTGCAAAAGCCCATTGGGTTTCTTTGCAAAAGTGCATGTAGGCCCTGCAGGGCCCCCCTCCCTCCTCCTTACTGGTCCACTTGGACTCCCGGGCCCAAGGTGGCTGGTCCATGGTCCAACCTTGGACTTGGACCTAGATTTAATTAAAGAAGACAATTCCAACTTGCCTTCTTAAAGGGGGGGGGGGGGGGGCGAACCTTGTAGTTTATTGGGATTTATTGTGGTTGTTCAAACCACATCCCAGCCCTTCACTCATCAACCCTTGATCCAAGGGTCCACATTAGATTTGATTGGGGTCATATATATGCTTGCATTTTCATTAGAAAATCAATGGAAAAATCAGAATTTTTGTGAGTGTTCAAGGAGCTTGGTGCACCCCTCTCTCCTCCCTTGATGTTCTTCCTTCCCCAACCCCAGATATAGAGTGTATCCCTCTTCTATCATCCCCTCTCAACCTCTGGTGATCGTCTGTGCCGCCGCCGCCGCCGTTCGTGCCGCCTTCGAGCCGCCGTGGAATCGTCATCAAGTTTCTGTCCTACTGGATAGAGGTGTAGTTCAAGAATTCCTGAAGCCAGGCACGAGTTCTGATCGATTTGAAATTTTGAGGGTTGGTTCCTATTTTCTAGTCCCTTCTCCAAAAAAAAATTTAGGTTCAAAATCCACCATTTCATATCCTTACCATTTCGTTCAACTCTCAATCTCAGATCTGTTCTGTCACTGTCTATAGTGACAGTAGCCCTGAGTTTCATGTCTTAGGTCCACTTTTTTATTTATTTTGGTTCGCCCAATTTTACTGGAGGTTACACCCATCCACACCTTCATCCACAATTTTTTTACATTTTTGGTTCGTTCATTTCATATTTTCTAAAAATCGTTCTCAGTCCCAGCTACAGTTCTACCCCCTGATCTCAGATCCGACATTCGTCCACTAAACAAATCACAGAAAATCATAGATACATCCAAACGGGTCCAAACCAATTTTTCTGTCTTTCCAGCTCAAATTCCAACAACTTTTCTGAAGAACATAACCCCTGATTCGAACGTTTCCCTCGCGGTGAAAGGCAATCCACAGGGAAGTTCTCTGCTGACCTGTGATTTCAGGAACTGTACAACAGAAGATTGAAAATTCCATAAGTCACGATCTGAGCAGATACAGGCCAGATATTTTGGCCTAGGTTGAATAACTTCAAGCTAGCTTTCCAACGGCGCCAGTCTCGTGTCGATCCGATGTCGGGGCTGATCGCAGCGTCCATTCTCGCCGGAGCGCGCGCTGCAAAACAGCAACCACCAGTCCGTGGACAGCAAACCCGACGGGTGCCTATCGGAACCACCCGACCCCCGGGCGACGTTCCGGTGTGCCGCCAGCCCAGGGAACACTTCCCTGAGTGTCCACACTACAGCGGCGCCACAGGGTCCCACACGGCCCCTCCAGACAGCACGTGGGCCCCACGGTCGTGATCACGCGTGTAGCCGAATCAACACACGAAGCTGCCCGTCATCCCGAATTCGGCCCTCCCGGGCCCATTGTGTCGCCCTTTACCTCCCTGCGTGGAGTGGGCATATTTTCATTGCTGTAATATTCATGTATTAACTGTCCCGGGAGCACGAGTTCGGCCGGGCCCGTCGTCCCCACGCCGAGCGCATGGAGGTATCGCATTCGCTCCCTTACTTGGTATTTTGCTTAATTTTCATATATACTTACTTATGCCACTGCTAGAGAGCATGATAGGGTAATTAGCTCACTTTCTATTTATATCACCGCTGCTGCGAGAGAGAGCGTTACCGTCCCGTGACCCGATCCGGGCACAAGTGAGAGCCGACCACCCTAGCTCACAGTCGGTTTCTCAACCGCACACATCCGACGCTTCCCTTGTTAAGGGGCAGTCACGAGCTTGTCGTGTCCGTGGTCTCGTCCCACATCAGATTTTGTTTGGATGTGCTAGCTCTACAAGGCTCACTGACTTTTTGTTTGCCCTTCTCCTCAGCACTGGTCTTTTTTAGATTAGCATTTTTGTTCATTGAATTGTTTGGATTCATGCTAATTAGAGGTCTTTTTTCTTTTTGTGCAACAAATGAAATAGTTTTCATTCTAAAGGTTTTCGTTGCACTTGAATTAAATCCTAGGCTCTCTTTTCTAAAATTTACCTTTGACCCTAACAAAGCATTTAAGTTATCTGTTCCTTGGGTCATTTTCACAATGGTTCTCAGTTTATCCTCATTGTCTTTCTGAATTTCATCAATAGACTTTTTTAGTTCATTATTTACATTGAGGACAGCTTCATATTTTTCTGAAACAATTTTTACTTCACTCTCACATTTCTGAATTTTCAGCTTCCATTCATCAATTTCATTTTCAAGCCTCACATTCTCTTCCCTAGAAGCTTTTAACTCATTTTTGATTTCATCTACTTCAGAACATGTGAGTTTCAGATTTTTATTCTCAGATTCTAAACATGCAATTTTATCAGTTAGAGTTTTATCATTTTGCATGGAATTGATCTTTCTTCTCAGATGCCTGTTTTCTTTTCTAATATCATCAGCTCTATCAGCTATATCATGGTAGGCATCTACCCAATCAGCGATAGTAAAATTTTCAAATCTAGTGATTACCTCATCTGAGTCCTCTTCTCTATCTTCTGAGCTTGTTGCCATAAGGTAAATGGGCTTCTCAGATTCGGCTTCACAATCTGAAGTGTTGCTCAGGGAGCCTTCATCTTCATTACTCCAGGTACTCACCATTGCTTTCCCTTTCGTGTTCCTTCTCTTTGACTTGTCCTTATATTTTGATTATCTGGACAGTCAGCTTTCAGATGGCCTGGTTTCCTACATTGATAACAAGTGTTAGTTTCAGTTTTCTTTGCAGGGTTGTGTTTATACCTTTTGTCCCTTCGGCCGCCACTGTATTTCTTTTGGCCTAATCGTCCTGCTCCTTTTCTGAGAAATCGCCTGAACTCTCTGGTCATCATGGCCATCTCAGAACGAGTCATATCTTCTTCTTCATTAGGGCTCTCCTCTGATGATGAAGAACTACTGGAGCTGGATTTGTTGGATTTGCTGGAACCAGCCTTCAGCGCTATCGGCTTCTTCTTCCTTTCAGCTTCTTCTATCCTTGGCATATTAATTTCATATGCCATCAGCGAGCCAATTAGCTCATCAGCTCTTGTATTACACAAGTCCCTTGACTCCTCCATCATAGTAGCTTTCGTATGCCAGGCATGAGTCAAGGACCGAAGTATCTTCCTTACTAAATCATATTCTGTCAGAGGTTTCCCGAGACCTCTTAGACCATTGGTGATGATCGTCAGTCGAGCATACGTTTCTTTGATGGTCTCGTTTGGCTTCATCTTGAAGGCTTCATACTAAGACACTAGGAAATTAGCCTTCGTCTCCCTGACTTGAGAAGTCCCTTCATTGATAACTTCCAGTGCATCCCACATCTCCTTGGCTGAAGTGTACGCTGACACGCGGGAGAATTCAGTAGGGTGCAGAGAGCACTGGATGGCGTTTATGGCACTCCAATTCAGCGTGGACCTTCTGATCTCCTCCTTGGCCCAGACATCTTCATTCGGGGACAACTCATAAGGTCCCTTGCTAACAACCTTCCATATCTCGTAATCTTTAGCCCTTAGAAACACTTGCATATGATTCTTCCAGTATGCGTAGTTAGATCCATCAAAGAATGGGGGCTTGGTGGTTGAGTGACCTTCAATATCATCCCTCGAGCATCCATCTCTGCCTATCCTCTTCGAGCGACGAGTCCCGTAGAAGAGTATGGCTCTAATACCAATTGTTGGAATTAGATGGAAGGCTCTTTCCCCACAGAATGTGGATCTAGAGGGGGGGGTGAATAGATCAACAGGCTATATAAAAATTATGCCTAGATTCAAATGCGGAATTAAAAGAACACTGGACAACCACAGTCAAAGCACCGAATGATGGAAACAAGATCTGCTAAACAGACAAGCAAACACACGAAAGGCATAAAGACTTTTAGGTGGTTCGGTCAATCCTACCTACGTCCACCCAACATTCAACTCGAATGTGGATTACTGCTGATACACAGCTTCAATCTGCTGGGCACTACAGCTTGCCAACAGCGGCTGGGGCTTACAGCTTATCCCAACCAGAGGAACACCCTCTGCAACAGCTGGGCAATACAGCTTAGCCATCCGAGACAAAGTCTCGCCTGCTGAGGATTACAGCTTCACCTGTCCAGTGGAGACCTCCACTGTAATGCTGCCTCACAGCTTGAAGAAAACAAGAGTTCAGAAATAAAAATGCAGAAGCAAAATGAAAAAGAAAACCTAAATGGGAATGTAGCTCGGAATGAGCAAGCCTCAGCTCTGGTTTTTGAACCAAGAGACTGAGTTACAATAAGAGCAGCTCTCAATCTAAACTCTCTCAATTTCACTCTCTCAACACATCTCTTCTCTCTTCTCTTCTCTCTTTTTCTTCTTCTCTGTTTTCTTTCTTCTCACTGTGGATCGATGGCTCTCTGCTGTATATACTTTTCTTCTCTTCAGTCGATCTGCCTCCATCTGAAGATGAAGGCTTCATTATATACTATCAGCAGGTGGATGAGGGCGCGTGTCTTCCACATTTCCCGCCCAGAGAATTCACCAGAACCGAGGCAATTCCATCCACATGGCAGCACCTGATCACCTCGTCCTCCTGGGATCACGAGCCATGTCAGCAATCTTAGTAGCAGATCCCTGTCAGATACATTATAGGATTATTAGAATAAGTGAAGAACTCTGTACAGACTTATAAGATGAACTACATTGTATGGACTTGTGAATTCGAATGCAGTGTACCGACTCTGCTCAATGTATAGACTTCATCTATATGAAGCATCCGTTGTACAGACTTAAGCAGTATGAAGACTTGACAGACAACTGACGATGTATGGACTTCAAGTGTGAAGACGTTGTGAGTGCAAATGTACAGACTTCACATGTGAAACAGCCGCTGTACAGACTTCACCAGACTTCACTCGTTGTACAGACTTCACGAACGATGCACGCAATGCATTGAAGGATGTATAGACTTCCTGAAGTGTGAAGGAGTTGAGTGTATAGACATCATCATGTGAAGACTTGAAAAAGGCATGTATAGACTTCACATCGTGAAGCAATGTATATACTTAGCTGAAGAAACTCTGTACAGGCTTGACCAAGGCAAGACAATCGAGTGTATAGACATCGACAATGTACAGACTTGCCAAGCGAAGGGGTTGTATAGACTTAATGAATGATGCAAGGCAAACGAATGTATAGACATTCAATGTATGGACTTTCCAAACGAAACTCTGTACAGACTTGATCAGATCAAGACAACTGAATGTATGGACTTCCAGTGTGTAGACTTGACGATGTACAAACTTGATCGATGCAACGTCTGTACAGACTTGGAAAACTAATGCCAATGTACAGACTTCACCTCGTGCAAGCTACAGTGCAATGAGTGTATAGACTTAACAGTCTCCCTGGCTGTACAGACTTAGTCACAGGCTAAATAGTGGAATGTATAGACTTGCTTCCACCGACCAGTGTATAGACTTTGTAAACATGAGACGCTGAATGAGACGGTGGCTGAGACAATGCACAGACTTCAGGTGAAAGAATGCAGCTACAGTGCAATGTACAGACATGCCTAAGACGGAGCATGAGACGGTGGCTGAGACGAACGCTGTACAGACTTTGAATGCAATGTATGGACTTTGCATAGACGATGCATGAGACACAGACTAATGTACAGACTTCACAAACAATGCATGAACGAGACGCTGAAGTCTGTATAGACTTTAATAATGAATACATGCTGCGATGTACAGACTTTGTCCACGAACTTTTCACATGCATGAACGATGTATAGACTCTGAAATGCAAGCAATGCAGCAATGTCTAGACTTTGGGCTTTACCCTGCAGTGTATAGACTTGCTGGTCTGCTAGGAATGCAATGTATGGACTTGCAGCTGTGCGAGCCATGCAGTGTATAGACTTCATGCATGCAGACGTTGAGCTGCAGAATGTGCAAACTTTGCCAACAATCAACAATGCAGTGTATAGACTTGGCCAATGCAGCGTTGTATAGACTTCAAGTCATAATGCACAATGTGTGGACTTGGAAAACAAAGGGGGCGTCGACCCATCAGAAGGGAGCGTCGACCCATCAGAACTGTCCAGACTACACAATGAAATGTATGGACTCTATGTTCATGCTGCAATGCAATGTAGACCTGTGGGTGTGTGCACGACAGTGTAGACTCTGACTGCATTAGGTACACAGACAACCTGATAAAAACAATTTCATCAAAATAAGAACAGTTGCCAATCAATCAAAAGAAGCTGTTGCCAATGAAATAAAACTTATTGTCAACATCATCAACACAGAGGGGTCACAACAGTATATATTTTTGTGTGTGTGAGGGTAGTGTGATGTGTGAGATATAGATATGATGCGAGTGGGTGATGTGCTAACTCAAGCAATCAATAACATCAAGCATGGAGCATGTGGGCATGTCATCTTGACAGTGCAAAGATAAAGCAAGGAGGAAACTAAACACATGCAGGAGCGTGGAGCAAAGGAAAAAAAAGGAAACACACACCATGGGTGTGGAGCAACTAAAAGCAACGGAAGAAATAGAAGATATGATGACAAATACCTAACTAAGGAAAGATGTGATCACCACCAAAGTAAATAATGTAGTGAAACTACACTGCATACCTTGGTAAGAGCCGAGTGAAACACACCCGCCCGCGGGAGAGAATAACCAAGTATTGCAGAGACATATGGTCCTCAGACGACCGCTAGGTGAACATAAACGGTCCAATGATAGATCGCCAAAGATCCCCAAACGGTCTGCCAAACGGCCGCTAGATACACCCAGAACAATGATGTGGAACTTGGATCTCCACCCCTCCAGGCCGGCCAGAAGAGTTGGGCCTCGTGTAGTGAGCTCTGTAAACTTGCAAAAGAGTGTAGACACATAGAAAAAAAAACCCGATTAGCCCATGGACAAGTGTATTATCTATAGTGTAATTAAGCTAAGATGCATAAAAGGAAGGGTGAATACCTCAAGGTTGGTGGTTTTTTAACCCCTATGGGGTGTGGAAAAAGTAGGAGGATGTTTAAAAACGTGATGTGAGTGCAGAAGAACGTGGAAGAAGAAGAGGGAAGATACTATGATGATGCAAGGAAGACTAAGACTAAGAGAGGAAAAGACACAAAGAACACTAATGGAACTTGATACTCCCTGGACTAGACCACTTAAGGATGCAGAAACAACTTCTCCCTAGTTGGTACTCGCTCCAGAATGCAGCAACACTTCGTTGCAAGCTTCATAAATCTCCTCCTTAAGCCATGAAGTCAAGGGTTCGATTTATAGACCCCCAAACCCTCTAGTCGAGTTGGAGAGATAATGACACGAAAATAGGCCTGAACATAGATAAATCTTGAAGATAATACTCCCAAGAGTCCATAGAAACCAATAGAAGCTTTTGAGGATCACTACTTAGAAAAAAAAATATCAAATCATGAACTCTAGTTCGACCACGGTTGAAGAGAGGAAGAACAGTCAGAGCAGGACTCTCTGTCTCCCCTAACGGTCTTGCGATAGACCGCAAGGCTTTGAAAACGGTCGATCGATAGACCGCAAGGCTCGGTCGTCCAGAAAGAGATAAGACCAAAGAAACCCAACAGAACTCTCTACTGCCTAGCGGTCTAGCAAAGGACCACCAACGATACCAAACGGTCGTACGATAGACCGCAAGGCTGATAGGCATGGCAAAAGAAATAAATGCCAATAAATCTTCATACAAATCCACAATAAAACCCTTATTTGCCCTTATCCAGGCCCAATAAGTTCAAATGTCGAAAGATAAAAGGAACCAAGCGCAACCAGAGAGAGCGGCCCATAAAAATAAGCCCAAAAGTGACCAAAAATGGCCCAATAACCGGTGAAGAACTCGGAACATCATAAAAATAGATAAAGAGATGACCCAACTTATTGGTCATAAAACGGGTGTCAAAAGATTAGAGGTTGTAGATATTTTTGTGTGTGTGAGGGTAGTGTGATGTGTGAGATATAGATATGATGCGAGTGGGTGATGTGCTAACTCAAGCAATCAATAACATCAAGCATGGAGCATGTGGGCATGTCATCTTGACAGTGCAAAGATAAAGCATGGAGGAAACTAAACACACGCCGGGACTTAGAGCAAAGGAATAAAAAGGAAACACACACCGTGGGTGTGGAGCAACTAAAAGCAAAGGAAGAAATAGAAGATATGATGACAAATACCCAAGTAAGGAAAGATGTGATCGCCACCAAAGCAAATAATGCAGTGAAACTACACTACGTACCTTGGAAAGAGCCGAGTGAAAAACACCCTGTAGACACGCCAAAATCGATGCTATGATGAGTAAATCTCATGTCACCACGTGACGCCCCAAAGTGGACTTCAATATTGGTTTAATATGAAGTTTTTCTAATTATTTATTTTTCTATAATAAATTGTAATTAACGTCTGGAGGAAGGGCGTCATTTAACGGATGACCTGATAGGAGCCCTGGTTTAATCAATAAACAATTATTCATACAGGCGTTATTTCCTGGATTTTACGAATCCTAAACAAAATAAAATTTGAAGAATTGACGCCCATCCTTGAGGCGTTGATTATTTGACGCCTATTCAATCAGGTGTCATTTCTAATTTTTAAATAAGGAAAGTCCTTTATTGCTATAATTAAATCAAGGAATTAACGAACGTGTTGCTGTCGTCATTTCGATTAACGCCCCTATCAATGTCGTCATTTTCACTTCCGTCTCCGTTTCGCCTGCTACCTTCTAGTAGTCATCCTTTCCTCATTTTACACATTGTGTTCGATTGGAAAGGGGGATCTTCGCTGGAGGATTGATATCTTGGCTTGAATCCTATTAAAACAAGGAGTTTTAGGTCTATAAATACCCCTTGCATCCCTCACGCGTGCGAGTGAACAACACAACAACATAAGAACAAGAGAGCTTAACAGAGAGAGAGAGTTTCTTTCTTTCTGCAGGTTCCTCCAGTCGGCGGGTCTTCCTTCATAGGCATCCTTCTTCCAGGCAGCGCTCTTCTTCCGTGGAGAATCTTCTTCTTCCTCCGGCGGCATCTTCATCTGCTGATTCTCCGTCTGCTATAGCCACAGATCTTGTTCCCTCCCTTTACTACTGCACACACAGTAGAAAGGACACTCTCTTGTCAATTTTTCTTATTTATTGTTACTATCATATCATCACCACATGCACTCTTTCTTTCTAGCTCTCTGCTAGAGATGCTATCACCATATCATATAATTGTTTTGCGTATCACCCGTTTGTTTGCATATCATTCATATTCCAACCTTGTTACTCCTTCTCAAGGGGTTTAAACTAAAACACACAAGGTGTGTTCATGCCCAATTTAATTAATTCTATATTTCTAGAGCATTGATACTATACACTTGGCTAATCCATATCTTTGTTTGTTTTGTGTGTTTTGCAAGGGTAATCAAACTAGAAACCCCCTTTATTGACCGGCCGGTAGAAGGAGGAAGGAAGAACTTGCAATTACCCCGCTTCATACAAGGTACACGCGATCATCCTATATTTTTGAGGTAACCACTCTGGTGATCACCCCCCTTAGAGCATCTCGTGCTCTTCTTTTCCTTATGTCCCACATATTTTTGCATCATCTTTACCCACATTTTTTTATCTTTTATTTTAAAATCTTTTCATTTTCTTTTTAAAATGTCTATGTGACACCATTCATAAATTGGCGATCATGGTGGGACTCTTTTTATTTTTAGTTTGATTACCCTTCCCTTTGGCACCCTCGCGTGCCCCTCCCTTTGACACCCTCGCGTGCCCCTCCATTTGGCACCCTCGCGTGCCCGTCCTTTGGCACCCTCGTGTGCCCCTCCTTCGTGCTCCACGTAGCACACTCCCCTTGTGCACCACGTGCACACCCCCACTGGATTAGCCAATTTTTGAAGTGTCCATAACATTTGTTTTAGAAAAGAAATTTGATTTCTGTCAGTTATCAGTGCTCTTGGCTCTCTGGAATTGAATAGCGCCCTCCCTGCTGCCATCATTTCTGCATACAGCGATCGCTCACAGAGGTGCTATTTTCATTTATTTTTTTGCATTTTTAACATTTTTGCAATCAACGCCCTTCTCAGAGGCGTCATTTCTGCATTAGACGCCTCACACCAAGGCGTCAGTTGTGATATTGCTATTAATCTCGTCCATTATTCCTGATTACTATTTACTGCATTTTGATGCCGCCTCACAGAGGCGTCATCCTCTCATTTCACGCCTCACACTAAGGCATCCTTTTCTACTTACTGATATCTAGCTCTGTTTACTACATATTTGATGCCTTTCACAGAGGCGTCTTTCACTGGTTCACCGCCTAACACTAAGGCATTATTTTGATTGTTGTTGTTTTATTCACAGTTCGAGCACCGTTTACCGCTATCTGACGCCCCTATACTGATGCGTCATTCCCACAGGCAGCGCCTTACTCTAAGGCGCTATTTCCTCTTGATTGCTCTTTGCTTCCACTGTTTACAATGATTAGCGACTGAGACTCAGTTGCTGCTTATTGATATCGCGACTTCCATGAGGTCGTCATTTTGTTCTGTGCCCACAGAACCTCGATTACTGCTGTGTTGATTGCTATTATTGCTTATCTGATTGGTTTACCTGCATTAGACTACATTTTAGGGCATTTGGTTGAGAGACCTCCTCTCTTCACACTCCTAGGATCTCACACCCCTTCTTGGTGAAGGAAGGACCCTCCATTGAGTATTCCGTCTCATTGGATCGAAAATTCCTAAACCAAGTCTCCGTAAGTCCCCGCACCCGTGGATTCTCTCACGGACACCGGGCATGTTGTACCATTTGAAGTACCTGGAGTATAGTTGACCCATACGTTGGTGAAAAGAGAGAAAGAACCTAGTTAACCCGGAGATTACACCCAAACTCTCAACTAGGACCCACATTCAAAAGAGAGAATTCATTATACTTTAAAAACTCACCTTAATCTCTAAAGAAAACCTTAAAACTTTGGGTTCATCATAGCTTGAGTGTATATCTTGTTTGAGTGGGTGATTATCTCTTGATTATACTTGTTTATTTGAAATACTTCTCTCTCATTAAAACATGAAACTCCGTTCAGGTAAAATCATCAATATGGCCAACTACGGTACACCTATGATGGTTATGAGGAGGGTCAGTTCGACCCATCTTACGAGGTTCCACCGCAGTATCCCGTTTACTATGAGGGAAACTATGCTCCCTCTCCCACACATTATTCCCAAGTTCATATGGTTGACACTACTTCTCAAGAGGTTGAGCCTTCTTCCAGACTCAACCTACCTCCCAAAATACTTACGGGGACGCATCCCCTTCTTTCAATTTTAATGACTTTCTGAAAGCTTTCACTCAGTTAGATGACTCCCAACGTCAGGCGGTCTAGGCTACCCTAAAAGGGAAGTCAGTCCCATCATCCTCCAATCCTCCCCAGGCTGCGGGTGGCCATTCTTTTAACACTCCCAATGACCAGGCGGTCGCACAAAGGGTGCCTTCGTGCCCACCAACTCCCGTTATGACCATGCCGGCTCAACCGACAAGTCACTCTATCACTAGGCCTCAACAACTCCCAGTTCCACAGTTCTTGAGGAGGCCTATGCCAAATCCTTACTCTTCTAATCCGGCCCCAGTCGAGTCTGATACCAACACCTTACTCCTCCAGAAAATTGTTAGCATGGAGGAGCAACTAAAGAAGGTCACGACACCAAAGACCGCTCCAGAAGTTACCCTTCCTACTTTGCCGGTTTTTCACCTACTTCCATCCAGGATGCCCAACTTTCAACGGTACAATGGAACGAGCAATCCGTTCATCCATTTAAAAGACTTTATGTATGAGGCATCGTTCTGGCAGGATAACAAGACTTCATTAGCCTATCTTTTTAGGCGATCTTTAGATGGTCCAGCACTGGAATGGTTTTACTCTTTGGAGCCGGTTGACGCTGGTGACTTTGATGTTGTTCAGTGGAAATTTCTCCAGAAATACAAGGACCGTGTGGATTCGTCTTTGTCAGTTACTGATTTTGTTGCTGAGAAGATGAAGCCCGAGGAGGACTTCATTTTATTTGCTGATAGGTGGAGGGCCATGGCTGAGAGGTTGAAAGACACACTGTTGGAAACGGAGCAAGTAAAAATGGTCATATCAAACTCCACTCCACAGTTTCGGCACATTTTAGCCATGAACAAATTAAGCACCATGGAAGAGCTCTATGAGAGAGCAAGATATATATAGACACAAATGAAAGACTCTCCCATCATGGGCATGTTCGAGCCGAGGCCGAAAGTAATAAGGCAGAATGTCAATGTTGGCAATAGTGGTGGAACCACCGAAGGCACAGTTACTAACGAGCAGGTGAGCGCGTTTGGCAATTCCACACCTTTTTGCCACCCTCCAAACCAAATGCCGCCACCATAACAACCCACCTTCCAAAACCAAGTCCACCAGCCAAATAGTAATCCTCCTTAGACCTTCCAGTCTCTTATACCTCAACAATAACAACCTCATCTCACGCCACAAAATCAACCCCCATAATACCACCAAGTACCCCCGCCAACCAATTATGCACAACAACAGCCGCAACAGCAAAGAAGACCACTGGGTCCCAGAAGGGCCCAATATTCTCCATTGCCCGAAAGTCTACCCGATATTTTCAACGCCCTTATGGCCTCCAATGCACTCACCTTGCCTAACGAAAGAATGGTGTGGCTTGCTAATGTAGACACTTCTCGATATTGCATCTTTTACCGATAGTTGGGGCACAACATTGATCATTGCTTTCATTTAAAGGATTATATATATGACATGAATGATCAAGATGGTATTGATTGGGACGAGATGAGGAGATTTATTGCTACTTTAAAGGCACGAAGGCCTCCTCGGCAGCAACAGGCTCAGCAGCCTACTTAGCAACCAGCAGCACCTCCTCCTCAGTAGCAGCAAGCTCCCGCACAACAACCGAACATGGGGATCATCAATAATCCACTGTCGGGGCATCCACCGAACCAACAGGTAAACCCTGTCACCTCATTCCATGAGGTTGAGAGGGGGTAAGGGTGGCACCATGAGAACGCCTCTGTCGGGGCCCTGAATCAAGAACCAATTCAACCACCGCGTCTATTAAGGATGCCTCATCCAATACCTTCTCACCAACTGCTTCGTCCCCTCTTGCGCCCCACCGGCCAAATACCCTCCACCACCACCACTACAAACCCGTTGCCATCTAGGCCTCTCCTCATCCGGCCACCACCACCTTCTGTACCCCAACAAGATCTTCCCTCCACAAACCCGTTGCCATCTAGGCCACTCCTCATTCGCCCCTCATCGACTCCTAACTCCCCCACTACTACTACTACTCCTCCGCCTCCCACAAATCCCTCACTTTTGCCAAGGCCTCTTATCATTCGGCCTGCACCCCCTTCAGTCGTTCAGGCCCCTCCCTCACCTCCTACCATTACTTCGCCAATCACCACCACTCCCCAACCAACGAGGCCCCTCATAAGGGCTCCTCCTTTGGTCACTCCTCCAAACCCCAACTCCAACATTCCATCTACTTCTTCATCCCCCAACCCGATAGAGGCGCGATCACCGTGAATCACGATGCTCCATAGTGGACGGATGTTCCATCACGTTTTTCCTCAAAGGGAGCTAGAGTCCGCACAGGGGCAAGAGGAGCAAGAGCCAGAACAGGAGTCCATACCGGGCGCACACTA
This sequence comes from Amorphophallus konjac, assembly GCA_022559845.1. Lineage (NCBI taxonomy): Eukaryota > Viridiplantae > Streptophyta > Magnoliopsida > Alismatales > Araceae > Amorphophallus > Amorphophallus konjac. Next base: position 119,896,042 of record CM040123.1, read on the forward strand.
TGACTTGTTAAAGCACTTGGACAAAACCTCGGCAAGGATTTCCATTCTGGAGCGGATAAAGATATCCATTGTTCACCAACAAGTTTTGAAAGAATATTTGCAAAAGGTGATGGTTAATGAAGATATCCCAGCTGAACAGATTACAACAGTCTTAATTCCGGCAGGTGATCAGCCAACTATTATCTTCCATGAACATGAGTTAGCTCCAAAGCCGGCCAGAAAATATGCATTGTGCATTACCGTCAACATCAACAAAGTGCCAGTCAAACGATGCTTGGTAGATACCGGGGCATTGATTAATGTGTTGCCTCCAAGCACTCTCAAGATGTGTGGCATTCCATACAGTCAGATCCGGCCATCCACTATTACCGTCACGGCCTATGATAACCCTAAGAAACCTCCCCTGGGGATGATTACTCTGAAGGTTGGTTTGGGTCTAGTCTCGATCACAGCGGATTTCCACATTCTAGACATGGATCCGACCTTCAATGGCATTTTGGGTCACCCTTATATTCAAGAGCTTGATGCTGTGCCCTCAACTAATCATCAATGTATAAAGTTTCCACATAAAGGGTGCATTGTCAAAGTCACTAGTATGCCCATTTTACGGTCAGAGGACATACATTCAGTGACATCAGTGCCTTCTATATGGCCTTCCAATAGGCCTTTGCTCTCAGTATTAGACGTTGCCGACCCGCGGCAGGATTTGTTAAGGTCTCTAGTTGCTAAGCCAGCATTAACTATAATGACACCCCTACCTTCCCAGGGGAAGAAAAAGAAGACTGTGTTAAATACTCCAGGATGGAACATTTTGTTGAAGATGGGGTATAAAACTGGTAAAGGTTTGGGTGCTAACCTCCAAGGCAGGGTTAAGCCTGTCAGGCACCAGAAGCTGATTCCACGAGGTGGCCTGGGGTACAAAGGGCCGAGTCAAGATGAAGAAGGGCCATGGGCCGTCATGACTTCAACTCTTAAAACAGATCGGCAACCCCTCACATGGACTCTGCATACACATTTTGTGAAAGGGGGTACTCATAATGAAGGGCAAAACACAATAGTTACTTCCATGCTAGATTGTCAAGAGTTGAAGTTACTTCCATATGGCAGTTTGCTCGCCATATAGCCCCATTGGCCACATATAAAGCTTTGGAGTCTTTAAGGCCCGATAAAAGAAGAAAGATGGACGACCCAGAATGTGACTGGTACAGATGGTTCAACATGAATGATGTTACCATTGCTCTGAGCCATCTATTTATGCCGAATGATCCGGAGTGGCCGCCACTTATTCATGAATTGATTGAAAAGCCAGCGGTAATCACTGACAAGAGGCAGCTTCTAAGCAATTACACAGATACTGGAGAGCCGGATGTGCCGTATGAAGAAGGCTTCACCGTGGATAGGCTGTGGGCTGGCCTTTTCCCTCTTAAATCCATCCATCCAATAATTGTTGTCCATTTTCTTGCTAAAATGTTTTGTTCAGACAATCCTAGACCACCCGCAGTCTTGATAACTTTGTCTCTAGAATTATTCCAAACTCCTCCAATTCCTCCATCGCTCCTAGAGCAATTCTCCAAACTCTCCATCACGCCCCCGCGTGGGCAATCTCTCATTCAATCTTTTTCAAATCTTTCAATATCGGCATCACCTCCTACTCCTCCCTCTCATTGCTTTATTACTGAAAACGAAAAAAACAATGCCAAAATTCAAACTTTCCAATCTTCCGTCTCTATTGAAGAGACCTCCTATCTTGCTTCGGAGCGTGCCCCGATCCAAGGGCCGCTCTTTCAAGGTTCGTTAGCGGACCTTCTTTTCTCCTCTGATGAGGAGGCTCCCCCCTGTATCCCCTCATGTATCCATTGCGTCTTTGTCTTTTTCTTCTCTATCTCATTTAGGTCAGGGTAGTTCATCTAGCTCGTCATCTTGTTCCTCTCCCTATTCTTCTAATAAGACTTTTAGGGTAGCTTCGCATAAGAAATCCAAGGGTAGGCAGATTCCCCGTAGGTTCTTGCTAGATTTAGCTAGAAGATGCCGGGCATGCTTAGCTCTTCCCGGGTTTTTAGAGAATCCCATACTCCTGCCAGATATAGAATGTGAGGATTTATGCTCTCTAGACGAAGGGTTTGGCGTTTATGAAATTATGAACGATGAAGACCCTATTGAAGAGGGGGATGAAGAATATGAAGAATATGAGGACGAGGCTGACGCTTTTACTAGTGGTATGAGAAGATTCGACGAACCGCCAGTCTCAGTAGAAGAACCCACCAAAGAGATCAATCTGGGTACCGAGGAAAACCCTAGGACTGTACTGTTGTGACTCCTCTGTGTTGATGATGTTGACAATATGTTTTACTTCATTAGCAACACCTTATTTTGATTGATTGGCAACTGTTTATGCTTTGATGAAATTATTCTTATCAGATTGTATGTGTGTTCCACGCATTTTATAGGTTCACACACTATACACACACACTCAAAGTCTACACATTGCACGTAGAGTCTATACATTGCTTTGTGGTGTGTTTGTGTATCGCTTAGAACATGTCTATACATTCATGCATGATGGGTCGACCCTCTTCTTTGATGGGTCGACTCCCCCCCAGATATCCAAGTCTATACAATTGTACATCTTATTTAGTGTTTCATGCAGCGTCAACGTAGTAAGTGTGTACATTGCATTGGCTAAGTCTGCAGCGTCAACGCAGTAAGTGTGTACATTGCATTGGCTAAGTCTGCAGCGTCAACGCAGTAAGTGTGTACATTGCATTAGCTAAGTCTGTACACTGTTCCCCTTCTTAGATGCGTCGACGCCCCCAGATTTCAAAGTCTATACACTCGTCTTCATGCATAGCAGAGTCCATACATTGCAGCTCATATAACTAGCAAGTCTATACATTATTTCAACGTCTCATGCAGCATCTTATTTGAAGTCCATACATTGCATACATTGGAAGTATGTACATCGGACTGTTCATGCATCAACATTCAAAGTCCATACATTGGATTGTAGCATGCACGAAGGTAAGTCCATACATTGGACTGTAGCATGCATTAGTGAAGTCTGTATAACGTCATGAATTGTTCTTCAAATCCATACACTGCACTGTAGATTGCTTGAGGTGAAGTCTGTACATCCACCAGTTCAACTTGCAAGTCTATACATCGGTAGCTTTACCGACGTTGCACTCGAAGTCTATACACTGATAGCTTTACCGTCGTTTCCCTTGGAAAGTCTGTACATCACAGTTGAGTGGAAGTATGTACAGCCGTTGTGTTGCCAAAGTCTACACATTGTGAAAGTCTATACATCGTTCAGTTGTCTTGGCAAACTCTATACATTGTGCACTTTCAAGTCTGTACAGACTTTGCCTTGCTCAAGTATGTACATCACCCAGTTGGCAAGTCCATACATTGGAAGTCTATACATTCGTTTGCCTTGCATTGTTCATCAGGTCTGTGCAGCCCTTTCGCTTGGCAAGCCTGTACATTGTTCCTGATGTCTGAACAACGAGCAAGTCTGTACATCAGACTAGTCTGCATCGGCTAAGTCCATACATTGTCTAGTGCATTGCAGGCATCGTTCTTAAAGTCTATACATCAAGCTGAAGGCTGCCTAAGTCAATACATAGTCTGTCATCCTTAGAGTCTAATGCATAACATGAAGTATGTACATCGCACAGCATTCAAGTCTGCACATTATGCATCATATGAATTCAAGTCTGCACATTATGCATCATATGAATTCAAGTCTGTACATTGTGCATCTTTGAGTTGAAGTCCATACATTGTCAGTTGTCTGTCCAAGTTGTTACATTGCCTAAGTCTATTCGTTGGCTACTGAATGTTCTGCAGAGTCTGTATATTACATTCGAGCTCACAAAGTCCATATAGTGAAGTCTATACAATGCATTCAATCCTGCAAAGTATGTACAGGGTTTAATACTTAAACTGATGATTCTATTTCGACTGTCTGACAGGGATTCTTTGCTGGGATTGATGACCTGGCTCATGATCCAAGGAGGACGAGATGCTGTGATGGTGACACGTGGAAGCAGCCCAATAAGGATGCTGCCATGTGGATGAAATTCCCTCGGATCTGGCGATATCTATGGGCGGGAAATGTAGAAGCCACGCGCCCTTATCCAATCTACTGCTGTATATATATGAGTCTTCATCTTCAGATGAAGGCTGGTCGATCAACCAGTGGCAAAGTCTATACAGAGAGGTAGAAGCCTGAAGCAGCAAAGAGCCACCGATCCATAGAGAGAAGAAAAATAGAGAAGAAGAAAAAGAGAGAAGAGAAGAAAAGAGAGATGAGTTGAGAGAGTGAGATTGAGAGAGTTTGATTGAGAGGTTGTATCTTAGACTCTTGGTTCAGATACCAGAGCTGAGCCTTTGCTCATTCGAGCTACATTCCCATTTGGGTTTTCTATTTTTATTTGCTTCTGTCTTTACTTCCCGAACTCTTGTTTCTTAAAGCTGTGAGTCAGCTGTTAGCAGAGGTGCTGCCTTTGGTCGGGTAAGCTATAAACCCCAGCAGTTGCAGTGGAGGATTCCACTGGATAGGTGAAGTTGTAATCCTCAGCAGGCGAGACTTGTCTCGGACAGCAAGCTGTGTTGCTCAGCGGTTTGTAGACCAAGCTGTAGTGCCCAGCAGACGCAAGTTGTACTGCGCAGCAGTAAGCCATACTCGGTTGAGTGTGGGGTGGACGTAGGTCTTTGACCGAACCACCTAAAAATCTTGGGTGCCTTGTGTTTGTTTTATAGGATCGGTGCAAGGATTCAGAGGGGGGGGTGAATGAATCCCACCCTTAAAAATTTTTTCGCTCAATAAAAACTAGAACACTAACTAGAACAAGATAGACAGACAAGATAACTAATCAGAATCACTTTTGAACCAAAGAATAAACGTCTATCTCGCGCCTAAACAATCAACTAGCGGAAGCAGCACAGATATAAACGAGAATGCTAAGGCAACCTATGAATGAGGTAGAAGATAAGGAGCAAAGCACACCCACACTGCACAGAGGATTTTTAGGTGGTTCGGTCACCAAGACCTACGTCCACCCCTCACTCCCAACCAGAGTGAGGCTTCCACTAGCACAAGCTAGAACGCAGACTCAGTCTGCGAACAAGTTGCTACCACACAGCTTGACCAGGGGAACAACCTCCCCTCTTCCTCCAAACAGGAGGGACACCCCAAGTGACTCCCAGCCACTTGGAAACCAGAGACCGAAGTCTCTCTTTCTCCAGACCGGAGGGACCCCTGGACTTTCTAGCCACAAGCCCAGAACCGGAGACAAGTCTCCCTTCTCCTGAATCCACAGGAGGAACCCGATCCCCAGCAGGGCAATCAGAAGAACAAGGCTAACCAAAGAAACAAAAGAAAAAATAAGGAAACAGAAAATACACAGCGATCGGAAGGCTATAAATGATGAACAAGAATGTAGCTCTCAAAGGAGCAGATCTGGCTTGGATTTAATCCAGACGCCAGAGGACAGATCTTCAATAGCTTCTTCCTTCTTCTCCATGAACTCTCTCTCTCTCTATCTCTCTTTCTTTCTCCTCTGCTCTCCTTTTCTCTCACGCTATTCTTCCTTTTTCTCTGCAACCCTTTTTCTTCTACCGGCTCACTCTTCTTCTATTTCTTCTTCTTCTCTTTTTCTTCCTCTTTCTGTGGATCGAAGACCCTCTGCTGCTTGTTTATCACTGTATAGAATTTTTCCCTTTTTCTCTTAGCTTCGATCAGTCTTCATCTGTTGGATGAAGGCTTCCTTTTATAAGCAGCAGCAGCAGCTAGGGCGTGAGCTTCCCACGCCTTCCGTCCAGAAGATTCCTCCTCGGATCATGTGCCCAGCACCCACCTCGGATCACGTGTCAGGTGCCAGCTTCTGGTCACGTGCCCATTCATTAGTACGCTCAGCAACTGGAGTTGAGGTGGCGTCAACACACTTGCTCCAAAGGGTTGACGCAGCCTTCAAAGACATTCGACCAGCAAAACTCAAGTCTGCTGCGTTGACTCCATCAGCCTGTTGCGTTGACGCATCGGTGATCCAGTGATCAAGTCTTTAGCAGATGGGCGTGCTGCGTCGACGCTCTCAGCATGCTGCATTGACGCATTTGGATGCTGCATTGGCCCAATCATCAGTCTGAATCGTCTGCAAACAGAGATAAAAGGAATGTATATACTTAGTTAGTTCAGGCTCTTATAACAGCGAGTGTATATACATTTGAACAATTAGCACATGGACAGTGTATACACTTTACCGTAAAGGACAATGCATGAGTCCAGTGTATAGACTTGGTGAAATGATGCCAATGTATAGACTTGCAGGTGCGAAGCCGGTGTACAGACTTGGTTCCTGTAGCAGTGTATAGGCTTGAAGGTCTGAAGGTGATGTATAGACTTGGTGAACACTGCAACATCAATCGGATGTATAGAGTTTTTGATGTATGTACTTAGGTGAGCTTGAGCCAGTGTATAGACTTTAGGCAAGGAGGCCGATGTATATACTTCGAGAAGTGATGCACTGTTCACGCTGTACAGACTTGACGTTGAAAGCTGAGGGCACAGTATGATGTACAGACTCAGATTCTAGACCAGTGGCTGTACAGACTCGATGCTCCAGCAGTGTTTAGACTTCCAATGAATGAACTGAGGGGTCGACCCATCAGCACAAGGGGTCGATGCACCACAGACCAGACCAATGAATAAATGCAGCAAAGTTAAAGAGGCACCAAGCGTCAACGCATTGCCCAAGCAGCGTGGACGCAGCAGATCAAATATTTCTTACTGCTACCTCTGAAGTGCCTTGGCAGCGTCGACGCTGCAGTTCGATGGGTCGACGCTGCAGTATCAAACTGCAGTCTAAAGAGCAACAGTAACATGACTGAACATAATCAAATATGCAATGCCATATCAGAACTTATGAAGAACTGCATTATGATCAGACAGTGAATAATAGCATGATGACTCACACAGCGAATAACTCACTTCAAAGGCCAATCATCAAAACCACCATTAAAACCATCATCAAAATCACAGGGGCACAACAATCTCCCCCTTTTTGATGATGGCAACACTACACAGTGAGTCAAACTGATGACTCAAACTATTCTCCCCCTTTGACTTCATCAAAAAGAAAATAGTTTGAGAAATTAAAGCATGTATAAAAAATCAGTCAATTTCTCCCCCTTGCAAGAACATGATTCCCCCCCTTTAAGAGTTTCAGCAAAAGTATGAGTTAGAGATGATCAAAAGGAACCTGCATGCACTGATTGAATGATATTCTCCCTCTTTGGCAAACAATCTCCCCCTTTGGTATAATCAAAATAAACCATGGGAAGGGGTATGAATGTAGATACAGATACCAGAAATATGAATGCAAGAGCACAATTCTTCTCCTTCTATGCAGCATGATGCATATGACAAGGAGGCTCCCCCTCAATAAATGGAACCTTATGAAATGAATGAGAAGGAGACCACAGGGGCAAACAAGGAGAAGTTCAGGTCAATGAGCAGAAGAGGTTCAATTAGCAGATTTTTAAAGAGGCTTCTACTACAATAATTTCAGTCAGATTTTCGAGGAAATGTCATTCTCATAAATCTAAATCAGAATATTTCAAAGTCTTCTATTATAAGGGCTTATGAATGAATTTTATTGATCAGCATGGTTTAAACATGATGTATGCAGAGTTTATCAATAAAATTCTGTATTGATATCTAAAACCATGGTTTAATAAAAATGAACCAAGCCCTCATATTTATCTTGATAAAACTCCCTTTCTCTTACACAATCAAATTTATTGTCTTATTTCAAAATTACATGCATCAGTATTGAAATCAAACAATTATGAAGTCATATGATTTTGTCTAGGGTTGTAGCAATTTGATTTTAGCATCAATATTCAGATATTTCAATTCGTTCAATAATTTTTCATGCTACAAATTTTACGAGCACTCTAGTTCAGTGCACACCTTGTAACTAGAGGATATACCTTGATCAGAGGCCAATATCCCTAAGCACTTAGTGTGACTAACTGTCATGCTTTATATGAACAGAGATAGCATTTTCACATCATGACACACTACAAATCATTTCTTGATGAGTGAGTTGTATTTCTCAGTGTGCATGCCATTGCTCTGCCTGAAATTCAATTATTCTAAATCAGAGTTAACTATGGTACCTCATGACACAGTCCTTTGGACATGTGTTTCTCAGTGACCAAGGTCATTGCTCTGTCAGAAAATACCCTTTAGACATTTCAGAAAAATTCATTTGTTTCAAATCAATAACAATTTCATGTACTTAACCAAATAAAGTCATGTATTCAATAATGCAGATTTCAGAAGATTTTACAAGACACAGCATGAAACAGATGGTTAATGTTTATTAAACATGCTTCAAATATTTTTAAGAGATTTTAAAGCCAAACCCATTGAATACATTAAACTTAAACCACATGAGTTATTTCAGTCATCCATAAAAATGTATAATAGAAGATTTCTAGTTTAAGAATTTTCAGATTTATGATCGAGATAGTCCCATTGAAATCTTCATGACAGACTGATAGAAATCTGAAGCCAAATGATACCAATTGATAGGAGAGATTTTGAAGCTCAATGTTTTCAAAAATATGTTCAAGGTCTGTCAACAAAATCAATAAGGAAGGATATGCAATGAATTCTCACATGAGTATGCATTTGACAACCTATATGCAATGCATTGACTCCCCCTGACAACATGTATTTAGACAATCTTTTTGGCATTTTCAATCTAAAGAAATCCAATGCACTTTATGTATGCAAAAACACATGCAAGTAACTCCCCCTTAAAACATGCAATGTTTGCCATGAGAAACTAAACATATGATTTTGATTCATGCACATTCAGACTGTCCTATCCAACAAGGTGACCCATGGTACTAGGCGGAGCACTTGGTCTAAAAGACCACCTCACACATAGTAAGAACCTCCAGACAGACTTCCCTGCCTTTTGGTATCTTACTATTTATATACCATTGAGGTCATGCATGATAATTCAACATGCAGTCCTATATGCAATTCAGAATTTCAGTGAGCTATTGCAACACACAAATTTCAAGCCACATTCATAAGCAGTTCAGATTTTTCCAAAAAATTCAAAATGCAATTTATTTTCAGAGTTTATGCATAACACAATTATCAAGCAATTGCAATTAGCCTATGTATGCATCAGATACAGACAACCCCTTTAAACTCAAATTTGCACAGAACACTCAGCAAGTGCATGATCAGAAAATAATGCAACTGGCAGATGATGAATGAATATGGAAGAACAGATTTAGCATGCATGCACTAGATGAATTTCAAAACATGAAATGTAGAGAGTTTACCTGAACAGTGTGAGAATGGGGTTATTCATTCTTGAGTGCCTTGGATCATTACCCCTTTTATTCCAGTCCCAAGGCACACCTGCATAGCAATGTTATTTTGCACAAACAGGTACCCAAGAAGTCTTGGGTCCTGACATGACAGTATCACTTCTAGCAGATTTTCTCGGCACATTTTTAACTTGATGATCATTAAATTTCATCAGAGGATGACCATCCATCAAATGTCCAGATTTGCCATAATGATGGCAAGAAGCAGCAGTTTTCAAATCTGATTTATGCACATTCTTGTTAGCATGAGTTCTATGTGCATATGTATGAAATTTTTTGTTCAGAAGAAAAGTTCTGTTTACCAAAACCAGTTTGGTTTCGATATCCTGCCAGCCAACATGTTGCAGCCCTGTGACCTGGCTTTCCACAGTTATAGCATGAAAGTTTTGAAAATTGTTTTACAGGGAATTTGACAATTTCAGAATTGAATTTCTTTCCGTGATTATGCCAGCAATCTTTTGCCCTATGGCCTGGCTTCCCACAACAAAATCAATTCAGATTCTTTCTCCTAGGAACACGATTTCTAGCATGATATTTCTGTGCAGTAGTAGCAGCAAAGTCATCTAACTCCATTGATTTGCATTCATGCATGAGATGACCCATTTCATGACGGTAAAAGTATTTGGATATCCTGTTTTGAGCAGAATAGGATTTCTTAGCATAAGAGGTCCTAGCATGAAATCTATCATTATCATTCTTCATGACAAGGCAATCATCAAGTACATGGCCAGAATTTCCATAATAGAAGCATTCAACATTCCTTCCGTGAATAATTGGAAAATTTCTAGCCTTAGGCTTGTTTGCATTAAATTTACTATTCTTCAGTGTTCTCATTTTCACATTTTCCTTCTGTTTTTGAATCTTCTGATCATCAGACTGTTTTGAAGACGGTGCAGAAGTACTAGCTAAGTTTGAGCTACTCACAAATGTTGCGTATAGTTTGTTCCTTACAGCTTGCTTAACTTGAGAATTGCACATTTTCTCTTCATTCAATTTGGTGACTTCCACATTCAAAGAATCTTTCATTTTTTCTTTACCTTTGGCAAATTTTGACAGAGAGTTGTTTAGATTTTCAATTTCAATTAGCAAGGTCATAATGTGGTCTTGCCACGAAATAACCTGATTTTGTAGCCCATCATTCAGACTTTTCAGGATCTCATTCTCCTGAGTTAACTTCAATTCAATGTTCACTTCTTTTTCTTTCAAAGCTGATTTTTCTCTTTCTACCGTTAGCCATCTTTCAGAGAAAACAGTGTTAATGACCATTAGCTTTTTATTTTGTTCCTTCAGATGGATGTTTTCTTCAATCAGCTTATCTTTTAATTTATCAATTTCCTTCTTCTGAGTCAGTAGAGAATCATTTTCTTCTTTCAAGGAAGTGATTAAGTTTTTCTGTACATTATCATCAGAATGTAATTCTTCAATCAATTCCTTCAATTTAGATTTTAGATTTTCATTTTCAGCCTTTAGACTTGTGATTTCAGCATTTTTCTCTTTTCTTAATTTTCTCTTTTCTGATTTGACTCTTTCATATTTATCTAGAAGATGCTCATGCATGGCAACTAACTCATCATGGCTAATATCCTCAGTCTTAGAGATTACCTGGGATGAGGACTCATCTGATTGATCACTCCTTCTTTCCATGAGACATTCTTCTTCCTGTTCCACATGTGTTGCAGTCACTCTATCAAAAATTTCCTTTGCAGTGCTACAATCTGAGATAAAAGAAAAATCGTCAGAATCAATTGCAGTCTTCATTAGATTTAGAGCTCTCACATTATCATCATTTTTCGTCTTGTGATCATAAGTCCACTTAGACTTATCCTTAGGAATTTTATATGGACCGTGAGATATAACCTTCCACAGTTGGGGATTAATAGAGTTAACATGCTTGCACATACGATATAGCCAGAAATTAATATGTGAACCATTGAATAGCGGAGGATGAGCCATTAACACAGATCAAAACTAATTCAAAGCAGTGAATTCAAACCAATAAACCAAGTCTTACGAAAATGCACCAAAGACAGCAAGATCGGATCTGCAGGTCGCTGGACCTTCTATGCAGACACCGCTCTGATACCAATTGATAGGATCGGTGCAAGGATTCAGAGGGGGGGGTGAATGAATCCCACCCTTAAAAAACTTTTCGCTCAATAAAAACTAGAACACTAACTAGAACAAGATAGACAGACAAGATAACTAATCAGAATCTCTTTTGAACCGAAGAACAAACGTCTATCTCGCGCCTAAACAATCAACTAGCGGAAGCAGCACAGATATAAATGAGAATGCTAAGGCAACCTGTGAATGAGGTAGAAGATAAGGAGCAAAGCACACCCACACTGCACAAAGGATTTTTAGGTGGTTCGGTCACCAAGACCTACGTCCACCCCTCACTCCCAACCGGAGTGAGGCTTCCACTAGCACAAGCTAGAACGCAGACTCAGTCTACAAACAAGTTACTGCCACACAGCTTTACCAGGGGAACAAACTCCCCTCTTCCTCCAAACCGGAGGGACACCCCAAGTGACTCCCAGCCACTTGGAAACCAGAGACCGAAGTCTCTCTTCCTCCAGACCGGAGGGACCCCTGTACTTGCTAGCCACAAGCCCAGAACCGGAGACAAGTCTCCCTTCTCCTGAATCCACAGGAGGAACCCGATCCCCAGCAGGGCAATCGGAAGAACAAGGCTAACCAAAGAAACAAAAGAAAAAATAAGGAAGCAGAAAATACACAGCGATCGGAAGGCTGTAAATGAAGAACAAGAATGTAGCTCTCAAAGGAGCATATCTGGCTTGGATTTAATCCAGACGCCAGAGGACAGATCTTCAATAGCTTCTTCCTTCTTCTCCACGAACTCTCTCTCTCTCTCTATCTCTCTTTCTTTCTCCTCTGCTCTCCTTTTCTCTCACGCTATTCTCTCCTTTTTCTCTGCAACCCTTTTTCTTCTGCCGGCTCACTCTTCTTCTATTTCTTCTTCTTCTCTTTTTCTTCTTCTTCTCTTTTTCTTCCTCTTTCTGTGGATCGAAGACTCTCTACTGCTTGTTTCTCACTGTATAGACTTTTCCTTTTTTCTCTCAGCTTCGATCAGTCTTCATCTGTTGGATGAAGGCTTCCTTTTATAAGCAGCAGCACCAGCTAGGGCGTGAGCTTCCCACGCCTTCCGTCCAGAAGATTCCTCCTCGGATCACGTGCTCAACACCCACCTCAGATCACGTGTCAGGTGCCAGATTCGGGTCATGTGCCCATTCATCAGTACGCTCAGCAACTGGAGTTGAGGTGGCGTCAACACACTTGCTCCAAAGGGTTGACGCAGCCTTCAAAGACATTCGACCAGCAAAACTCAAGTCTGCTGCGTTGACTCCATCAGCCTGCTGCGTTGACACATCGGTGATCCAGTGATCAAGTCTTCAGCAGATGGGCGTGCTGTGTCGACGCTCTCAGCATGCTGCGTTGACGCATTTGGACGCTGCGTTGGCCCAATCATCAGTCTGAATCGTCTACAAACAGAGATAAAATGAATGTATATACTTAGTTAGTTCAGGCTCTTATAACAGCGAGTGTATATACATTTGAACAATTAGCACATGAACAGTGTGTACACTTTACCGTAAAGGACAATGCATGAGTGCAGTGTATAGACTTGGTGAAATGACACCAATGTATAGACTTGCAAGTGCGAAGCCGATGTACAGACTTGGTTCCTATAGCAGTGTATAGGCTTGAAGGTCTGAAGGCGATGTATAGACTTGGTGAACACTGCAACATCAATCGGATGTATAGAGTTTGTGATGTATGGACTTAGGTGAGCTTGAGCCAGTGTATAGACTTTAGGCAAGGAGGCCGATGTATATACTTCGAGAAGTGATGCACTGTTCACGCTGTACAGACTTGACGTTGAAAGCTGAGGGCACAGTATGATGTACAGACTCAGATTCTAGACCAGTGGCTGTACAGACTCGATGCTCCAGCAGTGTATAGACTTCCAATGAATGAACTGAGGGGTCGACCCATCAGTACAAGGGGTCGACGCACCATAGACCAGACCAATGAATAAATGCAGCAAAGTTAAAGAGGCACCAAGCGTCAACACATTGCCCAAGCTGCGTGGACGCATCAGATCAAATATTTCTTACAGCTACCTCTGAAGTGCCTTGGCAGCGTCGACGCTGCAGTTCGATGGGTCGACGCTACAGTATCAAACTACAGTCTAAAGAGCAGTAGTAACATGACTGAACATAATCAAATATGCAATGCCATATCAGAACTTATGAAGAACTGCATTATGATTAGAAAGTGAATAATAGCATGATGACTCACACAGCGAATAACTCACTTCAAAGGCCAATCCTTAAAACCACCATTAAAACCATCATCAAAACCACAGGGGCACAACATTTGTGTGATTGTCCATGAACTGTGTGCGTAACTGATTCTTTTGATTATCTTCACAGATTGCTTGTGCTTCTGCTCAGTTTATACTCTCGAGTTAGTGTTTTAATAGATTTGCCTATATTCTGCATTAGAACCTCTTACTGGTTTTTAATTAAGCAGTAGATCTATTCACCCCCCCTCTAGATCCACACTTCATGGAGATAGACTGTGTCCATCTAACATAACACTTGGTATCAGAGCCATACTCTTCTACAGGGACTCATCGCCCGAAGAGGAAAGGCAAGATGGATGCTCAAGGGATGATAGCAGAAGGACACTCAACCACAAAGCCCCCATTCTTCGATGGATCTAACTACGCATATTGGAAGAACTGTATGCAAGTGTTTTTGAGGGCTAAGGATTACGAGATCTGGAAGGTAGTCAGCAAGGGACCTTATGAGCTATCCCCTAATGAGGAAGTCTGGACCAAGGTGGAGATAAGGAGGTCTACACTGAATTGGAGTGCCATAAACGCCATCCAGTGCTCTCTGCACCCTACAGAATTCTCCCGCGTATCAGCCTGCAAATCAGCTAAGGAGATGTGGGATGCATTGGAAGTCATTCATGAAGGGACATCTCAGGTTAGAGAGCAGAAGGCTAATCTCCTTGTGTCAGAATACGAAGCCTTCAAGATGAAGCCGAACGAGACCATCAAGGAGATGTACTCTCGATTAACTATAATTACAAATGGTCTCAGAGGTCTCGGGAAACCTCAGACAGAATATGATGTAGTGAGGAAGATATTGCGCTCCCTGACTTATGCTTGGCATACTAAGGCTACAGTGATGGAGGAGTCAAGGGACTTGCGAAATACAAGGGTTGATGAGCTAATTGGCTCGTTGATGGCATATGACATTAATATGCCAAAGATAGAAGAAGCTGAGAGAAAGAAGAAGCCAATCGCTCTGAAGGCTGGTTCTAGCAAATCCAGCTCTAGTAGTTCATCATCAGAGGAGAGCCTGAATGAAGAAGACATAACTCGTTCTGAGATGGCCATGATGACCAGAGAGTTCAGGCGATTCCTCAGGAAAGGAGCAGGACGATTCAGCCAAAAGAAGTACAGTGGCGGTCGAAGGGACAAAAGGTATAAACACAACCCTGCTAAGGAAACTGAAACTAATACTTGTTATTAATGCAGGAAACCAGGCCATCTGAAAGCTGACTATCCAGAGAATCAGAAATACAAGGACAAGTCAAAGAGAAGGAACATGAAAGGGAAAGCAATGGTGAGTACCTGGAGTGATGAAGATGAAGGTTCCTTCAGTAGCAGCTCAGAAAGTGAAGCCGAATCTGAGAAGCCCATTTGCCTTATGGCAACAAGCTCAGAAGACAGAGAAGAGGACTCAGATGAGGTAATCACTAGATTTGAAAATTTCACAACTGCTGATTGGGTAGATGCTTACCATGACATAGCTGATGGAGCTGATGATATTAGAAAAGAGAACAGGCATCTAAGAAGAAAGATCAATTCCATGCAAAATGATAAAACTCTAACTGATATAATTGCATGTCTAGAATCTGAGAATAAAAATTTGAAACTCACATGTTCTGAATTAGATGAAATCAGAAATGAGTTAAAAGCCTCTAAAGAAGACAATGAGAGGTTAGATAAAGAAACTGATGAATGGAAGCTGAAAATTAAGAAATATGAAAGTGAAATAAAAATTATGAATGAAAAATATCAAGCTGTCCTAAGTGTGAATACAAAACTGAAAAAATTCATTGAAGACATTCAGAAGGATAATGAGGACAAGCTTAAGACTATTGAGAAAATGACCAAGGGAACAGATAATCTAAATGCTTTGTTAGGGTCAAAGGTCAATTTCAGAAAAGAGGGACTAGGATTTAATCCTAGTGCAACAAAAACCTTTGGAATGAAAACTATTTCATTTGTTGCACAAAAAGAAAAAGGACCTCTAATTAGCATGAATTCAAACATTTCAATGAACAAAACTGCTAATATGAAAAAGCCCAGTGCTGAGGAGAAGGGCAAATAAAAACTAAGTGAGCCTAGTAGAGCTAGCACATCCAAGCAGAATCCCAAAGCTCAGTCTCAGGTTAGGGGTCAACCTAAACAGTCTTATAAACCCCATGTTAAGGTCACCAAGTCTCCACCATCACCACCACCTCTGAGGAAGACCCAATACACTCCTATGAATAGGTCAGCAGGGTCCAAGGTGCAGGGGGGGCAGAATGCTGTTAGAGCTCAACCCAAACACTTCTACCAACCTAGAGCCCAGTCCCACTTCTTTGCACAGTCAACCTATCCAAATAGGTCAGGATGGACTAGGACTCAAGGAAGGTTTACAGGTCTTGGACATCAGGCTACACAGTGTTATAGACCTTATCCTAGAAATTGGGTTGATGGGTATGGCAATTGGACACCTAGGAATCTGAATTTCTTTAGCCAGCCCAGGAACTACTATGGCCACCAATTCATGAATGCACCCCGGCCAAGGCACTGGCAAAGAAACAACACTGTCAATAATCATGCTGGTGCAAACAACAAGAAGAAGAGGAACAACAACAGAAAGAAATCTGTAGAATCCATTGAACAAAATTCTTTTAAACAAATGTGGATTCCGAAAAATATGCTTTCTTGCTTTGCTTCTATGTCATCTGTTCTGGAGCCCAATCAGTCTTGGGTTCCAAACTTCTCTACCTAATTGTGTAAATAGGTATGCCTGGCAGCCAAGAACAACTTGTGGTACATGGATAGCTGCTGCTCCAGGCATATGACAGGCGATAAGGCCAAGTTCTGCATGCTGACAAAGAAACAAGGAGGCCTTGTCACCTTTGGTAGCAACACAAAGGGTAAGATTGTTGGAACAGGTAAGGTAGGTATGTGTTCCACCTGTTGCATTGAGAATGTCATGTTGGTTCAAGGTTTAGCTTATAACTTACTTAGTATCAGCCAACTATGTGATAAAGGATGCAAAGTGCTTTTTGACTCTCAATGTTGCAAAGTTTTTGAACCTGATTCCGAAATTGTTAAATTTTCTGGTAAGAGGATAAATAACACTTGCATGATAGATTTAGATGATATTCAACATTCTAACCAATGCCTTACTGCTAGTAGAGAAGACTTAGCATTTTTATGGCATCGTAGGTTAGGTCATGCTAGTTACACTATTTTGCATAAACTGAATAAGCATGGGATGGTTAGAGGACTTCATGAAGTTTCCTTCAAGAAAGAAAATAAAATCTGTGATGCATGCACTCAGTCAAAGATAACTAGAAAGTCATTTAAGTCTAGAACAGAAAATCTGTCTTCTAAACCCTATGAGCTGATACATATGGACCTTTTTGGGCCAACCAGATCTGTCAGCTTATTAGGGAGGAAGTATGGGTTTGTCATGATAGATGACTTTTCTAGGTATACTTGGGTTTATTTTTTATCTCATAAGAGTGATGCATTCTCAGAATTTCAGGAGTTCTATGTTAAAATAAATCAGAAAATTGAAAATATCTTGACTGATCATGGAGGTGAGTTTGAAAACTCACAGTTTGATGAATTCTACAGGTCAAATGGAATTAACCATAGGTACTCCTCACCAAGGACACCTGAGCAGAATGGAGTAGCAGAGAGAAGGAACAGAACCCTAGTAGAGATGGGTCGTACACTCTTGGTTGAAGGTGGTCTACCAAGGAAGTTTTGGGCTGAAGCAGTAAATACTGCCTGTTATGTAATTAACAGAGCCATGGTAAGACCTTCTACCCAGAAAACACCTTATGAGATCTTCAAAGGTAAGAAGCCTTCTATTGCTCATTTCAAGGTTTTTGGTTGTAAATGTTTCATTCATATTAATGATAAAAGAGACCTTGACAAATTTGAACCTAAAGGTGAACCAGGAATCTTTCTTGGTTATTCTGAACACACCTGAGCATATAGAGTGTACAATCTGAATTCCAAAACTGTTGAAGAATCTCCACATATAGTTTTTGATGAATCCTTATTAAAGACTAATATTGGTCAACGCAGGAATGAAGACAATGGTGATATTCTGAAAGAAGGAAATTCTGCAGACCAATCCAAAAATGAGGAAGGAAATGAAGAGCCTAATGAAGAAGAGCCTACAGTTCAGGGGGAGGTAAATGAACTTAATGATAATCCAATTGTTAATATTATATATCTTAAAGATCATCCTGTAGATAATGTGATTGGAAATTTGCTTGACCCCCCTAGGACTAGAGGTCACTTAAGAATTCAAAATGAATTGAATGCATTTGCTTTTATGTCACAAGTAGAACCCAAGTCCATTGACTGTGCTCTCAAAAATGTGCATTGGATTAATGCCATGCATGAGGAGCTCAATCAATTTGACAGGAATAAGGTGTGGCATTTGGTTCCACCTCCTGATCATGAAACAGTCATAGGGACTAAATGGGTGTTCAGAAATAAAACTGATGAATCAGGTAATATCATTAAAAATAAGGCCAGACTTGTAGCTCAGGGGTATAATCAGGAATTTGGAATTGACTTTGAAGAGTCATTTGCCCCTGTAGCCAGGTTAGAAGCTATCAAAATATTATTGGCTTATGCATGTTCCCTAGGAATTAATCTTCAGCAGATGGATGTGAAATCTGCTTTTCTAAATGGGGAAATTAGTGAGGATGTCTATGTGAGGCAGCCTCTTGGGTTTGAATGTTTAGACTTCCCCAACCATGTTTATAAACTCAAAAAGGCTCTCTATGGTTTAAAGCAAGCTCCTAGAGCTTGGTATGACAGGTTGAGCAAATTCCTCACTGACAAGAACTTCACAAGAGGTGTAGTTGATCAAACATTATTTACCAAGGTGAGTCATTCAGATATTCTTATCATTCAAATTTATGTGGATGACATTGTGTTTGGGTCAACTAACCCCAAATTGTGTGAGGAATTCTCTCAGATAATGACTAATGAGTTTGAAATGAGCTCAATGGGCGAGCTCAAATTATTTCTTGGACTGCAGGTTATACAAACAAAGGATGGAACTTTCATCTCTCTGTCCAAGTACATAAAGAATTTATTGAAAAAGTACAAAATGGACAACCTCAAGGAAATAGCTGTTCCAATGGGTACCTCAACCAGTTTGGATGAAGATCCTAAAGGTAAACCAGTGGATCAAAGGCTATATAGAGGTATGATCAGATCCCTCCTATATCTTACAACATCTAGGCCTGATATTCAATTTTCAGTGTGTTTATGCTCTAGATTTCAGGCTAGTTCTAAAGAATCACATCTTAAATCAGTGAAAAGAATTTTTAGGTATTTACTAGGCACCCAAGAGTTAGGTCTATGGTATCCTGCCAGGTGTGAGTTAGAACTTCTAGCTTGCACTGATGCAGATTATGCTGGGTGTCGAGTAGATCGAAAAAACACTAGTGGCTACTGTCAATTTTTAGGTGGCTGTCTAGTATCTTGGGCATCTAAGAAGCAGCACACTGTAGCTTTGTCTACAGCTGAAGCTGAATATGTTGCTGCAGGTAATTGTGCTGCCAAATACTATGGATCAAGCACCAACTGGATGATTATCAGATAAAATTGAGATGTATTCTAATGTTATGTGATAATACTAGTGCTACATGCCTTCCTAAAAATCCTGTTCATCATTCTAGGGCTAAGCATATAGAGATAAACCACCATTTTCTGAGAGATGTTGTAAATAAAAATAAAATTGAAATGAACTTCATTGAAACTGAAAAACAAATTGCTGATATTTTTACTAAGCCTCCTGGGAATGAAAGGTTCAAATTTCTTAGAAGAGAACTTGGCTTGTGTAAATTTCAGCATGATGAATAATTTTTTCAGCTGCTTTGAATAAAATTTCTGATTTGGACTTGCATTTGATAGCTTGAATAAAACTCTGATAGTATGACATATTATTCATTGCATATCATTTAGTTATGATTGTGTCTAAGCTTTCTCTCATCTAAAACCACATGCATATAGAACAGAGCAGAGTAATGCATATCATAACAGTTGGTATCTAATTCTTGCCATTCATTAGCAAAACTGTATGCATATAGACAGGGGGAGTATTGTTAAAAATTCAGAGTGGCTATCAACTTTCTTGAATTCATTCATTCTTTGACTCTGAATGATTGAGTCTGACATATGGCAATCTGTTAGTCAGTTCTGATTCCTAAGCTATAGAAAATAGACTTCTTCTCTTATAAGAATTTTAATTGCTTATAGACTGACTTAATGGTTTGAATTTTATAATTTTTGGAGTTTAAAGATTGCAATCAGCAAATAAGAAAGCTGAAAATTGATAAAGCTCTCAACCCTTATCTTATTTCATGTCAGACAAAGCTAATCATATCTGAAATCTGAAAACTCATCTGAAATCATGTTAGAGAAGCTAAGTTTGTATATTGTTCTTAAACAATTCATTCTGAAACAAATAAAGGACAGCTAAGAAAGATGTTGAAAATATTGAAAATCAATTGAAAAATAACATTGGCAGAGCAATGGCTGGTAAATCACTGAGAAACTGAGTTATCCATCAAAGAAGTGGACAACACTCATGTCATGAGGTGTATCAGCTATCTCTGTATAAAATGATCAAAACAGTAGGTTGGTTTTACTGTGTACCTGGGGGTAACTGGCATCTGATAAACGTGTACCCTCACACAAAAAGGTGTAAATCAGTTTTATTGTGTTTGATCATAGGCAGAATGGTCCATGATGTTGAGTATCAAGGGGTATTGGCGTCTGATAAACGTATACCCTTACGCAAAAAGGAAAATAGAACTTGAATGCCTTAAATGAACTAATATTAAAAATGATGTTCCTTCACAAGAAATTTCTTGGATGTCAATTTGTTTATTTTCAATACATGACCTGGTATCTGTTAATCATACTTTTAATGAGTCTATGAAAGTGAGATATTTTGAAACTGAATCTCTCATGCAAATGTGATTCTGGTTTATTATTTTATCATGCACAGAAAACTTATCCATTGATTGTAGTGCATGAACTCAAAATTTTATAGTCTTTAAACCAGAATTCTATCTGAAAGTAGTTTAAAACTTCATATGACTGAAGACTCTGTGCTCTAGAATGCTTATTCCTGAACTACTTGTTCAGAATGCCAGTCAGATGATATCCCTTGTTCCTTCCCTTGTACTCACTTTCCCTCCTCTTTGTTGATGGCAAATGGGGAGAATATTGTATGAATTCTGTAATTCATTCCAGGGGAAGTGTATGCATTTTGTTATGGCAAAGGGGGAGATTTTGTTAGCAGGGACTTGCTTACATTTCACAGCATGCATGCATAGCATCTGCATGACAATCTGAATAACAAATCTTATCTTTCATCATCTGTATGACATGTAATTGCTATTCTATATGATAGGGGGTTGCCATCATCAAAAAGGGGGAGATTGTTGTGACTCCTTTGTGTTGATGATGTTGACAATATGTTTTACTTCATTAGCAACACCTTGTTTTGATTGATTGGCAACTGTTTATGCTTTGATGAAATTATTCTTATCAGATTGTATGTGTGTTCCATGCATTTTACAGGTTCACACACTGCACACACACTCAAAGTCTACACATTGCACGTAAAGTCTATACACTGCTTTGTGGTGTGTATGTGCATCGCTTATAACATGTCTATACATTCATGCATCAAGGGTCGACCCCCTTCTTTGATGGGTCGACTCCCCCCCAGATATCCAAGTCTATACAACTGTCCATCTTATTTAGTGTTTCATGCAGCGTCAACGCAGTAAGTGTGTACATTACATTGGCTAAGTCTGCAGCGTCAACGCAGTAAGTGTGTACATTGCATTAGCTAAGTCTGTACACTGTTCCCCTTCTTAGATGCGTCGATGCCCCCAGATTTCCATGTCTATACACTCATATTCATGCATAGCAGAGTCCATACATTGCAGCTCATATAACTAGCAAGTCTATACATTGTTTCCGCATCTCATGCAGCGTCTTATTTGAAGTCTATACATTGCATACATTGGAAGTATGTACATCGGACAGTTCATGCATCAACATTCAAAGTCCATACATTGGACTGTAGCATGCACGAAGTTAAGTCCACACATTGGACTGTAGCATGCATCAGTGAAGTCTGTACAGCGTCATGCATTGTTCTTCAAGTCCATACACTGCACTGTAGATTGATCGAGGTGAAGTCTGTACATCCACCAGTTCAACTTGCAAGTCTATACATCGGTAGCTTTACCGACGTTGCACTCGAAGTCTATACACTGATAGCTTTACCGTCGTTTCCCTTGGCAAGTCTGTACATCACAGTTGAGTGGAAGTCTGTATAGCCGTTGTGTTGCCAAAGTCTACACATTGTGAAAGTCTGTACATCGTTCAGTGGTCTTGGCAAACTCTATACATTGTGCACTTTCAAGTCTGTACAGACTTTACCTTGCTCAAGTCTGTACATCGCCCAGTTGGCAAGTCCATACATTGGAAGTCTATACATTCGTTTGCCTTGCATCGTTCATCAAGTCTGTACAGCCCTTTCGCTTGGCAAGCCTGTACAAAGTTCATGATGTCTGAACAACGAGCAAGTCTGTACATCAGACTAGTCTGCATCGGCTAAGTCCATACATTGTCCAGTGCATTGCATGCATCATTCTTAAAGTCTATACATCAAGCTGAAGGCTGCCTAAGTCTATACATAGTCTGTCATCCTTAGAGTCTAATGTATAACATGAAGTCTGTACATCGCACATCATTCAAGTCTGCACATTATGCATCATATGAATTCAAGTCTGTACATTGTGCATCTTTGAGTTGAAGTCCATACATTATCAGTTGTCTGTCCAAGTTGTTACATTGCCTAAGTCTATACGTTGGCTACTGAATGTTCTGCAGAGTCTGTACATTGCATTCAAGCTCACAAAGTCCATACAGTGAAGTCTATACAATGCATTCAATCCTGCAAAGTATGTACATGGTTTAATACTTAAACTGATGATTCTATTTCGACTGTCTGACAGGGATTCTTAGCTGGGATTGATGACCTGGCTCGTGATCCAAGGAGGACGAGGTGCTGTGATGGTGACACGTGGAAGCAGCCCATCAAGGATGCTGCCATGTGGATGAAATTCCCTCGGATCTGGCGAATTCTATGGGCGGGAAATGTGGAAGCCACGCGCCCTTATCCAATCTGCTACTGTATATATATGAGTCTTCATCTTCAGATGAAGGCTGATGGATCATCCAGTGGCAAAGTCTATACAGAGAGGTAGAAGCCTGAAGCAGCAGAGAGCCACCGATCCATAGAGAGAAGAAAAACAAAGAAGAAGAAAAAGAGAGAAGAGAAGAAAAGAGAGATGAGTTGAGAGAGTGAGATTGAGAGAGTTTGATTGAGAGGTTGTATCTCAGACTCTTGGTTCAGATACCAGAGCTGAGCCTTTTCTCATTCGAGCTACATTCCCATTTGGGTTTTCTATTTTTATTTGCTTCTGTCTTTACTTTCCGAACTCTTGTTTCTTCAAGCTGTGAGTCAACTGTTAGCAGAGGTGCTGCCTCTGGTCGGGTAAGCTGTAAACCCCAACAATTGCAGTGGAGGATTCCACTGGACATGTGAAGCTATAATCCTTAGCAGGCGAGACTTTTCTCAGACAGCAAGCTGTGTTGCTCAGCGGTTTGTAGGCCAAGCTGTAGTGCCCAGCAGACGCAAGTTGTACTGCACAGCAGTAAGCCATACTCGGTTGAGTGTGGGGTGGACATAAGTCTTTGACCGAACCACCTAAAAATCTTGGGTGCCTTGTGTTTGTGTGATTGTCCATGAACTGTGTGCGTGACTGATTCTTTTGATTATCTTCACAGATTGCTTGTGCTTCTGCTCAGTTTATACACTCGAGTTAGTGTTTTAATAGATTTGCCTATATTCCGCATTAGAACCTCTTACTGGTTTTTATTTAGGCAGTAGATCTATTCACCCCCCCTCTAGACCACACTTCATGGAGATAGAATGTGTCCATCTAACATAACATGTCCTCATTAGTAAAAATTTTCCGCCCTCTGAAGAGGAGGTGCTTATTCAAGTTCTTCAAGATTACAAGGATGCGTGTCAGGCCCCGAGCGCGGAAGGAACCCGGAGTGCGTGACAAGTTTATATCGGTCATGTCAATTAGAGCGTTAGTGTATTCAACACAAAGACAGAGTGCGTAAAAGTAAAGATAACCCATGTTCTTTATTCAATCACAACCTCAAAGTACTTCTATTACAAATGAAAATGCCAAGACTCAATAAAAGGAAAAGGTATAATGATTGACTCAAGAAATTAGAAAGATAAGAATAGCAAACGCTTGGATAGACAGAGAGCTCTAATCTCTTCACTCTTAACCTTCCCCATCCGATTGAGTCTCATCATCGGACTTACCTGAAAAATAGGGGAAAACACTAGATGAGCGAACGCTCAGTTGGAATTATATCTCAAGAGCTAGCTTGCTTTAAGTAAATTACATGTTACATGAATGCAATAAAGCTATGCATGTTTGCGTAAAACGACAAGAGAGAGAGAGTATAACAAGAGATAATTGAGTGAACTAGCATGTCTTTAAAGAACTTTTATCTATAAATGTCAAGATATTCAAGCAAGTATATTCATCATGTCATGTCGGGAATTGGCTATCATGTTTCAAGCAAGTATATAAATACCCTTTCCAGGTCACGCAAGTCATGTCATGTCAAGTCGAGTATGATATTGTGGAATGTCTAATCAAGCTAGTCACGCACTTTGGTACAATGCCATACCGTGATCATTACAACTCCCATGGGCACTAGTACTTTCGGGTGCTCCTCCTAGGACCAGATCGGGCCCTTATATGCGCAGACATTGATCATGTATTTTTTGACATCTACTAAAGTTATAGCCAATATGGAATTTCAAGGAATAAACTTGTATGAACTTTTAAGGTAGATCTTATGGAATAGCATTTCAAGGATTTGAACATGTGGTATAATGACGATAATAACGGTATAATCATGATTAACGATAAAACTAGGTGGAATCGGCTCCCTAACTCGGGTGCCATGACGATAGGAATAAGCGCCCACATGAACATGGTCGCTCGTTCTTGTACATGATAAGGTAGATAGAATTAGTGTACACAAGTATGGCACACTATTCTTAAAGGATATGAATGGTATGGATTACCCATCCCATTATTTCAAGAATTATTCTCATGACATACAAACAGCATGTCGTGAGGGCCGGTATACCATGTTTCTTTAGAGTGACATGGCAATTAAGAAGTGTCATGGGTTTTAAGGGTACAACCAGCTCGACTGCTTTGAGGAAATCCAAAGCTAGCGGAGTCTTACGGAGGTCTCTATGATAAAGTCACCAGTCCGAAGGAACGGAATGTCCCGCGGAGGGTTCATCTATCTCCGAGAAATAGGGGGTAATCGAGAAAACACCGTGAAACATGGGACTATACTCACGGAATGGAACATAGTACCAACACGCATAACCCACTGTCAAAGGGTTACTGAAAAACACGAAAATAGAACTATCAATAAATTGACGTCTGAGATGTGGGTCTTCATTTCATGAATTGACGCCCTTGTCAGGGTCGTCAGTTTATCAAATGATGACTATTCACTCAGTCATTACATATATATTAATATCTTTAAACATTTCATATTTGCATTTATTATCAAAATGACGCCTCTCATGAAGGCTTTAATTCTGTAAATAGCGCCCTAGTCAGGGGCGTCATATATAAAATAAAAGGGTAGTATGCACGTCGTCAATTATTTTGTCCAGGAATTTTATTCCCATTTTCACTATTTATCACAATTTGACGCCTATGTATAGGGGCGTCCATTCAAAATAATGACCTATTCAGGGTCGCTTATTCTTTGTCATATAATTTGCATCGGGCAGGTACAATCATAGACACAAGGTTTATAAAATGTGTCTGATCAGGAATCATTTGACATGAACAGATAGAGAAAAATATCAGGAATTTATTAGTATGATCATGCATCATTTTTCATGTAGGGATTCATAGTTATTAAATTTTGATAATGCATAATTATTAATTGACTGTTTCAATTGACGACTATTGATAAGTGCGTCAAATTAAAATAACGCCTTAATCTGGGGCGTCATTTCAAGAAATACAGAAATCATTATAAAAATAGATAAACCTCTATCAAAAATGAAATCGGTAATTCTTGCAGACCTATATGCATGTTTATAACTTACTAATTGCAGAGTTTTGCTAAGTCTTGAGAAAACCTACCTTGGTTGGGTGGTTTGGTTGACAAACACTGAAGAACGGTGAAGAAAATAACTATGAACGATACTTTGTTTCAAACAGAGTTTCTAGAAGCAACTCTTTAGCCAAAGCAATAGCAACACCCCTCGGAAGATGCAGTAGGATGATGAGGGTGATAATAGCTTCAACAACGCAGTGGGAACAAGGAAGAAGAAGATGATTCTTCTACGCTCCCGGCAGGAAGATGATTGTAAGAGCAACAATTGCAGTAGCTCCTTTGGTCCAGATTAGAACAGCAGGAGTTTCCCACGAACAACCAAAACCTTCAGAAGAAGAAGCAGAAGACAGCTTCCTCCCTTCAAGGTATTGATAGCAAGAGGAAGATGCTGATGGAGAACTGCTATGCAGCAGCACAATAGGAGAAGCAGAACGAAGAGGAACTTCAAGGCAGAAGAGCAGCAGCAGCAGCAGGACGTCTTTGGTAATTAGTATTAACGTGAGTTCGATGGAAAGGGGATGGGTATTTATAGAAGAAGAATCCTAATAGGTTCTAAGAATTTTATTAGGATTAGAACTTCCTTCTTAGAATCCAATTAGCATTTAACTATTCCACGTATTGATCCTTTCCTTAATCTAAACTTACCCAGTTATCATCCTAGTTCGAACCGAACACAAACATGTCCTTTTGTAATTGACGCCTTAGGTTGGGGCATTTATTTGAAATTGACACCTGTACAAACAGTCTTCAATTCTTTATTTGACGCCTGTCATAGAGGCGTCAATTCTCTAATTCACGTCTTCACGCCATTCTTCAATTAATTAGCACCTTGATCAGAGGCATTATTTTGTTTTAAGTATTTATATAAGCTAGGACTCTTATCATTAGTGGATTTATCATCTTATCCCTTTTTCATTTACCAGGGTTGCTACACCCTCCCCCACTTAGAAAAATTTAGTCCCCAAATTCAATTGCTTGTTTTATGTGGAGAGTGTAGAGTACATACCCTTTTAAAACAAGTCTGGAAATCGTTTCCTCATAGACTCCTCGGTCTCCCATGTGACTTCGTGTTCTGAGCTTTTACTCCATTGCACCTTGACCATGGGAATAACTTTGTTCCTTAATGTACGTACCTCACGATCGAGGATCTTCATGGGCTTTTGTTCATAAGTGAGATCCTTTTGAATCACCAGGTCACCATGATTAATGATATGTGATGGATCGTGCACATACTTCTTCAACATAGATATGTGGAATACATTATGAACTTCGGACAATTGAGGTGGTAAGGCGACGCGGTAAGCAACCTCGCCAACTCTTTCTAGTATCTCAAAAGGTCCGATAAATCTCGGCGTAAGCTTGCCCTTAACACCAAATCTCCTTATTCCACGTCCAGGTGATATATTGAGAAATATGTGATCTCCGACTTGGGAATTCGAGATCTCTTCTTCTTGTGTCAGCATAAGCCTTCTGTCTAGACTGAGCAACTTGAAGTCTTTCTCTAATCAACTAAATCTTTTCAGTGGTATCCCTTACCATGTCTGGACCCAATAGTTGTTTCTCGCCAACTTCGTCCTAGCACAAAGGTGATCGACAACTCCTTCCGTATAAAGCTTCGAAAGGTGCCATTTGTATACTTGCCTGGTAGCTGTTATTGTATGTAAATTTAACCAAAGGCAAGTGATCATGCCACCTTCCACCAAAATCGATGATGCAAGCCCTGAGCATATCTTCTACCACCTGATTTGTTCTTTCGATCTGACCATCCGTCTGAGGATGAAAAGCAGAACTAAAATTGAGCCTAGTCCCTAACGAATGTTGTAGACCCTTCCAAAAATGAGAAGTAAACCGTGGGTCTCGGTCAGACACGATTGAGATAGGAATTCCATGTAATCTGACTATCTCCTTGATGTATAAAGCAGCAAGAACATCAACCAACCATCGACTCTTGATTGGCAAGAAATGTGCCGACTTAGTCAAACGGTCGATGATGACCCATATTCCATCATATCCCCCTTTTGATTTAGACAGACCCATAATGAAGTCCATACCGATATCCTCCCACTTCCATTTGGGAATATCTAGAGGATGTAGCTTACCGGTAGGCTTTTGGTGTTCAGCCTTGACTTGTTGGCATGTGAGACAGCGAGACACAAAGTCCGCTACTTCCCTTTTCATATTAGGCCACCATAAAGTCCTTTTCAAATCTTGGTACATTTTGGTAGACCCTGGATGAATCGTGTACCTTGATCTGTGAGCTTCATCTAAGATTTTCTTTTTAGCCCTGGACAATCTGGTATACATGTTCTATTCCTGAACATTAATCTTCCATCTGATGCTAATTTGAACTCCGATTATTCTTCAATTTTGTCCTTGATTTCCACTAATAATGGATCCTTATCTTGTAGTCCTTGTATTTCTGAGAGTATATCTGGCAGTATGCTTATATGGGATAGTGTAACACACTTGTTCTCCTTGTCCAGGCTTATATCAAGTTTAGAGAATTGTTCTAGCAACTTCCACTCCTGAATCATACATTTTGCTAAAATCGCTCTTGACTTTCGACTGAGGGCATCAGCTACAGGATTACCCTTTCCAGGATGATATTGTATTATGAAGTCGAAATCCTTGAGATATTCTAGCCAACATCTTTGCCTCATATTTAATTCCTTCTGAAAGAAGAGATACTTGAGACTCTTATGGTCATAATATACTGTAAACTGCTCTCCGTATAGGTAATGCCTCCATATTTTCAATGCAAATATTACCGTGGCCAACTCCAAGTCATGAACTGGGTAGTTCTCTTCATGCTTCTTTAATTGGGGAGAAGAGTAAGCTATAACTCTTCCTTGTTGCATTAAAACACATCAGAGGCCAATGCCAGATGCATCAGTGTATACCTCGAACTTCTCTCCTTCGACTGGTAGAGCTAAGACCGGGCTGTAGTTAGCTGATCCTTGAGAGCTTGGAAGCTTCTTTCACATTCCTCACTCCATTCGTAACGGATCTCCTTGCGAGTTAGCCTAGTGAGTGGTACGGCGATCTTGGAGAAATCCTTGATGAATCGCCGGTAGTAGCCCGCAAGACCCAAGAAACTACGCATCTCGCTAGCATTGGCCGGTCTTTCCCAATCCTTTACAGCTTCAACCTTCAATGGATCTATGGATAAACCGTCTTTTGATATAACATGCCCCAAGAAAGATACTTCTTCTAACCAGAATTCACATTTACTGAACTTTGCATATAACTGATTCATCCTCAATATTCATAATGCAATCCTTAAATGCTCCTCGTGCTCTTCCTTGGTCTTTGAATAGATCGGTATATCATCAATGAAAACCACTATGAATTGATCTAGATGAGGCCTGAATATACTATTCATCAACTGCATAAAGGCAGCAGGGGCATTTGTTAGTCCAAAAGACATAACAATAAATTCATAGTGCCCATACCTGCTTCTGAATGCGGTCTTATAAATGTCCTCATCCTTGATCCTTAGTTGGTTATATCCCGACCTGAGATCAATCTTCGAAAAATACTTGGATCCAGATATTTGATCAAATAACTCATCGATTCTCGACAGTGGATACTTGTTCTTGATAGTGAGATGATTCAACTATCGATAGTCGATGCATAACCTCAAGGATCCATCTTTCTTCTTTACAAATAGCATAGGTGCTCCCAACGGGGAAGTGCTTGGTCTGATAAATCCTTTCTTGAGAAGTTCCATTAATTGCTCCTTTAGTTCCTTAAGTTCGGCAGGGGACATCCTATAAGGTGCCCTAGAAACTAGGCCATCACCAGGGATCAAGTCGATGGTGAAGGCCACTTCTCTTTGTGGGGGTAATCCAGGCAAATCATCCAAAAACACGTCCGGAAATTCTTGCACAACTGGGATGTCTTCTAGCTTAGTCTCCTTAGTCTCCTTAATGGTGACAAACGTAAGGAAAGATACACATCCTTTCCTTATTAGCTTGCTAGCTCGGAGAGCTGAAATAAGAGGTGACTTGCTCTGACTCTTAGGGCTAGTATAGACCAGTTCCGGAAAGTCTTTGAAAGTAACTTTGCTGTTACGGCAATACACAATTGCCTGATACTTAGATAGCCAATCTGATCCCAATATGACATCATATTCCTTTAGGTCTAAACACATGAGGTTGATAGGAAGATTTCTTCCTTTTACCATTACTTCATAGTTTTGATAATGGTGAGTAAGGTCAACTTCGCTTCCGAGAGGAGTTGAAAGAACTAATTTCATCCATTCCGGTTCCATGGGTAATGGATTAGCAAACTTCTTAGAAATAAGAGAATGCGAGGCACCAGTATCAAATAAGACATATGTAGACTTGGAACAAACTTTCAATGTACCTTCCACTAGACCGCCTTCATCTTGTTCCGCCTCCTTTATAGACGTGCATTCTTTGTCACCGGCATGATCATTAAGTAGGGGACAGTCGGGAATCTGATGATCACAGCTCCCACAATGGAGACATGCTCCAAGTTTCCTCCAACATTCTTCGGCCTTGTGCCCGGCCTTATCACAATGCTTACATACCACCTTAGAGGGTGTAGTGGTGATGGAGAAAGGTTTGGTCTTCTTTAACTTTTGCTCTTGGGGGGGGGAGTGCCTCCATTACTCGGTCTCTTCTTGAAATTGGGTTTGAAAGTGCCGAAGCTAGTAACATGCTCCTTCTTGTCTCTCCCACGGATCCTATCAGATAGCTCCGTGGCATCTTCTAGTAATTGAGCTCGGCGTACCATCTCCGAATATACCTGTATGTCCATCGGCGCCAGCTGTGTGATATATTAGGGTCTGAGCCCATTTAGGAATCTCCTAGCTTTCATCTTCTCGATACTAATTAGATGTTAGCATATTGAGATAACCTGGAAAATTGTGCCTCATACTCGGCCACCGACAAAGATCGTTGTTTAAGTGCGACGAACTAGGCGGCCTTCTTCTCCTGGACTCGGTCCGAAAAATATTTATTGTTGAAATGTCCAACAAACTCCTCCCAAGTAACTTGTCCTTGATCTAATGTGGCTTCTACTGCCTCCCACCAACAGCGGGCGCCCCTTTCCAATTGAAACGTTGCTAACAAGACCTTCTCTTGGTCCGTGCATTGCATAACTCGAAAGATACGTTCGGTCTCCCGGATCCAGTGCTCGGCGTCATCCGGATCAATGGATCCCATGAACTTAGGAGGGTTCATGTTCTTGAAGCTTTGGTGGAGATTTCCTGCTCCGCGATGTGCACCTCCATGTGCCACTTGTTGAAGTGCCTGGGTCATGCCTTGCAGAGTGTGTTGCATGTTGCGCCACTGGGCACGTTCGGCAGCCATTGTCCAACAATTACAATACTATATTAATATGTGATGATGTTCGAAGGTTTTGATTCTAAGTTAACTTAACCCTTGGTTCTAACCAATCTCACAGGTTAAAGGTTTAAACCTATCCTTGGACTTGGGTTTCCTAGGAATTGAATATCCTAGGCTCTGATACCACAAAAACTGTCACGCCCCGAGCGCGGAAGGAACCTGGACTGCGTGACAAGTTTATATCGGTCATGTCAATCAGAGCGTTAGTGTATTCAACACAAAGACAGAGTGCGTAAAAGTAAAGATAACCCATGTTCTTTATTCAATCACAACCTCAAAGTACATCTATTACAAGTGAAAATGCCAAGACTCAATAAAAGGAAAAAGTACAATGATTGACTCAAGAAATTTGAAAGATAAGATTAGTAAACGCTTGGATAGACGGAGAGCTCTAATCTCTTCACTCTTATCCTTCTCCATCCGATTGAGTCTCATCATCGGACTTACCTGAAAAATAGGGGAAAACACTAGATGAGCGAACGCTCAGTAGGAATTATATCTCAAGAGCTAGCTTGCTTTAAGTAAATTACATGTTACATGAATGCAATAAAGCTATGTATGTTTGCGTAAAACGACAAGAGAGAGAGAGTATAACAAGAGATAATTGAGTGAACTAGCATGTCTTTGAAGAACTTCTATCAATAAATGTCAAGATATTCAAGCAAGTATATTCATCATGTCATGTCGGGAATTGGCTATCATGTTTCAAGCAAGTATATAAATACCCTTTCCAGGTCACGCAAGTCATGTCATGTCAAGTCAAGTATGAGATTGTTGAATGTCTAATCAAGCTAGTCATACACTTTGGTATAATGCCATACCGTGATCATTACAACTCCCATGGGCACTAGTACTTTCGGGTGCTCCTCCCAGGACCAGATCGGGCCCTTATATGCACAGACATTGATCATGTATTTTTCGACATCTACTAAAGTTATAGCCAATATGGAATTGCAAGGAATAAACTTGTATGAGCTTTTAAGGTAGATCTTGTGGAATAGCATTTCAAGGATTTTAACATGTGGTATAATGACGATAATACCGGTATAATCACGATTAACGATAAAACTAGGTGGAATCGGCTCCATAACTCGGGTGCCATGACGATAGGAATAAGCGCCCACATGAACATGGTCGCTCGTTCTTGTACATGATAAGGTAGATAGAATTAGTGTACACAAGTACGGCACACTATTCTTAAAGGATATGAATGGTATGGATTACCCATCCCATTATTTCAAGAATTATTCTCATGACATACAAACAGCATGTCGTGAGGGCCGGTATACCATGTTTCTTTAGAGTGACATGGCAATTAAGAAGTGTCATGGGTTTTAAGGGTATAACCAGCTCGGCTGCTTTGAGGAATCCAAAGCTAGCGGAGTCTTACGGAGGTCTCTATGATAAAGTCACCAGTTCGAAGGAACGGAATGTCCCGCGGAGGGTTCATCTATCACCGAGAAATAGGGGGTAATCGAGAAAACACCGTGAAACATGGGACTATACTCACGGAATGGAACATAGTACCAACACGCATAACCCACTGTCAAAGGGTTACTGAAAAACACGAAAATAGAACTATCAATAAATTGACGTCTGAGATGTGCGTCTTCATTTCATGAATTGACGCCCTTGTCAGGGTCATCAGTTTATCAAATGACGGCTGTTCACTCAGTCATTACATATAGATTAATATCTTTAAACATTTCATATTTACATTTATTATCAAAATGATGCCTCTCATGAAGGCTTTAATTCTGTAAATAGCGCCCTAGTCAGGGGCGTCATATATAAAATAAAAGGGTAGTATGCACGTCGTCAAATATTTTGTCCAAGAATTTTATTCCCATTTTCACTATTTATCACAATTTGACGCCTATGTATAGGGGCGTCCATTCAAAATAACGACCTAGTCAGGGTCGCTAATTCTTTGTCATATGATTTGCACCGGGCAAGTACAATCACAGACACAAGGTTTATAAAATGTGTCTGATCAGGAATCATTTGACATGAACAGATAGAGAAGAATATCAGGAATTTATTAGTATGATCATGCATCATTTTTCATGTAGGGATTCATAGTTATTAAATTTTGATTATGCATAATTATTAATTGACTATTTCAATTGACGACTATTGATAAGGGCGTCAAATTAAAATAACGCCTTAATCTGGGGCGTCATTTCAAGAAATGCAGAAATCATTATAAAAACTGATAAACCTCTATCAAAAACGAAATCAGTAATTCTTGCAGACCTATATGCATGTTTATAACTTACTAATTACAGAGTTTTGCTAAGTCTTGAGAAAACCTACCTTGGTTGGGTGGTTTGGTTGGCAGACACTGAAGAACGGTGAAGAAAATAACTGTGAATGATACTCTATTTCAAACAGAGTTTCTTAAAGCAACTCTTTAGCCAAAGCAATAGCAACACCCCTCGGAAGATGCAGTAGGATGATGAGGGTGATAATAGCTTCAGCAACGCAGTGGGAACAAGGAAGAAGAAGATGATTCTTCTACGTTCCCGGCAGGAAGATGATGGTAAGAGCAACAATTGCAGCAGCTCCTTTGGTCCAGATTAGAACAACAGGAGCTTCCCACGAACAACCAAAACCTTCAGAAGAAGAAGCAGAAGACAACTTCCTCCCTTCAAGGTATTGACAACAAGAGGAAGATGCTGACGGAGAACTGCTATGCAGCAGCACAATAGGAGCAGCATAACAAAGAGGAACTTCAAGGCAGAAGAGCAGCAGCAGCAGCAGGACATCTTTGGCAATTAGTATTAACATGAGTTCGATGGAAAGGGGATGGGTATTTATAGGAGAAGAATCCTAATAGGTTCTAAGAATTTTATTAGGATTAGAACTTCCTTCTTAGAATCCAATTAGCATTTAACTATTCCACGTATTGATCCTTTCCTTAATCTAAACTTACCCAGTTATCATCCTAGTTCGAACCGAACACAAACGGGTCCTTTTGTAATTGACGCATTAGGTTGGGGCTTTGATTTGAAATTGACGCCTGTACAAACAGTCTTCAATTCTTTATTTGACGCCGTCATGGAGGCGTCATATCTCTAATTCGCGTCTTCACGCCAGTCTTCAATTGATTAACGCCTTGATCAGAGGCATTATTTTATTTTAAGTATTTATATAAGCTAGGACTCTTATCATTAGTGGATTTATCATCTTATCCCTTTTTCATTTACCAGGGTTGCTACAATGCGTTCGCTTGGAGTTATGAAGATATGCCGGGTCTGGACCCTGCGCTTGTTGAACACCATCTTACACTTAAGCCAGGATCCATCCCGGTTAAATAGCAGTTAAGACATTTTCACCCTCACATGGCTTTAAAGATGAAATAAGAGATCAATAAGCTTCATAAGGCTAGATTTATTAGAGTCATCCTCTATCCTAATTGGGTGGCTAACATTGTCCCGGTTATGAACAAGGACGGAAGAGTTAGAATTTGCATAGATTTTCGGGACCTTAACCGTGCGTGTCCTAAAGATGACTTCCCCCTCCCTCACATAGACGTGTTAATCGATAATACGGAAGGTTATGAGACCCTCGCTTTTATGGATGGCTTCTCTGATTATAATCAAATTCGCTTGGCTGAGGAAGATCAAGATAAAACCTCGTTCACTACACCGTGGGGTACTTACTGTTACGTGGTCATGCCGTTTGGGCTCAAAAATGCCGGAGCCACCTACCAAAGGGCCATGATGGCTATTTTTCATGACATGATCCATATTTTTATAGAGGTGTATGTGGATGACCTGGTAGTAAAATCAAGAATGAGGATCGAGCATCCCGAGGTTTTGGCTAAAGTCTTGCAAAGAGCACGGGAGTGTCAGTTGAAGATGAACCCCAAGAAGTGCGTATTTGGTGTTTCATCAGGAAAATTGCTTGGATTCATTGTCAGTAAAAGGGGTATTGAGATTGATCCCAACAATGCAAAAGTAATAAGGGACATGCCTCCTCCTAGGAATTTTAAGGAAGTCCGAGGATTGATCGGGAGGTTGCAATTCATTCGCCGATTTGACTCCCAGCATTCACAAAGGTGTAGGCCGTTCCACGAACTTACTAATCTGAGAGTCAAGTTTATTTGGGATGACAAGTGTTAGGCCGCCTTTAACGGACTAAAATATTCTTTGGCCAATCCTCCTGTCCTGAGGCCGCCAATTCCAGGCAAACCACTCGTTCTTTATATTCCTTGCATAAGTTCACGAAGAAGGAAAGGAGAGGGCAGCCTACTACTTGTCCAAGCTTCTCAACCCCTGTGAACAGAAGTACTCAGCCATAGAGAAGACTTGTGCTGCTTTAGTTTGGGTAGTTCAGAAGCTCAAGCATTATTTCTTAGCTCACGAGGTCCACCTCATTCCTCACATGAATCCAATCAAGTTTCTCCTTGAAAAATCCATTCTCACTGATCGATTAGCACGATGGCAATGTTTCCTTTCTCAAATTGACATCATCTACATTCAACAAAAAGTGATTAAAGGCTATGCCATAGCAGAACATCTCGCTCATCACCCTCTCCCTAGATTTGACCCTGTTCGCTCAGAGTTTCCAGATGAGGAACTAATGTCCGTCAATCAGCCCGATTCGATGTGGACATTACATTTTGATGGAGCTCTGAATTCAAAAGGGAAGGGGATTGGCATTGTTCTCCTATCACATGAGGGTATCACTATTCCACTTGCCTCTCAGTTTGCATTTCCAGTTACAAGTAATATAGCTGAATATGAGGCTCTTCTGACCGGGCTGGAGGCCGCTCATCAATTTGGTGTTACCCAATTGTGGATTGTAGGTGATAGTCAGCTTATTCTTTGCCAAGTGCTCACCAAGTGTCACACGCTCAATCCTAAACTTAAACCTTATCAAGAACTGACTTCTGCTTATGCCAAGATTTTCACTAAATTAATCTTCATCCATATTCCTCGTAATCAGAATATTCTAGCTGATGCCCTTGCTTCTCTTACATCCTCCTTGGTTTTCCTTCCCGAAAGGGACTTCCACTCTATCATTGTTCATAGGCGTCTCACTCCAGCTGTTAAGGATCCAGCCTTCCTTAGTGTTAAGGAGGAGGTTCTCAAGAAGGTTAAGCAAGGTGAAATCATTGAGAATAAGGAGGTAATGTTGATGGATCTGGAGGAAGAACTGGACGATGAAGAGAAGTCGTGGTATTATGAAATTGCCAAATATTGCCAGGATCAATCTTATCCCGAAGAGGCCATGACTGAGGAAAAGAAAGCCATTCGAAGAGTTGCTCAACGATACACTTTAGTTTGAGGAGTGCTTTATAGAAGGGGCCTCACTGGAGTTTTGCTTAGATGCCTCGACGATGATGAATCTTGGAAGGTTGTGGAAGAGGCGCATTCAGGAGTGTGTGGTGGTCATGTGAATAGCCAGATGCTAGCTAAGAAAATCTTTAGATTAGGCTTCTATTGGCCCACTCTAGAAGAGGACTGCTCAATCTATGTTCGAAGGTGTGTCAAGTGCCAACTGCACGCCGACAAAATCCACTCTCCTACTTCTTCACTCCATCCTATGTCCTCTCCATGGCCTTTCTCCATGTAGGCTTTCGATATCATTCGACCTCTTGGTGATTCGAACGTCCTCACAAAACCAAAATTATTTATACTTATGGCCACGGAGTACTTCTCCAAGTGGGCAGAAGCGGAAGCGTATACGGAGATTAAAGCGTCAACGGTCTGTAAATTTATAATGAAGAACGTCATCGCAAGGTTCGGCATCCCGAGTACCATCGTCACTGACAATGGACCATAATTCATCTCTCAAGAGCTTCAGGACCTTTGCAACAGGTATAACATTGCATTGCATCATTCATCTCCTTATTATCCGCAGACAATGGCCAAGCAGAAGCAACTAACAAAACTCTGATTAAAATTATCAAGAAGATGTGTGAGGCTAACAAATTTACAGATTCGCCGAAAAAATTGGTTGAAGCTCTTTGGGCCTATCGCACTTCCATTCGGACTCCTATTGGGCAAACTGCTTTCGCCCTTACTTATGGAATGGAGGCGGTAGTCCCTTATGAGATTCTTATCCCTTCCCTACGAGTACAATTGGACAAGGAGCTCCCTATTGATGAACGCCATGATTCTCTCCTTGCTCAGTTGAAACTCTTAGATGAGAAGCGTTTGGCCGCCGCTGAGCATGTGCGTGTTTATCAAAACAGACTTTCACGTTTTTACCAAAAGAAAGTAATTGAGAGAAAATTTAAAATTGGTGAAATGGTGATCAAAAGAATTTTTGTAAAATCGGGTGAACCTCGTTCAAAATTCCAACCTAACTAGGAAGGGCCCTACGTTATAAAAGACGTTTATCCTGGCAACGCTTACAAATTAATAAATGCTGAAGGGGAAGAGCTGGCTCACCCTTGGAATGGTCTCTATCTAAATAAATACTACCCCTAAGTCCTTATTTTCAAAATAAAAGAAAAAAAGAAAAAAGAAGAGAAAAAAGAAAAAGAAATAAAAATGAAAAATTGTAGGCTGGCATGGTACATAGGCCGCAAGCCCGAAAAATCAAAATCCTTAATTCATTC
The DNA here is from genome assembly GCA_022559845.1 of Amorphophallus konjac. Taxonomy (NCBI): domain Eukaryota; kingdom Viridiplantae; phylum Streptophyta; class Magnoliopsida; order Alismatales; family Araceae; genus Amorphophallus; species Amorphophallus konjac. The sequence continues at coordinate 119,934,044 of CM040123.1, forward strand.
TTCAGTCTTGATGGTTAACCTTGGGGTCAATTCGCGCACACACTACACGCTTTACTCTTAAACTCGAGCGGTTCAAAATTCGAGGAAAGTCAGAGTCTAAGTAAGAGTGTGAAAACCTTACCTATTATCTTCTCTTCGGCTCACGAGAGGGAGTACGAGTCAAGGGAGGCTAACCAAACCTGCCCGCCGCCTTAGTAGGTGGAAGTCAGGGCGCAAAAGGGAACAAAATGCTATAAAGCCCAAGTACAATTAGGTCTTTATTTTTGAAAGTAAAGTAAACAAGAAAAGAAAGAAATGTGAAAGTCACAAAAAGAAAAGTATGACAAGAGGGCAAAGTCCCCGCAGGGAAAACCCTGGTCGTAAGCATGCATGAATAAGGGCAAAAGAGCAACAAAACTTCCCTAAGCAAAAGACCGAACCCCCAACAGGCATTAGGGCAAGGGGAGAAAAGTTTCCCGATTCTACGAAACCTTTCGTGAGCTTCCCCAATTTATTCTTCACTTCTCCCTTCGGTATATTTTAAGCTCAAAAGAATGGCAAAGACTGACTAAGAAGGATGGGCCGCGAGAGGATATGAGTAAAGGCACAAGTCCTTAAGCACGTTGACCTGTTGTTAAGTCATTAAAAAAAGATTAATGAATTTAAGATGGTGATTGTGTAAGGCTTAAGACTCTTGTACTATGCTCAGCCTCAAAAAAAAGAAAGAAAAGAAAGAAAGAAAAGAAAGAAAAAGAAAAAACATAACAAACAAACAAAAGAAAAAAAACTATGCATTTTTTTAATTAACGCCTTCATGAGTAGGTGTCATTTCCATAATTAACGTCGGTGTCTATGTCATCATTTTCAAATAAAAAAATAAAAAAAATGGTTTTTCAATTCACGCCCGTTTGAGGGGGCGTCATTTAATCAATGCATGGCTTTGTAAAAGTCATCATTTCAAATAAAATAAACAAAATAAACATTTTTTCAATCAACGCCTGTATGCGAGGGCATCATTTTCAAAAGAGAAAAAAAAAGAGAAAAAAGAAAAAACAAAAATTAAGCCTACTGCTTCCCACCATTTCATATGATTGATTGTATTTTTGTGTGGGCATCATTTGTATTTAAAGTATATACAGCTAATGCATTTCATGTCTCGTGAACATCCGTCTCATTTAGCGTCTCATGGTGTGTCTCACATAGCGCTTCAAGTCTGTACAGGGTAAGTCCGTGCATCCTGTTTTAATGTACTCTGCTGATATGTTTATGTTGTAGTTCAACAAGTCTGTACATCATCAGCACTCTTCAAACGGCATAGTCCATGCATTCATTGCAAGTCTATATATTGCTTGTAGACTGCACAAAGTCTGCACATTCCTTGTTGTTATGTCCATGCGTCATGTTAGCAAGTCTGCACATTGTTGCACGCTAAGTCTGCACACTAATAGCATGTCAGTGCATTCATCTTTCAATGTGCATACTTCACCTTATGCATAATGCAAACTGCATCTCATGCACTTAAAGTCTATACACTATTTATGTCTGCATCACATGCACTCAAAGGTTGTATAGTTGTGAATGTAATGTATGTACATTCATTCTCATTGTACACACTTTTTCTTATATGCACACTGCATCTAGTGCATCAAGTCTGTACAGGCCATGACTCATTTAACGAACAGACTCGATGCATTCAGTTCTTCATGTCAGTTAAGTCTCTACTGATAACAGTCTGTTATTACAGAGCTGCTGCTCGAGGAGGTTAATGATGCACGTGATCCAAGAATAGAAGATGGCCCTGATCGTGACACGTGGAACCACTGTGCTAAAATGCTGCCACGTGGACTGAGGCCTCTAGGCGGGAATCATGGAGAGCACATGCCCTATCTATTTGCTACTGCTATATATATGAAGCTTCTTCCTCAGAAGAAGACCATATCGTGATAGAAGGAGCAGAAGCAGAGAGATAGCCTCCACGATCCAGAAGAAGAGAAAAGAAAGTAGAAGAGAAAAGAAAGAATCAAAGAGTGAGAAGAGAAAGAAGAAGAGAAGAAGACAAGAGAGTCTGAAGAGTTTCATCAGAGTTCATTCCTCAGATCTTTGGTTCAAAACCAGATCTAAGGTTGCTCAATTGTTTGAGTTTTATTCCCTGCAGGGATATATTTTGTGCTTTATCGTATGCAGCTTTCAGTTGCTGTTTTGTTTCCCATTTGTGTTTTCTTTTAAACCTTTCTTCAAGCTGTTTGTCAGCAGAGCAAGCTGTGTTGCTTAGCGTTTGCAGTGGAGGATTCCACTGGATGGGTTAAGCTGTAGTCCCCAGCGGATGGCTAAGCTGTATTGCCGAGTGGAAGCAAGCTATGATGCTCAGCGGTTGTAGGCAAGCTATAAGGTCCAGCGGTTCAAGCTGTGAGTCAGCGGAATCCACACTCGGGTTTGAGTGTGGGGTGGATGTAGGTCTGGAGGACCGAACCACCTAAAAACTCCTCTGTGCAGTGGGTTGATTGCTTTATTCTACTTCCGCTAGATGAATGTTTAGGCGTGTGTCATTGCTTTGTGGTTTGCATCGCTTCTTTATTCTTGTACTTTGCACAGTAGATGACTGTTTAGGATGGTTCTTTAGAAGTTCTGGCTGGTCTATACTTTGTGCCCTCTATCTATTTAGCAAAAGTTCTTATATTCCGCACTTGAATCTGCTGCAATCATTTTTATCGGGTGACTGGTCTATTCACCCCCCTCTAGATCACCTTAAGCGTCACAACAATTGGTATCAGAGCCACTGGTCTATTCACTTAGCTTAGTTTCTAAAAATTAAAAGGTGAAAAACAAACTGATGTAACCCTTTGAAATCGAAAGTCATTTAGTGTAAATTATTTTTCTCAAAACATATTCAGGTTGCCTTTCTTGAACTTCCATGGTTAATCACAAAGGGTATTGTTTCAGACTTATCTATTAAAGCCATGTGCCCTAGATTCATTGCTATAAATGGAATCTATAACTCTTTTTCAGTGGTCAGCTGCTTTACTCTATCTTTATCATTGTTAAACCTGAATTCTTTCAAGACTGTATATTGCTGACTCTTATGCTTTAATAGTTGTCTATAATCATGCTCACTTTCTGAACCAATGCTTCAGCTGTTGTGTAGTGACCCCTTACCTTATTCATGTTCTTTCCCTCCTATCTTCTCTACCTTTTGATTATGTCACAAGAGAAGATGTGTTTCATCCGTCCATATTCCTTTCTCAAAGGGGGAGAAACAATTCAGGGGGAGTTATACATTCAGGGGGAGAATGGGTTTTTCTAAGGGAAATTTGCATGTATACTGCATTTAGCATTCATGATGTGCCATTAACGGAGAGAGAGTCCTTCATGACTTAGTCAATGGGGGAGACTTTCATCCAATCATTACATGCATATTTGTATTTCTCATCTCAAACTATTTTCTTTTTGATGAAGTCAAAAAGGGGAGAATAGTTTGACATGAGTCAATTGACTCATAGTGTTGCCATCATCAAAAAGTGGGAGATTGTTGTGCCCCTTGTGCCTTGATGATGCAGTGATGTTTTGATGATAGCAACATTAGTGTCATCACTTGATTAATCTTAAATTGAGTGCTTGATCTGAATGCCTGATGCCTTGATGATATTGTAGCTGATGTGCATAAATTGTTTTGTGCATGCATTTAAGGTCTGTGCATTTCCCTATTTGCATCGGTGCATATATCACATTAGCCATAGTCAGTGCATCCTGCGTCTCACTCAGTGTCTCATGTGCATACGCAAAGTCTGTACAGCTAGTGCATCCTTTGATTCAAAGTCCATACATTGCACTGTAAGTATGTACATCGTCCAATTGCTCATGACGTCTTGGCTAAGTCTATACATTGCACCGTCTCAGTTAGCATATCACTTGAGCATTTAAAGTCTGTACATCTGCTTGAGCATTTAAAGTATGTATAGCCAATGCATTTCATGTCTCGTGAACATCCGTCTCATTTAGCGTCTCATGGTGTGTCTCACATAGCGCTTCAAGTCTGTACAGGGTAAGTCCATGCATCTTGTTTTAATGTACTCTGCTGATATGTTTATGCTATAGTTCAGCAAGTCTGTACATCGTCAGCACTCTTCAAACGGCATAGTCCATGCATTCATCGCAAGTCTGCACATTGCTTGTAGACTGCACAAAGTCTGCACATTCCTTGTTGTTATGTCCATGCGTCATGTTAGCAAGTCTGCACATTGTTGCACGCTAAGTCTGCACACTAATAGCATGTCAGTGCATTCATCTTTCAATGTGCATACTTCACCTTATGCATAATGCAAACTGCATCTCATGCACTTAAAGTCTATACACTATTTATGTCTGCATCACATGCACTCAAAGGCTGTATACTTGTGAATGTAATGTCTGTACATTCATTCTCATTGTACACACTTTCTCTTATATGCACACTGCATCTAGTGCATCAAGTCTGTACAGGCCATGACTCATTTAACGTATAGACTCGATGCATTCAGTTCTTCATGTCAGTTAAGTCTCTACTGATAACAGTCTGTTATTACAGAGCTACTGCTCGAGGAGGTTAATGATGCACGTGATCCAAGAATAGAAGATGGCCCTGATCGTGACACGTGGAACCACTGTGCTGAAATGCTGTCACGTGAATTGAGGCCTCTGGGCGGGAATCATTGAGAGCACACGCCCTATCTATTTGCTGCTGCTATTTATATGAAGCTTCTTCCTCATAAGAAGACCAGATCGTGATAGAAGGAGCAGAAGCAGAGAGATAGCCTCCACGATCCAGAAGAAGAGAAAAGAAAGTAGAAGAGAAAAGAAAGAATCAGAGAGTGAGAAGAGAAAGAAGAAGAGAAGAAGACAAGAGAGTCTGAAGAGTTTCATTAGAGTTCGTTCCTCAGATCTTTGGTTCAAAACCAGATCTGAGGTTGCTCAATTGTTTGAGCTTTATTCCCTGCAGGGATATATTTTATGCTTTATCGTATACAGCTTTCAGTAGCTGTTTTGTTTCCCATTTGTGTTTTCTTTTAAACCTTTCTTCAAGCTATTTGTCAGCAGAGCAAGCTGTGTTGCTCAGCGTTTGTAGTGCAGGATTCCACTGGACGGGTTAAGTTGTAGTCCCCAGTGGATGGCTAAGCTGTATTACCCAGCAGAAGCAAGCTGTGATGCTCAGCGGTTGTAGGCAAGCTGTGAGGCCCAGCGGTTCAAGCTGTGAGTCAGTGGAATCCACACTCGGGTTTGAGTGTGGGGTGGATGTAGGTCTGGAGGACCGAACCACCTAAAAACTCCTATGTGCAGTGGGTTGATTGCTTTATTCCACTTCCGCTAGATGAATGTTTAGGCGTGTGTGATTGCTTTGTGGTTTGCATCGCTTCTTTATTCTTATACTTTGTGCAGTAGATGACTGTTTAGGACGGTTCTTTAGAAGTTCTGGCTGGTCTATACTTTGTGCCCTCTATCTGTTTAGCAGAAGTTCTTATATTCTGCACTTGAATCTGCTGCAGTCATTTTTATCGGGTGACTGATCTATTCACCCCCATCTAGATCACCTTAAGCGTCACAACAGCTATGTCATGTACATCCTACATTCATCACATATATCAGTCGCATAATAACATATAACATTTGTAATTAATTAAAAGGAAAGTTCATTCATACGTACCCCTAAGACCCTCATCTTAGGTCGGTCGGCGTAAACCTCCCAGTAACGTCGGAGGTACTCAGAACTGTCTACCGCCTGCGAAGTGACCCAGGTCTCACCACGCTGCCAGTCGGCGTACTAGTCTGGGAACCAGACTCTCCATTCGGTCACCTTCGTGCAACCGTGAGCCTTCTTGCCAATTCCCCGAGGCTCTCAAAGCTCGACCCACTCTTGGTGTAGGCCGAGGGTCCTCATGACCAACCTAAGCCGTAACGGCTCGATCTCGTTCAGGCAATGAACCCAAAGCTCATGCCCAAAATAAGGTCGGCCCGCTACGACCCAAGGCTGGCCCTCATCGGTCATGCCCTCGTAGGGTCTCCACACCACCTGCATTCACAAACATGCATATCATCACATCATATCATCATATTTCATAAAGTAGGAAATTACATCATATTGAACATAGTTACTAGGGACGCGGGGTAGTCGCGGAACTCTCTCCGTAGCACTCGTAACTCGTAGGTGAGTGGCGCTCCGGTCACTAGTGGTAACCAACGTCGTGCTAGTGGGAACGTTCCCTCATCCCCGGGTCGAGGGTCGACATGCCCCATCGGCATATATAGGTGGCTCCACACCTACATCCATCCATTGCATTAGTAAGCATTCATACGCATAAGCATTTAAAAAAAAAGGAAAATAAAAATGCACACCTAAAGAAAGGGTGAGAAGCCACTGACAGTCGTCTCCCGACCTGTCCCCATGGATAGGTCAGCCATCAAGTGTGCCAACAGGGCATCTCCCCAAGCGTATCTGCCGACGCTCTCCAAGTCCTCGAGAATCCCTAAGAATCAGCAGTTGATGATGTCGCTCTTCGTGCCGAGTAATAGTCTCCCGAGCATCAGGAATAGGAACCTCCTCAGGTCTCGATCTACTCTGTCCCTCTGAGCTGGGTCCAGGCAGTAGATGGTCTTAGCTCTCCCAATCAACCTCTGCGAGAACTGCTTCAGAGACTCCCTCGACCTCTGTCTCGAATCTCCCAACCCCATAGCTATGGTAAGGTCAGTGCGGTAGATGGTCCTACACTCACTAGGTGTCCCTGCTATCATCTCCAACCCTAGCAGTCTCTGGGCCAACTCACTATAGTCGGGTAGGGCGATCCTGCTCACTGCCTCGCCATCTACCCTCAGCCCAGTAATCCTAGCAACATCCTCCAAGCTGGGAACCATATGACCCCATGGCATCAGAAATGCCCGGCTAGTCCTATCCCATCTCTCCCTAAGAACCTGGATCAAGGGTAGGTCGGGGCGGATAGTCTCTCTGCTAAGGAAGGGTCTGAACCCCATGGCATCTACGCTATCCTTCTGATAATCTGGTAGTCTGTGGTAGGCAGCTCGAACCTGGACCTAGGAGATCCGAGTCCACATCAATCCCTGCAAACAATAAGAACATTTTGATATAAGTTTTACATATGTTTCATGGATATTCATTTGCTGTTTAAAATCTGTTCACCGTTTGAATTGACGACCTGTCTATAGTCGCTACTTGGTTAATTGACGCCCCTGTGGGGGAAGTTACTTCAGAGTGCGGTTCTGGTGATTTTATTCGTATTTGAATTGATGACAAACCTTTGGTCGTTATTTGTTTAAGTGACGCCTATGTGGGGGGAGTTGTTTTGAAGGTTATTTTCTCTTTCAGAAATCATAATTGTGAATTTTTTTAATTGGTGACCACCCGTATGGCCGTTGAATGTTGAATTGACGCCCCAATGGAGGGCGTTGTTTTCTGAAGGGTATCAAAATAACAGCATGTGAAATGAAAATAAAGACAGAGATATATCAAAATCAAAAAGAAACAGCATGAAAATAACAGGAAATGAGAATTAAACATGATATTTTTAAAATGACGACATGGTGCAGGGAATGGTTTCATGAATTAATTATTTTTAGAAATTAAAAATAATTTAAATTAACGATCTAAAGTAGGTCGTGGTTTTAATTGACGGCACCACTGGGGGCATCATTTGACTATGTTACTGGTTTGTCATTCTCCCTTCACCGGGGGCTATGGAAAATTTGATAAAAATAAAATAAATTAAAAAATGGAAGGGCTTGGGCTAGGGGCACCTACCTTGCTGCGTTCTGGTGCTAGCGACCTGCCACGAAGAGGCTGATGGGGCTGGCGTGGCTGTCGAGGTTGCCGAGGTTATTGTGGTCGAGGGGCTGCCGCTGCCGCCGATGGTTCTCCTCCTTCTTCTCCCTCTTCTTCGTCTTCCTCCTCCTCTTCGCCATCATCTTCCTCATCTTCTTCTTCATCACCGTCCTCTTCGTTTTCATCTCCACCGTCTCCCTCGTTTCCTCCATCCTCATTTCGTTCTTCTTCTTGTTCGGTTGCTTCTTCTTCCTCTTCGCCATGCTCCGTCGCCCCGCGGGGGAGCTTCCTCCACGGCGTGCTCGTCGTCGCCCAGGTCCACGACGTCGGGGGCCGAAACCCATTGACGCTTGTGAGGGCCCGCCATAGGGTTCAGAGAGAGTAGAGAGAATAGAGAGTGAGAAGAGATGGGAGAATGAGGGCGGTTAGGGTTCGTAGCAGAGAGTAGAAAGAAGAGAAGAGCAAAGTGGACGAAGGAAGGAGAAAAAGGAGAGAAATAGGGTTTAACATTCGAAATGAATTGACGCCCTAATGGCTATCGTTACTTACATAATTGACGGTTTTGATCAAGGCATGGCTTCATGATCTGACAACATGGTCTCGGTCGTCATTTAACTTTGCATGGGAATTTGTAACTGTCGTCAGATGCATTAATGGGAGATTGATTGACGTGATTGGTTGTCATGATTACGGTTTGGAATTGACGACAACTTAGCAGGCGTCGGTTTAATAAGGCACGACATTGGTCAAGGCGTTATTTAGAAAAAATCAAGGGAATATTTTGAAAAGATTATTAAAGAATTTAAATCAATTAACGCCTTGTGTTGGGACGCTAATTAATCAATGCCGGTTTGAGTGGGCATCAATTATGGTTTTTATTTATTTTTGAGGAAATTGATTAATCGATATTGACGACATGTCCGCGGGCATTATTTTGTGAATTGACGCCATGTTGAAAGTAACGTCTCAGTACAGAGGGACCGAACTCAGTTAATTTAGATAGAAATTGGTTAAACTTGGAAGATTTGATCAACATAAAATGCTTTTTGGCTCAATTAAGGAAAGATCCTTTGTTTCATTAAAGAAAATCATTGTTATGTTAATGAGCCACTATGGACCTCAACCTCTTAAGGGCTAGTACATAAGATTTGTATTTCTCTTCTTCTTCTTCAACATGTTGCTTGGACCTATGAAGAAGTCCAAGTCTTCATTGTGCCATGATTGTCTTGATCTCTTCTTGATCCCCGCTTGAGCCTAACTCTCTCCTTTTGAGTGGTGGAAGGTGAGAAGCTTCTTTAAATGTGTGCCAAGGAAGACCGAGTTGTGGGAGGAACCGGTGAGCGTTGTATAGCACGAAGTCGGTCCCGTCGATTAGTCGTAGCTCTATGTCGGAAGAGAGTCTTGAGTGGAGTTGTTGGGTCTTGAGGAACCCCGGTGTGCAAGTGAAACCGTCCTTTGGCATGGTCTTGAAGTAATTCCTCCAATCAACCCTTTTCTCGAGCTTTGGTACCCGATTTGTCATCCTCTCACATAAGCCTAGAGAATCCGTCATATACCGGAGGGGGCTCTTGGAGAAGATCTTTGAGGCCATTTGAGTTTCCTTGCATGGGTCAAACTTTAGGTGGAGGTCCACCCAACAAGAGAGAAGGATCATTGACCCATAGAGAGGTCGTCCAAAGGAAGCGGAAGTGAGCCCATTGTAGAGATTGGCTAGCACCGCCGGCCCTATCCTTTTGCCTTCCCAAATACTAGCAATTGCACTCAAGTGGCACTTTTCTAAGTAATCCTCCATTGAAGGGAAGAGGAGAGCTCCTACCAAGCATATTACAAAGCCCTTCATCACTCTCTCCAACAAATCCTCATCCTCTGGAGCTTGATCCATCCTCTTGTAAACCCATGAGGCCAGCTTTAAAAGATTGATCCCCTTATTGACTTTGATTTGGTTCACTAGGTTAGGACTTGGTATAAAGCTAGACAACATCTCATGAGCATTTATTGGTCTTGCCATGCTAGCCATCTTTGTCTCATCACCTTGTTTCATCATCTTCAACCCAAGGAGTAATTCTACTTCTTCTAGGAGAATGGTGGCTTCAAAGGTAGGAAATAGGAAAGTATGTGTGTTTGGATGCCATAGTTCAATTAGAGCTCCTATGGAAGCCCAATCAAGGTGGGTGTCATTGTAATGGGTAGCATGGGTTACACGGCCAAGAAGGTGCCATTTAGAGAGGAAAGATCTCATGTCTAAAGATAATTTAGAGAGGAGTAGGGAGAGCCATTTGATTTTCAAGAACCTAATTGGTCCCGGTACATTTGGGTAATCCTAAAAGAAATAATAAAAAAAGAGAAGAGAAGAGAGTGTGATCAGAATTTTGAGAGAAGAGAGAGGGTAGAATAAAAAGCTTAAGATCAAATAACTTACTTGGCCCAAGGTTATCCTCCCGCTAATATGCCCAGTAATTTCTGATATCCTAGGAAATCCCATCCTAGGCTTCTTTGAAGGCCCCTGCATCAGCATCCTGTCCATCTTTTTCTTCTTCTGATTGATGAAGAGGTCCCTCTATTCTCCGTTCTCGGTTTACTGTTGAAAGCTCGGTTGTTGCAGTGTTCTAATGTCTTCAGTTTAGCAGAAGGTGCATCGTTTTATAAAGTTCAAAGCTTTGGCCGACCGTTAGAACAATCACAGTTTGTGTTCAAGTAGAATGAGCCGCTGGAGTTTTGTTTCCGAGTAGGGAACGGAGCGCTGGTGCATATGGTTAATTGACGACAGATATCCTGGCGTCATTTCCTTGATTAGCGACATTGATCATGTCGTCATTTATTCAGCGCCTTGCGTACGGGCGTCATTTGCAGTCTGATTCCAAATCAAATAGTGAAAGTAATTAACGCCCTTGTAACTATCGTCAGTTGTGATTATAACGCCTTATGAAGAGTCGTCATTTCTTGAATTTACATCTTTTGAACTATTTTACAGCATTATGATTATCATGAACTTAAGTGCTTTATATCTTGATAAAATTTATTATATCATGCACTTATGATCATATTTTGAGCTTTATTGAGCTGATGATCTTTTATGAGCTAACAAATTTTTGAGCACAAAGAGGAATAGGTTATGCATGTCTCGAGGCACTCGAATCTAGTAACATCATTCCATTCCTTGTATTTTCTCCTGTATGCACTTTTTACTATATAGTATCTACTCTATTATAGCATATCAAGGACCTTATGGTTCTGATGAATCTTGAATTTGAGTTCCCCTTCATCAAAAATAGTGATAATTCTAGGAGAATCTTGATCACACGGATAGGCCATTAAGTCATTTAAGATTTGGGACGACGGTTCAACTTTCTGAGTTGATGCATGGATAAACGGGTTTCGGCTTAGTGTCAGCTTAGACATCTAGATTCCTGACCAAGTCTGGATGGTTTAGCAATATTATCCTTGATTATTTTCTATTTTAGTTTGTTTTAATTTTTCTTTTAGCCCAACATGCATCATGTAGGACTTTGAGCTTTAATGATAGAAATCCTCATATTAAGCCAATGATGAGGGCCGCTTGCTCTTGATTTGAGTTGACATGAGATATTCCATTCCCAAATCGAGTACTGTGTTCTCTTTGAAGCCGCTCAGGCCGGTTCCTTGAAAGCATTCATTCGCTAGATCCTTATCTCAATTCATTTTATTTTCCTACAAACCCACATTGGTTGTAGCACGTCCACATTCGCTGGTAACCGCTCTCCAATGGTGTCTTTTCATCCCTGTCCTCACGCACATTTTGTTTATTAGCTTAGTTCCTTCATCCAACCAATCATTGCTTTCTCGTAATCATCCAAGGTTGTTTCATTCGGAATCATGGAAAGATTTCCAATGCTTAGTGTCGGAGGCGTGTCACATCACACATTGGCATCTACTTTTCAGTTCATTCCCACTTCATTCCGCTTATTGCACTTTGGCTTCATTCCGTCTCACTCCCTTGTAAAGCAGACGCCAAGGCGGGGCAGCTGTAGACACGCCAAAATCGATACTATGATAAGTAAATCTCATGTCACCACGTGGCGCCCCAAAGTGGACTTCAATGTTGACTTAATATGTAGTTTTTCTAATTATTTATTTTTCCATAATAAATTATAATTAACACCTGGAGGAAGGGCGTTATTTAACGGACGACCTGATAGGAGGCGTGGTTTAATCAATAAACAACTATTCATACAGGCGTTGTTTCCTAGATTTTACGAATCCTAAACAAAAAAAAATTTGAAGAATTGACGCCCATCCTTGAGGCGTTGATTATTTGACGCCCATTCAAGCAGGTGTCATTTCTAATTTTTAAATAATAAAAGTCCTTTATTGCTATAATTAAATCTAGGAATTAACGACCGTGTTGCTGTCGTCATTTCAATTAACGTCCCTATCAATGTCGTCATTTTCACTTCCATCTCCATTTCGCCTGCTACCTTACAGTAGTCATCCTTTCCCCATTTTACACATTGTGTTCGATTGGGAAGGGGGATCTTCGCTAGAGGATTGATATCTTGGTTTGAATCCTATTAAAACAAGGAGTTTTAGGCCTATAAAAACCCCTTGAATCCCTCATGCGCGCGAGTGAACAACACAACAACAGAAGAACAAGAGAGCTTAACACACACACACACACACACACACACACACACACACAGAGAGAGAGAGAGAGAGAGAGTTTCTTTCTTTCTGCAGGTTCCTCCAGTTGGCGAGTCTTCCTCGACAGGCATCCTTCTTCTAGGTAGCGCTCTTCTTCTGTGGGGAATCTTCTTCTTCCTCCGACAGCATCTTCATCCATTGATTCTCCGTCTGCTGCAGCCACAGATCTTGTTCCCTCCCTTTACTGCTGCACACACAGCAGAAAGGACACTCTCCTGTCAATTTTTCTTATTTGTTGTTACTATGATATCATCACCACATGCACTCTTTCTTTCTAGCTCTCTGCTAGAGACGTTATCACCATATCATATAATTGCTTTGCATATCACCCGTTTGTTTGCATATCATTCATATTCCAACCTTGTTACTCCTTATTTAGGGGTTTAAATCAAAACACACAAGGTGTGTTCACGCCCAATTTGATTAATTCTATATTTCTAGAGCATTGATACTACACACTTGGCTAATCCATATCTTTGTTTCTTTTGTGTGTTTTGCAAGGGTAATCAAACTAGAAATCCCCTTCATCGGCCGGCCGGTAGAAGGAGGAAGGAAGAACGTGCAATTACCCCGCTTCATACAAGGTACACGCGATCATCCTATATTTTTGAGGTAACCCCTCTGGCGATAACTATTGCATCCCTATGGTTTTGATGATGCCTCACACTATAAATCAATTTTTTTTGACTATAGATCAATTTGTCTTTATACGGTGTATTTCCTTGTTTCTAAGCATGAAGGAGGTCTGTGTTTATAGCATAATTTAGGTCCGTGCATTACATGTTCTCGTTCTCTGTTTAAGGCATATTAAGTTCAGTGCAAGTTCTGCATCTCTTACATAAAGTGCTTGCCTCGGTGCAAGTCCTTGATCAGGTTCATATGTTGTCTCTATGCATTTCTCTAGGTCGTGTCCTCTAAGGTCGGTGCAGTTCATGCATCAGGTCTATTAGACTCGGTGCAAGTCCTGTAAATAGCTAAAGTGGGCTGGTGCAACTTCTGTTTCATTCCATATCGGTGTTTTTCTTGCCCGTCATAGTCAATGTTTATTTCTTTGACTCGGTGCAAACTTTTCTCTCTGGCAAAATAAATTCACTGCAACAGTTGATTCGGGAATCACTACTCATTGCAGTTTCTGGTTTCTTATTCCTTACACTAATACGAATTGTGCTAAGTGTGTGTGACAAAATGACTATTTCATCTCTGATAGTTTATCTGTGCAATTCACCAGGAAGATGGCACGTGATCCGAGGTAGACAGAGGTCCAGAATATTCCCACACGTACCCTAACCTTTCAGGCAAGAAACGTGGTATCCACACGCCCAAGGATATGGCTCAGACATATATATATATGTTAAGTAAAGGGTTCGAGGTAGAGAGGATGGAATAGTGAGAAAAGAAGAGCAGCGTGAGAGCAGTGGATCAAGAGAGAAAACCATAGACTACCCACTCCATCCAGAGCTGAGAGAAAAACTTCTGAGAGAGAGAGAAGAGATTGTGAATGTGAACTTCTGCTTCTACGGAAGCTATATTGCTTTTGTTTTCTGTGAAAATTGTCGTTCATCGATCATTTTTGTTTTTCAAGTTTCCGTTACTTTCATTCCGTTCTGTTACCCTCCACTGTTCGGAGGAAGGGAGAGGTTCTCTAGTTTCCCTCCATTGTCGTGGAGGAAGAGAGGTTGATCCTATGGTTGTGTGAGTTACTTGGGAGTAACCGCACAGGGTTCCCATTGCTGCGTGCAAAGGAAGGGAGATTGGTTCTCCAATGTTTTTCTTCTGGTCGATCAGAAGACTGAGGAGGCTGTTCCTCAGGGCAAGCTGTTAGGCAGCGGTTGTTGCAGACTGAGTCTGCTGTGTGCGATATAATATTGCAAGGAAACCTTACTCTCTTGAGTAAGGGGTGGACGTAGATTGCGGATAGCAATCGAACCACCTAAAAAATTCCCTATCTCTTCTGTGGTTTGCTTGTTTACGTTGTGCTGCTCTCCATCTAATTGACACATTGCTTCATTATGGATTGCTTTCTCGATCTCATTCCTTTTACTAGTCATCATGGTTACCTGTCTTCGAGGTCTTCTTCACTGCAATTTAAGGGGTTGATAAATCATGTCTGAGTTTATCAAATTTTTGGGAGTAAGCTATTCATCCCCCCTTCAATCTCACTTTCCGCTGCACGTATCATTTGGTATCAGAGCAGGTTTTCATCATGTGGGCCAACGGTCAGGGTAATCCTAATGGTCCTCGAAGCTTCATGGCTGAGGGACAATCTATCAGCCGCCCTCCATTCTTTGATGGTAACAATTATCTTTTCTGGAAAAATAGGATGGAAGTATTCATCAGGGCGTAGAGCCACAAGCTGTGGAGGGTGATCACTATAGGGCCATACGATCTGCCACCGAACGAGGACGCGTGGACAGATGATCAAGTCAAGCTCTTGTCACTCAACTGGATGGCCCTGAACATCATCCAATGTGCGGTACACCCAGATGAATACACCCGCATCTCAGCTTGCAAGATGGACAAGAAAATCTGGGACGAGTTGGGTCTAATCTACGAAGGTACACCTCAAGTGAAAGCAATGAAGGTACATCTCCTCACCTTTAAATATGGGATGTTTAAGATGAAATCAGAGGAGACCATAACTGAGATGTATGCCAGGCTATCACTGATTACAAATAGTCTTAAGGGGTTTGGGAAAGAGATAGATGAGGGAGATATAGTGAGGAAGATACTTAGATCTCTAACCCCTACATGGCACACTAAGGCCATTGTGATAGATGAGTCTAGGGATCTGTCGATAATGACAGTCACCGAACTCATAGGATCCCTTATGACATATGAGATGAATTTTAAAAGGACTGGTGAAGGAAGCGACAGGAAGGGCAAGAATATTACCCTCAAGATGTTCCGCAACAAGGGAAGTAGCAGTAGCGGGAGTAGTAGCTGTGAGTCTGATGGACTGTCAGACCTTGACCAGGAGGAGCAAGCAATGCTCACTCGACAATTCAGGAAATTCTTAAGAACTAAGGGAAAGACCTTCAGAAGGAAGAGGACATACCCCTCTGGTAAGAATTTTGATTTCAGCAATGATAAGAATAAGAGCACCAAGAAAATTACATGTTTTCATTGCAGGAAACCTGGACATATGAAAGGGGACTGCCCTGATCTTCAGAAGAAGGGTCCCGACTTTCAGAAGAAGAGCTTGGAGTGCAGAAGAAGAAGCCACAAGTGATGGTCTGCACATGGAGTGATGAGGAAGAAGATCCGGAAGCCAATTCCTCAGAGGAGGAAGAAGAAGGAATTTGCCTGATGGCAAACAGCGAAGAGGAGGTAACAAATATCTTTGAGAATTTTTCTATTGATGATTGGGAAGATGCCTATGCTGAACTGTTAGATAAGTTCAATTCTCTAAGTAAAGAGCTTAGGGTTTTGAAGAGAAAATTAAATACTAATATTGAAGAAAAAACTCAAATCAGTGAGGAAAATCAGAAATTAAAGGAAGAATTAGAAGAAATCACTTATCTGAAAAAGGAAAATGAAAAGCACAAATTAGAGAACTAGGAAGTTCACACATAGCTCAACGAACTCAAGATTAAATTTGAAGAAAGTCTGAATGAAAATAGTGTGATCACAGAGAAGTATGAAGTTGTTAAGAAAGTGAACAGTGAACTCCTAAAAAATTGTGAGTCTTTGCAAAGAGAGCTGGAAGACAAACAAAAGTCTTAGAAAAATTTGTTCAAGGAAAAACAAATCTGAATTCTATACTGGGAACAAGGTTTAATTTCAACAAGGAGGGTTTAGGCTATAATCCAACTAACAAGAGACCCTTTCAGTTCAAGACCACTACCTTCTGCCTAGAGATAGGAAAAGAAAAGTTGGACACACCATTCCGCTCAAACAACAATCAAAACATTCAATGTCCAAAGGAAAATTCAGCAAATAATGCTGGACGACCATCTAAAACAGGAATGAACTTTGTGAAGAATTTCTCTAAGCTCATTCACCAGAACAGAAGTGGTAGCTGGACTGGGCAAATGCATCAGAATAAAAGTTGGAACTACTATAAAAGAATGGGTCCGAACAGCAGTTACTGGAGAAATAACACTTACCCTCAAAAATTTGTTAATCAACAAGCGCACAGAAGATACCCCAGGGATGAGAAGCCTAATAACTGGAATAGATTTCAATTCTCCAAACCAGCTAGACATAATTCAGGTCACAATTTCAATAGACCCGAAGTTAAGATGCAAGAGAAAAACAAGTTCAAACAACTCTGGATTTTTAAACATCTGCTTAAAGATTTGAATGATGTCTTTAGACCCAACTTATCTTGGGTTCCAAACCACTTTGTTTGATTTCATTTGTGTAGGTCTGCCTGGCAACTGAGAACAACAAATGGTACCTTGATAGTAGCTGCTTCAGGCACATGATAGGAGACCGATCCAAGTTCAGCAAGTTAGAAATGAAGGTAGGGGGTCTGGTCAAGTTCGGAGGAAAGAACAGAGGTAAGATCATTGGGGTTGGCACAGTTGGTAAGCCCTCCACTAACTCTATTGAGAAAGTTTTACTTGTGGAAGGTCTTCAACACAATCTGATTAGCATTAGTCAATTATGTGACAAGGGTCACAGGGTTGTGTTTGACAACAACTCATGCAAAATCTTTGAAATAAATTCTGATCATGTTAAGTTTGTAGCAAACATGTCCAATAATGTCTACATTGTAGACTTAGATGTTGAGTCTGAATCTAACCGCTGCTTATCTGCTAACTCTGAAAGTGATGCTTTTGATTGGCATAGACGTTTAGGCCATGCTAGCTTTTCTACTTTCAATAAATTGATCAAGCATGATTTAGTCAGAGGCATGCCTAAAATCAAGTTTAATTCAATTTCAAAAATATGTGATGCCTGTGCTTTAGGCAAATAGACCAGGAAGTCCTTCAAACTAAGATCTGAGCCATTGTCTTCTAGACCAATGGAACTTCTTCATATGGATCTCTTCGGTCCTACTAGAACTCAGAGTCTCAATGGTAGTAGGTTTGGTTATGTGATTATTGATGACAACTCTAGATTTTCATGGATCTTTTTCTTAGCCAACAAAAATGATGCTTTTCAAAAATTTAAATAATTTTTCAATAAGGTCAAACAAGAAGGAAAACATAAGATTTGTTCAATTCAATCTGACCATGGAGGTGAATTTGAAAACTCCATATTTTCTGACCTTTGTGAAAGTGAAGGACTAACACAGAAGTTCTCTTCTCCCAGGACACGAGTGCAGAATGGAATTATGGGGAGAAGAAATCGAACCATTGTGGAGATGGCCCGAACCATGCTGATTGAGAGTCAACTACTAAGAAAGGTTTGGGCAGAGGCGGCCAATACATCAACTTATACAATCAACAGGGCCATGGTAAGACCAATTCACAAGAAACCCCCCTATGAGCTATTAAAGGTATGAAACCAAAGTTGGCTCATTTTAGGATTTTTGGTGCTAATTGCTTTATCCATAATAATGACAAGAAAGACTTAGATAAGTTTGATGATAAAAGCTGTCCAGGAACATTTTTAGGATACTCTGAAGTGTCAAGAGCATATAGGGTCTTTAACATAACTGATCAAAAAGTTGAAGAGTCTCCACATATCATTTTTGGTGAAACAAAAGATGCTGCTAACTTTGAAGATGCTGACAGGGATTCCAGGCACGATGGAGAATTCCTAGAAGATAAAGAAGAAGAGCAGGTTCAGCCGAATGAAACATCAGATACTCCTAACCAGGTAGGGCCAGCTGAAACATGTGAGTCTTCAATAAATATAAGATTCTTGAAAGATCACCCGATAGATAACATCCTAGGCAACCTTGAAGATCCTCTTAGAACTAGGTCTCACTTTAGGAATGTTCATAATCAAGACCTAATTGCTTTGGTCTCACAAATTGAAGCCAAATCAGTAGAAGAGCACTCAAGTGATCAATCATGGGTTAATGCTATGAGTGAGGAGTTAGGTCAGTTTGAGAGAAATAATGTCTGGGAGCTAGTTCCAAGACCAGAAAATACTAATGTCATAGGAACTAAGTGGGTGTTTAAGAATAAAATGAATGAAGATGGAATCATTTCTAGAAATAGCCAGACTAGTAGCCAAGGGCTACTGTTAGGAATTTGGAGTTGACTTCGATGAGTCCTATGCACCTGTTGCTAGGATGGAAGCTATAAGAATATTGTTAGCATTTGCATGCTCCAAGAATATAAAACTCCAACAAATGGATGTGAAGAGTGCGTTCTTAAATGGAATTATCAAAGAAGAAGTTTTTGTTGAATAGCTCCCTGGTTTTCAATTCTCCACTAAACCTGACCAAGTTTTCAGATTGAATAAAGCCCGTACGGTCTAAAGCAGGCTCCTCGAGCATGGTATGAAAGACTGATAGAATTTCTAATCAGCAACGGCTACCACAGAGGTAAGATGGATCAAACTTTATTTTCCAAGAGCTCAAATAAAAACCTCATCATAGTTCAGGTATATGTAGATGATATTGTCTTTGGGTCAACTAGCTCTGAACTATGTAATGAATTTTCTAAGTTGATGTCTTCAGAATTTGAAATGAGTTTGGTAGGTGAATTAAAGTATTTTCTTGGCTTGCAGGTACAACAGTTAGAGGATGGATGCTTCATCAACCAGACCAAGTACACATTGGACATTCTCAATAGGTTTGGCATCACCAACTTGAAGCACATTACAACACCAATGGGTACCAATACCTCATTGGATGCAGATGAGACAGGTAAAGAAGTAGATTCCAAGCTCTATCGAGGTATGATTGGATCTCTACTTTATTTGACAGCTTCAAGACATGATATACAGTTCAGTGTAGGAATATGTGCAATGTATCAATCTAGACCCACTGAATTGCATTTAGCTGCAGTGAAAAGAATTTTCAGATATCTGTCTGCTACACACACCCTTGGTTTATGGTTTCCTGCATCACACACACTAGATTTAGTTGCAAACACAGATGCAGATTATGCCGGGTGTAAACTAGATAGAAAAAGCACTAGTGGTCACTGTGAATTTCTAGGTTGGTGTTTAGTATCTTGGGGTTTCAAGAAACAACATTCTGTGGCCCTCTCCACTGCAGAGGCTGAGTACGTGGCTACAGGGAGTTGTGGTACAAAAGTCATTTGGATTAAACACCAGCTTCAGGACTATCAAGTAGACCTGGGGTGCACACCCATTTACTGTGATAAAACCAGTGCCATCAATCTAGCCAAGAACCCTATCTTGCATTACCGCACCAAACACATAGAAATAAGGCATCATTTCATAAGAGATGAGGTTTCTAAAAACACCTTTGAGCTATTTCATGTAGGCACTGCTAATCAACTTGCTGATATCTTCACCAAGCCTCTGGATAATGACAAATTCACCACATTAAGGAAAGAATTAGGCTTATTTAAATTATCTTAATTGCTAATCTCCTGATATTGAATTGTTTTATCTTGGCAAGAGTTTGTATGAGAAGCCTATCCTATCAGTGAGGGGGAGTCCTGAGAGTCTGCTGATTAAATTCCTTTAGTGCATCGGTTGAGGGGGAGCTGGGCAGTTAGTGAATTTTGACTGATTCAAAAGATTGAACAGATGTGTGTCATTGTTGGTTCTCATGATTGAATGAGTGCGGTTCTCTCTCACACAGTAGAATCTCACTCATCTCTTAAGTCTATAAGTCTGTGTTACTAAAGTCCTGCTAGAATCTTTCCTCTAGTAGTCCATCAGATATTTGGATTAAGTGTTCGAAGTATATCTTCCTACATTGTAAATGATTCCGGTTCAGGCTAACACCTATATGTCTTGACTTCTGTCCAAAACAACTCGAAATCTAGACTTCAAGATTCATTTCAAAGAAATAGTCCTTCTGGTATTGTCTTCAATCACTTCATCTCCATAATATAAGGGATTAACCAAATAAACATATTGATCACTGAGAAACTGGGAGCTTCATCAATGAAGTGAAGTAATTTCCATGTCATGAGGTGTCAAATTCAAAAAAAAAGGGGAAGAGCAATCTCTGCAAAACAAATTTGTGCTTCTGATCATTACAAAGCAATGGTGACAAGGTGGTGAGTAACTGGGGACTCTGGCCTCTGATCAAGGTGTTTCCTCACGTAAAAAGCCACATTTACTAACTTTGTTCTCTAAAAATGAGAGGTAATGAGGTACTCACATTGAGTAACTGGAGATTCAGGTCTCTGATCAAGGTGTCTCCCTAATGTCAAAAGTGTGATTTACCAACTTACTCATTGGTCTTATTGAAAATCTCTATAATATCCCTTATGTTAGTACAAATTACTGGAATGCTTGTCTTCAACACCATGAGAACACCTTCTTTGATTTTGTCTCTTGTCGTCTACTGAGTATTATTGTTTTGTTAAGTAATGTCTTGCCATACTTGTTCATCCCTGCTCTACATCATATACCCTGTATGTGGATACACTTTCCTCTCATTCTACTACTCTATTGATTACCAGAGTTCAAGAATCTTCTCTTGAGTTTAGCACCTCACTTATTCTCTTAAGATATGCTCATGAGTCTTTCTACACTAAGAAGCCACTGTACTTCTCCCTCACGTCTCCAGTAATTTCTTATATCTTTCATTTCCTTTTGATGATGTCAAAGGGGGAGAGAGAGGTCTTGCAACATCTAAGTGAGGTCTTGCGACTGTGAAGAGGTCATCTAAGAGTGAGTAGTGGGGAGAGCGAATTTGGAGAGAGAAGAAGTTCAGAAGATGTGTTTCTAGAAAAGGCTCTCTGGTTTGTCTGCATGATTGGCTTGCTCTCGATTGTGCTTAATGCCCTGACATTGCTTGATTCATAGTGTTGCCATCATAAAAAAGGGGGAGATTGTTGCATCCCTACGGTTTTGATGATGTCTCACACTATAAATCAATTGTTTTTGACTATAGATCAATTTGTCTTTATACGGTGTATTTCCTTGTTTCTAAGCATGAAGGAGGTATGTGTTTATAGCATGATTTAGGTCCGTGTATTTCATGTTCTCATTCTCTGTTTAAGGCATATTAAGTTCAATGCAAGTTCTGCATCTCTTACATAAAGTGCTTGCCTCGGTGCAAGTCCTTGATTAGGTTCATATGTTGTCTCTATGCATTTCTCTAGGTCGTGTCCTCTAAGGACCGTGCATATAATGTCTCTACAGCTCACCTTTTGAGGTCGGTGCAATTCTTGACCAGAATGCCTTGGTCAGGCTGGTCGTTCCTACACCTCAGTGCAAATCCATCTCGGTGCAAGCTTTGACTTGCATCTATCATTTTCTTTTCAGTGCTAATGCATCTCGGTGCAAACCTTGATTAGTCAAAGGGATTGGAACACAACTTGGTGCATGCCTTGCTTAAAAGAAGATCATGTTCAGTGCATAATCTAGCCTATTCGATTCTCTGTTGCAACGAGGTCGGTGTAGTTCATGCATCAGGTCTATTAGACTCAGTGCAAGTCCTGTAAATAGCTAAAGTGGGCTGGTGCAACTTCTGTTTCATTCCATATCGGTGTTTTTCTTGCCCGTCATAGTCAATGTTTATTTCTTTGATTCGGTGCAAACTTTTCTCTCTGGCAAAATAAATTCACTACAACAGTTGATTTGGGAATTACTACTCAGTGCAGTTTCTGGTTTCTTATTCCTTACACTAATACGAATTGTGCTAAGTGTATGTGACAAAATGACTATTTCATCTCTAATAGTTTATCTGTGCAATTCACCAGGAAGACGGCACGTGATCCGAGGTAGATAGAGGTCCAGAATATTCCCACACGTACCCTAACCTTTCAGGCAAGAAACGTGGTATCCACACGCCCAAGGATCTGGCTTAGACATATATATATATATGTTGAGTAAAGGCTTCGAGGTAGAGAGGATGGAATAGTGAGAAAAGAAGAGCAGCGTGAGAGCAATGGATCAAGAGAGAAAACCATAGACTACCCACTCCATCCAGAGCTGAGAGAAAAACTTCTGAGAGAGAGAGAAGAGATTGTGAATGTGAACTTCTGCTTCTACGGAAGCTATATTGCTTTTGTTTTCTGTGAAAATTGTCGTTCATCGATCATTTTTGTTTTTCAAGTTTCCGTTACTTTCATTCCGTTTTGTTACCCTCCACTGTTCGGAAGAAGGGAGAGGTTCTCTAGTTTCCCTCCATTGTCTTGGAGGAAGAGAGGTTGATCCTATGGTTGTGTGAGTTACTTGGGAGTAACCGCACAGGGTTCCCATTGCTGCATGCAAAGGAAGGGAGATTGGTTCTCCAATGTTTTTCTTCTCGACGATCAGAAGACTGAGGAGGTTGTTCCTCAGGGCAAGCTGTTAGGTAGCGGTTGTTGCAGACTGAGTCTGCTGTGTGCGATATAATATTGCAAGGAAACCTTACTCTCTTGAGTAAGGGGTGGACGTAGATTGCGGATAGCAATCGAACCACCTAAAAAATTCCCTGTCTCTTCTGTGGTTTGCTTGTTTACATTGTGCTGCTCTCCATCTAATTGACACATTGCTTCACTGTGGATTGCTTTCTCGATCTCATTCCTTTTACTAGTCATCATAGTTGCCTATCTCCGAGGTCTTCTTCACTGCAATTTAAGGGGTTGATAAATCATGTCTGAGTTTATCGAATTTTTGGGAGTAAGCTATTCATCCCCCCTTCAATCTCACTTTCCGCTGCACGTATCAATCACCCTCCTTAGAGCATCTCGTGATCTTCTTTTCCTTATGTCCCACATATTTTTGCATCATCTTTACCCACATTTTTTTATCTTTTATTTTAAAATCTTTTCCTTTTTTTTCAAAATGTCGATGTGACACCGTTCACACACCCGCCTGCGGGAGAGAATAACCAGGTGCTGTAGAGACAAACGGTCCTCAGACGACCGCTAAGCGAACATAAACGGTCCAATGATAGACCCCCAAAGATCCCCAAATGGTCTGCCAAACGGCTGCTAGACACACCCAGAATAATGATGTGGAACTTGGATCTCCACCCCTCTTGGCCGGCGAGAAGAGTTGGGCCTCATGTAGTGAGCTCTGTAAACCTGCAAAAGAGTGTAGACACACAGAAAAAAAACCCGATTAGCCCTTGGACAAGTGTAGTATCTATAGTGCAATTAAGCTAAGATGCATAAAAGGAAGGGTGAATACCTGGGGGTTGGTGATTTTTTAACCCCTGTGGGGTGTGAAAAAAGTAGGAGGATGTTTGAAAACGTGATGTGAGTACAGAAGAACGTGGAAGAAGAAGAGGGACGATGCTATGATGATGCAAAGGAAAACTAAGACTAAGAGAGGAAAAGACACAAAGAACACTAATGGAACTTGATACTCCCTGGATCAGACCACTTAAGGATGCAAAAATGACTTCTCCCTGGTTGGTACTCACTCCAGAATGCAGCAGCACTTCGTTGCAAGCTCCAGAAATCTCCTCCTCAAGCCATGGAGTCAAGGGTTATATTTATATTCCCCTAAACTCTCTGGTCGTGTTGGAGAGATAATGACATAAAAATAGGCATGATCTTTGATAAATCTCGAAGATAATACTCCCAAGAGTCCATAGAAATCAACAGAAGCTTCTGAGGATCACTACTCAGAAAAAAAACATCAAATCATGCACTCCAGTCCGGCCATGTCCGAAGAGAGGAAGAACAGTCAGAGTAGGACCCTTTGTCTCCCCTAACGGTCTTGCGAAAGACCGAAAGGCTCTGAAAACGGTCGATCGATAGACCGCAAGGCTCAGTAGTCCAGAAAGAGATAAGACCAAAGAAACCCAACAGGACTCTCTACTGCCTAGCGGTCTAGCAAAGGATCGCCAACGATACCAAACAGTTGTACGATAGACCGCAAGGCTGATAGGTGTGGCAAAAGAGATAAAGGCCAATAAATCTTTGTACAAATCCATAATAAAAGCCTTATTAGCCGTTATCTTGGCCCAATAAGCTCAAATGTCGAAAGATAAAAGGAACCAAGCCCAAGTAGGGAGAGCGACCCATAAAAATAAGCCCAAAAGTGACAAAAAATGGCCCAATAACAGGTGACCAACTCGGGACATCATAAAAATAGATAAGGAGATGACCCAACTTATTGGTCATAGAATGGGTGTCAAGAGATGTCGCTCCTTAATATCCTCTTTGTAGGGGAGCGAGCGGAGGTGAAGCGAAAGTGAAATAGAACATTGAGATGAAATGGAAAAGCAGCGGAGCGGAATGAAAAGTGGGTGTTAAGGTAAACGACACTCGTCTTCAACCAACAAACGATAGGAATCTTCTGAAAAACTTCAAACCAATCACAAGAAATGGCCAAACCGAATGACGCATACTGGTGCGGACACCCGAGCAGTTGAGCGGCGCGACACGCCGAGCCACCGTTACCGTACACGGAGCACGACTCGAGCCACCTCAGCATCCATCTAGCTCGGAGATAGTCTGGAGACTCCCCCTTGAGTCCCGACATTTATCATATTTAGTTAGACTTTATTTGTGTTTAACATGTGTTTACTTCATTTTATTCGGTATGTAATTTTGATTGTAAGAGGGGCTTATTTGTAAAATGGGACCCCTAGGCCCCACGGGACACCCAGGCCCCCTCCCATTGATCCACCTCAGTCCTAGGGCCCCATGTGGGGTCGGTCAACAATTCAAATGGTGGCTTCTAGAAGGGTGGGCCAAATGGGGGACATTGGACCAAGAAGGTCAACAATTCCAACCCATCCCCACCTACCATGTCCCCCCTTGCCATTCTAGTCAATAGGCTGCCTCCCCCCCCTTTATTTTTTTAATTTATTTTTTTTGTGGATGGTCACATGCAATCCCAGCCCTCCATCTCCCATCCCTAGATCCAACGGTTGAGGATTGATTAGATAAGTGACCTATATAAGCTTGTGATTTCTATTTTTGATGGAATTAATGCCATTTGAATCCAAGAAATTTTTGAGCAAGCCCTTGGGCGCACCCCTCCTGTCTCCTCCCTCTCCCCCTTGCAGCTGTGAAGGCTGCGTTCTGGAGGTGTGACTCCTCCCTATCGGTTCCGGTCATCATCGCCGCCGCCACGAGCCGCCACCGCACCGCCATCGGGATCGCCGGAGTTCTGTTTTCAGCCGACCACAGCAGCTTCCATGAATTGCTGCCATCAGCCACGAGCTCAGATCGACTTGTGATTTTGAGGGGATGTTACATAGGTGTTCCCCACGTCCTAAAAAAATTGGTGGGTCATGAACCTTCGATTTGACAATTTCCCATTTTTGTTCAATTTCCAAGTTTAGTTCTGCCAGCTTCAGATCTGATTTTCCACTTTTCCTGAGTTTCACATCTTCGATCCACCTTTTGATTTTTTATAGGGCTCCCAATTTTACTGGGAGTTCTATCCGTCAAGCCCTCCTTCCACAAAGTTTCCTGCTTTTTGGTCAGCCCTCCACCTATTTTTCAAAATTCATTCTCAGAGCAAGCTACAGTGATGTCCACCTTTTCATAGATCCGACCACCCTCCAGCAAACAAATCATATCAAATCACAGCAACCTCCAATCAGTCCACACAAAATATCCTCGTTTTCCTTGTTCAAAATCCTACAACTTTTGTGAATAGCTCAAGAGCTGAATCGGCCATCAACCTCGCGGTCAATGGCCGTTGTCAGATAACTCACTTGCAGATCTGAGATTTCAGGTACTGTACAACAGGAACTTGTAAATTCAGTAAAGTCCATATCCGACCAGATCCAGCAGTTCCCTCTGAGCCTAGATTGAAGGATTTGGAGTGAGCTTTCCAATGATAGTTCGTGCGTCCCGATCCGATGCCGGGATTGATCGCAGTGGCCGTTTTCGCCAGAACGCGCGCCGGAAAATAGAAATTAAAATCCGTGGGCAGCTAGTTCAACAATTGGGAATCGGGGCCAATCGACCCCCGATCGGCATTTCCGGCCGATCATCGTCCGTGGAGGCGCGCCACCAGGGGTCCCCATCACAGTGGGTCCCACCCCCGTAGCTCCGGAGGACAGCGCCGTCCGTGGGCCCCACGGACCCGTAGAATCCGCTGTTCCGAAAGCACGAAAACGCGGAGTTCGGCACCACCGGGCGACATCAAGATGCTGCCCGTCAACCCGATTTGCGTGATTCCCGGGCCCCACATGTGACCTTTTACCTCCCTGCGTGGAGTGGGTCAAATCATTGTATTGCTGTAATATTGTTTAACCGGGAGTCCGTATTTCGGCCGGGGTTGTCTTCGCCACGTCGGGTGCGTGGAGGTAATGGTCTCAACTTCTCGGCATTCGCTTGCTTGTTTAGTATATGGCCTTTTGCCGCTGCCGAGAGCAATAGGTACTAGCCCGTGAGTCCATGTCACCGCTGTGAGTGTGAGAGTGACCCATCCCGTGACTCGATCCGAGTCCGGAAGTGAGTCGACTACCCGTGAACTCTGTCGGTTCTTCAACAGCGCACGATCCGCGTTTCCCTCGCTTGGGACGACGAGTGAGCTTGCGTTTCTGTTACGACGTATAGCCCATAGGAGCTCTCCATGTTGGGCTTAGTGTCTCTCCCATCATGTCTTGTTGGTCGTGTCTGCATCTAGAGTCCGAGGTCCATACTACGTATTGTCGGTCCCCGTGTCTGTCCCGCATCAGTTTGGTATCAGAGCGAGTCGAGTCTTGGGTAGTCGTTGCATATGTCTTGCATAGTCTAAGTCGAGTCCAGGATCATCATTATTTTCAAAACAAAAAAAAAGGGGTGTTTTAAAATTGCATTTCACCCAATAGCCCGTTAAAAGGCGTTGCCCGAACATTAGGTTATGCCTATCGGGAAGGTAGCGTACTTGTTCGAGTGATCTTCGGGTCGCTTATCTCCGCCACGTACTAGATATTGGTTAGGTCTAAGTGCATCATTGTTGCATTAGTGAGTGTTTGCATTAGTCGGTGTCTTCTAGGTCGTGTGTCAGTTGCATGCCCACCCGTTGAGGTACCCAATACTCGCCACCACCACCTATGGCGGATTCCCCGGCCCGTAGCTCCGATGAGTCCTCGACGGCCGAGATGTTCCGAGCCATTATGGAACGTCTTGACACACGTATGGATGGTCTTAGTACGCGTATGGATGCCATAGGAATGCATCTAGAAGGGCGGATGAAAGTCCTCGAGGATCGGGCCGAGAATTCGGATCAGTCCATCCAGGGCCTAGTTGGGAGAATTGCCGTCCTCAAGAGGGGCCCAGTAGCGGCGCAACCCACGCCGACGAACGGCCAATAAGAGCCGGTTCAGCAACCTGCTGCACCAAGGGCTCAGGCGGAGAATGTTGGGGTACAACAGGTGCATGTGGTGGATGATTATGCATCTGATAATGATCAAGGGGGTAACGGTCGTTGTAATCATCGATGGAATCGTGATGACGAGGATGACGACCGCATTCTTAGGGGCGTGCGTGCGGACCCTCGCACGTTTAGCCGGTCCTTGGACCCTAGGTTGTATTTAGATTGGGAGGCCGGCATGGACCGGTACTTCGAGTGGTTTGAGATAACAGACCACCGAAGAGTCCGATATGCAAAGATGAAGCTGCAAGGGCAGGCCCAAACTTATTGGACCAATGTGGAGAGCCTGCTCAACCAGCGACGTCAACCCCAAATCGGTACTTGGGATGATATGAAAATCAAATTGAGGGAGAAATACCTTCCCGCCTCATATCGCCAACGTCTCATAGACAAGTGGCAAAGCATCTCCCAAGGGAACCGATCCATGACTGAGTACACCACCGAGTTCGATGAGTATTACTTACGGTGTGGAGTCACGGAAGAGAGCACCATGACTATATCCCGCTTTCGAAGAGGTTTGCGGCCCAATTATCAATATGAACTCTTTCGCCGCAATGCAACCACTTTGGAGCAGGCATATCAGATAGCTCTCGAATTGGAGCAATTCGAGCTCGAGTTCGAGTCACCCCATCGGTTGGCCTCCTTTCCCCTTCGTAGTGTCGAGCCCCGTGGCTCATCTGGCACATATCCGAGGGCCCCCATGGCTCGACCTCAGGAGCCCGCTCGTCCCGAGCCCTTTGATCCTAGGCCTCATCCTCCACCCCCGAGGGACCTTCCCCATCCCCAACATCTTACGGCTCCATCCACAGCCCGTCCACCGGCACCCGTACCTCCTGCATGTCCTTTGCTACCTACACCTCCTATCCGTCGGGAGGATAAGGGGAAAGGACCCATGATTGGGGAGCCTAGTGGATCACGGCAGCAGTGTTATCGCTGCAATGGGTTTGGCCACTTCTCCAACCAGTGTCCCACCCGCCCATCTCTTATCATTGGGGACACACAGGCCGAGGATACCACCCCTGTGGGCCTCGAGTTAGTCAGCTATGAGGCAGATCAAGAGCTAGCTGACAAGTACTATGAGTTGGGAGGTGATGCCTTGGATGCCCAGCATGCCGATGATACCCACGTTGGGGTCGTCAGATGTATCCTCACCCAGCCACAGGTCAGTGATGACTGGCGTCGGGCCACTATCCTTCATACGTTCTGTAGGCTGGGCAAGATCATCTTTTAGGTGGTCATCGATAGTGGGAGTTGCATCAATGCAATCGCCGCGGGCGCTATCACTCATCTTGGACTTACGCCCGTGGACCATCCTTGCCCCTATCGAGTATCTTAGGTGGATTCCACCTCCATTCCGACAAGGCTGCGGTGTCTGGTCCCACTGCAGTTCCATGCCTACCGCAAAGAGATCTGGTGTGATGTCCTCCCTATGGAGGTTTGTAGTGTCATTCTTGGTAGGCCATGGTTATTTGATCGGGATGCCACGCTCCATGGCCGGTCGAACACCTATACCTTCGACCATGCTGGCCAACGGATTACCCTCTACCATTCTTAGCCCAAGAAGCCCTCAGTCAAGGGTCCTACTGGCCCTAGTATTCCGGAGCCTTCCGTCCCCGGGCCTAGTACCCCATCCCCAGCTCGGGCTATGACCGTTTCCTCTGGCCCCGGAGAGCCCTCGACGAGGAGATTGATGATGATTAGCTCCCGAGAAATGGAGCAGGAGCTTAGTCAAGGCTGTCCGGTGTTTGCCATAACGGTTCAAGAGGTTGGGCGGGACTCCGAGGGTGAGCTCCCACCCGAGGTTGTTCCCATTCTACATGAGTTTGTTGATATCTTTCCCGAGGGACTCCCACCTATGCGGGATATTCAGCATGCCATCGACCTCGTTCTGGGCTCTTCTTTGCCCAACCTCCCTCATTATCGCATGAGTCCTACGGAGCATGCCGAGCTTAAATGGTAGGTCGATGAGTTGGTGCAGAGAGGGTCTGTTCAGGACAGCATGAGTCCATGTGTTGTGCCTACATTACTCGCCCCGAAGAAGGATGGCACATGGAGAATGTGCATTGATAGTCGTGCCATCAACAAAATCACCGTGAAGTACAGGTTCCCTATTCCCCTCCTGGATGACATGCTAGATATGATGGCAGGTGCCACTATCTTTTCGAAGATCGATCTTAAGAGTGGCTATCATCAGGTGAGGATTAGGCCAGGTGATGAGTGGAAGACCACCTTTAACACCAAGGATGGTCTATATGAGTGGTTGGTCATGCCTTTTGGGTTGACCAATGCCCCTAGCACTTTCATGCGGCTCATGACTTAGGTCCTTCGACCTTTCATTGGAGTCTTTGTAGTGGTGTATTTTGACGATATCTTTATCTATAGTCGCACCACGGGGGACCACTTAGACCACCTTCGACAGGTCTATCTACTTCTTTGGCGAGAGCAGTTGTTTGCAAACCCACAGAAGTGCGCCTTCATGACCTCTCAGCTTACCTTCTTGGGTTTCATTGTGTCTAGTATTGGGGTCTCCGCCGATCCGGAGAAGGTCCGGGCCATTGTTGAGTGGCCGGAACCCCGTACGATTCATGATGTCCGCAGCTTTCATGGCCTTGCGACGCTCTATCGTCGCTTCATCTGTGGATTTAGCTCTGTCACTGCCCCGATCACAGATTGTATCCGAAAGGGCACATTTGTATGGACGAAGGTCGCATCTGCCACCTTCAAGGACATCAAGGAGCGTATGAACCAGACACCTATCCTTCGATTGCCTGATTTCTCGAAGGTGTTTGAGGTCTCTTGTGATGCATTGGGTGTGAGAATTGGAGGAGTTTTGAGTCAGGAGTCCCACCCGATCGCATATTTCAGCGAGAAGCTGAATGACGCGAAACTGCGATATTCCACTTATGATAAAGAATTCTACGCAGTTGTTCAGGCTCTTAGGCATTGGAGGCACTATCTTTTACATCAGGAGTTTGTCCTATACTCCGATCACGAGGCATTGAGGTACCTCCATTCCCAAAAGAAGCTTAACTCGCGTCACAGTCGTTGGGTCAAGTATCTCCAGCAGTTCACCTTTGTGCTTAAACATAAGGCTGGAGTGGAGAACAAGGTGGCTGATGCCTTGAGTCGGCGAGCATGTTTGCTTACCACCATGAGTGCCGAGGTCATAGGGTTAGAGAAGATGAAGGAGGCCTATGTTGATTGTCCTGACTTCGGTCAGATTTTTACCACTCTCCAGGCCGGACCCTTGAGAGACCTTGATGATTATGTGCTTCGGAGGGTTACCTCTTTCGAGGTTGCAGGCTATGTGTTCCCCGAACTTCAGTTTGAGATTTTTTAGTGTGGGAGCTACATGTAGGAGGTCTAGCCGGCCACTTTGGTCGGAACAAGACTATCGAGACAGTTGAGCATAGATTTTATTGGCCGAGCTTGAAGCGCGATGTCGCTAACATCATGGCTCAGTGCCGTGCATGTGCTACGGCCAAGATGAAGAAGCAAAGGTCGGGCCTTTATACCCCTCTTCCCGTGCCTGAAGCCCCGTGGCAGGATGTTAGCATGGACTTTATTTTGGGATTGCCACGTACCTCTAGGAAGCATGATTCGATCTATGTGGTGGTTGACCTTTTCTCGAAGACTTCGGATGCTTCTAGGGTAGCCCGCCTATTCCTTACTCATGTGGTGTGCAAGTTCGGGTTGCCTCACACTATAGTGTCTGACCGTGATGTTAGAATCACTTCCTATTTTTGGAAGACACTATGGCATATGATGGGTACGCACCTCAAGTTTTTCACTGCATATCATCCCCAGATAGATGGTCAGACTGAGGTAGTCAATAGGAGTCTGGGAGATCTTTTGAGGTGTCTTGTTAGGAATCGCATTGGGGATTGGATCTCATTCTACCCATGGCTGAGTTTGCATATAATGATTCGGTGAATAGGTCTACCGGCAAGAGTCCATTTGAGATTGTCACAGGTCGTAGGCCTAGGAAACCCGTTGACCTTTTCCCCATGCCTATCCATGATAGAGTGTCGGAGTCGGCCGAGTCGTTTGCTAGGCATGTTAGGAGTTTGCATGATGACATCCATCGTCACATTGAGGCAAGCAATGCGCGGTACAAAGAGTTAGCTGATGCCCACCGACACCACCGAGAGTTCCAAGAGGGCAAATATGTCATGATCAGGGTAAGACCTGAGCAGTTTCCCTTCGGAACCGTTAAGAAGTTGCAAGCTCGCGGAGCCGGTCCATTCAGAGTGTTGAAACTCGTTGGATCCAATGCGTACGTTGTGGACTTACCCGAGGAATACGGTATAAGCTCTACTTTCAATGTATCGGATCTAGTTGCATACAGGGACCCAGCGGTGATTCCTAGTGAGCCTTTCGAGCCATCTCCTTCCCTTGAGAGTGATCCCACACCTGAGTGTCCACCTCCAGCCCCCTTGTTACGGCAGCGCGAGCATATAGATCATATACTAGATGAGCAGGTGACAGTTACCAGGAGTGGATCCTACCCGCGCTACCTACTGCGATGGAGTGGACGGCCCGCGACCGAGGACACGTGGATCACACATGGAGAGTTGCAGCGGATTGATCAGGACCTTCTGGAGCGATACAGGAGTGATGCAGACCCTTACTCGATAGGGTCGAGTTTCTCCCACCCGGGGAGAATTGGTGCGGACACCTGAGCAGTTGACCGGCGCGACACGCCGAGCCACCGGTACCGCACACGGAGCACGACTCAAGCCACCTCAGCATCCATCTGGCTCAGAGATAGCCTGGAGACTCCCCCTTGAGTCCCGACATTTATCATATTTAGTTAGACTTTATTTGTGTTTAATGTGTGTTTACTTTATTTTATTTGGTATGTAATTTTGATTGTAAGAGTGGCTTATTTGTAAAATGGGACCCCTGGGCCCCACGGGACCCACAGGCCCCCTCCCATTGATCCACCTCAGTCCTAGGGCCCCATGTGGGGTCGATCAACCATTCAAATGGTGGCTTCTAGAAGGGTGGGCCAAATGGGGGACATAGGACCAAGAAGGTCAACAATTCCAACCCATCCCCACCTACCATGTCCCCCCTTGCCATTCTAGTCAATAGGCCGCCCCCCCTCCCTTTATTTTTTTTAATTTATTTTTTTTGTGGATGGTCACATGCAATCCCAGCCCTCCATCTCCCATCCCTAGATCCAACGGTTGAGGATTGATTAGATAAGTGACATATAGAAGCTTGTAATTTCTATTTTTGATGGAATTAATGCCATTTGAATCCAAGAAATTCATGACCAAGCCCTTGGGCGCACCCCTCCTCTCTCCTCCCTCTCCCCCTTGCAGCTGTGAAAGCTGCCTTCTGGAGGTGTGACTCCTCCCTATCGGTTCCCGTCATCATCGCCGCCGCCACGAGCCACCACCACACCGCCATTGGGATCGCCAGAATTCTATTTTCATCCGATCACAGAAGCTTCCATGAATTTCTATCATCAGCCACGAGCTCAGATCGACTTCGGATTTTGAGGGGATGTTTCAGAGGTGTTCCCCACATCCTACAAAAATTGGTGGGTAATGAACCTTCGATTTGACAATTTCCTATTTTCGTTCAAGTTCCAAGTTCAGTTCTGCCAGCTTCAGATCTGATTTTCCACTTTTCCTGAGTTTTGCATCTTCGATCCACCTTTTGATTTTTGCTAGGGCTCCCAATTTTACTGGGCGTTCTATCCATCATTCCCCTTTTCCACGAATTTTCCTGATTTTTGATCAGCCCTCCACCTATTTTTCAAATTTCGTTCTCAGAGCTAGGTACAGTGCTGTCCACCTTTTCCCAGATCCGACCACCCTCCAGCAAACAAATCATATCAAATCACAGCAACCTCCAATCAGTCCACACAAAATATCCTCGTTTTCCTTGTTCAAAATCCTAAAACTTTTGTTAATAGATCAGGAGCTGAATCGGTCATCAACCTCGCGGTCAATGGCCGTTCTCAGATAACTCACCTACATATCTGAGATTTCGGGTACTGTACAACAGGAACTTGTAAATTCAGTAAAGTCCATATCCGACCAGACACAGCAGTTCCCTCTGATCCTAGATTGAAGGATTTGGAGTGAGCTTGCCAATGATAGTTCGTGCATCCCGATCCGACGCCGGGATTGATCGCAGCGGCCATTTTTGTCGGAGCGCGTGCCGGAAAACATAAATCAAAATCCGTGGGCAGCTAGTTCAACAATTGGGAATCGGGGCCAATCGACCCCCGATCGGCATTTCCGGTCGATCACCGTCCGTGGAGGCGCGCCACTAGGGGTCCCCATCACAGTGGGTCCCACCCCCGCAGCTCTGAAGGACAGCGCCGTCCGTGGGCCCCACGGACCGGTAGAATCCGCCGTTCGGAAAGCACGAAAACGCGGAGTTTGGCACCGCCGGGCGACATCAAGATGCTGCCCGTCAACCCGATTTGCATGATTCCCGGGCCCCACATGTGACATTTTACCTCCCTGCGTGGAGTGGGTCAAATCATTGTATTGCTGTAATATTGTTTAACCGGGAATCCGTATTTCGGCCGGGGTTGTCTTCGCCACGCCGGGTGCGTGGAGGTAATGGTCTCAACTTCTCGGCATTCGCTTGCTAGTTTAGTATATGGTCTTTTTCCGCTTCCGAGAGCGATAGGTACTAACCTGTGAGTCCATGTCACCGCTGTGAGTGTGAGAGTGACCCGTCCCGTGACTCGATTCGAGTCCGGAAGTGAGTCGACTACCCGTGAACTATGCCGGTTCTTCAACCGCGCACAGTCCGCGTTTCCCTCGCTTGGGACGACGAGTGAGTTTACGTTTCTCTTAGCGACGTATAGCCCATACGAGCTCTCCGTGTCAGACTTAGTGTCTCTCCCATCATGTGTTGCTGGTCGTGTCCGCATTTAGAGTCCGAGGTCCATACCACGTAGAGTCGGTCCCCGTGTCCGTCCCGCATCACATACCTAGAGGAACTAACAACTAAGGAAAATAAAACACGACCAACCTCCTCACTGGAACACACAACTGATAGGCGGTCGGAGCAAGCCAAAAGTAAAGAGATAAGCAACTAAACCCCAGACAGGAATCCTCAGCTAACCAGTCCATGCAAATAGACCAAAAAAAATCTTCCAACTCAGAGTGGAATGACTCCCCTTACTCAAGACCATGGATAATTAGCTATCCACCATTATTGAGACATCTTAGATAATGAGGGCACATGAATGCTCAAAAGATGCGTATGATGCATGCTGGTCTAAAATAGAAGAAATCATTAAAATGAATGCAGAGAAAGGATAAAATAGCAAGATACTCAAGAATAGTATTGCTAGACCAGACAAATTAGGGTCAGGACACTATCTGCAACCACGGCGTGCAAGATAGAACCATCGTCCCCGAACTCTTCTAAGCCAATGGCCTATCCAATGATTAAATATGTGTGTTGACACCCATTTTTAGCCCGCAAGTTGCGTCATTTCTCTTATTCATCATTTTTGATATCATGAATTATCCATTATTTTAGAGCCTTTCATAGATGGATTTCGAGCCCATTTCATTGTTCCCTAGCCTTTGGACTTCGGAGATCATGATTTCTTAGAGCCCTAGAGGTTATCTTATCAACTTTTGGCTATCCAAGTCAACTTGCGGCCCATTTACGTCGGCTTTCCATCAAGCATTCGGTCCCTTTCGTTGTGCAGTCCTAAACACTGCCCTTTTTCATCCCCTTATGGTCCTATATTCAAAATGTGCCCTTCACCAAAGTTGTTCTTATTTCAAAGTCCTACAATTCCTCCATTTACTCCGTTGGCCAGTTCTCCACCGATTTCACATTATTGACATTTTTCTGGCGGGCTGTGCTATTCACCTACGTCCCAACATTTCTTCTCTCTATTATCGACCTATTTTCTCCCTCTTTCTCTCATCTTTTCATCCTACTCTCTTCATGAAAGTTGTTCCTTTTCAGTTATCTGCAATTTCTTCTTCTACCACTTTCACTAATTCTGCACCATTTTTTAGATATGCTCTGATTTCCAAACTTGCACAAAGTCTGCCTAGGAAATTTTTCTCCAACAGCCTAGCGGCCCTGGGAAGACCGCTAGGCCACAAAAAATGGTCTTCACTAGACTGTTTGGCCCCAAACATGCTTGAAATCATCCCGTTTCATCCTTAGAGTCTTGCAGTCACCCCTTAGACCATTTGCCAGCCCCTTGCGGTCCTTCCTAGACGATTTTCATCAAGAAACGGCCATGCGATAGACCGTTCGCCAGACAGAGAGTTCTAAACTTCTTGAACTACGATTTCTTCGCCGTTTGACTCTTTGGAACCCTTGTTCGATCCATTATCGAGGGAGATAGGCCTCCACCTCGATTTCCATTGATCTGAGACTCTTCCCACCACAATTATCTTGAGGTTTGTGCATCTAAATCCCCGAAATTGGGTGTTTATCTCAAATCTATCTCCAGAAGTTTCCTGCTCCTATAAATAGAACCCAAGTTCGCAGTCGCAAAGGGGGGCTCTTTCTCGGTTCGGGGCGAAGCCATGTTGCATCGTCTACCTTCTGCTTCGACTCTGGCCTGAAGAGGGAAGTATTATCTTCGATTTCCACGCTCAAGGGCTTCTTTTCATCATCTCTTCTCTTTGTTCTAGTGCTTCCAATTCTCAATTTTATCACAAATCTCTATTTTTCTGCTACACATGCACTTTTCTCCATATTGCATGCACGTTTCCCGTAGTTGTGGTACATGATTTTCTCATATCTTTGCTTCATTATCATCACAACACACACACCTATCTTTTGCACGCTTCCATAGGGGTTAAAAACCTCCCCCCGGTGCGTTCTCCCTCAATTTCTACCTCTATTTTATCACTGCGGGATTTGATGCTACACTCATGTTCTAATGGATTTTTCTCTTGTGTTTTTCTCTTTGTTTTGCAGGAGAGCATGAACACAACATGAGGCCTTCTTCCTCTAGCCGACTAGAAGGAGACGAGGTGTAATCCACAAAGTTCCCCGCACCCCCGTTGTTCAAGCACGATCAACTCTTCATCTTTCCAAGGTACACAGTGTCGTTGCACTCCTTTGTCTCATATCCTCATCCTTTGGTGTTGTTAAACCCTTGGTGGCGATCACGGTATGTCTTTCTCATCTATTCATCACTCTTTGATTCATATTTCATGCTTGTTCACGTTCACATGATATTAGCATAGTTAGGGGGCGGGGTAGATAGTTTATAAACAATCTACAAATTTTTGGCGATCGCGGTGGGACACCTAGTGTCCATCACATTTTTCTTGTTCTTTTGTAAGTTGGATGTGGGTTTGTGCATGTTTAGATAGCTTTTCCTTCATTTTTCCACTGTTCTAGGCGTTTTCGAGTCTATCCGAGCCTTGCGGTCGTCTTCAGGACCGCTAGGCACCCCAAGCGGTCATCACAGGACCGCCAGGTACTTTCTGTTAGCCAAATGGTCGTTTGGTAGACCGCAAGGGACAAGAAACAGTCATTTGGTAGACCACTTGTGGACTCTGGCAATTCTACGCACGTGTTCACAGGGCCCTGTTCGTTGATGCACAACTTTCGTTCTCGGAGTCCAACTCCTCTGATTTTTCTTTCATTGGATAGCCCTTTGTATTGCCTTTCCACCTATATACTATTTGCATTATTTGGGTCACATTTGTATTGTTTAATATTGTCATCATTTTTGAGTTTTCTGCATAAAGTCTGCAGGCATGCACAAGGACAAGTTCACATGTACGTCTTTACTCAATGATTTAATTAACCTCCCAAGGTCAGACTGCCTTGTTCTTGGGCCCATTGGATAGTCCTTTGTATTGCCTTTCCATCCATATTTTATTTGCATTATTTGGGTCACGTTTGCATAGTCAAATCTTGTCTCCTTTTTTACATTTTATGCATAAAATCTGCATGCAGGTTCAGGGGCAGATTCACAGGTGTGTTTTGCATTGATGATTTCTTTGCCTTCTGGGCTCCAATTGTGTTGTTTCCTGATCCTACCTTGTTGTCCTTCGTATTGTCTTCATTTTCATGTCTTGTTTGCACTCATATCATTGTGTTTGCATAATTAAATCTTGCCCTCATTTTTCACTTTTATGCTAGATTTTTGCATGCACTCTGACGCACATAGGATCATGCATTGCATATCATAGTCTCAATCCTACCTTAATAAGTGATCCTCTCACCTCCATATTTCTTGGAGTCGACTAGGTTATCTTATCCGTGACCTCCGTAAGTCCCCGTGAGCCGTGGATTCCTACATGGACGTCGGACCGGTTGTACCTTTCCACCCCTTAGGAGTGCATTTGCATATGTGTGAGAGAATTAACCTTAGTCAACCTAAAGTTTGGACCTTATTCTCATAGGATTCCTATCTTGAGGGAATTATGTTTAACCCAAATCATTAAAAGGCCTATTAAAACTTCTAAAATAATTCCCATCATATCAACTTGTTTGACTTGGGTGAAAACTCTCACATTGCATTGTTTGTGTTGTTTGGGCTTGTCCAAGCCCATTAGTGGTGTTTGTGTTGCATTTCCATCATCATCCACATGTTTTGTTGTTGATAGGCCCACTTAGGTCTATCCATTTGGTGTGTCTAATGTCTAATCCATTGTCCTAGGTCCGTCTTCCCTTGGTCTTTGTATTAGTGGGTCAGTCCCCCCTTATTTTTAAGCCCATTAAGCCATTGCTTCCCTCCTTGTATTAAGTCTCCATTTGCTCTCATGGAGCATCATTCCAACCCCTTATATAATTCTTCTTCCCAATTTTCTTCCTATTCCCTCTTGGAATCTTCTTCTCACACGGGCCCATCTTCACGTGGTCCCTCTGATCCATTCGAGGAACAGGCTAATCTCATGGCCCATCTATCATGCCTTGTTTGCCAAATGGACTCGGCCCAAGCCCAACGCCTTATTGCAAACCATCTTAATGGGCCTCATCATCCGAATGGGCATCATCATCCTAATGGGCCTCATTCTCCTAATAGGCCTTATTCTTCTAATGGGCCTTATTCTTCTTCTCCTATTGCTGCTGGCTCAATGGGTCCTCATGCTAATGTCTCTTCTAGGCCTGCTCACCCTTCCACTCCTGGAATGGGCTTCTCCTCTTCTCTGCCCGTATCCTCTCATTCGGCCCATTATCATCCTGATTCAGATTCACGATCTGTTGCTCAAGTTGGCCCATATCCTTCTCAATCTCTCCCTACCTAGGAGACGATTGCTCAAACCCAACGCCAGCTTGATGAACTTCAACGTCATATTGATTCAAAGTCATCCTTAAGTGTCCCTTTTGCATTCCAAAATCTTCAGCTCCCGCCATCTTTTCAAATTCCCGCATATCACCGTTATGGTGGAGTCGGTGACCCTTATGTGCACTTAAAGGATTTCCTCTATGAGTCAGCCCAGTTTCGACATGACCAGCGCTTGATGGCTTATCTATTCGGTCTGTCATTGGAGGGCCTGGCTCGGGATTGGTTCTTTTCGTTGTCGCAAGAGAAGATTGTGAATTTCCAAGCTGTTCAAGAAAAAATCATTCAGTAATATCAGGACAAGGTTGGACCCAAGTATTCTGTTGTTGATCTGGCCCATGAGAAGATGAAGCCCGACGAGGAATTCTCCACTTTTGTCGATCGCTGGTGTCGCTTGGCCGCGCAAGTCTCGGGACATATTCCGGAGGGAGAGCAAATCAAGATGCTTATCTCCAACGCAATGCCCAAGTATCGGTTCATCTTAGCCCTCAACGACATCACCTCCTGGCAACAACTTTATAATAGCCAAGTCCGCTTCATTCGTCAACAACTCCACTATCCCCTTGACCACGAGCCTTATCCACCTTCTACATCTACATAGACACCGCCATCTACATCCACATGTCAACCTTCACTCTCCACGAGTCAACCTTCCACTTACAATGCACCCTCCTTGAGTCAAACCTCCATATATCAGCCCTCCACGAGTCAGCCTTCCGCTTCTCCACATCCGCCGCCACCCCCGGTCAAGGGAATACCACATCCCGAGCAGGTGGATGCCGTCTATATACCCCCTCATCCCGCTCCACATGTGCCTTCACTAAATCCCTCCGCCGGCGGCCAAGCACTATTGCCTACGCAACCTCCGCTTCCGTCTCTGCAACCTTCTCCACCTTTATCCCATCCGCCATGCCCGAAGCGGGCTCCTCGTCCTCCGTTGCCAGAGTGTTTTATAGATATTTTCTAGTCTTTGATGGCCACTCACACATTGCAGCTACCTCTGGTTGTGCCTTGTCGACCCGCGGTCGGGAATATGCTTTAGTTATGTGATTTTCACCGTCAGCAGGGGCATTTGGTTAAGGATTGTCCCGAGTTCCGAGATTATCTTTATGACTTGGAAGATCAGAAGAGGCTTGATTGGCCCACAATTCACATGGTTGCTGTACATCTCCGCAGCAAGCAACAGTAGCAAGCGCCGCCCAGCCAGCCGTCTCCATTTCAAGACCAAGGGCACCCATGTGATTCTTCATCTAGCGTTGCACCGGCTCAATCTCCTACTATGTAATGCCCCATATTCTTATCGGATTCTTATT
This sequence comes from Amorphophallus konjac, assembly GCA_022559845.1. NCBI lineage: Eukaryota > Viridiplantae > Streptophyta > Magnoliopsida > Alismatales > Araceae > Amorphophallus > Amorphophallus konjac. The sequence goes on from CM040123.1 coordinate 119,974,383, forward strand.
AGGTCTTTCGGGTCCTTTTTGGAGAGTTTCAGATCGCTTTCGTGGGTCCTGAGTAGAGTTTTACGATCCGTGTGGGTTTTTCTCTCGTACTAGTTACGGAACCCGGTTGTGAATTTATTTCTCAGTTCATCAACTCATGGACGCCGCAGTTGCGATGTACTCATCGAGAGGATCGTTTCGACCATTTTTACGTATTTTTCTGAATTAGTCCATTTTCGGGCTAATTATCGAATGTTCAGAAATTAGGAAAATTTCCTAATTTCTTTTCCTTTTTCCTTTTTCTTTCCTTCCTCTCTCCTACCTTCTCATTTCACCGCCGTGGCCTCTCTCTCCTATTTTCTCTCTTCTCTCGCCCTTCCGGCTCCGACTGTAGACGGAGGAGGCTTGGGCAGGTAGAGGAGATGCCGTGGAGATGGTCGGATGCGCGAAGGGGCGAGGATCGGATCGGTTTTGGCGCGATCCCGAACGGTGGATTCAAAGCCGACGATCGAGCTCGCGACGTGATTTTTGACGTGGTTTAGTCACTTCGGCGCACGGTTTCTTCGGTGGAGGTAGGGAGACAGATCACCTACCTCTCCTCAATGTTTTCCCTACAATTTTGTGTTGTTCAGAGCTAGAACGGGCGAGTTTGGGCTCGTTTAGGTAAAATCGTGATTTTAGGAGTTCGTAGGGTTCGCCGAAAAATGGTGACCATTCCTAGTATAATTAGTATCAAACGAACCCTAGGGATGTCTGGATCCCATTCCAGCAAGTTTCGTCGTGATTGGTCGTCATTCGGGGCCGGTAGGAGTCCGGGAACCCCGGTGACCCAATTTGGGTCGAATCGTTAGAATCACCCGTTTCTCATGAACGAATGGTTGCATGTGACCATTCCGGCTTGTGGAAGGTGTTTTTCACCGTTTAGGACTGTTTCCCTTATGTTTATATGCGAATGGGGCATGGAACGGCCGAGATCGGCCTTTTCCCTTGCTTTCCCGCCGTGTCGCTTTAGTGGCCGTTCCAGTGACCGCTACAAGTCTCTGGCGACCCCCGATAGACCGCCACATCCCTTGGCGTGTCGGTCAATTCGAGGTTCGGTAAGGGTGGCGGCCCAACCTTGGACCGCCTCTTGCCTCTGGCGCCCCTGTGCTAGTGCGCCAAAGCTTCGTTGTTTCTTGATATTAATGTCTGTCGATTCGTTCTGGAGGTTCTAGCTCTGACCGCTAGAGTGTTGTGATGCGCCTTCCTTAGGCGGCCACATGTTGTTTGACTGGGTCAGAGGTCTATGTCGGTTGGCTCTAGCGGCCCATCCTTCAGGAATTTCTTAGTTGTAGCGCGCCTTCCTTCGGCCGCTACAGTCGTTTGACTTAGGTCAAAGTTGTAGGGCGATTTGTGTGGCGGTTCATTCTTTGGCCGCCAGGTCTGTGTAGCGCGTCTATATTAGACCGCTATGGTGGTTTGACGGGGTAAGTCGGCTCGGGGTCAACTGTGTCTAGCGTCCTATTCCTTGACTGCCACAGTGCCCTGGCGGCCCAACCCTTGACCGCCAGAGTCCTTTGTACCTCCATGAGTGCGGCGACTTCTTCCTTGACTACTTATGCCGTTAAGCAGCCGAGGGATAGATAGCTCGTTTCCCAGAGGTTGGTTTACCGGTGTTTCAGTTTCTGATATGTCTTGGCTTGACCTTGTGGTCTGCCCACTGTCCCGTGGATGTCTCTAGACATCCTATGAGGGCTATGACCACGTTATAAGGTAGCCAACAGTTTCTCTTGCTTGTGGTAGGATTCTCTTTCCTACTGTAGAATCATCATTGCCTGGTTCCAGTCAACCCGGGGTGACCCAATGGTTAACAGGTAACCTTGTGTGTGTCTCGGTAGTTCTGTCCAGTTCGAGACATGGTTCTGGATGCCTCGAGGTGTCATCTTACCTTGATTGGTGTGTCCAGATGTGCTGAGGGTTTTGGGTGTTCCCTCAGGTCTTAGTGAGTCGTTTCCTTTGATTGTGTCATTTCCTCTGGCTTGGGATTAGACCGATTGGCAGCTTGTGTCGCTTTGTACAATGATCTTGATCTGAGTCTTCTGACTCAAGGATCGTTGTGTCTACAGGTCTAGTTACCTTGTCCTGAGTCCGGTGGCAGTCCGGTATGCTACCTCGTGTCCTGTGCTTCATAGTACGTGTGACAGTGCTTCTTTGCCTATCGGTACTACAAAACTTCTGTTTCAGAGTTCAGTGTCTAGTGAGCCTCCACTAGCCATAGCCTGTCGACATGTTCTAGTGTTGGCCCACCTGGGAGTGGTGGTATGGCAGTTCCTGAGATACGGTTTTTAGGCTAGTTTCCATGGGCTCCCTTGCCTTGCAGTAGCGTCAAGTTGGGGGAGAAAACTACCTAGAGGCCTGGCTCAAGGCATTGAGCTTGTGTGTGCACACGTGGTCAGGGGCTTGGACTGATGCCGACGGGTGTTACCATGTCTAGTCACTCGTTACTGTAGTTCATATTCTGGTTATGAGCGTGTCTTAGTCTCTATCGTGCTTCAGGCAGCATTGTAGATAAGACACTTGTAGGCGCAGCATAAGACGTCAGTGGACGCAGCTGGCTGTTCTTCTAGTGAGGAGGTACTTCCGTCACGTGACACGTGACTCTCGTGTTTCTTGTACGAAATGACATTTCCAGGTTAGCCTTCTCGTGGTCTTGCTAGAGGTCAGTGTTGTGTCGTGTGCACGACATTCTAGTCATGTGTGTGTGTGGTCGTGTCTAGAAGAGCATGCATGGCAATCGAGTCATGTATGCTTTAGGCTGTGTTTGTCTGTCTAGGTCTTTCCTAGGCTTTTCACCTTTCTTCGTAGGCCTTCGTCTAGGGCCTTGTGTTGTGTCAGCAGATCGGTAACTCTTGACTTTTTGAGATCAGGGTTCGCCTTTCTATTGCTGCCCGGAGTAGTTCAGGGAGCCGAAGTCCTTTCGGCAGCCGTGTTTTCATCAGGTACGACTTTTCACTTTTGTTTAGCTGGTTCTACTCCTTCCATTTCTGGTTTTCTTTTATAGCTTTTGCCAACACCATCCCCACCTTCACCTTCTCCACCGTTACCCTTCCCGCCCAAACCTGAGCAAGCTACTCCTACACCTACACCTTTAACCCCTCCTACACTTCCACCTTTACCTTTGCCTCTACCCGAGCTTGTCATTGCCGCTATCCCTCCACCACTCATATTTCCTTTACCCCCACTTACGCCTACTAAACCTTCACCTCCGCCGTCCAAACCTATTACCTTTATTTCTTTTCCATCCACTTCCACCCCACGGAGCAGGTGTGCGTTATCTTTGGAGCCCCTCGGGTCTGGTCCCCAACGATACAATGAGCTGAGTCAAGATGATTCGGCGTCAGTTCTGCATTTCAAGCTTCAAGATTTGATTTGCCGCATGCTGGTCCGAGTCCTGGTCCAAGGCTATTTTTGGGATGATGAGCCTACACTTTTGAAGATGGTTGCCAAGAAAAGCTCTCGTGCACTAGTGCCAGTTTTTTCTCGAGTGAGGTCGGTGGCAATCTTATTACTCGCCGATGGGTTCATTATTGATGTTGTTATCACATGTCACTCGATTGCTGTTCAGTTCATTGGCCAAGAAGCACTCTCCACCCGAGTTGTGCTAACTCATATGGCCACCAAGAGTTTGATGAATTCCATGTTAAAGGGACAATTGACCGTATCTTCTGCACTCTCAAAGGACATTATGTACATTCTATTTAGTCTTCCTCGGTTTGATGGTATGCCGGCCACGTCAATGCCGCGCATTACTCTCCCTCAGTTTCATCCTGCACTTCTGGTAAGGGAGTTATGCTTCATGCTCGATTGCCAAGTGGAGATGCTGAATCTCATGCTACTAGTGTCAAGTGACAAAACTCCGTGATTTTTTGATATTCATTCATTTGAGGAATTATCTATTCAAGAATGTCCGCCTATGGTTAGCACGAGGTGTCTAGGGGCAACCGCCCCAATGAGGCTTCAGGTTCATGACTGAGCCAGGCCATCTACCAGATAGGCTCGTTATTTGAGAAGATGTTGCAAGATAAGAAGGTCAAAGGTCCAAGTTGGCGCCATGCGGGTCAATACAAGCAAGTTTCTGCCAAGAAGAGGCGGCGGTGCAAGTTTAAGGGCCGTCAGTTGTATATGCGGGGGTCCACTTCTCCTTCTTCTTCTTCATTCCATTCGTCATCTTTTCTCCTGCTCAGTTCCCACCCTTGGGTGGTGTATCTCCCCTCTTCTAATCTTGTTTTCGTGATTCTCTCCTCTCCTCCCAGGTCCGCGAACCCCCACTCCTCTTCTTCTCGTTCGGGGACTCTGGATTTTCAACATTCCCGTTATTCTAGGCCTTGGCTTATGCCCTCTCATCATCCCGATCCTGGGACACCCTCCGATTCTTCTCCCCCTCTGGTATCTTCGAGTTCTAATTTTTCATTCCCGACCCTATCGGGTGTCTATGATTCTCTTTCACCGAACCTGTTATGTGTCTATGACTCTTTTTCCCCGACCCTATCGGGTGATTTTCATTCTCCTTCCCCAACCCTGTCGGGTGTCTATGACTCTCCTTCCCCGACCTTGTCTGGTGTCTATGATTCTCCTTCCCCGACTCTGTCGGGTGGTCCTCATTCTTCTTCTCCGACCCTGTCAGATGTCCACAACTCTTCTTCCCCAACCCCGTCAGGTGATTATCATTCCTCTTCTTCGATCACGTCGGATGATTTTCCTTCTCATCTTTCTACTCACTCCTCTTCACCCTTTCAGGGTTCTTTATCTTTTTCATGCTATTTTCGAGGCTTTAGTCTGCCTTGATCTCAACTAATCTCTGCTTATTCTGTATCTGGTTCCTTGTTATCAGGGTCTCTGCACCTTAACGAGGGAGTTCTAACCCTTGTCTCTCTTCCTTTTTATCCTTCTTCGTCCAATTTGATGTCTGCCGCTCCTCCGTGTCGAGGAATCTTGAAGCCTTGTTATCCTCTCATCTTTGTCCTATCAAGCAAGGAATATGAAGCTCGATGATCAAGCTCTCGCTTTAGGATACTATTTCCATGCCATGGACTTGCAAGGTATCTTTTATTTTGTGCAAGATTATGCTATCATTTCCATTATTACTTCATGCGCATTGTTATTATGACGCTGGATTCCTCAACACGTATGAGTGGTCTTAGCTAATTTTGTTATTTTTAGCTTAGTCAAAAAAGAGTTTGCTTCTGCAGCATTCTTAGGCTGGTGATAGCTCCGCGCTAGGAGTCTAGTTTCTTTCCCCGATCGTTGAGGGTGACCTTTGAGCATGAGATTTCACACACTATAGGGCGAGCTATAGTCGATCCCTCTAAGGCACACCGTTGCTGCTTTGGCCATACTATGGGTATGCACAAAGGTCTTTTCTTTTCTCTGCTCGACCAAGTGCAGGGGCAAGAGATTGACAGATGAGATGACCAACTTAGGCGCTCCCTAATACGAGAGAGGTCTCAAATAGGGGCAGTCTTGACCCTCGAAAGTGAGCTTTCATGCAAAATCTGGCCAATAAGGGCTACCAAAATTAAAGGAAATGAATCAATGCAAAATTATGAAACCAAAGGCATGGCAAGAGTGGCAGTACAGTTTCCCGCGGGACGTCATGAGCCCAGTCGGATGCATGCCTAAAAAATATGGGTCCGAAAATCAAAGACATAAAGCCCCGGCATAACAGACTGTATCTTTGAGGGGTAGTGCCCTGGAAGGAAGTCGAGTCTGAATATCTCCCATCTTGCATAAAGCTTGTCTTCAATTTTCTTATGCTTCTCCCTCTTAGGCTAGGTTGAATCTCGGGTCTGGCCTTAGTAGGGGCACCATACTTTAGAGGCGGTTGGTTGTGGCGACCCACCCTAACATGCACGCCTTGCTTAAGGGAAGCATTTAATGAGAGGGGTAGGAACGACGATCCCTGGTCAGCAGTTCGAGCCCGTTTTTAGGTGCTGCGGATTGCTATTTCAAAAATTCTAAAAAAATGAGATATTATCAAAAATCCTAAAAAACAGATATTATCAAAAGTCCAAAAAAATCAAATATTATTCAAAAACAAAAAAAAAGTAAATATTGTTGAAAATCCAAAAAATCAGGAAAATTAAAAAATCTAAAAATATTTATCTTTTTGTTCCTTTCTATCTATTTATTTAGAGGGCAGATACGTAATCGGTTTGCTCAGTGTGCAGGTTGCAGGTCGCAGGTACTCAAGCTTTCCTTGCTCCACATTTTGATCTATCTGGCTCCTATTCACATCTTTCTGATCTATTCTCTCTTCTTCAAAACTATATCCCTCGATTTGTTCTGAAGCTTGTGTCCTTCTCAGCTTTTACTTCGCTTCATCTCATCATGTCTCCATGAGAGGGCATTACCTCACGATTATGAACCTGACGGTTCTGCTTCTTTGGATCTTGTGTTTTGATTGAAGAGCATATCTGTCATGTCTCGTGTTGTCTCGTCCCCTGTGGTCATCCCGCGTGTTATTGTCCCAACCATGTGTTTTCCCTACATGTCTGTCATATTTTCATCCCACTGTGTTGTCCTGCCGCACATGTGTTGTCCATATCTTTTGCCTCCCGTGATATTGCCATCTCATGTGTCTTTGTCCCACCATGGTCTTATCCCACTGCGCATGCTGTCCCACCATATTGTGGTGTCGTCTTGTCCCACCGTGCCCTACGCACGCCTATTTTTTGTTCTTGTGATGTTCTGCTTCATTCATCTTTGTTATTCTATGTTTCGTTCGTCTTCATTTGTTATGATATGTTATGTTATGTTCATCCTCGTGCTTGTTTTGTTTGCTGTTGTCTTGTATCAAAAATCTAAAACAAATGCCGTTCCGCTTGACAGGTAAGTTAGGTATGGCTCTCTATCCCTTCTCTCTATTACATTACTATATGATATCTACATTATTATAGCCTCTCAAGGACCGACTAGTTGTCCATGTGTTCTGAGATTTGATGTTCCCCTTTAACAAAAATGATGATGATCTAGGAGCACACAGTTAATCGTTGGATAGGCCGCTCGTTTGAGCCAGGTGGGGGACGATGGACTCTATCTCGCACACCGTGATTGCAGAAGACTCTTGACCCCATCTTGCTCAGTCTAGCAATAATATCCTTGAGTACTTTCTATTTTATGCTTTCTTTGCATTCATTTTGATGATTTATTTATTTTTGCCCAGCATGCATCATGTCATTTTTGAGCACTCACACCTCGTGATCCTCTCAAAGTTTCTCCTCAGCAATGGTTAATTGCATTTCAATTCTATTGGATAAGAGATCCTCATTCCACTCCGAATTTGAACGATTTCTCTGATATGCATGCTTTGTCTGGTTGGCCAGCGTGATTCCTGTCGGGATTTTATCTCAATTTTATTTCCCGTTTCCAGCTCTTACGTTGTGTTCTTTCCGATCCCCTCATTATCCGTGGATTGTGTCCCTGATGAGGTCGGTCGTGTTTCCTTTTTCTTCCTTAGTTTAGTTCTCCAGTCATGTCTCATTCACGTCAATCGTTCCTTGTGATTAGTTTGGCATTTTCGAGAGAATTCCTGTCGCTTGTTGGTTGTGACGGGTGTCTTTTGCCTTCATACCCACTTATCAGTTATCTCCGCTTCATCTCTGCGTCATCTCCATTTCACGTCGCTATCGCTTTCGCTCCAGCTCCTTTCCACTCCACCTCTGGGTCGCTTTCGCTTGTTCCCTTCCAAAGCGGACATCAAGGAGGGGCATCTGTTGACACCCATTTTTAGCCCGTAAATTGCGCCATTTCTCTTATTTATCATTTTGATGTCCCGAATTACCCATTATTTTGGAGCCTTCCTTGGATGGATTTCGAGCCCATCTCATTGTTCCCTAGCATTTGGACATCGGAGATCATGATTTCTTAGAGCCCTAGAGCTTATCTTATCAACTTTTAGCTTTCCAAGTCAACTTGCGACCCATTTAGGTCGACTTTCCATCAAGCATTTGGCCCCTTTCATTGCATAGTCCTCAACATGGCCCTTTTTCATCCCCTTATGGTCCTCCATTCAAAATATGCCCTTCACCAAAGATATTCATCTTTCAAAGCCCTACAATTCCTTCTTATATGCCATTGGCCAGTTATCCACCAATTTCACGTCTTTGCATTTTTCTGACAAGCTATGTTGTTCACCTACGTCCCAGCATTTCTTCTCTCTGTTCTTCACCTATTTTCTCCCTCTTCCTCTCATCTTTTCATCTTGCTCGCTTCATAAAAGTTATTCCCTTTTCAGTTATCTACAATTTCTTATTCTATAACTTTTACCAAGCCTGCACCATTTTCGAGATATGCTCTGATTTTTAAAGTCGCACAAAGTCTGCCTAGGAAATTTTCCTCCGGCAACCTAGCGGTCCTAGGAAGACCGCTAGGCCAAAAAAAATGGTCTTCACTAGACCGTTTGGCCCAAAACTTACCCAAAATTGTCCCGTTTCATCCCTGGAGCCTTGCGGTCACCCCCTAAACCGTTTGCCATCCCCTTGCGGTCCTTCTTAGACCGTTTTCATCAAGAAACAGCCGTGCGATAGACCGTTTGCCAGACAGAGAGTCCTAAACTTCCTGAACTCTGATTTCTTCGCTGTGGGACTCTTTGGAACCCTTCTTTGATCAATTTTCGAGGTAGATAAGCCTCCACCTCGATTTCCATTGATCTGGGACTCTTCCCAACACTATTATCTTGAGGTTTATGCATCTAAATCCCTGAAATTGGTTGTTTATCTCAGATCTATCTCTAGAAGTTTCTGCTCCTATAAATAGAACCCAAGTTCGCAGTCGCGAAGGAGGGCTCTTTCTCGGTTCGGGGCGAAGCCATGCTGCATTGTCTACCTTCTGCTTTGACTCTGGCCTGAAGAGGGAAGTATTGTCTTCGATTTCCATGTTCAAAGGCTTCTTTTCATCATCTCTTCTCTTAGTTCTAGTCCTTCCAATTTTCAGTATCATCACAAATCTCTATTTTTCTACTGCGCATGCACTTTTCTCCATAATGCATGCACGTTTCTCGCAGTTGTGCTGCATGATTTTGTCATATCTTTGCTTCATTATCATCACAACACACACACCTATCTCTTGCACCCTTCCACAGGGGTAAAAAAATCTCTCCTCGGCGCGTTCTCCCTCAATTTTTACCCCTATTTTATCACTGCGGGATTTGATGCTACACTCATGTTCTAATGGGTTTTTCTCTTGTGTTATCATCTTTGTTTTACAGGAGAGCATGAACACAACCTGAGGCCTTCTTCCTCTAGCCGGCTGGAAGGAGAAGAGGTGTAATCCACAAAGTTTCCCGCACGCTCGTTATTCAAGTGTGATCAACTCTTCATCTTTCCAAGGTACACGATGCCGTTGCACTCCTTTCTCTCATATCCTCATCCTTTGGCGTTGTTAACCCTCGATGGCGATCACAGTATGTCTTTCTCATCTATTCATCACCCTTTGATTCATATTTCATGTGTGTTCATGTTCACATGATATTAGCATAGTTAGGGGGCGGGGTAGATAGTTTATCAACAATCTACAATGTTGATGAGGACATCACCAGAAATTTCATTTGATCAAGGATCCCGATGCTCGCCAACTATGCTACATCTTGTTCGCCACTTTATTTCGAGTCATATAATATAATTTTAATTTTTTTATCATGTACTTTTCCTTTTATTTGAGTCCAATACCTAGGTTAGGTAGCTATTTACCTAAGTCTAGAGACATCATGTGTGCTATTGGGCCCAATTATATAGGCCAGGCCCAGGGGCGCCCCCTTCCCCTTGGTTAGGTGTTAGTAGTCCAAAAGTCAGGGACTTATGTGAAAATGTAGGATTCCTATAAATAGCACCCCAATCCCTCATTTGGAAGGAAGGAATTATTGAGAAAAGTTTATCCACAAGAATTGTCTCCCCTCTCTCTCTCTCTCTAGCCCTCTCTCTCTCTCTCTAGCTCTCTCTCTATCTCTCTCTCTCTCTAAAGGGGGCGAACCCCTCTCTCTCTCCTCCCCTCTCTCTCCAAATTTCTAAATTCACTCTCTCTCCTCCCTATTCACCTCTAATTAAGACCCCTTCCCCATACCTCCCATTTAATCCCCCTCCAACCCCTAGGTGGAAGCCCCTTCTCCTAGGCACCTCTCCCTCCTCCCAAGCAACCTTTTCCCTTCCCCATACAACCCTTCATTTTCCCAAGAGAGAATCCCCTCTCCCAAGTAACCTTTCCCCTCCCTAAGGTAACTCCTCCCCTTCCCAAGGCCACATTAACCAACCCCACATTAAACTCAGTTCAAATTTCCCTCTCCCTCCAAGCCACTTGCACCCCCCTCTCTCTCTCTCACCCTCCACCCTTGGACCGCAACCCCCTCCCCCTCCACCTGCTATCTGCGACCCAGCCCTCTTCTCCAGCCTCTCCACCACCTCTATCCACCTCCATCTAAGCCCCACAGCCATTAGCCCTCTCCCCATTGCAGCCCCTTCACCCCTCCCACCACTATCAACTTCATTCACCAACCTACTCTATCCAGTTCGCGGGCAGCAGAAGAAGCTCCACTTGCAGAGATTACCCCGGTGCTGTCCGACATCATCTGGAGGTGCACTATGCATCGCCAGAAAGGTCTTCCAGTCTTCTTCGCAAGCGAGGTGGAATCGTCTCATTCCGACTTCCCTACAGATCGTGGTGCCCATTCTCGTCCGACTGCGCAACCGGGACCAGAACCTGGACTAGAGCTGCAGTACAGAAGCTACCACGGCCACACCCCTCAACTTCTGAAGGCGCCACTTGGCCGAGAGATGCTACTACAAGGCATCTACCGTCACCAACAAGCGGCATCCCGTTCGGCATCAGGTAGAGCAGTTGCCAATTTTTCTCTCCCAGGTGCGCAGAACAGACTATCAAGGTCTTGTCCTGAACCCCCCTCACTCAACGGACCTCTCCTCGCCACCCCAGCATCGTCTGCTTCCCATCTTAGTTGCTGCTCGGAGAAGACTCGTCACGGTCATCCTCGACTTGGTCCTGCCACGTTTGGACTTCGGTAGCTGCCGTGGTGACTTCATCCATCTGCTGCTACACCCAGGGAGCAGTCCGAGTCTGATCGCAGGGACCCTGTTCCAGAGACCATCCCGGACGGTGTCGACTTCGGAAGCGCCAACAAAAATTCACAGACGTACCTGGATCTGTCAGTGACGTTTTGGCACCAGTCTCATCAAATTCTGAGTTCGGAGGAGTGCACGGCGGCGACCACTCCGACCCCCTGTTCTGCTGTTCCAGACCGGGACAGAATCGGCAAGGTGCTACATCAGCGCGATCCATGCTAATCTGCCCTCCCCGCCTGGCTGGCTTAGCACCCCTCCCTGCGTGGAGGTAGTGTTTGCTTGTACCCTACTCTCCCCACCCCAAGTTCCCCCTCCTGCGTGAAGAGTAGTGCATGTATTAGCAGGTCATCGGCCGAAGCTTCATCGGCGCGGCGTGCGGGTAACCCATGCTTCCCCGCTCGCCCTCGTCTCCGACTGGGATCGGCGTCTTCAAGCCGATCAGGTGAGCTCTGGTTGCACTCCTCTTGGTTAGAACTTCTTGCTTAACTAGTATTGCTTCTTAGTTCCGTCGGTGGCGAGGGAGTGCCCGATCCAAACAATCAAATCGAGTGTCCACCGCGGGGTGAGTTGTGAGAGAGCCACTACATCCCATGCCCTTGGCGTGCTGGCCGCCCACGGAATTGGGCATCCTAGGCCCTTAGGGGTTCATCCCAAGCTAGTCAAATCCCCGAAAAGGTGAGGTACATCCTCGGACCCTCACCACGATCGCCGGTCCACCTACGGACCCGGGTGTGCGCGACGCGGGTGAATCCGCTTGAGTGGGTCCGCCGTTCGGTTCGATTGCTTGCAAATTTAAGTCCGAGGGGTCGTGTCACATCAAATGGTATCAGAGCAAGTTCACAACTTGTCTCTCTACAAGTTGGTCCTAGGGCGCATTCGCATTTAGAGTCATTATCGGGCCACCCAGTGCATCATCATGTACACTCCACATTGGTTAAGTCCCCTCAACACAGCCTTCCACAAGAGTCCGATTGACCCCCTCCTCATGGATATCATCTTAGAAGGGGACCTTAGTTTTGACGGATCTAGTCCTAATGCCTACCTAAAGTGGGAGGCTACCATGGATAAACACTTTGAAAGGACTAGGGTCTATGGACACGCTAGAGTCCGCAGGGCCACAGGGCGGCTTCGGGGACAAGCCAAGAAGGAGTGGGAACGCATAGTGGGCTTAAGAAGGATTTGGAGGAAAGAACCCATAGGATCATGGGAAGAGATGAAGATTGAGCTTAGGAAGATCTACGCTCCCCGACCTTCCCACTCCTACCTTGAGAACCATAACCCGAGGAGCACTCCCACTCCCCCTTTCCCTCCCAGTCAACCTAAGACCTCTCTTAGGGTCCAAACTTCACCACCCCGGGTGCACCATGCCCCAACCTTCATCACCCCATCCCCAAAAAACCTTCCCATTCCCTTGGAGAGTAAGACCCCCACACCCCAAAGGGATAAGATTGTAATTGAGGTACATGAGGGCTCCCCCGATTGGGAAGAAGAATACGAGTCACAATGTCATGGGTTAGGCCGAGAAGTTCCCATCCCATGTGGAAGAAGCATCATGGCTCACTCCACCCTCACCATTCAAACCCACGTGGACCCCATGTCCACCCCTCCACCTAGGCCCGTGATGGCCACCATTCCCCAACCCAAAGTTACTCACCCAATCCACCTTCTGCTTCCAACTCCTATCCTACCCAAACCTAGCCCCCCACTACTCCCACTCCCAACCCCAACCCAAGTCCGGCCTCACTCACCACCCTGGGTACACCTTACACCAACCTTTATCATCCTGCCCTCAAAGGACCCACTCACCTCCTTGGTAGAGGAACCCATACCCGACCCCATAGTAGTGAACATTCCAGACCCAATCCCCGCCATGGAGACTACCCATGTCCAAGAAGAAGAAGAAACTTCACATGGTGGCCTTCACCTTACGCCACCCTCTCTAGTTGGGACCAAGATCATCTTCGGAGAACCCCTTGTTAGTTGGCTAAAGGAGAGCCCAATTAGAGAGATCACAACCCATGTTTTCTCCCCCATGGAACAAAACCTTCACATAGTTCCCTTCTCCCCCTACCACACTACCATCCAAGCCTCCTACCAAGTAGAAACTTTAGGAGACGTCCTTCACGGCCTAGCATGGCAAGTGGAGCTGACTGGCATATTGACTGCAGTGACTGACCGATCTAGGAGCCTTAACCTCCTATACCTATGTGTCAGGTCCATCTCTTCAATTTACACTGGGGTTGCTACACTAGCGACCTTCTTTTACTCCTCCCTACACCCGATGAGCCCGATGCTATCCACAAACTTGAGTTGCTTATCTCGCGTAGAACATCCAGCCCTCCATTCATGGCCGACCATCCCACCAAAAACTTTAGCCCAATCATTTTACTAGAGGAGGAGAATCCGCCATCAAGGGGTTGTGAGGACCAAAGGGACCTAGAGTTCCTCTCCTTAGGTGACCCTTACCATGACCCCTTCGATCCCTTCCTATACCCACCCACCTTACTCACCACCTTACTCACCACCAACCTTTTCCTACCCCAACCAACCCTATTGGACCAAGCCCACACCATTTTCCTAGACCCCTTTGACCCCTATGAGTGGAAAACCTCACACCAAGCCATACACATAGAAGGAGCCATGTGGATGGGAATGCATGTGCCACTACATTTTGCATCATTTGGTAGGGCTAGTAAGCCCAGTCATCTCATACATGTCACACACACTGTAGGCCCCATACGTGACTGGGTCACATTTGGATGTGCTGGTCCTCCCACATTCATCATAGCTCTTAAGCATGAAAGGAGCATACATGGATGCCTGGGTCCCCCAGTAACTATCACAACCATGCACGATAGGTCCACCTATGGTTGCCCCGGCCCTCCTGAGTCCATGAAAGTCTTCATCACATCTATGCATGATAGGTCTATGTACGGTTGCCCCGGCCCACCTTTGCATGCTATCCTCTTTCACACCCACTCACCGCATCATGATGCATGGCATGAGCATACACGCAAGCAATTCTTGATGAGCGGTGAGGTTCACAAAGAGCGGACAAGAGCTCGCGAGCGTCACTTGGAATTCTAAGTAGGCAATCTGGTGATGATGACATTGGAGTAGCTCTACCCTAGGGTCACCTCTAATTCGAGGGCACGAGGACTTAGACCTTCCCAAGTTCCGAGTGACTTTGGCAACCCGGCTATCGGGTTGAACTTCCTAATCGGTTTTGGGATTCACCCCATTTTCCACGTGGCGGATCCGGCACCCTATATGGGCACCACGGTGGATCCTATTGAGTGCCTCGAGCCTTTATCTTCCTTTGAGAGGGACACCCTCGGAGAGCCACCAAAAATCAGCCTGAGAGTTCGACATGTGTACACAGAGGCAATACTAGGCAAGCAGGGTTCCATCGCCAGCAAGAGGGTGCGCCTGAGCCACCTCGAGAGGATGAAGGACCGTCCCCTGGTTACGGACGCAGGGTTGAGTTTTGAGGTTGAGGTTCACTCTGAGCTGCTTGAGAGGACCACTTCCCGATGGGCCCATACTCGACGGAGTCACGTTTTCTGCACCCCGGGGGTATGATGAGGACATCACCAGCAATTTCATTTGATCAAGGATCCCGATGCTCACCAACTATGCTACATCTTGTTCGCCACTTTATTTCGAGTCATATAATGTAATTTTCATTTTATTATCATTTACTTTTCCTTTTATTTGAGTCCAATACCTAGGTTAGGTAGCTATTTACCTAAGTCTAGAGACATCATGTGTGCTATTGGGCCCAATTATATGGGCCAGGCCCAGGGGCGCCTCCTTCCCCTTGGTTAGTTGTTAGTAGTCCAAAAGTCAGGGACTTATGTGAAAATGTGGGATTCCTATAAATAGGACCCCAATCCCTCATTTGGAAGGAAGGAATTGTTGAGAAAAGTTTATCCACAAGAATTGTCTCCCCTCTCTCTCTCTCTAGCCCTCTCTCTCTCTCTATCTATCTCTCTAAAGGGGGCAAACCCCTCTCTCTCTCCTCCCCTCTCTCTCCAAATTTCGAAATTCACTCTCTCTCCTCCCTATTCACCTCTAATTAAGACCCCTCCCCCTTCCCCATACCTCCCATTTAATCCCCCTCCAACCCCTAGGTGGAAGCCCCTTCTCCTAGGCACCTCTCCCTCCTCCCAAGCAACCTTTCCCCTTCCCCATACAACCCTTCATTTTCCCAAGAGGGAATCCCATCTCCCAAGTAACCTTTCCCCTCCCCAAGGCAACTCCTCCCCTTCCCAAGGCCACATTAACCAACCCCACATTAAACTCAGTTCAAATTTCCCTCTCCCTCCAAGCCACTTGCGCCCCCCTCTCTCTCTCTCACCCTCCACCCTTGGACCGCAACCCCCTCCCCCTCCACCTACTAGCTGCGACCCAGCCCTCTTTTCCAGCCTCTCCACCACCTCTATCCACCTCCATCCAAGACCCACAGCCATTAGCCCTTTCCCCATTGCAGCCCCTTCACCCCTCCCACCACTATCAACTTCATTCACCAACCTACTCTTTCCAGTTCGCAGGCGGAAGAAGAAGCTCCACTTGCAGAGATTCCCCCAGTGCTGTCCGACATCATGTAGAGGTGCACCATACATCGCCGGAAAGATCTTCCAGTCTTCTTCGCAAGCGAGGTGGAATCGTCTCATTCTGACTTCCATACAGATCGTGGTGACCATTCTCGTCTGACTGCGCAACCGGGACCAGAACCTGGACCAGACCTGCAGTACAGAAGCTACCGCGGCCACACCCCTCAACTTCTGAAGGCACCACTTGGCCGAGAGCTGATACTACAAGGCATCTACCATCACCAACAAGCGGCATCCCGTTCGGCATCAGGAAGAGCAGTTTCCAATTTTTCTCTCCCAGGTGCGCAGAACAGGCCATCAAGGTCTTGTCCTGACCCCCCCTCACTCAACGGACCTCTCCTCACCACCCCGACATTTTCCGGTGCCCATCTTAGTTGCTGCTCGGAGAAGACTCGTCCACGGTCGTCCTCGACTTGGTCCTGCCATGTTTGGACTTTCGGAGCTGCCGCGGTGACTTTATCCATCTGCTGCTACACCCAGGGAGTAGTCCGAGTCTGATCGCAGGGACCCTGTTCCAGAGCCCGTCCCGGCCAGTGTCAACTTCGGAAGCGCCAACAAAAATTCACAGACGTACCTGGGTCTGTCAGTGACGTTTTGGCACCAGTCATGTCTAATTCTGAGTTCGGAGGAGTGCACGGCGGTGACCACTCCGACCCCCTATTCTGCTGTTCCAGACCGGGACAGAATCGGCAAGGTGCTACATCGGCGCGATCCACGCTAATCTCCCCTCCCCGCCTGGCCGACTTAGCGCCCCTCCCTGCGTGGAGGTAGTGTTTGCTTGTACCCTACTCTCCCCACCCCAAGTTCCCCCTCCTGCGTGAGGAGTAGTGCATGTATTAGCAGGTCATCGGCCGAAGCTTCATCGGCGCAGCGTGCGGGTAACCCACGCTTCCCCGCTCGCCCTCGTCTCCGGCTGGGATCGGCGTCTTCACGCCGATCAGGTGAGCTCCTGGTTGCGCTCCTCTTGGTTAGCACTTCTTGCTTAACTAGTATTGCTTCTTAGTTCCGTCGGTGGCGAGGGAGTGCCCGATCCAAAATCAATCAATTCGAGAGTCCACCGCGGGGTGAGTTGTGAGAGAGCCACTACATCCCACGCCCTTGGCGTGCTGGCCGCCCTTGGAATTGGGCATCCTAGGCCCTTAGGGGTTCATCCCAAGCTAGTCAAATCCCCGAAAGGCGAGGTCCATCCTCGGACCCTCACCACGATCGCCAGTCCACCTACGGACCCGGGTGTGCGCGACGCGGGTGAATCCGCTTGAGTGGGTCCGCCTTTCGGTTCGATTGCTTGCAAATTTAAGTCCGAGGGTTCGTGTCACATCAAATGTGCACTTAGATCATCATCATTTTTGTTAGAGGGGAACATCATATCCCAGAACACATGAATTACTAGTCGATTCTTGAGGTATTATATCATAAATATCATATAATAATGTATTAATGGACTCAAGAATTGAGATACTTACTTGACTTACCTGCCTGATGAGAAAGCAACGTTATGTGATGGCGTTCACGATCATGACATTTAAGAGGGTTAGCCATCAACAATTAAATCCATAGAATAAGCATGAAGTATAACTGAGATGAAGACCTCACAAGAATGGAACAAATAATGGAGCAAATATATTATCTGAAATCGTCACAGCATTCAGCAGCCAAACGGTCATGTCAATACCGCAAGCGAGGCCTAACGGTCTACCAGAAGACCGCCAACCTAGGGCAGTTCACATTCCCCGATGGGCGTGACCCTAATGATAAACGGTCTAGGGAGGACCGCTAAGGACACTCTAAGCCTTGCTTTGATATTGGTTAAACCTGAGTTAGTCATCATTAAATCTAGGATTAACTCTTTTTGAAGTCAAAATTGCTTTGATACTTAAACCTAGAGGATGAGTATTAAACCCGGAGTAACCCTGGACTTCGAAATATACCTCCAGAGGTGGGTTAAGGTGAGTTAACCCAACAATCAATGCTCAATAAATGCAACCTCTCTCTCTCTCTCACACCCATAATCAATACTCTCTCTCTAAAAATAATAATAATAAATAAATATAATAGTATAACAATAAAATAATTATAATACTGATAAAAATCATAAAAAATAATTAATAAATCTAATGCTATAATAATAAAATAATTCTAAAAATGATAAAAATTTATAAAAATGATAACTAATAAGTGTAACATGGAGAGAGAGAGAGAGTGACGTGAGAGAGAGGGGAGGGGAGAGAGGGAGAGAGAATGAGAGAGATATTAAAATTATAAAATGAGAGATAAATATGATATTTACTTATAAATATTATTGGGTTAACCCACTACCTACCAAATCACAATAGATTGAAACTAAGTTAGTCCACCTAGTTACTTCTGGGTTAATACTCTTGCTATCAAATCAAAAATAGGCTAATCTTGGACTAACCTAAGGAACTTAACTTAACCCAAACTCCCTACCAAAGTGAGGCTAACGGTCTATCGAATGACTGCAAGGCCCCGAGCGAATTCAAAAGTAGAATGGGCATTCCCTCTCCCATTCTCACCCACTCAAACGCTCAAACCCCCCTCACTGCCTGTAGCAACCCTGGTAAAAATAAAAAGAAATAAAAACCCCAATTGATCAAAATAAGATTAAAAGATTTAATGAATAAATGATAAGAGCCTAAAGAAGTAAATAATAAACCAAAATGTAAATAACGCCTTGACTCAAGGCGCTACTTCAAAAAGAAACGCCCTTATACAAGGCGCGAATTCCAGAAAGGACGACAACAGCCGATGTCGTCAATTCTTAAACGGCCAAAATAATAAAAAAGGGCAAGTAAACGTGACGCCCTCCACATGGACGCGTTTTACATAAGAAATGACTTTAACAAAGGCGTCAATTTAAACTAACGCCCTATGGCAAGGCGTTAATTCCGTTCAAGTTTCGTTCGACCCAGGAGACTATCCAAGGCAAGTTTCTGGATATCTACGTGGAAGATTGAATAGGGTAAGAACTCTATTAGGGAAATATTACTTCCAATACGATACTAACTCCATTAGGATCGTAAAAACTCTATAAATAACCCTTCCTATCGAACCCTAATAGGCTATTTAATTGAAGGAAGCTCTGCTGCCGTGCGTGAAGAACAGGTAATGTTCTTCTTCCTCTGCCTTCAGTCAGAGAATATGAAGATTATTAATCGTTCTTCATCTTCTTTTTCTATAGGTTGCCTGTGAGGGAGCTTTCCCTGTCTCGCTGAAGAACGTGGGTTCTTCATGATCTCCCGTCTTCTTCCGATTACAGAAGGGGGGGGGAGCTGTAAATTTCTCTACGACCGGAGTCTAGGGGAAATCTTCTACGAAACCATCGGGAGGCAACTATTACTTGACTATCAGTGCTATTAGAGTTGCTGTTTACACAACTTCTAAACACTTTGTTTAGAACAGAGTATCATTCTTCTTCACGTTCCTTCACCAGAACATTCATCAGGTAGGTTTTCTCAAGAACGTAGCCCAAACTAGTTTAATTCCATAATAATACCATCATGACATGCATGAATATAGTTTTATTATAGTTTTTAAAAGGGTTTTATGTGGATTTTAAAAGAAACGATCCTATCAAGGGCGCTAATTTAAAAGAAACGACCATGCCCAGGTCGCTAATTCCAGTTTTGACGTCCTGCATTAAGTCGTCAATTTCATCTAGTTATTAAATTACCCACGTGAAAACTTTTATGTCTATCAAAACATGATTCTAATTTAATGCATGATCATAGTTGTTGAATCCTGCTATTTTTCTCTTCCTGACAGTGTGATTCCTCTTTCTGAAATTTTATTATCCTTGAAATTACCCCTGTTCCTATTAATCCTGGAACATCTTGAATTAACGACCTGATGAAGGTCGTGTCTTACAGAACTAACGCCTTGAACCAGGGCGCGAATTTGAAAGTAACGCCCCTGTTAAAGGCGCTTTCTACTAAAATTCCAAAATTTAGAGATTGTGCAAAATAGAAATGTATAATGGACGACCGCTGTAAAAGTCGTCAAATCATAAATAAACGCCCCAATAGAAGGCGTTAATTTAATAAGTAATGACTTAGATTAAGTCGCTATTTTCCTGTGTTACTATTTTGAATGGTTTCTGTTAACCGAGGGTTTTGATATATATATATAATTATATTATCTGGCACTATATTTCCATTCCGTGAATATAGTCCCATGTTTCACGATGGTTTATCGCATTACCCCTCAATTCTCAATGACATACAAGCTCTCCATTGGACATTCCGTTCCTTTGGACTAGCGAGTTTGTCATAGAGACCTCCATAAGACTCCTCGAGCCTTGGATTTCCTCAAGGCCGATTGGGCGGGTTGTACCATAAAAACCTATCACACTACTTTGCCATGTCACTCTATAGAAACGTGGTATACCGGCCCTCATGTTATGCTATGTGTATGATATGAGAATTATCTTAATGAACGGGGAAAGCATGCCATTATTATGATGTTCTTGTGGACCTCAATTCTATATTAAAAGAGTGACGATCTACGTGTGGGCACTTACTTGTCATGGTACCCAAGTTAGGGAACCAATTCCACCTAGTTTTATCGATACTCGTGATTACACCGTTGTTATTGTCATTATTGTCATGTTCAAATCCTTGAAATGCTATCTACCTCTAAGTTCATACAAGTTCTTTATCCTTGAAACTCCATATTGGCTATACACAAAGTGGATGTCAAAATACATGATCAATGCCTGCGCATATGGGGCCTGATCTGGTCCTGGGAGGAGCACCCAAAAGTACTAGTGCCCATGGGAGTTGTAATGATTACGGTATGGCATTGTACCGAAGTGCATGACTAGCTTGATTGGACATTCCACAAAAATCTCGTACTTGACTCGACTTGACATGACATGACTTGCGTGACACAAAAAAGGGTAATTTATATACTTGCTTGCTTGAAACGTGATAGCCAAATTCTCGACATGACATGATGAATATACTTGCTTGAACATCCTGATATTTATTTGATATAAAGTTCTTGAAAGTTCAAGAATATTTCACCTTGTTTTATTGTTGATATACTCTCTATCTTGTCGTGTTATGCGAGCATGCATAGCTATAGTGCATTCATAAAAATATAATTACTTAAACCCCTTGCTAGCTCTTGAGATATAGTTTCCTACTGAGCGTTCGCTCACTCAATGTTTCCCTACTTTTCAAGTAAGTCCGACGATGAGGGAACTCAATCTGACGGGGAAAGTCAAGAGTAAAAGAGATAGAGCTTCTCCAGTGTTATCTAGTCTTTTCCATATTTTTATTGAGTCAAGCCATGTATTTTTTCATTTATTTAAAGGTCTAGTTGGTCAATGAAGTTGTAATCAAGTACTTTATAGTCGAAGAAGAAATAAAGGATAGGGTTATCTTTACTTTTGCGCATCTCTGATTTTTGGTGTCGAATACACTAATCCTCTGATTGACATGAATGATATAAACTCGTCACGCATCTCTGGGTATCTTCCGCGCTCGGGACGTGACAGTTTTTGTGGTATCAGAGCCTAGGGTATTCAATTCCTAGGAAACCCAAGTCCAAGGATAAGTCTGAACCTCTAACCCGTGAGATTGAGTAGAACCAAGGGTTAAAGTCAACATAGAATTAAAAGCCTTTTTAACGCCATCACATACTAATGTAGCTATCGAAATTGTAGGACAATGGCTGCCGAACGTGCTCAATGGCGCAATATGCAACGCACTCTCCAAGGCATGACCCAGGCACTTCAACAAGTGGCACAAGGAGGTGCACATCGTGGAGCAGGAAATCTCCACCAAAGCTTCAAGAACATGAACCCTCCTAAGTTCATGGGATCCACTGATCTAGATGATGCCGAACACTGGATCCGAGAGACGGAACGTGTTTTTAGAGTCATGCAATGTTCGGACTAAGAGAAGGTCATGTTAGCCACATTTCAATTAGAAAGAGACGCCCGATGCTGGTGGGAGTCGGTAGAAGCCACATTAGATCAAGGACAAGTTACTTGGGAGGAGTTTGTTGAACATTTCAACAATAAATATTTCTCAGATCGGGTTCAAGAGAAGAAAGCCGCTGAATTCGCCGCACTTAAGCAACGATCTTTGTCGGTGGCTGAATATGAAGCGCAGTTCTCTAGGCTGTCTCGGTACGCTAAAAACTTAGTTAGTACTGAGAAGATGAAAGCTCGAAGATTCCTTAATGGGCTCAGGCCCCAATATATCACACAACTGGCACCGATGGACATACAAGTGTATTCGGAGATGGTTCGACGAGCCCAGTTACTAGAAGATGCCACGGAACTGTCTGATAGGATCTGTGGGAATGACAAGAAGGAGAATGTTACTAGCTCCGGCACCTTCAAACCTAATTTCAAGAAGAGGCCAAGTAATAGAGGCATTCCCTCCCAGGAGCAAAAGTGCAAGAAGACCAAGCGTTTTTCCATCACCACTACACCTTCAAATATAGTATGCAAGCATTGTGACAAGGCTGGTCATAAAGCCGAAGAATGCTGGAGGAAACTTGGAGCATGTCTCCGGTGTGGGAACCGTGATCATCGGATTCCCGACTGTCCCCTACTCAACGATCAAGCCGGTGACGAAAGCGCCCGGTAACAAAGAATGCTCGTCTCCACGCAATTAAGGAGACCGAAAAAGACTAAGGCGGACTCGTAGAAGGTACACTGAAAGTTTGTTCCAAGTCTGCACATGTCTTATTTGATACGGGTGCATCACATTCCTTTATTTCCAAGAAGTTTGCTGACCCATTGCCTATGGAACCAGAATGGATGAAAATATTTTTATCTACTCCTCTCGGAAACGAAATCGATATTACTCACCATTATCAAAACTGTGAAGTCTTGGTAAAAGGAAGAAATCTTCCTATCAACCTCATATGTTTAGACCTAAAGGAATATGATGTCATATTGGGAGCAGACTGGTTATCTAGGTATCAGGTAACTGTGGATTGCCGTAACAGCAAAGTTACTTTCAAGGACTTTCCAGAACTAGTCTATTCTAGCCCTAAGAGTCGGAGTGAGTCACCTCTTATTTCGGCTCTCCGAGCTAGCAAGCTAATAAGGAAAGGATGTGTATCTTTCCTTGCATTTGTCACCATTAAGTAGACTAAGGAGACTAAGCTAGAAGACATCCCAGTCGTGCAAGAATTTCCGGACGTGTTTCCGGAGGACTTGCCTGGATTACCCCCACAAAGAGAAGTGGCCTTCACCATCGATTTGGTCCCTGGTTCTGGACCAGTTTCTAAGGCACCATATAGGATGTCCCATGCCGAACTCAAGGAGCTGAGGGAGCAATTGATGGAACTTCTCAAGAAGGGATTTATTAGACCAAGCACTTCCCCGTGGGGAGCACATGTGCTATTTGTAAAGAAGAAGGATGGATCCATGAGGCTATGCATCGACTATCGACAGTTGAATCATCTCACTATCAAGAATAAGTATCCACTGCCAAGAATCGATGAGTTATTTGATCAAATATCTGGATCCAAGTATTTTTCAAAGATTGATCTCAGGTCAGGATATCACCAACTAAGGATCAAGGATGATGACATTCATAAGACCGCATTCAGAAGTAGGTATGGCCATTATGAGTTTGTTGTTATGCCGTTTGGACTAACAAATGCCCCTGCTACCTTTATGCAGTTAATGAATAGTATATTCAGGCCTTATCTAGATCAATTCGTGGTGGTTTTCATTGATGATATATTAATTTACTCCAAGACCAAGGAAGAGCATGAGGAGCATTTAAGGATTTCATTACAGATATTAAGGACAAACCAACTATATGCAAAGCTCAGCAAATGTGAGTTATGGCTAGAAGAAGTAACTTTTCTAGGGCATGTTATATCAAAGGACGGTTTATTCGTAGATCCATCAAAGGTTCAAGCTGTAAGGAATTGGGAAAGACCGACCAATACTAGCGAGATCCGAAGTTTCTTGGGTCTTGCGGGCTACTATCGGCGATTCATCAAGGATTTCTCCAAGATAGCCGTACCACTCACTAGGCTAACTCGCAAGGAGATACGCTACGAATGGAGCGAGGATTGTGAACGAAGCTTCCAAGCTGTCAAGGATCACTTAACTACTACCCCAGTCTTAGCTCTACCAATTGAAGGAGAAAAGTTCGAGGTATACACCGATGAATCTGGCATTGGCCTCGGATGTATTTTAATACAACAAGGGAAGGTTATAGCCTACTCTTCTCGCCAATTGAAGAAGCACGAGGAGAACTACCCAGTTCATGATTTAGAATTGGCTGCGGTAGTATTAGCACTGAAGATATGGAGACATTATCTGTATGGAGTGCAGTTTATTGTATACTCTGACCATAAAAGTCTTAAGTATCTCTTCTCTCAGAAGGAATTGAATATGAGGCAAAGACGTTGGCTAGAATATCTTAAGGACTTCGACTTCACTATATAATATCATCCTGGAAAGGGTAATCCTGTAGCCGATGCCCTCGGTCGGAAGCGGAGAGCACTACTAGCCAATTGTATGATTCAAGAGTGGAAGTTGCTTGAGCAATTCTCTGAACTTAATATAAGCATGGACGTGGATTTCAGATCTGTCACATTGTCTCATGTAAGCATACAGCCAGATTTATTATCTGAAATACAAGGACTTCAGCATAATGACCCGATATTAGTAGAAATCAAGAGCAAACTGGAAGGACAATCTGATTTTCAACTAACTTCTGATGGAAGATTGATATTCAAAAATAGAACTTGCATACTGGATTGTCCAGAATTAAAGAAGAAGATCTTAGATGAAGCTCATAGATCAAGGTACACCATTCATCCAGGATCTACCAAAATGTACAAAGATGTGAAAAGGAATTTTTGGTTGCCCAACATGAAAAGAGAAATAGCGGACTACGTGTCTCGCTGTCTCACCTGCCAACAAGTCAAGGCAGAACACCAAATGCCTGCTGGTAAGCTACATCCTATAGATATCCCTCAATGGAAGTGGGAAGATATCGGTCTGGACTTCATCATGGGCCTACCTAAATCAAAGGGAGGACACGATGGAATATGGGTTATTATTGACCGATTGACTAAATCGGCGCATTTCTTGCCATTTAAGAGCTGATGGTCAGTTGATGTTTTGGCTGCATTATACATCAAGGAGATAGTCAGATTACATGGTATTCCTGCCTCGATTGTGTCTGATAGAGATCCCCGTTTTACTTCACATTTTTGGAAAGGACTACAACATTCGTTGGGAACGAGACTTAACTTTAGTACAGCTTTTCATCCTCAAACGGATGGTCAGACCGAGAGAATTAATCAGGTAGTGGAAGATATGCTCAGGGCTTGCATCATTGATTTTGGTGGAAGCTGGCATGATCACTTGCCGTTGGTTGAATTTGCATACAATAACAGTTACCAGGCAAGTATACAAATGGCACCTTTCGAAGCCTTATACGGAAGGAGTTGCCGATCACCCTTATGCTGGGACGAAGTTGGAGAGAAATAACTATTAGGTCCAGATATGGTAAGGGATACCACCAAGAAGATACAGTTGATTAGAGAAAGACTGCAAGTAACTCAGTCTAGACAAAAGGATAATGCTGATACAAGAAGAAGAGATCTCGAATTCCAAGTCGGAGATCACGTCTTTCTCAAGATATCACCTGGACGTGGAATAAGGAGATTTGGTGTTAAGGGCAAACTTACACCAAGGTTTATTGGACCTTTTGAGATACTAGAAAGAGTTGGCGAGGTTGCTTATCGCATCGCATTACCTCCACAATTGTCCGATGTTCACAATGTATTCCACATATCAATATTGAAGAAATATGTGCATGATCCGTCACATATCATTGATCATGGAGACCTGGTGATTCAAAGGGATCTCACTTATAAACAAAAGCCCATGAAGATACTAGATCGCGAGGTACGAACATTAAGGAACAAAATTATTCTCATGGTTAAGGTGCAATGGAGTAAATGTTCAGAACACAAAGCCACATGGGAGACCGAGGAGTCTATGAGGAAACGATTCCCGGACTTATTCTAAAAATGTATATACTCTACACTCTCCACATATATATATATGTACTATTGAATTTGGGAACCAAATTCTTTAAGTGGGGGAGGGTGTAGCAACCCTGGTAAAAATAAAAGGAAATAAAAACCCCAATTGATCAAAATAAGATTAAAAGATTTAATGAATAAATGATAAGAGCCTAAAGAAGTAAATAATAAACCAAAATGTAAATAACGCCTTGACTCAAGGCGCTACTTCAAAAAGAAACGCCCTTATACAAGGCGTGAATTCCAGAAAGGACGACAACAGCCGATGTCGTCAATTCTTAAACGGCCAAAATAATAAAAAAGGGCAAGTAAATGTGACGCCCTCTACATGGACGCGTTTTACATAAGAAATGACTTTAACAAAGGCGTCAATTTAAACTAACGCCCTATGGCAAGGCGTTAATTCCGTTCGAGTTTCGTTCGACCTAGGAGACTATCCAGAGCAAGTTTCTGGATAACTATGTGGAAGATTGAATGGGTAAGAACTCTATTAGGGAAATATTACGTCCAATACGATATTAACTCCATTAGGATCGTAAAAACTCTATAAATAACCCTTCCTGTCGAACCCTAATAGGCTATTTGGTTGAAGGAAGCTCTGCTGCCGTGCGTGAAGAACAGGTAATGTTCTTCTTCCTCTGCCTTTAGTCAGAGAATATGAAGATTATTAATCGTTCTTCATCTTCTTTTTATGTAGGTTGCCTGTGAGGGAGCTTTCCCTATCTCGCTGAAGAACGTGGGTTCTTCATCATCTCCCGTCTTCTTCCGATTACAGAAGGGGGGGGGGGAAGCTGTAAATTTCTCTACGACCGGAGTCTAGGGGAAATCTTCTACGAAACCATCGGGAGGCTGCTATTACTTGACTATCAGTGCTGTTAGAGTTGCTGTTTACACAACTTCTGAACACTCTGTTTAGAACAGAGTATCATTCTTCTTCACGTTCCTTCACCAGAACATTCATCAGGTAGGTTTTCTCAAGAACGTAGCCCAAACTAGTTTAATTCCATAATAATACCATCATGACATGCATGAATATAGTTTTATTATAGTTTTTAAAAGGGTTTTCTGTGGATTTTAAAAGAAGCGACCCTATCAAGGGCGCTAATTTAAAAGAAACGACCATGCCCAGGTCGCTAATTCCAGTTTTGACGTCCTGCATTAAGTCGTCAATTTCATCTAGTTATTAAATTACCCACGTTAAAACTTTTATGTCTATCAAAACATGATTCTAATTTAATGCATGATCATAGTTGTTGAATCCTGCTATTTTTCTCTTCCTGACAGTGTGATTCCTCTTTCTGAAATTTTATTATCCTTGAAATTACCCCTGTTCCTATTAATCCTGGAACATCTTGAATTAACGACCTGATGAAGGTCGTGTCTTACAGAACAAATGCCCTGAACCAGGGCGCGAATTTGAAAGTAACGCCCCTGTTAAAGGCACTTTCTACTAAAATTTCAGAATTTAGAGATTGTGCAAAATAGAAATGTATAATGGACGACCGCTGTAAAAGTCATCAAATCATAAATAAACGCCCCTATAAAAGGCATTAATTTGATAAGTAATGACTTAGATTAAGTCGCTATTTTCCTGTGTTACTATTTTGAATGGTTTCTGTTAACCGAGGGTTTTGATATATATATATATATATATAATTATATTATCTGGCACTATATTTCCATTCCGTGAATATAGTCCCATGTTTCACGATGGTTTATCGCATTACCCCTCAATTCTCAGTGACATACAAGCTCTCCATTGGACATTTCGTTCCTTTGGACTAGCGAGTTAGTCATAGAGACCTCCATAAGACTCCTCGAGCCTTGGATTTCCTCAAGGCCGATTGAGCGAGTTGTACCATAAAAACCTATCACACTACTTTGCCATGTCACTCTATAGAAACGTGGTATACCGGCCCTCATGTTATGCTATGTGTATGATATGAGAATTATCTTAATGAACGGGGAAAGCATGCCATTATTATGATGTTCTTGTGGACCTCAATTCTATATTAAAAGAGTGGCCATCTACGTGTGGGCACTTACTTGTCATGGTACCCAAGTTAGGGAACCAATTCCACCTAGTTTTATCGATACTCGTGATTACACCGTTATTATCGTCATTATTGTCATGTTCAAATCCTTGAAATGTTGTCTACCTCTAAGTTCATACAAGTTCTTTATCCTTGAAACTCCATATTGGCTATACACAAAGTGGATGTCAAAATACATGATCAATGCCTGCGCATACGGGGCCCGATCTGGTCCTAGGAGGAGCACCCAAAAGTACTAGTACCCATGGGAGTTGTAATGATTACGGTATGGCATTGTACCGAAGTGCATGACTAGCTTGATTGGACATTCCACAAAAATATCGTACTTGACTCGACTTGACATGACATGACTTGCGTGACCCGAAAAAGAGTAATTTATATACTTGCTTGCTTGAAACATGATAGCCAAATTCTCGACATGACATGATGAATATACTTGCATGAACATCCTGGCATTTATTTGATATAAAGTTCTTGAAAGTTCAAGAATAGTTCACCTTGTTATCTTGTTGATATACTCTCTATCTTGTCGTGTTATGCGAGCATGCATAGCTATAGTGCATTCATAAAAATGTAATTACTTAAACCCCTTGCTAGCTCTTGAGATATAATTTCTTACTGAGCGTTCGCTCACTCAGTGTTTCCCTACTTTTCAGGTAAATCCGACGATGAGGGAACTTAATCTTACGGGGAAAGTCAAGAGTGAAATAGATAGAGCTTCTCCAGTGTTATCTAGTCTTTTCCATATTTTTCTTGAGTCAAGCCATTATTTTTTTGTTTGTTTAAAGGTCTAGTTGGTCAATGAAGTTGTAATCAAGTACTTTATAGTCGAAGAAGAAATAAAGGATTGGGTTATCTTTACTTTTGCGCATCTCTGATTTTTGGTGTCGAATACACTAATCCTCTGATTGACATGAATGATATAAACTCGTCATGCATCTCTGGGTATCTTCCACGCTCAGGGCGTGACACTGCCGACCACCACCTCCGACGATCTTCTCATTTCATTGCAAACCCCACACACTCCCTCACACCCCAAGATGGTGAAGAAGAGGGCGATATGGCGGTTCCAACGCCATATAGCTAGGGAGACTACGACCGCGGCTCCGGCGGATCAACCGAAGGAGAGGCCTCCACCGCCGGCCCAACCGGAGATCGGAGAACCTTTTACGGTAGCTATGGTGCCTGAGGGAGGCGTCGGAGATGAGGAGGGCGAATACACGGCTGAGGAACTGCCAGAGGCGGCGACCAGATGTTGGTCATCCGAGGTAGGCCAAGACCCATGAAAACCCAATTTTTAATTTTTTCAGACCATGCATGGGGGTAAAATAGTAAGGAAATGGGTCAGGGGAACCCATGGAATGACTGTACAGGCCTTTAGGGCGTTTTCTAGGGTTGAGGAAAATGAGGAGACAATTGCCGTCATGGCGGGAGCCTAGCGGTCCTTCCAACGATCACTAGAGAGTAAAATGGTCTAGACCAAACTGCCAAGGTTGGACAAACAGTCTAGAGGGGACCGTTTAGGATTCTGAGAGGGAAAAAGATTTCTCTCTCTCTCTCTCTTTTTTGAATGCAATGCATGATTATAAAATATATGGATGACTGACTTTTGACCGTTAAATGTATGCAGGGAAAGAGACGGACAAGGATATCATGGTTACAGGTCCAAGCAGTGTACCTGGCGCGGTCGGACTTCCACAGAGAGAGGCTAGCTGCGATGGGGTTCACTGAGCTCCTCGGGATAGAGGTGATGAGGCTGGACACCGCCCTCCTGTACGCGCTACATGACCGATGGGATCCAATCAGTAGGGCGTTCTTGTTCCCGTGGGGACATATGATCCCCACGCTAGAGGACGTCATGAGGATCACTGGCTTGAGAGTGCACGGAGCACCAGTGATGGGGATGACATACGCCGACTACCAGGACTTGGCGTGAGAGCTGCTCAGGTTGGAGATGACGAGACCTGGGCACCACTCGTCCATGCTAGCACGAGCAACCCTCCAGGAGAGCCTAGGGTTGAGAGGAGCGACGATAGCTGTGGGAGAGCTGCCTGAGGAGCACCCAGGGTGACTGATGGATCGATCCAGACAAGGGGTGGCGGTGGGACTAGGCCTGTATGGAGACGTAGTCCTCCGCCACTTCCTGATGCTGATGTTCGGGAAGCTGCTATTTACGACGAGGGCAGATGGAGTGAGCTACAAGCTCCTCCCACTACTGAGAGACTTAGACGGAGTCGCAGACTACGCTTGGGGCGCCGTAGCGTTGGCATTTTTGTTCGACTCCCTCAGCACCACCGATCGATAGATGATGCTAGGCAGCTTCTCACCTCTGCTTCAGGTAAAATGCTTTACTTAAAATGCTTATGCTATTGTGATTATGCATATGACTGCTATATGTTGACACTTGACAAATGCAGGTATGGAGCTGCATGTACCTCCCCAGCCTAGAGAGAGGGAAGGAGGTAGATCCAGACCGTGTGCCCATCGTAAAACGATGGATGGCATTACAGGACACCGGGTCGCTGCAACGCTTAGCGCGGGTGATCTAAGATGACATTGATGCACTCCCTTATGCATCGTTAAAATCCTAAACTTAAGACTTCTAAATGCTTCTAAAATTCTTATGCTGCTTGACTTAATGCTTGCCTTTTCAGGTGCGCTGGACACTGTACCACGACGAGGGTCACGAGGTATAGCCCTGGGTGGAGGTGGCCCAGGCCTATGCGGGACGAGATGTGTGGCTTCATTGCATGAACATCATTGAGCCACTACACCACCACCTGATCATGAGGACCAGGGGTGTCCACAAGCCAGAGGTGGAGTTCCCAGCGAGAGACGAGGAGCGCGTGGGACGATCCTCGAAGGGATTGAGCGGCAAGATCGACTGAGTTACCCAAGCGATAGACCAGATCTGAGACTGGATGTGGAGAGGTCAGGTGGTACGGGCTCGAGCTACCAGTGATGAGGTCTACTTGAAGGCCTACACCAGGAGATACGAGGATCAGGTCTTCCACGGTGCTCGACGACCGATATGATTCTTAAACCTATGCTTCTTAATGATTCATAAACGCAATGACAACTTGACTCTCTATATGCAGCTATACCCCCAGGGACGGATAGCGGAGCTCTAGGGACTCCTCCACTCTACCATTCAGTAGCGGGACGAGTTCCAGCACGCACTAGAGCTTATGGTGAGCTGTTCTTAACCTCAGACTTAATGTGCAACGCTTATGAACTTGACTGGCTGACTTCTAAATGCAGCGGCCCGAGGGAACATAGAGGCATGGACTAGATTCTCCATCTTCCTCCTCCCAGCCACCAGCGGACAAGGCTGAGCGGGATGCTGACTTTGCACAGGCAGTTGCTCGGGCTGAGGAGGCCGAGGCCACTCTCGCAGAGAAGGTAAGCAAATGAATCGAACTTCCCTTTTTTTCCTTAATACTTATGGTATGCAAACGACTGAGCATGATGAATGCTTATGCAGAAGAGGGAGTTAGCAATTGCGTTGAGCGAGGCAGACCGATGCCAGTTAGAGGCAGTAGAGGTGGCCCATCTTCGTGTGGAGGTTGAGCGATTGAGGTCAGGAGCAGCGGATATGGAGCGCTACCGTACAGAGGTGAGGGAGGCTCGGCGCCAGGCTTACGATTTGAAGATCGAGCTGCGGGCCGTGGAGCGGATGGTCCAAATGATGGGCCGAGGGCCTGAGCGGAGTGCGTCACAGAGCGGCGCGCAGAGTAGTACGTTCCCGGACTTCTTTACTAGCTCCTCCAGCCATCGGAGGAATGACGAGATAGAGAGACGACGACAGCGAGAGGAGGGCAGCACTGCCATGGGCCCGCCAGAGAAGCGGCACGAGGGCACCGGTGACAGTGGGGGTCCAGGAGAGGGACCTGCTTGAGAGTTACCTTGTACTTATGGACATATGCATGCATCTACATAACTTAATGAAAATATGATCTCTTTTTATCTTTTTCTATTGTTAAATGCAAATGTGTGGATGCAGACTCTTCTAATCACGACGACCTAGATTGACAAAGAAAGCGAGAGAGGATGAAAGAGAGCATATCGGGGAGAGAGATAGAACACTAGAGAGAATCGATGATTTGGTGAGAAAAAATGGTCTAAGCAGGGCCGTTAACCATGGGGTGGCGGTCCAACAAAAGGCCGTTAGGGGTAGATGGTGAAGAATGAGAAGAAAGTTAAAAAAAAAGTCTACTGAAGACCGCAAGGGATAATAAACGGTCGCGACGTGACTGTTAAGCGAGTGAGAGAGAAGGTGGCAAAGGAAAGGGATGAAATGGTCGTCTGACGACTGCAAGGTGAGCCTACCGGTTTTGTGATAGATCGCAAGGGAGAAGACACATTTAAAATCCAAATGGGACTCTCCAAGAGAGTCCCAATCCGTGGATAGAGGCACCTAAACTGCACTAAGACCTATCCTAACTTAAATTGAGGCA
Source organism: Amorphophallus konjac (assembly GCA_022559845.1). Taxonomy (NCBI): domain Eukaryota; kingdom Viridiplantae; phylum Streptophyta; class Magnoliopsida; order Alismatales; family Araceae; genus Amorphophallus; species Amorphophallus konjac. The sequence continues at coordinate 120,006,653 of CM040123.1, forward strand.
ACCTAGCCTCAATCCCAATGCATTAGGACTATAATTAGAGCCCTATAACTTGGAGCAGACACAAAATTTGTAGCTCATAGAAAACTTCTGCTTTGTGCCCTAAAAACTCCATTAAAACCACCCAAATCATCATGAAGAGGAGCTTTGAAGCTAGCACCATGGAGGAGATTGTCTACACCGAGCTAAAGCCGGTTAGGAAGGAACATGGGGAGCTGCAGCGGCTGACCTCCATCCCCAAGCACTTGAGCCTAAGCCTTTCAAGAGAGGTAAGTTAGATCAAAGTTCATGAGTTTTAATTCATGAATTTCCTTAAATTTTCTTATGACACTCCTCTTCTTCTTTCTCTTTGTCTTCTTCTTCCACTAGCTCCTTCCTAGCCCAAGATGCTACTCTAGCTTGAGGTGGGTTGCTCCCATGATAAAGTAACTCCCTTTAAAGGTCCTCTCAATCCTAAGGGCATGGCACCTTCACCCCTTAGTAGTTCTAGCCAAGAATTTCTAAAAAATTTCCTTAGATTGGCCTAGCATTTCAGCTCTAGTGGAGTTGTGGCATCCTCAAACACACACCTTCATGTTCCCAACCTTTGATGCTACTGTCCTTATAGAGGAGGTTGAGACCTACCTAGCCCTTCCTAAGACTAAGGTGGAGGATGAAGATTTGGTATGGCATACGGTTGACCCTATAGATCCATCACTCATCTTGGGGAACTTTATACACAATCCAAAGGATGTTAGGATCATGATTAGCTCCTGCCATATCCATTTGATACCCATAGCCCAATGGATCACCGCTTATTGTAAGAACAAGAGTGAGAGGTTTGAAGCCATAGCCAAAGCTACTTCCATTTGCTTGTGTGGGGTCTTGCTCTTTTCCACCACCGACCATCTCTTAGACATCCAAAACCTCAGCATTATTAGTGGGTTGTGGTGGGGTTTATCCATCTCCCAAGCCGTCCTTTCTTACCTTTATGAGGGTCTTAGTTCAGCTTCTCTAAGGGGTCCCCATTTTGGGTCCATGATCATCCTTGAGTGTTGGATGGGAATTAGGCTAAAGTTTCTACCCAAGAAGGACATGCCATCGACTACCCACATATTCGGGAGCCACCCACTCTTCTTCATAGGAGGAGCATTTGGGTTTTCTACACAGGTTGAATGCCGGACGTCAGGTAAGAAGACGCGGGATGATTGGCGCCTTTTCCTCAACACCTTGCCACTTGACAAATTCATGATGCGCCCACGGGTTGTTTAAGGCACTACTCTCATATTACCCCAGCGACAGGGCCTAAACCTGCAGCGAGTGGGGAACCCTACCTTGGCAATCTACAACCCGCACCGGTGCTACTTACAAGTTGGAATTCCCCGCACTATGGTTCCAGCACTATCTTACTACCCTCCCCTTCAAGCTACGAAGATCGGGACCGAGGAAGACGAGCAGGCGATCCAGAGTGTTCTGACCGTGTGGGAGATCAGCCGAGTCCGTACCTTGCAGGCGGAAGTGACAGAAAATGAGGAGGATTATTGAGCTTATGTGAAAGCATTAGGCAAGATCCGGCCTCCTACGGATGTGAAATTTAATGTAATTTGAGCTTCCATTGATCATGTATTTAAAATAATGAAAAGAATGCTATATTATGGACCTTGAATGGATGAAATGAAAGATTGGATTTGAAAGATTTGTAGTGAGATTGTTCCTTTAGCTTGGTGGTTTAGATAGGACAAGATTCTCTATTTTGAAAATGGTCCAGAAAAGGATCGCCAGGCCCACCTAACGGTCTAGTGATAGATCGCAAGGGGAAGGACCCTGAAAAAAATTGAGCTTTTTCTGCTCTCGGGAATGGCATGCGGTCGCCACTTGACTGCAAGGAAGATCTTAATAGTCTATCAAAAGATTGCAAGCGAGCAGGAATAAAGAAACCTGAGCGTTCGGGTTCTCGGGTGAGGAAAACGGTCTCCGCGAGACCGCTAGGAAGGATTAACGGTCTATCAAAAGACCGCAAGGTATAAGAGATAGAGAAACCCGTGAGGCTTGAATCCTGGGCAATGGAACTTGTGTCTACACACACTAAAACGAGAAAACAAGTCAGATCCGTTCTTAGGCTCAACCCCTTACCTGCAGCAAGTTAGAAGATGACCAATCTTTGATATTTGGTCAAGAGGTGGAGCCTTGTTAAATAGGCGAGAATGCAGTAAAAATAAGAAATGCAATGCATGCTATGCAAGGATGATGATATTTTTGTTGGATGAAAGTATCTGATTTTTTTTTGATTTTGAGAATATTTGATTTTTGGATTTATTTTTAGAATATATGTATTTTGGATTTTTTTTAGAATATCTGTTCCACCCTGGCAACGAGGGTCCTCCCTATTCCATTAAGAGCCCCCCCCCCCCCCCCCGCCCCGAGGTTGGCGTGTAATGAGGGTGACAAACCCTGGCCGAGTCTATCTCACCCATATAACGGTGCCTCTCCAAGGGCCATAGCCTGGGTATGTTCTAGTCCCTTATGGAAGAGAGAGAAGAATTGTTGGGGATAAGCCTAGCATAGGGGTAGAAGCTTTTAGGGCTCAAATTCCTCCCATGACGACCCATTTGGAGATCTTGCTTAATAGGTCGATGCATCTGCACTCACTATGGTCTATAAGGTCGATGTGGATGTAGAAGTATCACTATATCAAGGTCGATGCACATTGTAGTCGGGTTGATGATACTGTTCAATTGTGAGTCAACAATTGCAATGTAAGGTCGGTGCATATACCTTCTCTTTGTCTGGTAAGGTCGGTGAACATATATTCATTGTGTCATGTAAGATCGGTGCACATATATTCATTGTGACATGTAAGGTCGGTGCACATTCACCCACTATGTCCTTAAGGTCGATGCATCAAGATACTCATGTGCTACATCTGTGAGGTGGTTGGTGCACTTATGAGGTAGCTCGAGGCAGAAGAGCAAAAGCTCTGAGTACTCAAAAGACAAGTCGATGTAGTTGCTAGGAATTGAATGTTGCAGATCAACTAAGGTCGGAGCATTCAAAGGATAGGTCGATGCATATTACAATGTACAATGTCAAGGAAGCAGAAGTAATTAATGGACCCTTGTGGAAATAAATCTACAGCCATCAAAAGGAACACAAGGGCTCCATTAGCCAAGTCTATAGCAATTCGCCATAGCAGCAGCAGCAAGTTCAAATACAACAATTCACTTTCAGCACAAGTTTAGCAAGTCAGCCTAACTCTCCAAGTCAGAAGACTTCAAGACATCAGAAGTATCTGAAGTCAATAGAACTCAACTGAACTTCTTGGTCATTAGCAGCAGCAGCAAAAGAAGGTTGAAGCAGCACTACCTTAACCCAGAAGGTCATATCATCAGAATAGTGCCTATATGCACTAAGTCAAAGGTCGATGTAGTTGTATCAGCTATTGCTAGTGAGGTCAATGCTACAGGATTTGAAACCCTTAACTTAAGTCATGATCCAATAAAGGAGTTCGACCCTGCAATCAGCATAAGTGACACGTGATCCCGAGAATGGCAAGAAAGGTGGCACGTGGATCCAAAAAGCTTATGATTGGGCACGTGATCCAAGGCTCGATGATTAGAGGAATAATCTCATCCTACCACATGGCCCAATGGGATAAAAAGCATCTTCGGAAGCCCTATTTTCATATAAATAGGAAGCATCCTTCTCCGAGGAAAAGGGGCTATGACAAAAGGGAGCTATTACAGAAGCCGAGCCAGTGGGCGTGAGATCAAAAAAAAAGAGAAAGCAGTTCAGAGCGAGAAAGAGCTCATGGTAGAGGAAGAAGAAGGGAGAGTAGGTGATAGAGAAGAGTGATCAAGAAGTAGCCAGAGTGTCTAGAAGATTAGATCAGTGTTGGCCTCTAGATTAGATCCAAGCGAAGTTGCTCCTACGAGAGCTATATTCTTTCTGTTTTCATCTTTATTTCTTTTGCTTTGGTTTTTGTTATTTCTTGTTTCTTAGCAAACTGTGAGGCTCAGCATCAAGGATTAATTCCTTGGGTCAGCAAGCTGTGAGACTCAGTAGCAAGGATTGATTCCTTGGGTCAGTAAGCTGTGAGGCTCAATAGTAAGGATTGATTCCTTGGGTTAGCAAAGCTGTAAGGCTCACCGGATAGCAAGTTGTGTTGCTCAGCAGCAAAAGCAAGCTGTGTTGCTCAGCTGTTCAAGCTGTTTGTCAGCGGAAAGCCTCACTCGGGTTTGAGTGGGGGATGGACGTAGGTCTGTGGAAGCAGAGCGAACCATCTAAAATCTTTGAGCATTGTGGTTTGTGTGACTGTCAAATTCCACATCTTCTACCCCCCTTCGCAGGCTGTATGAGCATTTACTATTTGAAGTTCTTCTGTGTGTTATCAGTCCGTATTCAACACAGCTACGAAGTGTGGTCCACCTACTTAGTAGAGTCTCAGGCAACATGTGCTGGCTCAGAATTCAAGTATGAACTGCAATACAACATCTGTTTAGCTTGAGCCATCTATTTTTATTTTCGCATGAATTTATAGCAAGAGTTTTAATTGAAGCATTTTTTTGGAGGGGATCTATTCACCCCCCCTCTAGATCTCAGTCTTGCACCTAAATATCCTAACAATTGGTATGAGAGCAGGTTCTGATTCATCAGATCCAACGATCTGCAGAGGATCCTATAATTTTTTTTTGGTGCTTTATCATTTTAAGTCATTGCTCTGAATTGTATTGAATGACGTATTCACCGATATTTGATGGTTCTAACATTGAAGAATGGTTAGGCGGCCTATGTGTTTTCATTAACTCCATTGATTCTAAACTATGGAGTCTTGCATCTAATGGCCTACATAAACTTCCTCATGATCAGACCGAGTGGTCCAATGAGGATAGATTAAAGAATCATGATAATATCACAGTTCTTAATATCTTGATGACTACAATTGATATTGACTTGTTTCTTTTGTACTCAGATGCACTTATGGAAAGGAAATATTGGACAGAGTGACTGCTACTCATAGGAAGCAGGAAGAATAATGCCTGATGGCCAACCGCAGTGATCACAATAGTGATCTGATGGATGAGACATCATCTCAGGTAAACTCCAATTCTGATATAATCTCATTTGATGAACTATTTACACTTCATGAAGAATTGTCAGAGAAATAAAGGAAAATAAAAACTAAAAATAAAAAATTGAAAAAGAAACTTGAGCAAAATAATTTTAACTCTTCATGTGAAAGATGCTCTAGGTTAGAAGAGTCAAATAGAGCATGTGAGGTTGATGTTCATATGCATAAAGAACAAATTTGTTTGTTGAAAAATGAAAACCAAGAATTTCTTTCCAAAATCTCTGAGCTAGAAGACAAGCTGAATTTATTGAGAGATGATCAAGTCTTAATAAATGATCTTGTTTAGAATGAAAAATTGATTAAAAAAATGAGAATTGAAGCAGTTGCATACTGTTATGTCTGAAAAGCTGACGGAAGAGATTGAAAAGATGATGTAGTTAAATTCGGATATGACAGATAGATTAATACTTCTTGAAAAAGGAAATTTGTTTGCATAGATGAGTCTGAAGAAATGCGCAATATAGAACAAGAAATTAAAAATTATAAAAATGCAAACAAGGTGTTGAATGAATGTGTTAATTATAGTGACCAAAAGTTTGTTAGCTATGAGAAACACATGGCATCTCTAGAAAATAAAATTCACGATCTGAAAAACTCATTGTCAAAATTTATCGATGGTCAAGAGAATTTAGATAAGTTGCTAGGAGTCAAAGTTAATTCTCAGAAGGAAGGATTGGGTTACAACCTAGTAGACACTAAGAGCTTTGAAAATAAACTTTATACATCGTTTGTAAGTAGCTCTAAACAAATTAGCACTAGAACTCCATCCGTTTTTTAATTTACAACTCAGAAAAATCCTAAGCGAGTTGCTAATTAGAAAATTCAAAAGTAAACTGAAAAAGTAAAAAAGAATGATCATTTGTAGAAAAAGCCAAGAAATACTCATGCTAACAATGTGCATGTTGTACACAACTCAAACACAGACAAACATGCACACAAAAAGAAGATGTCATGTCATTACTATCATAAGATTGGTCATCTAATGCATGAGTGTAGATTGATGGAACAAGATGATATGAATGCCAACGAAATGCATGCTAGAAAACCTTATGATAGGAAATTTTCTTCTGCACAGAAAAAGAATATGATATGTTTTTGTTGTGACAAGATAGGCCACATTGCTACTTACTATTGGTTTGGCCAGGGAAGAAGATCTGACTTTGAATCTGCTAAATTTCCTATAAAAAGAAATGGCTTTAGTAGAAATAAATCTACTTTTAAAGGAAACTCTCTGGCATGCTTTGAGTGTGGGAAGCCAGGCCACAGAGCTACAAATTGTTGGGTGGCTAGTCATAAAAGATAAAACTTTCATGTGAGAACCAGAAACACTCATGTTCATGCACATAATTCTCATGCTAATGCTCATATGCATAAGAAGATCACAAAACTTTATACTTCATGTCATTATTGTGGTAAGCATAGACACACTACTGCACAATGTTGGCATGCTAAAGAAGAAAGAAGATTTCATTCTCATGATAAATATGTCAAATTCCCTACAAATCATCATGTTGTTACTAAAAAAAAAATTGTTTCAAATGGCCAGCACATCGTGTGTTTTAGCTGTGGAACGTTAGGCCACAGGGTAAATGAATGATGGCTGAATGTTGATAGAAGAAATTCTCTTTCATATTTTCACTGTGGAAAGCATGGCCATGTAGTCAAGGATTGTTGGCATGCAAAAGAAAAGAAAATGTTTCACGATAATAATTCTAGTTATTCATAGAATTTCAGAAAACACTCTTATCAGAAACCTGTGAAAAATCTGGACATTCTATGAATAATTGCTTTATAATGAAGTTTGATGATTTTTATGTTCAGAAAATGTGGAGAGCACCCTTCAATGGTACTACTGACAATTCAGGACCCAAGAATTCTTGGGTACCAAAATTCAGAAAATAAGAACATATTTTGCAGGAGTGCCTTGGGGGTTGTGGAATAAAAAGGGGTTCAATAAACCAAGGCACCTGAGTTCGGTAAAACCTCATTTCTATTTTTATAATTTTGTTTGTTTTTTGCTATTTCTCTCTTAAAAGTTGCATTTATTGACATATCTGATTCATGTGTTAAACATTTCAAGCTGCTAAATGATCAAGGAGGAATTGCAAATTTTGGGCTACATGAGTTTTCATGATTGCAAATATCATTTGCACTGTTATCAATAAACCTCGCATTGCATATGTTAGTCTGCTCATGCATAGATCTTCACATGTGCATATGCAATCTGCATAGGTCATAGATAGTTAAAGAAAATTCATCTGTACACTCATTTGTAGATTGAAAATCTGAAGTGCATATAGTTAATGCATGCACATGCTAATTACTTTTAGTTGATACTTGTCATAATACGTTCACTGAAAATTTGTTTCACATGTCTTTCATCCGCATACATGTGTCTTTGCCTAAATGACTTCAAAAAATTTGCATTGCATATAGGACTGCACTGTATTCGTGATGCATCTTCATGCATGACTTTATGGTATAATAGATGGTGATATGAATAAGGACAGATTAAGCAAGTTTGAATGCTTTCACCATGCGAGAGGTGATCCTAGGATCTAAGTCCTCCACCTAGTACCATAGATCAAATTGCATATAGATGAATTCAGTTAGTCATGAGCTTAGTTAAATAACCCCATGCATGGTCTTCATGTCATATATGATGGTTCAATGCATTTAGTTAGGGGGAGTCAATGCATATGCATACATGTTGTTAATTACATACCATTCATGCATCAATAGGATTGATTGACATAAATGCACATACATAGGGGGAGTCCTTGCATTTCATAGTTTACTCATATGCATTTGTTAACATGCATATACTTATTTCAGAATTGATTGCATATCATTCATATTGAAAATACCAAAAAGATTGATTGATTGCATGCACACTTTTAGGGGGAGTTCAACATACTGGTATGAACTATTGTGATAATATGATTTCTTGTGAAAGGGGAGTCTGGAATATTGAACTGATGTGTTGATAAATATCAATGTACTCTTGTTTTTTTGAAGTGCTGTGTAAATTGTTGTTGTGACAGATTCCTTGAAGTCTTCAGACTCATTTCAATCTGGTCTGGTCAGTTAGCCTGTTAGGTTGATGCACTAGTCTACTGCCTCGACGCAGTCATTCCCTACACAACGTCTCATCTCCCCTGCATCAAATCTTCTAGCAAGAGGATCTTGGTCATGACTGACGCATTCTCTTTGAAAATCTCTGTCAAACCTCACATTCATCCCGCTACACTCTAAACAAATCTTCTTGAACTTTCATTGCTATTTCATTGGAATCTAAAGTTGCCTAATGCATTCTTGGTCACCTTGATTACATGCATGAACTTCAAGTGTTTCTCACTTATAATACATGCTCTTGTTGATGCTTCTATTGATAATTGGCTACTCTCAAACCTCTTTGACCTGAGAATTGAGAAGACTTTAATCCGTGTACCTTGATCATAAATCTGGAAACCTTGTCAATGAGGAATATTCTATTATACAGGATTATGAATGTTTAAAAGATTGAGTTGGTTTAAGTTTAATGTATTCCTTGAGTTTGGATTTGAATAACTTGAAAATATCTGAGTCAATGTTTTAATAAACCTTAACCAGCTGCTTCATGTTGTGTCATGCAAAATCTTCTGAAATCTAAAAACTTTGAAATCATGACTTTCCTTGGTTAAGTTGTAGGAAGTAAGTATTGTTTTTAAACGTATGAGAATCTGAAAATGTCTAAGGGTAAATCTAGTTAGAGCAATGACCTTGGCTACTGAGAAATCATGTCTAAATTTAGATTGTGTCATGAAGTGCCTTAGTTATCTCTACTGAAAGTTTATTGAAAAATTAGTGAAAATTTATGACAGAGCAATGACTTGATGTGTGGTGAGTAACTGGGTCACTTCACCTAAGACGTGTTGTGCCTCACATCAAAAGCCATACTACTGTTATCTCTGTTCAATTTAAAGTATGACAATTAGTCATTCTAAGTGCTTAGGGATACTGACGTCTAAACAACGTGTATCCTTTAGTTACAAGGGTGTACTAAACTTAATTGCTCCTGAAATTTTAATATGAAGATTGTTGCTGATCAAGAGAAAAAATCTGTAAAATGATTGTAAAAGTAAAATTGATGAAACCTTTGACAAAAATAAATGTTTTCTTGTTTGTTTAACCTCAATACTACTGATTGTAACTTCTATGGGAGTCCTTGAAATTGAATGAGTAAGGTGAAAGAAGATTAAACAAGATATTCAATATGAGGGCTTGGTTCATTTTTATTAAAATATGATTTCAGATTTGAGTACAGAACTTTATTGACAAACTCTGTATACATCATATTTAAACCACGTGGTTCAATAAAGATTCATTCATAAGCCCTTATAATGGAAGACTCTGAAATATTTTTATTCTTAGATTTATAAAATTGGTATCTCATTGAAAACCTTCTTGAATTATCCAATCATTTTGAACGTCAGCCAAAACTCTTGTGTTCAGTTTTTATCTCTACTGAAACTATTGAATTGAGATTAATAATGTCATCCCCTTCTACTTCACTACAATTCAATTCAATATCAGACTCTGCTAACTATTCTTGATGTAATCTGTCATGACCTGAACTCATCTATGATTGTTCCTGTTATTTTGCTGATACTATCATTGAACTTGTGTATGTTTAACTCTATATGTCTGATGATTTACTTCCATTCCAATCCCTCTGTACTGTCAAAGGGGGAGATTGCTTCATCAGCATCTTATTAGTCAGCATGATCTGCTTAAACTTGATTGTCATACCTGATACTCACTGTCTTACCCCTATCCTCACTTCGATTCCCCTCTGTCAGATTAGTCCTAGGGGGAGATCTCCTCTCATTTTTAGGGGAAGTAGGGTTACATGATTTGCATTGTCTGGGAGTTTCAGTTCATTTGGAAAGGGGGAGAATAGTTTTTATCTCAATCATATCAATGCATGCTTTGCATTTATCTCCATTGATTTTATCAAACTATTACTTACTTTTTGACGAAGTCAAAGGGGGAGAATAGTTTGAGATATGAGTCAGCATGTTGTTTTATGAATCATAATGTTGCCATCATCAAAAATGGAGAGATTGTTGTACCATTGTGATTTTGATGATGTCAAACACTATGACTCATATGTGCATGATGTCATATGTGTTTATGTTGCATTGATCCATTGTGGTTTGATGATGCCAAACACTATTATTTGTGGTTTTGATAATGACAAGTGTTTAATGTCTTGTCCTACATGTGCATTTTCATGAGCTTGTTGTAAAGTGTGGTACAGGACAGTGGCAAGATAGTCAGACAGTCGAGAACTTCCGATAGCAAGGAATCAGCAGATTGAGCTAAAGAAAGCATGGATGAAGTCAGGCATGATCAACACATTCACATTGTTATAGACAATAGGTCCATGCATTTATTCATGTAAAATCATCAAGTTGCTGCATGCATGGGAATAGGTCAATGTGTGCTATCTTGCTTAACAGGTCGATGCACCTGCACTCATTCTTGTCTAGAAGGTCGATGTGGCTGTAGAAGTCTCGCTATATCAAGGTCGATGCACATTGTAGTCAGGTCGACGATACTGTTCAATTGTGAGTCAGCGATTGCAATGTAAGGTCGGTGCATATACATTCTCTTTGTCAGATAAGGTCGATGCACATATATTCATTGTGTCATGAAAGGTCGGTGCACATATATTCATTGTGTCATGTAAGGTCGGTGCAAATATATTCATTATGTCATGTAAGGTCGGTGTACATATATTCATTATGACATGTAAGGTCGGTGCACATTCACCCACTATGTCCTTAAGGTCGATGCATCAAGATACTCATGTGCTACATCTGTGAGAAGGTCGGTGCACTTATGAGGCAGCTCGAGGCAAAAGAGGAAAAGCTCTGAGCACTCAAGAGACAGGTCGATGCAGTTGCTAGGAACTGAACGTTGCAGATCAACTAAGGTCAAAGCATTCTAAGGATAGGTCATGCATATTACAATGTACAATGTCAAGGCAACAAAAGTAATTAATGGACCCTAGTGGAAATCAGTCTACAGCCATCAAAAAGAACTCAAGGGCTCCATTAGCCAAGTCTACAGCAATTCACCATAGCAGTAATAGCAAATTCAAATACATCAATTCACTTTCAGCACATGTTCAGCAAGTCAGTCTAACTATCCAAGTTAGAAGACTTCAAGACATCAGAAGTATCTGAAGTCAATAGAACTCAACTGAATTTCTTAGTCATTAGCAACAGCAGCAAAAGAAGGTCAAAGTAGCACTGCCTTAAGCCAGCAGGTCAGAGCATTAGAATAGTGCCTAGATGCACTAAGTCAAAGGTTGATGCAGTTGTATCAGCTGTTGCTAGCGAGGTCAATGCTATAGGATTTGAAACCCTTAACTTAAGTCCAGATCCAATAAAGGAGTCTGACCCTACAATCAGCATAAGTGACACATGATCCCAGGAATGGCAAGGAAGGTGGCACGTGGATCCAAAAAGCTTATGATTGGGCACGTGATCCAAGGCTTGATGATTACAGGAATAATATCATCCTGCTACATGGCCCAATGGGATAAAAAGAAATCAAATTTCTCTATCAGCATCTCCGGAAGCCCTATTTTTCATATAAATAGGAAGCATCCTTCTCCGAGCAAAAGGGGCTGCGACAAAAGGGAGCTGTTACATAAGGCGAGCTAGTGAGCATGAGATTAGAATAAAGGAGAAAGTAGTTCAGAGAGAGAAAGAGCTCATAGCAGAGGAAGAAGAAGGGAGAGTAGGAGATAGAGAAGAGTGATCAAGAAGCAGCCAGAGCGTCTTGAAGATCAGATCAGTGTTGGCCTCTGGATCAGATCCAAGCAAAGTTTCTCCTACGAGAGCTATATTCTTTCCATTGTCGTCTTTGTTTCTTTTGCTTTGGTTTTTGTTATTTCTTGTTTCTTAGCAAGCTGTGAGGCTTAGCAGAAATGATTGATTCTTTGGGTCTGCAAGCTATGAGGCTCAATAGCAGGGATTGATTCCTTGGGTTAGCGAAGCTGTAAGGCTCAGCGGATAGCAAGCTGAGTTGCTCAGCGGTATAAGCAAGCTGTGTTGCTCAGCGGTTCAAGCTGTTTGTCAGTGGAAAGCCTTACTCGGGTTTGAGTGGGGGATGGACGTAGGTCTGTGGAAGCAGACCGAACCATCTATAATCTCTATGCATTGTGATTTGTGTGACTGTCAAATTCCATATCTTCTATCCCACTTCGCAGGTTGTCTGAGCATTTACTATTTGAAGTTATTCTGTGTGTTATCATTCCGTATCCAACACAGCTGGGAAGTGTTGTCCGCGTGCTTAGTAGAGTCTCAGGCAACATGTGCTGGCTAAGAATTTGAGTATGAACTGTAATACAACATCTGTTTAGCTTGAGCCATCAAGTTTTATTTCCGCATGATTTTATAGCGAGACTTTTAATTGAAGCAATTTTTTGGAGGGGATCTATTCACCCCCCCTCTAGATCTCAGTCTTGCACCTAAATATCATAATAGTAGTAGTTTGTGTTGTATCTACCTAAGATTTCAAATTGGGCATAATTTGTCACCAGATCTATTCAACCTCCCCTTCAAGATCCTGTTGCACCAAAGGGACCCAACAGTTGGTATCAGAGTCAAGCTCTGTTATACTCAAATCACGATCTGCAGAGAAAGATCTTAGTGCATTTGATTTAATGACTTTATCCATTGAGCAAGCTTCAATGACTTCCCCGCCTATATTTGATGGTTCTGATTTTACCATGTGGCTAGAGAAGATGTGTGCCTTTGTCAACTCCATTGATACAAGGTTTTGGACTCTCGTTTACCATGGTCCGCACAAGCTGCCATTAGATACTTCTGAATGGTCTGCTAAACAAAGGACCACAAATTGATAAAAGCTGCAGTTGGTGTTTCAAAGTTCCCTTTTGTTTCCAGCTGCAGCTCTGCCAAGGAGGTGGTGCGGACACCAGAGCGATCGAGAAGCACGAACCGGTGAACCGTCGGTACTATACGCGGAGCACCACTCGGGCTACATCGGCTTCTATCTGGCTCGGAGATAGCCTGGAGACTCCCCCTTGAGTCTTGATATTTATAGTATTTACCAGGACTTTATTTATGTGTCATGTGTGTTTATTGGTTTTTTATTCAAATTGTAATACATATTGTAATGAGGGTTTATTTGTAATTTGGGACCACCCTGATAGGATCGGTGCAAGGATTCAGAGGGGGGGTGAATGAATCTCACCCTTAAAAACTTTTCGCTAAATAAAAGACTCGAACACTATCCAGGCAGAACAAGCAATCTGATAACAAGTTGAATATTCTTTTAAACAAAAGAGCAAATATGTAACTGGCGCCCAAATAACCAACTAGCGGAAGTAGCACAAATGAGAATAAGAAAGCTCAAGACAATCTGTGAAGGGTGGTAGGAGATACGGAAGAACACACTACAAGCAAACCACAGAACAGTAGGTTTTTAGGTGGTTCGGTACACAGACCTACGTCCACCCCTCACTCCCATCCGGAGTGAGGCTTCCACTAGCACAAGCTAGAAACCGCAGACTCAGTCTGCAACAGGTGCTAACACACAGCTTGACCAGGGGAACAAACTCCCCTCTTCCTCCCAACCGAAGGGACACCCCAAGTGACTCCCAGCCACTTGGAAACCAGAGGTCGAAGACCTCTCTTCCTCCAGACTAGGAGGGACCCCTGGACTTGCAACCCACAAGCCCAGAACCGGAGACAAGTCTCCCCTCCTCCAAACCGGAGGGAACCCACAAGTAGCTCCCAGCTACTTGCAACCGGAGATCAGATATCCCTTCTCCTGACCCACCAGGAGGAACCCGACCTCAGTCCAGAGGATCGGAAGCACAAAGCTAACCAGAGAAACAAAAGGGAAAATAAGGAAACATAAAAAGCACAGCAACAAAAGCTGGAAATGAAACACAATAGTCGTTCTGGATTTGATCCACGAACAGACTGAACAGGTCTTCAATAGACTCTCTCCTCTTCTTCTTTTCTTCCTCTTCTTTCTTCTTCTCAGCTCACACAATCTTTCTCTTCTGCTCTCACTCTCTATTTTCTTCTCTTTCGCAGGCTCTCCCTGTCTCTTCTCTTTCTTCTTCTTCTTCTGCTTCCTTCTTCTTCTGCTCACTGCTTCTCTTCTTTTTCTCTTTCTCTGGATCGAAGGGCTTTCTGCTCTCCAGGCTTCTTCTTCGATCAACCTCCATCTGAAGATGAAGGCTCCAATATATACCAGCAGTAGTGGGGAGATAGGGCGTGTGCTTCCCACGCCTTCCGTCCAGAAGATTCCTCCTCGGATCACGTGTCAGGTGCCAGCTTCGGGTCACGTGCTCAATGATAGCAATCTGACTTGCTGCGTTGACGCTGTCAAGCAATGGCGTTAACGCAGTGAGGCATTCCAGTAAGCCATTAGCTTCATCTCTTTAGCTGCTGCGTCGACGCTGCTCAATTGTGGCGTTGACGTAGTGGAATAGCCTGTGAAAGTGAATGCTCCTTTAACTGCTACGTCGACGCTGCTCCATTGTGGCGTTGACGCAGTGGAAGATATCGTGAAGGCTTCGTCAACTGATGCGTGGACGCTTTAAGCTCCCAGCGTCGACCCTGTTCCCTTCAGCAACAAGAATGAAGTCATAAGATCTAAGTATATACATTGTAGTGTATATACTTCGAAAGAAACAGTCCAATGTATATACTTCAAGAACTCTAGACAACGGACGCTGTACAGACTTCAAATGCTACAGTCTAATGTATGGACTTTGACGAGGTAAAGCAGTGTACAGACTTTGAATCAAACCGATGTATAGACTTGAATGGGCATGGAGTGTATAGACTTGAAGTCTGAAGACGATGTATAGACTTGGTGAACACTGCAACATCAATCGGATGTATAGAGTTGGTGAAATGAAGTCCAGTTTACAGACTTGCATTTACGAAGCCAATGTACAGACTTAGAAGGATTTGAACGGGAGAGTGTATAGACTTGGTTCCTGTAGCAGTGTATAGAATTTAAATGTAGCTAAAGCTTCGAGCGTAGAAATTTGCCAGAATGTATAGGCTTTCAATGAGGGAGCATTGTGTAGACTTGGGAAGTCTGAGCCAGTGTACAGACTTTGTTACCCAAACGAATGAATAGACTTTGCCACAGTCTAATGTATAGACTTAAAGAAACTGAACTGAAGAGTCGACGCATCAGCTCAAGGAGTTGACGCACTACTGTGTGGACAGAGACAAATATGACTGAGGGGTCGACGCATCAGCACAATGAGTTGACGCACTGCTGTGGAGACTGTGCAGACAGAGTGTAGACAGAATTAAATAGAGCATGTTATCTGATAGCCCTATGAACTCCATACATTTACATGATAAAACATGAATTTATCATGCATATAAAAGAAAGCATTATGATCAGAGAATGACTGAATAATAGCATGATGACACACAGCAAGATGACTCACAGTGATTAACTCACATCAAAAACCAATCATCAAAACCACAGGGGCACAACAATCTCCCCCTTTTTGAAGATGGCAATACTACACTGTGAGTAATGCTGATGACACAAACTATTCTCCCCCTTTGACTTCATCAAAAATAAAATAGTTTGAGAAATTATAGCATGTATAAAAATTCAGTCAATTTCTCCCCCTTGTAAGAACATGATTTCCCCCCTTTAAGAGTTTCAGCAAAAGCATGAGTTAGAGATGATCAAAAGGAACCTGCATGTACTGATTGAATGATATTCTCCCTCTTTGGCAAACAATCTCCCCCTTTGGTAGAATCATAATAAACCATGGGAAGGGGTATGAATGTAGATGCAGATACCATAAATATGAATGCAAGAGCACAATTCTTCTCCTTCTATGCAGCATGATGCATATGACAAGGAGGCTCCCCCTCAATAAATGGAACCTTATGAAATGAATGAGAAGGAGACCACAGGGGCAAACAAGGAGAAGTTCAGGTCAATGAGCCAAGGACATGAGCAGAAGAGTTTCAATTAACAGATTTTTCAAGGATGCTCCAAATACAAGAAGTTCAGCCAGATTTTCAAAGAGATATCAATCTCATAAATCCAAAACATAAGTTTTCAAAGTCTTCCATTATAAGGGCTTATGAATGAGCTTTATTGAACAGCATGGTTTAAACATGATGTATGCAGAGTTTATCAATAAAATTCTGTATTGATATCTAAAATCATGTTTTTTTAAAGATGAACCAAGCCCTCATATTTATCTTGATAAATCTCCCTTTCTCTTACACAATCAAATTTATTGACTTCTTTCGAAATTACATGCATCAGTATTGAAATCAAGCAATTATGAAGTCATATGATTTTGTCTAGGGTTGTAGCAATTAGATTTTAGCATCAATATTCAGATATTTCAATTCGTTCAATAATTTTTCATGCTACAAATTTTACGAGCACTCTAGTTCAGTGCAAACCTTGTAACTAGAGGATATACCTTGATCAGAGGCCAATATCCCTAAGCACTTAGTGTGACTAACTGTTATGCTTTATATGAACAGAGATAGCATTTACACATCATGACACACTGCAAATCATTTCTTGATGAGTGAGTTGTATTTCTCAATGTGCATGCCATTGCTCTGCCTGAAATTCAATTATTCTTAATCAGAGTTAACTATGGTACCTCATGACACAGTCCTTTGGACATGTGTTTCTCAGTGACCAAGGTCATTGCTCTGACAGAAAATACCCTTTAGACATTTCAGAAAAATTCATTTGCTTCAAATCAATAATAATTTCATGTACTTAACCAAATAAAGTCATGTATTCAATAATGTAGATTTCAGAAGATTTTACAAGACACATCATGAAACAGATGGTTAAGGTTTATTAAACATGCTTCAGATATTTTTAAGAGATTTTAAAGCCAAACTCATTGAATACATTGAACTTAAACCACATGAGTTATTTCAGTCATTCATAAAAACGTATAATAGAAGATTTCTAGTTCAAGAATTTTTCAGATTTATGATTGAGATAGTCCCATTGAAATCTTCATGACAGACTGATAGATTTCTGAAGCCAAATGATACCAATTGATAGGAGAGATTTTGAAGCTTAGTGTTTTCCGAATATGATCAAGGTTTGTCAACAAAAATGATAAGAAGGGATATGCAATGAATTCTGACAAATGTATGCATTTGACAACCTATATGCAATGCATTGACTCCCCCTGACAACATGCATTTAGACAATCTTTTTGGCATTTTCAGTTTAAGGAAATGCAATGCACTATATGTATGCAAAAACTCAACACTGAATGCTATGCAAGGACATGCAATTAACTCCCCCTGAAAACATACAATGTTTGCAATGAGACACTGAACATATGATTTTGATTCATGCACATTCAGATTATCCTAACCAGCAAAGTGACCCATGGTACTAGGCGGAGCACTTGGTCTAAAAGACCACCTCACACATAGTAAGAACCTCCAGACAGACTTCCCTGCCTTTTGGTACCTTACCATTTATATACCATTGAGGTCATGCATGATAATTCAACATGCAGTCCTATATGTAATTCAGAATTTCAGTGAGCTATTGCACACACAAATTTCAAGCCAAATTCGAAATGCAATTTATTTTCAGAGTTTATGCATAACACAATTATCAAGCAATTGCAATTAGCCTATGTATGCATTAGATACAGACAACCCCTTTAAACTCAAATTTGCACAGAACACTCAGCAAGTGCATGATCAGAAAATAATGCAGCTGGCACATGATGAATGAATATGCAAGAATAGATTTAATATGCTATGCAGTGAAACTAAGAACAAGCTATGTAAGAATACATCAAACCAGATATGCAATGAGTTTCAAAACAAGAAATGCAGAGAGATTACCTGAAAAGTTCAGAAGGGGTTTTTCATTCTTGAGTGCCGTGGATCATTACCCCTTTTATTCCAGTCCTAAGGCACACCTGCATAGCAATGTTATTTTGCACAAATAGGTACCCAAGATGTCTTGGGTCCTGACATGAGAGTATCACTTCTAGCAAGTTTTCTCAGCAATTTTCGTGCATGAAGGTCATCAGATTTCATCAAATAGCAATTATACATTGAATGACCAATTTGTCCACAGTAAAGGCATGAATTAACAGATTTCAAATTAGATTTATGCACATTCTTATAGACATGATACCAATTGTTAGCATGAAATCCATGTGCATATGCATGAAACTTTTTGTTGTTGACAGAATTAAAATTCTATTTACTAAGACCGGCCAGCCAACATTCAGCAGCTCTATGGCCTGGCTTCTCACAGTGATAGCATGCAAGAGACTTTCTGTTAATGGCAGGAATTTAACAGTTTTAGAATTGAATTTCTACCCTAAGCATGCCAACAATCAATGGCCCTGTGGCCTGTCTTTCCACATTCAAAGCATGAAATAGAATTTCTTCTACAAGAACCTGACCAGTATTCAGAGTCCCTGTGACCCCTTTTGTTACAATTAAAACAGATGATGTGCTGGTTCATAGAAACATGTTTGTTTTTACTAAAAACATGTTGATTTGCAGGTAATTTAGCATGATATGAATAAAATATTTTCTTACCACTAGCAAACCAACAATGAGCAATTGAGTGTCCAAATTTGCCACAATTAGAACATGTGGCACTCCTTTTCTGAGGTGAAGGATTTTTATCATGAGATCTCCTAGCATTCTTATCATCCTTCTCCATCAACTTACACTCATGCATCAGATGTCCAACTTTATGACAGTAATGACAGATAATCTTCTTTTTAGATGCATGTGAGTGTGTGTGAGGACTGTGATCAGCAAACACTGATGGACCCTTTTTATTTATTTCCTGTTTTCCAATCATTTTCTGATTTTTATCATGTTTTTCTGTTTTCTTAGCCTTATACTGAGGTGAAGATGAAGTAGAAGGCTTTTCCTGTTCAGAAGATTTAACAAAAACAGTTTTCAAATTGGATCCATCGACCTTCCTCATGACTGGACTATAGCCCAGTCCCTCTTTCTTAAAATTATCCTTTGCTCCCAACATTTTCTGAGCAATGGGCTGTTTGACTTTAGAGGTGGTGGCTACATCTGAACCACTTACAAAAGATGTCATAACTTTGTTTTGAAGTTCCTTCTTGTTTATCTTATTGTAGCCCAACCCTTCCTTCCTAGGGTTGATTTTTATACCTAGTAGCTTGACTAGATTTTTCTGCCCATCAACAAATTTAGACAAGGAAACTTTCAAATCCTGAATTTCATTTTCTAAAGAGGAAATATGTAGCTCATAACTGGCAATCTCTTGCTCACAGCAGTTCATAGCTTCATTCAAAACTTTGTTAACAGTTTTATATTTTTCAACTTCCTGTTCTAGATTGCTCAGTTTATCAGAATCTTCAACACACACAGTTTTTCCTCTTTCTAAGGCTAGCAGTCTCTCAGACATAGTGCAGTTCAGCATTTTTAATTTCTCATTTTCTTCCTTAAGCTTGTCATTCTGAATTAACTCATTTATCAAAGTCTGATCTTCTGAGTTAGTTTCAAGTTTTCTTCCAGCCTTGAATTCCTTCAAATCTTTTTCCTTCTTTTCAATGTTTTTCTGTAATTCCACATTCACAGATTTGATGGCTTCAAGTTTTTCAGCAAATAAGTTCTTCTCCTGCTCAAGTTTCTCAGATTTTTTATCATTTTTATTAGCAGATGTTCTCAGATAATCATTTTCAGATTTCAGCTTGCTTAAATCTGAGTTCACACTTTCAAAGTTTTTCAGCAATTTTCATACTGGTCATGATAGTTAACAAGAGTCTGATTATCATTATTTGAGTTGAATTTTTCTTTGAGTTCAGATATCACATTTATATGATCTTGATTTTCCATTTTCAATAATGAAACTTGTTTCTTCAATATTTGAAAATCAGACATACAGGCATCATGAATATTTTTCAATTCAACACAATTTCTACAAGGAGAACTTGAACTATCTAAACCAGTACCCTTCTTCAATTTTTTATACTATTTTCTTAACAGTTCATGAGATTCAAATAATTCAGCATATGCATTCTCCCAATCTTCTAGAGAAAAATTCTCGAAGAGATTTACCTCATCATCATCATCTTCTTCAGTTTGATTGCTGCCTTGATCGCTGCCACTTTGATTGCTTATGTTGGCCATCATGCAGCTGTCCACATCTATCTCCTGAGTTCGCTTCAGTGTATCCATAATATCTTTAGCAGAACTGCAATCAATGAAACATGAGTGAAAAGCCCTATCAGTAGCTGCCTTCATCAGATTTATAGCTATCTGATTTTCTTCATGCATTGATTTTTGACTGTCAGTCCATTTGGACTTTTTCTTTGGTAGTTCATGAGGACCATGTGAAATTACTTTCCACAGGTCTGGATTCACAGATTTAACATAATTCTTCAGACTAGAGAACCATGCATTAAAATACGTACCACTGAAAATTGGTGGATGGGCCATGAGAATAAATAACAAGAAAATTCAATGTAACAGGAATATTGATGCACTAAAAACAAATTAGCACCGAAGACAGCAGGATCGGATCTGCAGGTCGCTGGACCTTCTAAGCAGACACCGCTCTGATACCAATTGATAGGATCGGTGCAAGGATTCAGAGGGGGGGTGAATGAATCTCACCCTTAAAAACTTTTCGCTAAATAAAAGACTCGAACACTATCCAGGCAGAATAAGCAATCTGATAACAAGTTGAATATTCTTTTAAATAAAAGAGCAAATATGTAACTGGCGCCCAAATAACCAACTAGCGGAAGCAGCACAAATGAGAATAAGAAAGCTCAAGACAATCTGTGAAGGGTGGTAGGAGATAAGGAAGAACACACTACAAGCAAACCACAGAACAGCAGGTTTTTAGGTGGTTCGGTCCACAGACCTACGTCCACCCCTCACTCCCAACCGGAGTGAGGCTTCCACTAGCACAAGCTAGAAACCGCAGACTCAGTCTGCAACAGGTGCTGACACACAGCTTGACCAGGGGAACAAACTCCCCTCTTCCTCCCAACCGGAGGGACACCCCAAGTGACTCCCAGCCACTTGGAAACCAGAGGTCGAAGACCTCTCTTCCTCCAGACCAGGAGGGACCCCTGGACTTGCAACCCACAAGCCCAGAACCGGAGACAAGTCTCCCTTCCTCCAAACCGGAGGGAACCCACAAGTAGCTCCCAGCTACTTGCAACCGGAGATCAGATCTCCCTTCTCCTGACCCACCAGGAGGAACCCGACCTCAGTCCAGAGGATCGGAAGTACAAAGCTAACCAGAGAAACAAAAGGGAAAATAAGGAAACATAAAAAGCACAGCAACAAAAGCTGGAAATGAAACACAATAGTCGTTCTGGATTTGATCCACGAACAGACTGAACAGGTCTTCAATAGACTCTCTCCTCTTCTTCTTTTCTTCCACTTCTTTCTTCTTCTCAGCTCACGCAATCTTTCTCTTCTGCTCTCACTCTCTATTTTCTTCTCTTTCGTAGGCTCTCCCTGTCTCTTCTCTTTCTTCTTCTTCTTCTGCTTCCTTCTTCTTCTGCTCACTGCTTCTCTTCTTTTTCTCTTTTTCTGGATCGAAGGGCTTTCTGCTCTCCCGGCTTCTTCTTCGATCAACCTCCATCTGAAGATGAAGGCTCCAATATATACTAGCAGCAGTGGGGAGATAGGGCGTGTGCTTCTCACGCCTTCCGTCCAGAAGATTCCTCCTCGGATCACGTGCTCAGCACCCACCTCGGATCACGTGTCAGGTGCCAGCTTCGGGTCACGTGCTCAATGATAGCAATTTGACTTGCTGCGTTGACGCTGTCAAGCAATGGCGTTAACGCAGTGAGGCATTCCAGTAAGCCATTTGCTTCGTCTCTTTAGCTGCTGCGTCGACGCTTCCAACCCGTGGCGTTGACGCATTGATGCGTTCCAGTGAGCAACCAGCCTAGCCTTTTTTAACTGTTGTGTCGACGCTGCTCCATTGTTGTGTTGACGCATTGGATTATTTCTGACAAGGCCTCTGCTTCTTGAGTGGCTGAGTTGATGCAGCCTTTGCGTAGAGTTAACGTTGTGAAGAGTATCCGTGGATGCATCTTCACTGGTGCGTGGAGGCCTTAAGCTCTAGCGTCGACCCTGTTCCCTTCAGCAACAAGAGGGAAGTCATAAGATCTAAGTATGTACATTGTAGTGTATACTTCGAAAGAAACAGTCCAATGTATATACTTCAAGAACTCTAGACAACGGACACTGTACAAGCTTTAGGCATTGAACGCTTGAGCGATGTATAGACTCTGAATCGATAAGGCGGGCTGCACAGACTATGAGAAGGTTGAAGCACTGTGTAGACTTGATGAAGATTGAGGCCGTTGTACAGACATGGGGTTCAGCTGAGGATGTATGGACTTTGACGAAGTGAAGCGGTGTATAGACTTTGAATCAAACCGATGTATAGACTTGAATGGGCATGGAGTGTATAGACTTGAAGTCTGAAGATGATGTATAGACTTGGTGAACACTGCAACATCAATCGGATGTATAGAGTTGGTGAAATGAAGTCCAGTGTACAGACTTGCAGATATGAAGCCAATGTACAGACTTAGAAGGATTTGAACGGGAGAGTGTACAGTGTATAGACTTTAAATGTAGCTAAAGCTTCGAGCGTAGGAATTTACCAGAATGTATAGACTTTCAATGAGGGAGCATTATGTAGACTTGGGAAGTCTGAGCCAGTGTACAGACTTTGTTACCCAAACGAATGAATAGACTTTGCCACAGTCTAATGTATAGACTTGAAGAAACTGAACTGAAGAGTCGACGCATCAGCTCAAGGAGTTGACGCACTACTGTGTGGACAGAGACAAATATGACTGAAGGGTCGACGCATCAGCACAATGAGTTGACGCACTGCTGTGGAGACTGTGCAGACAGAGTGTAGACAGAATTAAATAGAGCATGTTATCTGACAGCCCTATGAACTCCATACATTTACATGATAAAATATGAATTTATCGTGCATATAAAAGAAAGCATTATGATCAGAGAATGACTGAATAATAGCATGATGACACACAGTAAGATGACTCACAGTGATTAACTCACATCAAAAACCAATCATCAAAACCATCATCAAAATTACAGGGGCACAACACACCCGGGTCCCGCGGGCCCCCCTACCTCTTCCCCATTGATCCACCTCATCTCTAGGCCCCATGTGGGGTCAGTCAACCTTCCAATAGTGGGCTTTTAGAAGAGTGGACCAAGGGGGGGACAAATGAGAAAAAATGTCCAAGAAAGGGGCAAGAAGTCAAGGGGGCGCCTCCTATCTATTATAGTTTAATATGTTTGAATTTTTATTTTATTTTATTCCAAATCACATGGGAGAATAAAAATGTGGACTCCCTCTTTTACCCTCCCCAACCCTAGATCTAGCGTTAATTAGTGTCTTTTGTCATTTCACATAAATACCTTGTATTTCTATTTTGAGTGGAATTAATGCATAAGAAAACTTGAATTTTGTTGGAACCTAGAAAGGGCCGCCCCTCTCTCTCTCTCCTCTCTTATTCTTACAGCTGGGAAGCATGTGTTCTGAGATGGGAAGCCTCATCTATCTGGTGTGGAGTTCGTCGTTGCCGCCGCCTCCGTCGGTATTCTGCCAATCGGGTGACAACAGGCCATTCTCGGATTTTTAACCCTCAACCACGAGTTCATCTGGAGCCCAAACTTTCAGGGTGAGTTCTAGGGGCCTTCACCACATCCCAAAAAATTTGGCTGGGCTTATAGCTTCCATTTTGTAATTTTCCATTTTCGTTCTTCGTTTCCATCCAGATCTGCCAGCTTTTAGTCCAGATTCACAGTAGCTCTGAGTTTTTCCTCTTCGGACCTCTTCTTATTTTTTTCTTGAGCCCCCAATTTTACTGGAGGTTCTGTACAACCCCCCCTCCATCCATGAATTTTATTGGAATTTCTAAAGGCCTTCATCTATTTTCTAAAAATCACTTTCAGATCTCCACTCAGTTCTATCTGCCTCTGTCTAGATCCGACCACCCACCAGTATAAAATGCATTTTCCCATCCAAACCTCCACCAAATCGGTCATAAGAATTATTGCCGTTCTCCTCTCTCTCCCCTCTACAAAGTTCATGAAGAGCTCAAGGTCTGAATCAGAGTTCTAACCCCCGGTCAATGCAAACTCTCAGGAAACTTTAGTTCTGCCCGGCCAGATCTGAAACTGAGATCAATCCAGTTCTAAATCCCCCATCAGAAGCACGATTCCAACGTGGTTTCTGAAGTCACAGAGAGTCAAAGTACTTCAAAAGAGCTTTCCAATGATACTTCTGGTGCATCGATCTGACATCGAGAGTGATCGCAGCTGCAGATCTTGCCGGATCACGCGCTGCAAAATAGAAGCAACAGATCCGTGGGCAGCAACTCCAAGACTCGGAGATCGGAGCCGATCGGCCTCGACCAGTGTTCCAGCCTGGCCGCCGTCCAAGGAAGCGCACCATCAGAGGTCACCATCACAGTGGGACACACTCTGTCAGGTCCAGAGGATGGTGCAGCGTGTGGGCCCCACGAACCCGTAGATCGCGCCTTCCGGACAGCACTAAAACGAGGGTTTCGGCGCCGACGGACGACATCAAGATGTTGCCCATCAACCCAATTCCCGCTACTCCCAGGCCCCACATGTGACCTATTACCTCCCTGCGTGGAGTGGGTCAAATCTTTGTACCGCAGTGTATTTGTTTAACCGGGAGTACAAGATTGGCCGGGGTTGTCTTCCCCACGCCGGGAGCGTGGAGGTAACGATCTCGACTTCTTGGCATTTACTTGCTTAGCTAGTATATGGTCGTGTGTCGCTACTGAGTGCGAGAGGAACCTACCCCGTGAGTCCATGTCACTGCTGTGAGCGAGAGAGTGACCCGTCCCGTGGCTCGATCCGAGCACGGAAGTGAGTCGACCACCCTTGACTCTGCCGGTTTCTCAACTGCGCGGATCCGCGTTTCCCCTCGCTTAGGACGACGAGTGAGCTTGCGTTTCTGTTAGCGACGTATAGCCCATCGAAACTCTTAGTGTGGGGCCAAAGCTTCTCCATTCTTGTATGTTGCTGGTCATGTCCGCATTTAGAGTCCGAGGTCCGCATCACTTAGAATCGGTTCCCGTGTCCGTCCCGCATCAGTTTGGTATCAGAGAGAGTCGAGTCTAGGGTAGTCATTGCATAAGTCTTGCATGGTCTAAGTCGAGTCTAGGATCATCATTATTTAAAAAAAAAATTTAATTGCATTTCATCCAGATAATCTTGTATTTGAGAAGGTGTTATCCGAACGTTAGGCTACGCCTATCGGGAAGGCCGCACATTTGCACGAGTGATCTTCGGATCGATTAACTTCGCCACATACCAGGTGGATTCCCAAGCCACCTCCACCTATGGCGATGTTTGCATTAGTCTGTGTCTCCTAGTTCGTGTGTCTTTGCATGCCCACCAGTCGAGGTACCCAATACTCGCCACCTCCACCTATGGCGGATTCCCAAGCCCATAGCTCTGATGAGCCTTCGACGGTCGAGATGTTCCTAGCCCTCATGGATCATCTCGATATACGTGTGGATGGCCTTAGTACGCATCTAGATGGCGTAGGAATGCTTCTAGAAGGGAGGATGAAAGCCCTCGAGTTTCGGGCCGAAGCTTCGGACCAGTCTATCCAGGGTGTTATAGAGAGGATTGCCATCCTCGAGAGGGCCCCAGCGGCGGCGCAACCCGCACCGACCAATGGTCAACAGGAGCCGGCTCAGCAACCTACTGTGCCAAGAGCTCAGGCCGTAGATGTTGGGAGACAATAGGTGCATGAGGTGGCTGACTATGCATCTGATAATGAGCAAGGGGGATATGGTCATCGTAACCAACAACGGAATCGTGATGACGATGATGATGACTGCATTCTTCGGAGCGTGCGTGCAGACCCTCCCCTTTTTAGCGGGTCCTTGGACCCGAAGGTCTATTTAGATTAGGAGGCCGGCGTGGACCAGTACTTCAAGTGCTTTGAGATGACGGACCACCGCAGAGTTCGATACGCGAAGATGAAGCTGCATGGGTAGGCCCAAACTTATTGGACCAATGTGGACAGCCTGCTAAATCAGCGACGTCAACCCCCGATCCGTACTTGGGATGACATGAAAATGAAATTGAGGGAGAAGTATCTTCTTGCCTCATATCACCAACGTCTCATAGACAAATGGCAAAGTCTTTCCCAAGGGAACCGATCCCTGACCGAGTACACCGCCGAGTTTGATGAGTATTATTTGCGGTGTGGAGTTACAAAAGAGAGCACCATGACCATATCACGCTTTCGGAGAGGTCTACGGCCAAACTATCAATATGAACTTTTTCGCCACAATGTGACCACTTTGGAATAGGTGTATCAGGTTACTCTCGAATTGGAGCAATTCGAGGCCGAGTTCGAGTCTACCCATCAGTTGAGCTCCTTTCCCCTTCGTAGTGTCGAGCCTCGTGGCTCTTCTGGCACGTACCCGAGGGCCCCCACAGCCCGACCTCAGGAGCCCACTCACCCTGAGCCGTTCGCTCCTAGGCCTCGCCCTCTACCTCCGAGGGACCTTCCTCGTCCCCAACAACTTACGGCACCCATCGCCCGTCCACCGACACCTCCTGCTCGTCCCTTGTTGCCTTCACTTCCTATCTGTCGGGAGGATAAAGGGAAATGACCTTTGATTTGGGAGCCTAGTGAATCACAGCAGCAGTGTTATCACTGCAATGGGTTTGGCCATTTCGCCAACCAGTGTCCCACTCGCCCATCTCTTGTCATTGGGGACACATAGGCCGAGGACGCCACCCCTACGGATCTCAAGTTAGTCAGCTATGAAGCAGATCCGGAGCTAGCTGACGAGTATTATGAGGCCGAAGGTGATGGCCAGGATGCCCAGCATCCGAACGATACCCACTTGGGGGTCGTCAGGTGTATTCTCACCCAACCACAGGCCAGTGATGACTGGCGTCGGACCACTATCTTTCATACATTCTGTAGGCTGGGCAAGCATGTTTGTAAGGTGATCATCGATAGTGGAGGTTGCATCAATGCAATCTCCACGGGCACTGTCTTCAGTCTTGGTCTTACACCCATGGATCATCCTTGCCCCTATCGAGTATCAAGGGTGGATTCCACCTCCATTCCGATCAGGCTACGGTGTCTGGTCCCACTATGATTCCATGCCTACCGTGACGAGATCTGGTGTGATGTCCTCCCCATGGAGGTGGGCAGCATTATTCTTAGTAGGCCTTGGTTATTTGATCGGGATGCCACACTTCATGGCCGGTCGAACACATGTACCTTCGACCATGCTGGCCAACGGATTCTCCTCCAACCCTCTTAGCTCAAGAAGCCTTCAGTTAGGGGTCCTAATGGTCCTAGTACTCCGGAGCTGTCCATCCCCGGGCCCAGTACCCCACCCCCAGCTCGGGCTATGACCGTTACATCTGGCCCAAGCGAGCCCTCGACTAGGAGATTGATGATGATTAGCTCCCAGGAAATGGAGCGGGAGGCTAGTAGGGGCTGCCCTGTGTTTGCTATTACGGTCCGAGAGGTGGAGCCGAACTCCGAGGGTGAACTCCCACCCGATGTCATTCCTATTCTGCAGGAGTTTGCTGATATTTTTCTCGAGGAGCTTCCCGAGGGACTCCCACCCATGCGGGATATTCAGTATGCTATCGACCTGATACCAGGCTCCTCATTGCCCAATCTTCCTCACTATCGCATGAGTCCCATGGATCAAGCCGAGCTAAAACGGCAGGTCAATGAGTTGATGCAGAGAGGGTATGTTCGGGATAGCATGAGTCCGTGCACTGTTCCTGCATTACTCGCCCCAAAGAAGGATGGCACGTGGGTAATGTGCATTGATAGTCGGGCCATCAACAAAATCACTGTGAAGTACATGTTCCCTATTCCTCGCCTAGATGATATGCTAGACATGATGGCTGGTGCCACTATCTTCTCGAAGATCTATCTTAAGAGTGGTTACCACAAGGTGAGGATTAGGCCAGGTGATGAGTGGAAGACCGCATTTAAGACCAAGGATGGTCTTTATGAGTGGTTGGTTATGCCCTTTGGCTTGACCAATGCCCCTAGCACTTTCATGCGACTCTTGACTCAGGTCCTTTGACCTTTCATTACACTACAAGAAAAAGCGCGATTTGGGACGGAATTTTGCGACGAAAATTTAAGACGGAATTTCCGTCTCAAATTTGGGACGGAATATTTTCCGTCGCAAATTTCATCTCAAATATGGAATTTGGGATGGAATTTGCGACGGAATTTGGGAGGGAAACTATTTCGTCCCAAATTTTGGACGGAATTTGTGACGGATTTTTAGAACCGTCTGAAATTTTTGACCAAGAAATTGTGACGGACCGACTCCGTCGAAAATCCGTCTCAAAATCCGTCGCAAAACACATTTGTGGTTGTGTATTTTGATGATATCCTTATATATAGTCGCACTAAAGGGGACCACTTGGACCATCTAAGGTAGGTCTGTCCGCTTTTGAGGCGAGGGCAGTTGTTTGCGAACCCACAGAAGTGTGCCTTCATGACACCTCAGCTTACCTTCTTGGGTTTTATTGTGTCTAGTACTGGGTCTCCGCCGATCCGGAGAAGGTCTGGGCCATTGTTATTTGGCCGAAACCTCGTACGGTCCATGATGTTCGCAGCTTCCATGGCCTTGCGACGTTCTATTATCGCTTCATCCGCGGATTTAGCTCTGTCACTGCCCCGATCACGGACTATATTCGGAAGGGCACGTTTGTATGGATGAAGGCCGCAGGTGCTGCCTTCAAGGACATCAAGGAGCGCATGACCCAGACACCGATCCTTCGATTGCCAGATTTCTCGAAGGTGTTTGAGGTCTCTTGTGATGCGTCGGGTGTTGGGATAGGAGGAGTGTTGAGCCAGGAGGCCCACCCGGTCACATATTTCAGTGAAAAGCTGAATGACGAGAAACTGTGATACTCCACTTATGATAAGGAATTCTACGTAGTTGTTCAGGCTCTTAGGCATTGGAGGCACTATCTATTACATCATGAGTTTGTCTTATACTCCGATCGTACTGCCATTCCCAAAAGAATCTTAATGCGCGTCACAGTCGATGGGTTAAGTATCTCCAGTAGTACACATTTGTGCTTAAACATAGGGCTGGAGTGGAGAACAAGGTGGCCGATGCCTTGAGTCGGCGTGCTTGTCTGCTGACCACCCGGAGTGCCGAGGTCATAGGGTTAGAAAAGATGAGAGAGGCCAATGTTGACTATCCTGACTTCGGCTAGATTTATACCACTCTCCAGGCTGGACCCTCGAGAGATCATGATGACTATGTGCTCCGGGAGGGTTACCTCTTTGGAGGAGGCAGGCTTTGTGTTCCCCGAACTTCGGTTCGAGACTTCTTAGTCTGGAAGCTACATGCGGGAGGTCTAGCCGGCCACTTTGATCGGAACAAGACTATCGAGACTATTGAGCATAGATTTTATTGGCCGAGCTTGAAGCGTGATGTTGCTCATATTGTTGCTCAGTGTCGTACATGTGCTACGGCCAAAATGAAGAAGCAAAGCTCGGGCCTTTATACGCCTCTTCCCGTGCTTGATGCCCCGTGGCATGATGTTAGCATGGATTTTATCTTGGGATTGCCACATACCTCTAGGAAGCATGACTCGGTCTATGTGGTGGTTGACCGCTTCTCGAAGATGGCCCTTTTCATTCCTTGCTCGAAGACCTCGGATGCTTCGAGGGTAGCCCGCCTATTCCTTACTCATGTGGTGTGCAAGTTCGGGTTGCCTCGTACTATAGTGTCTGACCGCGATGTTAGATTCATCAGTTATTTTTTGAAGACACTGTGGCATATGTTGGGTACTCACCTCAAGTTTTCCACTACATATCATCCCCAGACAGATGGTCAGACCGAGGTGGTCTATAGGAGTCTGGGTGACCTTTTGAGGTGTCTTGTCAGGGATCGTGGAGGGGATTGGGATCCCATACTACCACTGGCAGAATTTGCATATAATGATTCGGTTAACAGGTCTACCGGCATGAGTCCATTCGAGATTGCCATAGGTCGTAGGCCTAGGAAGCCACTGGATCTTGTTCCCATGCCCATTCATGCACGAGTGTCTGAATCTGCCGAGTCTTTTGCTAGGCATGTTAGGAGTTTGCATGATGACATCCGTCGTCACATTGAGGCCAATAATGCACGGTATAAGGAGTTTGCCGATGCCCATTGACACCACCGAGAGTTCCAAGAGGGTGAATATGTCATGATCAGGGTAAGACATGAATGGTTTCCCATTGGAACTGTAAAGAAATTGCAAGCTCACGGAGTCGGTCCATTTAGAGTGTTGAAACACGTTAGATCCAATGCGTATGTTGTGGACCTACCCGAGGAATATGGTATAAGCTCAACTTTCAATGTGTCTGTTCTATTTGCATATAGGGACCCAACAGTGATCCCCAGCGAGCCTTTTGAGCCATCTCCTCCCATTGAGAGTGATCCCACACCTGAGTGTCCACCACTAGCCACATTTCCACGGCAGCGAGAGCATATCGATCATATACTGGATGAGCAGGTGACAGTTACCAGCAGTGGATCCTACCCGCGCTACCTAGTGCGATGGAGAGGGCGACCGGCCACCGAGGATACTTGGATCACCTGTGGAGAGTTGCAGCGGATAGATCTGGATCTACTAGAGCGCTACTAGTGCGATGCAGACCCTTACTCGACAGGGACGAGTTTCTCCCACCCGGGGAGAATTGGTGCGGACACCAGAGCGATCGATCAGCACGAACCGGCGAGCCATCGGTACCGTACGCGGAGCACCACTCGAGCTACAACGGCTTCTATCTGGCTCGGAGATAGCCTGGAGACTCCCCCTTGAGTCTCGATATTTATAGTATTTACCGGGACTTTATTTATGTATCATGTGTGTTTATTGGTTTTTTATTCGAATTATAATACCTATTGTAATGAGGGTTTATTTGTAATTTGGGACCACTCGGGTCCCGCAGGCCCCCCTACCCCTTCCCCATTGATCCACCTCATCTCTAGGGCCCATGTGGGGTCAGTCAACCTTCCAATAGTGGGATTCTATAAGAGTGGACCAAGGGGGGGACAAATGAGAAAAAAAGTCCAAGAAAGGGGCAAGAAGTCAAGGGGCGCCCCCTATCTATTATAGTTTCATAGGTTTGAATTTTTATTTTATTTGATTCCAAATCACATGGGAGAATAAAAATGTGGACTCCCTCTTTTACCCTCCCCAACCCTAGATCTAGGGTTAATTAGTGTCTTTTGTCATTTCACATAAATACCATGTATTTCTATTTTGAGTGGAATTAATGCATAAGAAACTTGAATTTTGTTGAAGCATAGCAAGGGCCGCCCCCCTCTCTCTCTCCTCTCTTCTTCTTACAGCTGGGAAGGCTGTGTTCTGAGGTGGGAAGCCTCATCTATCTGGTGTGGAGTTCGTCGTTGCCGCCGCCACCGCCATCGAGCCACCGTTGCACCGCCACCGCCTCCGTCGGTATTCTACCAATTGGGTGATAGCAGGCCATTCTCGGATTTTTAACTCTCAGCCACAAGTTCATCTGGAGCCCAAACTTTCAGGGTGATTTCCAGGGGTCTTCACCACGTCCCATAAAATTTGGTTGGGCTTCTAGCTTCCATTTTGCAATTTTCCATTTTTGTTCTTCCTTTTCATCCAGATCTGCTAGCTTTCAGTCCAGATTCACAGTAGCTCTGTGTTTCCCCTCTTCGAAACTCTTCTTGATTTTTACTTGAGCCCCCAATTTTACTGGATGTTCTGTCCAACTCCCCCTCCATCCACAAATTTTCTTGGAATTTCTAAAGGCCTTCACCTATTTTCTAAAAATCACTTTTAGATATCCACTCAGTTCTATCTGCCTCTGTCCATATCCGACCACCCACTAGTATAAAATACCTTTCCCCGTCCAAACCTCCACCAAATCGGTCATAAGAATTATTACCGTTTTCCTCTCTCTCTCCTCTACAACATTCATGAAGAGCTCGAGGTCTGAATCAGAGGTATACCCTGCGGTCAACGCCAACTCTCAAGAAACTTTAGTTCTGCCCGGCCAAATCTGAAACTGAGATCAGTCCGGTTCTAAAATCCCCCATCAGATGCACGATTCCAACGAGGTGTCTGGAGTCACAGAGGGTCAAATTACTTCGAAAGAGCTTTACAATGATACCTCTTGCGCGTCGATCCGACGTTGAGAGTGATCACAGCAGCAGATCTCGTCGGATCACGTGCGGCAAAACAGAAGCAACAGATCCGTGGGCAGCAACTCCAAGACTTGGAGATCGGAGCCGATCGGCCTCCGACTGGTGTTCCAGCCTGGCCACCATCTAGGGAAGCGCACCATCAGAGATCACCATCAGAGTGGGATCCACTCCGTCAGGTCTATAGGATGGGGCAGCGCATGGGCCCCATGAACTCGTAGATCGCGCCATCCAGACAGCACTAAAACGCGGGTTTCGGCGCCGACGGACGACATCAAGATGCTGCCCGTCCACCCAATTCCAGCTACTCCCGGGCCCCACATGTGACCTATTACCTCTCTGCGTGGAGTGGGTCAAAGCTTTGTACCGTAGTGTATTTGTTTAACCGGGAGTGCAGGATTGGCCGGGGTTGTCTTCCCCACACCAGGAGCGTGGAGGTAACGATCTCGACTTCTTGGCATTTACTTGCTTAGCTAGTATATGGTCGTGTGCCACTGCTGAGTGCGATAGGAACCTACCCCGTATGTCCATGTCACCGCTGTGAGCTAGAGAGTGACCCGTCCCGTGGCTCGATCCGAGCACGGAAGTGAGTCGACCACCCTTGACTCTACCGATTTCTCAATCGCGCAGATCCGCGTTTCCCCTCGCTTGAGACGACGAGTGAGCTTGCATTTCTGTTAGCGACGTATAGTCAATAGGAACTCTTAGTGTCAGGCCAAAGCATCCCCATTGTTGTATGTTGCTGGTCATGTCTGCATTTAGAGTCTGAGGTCCGCATCACTTAGAATCGATTCCCGTGTCTGTCCTGCATCAGTTTGGTATCAGAGAGAGTCGAGTCTAGTGTAGTCGTTGCATAAGTCTTGCATGGTCTAAGTCAATTCTAGGATCATCATTATTTTCAAAAAAAATGTTTTAAAATTGCATTTCATCTGGATAATCTGGTATTTTAAAAGGTGTTGTCTGAACGTTAGGCTACGCCTATCGGGAAGGCCGCACACTTGCGGGAGTGATCTTCAGATTGATTAACTCTGCCACGTACCAGATATTGGTTTAGGTCTAGGTGCATTAGTCGGTGTTTGCATTAGTCTATGTCTCCTAGTTCGTGTGTCTTTGCATGCCCACCCGTCGAGGTACCCAATACTCGCCACCTCCACCTATGGCGGATTCCCAAGCCCGTAGCTCCGATGAGCCTTCGACAGTCGAGATGTTCTGAGCCCTCATGGATCATCTCAATACGTGCATGGATGGCCTTAGTATGCGTTTAGATGGCGTAGGAACGCTTCTAGAATGGAGGATGAAAGCCCTTGAGTATCGGGCCGAAGCTTCCAACCAGTCCATCCATGGTCTTGTAGGGAGGATTGTCGTCCTCGAGAGGGCCCCAGCGGCGGCGCAACCCGCGCCGACCAATGGTCAATAGGAGTCGACTCAGCAACCTACTACGCCAAGAGCTCAGGCGGTAGATGTTAGGAGGCAATAGGTGCATGAGGTGGCTGACTATGCATCTGATAATGAGCAAGGGGGATATGGTCGTCGTAACCAACGACGGAATCGTGATGACGATGATGACAACCACGTTCTTCGGAGTGTGCGTGCGGGCCCTCCCCTTTTTAGCCGGTCCTTGGACCCGAAGGTCTATTTAGATTGGGAGGCCAGCATGGATCGGTACTTCGAGTGGTTTGAGATGACGGACCACCGGAGAGTTCGATACGCGAAGATGAAGCTGCATGGGCAGGCCCAAACTTATTAGACCAATGTGGAGAGCCTGCTAAATCAACGACGTCAACCCCCGATCCGTACTTGGGATGACATGAAAAATGAAATTGAGGGAGAAGTACCTTCCTGCCTCATATCACCAACGTCTCATAGACAAATGGTAAAGTCTCTCCCAAGGGAACCGATCTGTGACCAAGTACACCGCCAAGTTTGATGAGTATTATTTGCGGTGTGGAGTTACGAAAGAGAGCACCATGACCATATCACGCTTTCGGAGAGGTCTGCGGCCAAACTATCAATATGAACTTTTTCACCACAATGTGACCACTTTGGAATAGGTGTATCAGGTTACTCTCAAATTGAAGCAATTCGAGGCCGAGTTCGAGTCTACCCATCGGTTGGGCTCCTTCCCCCTTCGTAGTGTCGAGCCCCCTGGCTCTTCTGGCATGTACCCGAGGACCCCATAGCCCGACCTCAGGATCCCACTCGCCCCGAGCCATTCGCTCCTAGGCCTCGCCCTCCACCTCCGAGGGACCTTCCTCGTCCCCAACAACTTACGGCACCCATCGCCCGTCCACCGGCACCCGCACCTCCTGCTCGTCCCTTGTTGCCTTGTAGCAACCCTGATAAATTAAAGGACTAGAAAGTCTAAATAAATTAAAAATAATAATTATACAAGGCCCAGACCTTGTACATGACCCTCTTACGTCCTAAAAAGTCTGACAAAAGAACTCACGGACGCTACTATGGTATTATAATAAATTTAAGAATGACATGTTATTTTTAGGTAAGCATTTAATGCATAACTTAATTTTAAATGAATTAAGAATCATTAAAAGAAGAAAATGTCAATTTATATTTTATTACTAATTTAGAAATTTTAATATTCCACATTTATTACATTATAATCTTATTAGAAGGGAGAAGGATATATATATAACATTTAATTACATTAAAGATATGTAAAAGATAAAAGAATGAGCATATATGCAATTTTGGTTCTTTCAAGGGCATTAAGAAAAGGCCAAAAACTCAATTGACGTCTCTTCGTACAGGCGTATCCAACGTGAAAGACGACTTAATGCAAGTCGTTATTTACAAATTTGTAAAAGTCAAATAAAGTATATAGTTAAAAGTATTATAAAATAATAAGAATATTTATACAATATCGGTCCTTTGGAGGTTAAGGAGAAATGCCAAAATGCAAATGATGCCATTGCTTTAGGCGTTGATTACAAATGTGACGACTTAATGAAAGTCGTTATTTTATTCTAAAATGAATAGTGCCCATTTTTGAATTAAAGAATTTTGGAAAAAATAATTATATGAAAAATAGAGAAAAATAGAAAACTTGTACCCCTAAAATTATCCATCTAGATCACATCAAGAAAAAAAGATAAAAATCCAGAAAGATCATTACACCTTAAATTAACAAATAGGGAAAAGTGAATGACGCCTCCGAGCAAGTCCTCATTTAATTTTGACGACTGTGTATACAAGCGTCATTTATTGAAATAACGCCCCAACCTGAGACGTCATTTCCAAAAGGGACAGTCGGTGTTCGGTTCAAACAAGGATGTTATTTGGGTAAGTTTGGATTAAGGAAAGGGATCCATACGTGGATATCTGTGGTTTTAGTCCTAATCGAACTCCTAGAACCCATCAGGGTTCCTTTCCCTATAAATACCAACCCCTCCATCGAACCAAGACGTCCTTCTGCTGCTGTTTCCCTGGTGCTGCTACTGCGTTGCTCTTCATCCTGCCGTGGTGTACGAGAAGAACATAGCAGATCTTCATCTTCTTCTTCCTTGCTGCACGAAGGCCGGGTCTTGCTGCTACCAAGGAGGGGGGAAGGCCGTTGCTTTCTCTACTTGCTACCACTACGTTGCGGAATCAAGAGCTCCTACTCTTGTTCTTCTTCCTGCTGCCTCTGTTGCTTTAAAACAGAGTATCGCTCTTCTTATTTATTCTTCATAGATTCTTCATCGTTCGTCACGCAAATCATCGATAAAGGTAGGTTTTCTCAAGTGTTAAGCAAAACCTATGGTTATTAGGCCATCTGCATGCATGTAGGTTGTTAGTGGTGATATTGATATATCGGTTTTCATGATTTCAGTTTTTACATTAAATGACTC
Organism: Amorphophallus konjac; assembly: GCA_022559845.1. NCBI lineage: Eukaryota > Viridiplantae > Streptophyta > Magnoliopsida > Alismatales > Araceae > Amorphophallus > Amorphophallus konjac. The sequence continues at coordinate 120,042,933 of CM040123.1, forward strand.
CCTAACTGAAGGCGTTATTTTGATTTAACGCCCTTGTGAATAGTCGTCAATTGCATTAGTCAATCAATAATTACGCATGATCAAATTTTAATATGTATGAACCCTGATGAGTTAACTAATGCATAATTATATTAGTAAATTCTTGATATTTTTTTCTATCTGTTCATGTCTCTAGATCCTTGATTGGACATACTCCAAAAACTATCATATGACAAGTAAATAATGTCCGTGTCTAGGTCGTCAATTGAATGGACGCCCTCGTACACAGGCGCCAATTAGCGAATAACCCATGAATTTTACATTTTCATGAAATTCACCGGATTATTGGAAATAACGACATGCCCCCTGCCGTCAGTTTTCTATACGACGCCCGTGACTAAGGCGTTATTCACTGAATTAAAGACTTAAGCTAAGTCGCCATTTATGTAATATCTGAAGATTGGAAATGCTTACAGATTTTAATATCAGCGGTAATTTGATCGTAACGACTGTACCTACAGTCGTTAATTATTGAACTGACGACCCTGATAAGGGCACCATTTCTAGAATTGAAGATGTGACCTAAGGCGTCAATTCCCTATTTTCTTGGTTTTCGTGGACCCACTGACAGTGAGTTATGTATTGGGCACTATATTCCATTCCGTGAATATCGTCCCACGTTTCACGTTGTTTTATCGATTACCCACTGTTTCTCGGGGATAGATGAACCCTCCGCGGGACATTCCGTTACTTTGGATTGGTGATTTTATCATAGAGACCTCCGTAAGACTCCGCTAGCCTTGGATTCCCTCAAGGCAGCCGAGCTGGTTGTACCATTAAAACCCATGACACTACTTAATTGCCATGTCAATCTATAGAAACATGGTAAACCGGCCCTCGTGACGTACCGTGTGGAAGTCATGCGAATATTCTTGAACTAATGGAATGGGGAAACCATACCATTATTACTCCTTTAGAATTAAGTGTTGTACTTGTGGACACTAATTCTATTTCGTGTACAAGGATGAGCAACCATGTTTATATAGACGTTTATTCTTATTATCGTGGCACCAAATTAGGGAGCCGATTCCACCTAGTTTTATCGTTAATTGTGATTATACCGTTATTGTTATCCTTATACATCATATTCAATCCTTGAAATTCTATTCCACAAGATCTACCTTAAAGTCCCTACAAGCTTATTCCATTGAAATTCTATATTGGCTATAACTATAGTGGATGTCGAAATACATGATCAATGCCTGCGCATATAAGGTCCCGATCTAGTTCTGGGAGGAGCACCCGAAAGTACTAGTGCCCATGGGAGTTGTAATGATCACGGTGTGACATTGCACCGAAGTGCATGACTAGCTTGACTAGACATTCCACAACCTCATACTTGACTTGACATGACATGACTTGCGTGACCCGGAAAGGGTATTTATATACTCGCTTGAAACGTGATAGCCAATTCCCGACATGACATGATGAATATACTTTCTTGAATATCTTGACATTTATTGATATAAGTTCTTGAAAGACATGCTAACTCACTCAATTATCTCTTGTTATACTCTATCTCTCGTATCGTTTTACTCAAACATGCATAGCTTTATTGCATTCATGTAACATGTAATTTACTTAAAGCCAGCTAGCTCTTGAGATATAATTCCTATTGAGCGTTCGCTCATCCTGTGTTTTCCCCTATTTTTCAGGTAAGTCCAATGACGAGACTCAATCAGATGGGGAAGGTCAAGAGTGAAGAGATTAGAGCTACTCCGTTTATCCAAGCGTCCACTAGTCTTATCTTTCTATATTCTTGAGTCAATCATTCTACCTTTTTCTTTATTGAGTCTTAGCACTTTCATGAAGTGAATTGTAATAGAAGTACTTTTGAGATTGAATAAAGGATTGGGTTATCTTTACTTTTGCGCACTCTGTCTTTGTGTCGAATACACTAACGCTCTGATTGACATGATCGATATAAACTCGTCACGTATCTCCGAGTTCCTTCCGCGCTCGGGGCATGACAATTTTTGTTGTATCAGAGCCTATGATATTGAATTCCTAGAAAACCCAAGTCCAAGGATAGGTTTAAACCTTTACCCGGTGAGATTGGGTGGAACCGTGGGTTGAGTTAACTCAAAAAACTAAAACCTTTTGACATAATCACATATTAATATAGTTATTGTAATTGTAGGACCATGGCCGCAGAACGTGCTCAGTGGCACGACATGCAAAGGACAGTCCAAGGTCTTACTCAAGCACTTCCCCGTGGGGAGCACCTGTGCTGTTTGTAAAGAAGAAAGATGGATTCATGAGGTTATGCATCGACTATCGACAGTTGAATCATCTTACTATCAAGAACAGGTATCCACTGTCGAGAATCGATTAATTATTTGATCAAATATCTAGATCCAAGTATTTCTCAAAGATTGATCTCCGTTCGGGATATCACCAATTAAGGATCAAGGATGAGGACATTCATAAGACCGCGTTCAGGAGCAGGTATGGGCACTATGAATTTGTTGTTATACCTTTTGGACTAATAAATGCCCCTGCAGCCTTTATGCAATTGATGAATAGTATATTCAGGCCTCATCTAGATCAATTTGTAGTGGTTTTCATTGATGATATATTGATCTATTCAAAGACCAAGGAAGAACATGAGGAGCATTTGAGGATTACATTACAGATATTGAGGACAAATCAGTTATATGCGAAGCTCAGTAAGTGCGAGTTCTGGCTAGAAGAAGTGTCTTTCCTAGGACATGTCATATCAAAGGATGGATTATCCGTAGGTCCGTCGAAGGTTGAAGCTGTAAAGGATTGGGAAAGACCGACCAATTCTAGCGAGATCCGTAGTTTCTTGGGTCTTGCAGACTATTATCGGCGATTCATCAAAGATTTCTCTAAGATCGCCGTACCACTCACTAGGCTAACTCGCAAGGAGATCCGTTATGAATGAAGTGAGGAATGTGAAAGAAGCTTCGAAGCTCTCAAGGATTACCTAACTACAACCCCGGTCTTAGCTCTACCAGTTGAAGGAGAGAAGTTCAAGGTATACACTGATGCATCTGGCATTGGCCTTGGATGTGTCTTAATGCAACAAGGAAGAGTTATAGCTTACTCTTCTCGCCAATTGAAGAAGCATGAAGACAACTACCCAGTTCATGACTTGGAGCTGGCCGCGGTAATATTTGCATTGAAAATTTGGAGGTATTACCTATACGGAGTGCAGTTTATAGTATATTCTGACCATAAGAGTCTCAAGTATCTCTTCTCTCAGAAGGAATTAAATATGAGGCAAAGACGTTGGCTAGAATATCTCATGGATTTTGACTTCATAATACAATATCATCCTGGAAAGGATAATCCTATAGCTGATGCCCTCAGTCGAAAGCCAAGAGCAATTTTAGTAAATTGTATGATTCAGGAGTGGAAGTTGCTAGAACAATTCTCTAAGCTTGATATAAGCCTGGACAAGGAGAACAAGTGTGTTACACTATCACATATAAGCATACTGCCATATCTACTCTCAGAAATATAAGGACTACAAGATAAGGATCCATTATTAGTGGAAATCAAGGACAAAATTGAAGAAAAAATGGAGTTCAAATTAGCATCAGATGGAAGATTGATGTTCAAAAATAGAACTTGTATACCGGATTGTCCAGAGCTGAAGAAGAAAATCTTAGATGAAGCTCACAGATCAAGGTCCACCATTCATCCAGGGTCAACTAAGATGTACCAAGATTTAAAAAGGACCTTCTGGTGGCCCAACATGAAGAGAGAAATAGCAAACTTTGTGTCTCGCTGTCTCACATGCCAATAAGTTAAGGCGGAACACCAAAAGTCTGCCGGTAAGCTACATCCTCTTGATATTCCCAAGTGGAAATGGGAGGATATCGATATGGACTTCATTATGGGTCTGTCTAAATCTAGAGGAGGACATGATGGAATATGGGTTATCATAGATCGATTAACCAAGTCGGCACATTTCTTGCCAATCAAGAGCCGATGGTCAATTGACGTCCTTGCTGCATTATACATTAAGGAGATAGTCAGGTTACATGGAGTACCTGTCTCAATCGTGTCTGATCGAGACCCTCGTTTTACTTCTTACTTTTGGAAGGATCTACAACATTCGCTTGGAACGAGACTTAATTTTTATACTACTTTTCATCCTCAGACGGATGGTCAGACCGAAAGAACGAATCAGGTGGTAGAAGATATGCTCAGGGCTTGCATCATTAATTTTTTTGGAATCTGGCATGATCACATGCCTTTGGTCGAGTTTGCATACAATAATAGTTACCAGGCAAGCATACAGATGGCACCTTTCGAAGCCTTATACGGAAAGAGTTGCCGATCACCCTTGTGCTGGGATGAAGTTGGCGAAAAATAACTATTAGGTCCAGACATGGTAAGGGATACCACTGAAAAGATTCAGTTGATTAGAGAAAGACTTCAAGTTGCTCAGTCTATACAGAAGGCTTATGCTGACACAAGAAGAAGAGATCTCGAATTCCAAGTCGAAGATCACGTATTTCTCAAGATATCACCTGGACGTGGAATAAGGAGATTTGGTGTTAAGGGTAAGCTTACACCAAGGTTTATCGGACCTTTTGAGATACTAGAAAGAGTTGGCGAGGTTGCTTATCCCGTCGCTTTACCTCCTCAATTGTCTGAAGTTCATAATGTATTCCATATATCTATGTTGAAGAAGTATGTGCACGATCCATCACATATCATTGATCATGGAAACATGTTGATTCAAAGGGATCTCACTTATGAACAAAAGCCCATGAAGATCCTCGATCGCGAGGTACGAACCTTAAGGAGCAAAGTTATTCCCATGGTCAAGGTGCAATGTAGTAAAAGCTCAGAACACGAAGCCACATGGGAGACCAAGGAGTCTATGAGGAAATGATTCCCAGAATTATTCTAAAAAGGTATGTACTCTACACTCTCCATGTCTATATATACGATTGAATTTGGGGACCAAATTCTTCTAAGTGGGGGAGGGTGTAGCAACCCTGGTAAATTAAAGGACTAGAAAGTCTAAATAAATTAAAAACAATAATTAAATAAGGCCCAGACCTTGTACATGACCCTCTTACATCCTAAAAAGTCTGACAAAAGAACTCATGGACACTACTATGGTATTATAATAAATTTAAGAATGACATGTTATTTTTAGGTAAGCATTTAATGCACAACGTAATTTTAATTGAATTAAGAATCATTAAAAGAAGAAAATGTCAATTTATATTTTATTACTAATTTAGAAATTTTAATATTCCACATTTATTACATTATAATCTTATTAGAAGGGAGAAGGATATATATATAAGCTTTAATTACATTAAAGATATGTAAAAGATAAAAGAATGAGCATATATGCAATTTTGGTTCTTTCAAGGGCATTAAGAAAAGGCCAAAAACTCAATTGACGTCTCTTCGTACAGGCGTATCCAACGTGAAAGACGACTTAATGTAAGTCGTTATTTACAAATTTGCAAAAGTCAAATAAAGTATTTAGTTAAAAGTATTATAAAATAATAGGGATATTTATACAATATCGGTCCTTTGGAGGTTAAAGAGAAATGCCAAAATACAAATGACGCCATTGCTTTAGGGGTTGATTACAAATGTGACGATTTAATGAAAGTCGTTATTTTATTCTAAAATGAATAGTGCCTATTTTTGAATTAAAGAATTTTGGAAAAACTAATTATATGAAAAAATAGAGAAAAATGGAAAATGCGAACCCCTAAAATTTTCCGTCTAGATCACATCAAGAAATAAAGATAAAAATCCAGAAAGATCGGTACACCTTAAATTAACAAATAGGGAAAGGTGAATGACGCCTCCGAGCAAGTCGTCATTTAATTTTGACAACTGTGTATACAAGCGTCATTTATTGAAATAACGCCCCAACCTGAGGCGTCATTTCCAAAAGGGACAGTCGGTGTTCGGTTCGAACAAGGATGTTATCTGGGTAACTTTGGATTAAGGAAAGGGATCCATACGTGGATATCTGTGATTTTAGTCCTAATCGAACTCCTAGAACCCATCAGGATTCCTTTCCCTATAAATACCAACCCCTCCATCGAACCAAGACGTCCTTCTGCTGCTGTTTCCCTGGTTCTGCTACTGTGTTGCTCTTCATCCTGCCGTGGTGTACGAGAAGAACATAGCAGTTCTTCATCTTTTTCTTCCTCTTCTTCCTTGCTGCACGAAGGCCGGGTCTTGCTGCTACCAAGGAGGGGGAAAGGCCGTTGCTTTCTCTACTTGATACCACTATGTTGTGGAATCAAGAGCTCATGCTCTTGTTCTTCTTCTTGCTGCCTCTGTTGCATTAAAACAGAGTATCGTTCTTGTTATTGATTCTTCATAGATTCTTCATCGTTCGTCACTCAAATCATCGATAAAGGTAGGTTTTCTTAAGTGTTAAGCAAAACCTATGGTTGTTAGGCCATCTGCATGCATGTAGGTTGTTAGTGGTGATATTGATATATCGGTTTTCATGATTTCAGTTTTTACATTAAATGACGCCCTAACTGAAGGCGTTATTTTGATTTAACGCCCTTGTGAATAGTCGTCAATTGCACTAGTCAATTAATAATTACGCATGATCAAAATTTAATAACTATGAACCATGATGAGTTAACTACTGCATAATTATATTAGTAAATTCCTGATATTTTTCTCTATCTGTTCATGTCTCTAGATCCTTGATTGGACATACTCCAAAACCATCATATGATAAGTAAATAACGACCGTGTCTAGGTCGTCAATTGAATGGATGCCCTCGTACACAGGCGCCAATTCGCGAATAACCCATGAAATTTACATTTTCATGAAATTCACCTGATTATTGGAAATAACGGCATGCCACCTGCCGTCAATTTTCTATACGACGCCCGTGACTAAGGCGTTATTCACTGAATTAAAGACTTAAGCTAAGTCGCCATTTATGTAATATCTGAAGATTGGAAATGCTTACAGATTTTAATATCAACGGTAATTTGATCGTAACGACTGTACCTACAGTCGTTAATTATTGAACTGACGACCCTGATAAGGGCGCCATTTCTAGAATTGAAGACGTGACCTAAGGCGTCAATTCCCTATTTTCTTGGTTTTCGTGGACCCACTGACAGTGAGTTATGTATTAGGCACTATATTCCATTCTGTGAGTATAGTCCCACGTTTCACGTTGTGTTATCGATTACCCACTGTTTCTCGGTGATAGATGAACCCTCCGCGGGACATTCCGTTCCTTTGGATTGGTGATTTTATCATAGAGACCTCCGTAAGACTCCGCTAGCCTTGGATTCCCTCAAGACAGTCGAGTTGGTTGTACCATTAAAACCCATGACACTACTTAATTGCCATGTCACTCTATAGAAACATGGTAAATCGGCCCTCGTGATGTGCCGTGTGGAAGTCAATAGAATATTCTTGAACTAATGGAATGGGGAAACCATACCATTATTACTCCTTCAGAATTAAGTGTTGTACTTGTGGACACTAATTTTATTTCGTGTACAAGGATGAGCAACCATGTTTATTTGGACGCTTATTCTTATTATCATGGCACCCAATTAGGGAGCCAATTCCACCTAGTTTTATCGTTAATCGTGATTATACCGTTATTGTTATCCTTATACATCATGTTCAATCCTTGAAATTCTATTCCACAAGATCTACCTTAAAGTCCCTACATGCATAGCCCATTGAAATCCTATATTGACTATAACTATAGTGGATGTCGAAATACATGATCAATGCCTGTGCATATAAGGGCCCGATCTGGTCCTGGGAGGAGCACCCGAAAGTACTAGTACCCATGGGAGTTGTAATGATCACGGTGTGGCATTGCACTGAAGTGCATGACTAGCTTGATTAGATATTCCACAACCTCATACTCGACTTGACATGACATGACTTGCGTGACCCGAAAATGATATTTATATACTTGCTTAAAACGTGATAGCCAATTCTCGACATGACATGATGAATATACTTGCTTGAATATCTTGACATTTATTGATAAAAGTTCTTGAAAGACATGCTAGTTCACTCAATTATCTATTGTTATACTCTCTCTCTCTTGTCATTTTACTCAAACATGCATAGCTTTATTGCATTCATGTAACATGTAATTTACTTAAAGCCAGCTAGCTCTTGAGATATAATTCCTACTGAGCGTTCGCTCATCTAGTATTTTCCCCTATTTTTTTGGTAAGTCCGATGACGAGACTCAATCGGATGGGGAAGGTCAAGAGTGAAGAGATTAGAGCTACTCCGTTTATCCAAGCGTCCACTAGTCTTATCTTTCTATATTCTTGAGTCAATCATTCTACCTTTTTCTTTATTGAGTCTTAGCACTTTCATGAAGTGAATTGTAATAGAAGTACTTTTGAGATTGAATAAAGGATTGAGTTATCTTAACTTTTACGTACTCAATCTTTGTGTCGAATACACTAACGCTCTGATTGACATGATCGATATAAACTCGTCACGCGTCTCCGAGTTCCTTCCGCGCTCGCGGCGTTACATGCCTTCACCTCCTATCCGTCGAGAGGATAAAGGGAAAGGAACTTTGATTGGCGAGCCTAGTGGATCACGGCAGCTGTGTTATCGCTGCAATGGGTTTGGCTATTTTGCCAACCAGTGTCCCACTCGCCCATCTCTTGTCATTGGGGACACACAGGCCGAGGACGCCACCCCTACGGATCTCATGTTAGTCAACTGTGAAGCAGATCCAGAGCTAGCTGACGAGTATTATGAGGCCGAAGGTGATGGCCAGGATGCCCAGCATCCGGACGATACCCACTTGGGGGTCGTCAGGTGTATTCTCACCCAGCCACAAGCCAGTGATGACTGGCGTCGGACCACTATCTTTCATACATTCTGTAGGCTGGGCAAGCAAGTTTGTAAGGTGATCATCGATAGTGGAAGTTGCATCAATGCAATCTCCATGGGCACTGTCTCCAGTCTTGGTCTTACACCCGTGGATCATCCTTGCCACTATCGAGTATCATGGGTGGATTCCACCTCCATTCCGATCAGGCTGCGGTGTTTGGTCCCACTGCAATTCCATGCCTACCGTGACGAGATCTGGTGTGATGTCCTCCCCATGGAGGTGGACAGCATTATTCTTGGTAGGCCTTGGTTATTTGATCGGGATGCCACACTTCTTGGCCGGTCGAACACCTGTACCTTCGACCATGTTGGCCAATGGACTTTCCTCCATCCCTCTCTGCCCAAGAAGCCTTCAGTTATGGGTCCTACTGGTCCAAGTACTCCGGAGCCTTCCATCCCCAGGCCCAGTACCCCACCCCCAGCTCGGGCTATGACCGTTACATCTGGCCCAGGCGAGCCCTCGACTAGGAGATTGATGATGATTAGCTCCCAAGAAATTAAGCGGGAGGCTTGTAGGGGCTGCCCTGTGTTTGCTATTACGGTCCGAGAGGTGGAGCCGAACTCCGAGGGTGAACTCCTACCCGATGTCATTCCTATTCTGCAGGAGTTCGCTCATATTTTTCTCGAGGAGCTTCCCGAGGGACTCCCACCCATGTGGGATATTCAGCATGCTATCGACCTGATTCTTGGCTCCTCATTGCCCAATCTTCCTCACTATCGCATGAGTCCCACGGAACATGCCGAGCTAAAACGATAGGTCGATGAGTTGATACAGAGAGGGTATGTTCGGGACATCATGAGTCCGTGTGCTGTTCCCGCATTACTCTCTTTAAAGAAGGATGGCACGTGGAGAATGTGCATTGATAGTCGTGCCATCAACAAAATCACCATGAAGTACATGTTCCCTATTCTTCACCTAGATGATATGCTAGACATGATGGCCGGTGCCACTATCTTCTCAAAGATCGATTTGAAGAGTGGTTACCACCAGGTGAGGATTAGGCAAGGTGATGAGTGGAAGACCGCATTTAAGACCAAGGACGGTCTATATGAGTGGCTGGTTATGCCCTTTTGGTTGACCAATGCCCCTAGCACTTTCATGCGACTCATGACTCAGGTCCTTCGACCTTTCATTGGAGTCTCTGCGGTTGTGTATTTTGATGATATCCTTATATATAGTCGCACTAAAGGGGACCACTTGGACCATCTAAGGTAGGTCTCTCTGCTTTTGAGGTGAGAGTAGTTATTTGCGAACCCACATAAGTGTGCCTTCATGACACCTCAGCTTACCTTCTTGGGTTTTATTGTGTCTAGTACTTGGGTCTCCGCCGATCTGGAGAAGGTCCGAGCTATTGTTGATTGGCCGGAACCCCGTACGGTACATGATGTCCACAGCTTCCATGGCCTTGCGACGTTCTATCATCGTTTCATCCACGGATTTAGCTCCGTCACTGCCCGGATCACGGACTGTATTCGGTAGGGCACGTTTGTATGGACGAAGGCCGCAGCTGCTGCCTTCAAGGACATCAAGGAGCGCATGACCCAGAAACCGATCCTTCGATTGCCAGATTTATCGAAGGTGTTTGAGGTCTCTTGTGATGTGTCGGGTGTTGGGATAGAAGGAGTGTTAAGCCAGGAGGCCCACCCGGTTGCATATTTCAGTGAAAAGTTGAATGACGTGAAACTGTGATACTCCACTTATGATAAAGAATTCTACGCAGTTGTTCAGGCTCTTAGGCATTGGAGGCACTATCTATTACATCTGGAGTTTGTCTTATACTCCGATCATGAGGCTTTGAGGTACCTCCATTCCCAAAAGAAGCTTAATGCGCGTCACAGCCGATGGGTTGAGTATCTCCAGCAGTACACATTTGTGCTTAAACATAAAGTTGGAGTGGAGAACAAGGTGGCCGATGCCTTGAGTCGGCGTGCTTGTCTGCTAACCACCATGAGTGTCGAGGTCATAGGGTTAGAAAAGATGAGAGAGGTCTATGTTGACTGTCCTAACTTCGGTCAGATTTATACCACTCTCCAGGCCAGACCCTTGAGAGATCATGATGACTATATGCTCCAAGAGGGTTACCTCTTTCGAGGAGGTAGGCTTTGTGTTCCCCGAACTTCGGTTCGAGACTTCTTAGTATGGGAGCTACATGCGGGAGGTCTAGCCGGCCACTTTGGTCGGAACAAGACTATCGAGGCTGTTGAGCATAGATTTTATTGGCCGAGTTTGAAGCGTGATGTTACTCATATTATGGCTCGGTGTCGTACATGTGCTACGGCCAAAATGAAGAAGTAAAGCTTGGGCCTTTATACGCCTCTTCCCGTGCCTGATGCCCCGTGGCATGATGTTAGCATGGATTTTATCTTGGGACTGCCACCTACCTCTAGGAAGCATGACATGATCTATGTGGTGGTTGACCGCTTCTCAAAGATGGCCCTTTTCATTCCTTGCTCGAAGACCTCAGATGCTTCGTGGGTAGCCCGCCTATTCCTCACTCATGTGGTGTGCAAGTTCGGGTTGCCTCGTACCATAGTGTCTGATCACGATGTTAGATTCACCAGTTATTTTTGGAAGACACTATGGAATATGTTGGGTACTTACCTCAAGTTTTCCACTGCATATCATCCCCAGACAGATGGTCAGACCGAGGTAGTCAATAGGAGTCTAGATGACCTTTTGAGGTGTCTTGTCAGGGATCGTGTAGGGGATTGGGATCTCATACTACCACTGGCAGAATTTGCATATAATGATTCGGTTAACAGGTCTACCGACATGAGTCCATTCAAGATTGTCACAGGTCGTAGGCCTAGGAAGCCAGTGGATCTTGTTCCCATGCCCATTCATGCACGAGCGTCTGAGTCCGCCGAGTCTTTTGCTAGGCATGTTAGGAGTTTGCATGATGACATCCGTCGTCACATTGAGGCTAGCAATGCACGGTATAAGGAGTTAGCCAATGCCCATCGACACCACAGAGAGTTCCAGGAGGGTGAATATGTGATGATCAGGGTAAGACCTGAATGGTTTCCCTCTGGAACCGTAAAGAAATTACAAGCTCGCGGAGCCGGTCCATTGAGAGTGTTGAAACGCGTTGGATCCAATGAGTATGTTGTGGACCTGCCCGAGGAATATGGTATAAGCTCAACTTTCAATGTGTCGGATCTAGTTACATATAAGGACCTGGCGGTGATCCCTAGCGAGCCTTTTGAGCCATCTCATCCTATTGAGAGTGATCCCACACCTGAGTGTCCACCACCAGCCACATTTCCACGGCAGCGAGAGCATATCGATCATATACTGGATGAGCAGGTGATAGTTACCAGGAGTGGATCCTACCCGCGCTACCTAGTGCGATGGAGAGGGCGACCCGCCACCGAGGATACTTTGATCACCCGTGGAGAGATCCAACGGATAGATCCGAGTCTACTGGAGCGGTACCAGAGCGACGCAGACCCTTACTCGATAGGGTCGAGTTTCTCCCACCTGGGGAGAATTGGTGCGGACACCAGAGCGATCGACAACCACGAACCGACGAGCCGTCAGTACCGTACGTGGAGCATCACTCGAGCTACAGCGGCTTCTATCTGGCTCGGAGACAGCCTGAAGACTCCCCCTTGAGTCTCGATATTTATAGTATTTACCTAGACTTTATTTATGTGTCATGTGTGTTTATTGGTTTTTTATTCGAATTGTAACATAGATTGTAATGAGTGTTTATTTGTAATTTGGGACCACCCGGGTCCCGCGGGCCCCCCTACCTCTTCTCCATTGATCCACCTCATCTCTAGGGCCCATGTGGGGTCAGTCAACCATCTAATAGTAGGCTTCTAGAAGAGTGGACCAAGGGGGGGACAAATGAGAAAAAAAGTCCAAGTAAGGGGCAAGAAGTCAAGGAGGCGCCCCCTATCTATTATAGTTTAATATGTTTGAATTTTTATTTTATTTTATTCCAAATCACATGGGATAATAAAAATTTGGACTCCCTCTTTTACCCTCCCGAACCCTAGATCTAGCGTTAATTAGTGTCTTTTGTCATTTCACATGAATACCTTGTATTTCTATTTTGAGTGGAATTAATGCATAAGAAAACTTGAATTTTGTTGGAGCCTAGCAAGGGCCGGCCCTCTCTCTCTCTCTCCTCTCTTCTTCTTGCAGCTGGGAAGGCTGTGTTCTGAGGTGGGAAGCCTCATCTATCTGGTGTGGAGTTCGTCGTTGCCGCCGTCGTTGCACCGCCACCGCCACCGCCTCCATCGGTATTCTACCAATTGGGTGATAGCAGGCCATTCTCGGATTTTTAACCCTTAGCCACAAGTTCATATGGAGCCCAAACTTTCAGGGTGAGTTCCAGGGGTCTTCACCATGTCCTAGAAATTTTGGTTGGGCTTATAGCTTCCATTTTGCAAATTTCCATTTTCATTCTTCCTTTCCATCCAGATCTGCCAGCTTTCAGTCTAGATTCATAGTAGCTCTGGGTTTCCCCTCTTCGGACCTCTTCTTGATTTTTACTTGAGCCCCCAATTTTAATGGAGGTTCTATCCAACCCCCCCTCCATCCAAAAATTTTCGTGGAATTTCTAAAGGCCTTCACCTATTTTCTAAAAATCACTTTCAGATCTCCACTCAGTTTTGTCTGCCTTTATCCAGATCTGACCACCCACCAGTATAAAATACATTTTCCCATCCAAACCTCCACCAAATCGGTCATAAGAATTATTACCATTTTCCACTCTCTCTCTCTTCTACAACGTTCATGAAGAGCTCAAGGTCTGAATCAAAGGTCTACCCCGCGGTCAACGCCAACTCTCAGAAAACTTCAGTTCTGCCCGGCCAGATCTGAAACTAAGATCAGTCCGGTTCTAAAATCCCCCATCAGAAGCATGATCCCAACGAGGTGTCTGGAGTCACAGAGGGTCAAAGTACTTCGAAAGAACTTTCCAATGATACCTATTGCGCGTCGATCTGACGTCGAGAGTGATCGCAGAAGCAGATCTCGCTAGATCGCGCGCGGTAAAATAGAAGCAACAGATCCGTGGGAAGCAACTCCAATACTTTGAGATCGGAGCCGATCGGCCTCCGACTGGTGTTTCAACCCGGCCGCCATCCAGGGAAGCGCGCCATCAAAGGTCACCATCACAGTGGGACCCACTCCATTAGGTCCAGAGGACGGGGCAGCGCGTGGGCCCCACGAACTAGTAGATTGCGCCATCCAGATAGCACTAAAATGCAGGTTTCGGCGCCGACGGATGACATCAAGATGCTGCCTGTCAACCCAATTCCAGCTACTCCCGGGCCCCACATGTGACCTATTACCTCCCTGCGTGGAGTGGGTCAAATCTTTGTACCATAGTGTATTTGTTTAACCGGGAGTACAGGATTGGTCGGGGTTGTCTTCCCCACGCCGGGAGCGTGGAGGTAACGATCTTGACTTCTTGGCATTTACTTGCTTAGCTAGTATATGGTCGTGTGCCGCTACTGAGTGCGATAGGAACCTAGCCCATGAGTCCATGTCACCGCTATGAGCGAGAGAGTGACCCATCCTGTGGCTCGATCCGAGCACAGAAGTGAGTCGACCACCCTTGACTCTGCCGGTTTCTCAACTGCGCGAATCCGCGTTTCCCCTCGCTTGGGACGATGAGTGAGCTTGCGTTTCTGTTACCGACGTATAGCCCATAGGAACTCTTAGTGTCGGGCTAAAGCGTCTCCATTGTTGTATGTTGCTGGTCATGTCCGCATTTAGAGTCCGAGGTCCGCATCACTTAGAATCGATTCCCTTGTCCGTCCCGCATCAGGAGGTCCTAAACGGACTGGCCAAGATACATGAAGAAGGAGAACGAAGGCATGAATGCAGCGTGGCTGACACTCCATATCAGTTAAGTGATCCAACTACATCTCAGGTAAGTTCTGATTCAGAAGACTTTACTTTTGAAGAGCTTATGGATGCTTATGATGAGCTAACTAAACAAATGCAAAAAGATAAAATCCAAAAACAAAAAATTGAGAAAACATCTCAAGAAAAGCTCTCATGATAAGAACTCCTTCTGCAATAACTATTCTGTGTTTGAGGAATTAAATGATACTCTTATGATTGACTTAGACTTGTATAAACAAAACATTGGTTGTTTGAGAGATGAAAATGGAACCTTGCAAGCTGAAATTAATAGGTTAGAGGAGTGTGAAAGATAACTTCAAAACCAACTTAAGTCAATGTCTAATGATCAAACCACGCTTGATGGGTTAATCCATGATGTGAGGCTATTTGAGGAAAATGAAAAGCTAAAGGAACAAAATAAGATGTTG
The DNA here is from genome assembly GCA_022559845.1 of Amorphophallus konjac. Classification (NCBI taxonomy): domain Eukaryota; kingdom Viridiplantae; phylum Streptophyta; class Magnoliopsida; order Alismatales; family Araceae; genus Amorphophallus; species Amorphophallus konjac. The sequence continues at coordinate 120,058,144 of CM040123.1, forward strand.
ATTGAAAACCTGGCTGCCTTTGACAAGGGCAAGCATGTTGTCAATAATGGGCCTGAAAGGTTACAAGCCTTAGAATAAGAAATTGAAAACTACAAAAGTGTGAATGCCATGCTCAATGAGCAATTGACTGCGTGCGAGGATGACCTCTCTGAATCCGAACTGCACATCTCCTCCTTGGAGAATGAAATCAAAGATCTAAACAACTCACTATCAAAATTTGTTCAAGGCCAAGAAAACTTAGATAGACTGTTGGGAACTAAAGTCAACTTTTGGAGAGAGGGTTTAGGGTATGCTCCTATGAATAAAAAATCCTTTGGTAATAAGTTGCATACTTCCTTCATCTTTCGCTCACATCAGGCCAGTACTTCTAGTGTCCCCCCAAAACAGTCTAGTGCAAAGAAAAATCAAAAACAAGATAAAAATCAGAAAAGGATAACGCTAAAGCCAAAACAAAAAAATAAGTTTGATTATGTTGACATGCATGCTAGGAAAGGCAATGCTAAGCACCATGTTTGTCATAAAATGAATGTTCATTAGTTTTATTATGGTATGCTTGGTCACACAGTGCATGATTGCCTTACCTCGAAGAATGATGAATTAAGAGTAGAGAAGAACAAAAGAAATAATGCAGAAAGCAATGGCAATGGGCATGTCAACATTGGGAGAAAGCATGATCAACACACTCATGCTCATAAGCCCAGGTATGACCCTGTGCGTCGACGCACTCAACAGGATAGGTCCACACCCTCCAAGGCTGTCAGAAAAAATCACCCTCCTCGCTGCTTTCACTGTGGAAAGATTGGCCACATAGTCAAGGACTGTTGGCATCTGAAGGGAAGAACCACTCTCATGCCAAAAAGGTTAACTTCCATGCTCATTCCCAAAATACCAATGCTCATGCACACAAGATAAATGGGAATTATCATGTGTGCTGCTTCTATTGCAGTGAGTATGGTCATATGTTTGATAACTATCATTGGATGAGAAATGGTGAATTGAATGCAGAAAGGAAGAGAAATTTGCATTCCAGACATGGAGCCAATCATCAAGGACCCAAGAAAACTTGGGTACCTAAAAACTCCAAATGATATTTTTGGATGCAGGAGTGCCTTGGAGCTGAACAAAGGATGATCAGGTAAATAAGAACTCAAGGCACAGGTTTGTGAATAAAAATTCTCAACTTATGATAATTATGCATGTTAGGGTTTTGAAGAGGCGTGATCTCCCGCTACGTCCTGAGCCGTACGATTCTGGGCAAGCATAGGCTACTGGTATCATGACCGAGAATCTACAAAGCAGGAAACGAGTCAGAGGAGCCTAGGGTTGAGACCCCCGGGGAAAACCCTCCGATGCCAAAGTTAGCAAAGTTATAGAGCGTAGGTGATGGGGACATCAGAGCAAGAGCATTACCATTTTATTTTGCATTTGTGTCCTTTAGTTTATTTTTATATCCTTGGGAAAGTATATGTGCAATTGTAAGGCTTTATAAGCCAATGTGTCATTCCCTTGGATTGTTTGGGTTTTTATACAAATGTCAATAGGTCCATCAAGGGGGCCCCCATTCCTTCCCCATTGGTCCACCTATGCCCTAGGGACCCATGTGGGGCTGGTCAACCCTCCTAGGTGGCATCTAGAAGCTTTGACATTCAAAGGGGGACAAACGGGTTAAAATTTCAAAAGATGCCACCTACCTTGTCTCTTGGTCAAGGGGGCGCCCCCCCTCTTTTTGATTTGTTTAATTCTTGTTCAAACACACATGGGAGAATAATCTTTGAACTCCCTAGTTTACCCTCCCTAACCCTAGATCTAAGGGTAGATTAGGTCATTTTTCATTTATTATAAGTACCTTGTATTTCCATTTTTGATGAATTAATGAGAAGAAAAATGGCATTTGCCCCAAAGAGAGCTAGGTGCGCCCCTCTCTCCTCTCCCCCTTCTTGAGCTGTGAGAGCTCATCTTTCAGGGTGTGAAGCCCTCCTCTTGGTGTGACTCCAAGAACTCCACCTTCATTGGATGCGACTTCTGGCCATCGTCTTCCGTTCGTGCCGCCAACGCGCCGCCACCGCTGCTTCGCCGGAGTTCTATCTCCATCAGGATAGAACCCCAATCCCGAAATTCTAGTTATTTTTCTTGTTGTCAGGTCAAGCCCTAATTTTGAGAGTTTGTTCTGCTCGTCTCCCCTAACCTCCAGTTCCAATTTTGTGTCATTTGGACACCATTTGGTAGTTTTCCCACATTTATTGTTCTCCCCCTTATAATTTGCCATTCTGCATATCTACGGGACAGAGTCACCTTGTTATATTTTTCCAACCCTTTTATAAATTTCCAAAAAATCCACAAAACTTACTCAGTGTTCCTCGCATATACCCCCTTCCACCATAATTTTCGTGGAGTCTAGAAATTTCATTTTCCCCTCGGTCAATGGTCAGTTTCAGGCATATCCCTTTCTGTCCTGAGTGTCAGTAACCTGATCCATAGGAAAACCCATAGTTTGCAGAGTTTTTCATTTCTAATCCCTTCTCTGGATCGATGAGAAAAACATATATATTGTAGTTCTATGAGTGCTCTTTCCAACGGTACCAGACACGCCTCGATCGGCCTCCGGATCTGAGCACCATAATTCTTGCAATCCAAACGTGCAGATATGTTCCCTGTGCAGGTCTGAAATTACAGTCCGAGAATAATTCGTGCAAAAATACCAAAAGCCAACTTCTCGAATTGCCACTTTAGGGAGTCGATCAAGGACATCCCGCCATCGTCCCAGCCATGCGGCGCCTTCAGAAGACCTCAGGAGGGCGACGTTCCTTTAGAAACCATGCCTTGCTATCCAGCGAGTCAGAATCGAGTTGGCGCAGTACCGAGTCGGCGCAGGACCGAGTCGGACCAGCAGGCCGAGTTCGCCCCGAACGCACCTCCAGATTATTTCTCGTCAACCCAAGGTCGATCCTCCCGGGCCCCACTTGTAGCCCTTTACCTCCCTGCATTGAGTCGGCAATAAAATTCACTATTGTAATTAACTTTTAACCGTTGTTACTGAGAGTTACCGTACTTGGTCGGGAACGTCTTCCCCACACCCGGAGTATGGAGGTAAACTCGCCCCCTCTCTCTTATCGCATTTACTTTACCAGTATATTTTTGAATGCCGCTGCATGTGATAGGTTATTAGCCCGTTTTATCTATTGTATCACCACTGCGAGAGAGCGAGAGTGAGAGACCCATCCCGTGACTCGATCCGAGTACACGCGAAAGGCCGATACCCGAGACTCATGGCCGATTTCTCAACCGTGCCCGGTCCCACGTCTTCCCGCGCTTCGGGACGATCCCGAGCTAGAGTCCCAGGTCGCGTGTCTGTATTGCATCAATTTGGTATCAGAGCGCCAGTTGAGTCTAGGGTAGTCTGGTGGAAACAAAAAAAAGAGTCGTTTAAGTCGAGTCTAAGTCTAAGTCGGTCTAAGTGTCACATTTGCATACCATTAATCGGTATATCAAAAGGTGTTGTCTGAACGTTAGGCTACGCCTATCGGGAAGGCCACACACTTGCGCAAGTGATCTTCGGATTCATTAACTCCGCCACGTACCGAGTCTTGGTTTACGTCTAGGCCGTGTGCATTAGTTAGTGCATTCCAACTTGCATTATCGTCGGGTCTAGTGTCTTGTCTCCGTGTGTCGGAATGTCCCCCTTGTAATTCCCTATTCCCAATGGAATCTCGATCACCGAGGCGATCTGACCGTTCGCCCAACCATGGGTTAGGCAACCATCCTCTCCACTTTTGTAGGCCCGAAGCCTCAGATTTTTATGGCTCCAACAACCCGGGCGATTACCTACGTTGGGAAGCCGCCATGGAAAAATACTTCGCTTGCTATCCCATGTCCGAGGCCAGACAATTCTATTTTGCCAAGGATAGGCTTCATGACCGGGCTACCGAAAAATGGAGAACCATCGAAGGCTTAAGGTAGGTTAGGAGGCAATGGCCCCTCGAATCATGGTGGGACATGAAGAGATAATTTAGGAAGGTCTACGTTCCCCAACCGGTCCCCTCCAACCAGTCCCACCCAGTCACCTCCAGCCAACCCCGCCAAATCATCTCTAAACAAGTGGGTCACACCTCTTGTTGACCCCACACCCTCACCTCCAACCAAGTGGGATATAGTCGGAGGCAAGAAGCCCCACCGGTAGCCGAGCCTAGGTCCACCCCCAGGCCGAGAGGTGAGGAGCGAGTCCACCCTAAGGCCCCTACTCCAACCCGTACCTTAGATGAAATCAAGAAAATGCTTTCGGATTGGTTGGATAGGATGGAAAGAACACGTGCTCCTTCACCACCCACAAGAGCTCCAATGCCACCACCATCTACTTCCGATCTTTATTCGGAACCATCTCATTTGGAGCCACTTCATTCCAAGCCACCTATGTTTCTAACGGGTACGCTTTTCATAGCCGAGCCGCTTCTTAGTTGGCTCAAGGATGACTTGGTCTCGTCTCCTTATCCATCAATAGACCCCACCCTACCATTAGTGCCGATGAACTCATTCCATACCACATTCCGGTCTAGTCACCATGTTGACACCTTGGATGACCTTATTGTGGGATTAGATTTACAATGGAAGTTGATGCACTCATTGGCCCGAGGCTTCGACCAACCCACTAGTCTTAGCTTCACCCATCCGGCCTTAGGGTCTATTACCTCCGTGTGCACCGTGGGTTGTGTCACCACGGAGATTCTCTTATTCCTCCCTATGTCGGCCGAGCCCGACTTCATACCCTTTTGACCGAGGGAGGAATCTTATTTCCTACATATGATCACTATCTCATCTACCACAATGTATGATGGTGACCATACACACCTTCAAGACCTCCATACATGGGACCGTGACTTGTGGGAACCCACCACAAGGGGTCATACCTTCTTTGATCCCTTTGACCCATTCCCTAGTGGGCCCCTTGACCCTCCATGTATACTTCATTTCTTCGAGGGAGTCCACTACCACACCCCTACCCCACGGGCCGGGTCATCTATATGCACCAAGCCCAATCTCGATACACCCACACCCGGCTCTCCTAGCCCTCTCAAGTCTCCCAAATCTAAAGGGTTGTTCATGCATGACTGGGTCATACTTGGGTGTCTAGGTGTTTCCCATACCACCAACCTTCGGGTACATAATATGAATGCATGGCACATATTCGGATGTCCTGGTCCGCTGTCACCCATGTACGGGTCAAAAAAACATTAGGTTTGTTTAGGGTCCTTGTGAGTCTTTGTTTCGTTTGTCTGTCGTGTGTCTGTGCATACATCGAGTCGAGTCGATTTTGTACGCTCGCGTGTTAGTCCCTTTCGAGTGCGACTTGTCAGACATTGGGATCAGTTCTACTTCATATCGGATCTAGTCACATAAGGGACAAGCGGTGATTCCTAGTGAGTCTTCAATCCGCCTTCCTTCATTTGAGAGTGACCCCACACCGGAGTGTCCACCTCTAGCCTCCTCCAAGCAACGTGTGCATATCGAATCTATACAGGACAAGCAGGTGTCGATAACTTGGAGTGGAGCGTACTCTCCGCTTCTAGGTTTGGTGACGCATATGCCGGATCTACCCGAGCAGCCGCACCCCTTACTCGACGGGGTCGAGTTCTTCCCACCCGGGGAGAATTGATGGGGACATCAGAGCAAGAGCATTAACATTTTATTTTGCATTTGTTTCCTTTAGTTTATTTTTATATCCTTGGGAAAGTATATGTGCAATCGTAAGGCTTTATAAGCCAATGTGTCATTCCCTTGGATTGTTTGGATTTTTATGCAAATGTCAATAGGTCCATCAAGGGGGCCCCCATTCCTTCCCCATTGGTCCACCTATGCCCTAGGGACCCATGTGGGGCTGGTCAACCCTCCTAGGTGGCATTTAGAAGCTTTGACATTCAAAGGGGGACAAAGGGGTTAAAATTTCAAAAGATGCCACCTACCTTGTCTCTTGGTCAAGGGGGCGCCCCCCCCCTCTTTTTGATTTGTTTAATTCTTGTTCAAACACACATGGGAGAATAATCTTTGAACTCCCTAGTTTACCCTCCCTAACCCTAGATCTAAGGGTAGATTAGGTCATTTTTCATTTATTATAAGTACCTTGTATTTCCATTTTTGATGAATTAATGAGAAGAAAAATGGCATTTGCCCCAAAGAGAGCTAGGTGCGCCCCTCTCTCCTCTCCCCCTTTTTGAGCTGTGAGAGCTCATCTTTCAGGGTGTGAAGCCCTCCTCTTGGTGTGACGACAAGAACTCCACCTCCGCTGGATGCGACTTCCGACCATCGTCTTTCGTTCGTGCCGCCAACGCGCCGCCACCGTCGCTTCGCCGGAGTTCTATCTCCATCAGGATAGAACCCCAATCCCGAAATTCTAGTTATTTCTCTTGTTGCTAGGTCGAGCCCTAATTTTGAGAGTTTGTTCTTCTCGTCTCCCCTAACCTCCAGTTCAAATTTTGTGTCATTTGGACACCATTTGGTATTTTTCCCACATTTATTGTTCTCCCCCTATAATCTGCCATTCTGTAGATTTACGGGACAGAGTCACTTGGTTGTATTTTTCCCACCCACTTATAAATTTTCAAAAAATCCAAAAGACTTACTCAGAGTTCCTCACATATACCCCCTTCCATCATAATTTTCGTGGAGTCTGGAAATTCATTTTCCCCTTGGTCAATGGTCAGTTTAAGGCAGATCCCTTTCTATCCTGAGTGTCAGTAACCTGATTCATAGGAAAACCCTTAGTTTGTAGAGTTTTTCATTTCTAATCCCTTCTCTGGATCGACGGGAAAAAAATATATGTTGTAGTTCTGTGAGTGCTTTTTTCAACGATACTAGCCACACCTCGATCGGCCTCCAGATCTGAGCACCATAATTCTTGCAGCCAAGATGTGCAGATTTGTTCCCTGTGTAGGTCTGAAATTGCAGTCTGGGAATAATTCGTGCAAAAATACCAAAAGTCAACTTCTGGAACCGCCACTTCAGGGAGTCGATTAGGGACATCCCGCCATCGTCCTAGCCAAGCGACGCCTTTAGAAGACCTCAGGAGGGTGACATTCCATTGGAAACCGCACCTTACTGTCCAGCAAGTCAGAACCGAGTTTGTGTAGTACCGAGTCGGCGCAGGACCGAGTTCGCCCCGAACGCACCTCCAGATTGCTGTCCGTCAACCCAGGGTCGGTCCTCCCGGGCCCCACTTGTATCTCTTTTCCTCCCAGCGTGGAGTGGGCAATAAAATTTACTATTGTAATTAACTTTTAATCGTTGTTACCAGGAGTTACCGTACTTGGCCGGGAACGTCTTCTCCACGCCCGGAGCGTGGAGGTAAACTCGCCCCCTCTCTCTTATCGCATTTTCTTTACCCGCATATTTTTGAATGTCGCTACATGTGATAGGTTATTAGCCCGTTTTATCAATTGTATCACCACTGCGAGAGAGCGAGAGTGAGTGACCCGTCCCGTGACTCGATCCGAGTACACGCGGAAGGCCAATACCCGACACTCATGGCCGATTTCTCAACCGCGCCCGGTCCCACGTCTTCCCTCGCTTAGGGACGATCGCGAGCTAGAGTCCCTGGTCGCGTGTCCGTCCCGCATCAATAGGTGGAAGGAGAGTAGGAGAAGGAGTGAGGAGCACGAGATCGCTCTCCACCTAGGGGGATGATTCGAGGGCGGATGGTTTGAGAGGGGAGAAATCGTTGCTCCTCCTTTCTTTCATTCCCGCTTCCCCTCTCCTTTTATGAAGACATACAAATTTGGGGTGTCTCCTTTGAGGTATTGTCTCCGCTACGCCCGGGATGACTAGGGTTTTATCCTTTTTTACTAGTAAAAGGGCCCTTAAAGGAGAAGACTTGGGTCTTGCTTATACATGACCATCTTTGTAGTTTCCAATATATGATCTTTTGAGCCCCCTTCTTAGGCCTCTACACTAGCCCCCCAGCAAGGGTGGGCTTTGTGCTTATTGGGTCGAGGTTCCCACAGACGGCGCCAATGAAGACGTACAAATTTGGGGTGTCTCCTTTGAGGTATTGTCCCCGCAATGCCCAGGGGCGGCTAGGGTTTTGTCCTTTTTTGCTGGTAAAAGGGCCCTCAAAGGAGAAGACTTGGGTCTTGCTTATAAGCACATGCCCATCTTTATAGTTTTCAGTAAGGGATCTTTTAAGCCCCCTTCTTAGGCCTCTACCTTCACCCTCTCCAGAAAAACCCTGCCCCGGAAGACGAGGAGCAATCCCCGTTCGTCGACCAAATCCTGAAGGCTGAGGTCTCCCCGAGAGTTTCACTCCCGGCCTTCAAACCTTACGACTGCTAGGGCGACCCAATCGACCACTACGACAGCTTCGATGCCCTGATGACCTTGCACGGGACATCCAACGTGGTCAAGTGCCGAGCGTTAATGACTACTCTAGTCCAAGGCGCATAGGCATGGTTCCGAGCACTCGCCCCCAGGAGCGTCACCAACTTTCGAGAATTCAGGCGACTATTCAAGAAAAGTTTCGTCGACAGCGGCCCTCCAAGGTCGATAGCGGGATTACTGGCCCTCAAGCAGGTGCAGGGGGAAAAGCTGCGAGCTTACATTAACCACTTCAAAGCGGAAGCTCTGTGCATCCCCCTCCTGGATGTGGCCTCTGCCATCTCCGCACTGACCGGAGGCACCCACGACAAAAATCTCTGACAAGAATTGGTGCTTAACCCTCCCTCCTCCCTCCCCGATCTTGTGACCTTAGCTCTGCGTCATGCGGAGTGCGAAGAAGTCCTCAACACCTACCAAGATCCCGTAAGAAAAGAGGTCATCCGACCAATCTTTAGGGCGGGGAAGAGGAGGAATCAAGAGGGCGACCAAAAAGAACCCCCTCGCAAGTTCAATCGCTATACTCCTCTATCTGCCCCCGTCTACCAAATTTATCAAGAAATAAAGGATTCAAGACTACTCTGTCGTCCCGAGTCGATGAAGGCCGACCCCAAGCGTCGGAGTTGTCGGAAACACTACCAGTTCCACGACGATCATGGCCACCACAAGGGAGATTGCCACCAGTTCAAGGATGAGATCGATAGTCTCATCCGCTAGGGCCACCTCTCCAAGTACATGGTCGAGTAGAGGGACGACTGTGGAATTCCCCCTGAAGAAATTGAAAATCTCCCTCGAGGAGTCCACATAAACGTCATCTCAGGTGGATCAGTCTCGGGTGTGTTACAACTAGATTTTAACTCGCAAGTTGCGTTATTTCTCTTATTCATAATTTGTGATGTCCCCGATTATCCGTTGTTTTGGAGCCTTTCTTAGATAGATTTCAAGCCCATTTGATCATTACCGAACCTTTGAGCCTTGGAGATTACGATTCTGTTGAGCCCAGGAGGTTGTTTTCTTCATTTTTGGCCTTTGCCAACATCCCAAGTGGACCTAAGGTCTGTTTAGATCAACTTTCGGCCTTCCAAGTCGACTTGCGGCCCATTTATGTCGACTTCCATCAAGCATTCGGCCCCATTCGTTGCGTAGTCCTGAACGTGGCCCTTTTTTCATCCCCTTATGTTCCTCTATTCATTAAGTGTCCTTCACAATAGTTGTTCATTTTTTAAATATCTAGATTTTCTTCTTCTACGTCATTAGCCAGTTCTTCATCGATTTCAAGTTATTTGCATTTTTATAGCAGACTACGTTGTTCACCCACGAACCCAACATTTTTTTCTATGTTCTCTCCCCATTTTCTCCCTCTTTTGCTCGTCTTCTCATCTTGCTCTTTCCATTAAAGTTGTTCAATTATTTGTTATCTACAATTTCTTCTTCTACGCCTTTTGCTAGTTCTGCACCATTTTCGAGATATTCTCTAATTTCCAAAATCTGCCATGTCCTAGCCAGAAAATGTTCTCCATCAGCCTAGCGGTCCTGAGAAGACCGCTAGGTGATGGTGGCGGTCTTCCCATGACCGCTAGGCCCCAAACAGTGTCCGTTTTGCCCTGTTTTACCTCCTGAAGCCTTGCGGTCCTCCCTAGACCGTTTGTGGGTACCCTTGCGGTCATCCCATGACCGTTAGGCTCCGTATGCGGTCCTACGATAGACCGTTTGCCAGACAGAGTCCTAAATGTCTCGAACTCCGATTTCTTCACCGCGGGACTGCTTGGAGACCTTGTTCGGTCCATTTTATCTGAGAGGAAGCTTCTAGATCAACTCTAATTGATTAAGGACTCGTATTCCCACTATTATCCAGGAGATTTATCAATCTAGAGCCCTATTTTGAGTGTTCATCTCGGATGTAAATTTCTGGGTTTATGCAAGTCAAACTCTGTCCAATCAAGCTCCGGTCCCTTCTTTCCACGTAAATATCTTCCATATTCTTCAATAGAATTGAGTCCGGCTTGTTTCTATCTCTTGTCCTCACTATTATCTCGAGATTGACCCAAAGAACTTGAGTTTTGGTGGGCTATATCTCCTGGAATCTTGGCATAACTTTCTAAATTTTTGCACTCCTAAATAAAGCACCCAGGTCCTCTCCCCCTCTCTATTTTTTAGATGCACTCATGTAGTTAGGCTCTCTTCCCCTCTCCTCTCTCTCACTTAGATAGCTTTCCCCACTTCTTATGTAGATAGCTTCTTCTATCAGAGAAACTCTGGTTTTCCTGCCGATTCTTCCTTACGTGTCTCCCTCCTTGCCGGCCATGGCCAGCTTGGCGGGAGGTCCTCCGCTTCCTCTGGTGCCTTCGCCGAAGACTGTTCCATCTGCTTCTCAAGTGGTCCCTCGTCGGACTTTTGCGCAGGCGCTCATGGAATCCAAATATAGGCCATCAATTCCAATTCCGGTGAAGGAACCTGCATTCACCGATCGGGGAGAGCCTGCGGTGTTCTTCACAAAGGCAGATGTCCAAGTGTCCCTTCAAATCCTCTCTTTCTCCATAGTTGCTAAATGTACTTATGGACGGCCTAATTTCTCCGACATCAAAAGTTGTTTGATGCAGCGGCTGGGTTTAGCTTCTGACTTTGTCATTAGTAAATTGAATCTGCGACACCTACTTTTTCGATTTTCTTGTGAACCGGACTTCTTGAAGTTGATGTTACAGAAGAATCTCTATATTAAGGGCTTCTTGTTTCGCTTCTTTCGCTGGACACCGGATTTCAACTTTGATGCAGATCCACCGATGGTGCCTGTATGGATTGGCTTTCCAGCATTGCCTGCTAACCTGTATCATGCAGATTGCCTGTGATCTATAGTTTGAAATTTTGGGAATGTGCTGCGCATTCATGAAAGAACTCTGGCCATGACCGATACATCGGAGGCCTTGATCTGTGTTGAGATGGACTTATCTGCTTTATGGAAGGAACGATTATGGATAGATTTGGATGGAAATGGTTATTGGCAACCAGTAAATTACAATCGTGCTCCGCTGCTATGTTCCTTTTGTCATAAACTAGGACATGCAGTTGATGGTTGCAAGAAGAAGTAGGGAAATATGGCCAAAGCCCGATCAACAATAGCACCAGATCCCTCGATCCCCAAATAGGCCTTCAGGCCCCGGTAGACTGATCCTCCGGCTGTTCGGCATAATGTGGCTGTGGAAAACAAGTTCGAGATCTTACAACATGATGTGGAGCTACTAGAACAGGAACACATTAACTCTGACTCTAGCATCAATGTTGGGCCTGTTCAGGTCCAAGAGCACCAAGAGGGGGCGCCTCCAGGCCCTGTTCTTCAGCCTCTTTTAATATCTGACAATGGAGAAGTTGGTGAGCTGCTATAGTTAGCCAACCAGGCAGTTGAAATCTCTTTATCTAAATATGAGTTTTTACTATCAGAATTGGAGATTCAAAAGGCCAGTACACTAATAGCGAATACCGCCAGTCTGGACAATGACATTCTGTAGTTTCAGTTACTGGAAAAGGGTGGTGAGAATGTTAGAAGAAAACATAATGGTAGGATAGTTACTAGATCTAAAGCTAGATCGATGGAGGAAATTTTCTTTAATCCTCCATGATTGTACAAATTATTATTTGGAATATTCGTGGGGTAGGGAACTCTGCTTCCCGTAGAGGTCTAAAACACTTAGTTCAGTCTCATAAGGTCAATTTGGTTGCCATCAGTGAACCAATGCTGAGTATTAATAAAGCTCCTCAATTGGGAAGATACCTCAAGTTGGGAAGGTTTGCAGGAAACAACTCTCTTGATTCAAAGATTTGGATTTTCTGGCATGACAGATATGATATGGAGGTTATTGCCTCCTCTTCTCAATATATCACTCTTGGTTTGAGAGTGAATAATTCTTTCTGTACATACTACTCATTTGTATATGCTTCTTGTGCTCTTCACCTTCGACAGTCCCTATTCAGTGATTTAGCTCTCTTTGCTGCTTCTATAACAATCCCTTGGATGGTGGGAGGTGATTTTAACTGTGTCTTAAGGCCCTCAGAGAAGATAGGAGGCGGCCTCCCAGCTCTAGCTTCTATGTCAGAGTTTAATAAATTTATTTGTTCTGCTGGCCTGATTGATGCTGGATTTCAAGGGCCAACTATGACCTGGACAAATAATAGAGCTGGTATAGCTAACATACGGGCAAGGCTTGATCGTGTATTAGTGAATAACTCTTGCCACTCTGTTAACCAATTATTGACAATCAAACACTTATCAAGAGGTCCCTCTGACCATGCTCCCTTGCTCCTTAATATTGACAGTTTGTCTAACTGCCTTGGCCGCTTCATTTTTCAAAGGATGTGGTGTACATACAAATCCTTTAAACAGTGTGTCTCTCATGCTTGGCAGCAAACCAACACTAGTCACCCCAATGCCATGGTTCGGTTTTTTGCTAAATTGAAGACTGTTAAAGATTCTCTGCGAAAATGGAATAAGGAAGTCTTTAGGGATGTATTATGCAATGTAAGTCTTGATGAAGCTGAAGTGGCACTCAAACAGGACACTTTTGACTCAGACCCTTCTCCAGTTCATAGAGAGGGGCTAAATGCTGCAAATGCTAGTCTCCACCAAGCTTTACGTAGAGAAGAAATATTCTAGAACCAAAAGTCCAGAGTATATTGGATAGAATGTGGGGACAGAAATACCTCCTTTTATCATGCTGTTGCCCAATGCAATAGAAGGAGAAATGCCATCAGACGACTGAGAGTAGGTGACCCTGAAGAATGGTGTGATAATCAGGAAACTCTGAGAAGTCAACGCAGAGGCTTTCTTCAAGAACCTTTTCTCTACTGAGGAACACTCCATAAATTCCAACTTGTTGGAATGCATTCCACAGGTTATAACTGAAGCTCAGAATTCTACTTTATGTGCCAAACCAGATGATTCAGAAGTCCGGAAAGCGGTGTGGTCTCTAAAGGGTTCCAGTTCTCCTGGCCCAGATGGTTTTTCTGGTGAATTCTATATAGCAGTATGGGATATAATAGGGCAGGATGTCACTGAAGCTGTTGGTTCATTCTTTGAAGGCTTCCCTCTTCCAAGAGGTATATCCTCCTCTCTCATCACTCTAATCCCTAAGGTGCCAGAGCCCAGGTCCTTTAGTGATTTCAGGCCTATAAGCTTGTGTAACTTTTCCTATAAAATCATTTCCTGGATTATCTCTGAAAGATTGGCTCCCTTATTGCCAAGTAATATATCAGTGGAGCAAGGGGCTTTTGTTAAGGGGAGATTCATTTTAGACAATGTGGCTCTTGCTCGGCAGTTAATGATGGATATAAACAAAAAGGTACGTGGTCATATCATGATCGTTAAGCTTGACATGGCAAAGGCCTATGATAGGACGGAATGGGATTTTATCTTGACTGTCATGAGGAAGTTTGGTTTCAATTCCAGATTTACCTCATACATTGGAATGCTTCTCTATAACTGTTGGTTTTCGGTCAATTTTAATGGAGTGGCATCAGGATTTTTTAAGTCTAGCAGGGGCATTAGGCAAGGGGACTCCATAGCCCCATACCTGTTCATAATTGCTTCTGAAGTTCTCAGTAGAGGCCTCTCTGCCCAATTTCAATCTGGAAGCGTACAAGGTTACAAAGGACCAAGGCAGTCCATGCAGATTACACACTTACTATATGCAGATGATTCTCTGGTTTTCCTTAATGCTAGCAGACAAAATGTTGTGGCATTCCAACAATTCATTTGTAGATATGAGCAATGCTCAGGGCAGAAAGTGAATGTTAACAAAAGCTGCTTTATTCTTTCAGAGAAAGCACCTTCCTACCTTAAACAGTCAATTCATGTTCTTACTGGTTTTAAATATCAAACTGCTGGAATAAACTATTTAGGCATGCCAGTGAAAAAGGGCAGGTACCTTTGCTCGGATTTCAAATCCCTGATTGAAAGGGTTCAGATCAAGTTGGAAGGCTGGAAATCCAAGCTTCTATCCAAAGCTGGCAGAGTAGTTCTTATAGATTCTGTTCTGCATAGCATGCCAATCTACCTTGCTTCTGCTTGTTTTATCCCAAAGAAGGTTGTCAGATTCATTGACAGTCAATGTGCAAATTTTTTCTGGCAAGGCAGTGATGGCAATAACCGAAGACACTGGATAGCTTGGTCAGTAATTCAGAGGCCACGCTCAGAAGGAGGACTGGGAATAAGAGATCTAAAATGGGTTCAAATCTCATTGGCAATTAAGAGTTTATGGAACATTCTTCAAGGGTCTTCCCTCTGGTCTCAATATGCTAGGCAACGGTTCATTAAATTTCATTTTGCCAACTGTACTAAGCTTTTCCCTGCAGGTATGCCTTTGGCAGTCTTCAGGCAAGCCCAAGATTTTCTAATAAAAAATAGCAGATGGCTTGTTGGAAATGGGGTAGAAATTGACTTCCTGAGAGATAATTGGACTGGGCAAGGCCCTGCCATTAATGTAGTTCAGGCTGATTGTAGAAATAGAGGTGCAGATTTCCCTCTGGCTTCAGTCCGAGAAGTGCTTCAGGATTCTCAGCATATCGCCAGGGGTTCTCTCAGTAACACCTTTCATTTTCCACACATCCAGTTCAACAATGAGGCTGACATCTATATCTGGACAGGCACTTTAAAGGGAGATTTCTCTGTAAATTCAACATGTAACTTGGTCCGAACTAAAGGTATTCAGAGGCTAGCTTTGGCCAAGTTATGGCACTCAACAATTGCTCTGAGAGCGGCTCTTTTCACATGGAAAATTCTCCATCGAGCAGTGCCGGTCGATAGCAGGGTGGCTGAATGTGGAATTCAAATGGCTTCTAGGTGCAACTGTTGTTCATATCCTTCCCAAGAAGACTTGAACCATGTTTTCATCTCCAGTGAATTGGCTTCTGACTTATGGGGCTCGGTGCACCCTCTTGTCAGCAACAAGATTGCTCTTCGTGAGCAGATTACAACCCGAAGCTGGAATTTAATTTCTGAAACCAACATGTCATCTGCAATACAGTTTATTGGTATGTATGCTATAATTTTGATGTTATGGGAAATATGGAAACATAGATGTGCTCTAAGATTTGAAGGAGTGACCCTTAGCAGTGCATCTATCAAAAGGAAAATAATCTCTTCAATAGCTTTGGTGTTGGACAAGCTAAAATTTCACAAGCCTTTATCTCCAGCCCAATCCTACTACTTAGCCTCCTTCCATTTACATCCCCGAGTGGAAATCAAATAGCCACTCTTGGTCTTTTGTTGTTTGGCTGCCCAAGATTTTTCACTGCATGTTGATGGAGCCTCGAAGGGTAACCCCGGTATAAGTGGAGGTGGAGGATGTATCAGGGACCATGTAGGCAAACTCATAGATGGTTTTGCTTTTCACTATGGTCGAGGCAATAGTATCTTAGCAGAGACAAGGGCTCTTCATGATGGTTTAGCCATAGCAAAGCAATGTCATATTAATCTGGCAGCAGTGTACTCGAATGTGCCCTCCTAGTAGAGGCAATTCGGAATGGAATGGCTCCAAGCTGGATGGTCCTTCCCTGGTGGAAAAGGACCTTGGATCTCCTCCAGGGGAATGGGTGTCCGGTCTAGCATGTTTTCAGAGAAGGGAATCAAGTTGCTGATTCCCTTGCCTCGTATGCATGCACCACTACTGAAAACACAATTTTCACTCAAGTAAGGGACCTCCCACTAATGGCCAAGGGAGCGTTAAGAATTGACAAAGTTGGAATGCCAGCCATCCGTCTCGGTTAGCCTCTATTGGGGAATGCCCTGAAGCCAATGTACAGACTTCAGAAGCAGGAATTCACAATGTACAGACGTACAAAGCTGTAGTCACTGAATGTCCAGACATTTCCTAATGTACAGACTTTAGGAGCGAAAGGGAGCAATGTGTGGACCTCTCAAATGTACAGGCTTCACAAGCTGCAGCGACAGGGCGTGCAATGTACAGACTCCAGAATGTACAGACTCCACAAAGCTAAAGCACTCACAAAGCTCAGCAATGTACAGACTTCAGTCAAAAGGGAGCAGTGTATAGACTTCTCGAATGTACAGACTCCAGAATGTACAGACTTCACGAAGTTGTAGAGCTCACAAAGCTCAGCAATGTACAGACTTCAGTCAAAGGGGAGCAATGTATAGACTTTTCGAATGTACAGGCTTCACAATACTGCAGCGAAAGGGCATGCAGTGTACAGACTACATAATGTATAGACCCTACGAAGCTGCAGCGCAAGGGCATGCAATGTACATACTTCAAAAGTGAAAGGGCGTGCAATGTACAGACTTCACGAAGTAGCTGCGTAAGGGCTGTACTGACTTCACAAATCTCACAATGTACAGACTCACTAAGCAGACTCCATGAAGCTGTAATGCAAGGGCTGTACAGACTTCACAATGTACATACTCACAAAGCTGTACAGACTTCACAAACCTCACAATGTATAGACTCACAAGCTGCAGACATCGAATGTATAGACTCACAATGTACAGACTTCTTAGCCAAAAGAGAGTAGTGTATAGACTCCTCAAATGTTCAGACTTCATAAAAATATATAGACTTAATGAAGGTCCCAATGTACAGACTTACAAGCTAATACTTAGACTGTATAGACTTCAGTAGTAAAGGTATCGCAGTGTACAGACTTCCTAAAGCCCAATCACTTAATGTACATACTTCAACAATGACGGGAGTGCAATGTCTGGACTCTTCAAATGTATAGACTTCACCGAAAAGGCTGTACAGACTTCACAATGCCAGACACCGTGCGCCAGTCTCTAAAGGACTAATCAGTTTTTTTACATTTGAATTCTCCTTGTATTTTTAGAGGCTTGGCCTCTTATGACTTTGTTCAAGTTTGGAAAATCAATAAAATAAAGCATCAAGTGGTGATTTGGTGGAGTGAGAACATTCCCTTCCTCTGGAATGGGGGTGCACTCTCCCTTCTTCCTGCTTGATGACTTCGGTTAAAAAAAAAACACCCATGTTCGCAGGTCGCGAAAGGGGGGCTCTTTTTCGGTTCGGGGCGAAGCCATGCTGCACCGCCGTCTCTTCTCTTCGACTCTAGCCTGAAGAGGGAAGTATTAGCTTTCTATTCCATGCTCAAGCGTTTAATTTAGTTGTCTCTTCTCTTAGTTCTAGCTCTCTCAATTTAGCAAATTATCACACAATTTTGCACTTTCTATGCACTCTTGCACTTTTCTTCATATTGCATAGCATATTCCCGCAGTTGTGCTGTGTATTTTTCTTCTCTACTTGTTCTATTCTCATCACAATACACACACCTATCTTTTGCACCCTTCCACAGTTGTTAAAAACCTCCCCCCGGTGCGTTCTCCCTCAATTTCTACCCTTATTTTATCACTACGGGATTGATGCTACACTTCAATTTTCTAATTGTTTTTTCTCTTGTGTTTTGGCTTTGGTTTGCAGGTGAAGCATGATAGAATGTGAGGCCCTCTTCCTCTAGTCGGCTGGAAGGAGATGAGGTTGAATCCACATAGTTCCCCGCACCCCATTCTTCAAGCGCGATCAAATCTTCTTTTTCCAAGGTACACGGCGCCCCTTCTCTCATATCTGCATCCTTTGGCATTGTTGCAACCTTGGTGGTGATCATGATCAGTTCTTATATTCTCATCGCCCCTTTCCTTTATGCTTTCATGCTGGTTCATGCTTGTTCATGCTATCATGAGACATGCATAGTTAGTTTGGGGCGGGGGTGATAGAACATAAACTACCAACACCCTTATTTGTTGGCGATCACAGTGGGACATCTAGTGCCCATCACGTTATTCATTCTATTTTGCAAGTTGGGTGTCGGTATGTGCATGTTTAGATAGAGTTTTCTCCATTTTCCCACTGTTCTGGGTATTTTCGGGTCTGTCAGGGCCTTGCGGTCGTCTCCAGGACCGCCAGATGACCCTAGCGGTCATCACTGGGCTGCCAAAGCCTTCTTGGTAGCCTTGCGGTCATTTGGTAGACAGCAAGGGGGGCAAAAATGGTCATCTGGTAGACCACTTTCTGATTCTAGCAGTTCTGGCGTAGTGCTCACTGGGCCATGTTCGTTGATGCATAACTTGGCCTCCCAAGGTCGGATTGCCCTGTTCTTGGGCCCGTCCTATAGCCCTTTTTATTGTATTTCCATCCATATATCATATACATCATTTGGGTCATGTTTGCATAGTTTAATCTTATCTTCACTTTTGAGTTTTCTGCATAAAGTCTACAGGCAGACCCAGGGACAGGTTCACAGGTACATCTTTTCATGATGATTTGATTGCCTTCCCGAGGTCTGATTGCTTGGTTCTTGGTCCCTTGTTGTTCCCCTTTGTATTATCTTTCCATCCATATCTTATTTTCATTATTTAGGTCACGTTTGCATAGTTAAACATTGTCTCCATTTTGATATTTTGTGCATAAATTCTGTGTGTAGGTCCGGGGGCAGACACATAGGTACGCCGTTTCTTCATGATTTTTCATGTCTTTTAGTGCCTGATTGTGCCAATTTTTGGTCTTACATTGTTGTCCTTCATATTGTCTTGGATTTCCCACTTTGTTTGCATCCATATCATTGTGTTTACATAATTTAATATTACCTTGATTTGCTAGTTTTAGGCTAGAAATTGCATGCACTCCGGTGCACATAAAGCCAATCATCCTTCATATTGTAGTTGCATTCCTCCTTGGTAAGTGATCCTCTCGCCTCCATATTCCTTGGGGTCGACTAGGTGATCTTATTCGGGACCTCTGTAAGTCCCCGTGAGCCATGGATTATCACATGGATGATGGGCCGGTTGTACCTTTTCCACCCTATAGGCTTGCATTTGCATATGTGTGAGGGAGTTAACCTTAGTCAATCCAAAGCTTGGACCTTATTCCCATAGGATTCCTATCTCGAAGGAATTATTCTTAATTCAAATCATTAAAAGGTCTATTAAAACTCCTAAAATATTTCTCATCATATTAACTTATTTAGCTTGGGTGAAAACTCTCACATTGCATTGTTTGTGTTGTTTGGGCTTGTTCAAGCCCATTAGTGGTGTTTTGTGTTGCATTCACATATTCTTTGTTGTTAGGCCCATTTAGGTTAGCTCATTTTGTGTGTCCATTGTCTAGTCCCATTGTCTTAGGTCTGTCTTCCATTGGTCTTTGCATTAGTGGGTCAGTCCCCCTTATTCTCAAGCCCAATAAGCCCTTGCTTCCCTCCTTGTATTAAGTCACCATTTGCCCTCATGGAGCATCATTCGAACCCCCTGTATCATTCTTCTTCCCAATTTTTGATGGGAATCGACGCCGAGCATGTACATTTTTTTTTGCATTTATGTCCTTTAGTTTAATTTTATATCTATGGGAAAGTATATGCGCAATTGTAAGGCTTTGTAAGCCAATGCGTCATTCCCTTGGATTGTGTGGGTTTTTATGCAAATATGTAGTAGGTCCAGCTAGGGGGCCCTCACCCCTTTCCCATTGATCCATGTCATCCTTGTGGGGCTGGTCAACCCTCCTAGGTGGCATCTAGAAGCTTTGACAAGTCAATTGTCCACATGGGAGACAATGGTTCCAAATTATCAAAGGGTAGGCTACCTACCCATTCAACCCTCTCTCCTAGTCAAGGGGGCGCCCCCTTCCACTTGGGTTATTTTTTTTTTTGTGTTGGTCACACTTAATCCAGGCCATCCCTTCCCCATCCCTAGATCCAATGGTGAAGATTTGATTTGATGTGTAGCATATATATACTTGTATTTTTCCATTTAGAAGAATTAATGAAAGAAAAATTCCATTTGGAGCCAAGAGCTTGGTGCGCCCCCTTCCTCCTCTCCTCTGGTTTCTTCATCCCCAACCCCAATTCTGGAGTGATATCTCTCCCCTATTGATCCTCTCTACCTTCTGGTTCATCTTCGGTGATCGCTGCCGCCGCCGTTCGTGCCGCCATCGAGCTGCCGCGAAGTCATCTTCGGTATTCTGTCCATCCAAGATAGAAGCGGCTTCCCCGAATTTATGCTCTCACCTCCCACCTCCTCTGGAGCAGACATTTTCAAGAGTGGTTCCCCTCTCGAACCCCTATCTTCACAAAAAAATTCAAGTCAAATTTCTTTCATTTGATATTTTTCAATTTTCGTGCCTCTTCTATTCCCAGATCTGCCAAGTTTCTGTCTATAGTGACAGCAACCCTGAGTTTTCCATATCCGAACCACTTTTTGATTTTTTTAGGAGCTCCCAATTTTATTGGAAGTTCTGTCCACCTTCTTATATCACCACAAATGTTTTTGATTTTTGGTTTGCCCTCTACATATTTTCTAAAATTTATCCAAGTTCCAAAATCTGTTCTGTCTGCCTCATTCCAGATCTGACCCACCGCCAGTATAAACTCTCTAGAAAATCCAAACTTTCATATTTTGCCAGATCTAAAAATATCCCCGGTTTCCTCTCTTGAATCTATACAACTTTGATGAAGAACTCAACTTCAGATTCGGAGGTCTACCTATCAATCAATGCCAACTCTCAGGAAAATAAGTTTCTGCCAGAGCAGATCTGAAAAGGAGAATAGCAGCATTCAAACTTTGCCCACCAGAAATACAGAGCTGGTGATTTTTCTGTGATCCCATAGGGTCTAAGCCCTTCAAAGCAGATTGCCAATGACGCCGGTTTCGTTGCATTCCGACATCGGTGCTGGTCGCAGCAAGCGATCTCGTCGGGTCGTGCGCCAGAAAACAGAACTGGCAGGTCCGTGGCCGGTTATTCCGGCGGGTGCCGATCGGAGCCGCCTGGCTTCCGGTCGAAGTTCCAGCGTGCCAACATCCTAGGGAGTGCTTCCCCAAGCACCCCCACTACAGTGGTGCCACCGAGTCACACACGGCCCCTCCGGCCAGCACGTGGGACCCACAGTCACGAGTTCGTGTGCTGCTGAAGCTACGCGAGAAGCCGCCCGTCAAACCGGAATCGGTCCTCCCGGACCCACTTGTGTAGCCCTTTACCTCCCTGCGTGGAGTGGGCAAAAATATGCATTTCTGTAATTGTTGTGTATTAACTGTCCGGGAGTACGAGTTCGGTCTGGTCCGTCTTCCCCACGCCGAGCGCGTGAAGGTATTGTATTCGCTCCTACACTTGGCATTTTACTTTATTTCATATATGCTTTATATGCCATTGCTAGAGAGCATATTTTAGGATCTAGCTCGCTATATTTTTCATATCACCGCTGCAGCGAGAGAGAGCGTGACCGTCCCATGACCTGATCCGTGCACAAGAGAGAGCCGACCACCCTAGCTCACTGTCGGTTTCTCAACCGCGCACGTCCGACGTTTCCCTCGCTAAGGGACTATTGCGAGCTCGTCTAGAGTCCAAGGATTGCATTCCTAATTCGAGTCGTGTCCGTGGTCCGTCCCACATCAATTTGGTATCAGAGCCAGGTTGAGTCTAGGGTGTCAAAAAAAAAGTGTCATTTACGTCTAGTCATTAGTCATTGTCTAAGTTGCGTTTAGGGTCATCATTGTTTTAAAATAAAAAAAAGGTGTCTTTTTGGGTCGCATTTACATCCCTTTACTCGGTATATCAAAAGGTGTTGTCCGAACGTTAGGCTACGCCTATTGGGAAGGCCGCACACTTGCGCGAGTGATCTTCAGATCGGTTAGCTCTGCCACGTACCGAGTCTTGGTCATCATGTCTAGGTGCATTAGTTAGCATCACATTTTGCTTTTAAAAATTAAAAAAAATGGCCTTGCATATCCATTCCTAGGGATCCATTCCCATATTTTGGCAACAATGGCCAACCCATGTCGACCCGTCCAAGGCGATAGGTCCGTGTCCGAGTACATTCGGGCATATCATACGTATTGGTTGGAACATGGCTTGGGAGAGGAGAGCAACACGGCCGCAATTCACTTTCGGAGAGGTTTGCGCCTTCACTTCCAGTTGGAATGTCTTATCCGCAATGCATTCTCTCTAGCGTAATCCTATACGGTCGCTCTATTGGTCGAACCATTTGAGTCTCACTTTTCTTGGTATGGTAGC
The DNA here is from genome assembly GCA_022559845.1 of Amorphophallus konjac. Classification (NCBI taxonomy): domain Eukaryota; kingdom Viridiplantae; phylum Streptophyta; class Magnoliopsida; order Alismatales; family Araceae; genus Amorphophallus; species Amorphophallus konjac. Next base: position 120,080,511 of record CM040123.1, read on the forward strand.
TTTCGATAAGCACCTACCTCCCAGCCGCCTATACCATGGCCTTCACCACTTTAGAGAGCTCCAATGTCATCCCCCTCTATTTCCGAATTTGATTCGGAATCCTCTCATTTGGAACTACTAAGGCCCGAGCCACCCGTGTTTCTAACGAGTACCTTTTTCATAGCCGAGCCGCTTCTTACTTGGCTCAAGGATGGCTTGGTCCCACCTCCCTTCCCACCTATGGACCCCATCCTCCCTTTATTGTTGGTCAATTCCTTCCATACCACATTTCGATCTAGTTACCATGTTGACACATTGGACGATCTTGTCATGGGGTTAGATTCACAATGGAAGTTGATGCATCTATTGGCCCGAGGCTTTGACCAACCCACTAGTCTTAGCCTCACTCATCTGGCCTTAGGGTATATTACCTCCGAGTGCACCGTGGGTTGTGTCACCACGGAGGTCCTCTTATTCCTCCCCTTACCGGCCGAGCCCGAATTCATACCCTTTTGTCCGAGGGAGGAATCATACTTCTTGCCTACGATCCCCGTCCCACCCGTCACAATGTAAGAAGGTGACTATCTAAACCTTCAAAATTTCTACACGTGGGACCGTGACTTGTGGGAACCCACCACAAGAGGTCATACCTTCTTTGATCCCTTTGACCCATTCCTTAGTGGACCCCATGACTCACCTTATATACTTCATTTCTTCAAGGGAATCCACTACCATACTCCCTCCCCATGGGTCGGGTCGTCTACATCCACCAAGCCCGTTCACTTGCGAGATACACCATCCTCTAGGGGAAAGGAAGACGGTGCATTTGGAACCCCTGGCCCTCCCACATCTAAGTCCAATATGCATGCATGGCCCACTTTAGGAGGTCTAGGAATTCCACATTCCGCCAACCACCGGTTACGTCCAATGCATGCATGGCACATATTCAGGTGTCCTGGTCCGCCGTCACCCATGTACGGGTCGGACTAATAATAGGTTTGTCTAGAGTCATGCATGAGTCCGTTTCTTGTTTATGCGGTTTGCATACGTATGTTAGTGCATGGTGAGTCTGCATGTGTATTGTGCAAGCTCGTTGTCGATCTCTTATGAGTGAGAGGCGAGTGGACTCGCTCGATGACTATGGGATAGGTTCTATATCTACACCCGGATCTAGTCACCTACAGGGACTCAGCGGTGATTCCTAATGAGTCTTTGAGCCACCACCTCCCCTTTTGAGAGTGCCCCATTCGGAGTGTCCACCTCTAGCCCATAGCAACTTGTGCATATCGAGTATATATGGAATGAGCAGGTGATGGTCACTTGGAGTGGCGCATACCCGCGCTACTTGGCATGGTGACGGATCCGTCGGAGTACTCGAGCAGCCGCACCTCTTACTCGACGGGGTCGAGTTCCTCCCACCCGGGGAGAGTTGATGGGAATCGACGCCGAGCATGTACATTTTAATTTATATTTATTTCCTTTAGTTTAATTTTATATCCATGGGAAACTATATGCACAATTGTAAGGCTTTGTAAGCCAATGCGTCATTCCCTTGGATTGTGTGGGTTTTGTTGAGACAGGTGCAATAGATTCAGAGGGGGGGTGAATGAATCTCCCCTTTAAAATTATAGCCTAATTAAAAACTTATGCTCAGATATGCGGAATTATAACCTGTTCCAAAAATATTCTATGAATGCTTAGGAGGATCTCAGCAAACAGCACAAATGAATTTACCTTCACTCGATCCTAAGCAAGCATCTAATGTGCGAAGAAATAAAATGAACACATAAGAAAATCAACCCACAATGGACACCAGGATTTTTAGGTGGTTCGGCCCACAGACCTACGTCCATCCCTCACTCCAAACCGGAGTGAGGCTTCCACTAGCAACGCTAGAACAGGAGACTCAGTCTGCAACAAATGCTGCCACACAGCTTGACCAGGGGAACAACCTCCCCTCTTACACCACACCGGAGGGAATCCACTAGTGACACACAATCACTAGCAAGCCAGAGACCGAAGTCTCTCTTCCTCCACCAAGGAGGGGACCTACAAGTAGCAACACTACCTGTAGCTGGAGACCCAAGTCTCCCTTCCTCTGAAGCCCAGAGGGAAGCACAAGTGACACCAAGTCACCTGTAAACCAAAGGTCTCAGACCTCTCTTCCTCCACGAAGGAGGGAACCACTGATGACTCAAAGTCACCAGCAAACCGGAGAAACAAATCTCCCTTCTCCTGAAATCACATGAGGAACCCGATCCCTAATAGGGCAATCGAAAGAACAAGGTAAAAGGAAAACAATAAAGAAAAAAAAAATCACAGCGACTGAAAGCTGGAGAAATGAAAAGCACAAAGTAGCTCTCGCAGGAGCAAACTAGATTGGATCTGATCCAAGGTCTAGTGAAGACAATGAGGCTTCTCTTCTTGTTCACGAGCTCTCCATCTCTCTTTCTCTTTTTCATTTTCTTCTTCTGCTCTCTCACTCTGGCTCTCAGCTTCTCTCTTCTTTCTTTCTTCTTCCTCTACTCTCTGCCTCTCTACAGCTCTTTTCTTCTATCTCGATCTCTCTTTTTCTTCTATCTTTTTTCCACTTCGTCGGTCTTCTTCAGTGGAAGAAGGCTTCCTTTTATAGCAGCCGCAAGCAGCTAGGGCGTGTGCTTTCTTCGATTCCCTCCCAAGCTTCAGTCCACGTGGCAGCTTCTCAGCATCTTAGATCACGTGCCAGGTGCCTACCTCAGATCACGTGCCCAGACACCTGCAGGTTTAATGAAGAGCTCAGTCGATGTATAAGCCACAACCTGTATAGACTTCATATAAAAGCAGCAGAGTTTGGACTTAAGGATGCAGTGTGTATGCAGTGTATAGACTTCTGCATTGCAGGCTAGCAGCGATGTATAGACTTGCTGCGTGCAGGCTGCCACGATGTACAGACTTTACAGTGCAGATGGGGGACGTTGTATAGACTTGCTGTGGAGGCTGTGTAGACTTAGTTGCAGGCTGTGGGATGAATGTCTAGACTCTGCAGACATGCGATGCAACTGGATTTATAGACTTAGTTGTGATGTGCAACCAATGTGCAGACATGGCGTGCAACGATGCAACACAATGTATAGACTTAAGCGTGCTGTGCAAGCAATGTGCAGACATGCTATGCTTGCTGTGGGGGATGTATAGACTTGATGTGGCTGTATAGACTAGCAAATGCATGAATAAGCAATCCAATGTATAGACATGAAAACAAGGGAGTGTATAGACTTGATGAATGCGTACAAGGGAAGGCAGTGTACAGACATACTGTGAAGAACAATGCCCAAACGCAGTGTACTGACTTTGTTATGCACAAGCATATCTAATGTATAGACTTTGAAGTAAAGGCTGCAGTTAACACAAGCAATGTATAGACTTCAAAGTATACACAATGCAAAGGCTATACAGACTTCGTGAGACGCTAAGTGAGACAGAGTTGAATGTACAGACTTTGAGAGACAATGCACTATTGGCAAACTCTGTACAGACTTGAGAGACGATGCACTATAGCTAACGCTGTATAGACTTGAGAGCGTGAGACGCTGAATGAGACGATTAGATGTACAGACTTGGGCTGTACAGACTTTGACTCAAATATGCATATGAGACGCTGAATAAGACGCAACTATGTATAGACTTTACAGTGAATGCATATGCCAATATATATACTTAAAAGCGTGAAGTCCAATGTACAGACTTGGAAGATGTCAGCGAGAAAATGTATGGACTTGGCCCTTGAAGGATGTACAGACATTGAAGACTCGAAGCCCCACGATGTATAGACTTTGAAGCATATGAACATGGGGACAATGTACAGAGTTGGCTTCGTGCCTGCTACAGTACACTGTCTAGACTTGGACAGCTTCAAGGCACAATGTGCAGACTTTACCAATGTATAGACTTGGGGTTCTGAACGTAGGTAAAGACTGGGAATGAATGTATAGACTTGGGCTAAGCAAGCTACAGGGCCGATGTATAGACTTGGCCAATGTGCAGACTTGAATGTTTGACCAGTGTACAGACTTTGATGAACATGCAAGTGAATGTATAGACTTTACCTTATGCACATGTAACGATGAACAGACGATGTATAGACTTCAATGATCCATGCACAAGACGCAGCAAGACTCTGTACATACTTGCTGTGAAGAACAATGTATAGACTTCAAATGACCTTATGCAAAGGTAATGTACAGACTTGATGCACGAACTGTGCACATGAATGAAAAGCACTGTGTAGACTTGTACATACTTGCATGAACAAAGCATATGCATGATGAGACGATGACTGTACTTAGACAGTGTATAGACTTGTAAGACGCTCATGCACTGACGATGTATTAACTGTGAATATGAAGAATGTACAGACATGAAATGTGTGCTGTCTAGACAGACTCTGTACATACTTAAGCAATGTATGGACTTCATCCAACAAAGTTCAGGCATGCTGTTAACGGATGTACAGACTATGCTGAAAGGGTATGGCAGCATCACCCATTATACATACTAACATCACACACTCCAGATAAAATGCAATTATGAAATGCATCAACAATTATGAAATGCACCAATGCACACAACACATAGCCTCAGCCTGTTCGTTGGTTATGTCAGATAAGATGTTCAATGAGACATTCATTCAACAAAGTTCAGGTATATATGCAGACTCAAACAGTATGCAGACTAAAACAAATGATGACTTATAGTGTTTGCTATCATCAAAACCACAGGGACACAACAATCTCCCCCTTTTTGATGATGGCAACACTATGAGTCATACTGACTTGATCATTTATTTCTCTCCCTTTGACTTAAGCAAAAAGACATTAGTTGAAGAGGGAAGAATAAGACTATATAAGATGAGTGAATTAAAGGCTCCCCCTGAATAGAATAATGATCAGAAATGTTTTGAAGGTTGAAACCATTTGAGATGAAGGGAGAATATCAACAAAAGCACAGGGACACTCAAGAATGCTGACTAGATCTCCCCCTTTATTAAAGACACTCAGCATGATAGGAGAACTCCCCCTGATTAGATGGAGTGAAAGAGGTTATGAGCATCTATCAGCAAAGCACATGGGTACTCAAGGATTACCACAGTCTGTAAGCACAATGAATAAATGAAGAAGACAAATTTTCATTAGCACACCAAATTCATAAATCTTTGTAAACGAATTTCAGATTCTTCAATTATAATAGATTATGAATGAGTTTAAACTTATCATCATGACTTAAGAATGATGAATCCAAAGTCATATCTGAAAATTCATTACTCATATCTGAAACACCTTTTAATATAAATGAACCAAAAACTCATCTGACATTCATGTTTAACCTCTTTCCATCTTACTTATTGAAAATCAATGACTCCTATGGAAGTTACACAAGATAATATTGAGATTAAATAGAGATAATTGTATCTGAACTTGTCTTTAGTTTTTCAGAATTTTCTATTAATCAGCACTTATTTTTCCTGAGCAAGTTTGGTTCAGTCAACACCTTTTTACGTGAGGCACAACACGTCTTAGGTGAAGTGACCCAATTACTCAGTGTGACAACCATATAGCCTCTCAAAGAGAACAGAGTTAGCAATTTGGAGTGTCTTTTTACATGAGGAGACACCTTGATCAGAGGCCAGAATCCCCAGTTACTCAACACAACCATGCCATTGCTCTATCAGATTTTCAATCATTTTTATAAGAGAGGTAATTATGGCACTTCATGACATGGGGTTACTCTATTTCTTTGATGGACACCCCAGTTTCTCTGTGATCAAAATCATTGCTCTTATTTTAAAATTTTAAATGTTTTCTAAATTTTCAAACAAGGCTTAGTACACAGAATTGTTTAAGAACAATACTTTCTATATGTATCTTAACCAATGATAGCCATGTCCTTTAAAATTTCAGATTTCAGAAAGTTTTGCATGAAGTTATATGAGACAATTGGTTAAGATTTATTAAGCATGATGATTCAGATATTTGCAAGTCTTTTACATCAAAACTTAGGAAATACATTAGACTTAAATCAATTTGATTTATCAAAACATTCTTAAGCCAGTATAATAGAAGTTTCTTCTTTTCAGAATATGTCTGATTTATGTCTAGGGTGCACTGACTAAAATCTTTCCTCATTCAGATGAATCAATGACATTTTAGCAAATCAGTGGAGTCAACAAAGCATTTTTATCAAGAGAGTAGCAGAGAGCAATCATGATGAGACAAGGATTTAACATTAGAACAGTTCAGTTTAGAAGACACTAGCTGAGTCTGGAGTACAGACAGAATAGCTACATAAGTGTAGATAGCAGGGAATTCAAGTGAACTACTCATTTGTCAGGAATGGATCAGATTGTTAGACAGAAGGAGTTCAAGAGGTGAAGAGATGAAACAGGAATGCTCCCCCTATCTAGATGCAATGAGCCATTTCTTTTTAGATTTTTCAATGCAAGGAAATGCAATGCAACTAACTTCATGTATGCATGTTTAAAGGCTCTCTTGGAGAAATTTCTGGAACATGGATATGTAATGCATTCAGTAAATGAGATTATCATGATTATGCAAACATCAGTCAAACTCCCCCTTACAAAGTGCATGATATGTAATTAAAGCACTGAAACATGATTTTAAAATTTATGCTCATTCAGACTGCCCTATAAAGAGATATGACCCATGGTACTAGGCGGAGAGCTTGGTCTAAAAGACCATCTCACACATAGTAAGAACCTCCAGACAGATTTCACGTGCCTTTTAGTAGCTTACTATTTAATATACCATGGTGGTCATGAAAATCAGTGTAATACAACATACAAGAAGTTTGACGGATCATGCATCATTACATTTATATACAATGCATCCAGAGATAAACTACAATCATTTCCATGAGCATTTCAGATTTTTCAATTACATTCAGTTAGACAATGCACAAAAGAATTATCATGATATGCAGTGCATTCAGATCACACAAATTCAGAATACAGAGTTTTCAGACTTTACCTGAATGGGGCTTTATCATCTTGGGTGCCTTGGTTTATTTACCCCTCTTTTTATTTCTCAATCCAAGGCACACCTGCAAATTTTGATTATTTTATTCCTGCAGGGACCCAAGCAGCTTTGGGTCCTACCTTAGCCTTGACAAGTGTTCTAACCTGTTTCTTAGCTAGATCAACATTAAATTTCATCAGAAAGCAATCATCCATAGAATGTCAAAATTTTCCACAATATCTACATGTACCAACAGAATTTTTGACTTTATTATGATGCACATTAGCAAAAACATGAGGCCTATGTGCATGAGCATAAGATTGTCTGTTGCTTACATGAACATTCTATATCTTATTCTTAATCAGCCAACATTCAGAAGATTTGTGACCTTTCTTCCCACAGTTATTGCATGAAAGTCTTGCAAATAGTTTTGCAGGGAATTTGACTGCATGGGGGTTAACAGACTTCTTCTGAACATGCCAACAGTCCTTGACTGTATGGCCATTTTTCCCACACTCAAAACATCTGATATGCTTACTTTTAAAACCATTACCTGCCCACCAACATTCAGAAGCTCGGTGGCCAATTTTTCCACATTCAAAGCATGCAAGATTCTTTTCTTCAAAAACAATTTTATTCCTACCAAACACATTTTTATTTGCATGAAATTTGACAAATTCAAAATTAAGTTTATTTCCATGTTTATGCCAACAGTGGGCTGCAATGTGGCCTATTTTGCCACAGTGAGAGCATTGATGTTCTTCTTATGATTTGCATGATTTTTAGTCTGAACAGTTCAATCATGTAATTTTTTAGCATTAAAATCATCATGTTTCTTTAGCTTACAATTGTGCATAAGATGACCAATTCTGTGATAGTAAAATCACTGAATTCTTTTCTTCTGAGCTAAAGAAGATTTCTTAACCTGAGAACTCCTAGCATAAATTCTGTTAAATTTCATATCATCCTCCTTTATCACAAAGCACTCAGTCATCTCATGACCAAATTTCCCACAATAATAACATGACCCCTTTTTAGTATGAGTTTGTGGGAGGTCATGTGACTTGTGTGCAGCAATTTTTGTAACAACAGGAGTGTCTTTGTCCTTTTTCTGTAGATTGTCATTCTTTTTCAATTTTTGATTTTGTTCTACAGTTTTGGGACTAACTATGGATTTTTGGTTTTTCTGAGCACTGAATTTGAAGATAGGTGCACTAGATCTACTAGTTGGCTCAGAGCTATGCACAAATGAAGTGTGAAGCTTACTGTCAATCCCCTTTTTATTAGCTTGGTTAAAGCCCAGACCCTCATGTTGGAAATTGATTTTGCAACCAAGGAGCTTATCCAAATTATCTTTTCCACTCACAAATTTAGCCAAAGATTCAGTCAACCTTGAAATTTCAGATTGCAGTTTGGAGACATGAAGTTCATAGTTAGCAATTTTATCTTCATAGCACACAGCCTTTTCGTTGAACATCTGATTGATGGTCTTTATGTTTGCAATTTCTTGTTCAGCATTTAGCGACTCACTAGAGCTCACTAGGTTTACACTCTTCCCTTTTTCTAGCATTAAGAGCCTCTCAGACATTTCAGTATTTAGAAACTTCAGCTCTTCATTCTCCTTTTTCAGTTTACTGTTTTGCTTTAAGAGTTCATCATCAATCACCTAATCATATGAGGAAAGTTGACATTCATAAAACATTTCCTGTTGTTTCTCAGATTGAGGTTTGTTGAGATTTTTCTGAAGCTCTAGATTCATTGCTTCTTCAGCCTCCAATTTCTCCTTCAATAAGTCTTTGTTTTCTTCTTTAAGAGAGGCAATCAACTTCATTAGTCTTTCATTTTCACTGTAGAGTTCTTCATTGCGTTCTCTTAGAGAGGAACATTGGTTGCAGTCTGACTCTGCAGTCTGTTTATTGAGCAATTCATTATTCTCATTTCTTAAAGATGCAACTATATCTTTATACCATTCAAGATCAAATTGAAGTCTCTCATTAACTTCTTTCAGACATGAGCAATCCATGCAATCAGATTCACATGTAGTTTCAGCATTGACTTTTAAGCTCTTTTTCTTAAGACATTCATTTTCAGATTTCAAGACATTCAATTCAGAGTTAACACACTCTAAATCTTTTACATATTGAACTACATCATTGTTATGAGTCTTATCATCATCAGTTAAACTAAGTCTATCCTTTAGTTCAGCAATTTCACAAACAAGCTCTTGATTCTCCTTTTTGTGTAAGTCATTTTGTTTCATTAGAGTTTGTTTTTCAGATTTTAAATGATCTAAATCTGAAGTAACAGAATCAAAATCTTGTAGTTGTCTTCTGAATATTTCATTTTCAATTTTCAGAATTTCAGGGTTTTCACCTCTAGAATAAGCATTCACATGTTCATTCAACTTTCTTTTTAGAGATTTATTTCATTTTTTCAACTTTTTGTAAGCATCAAGCAGATCATTGTATGCCACAATCCAATCATCCATATCATAATTATCAAATTCAGAAGGTACCTCATCTTCATCTCCTTCTTCATTTTCTTTTTGCTTGGATGCAGTTTACTCATGATCATTTCTCCGATCAGCCATCATGCAAGTATCAACTTGTTGGTTATGCGCAGAAATGACTCTGTCATATATCTCTTTTCCAGAAGTGCACCTGAGAGCAAAGGGATATATATCAGTATTAATCGCATCTCTCAAGATATTAAGAATTATGACATTGTCATGGTTCTTTATTCTGTCCTCTCTAGACCACTTGGTCTCATCATGAGGCAGTTTGTGTGGGCCTTTAGATAGTATATTCTATATTTTGGGATCAATGGAGTCTACGTACACACATAGGCCTCCTAGCCAACTATTAAAGTTAGAACCATCATAAATCGGAGGATGACCCATTTGGACAGATGGCACACAGATTCAATGCGCAAAACAATCGACAAGAAATGAACCAAAAACCAGATAAACAAGGCAAAGCATAATTCAATGAAACAAAGCACCGAGCACGAGAAGCCCACTCTGAAATGCACCACGAACAAGTAGGATCCTCTGCAGATTGTTAGATCTGTTAAATCAGAGACCCGCTCTGATACCAATTGTTGAGACATGTGCGATAGATTCAGAGGGGGGGTGAATGAATCTCCCCTTTAAAATTACAGCCTAATTAAAAACTTATGCTCAGATATGCGGAATTATAGCCTATTGCAAAAATATTCTGTGAATGCTTAAGAGGATCTCAGCAAAACAGCACAAATGAATTTACCTTCACTCAATCCTAAGCAAGCATCTAATGTCGGAAGCAATAAGATGAACACATAAGAAAATCAACCCATAATGGACACCAGGATTTTTAGGTGGTTCGGACCACAGACCTACGTCCACCCCTCACTCCAAACCAGAGTGAGGCTTCCACTAGCAACGCTAGAACAGCAGACTCAGTCTGCAACAAATGCTGCCACATAGCTTGACCAGGGGAACAACCTTCCCTCCTTCTCCACACCGGAGGGAATCCACTAGTGACACACAGTCACTAGCAAGCCAGAGACTGAAGTCTCTCTTCCTCCACCAAGGAGGGGACCTACAAGTAGCAACACTACCTGCAGCCGGAGACCCAAGTCTCCCTTCCTCTGAAGCCCAGAGGGAAGCACAAGTGACACCAAGTCACCTGCAAACCAGAGGTCTTGGACCTCTCTTCCTCCACGAAGGAGGGAACCACTGATGACTCAAAGTCCCCAGCAAACCGGAGAAACAAATCTCCCTTCTCCTGAAACCACAGGAGGAACTCGATCCCCAATAGGGCAATCGGAAGAACAAGGTAAAAGGAAAACAATAAAGAAAAAAAAATCACAGTGACAGAAAGCTGGAGAAATGAAAAGCACAAAGTAGCTCTCACAGGAGCAAACTGGATTGGATCTGATCCAAGGTCCAGTGAAGACAATGAGGCTTCTCTTCTTCTTCACGAGCTCTCCATCTCTCTTTCTCTTTTTCATTTTCTTCTTCTGCTCTCTCACTCTGGCTCTCAGCTTCTCTCTTCTTTCTTTCTTCTTCCTCTACTCTCTGCCTCTCTACAACACTTTTCTTCTATCTCGATCTCTCTTTTTCTTCTATCTTTTTTCCACTTCGTCAGTCTTCTTCAGTGGAAGAAGGCTTCCTTTTATAGCAGCCGCAAGCAGCTAGGGCGTATGCTCTCTTTGATTCCCGCCCAAGCTTCAGTCCACGTGGCAGCTTCTTAGCATCTTGGATCACGTGCCAGGTGCCTACCTCGGATCACGTGCCCAGACACCAGCAGGTTTAATGAAGAGTTCAGTCGATGTATAAGCCACAGGCTATATAGACTTCATATAAAAGCAGCAGAGTTTGGACTTAAGGATGTAGTGTGTATGCAGTGTACAGACTTCTGCATTGCAGGCTAGCAGCGATGTATAGACTTGCTGCGTGCAGGCTGCCACGATGTATAGACTTTGCAGTGCAGCTGTGGGACATTATATAGACTTGCTATGGAGGCTGTGTAGACTTAGCTGCAGGCTGTGGGACGAATGTCTAGACTCTGTAGACATGCGATGCAACTGGATGTATAGTTTGAGTTGTTGCTATGCAACCAATGTGCAAACATGGTGTGCAACGATGCAACACAATGTATAGACTTAAGCGTGCTGTGCAAGCAATGTGCAGACATGCTATGCTTGCTGTGGGGGATGTATAGACTTGATGTGGCTGTATAGACTAGCAAATGCATGAAGAAGCAAGCCAATGTATAGACATGAAAACAAGGGTGTGTATAGACTTGATGAATGCGTGCAAGGGAAGGCAGTGTATAGACATACTGTGAAGAACAATGCCCAAACGCAGTGTACTGACTTTGTTATGCACAAGCATATCCAATGTATAGAAATTGAAGTAAAGGCTGCAGTTAACACAAGCAATGTATAGACTTCAAAGTATGCACAATGCAAAGGTTGTACAGACTTCGTGAGACGCTAAGTGAGACAGAGTTGAATGTACAGACTTTGAGAGACAATGCACTATTGGCAAACTCTGTACAGACTTGAGAGACGATGCACTGTAGCTAACGCTGTACAGACTTGAGAGCGTGAGACACTGAATGAGACGATCGGATGTACAGACTTGGGCTGTACTGACTTTGACTCAAATATGCATATGAGACGCTGAATAAGACACAGCTATGTATAGACTTTACAGTGAATGCATATGCCAATGTATATACTTGAAAGCATGAATTCCAATGTACAGACTTGGAAGATGTGAGTGAGACAATGTATGGACTTGGCCCTTGAAGGATGTACAGACATTGAAGACTTGAAGCCCCACGATGTATAGACTTTGAAGCATGTGAACATGGGGACAATGTACAGAGTTGGCTTCGTGCTTGCTATAGTACACTGTCTAGACTTGGACAGCTTCAAGGCACAATGTGCAGACTTTACCAATGTATAGACTTGGGGTTCTGAACGTAGGTAAAGACTGGGAATGAATGTATAGACTTGGGCTAAGCAAGCTACAGGGCCGATGTATAGACTTGGCCAATATGCAAACTTGAATGTTTGACCAGTGTACAGACTTTGATGAACATGCAAGTGAATGTATAGACTTTACCTTATGCACATGTGACGATGAACAGACGATGTATAGACTTCAATGATCCATGCACAAGACGCAGCAAGACTCTGTACATACTTGCTGTGAAGAACAATGTATAGACTTCAAATGACCTTATGCAAAGGCAATGTACAGACTTGATGCATGAACCGTGCACATGAATGAAAAGCACTGTATAGACTTGTACATACATGCATGAACAAAGCATATGCACGATGAGACGATGACTGTACTTAGACAGTGTATAGACTTGTAAGACGCTCATGCACTGATGATGTATTGACTGTGAATATGAAGAATGTACAGACATGAAATGTGTGCTTTCTAGACAGACTCTGTACATACTTAAGCAATGTATGGACTTCATCCAACAAAGTTCAGGCATGCTGTTAACGGATGTACAGACTATGCTGAAAGGGTATGGCATCATCACCCATTATACATACTAACATCACACACTCCAGATAAAATGCAATTATGAAATGCATCAACAATTATGAAATGCACCAATGCACACAACACACAGCCTCAGCCTGTTCGTTGGTTATGTCAGATAAGATGTTCAATGAGACATTCATTCAACAAAGTTCAGGTATATATGCAGACTCAAACAGTATGTAGACTAAAACAAATGATGACTTATAGTGTTTGCTATCATCAAAACCACAGGGACACAACATGTTTTTGTGCAAATATGTCGTAGGTCCAGCTAGGGGGCCCTCACCCCTTTCCCATTGGTCCATGTCATCCTTGTGGGGCTGGTCAACCCTCCTAGGTGGCATCTAGAAGCTTTGACAAGTCAATTGTCCACATGGGAGACAATGGTTCCAAATTTTCAAAGGGTAGGCTACCTACCCATTCAACCCTCTCTCCTAGTCAAGGGGGCGCCCCCTTCCACTTGGGTTATTTTATTTTTTTTTGTGTTGGTCACACTTAATCCAGGCCATCCCTTCCACATCCCTAGATCCAATGGTGGAGATTGGATTTGATGTGTAGCATATATATACTTGTATTTTCCCATTTAGAAGAATTAATTAAAGAAAAATTCCATTTGGAGCCAAGCGCTTGGTGCGCCCCCTTCCTCCTCTCCTCTGGTTTCTTCATCCCCAACCCCAATTATAGAGTGATATCTCTCCCCTATTGATCCTCTCTACCTTCTGGTTCATCTCCGGTGATCGCCGCCACCGCCGTTCGTGCCGTCATCGAGCCGCCGCGAAGTCATCTTCGGTATTCTGTCCATCCAAGATAGAAGCAGCTTCCCCGAATTTCTGCTCCCACCTCCCACCTCCTATGGAGCTGAAATTTTCAGGAGTGGTTCCTCTCTCGAACCCTTATCCTCACCAAAAAATTCATGTCAAATTTCCTTCATTTGGTATTTTTCAATTTTCGTTCCTCTTCTATTCCCAGATCTGCTAGGTTTCTATCTACAGTGACAGCAACCTTGAGTTTTCCACATCTGAACCACTTTTTGATTTTTGTAGGAGCTCCCAATTTTATTGGAAGTTTTGTCCACCTCTATCACCACGAATTTGTTTGATTTTTTGTTTGCCCTCTACATATTTTCTAAAATTCATCCAAGTTCCCAAATCTGTTCTGTCTGCCTCATTCCAGATCTGACCCACCGCCAGTATAAAATCTCTAGAAAATCCAAACTTTCATATTTTGCTAGAACTAAAAATATCTCCGGTTTCCTCTCTTGAATCTATATAACTTTGCTGAAGAACTCAACTTCAGATTTGGAGGTCTACCTATCAGTCAACGCCAACTCTCAGGAAAATAAGTTTCTACCAGAGCAGATCTGAAAAGGAGAACAGCAGCATTCAAACTTCGGCCACCAGAAATACAGAGCTGGTGATTTTTCTGTGATCCCATAAGGTCGAAGCCCTTCGAAGCAGCTTTCTAACAGCACTGGTTTTGTCGCATTCTGACATCGGTGCTAGTCGCAGCAAGTGATCTCGTCGGGTCGCGCGCTAGAAAACAGAACCGGCAGGTCCGTGGCCGGTTATTCCGGCGGGTGCCGATCGGAGCCACCCGGCTTCCAGTCGACGTTCCAGCATGCCGTCATCCTAGGGAGCACTTCCCCAAGCATCCCCACTACAGCGGTGCCACCGGGTCCTACACGGCCCCTCCGGCCAACACGTAGGCCCCACAGTCACGAGTTCGTGTGCTGCTGAAGCTACGCGAGAAGCCGCCCGTCAACCCGGAATCGGTCCTCCCGGACCCACTTGTGGTCCATTTTTTCTTCTATTTCTCCCTCTTAAGCTGCGTTGTATCCCGGGTATGGCCTTAGTAGAGGCACCGTTCTTTAGAGGCGGTTAGTTGTGGCGAGCCACCCTCATATGTATGCCCTGCTCAAGGGAAGTCTTTAATGAAAGGGTGAGGAGTGACGACCCCTGGCCTGTAGTATGAGCCCGTCTGTTGGGTGCTGCAGATAGCTTTGTCAAAATTCAAAATCTAAAAAAATCAAATATTACCAAAAAAATCAATAAAAAAATCAAATATTGTCAAAAATAAAAAAAATCAGATATTTTTAAAATATAAAAAAATCAAAAAAGTTAAAAATATTTATTATTTTTACATATCTTTATTTTGAGGATGGATATGTAATCTGTTTGCTCAATGTGCAGGTTGCAGGTATTCAAGTCCTTTGCTCCATATCATTTGCGCTGCCTCCTTCCTGTTCATATTTTGGATGTGTTCTCTGCAGGTTATGTATTTATATCTCGGTCTGTTCATATTTTGGATGTGTTCTCTGCAGGTTATGTATTTATTTTGGTCTGTTCATATTTATTTCTCGGTCTGCTTTGAAGCTTATGTCCTTCACAGCTTTTGCTTGCCTCACTTCATCATATCTCCATGAGGGATTTGCCTCACGATTATGAACCTGGCGATTCTGCTTCATCTGATTTTGGGCTTTGATTGAAGATCATATTTGTTATATCTTTTATCCCTCCATGTCTTGTCAGGCAAGTCTATGTCCCTCCGTGTCGTCACACGTGTTGTTGTCTCTCCGTGTCTGTTATGTTTTCATCCCACGGTGTCGTCCCTCCGTTTCTTCCTTGTCTTTTATCCCCCGTGGTGTTGTCGTCCCACATGTCTTTTATCCCACCATGTCCTTATCCCACCGCGTGTGCTATCCCACCGTGTTGTGGTGTTATCTTGCCCCACCATGTTCCTTATCCCCATACTTGCCTCTTATTTGTTCATGTGATGTCTTGCATATGTTGTTCGTGTGATTTCATCCTTCGTTGTGTTCTCTTTCATTCTTCTTCATTATGTTATGTCATGTTCATCTCCCTGCTTCTTTTGTTGTTGGTTATCTTATATCAAAAATTCAAAAAAATGCCATTTCACTTGACAGGTAAGTCAGGTATGGCTCTCTATCCCTTCTCATTGTTGCATTACTATATGGTATCTACATTACTATAGCCTCTAAAGGACCGGCTGGCTGCCCATGTGTTCTGGGATCTGATGTTCCCCTTTAACAAAAATGATGATGATCTAGGAGCACACGGTTAATCGTTGGATAGGCCGTTAGTTTGAGTCAGGTAAGGGACGATGGACTCTGTCTCGCAAACTGTGATTGCAAGAAGATTCTTGACCCCATCTTGGCTTGGTCTAGCAATATTATCATTGAGTACTTTCTATTTTATCCTTTCTTTACATTCATTTTGATGATTTCTTTATTTTAACCCAGCATGCATCATGTCATTTTTTAGCACTCACATCTCGTGATTCTCTGAAGGTTTCTCCGCAGTAATGGTTGATTGCACTTCAGCTCTCTTGGATAAGAGATCTCCATTGCACTCTGAATTTGAACATCTTCTCTGATCTACTCGCTTGGTCTGGTTGGCCAGCGTGATTCCTATCTGGATTTTATCTCAGTTTATCTTTCCTTTTCCAGCTATTAGGATGTGTCTCTTCCGATCCCCTCATTATATGTGAATTGTGTCCCCGATGAGGTCGGTCGTGTTTCCTTCTCCTCTCTTAGTTTTACTCTCCAGACATATCTCATCTGCGTCATCCATTTATTGTGGCTAGTTTGACGTTTTCGAGAGAATTCCTGTCACATGTTGGTTGTGACGGGTGTCTTTTGCCTTGATGCCCCCTTTTCAGTTCTCTCCGCTTCATCTCTGCTTCATCTCCATTTCACGTTGCTATCGCTTTCGCTCCATCTCCTTTCCAATCCACCTCCGCGCCGCTTTCGCTTGCTCCCTTGCAAAGCAAAAATCAAGGAGGGGCATCTGTTGACATCCATTTTTAGCCCTCAAGTTGCGTTATTTCTCTTATTCATCATTTGTCATGTCCCCAATTATCCATTGTTTTGGAGCCTTTCTTGGATGGATTTCGAGCCCATTTGATCATTCCCTAACCTTTGAGCCTTGGAGATTACGATTCCGTTGAGCCTGGGAGGTTGTTTCCTTCATTTTTGGCCTTTGCCAACATCCCAAGTGGACCTAAGGTCTATTTAGATCAACTTCCGACCTTCCAAGTCGACTTGCGGCCCATTTAGGTCGACTTCCATCAATCATTCGGCCCCTTTCACTGCGTAATCCTGAACGCGGCCCTTTTTTCATCCCCTTATGTTCCTGTATTCATTAAATGTCCTTTACCAAAGTTGTTCATTTTTTAAATATCTGGATTTTCTTCTTCTACGCCATTAGCCAATTCTCCACCGATTTCAAGTTATTTACATTTTTCTAGCAGACTACGCTATTCACCCGCGAACCCAGCATTTTTTTTCTATGTTATCGCCCCATTTTCTCCCTCTTATGCTCGTCTTCTCATCTTTCTCTCTTCATTAAAGTTGTTCAATTTTTTGTTATCTACAATTATTTCTTCTACGCCTTTCGCTAGTTGCTCCGTTTTCAAGATATTCTCAGATTTCCAAAATCTATTGTGTCCTACAAAAAAAATGTTCTCCATCTACCAAGCGGTCCTGGCAAGATCGCTAGGCGATGGTGGCGATCTTCCCATGACCGCTAGGCCCCAAACAGCGTCCATTTTGCCCAGTTTCACCTCATGAAGCCTTGTAGTCCTCCCTAGACCGTTTGTGGGTACCCTTGCGGTCCTCTCATGACCGTTAGGCTCCGTATGTGGCCCTACGATAGACTGTTTGCCAGACAGAGAGTCCTAATTATGCTGAACTCCGATTTCATCACCGTGGGACTCCTTGGAGACCTTGTTCGATCCATTTTCTCCAAGAGGAAGCTTCCAAATCAACTCTAATTGATTAAGGATTCTTATTCCCACTATTATCCACGAGATTTATCAATCTAGAGCCCTATTTTGAGTGTTCATCTCGGATTTAAATTTATGGGTTTATGCAAGTCAAACTCTGTCCAATCAAGCTCCGGGCCCTTCTTTCCACATAAATATCTTCCAGATTCTTCCATGGAATTGAGTCCCGCTTGTTTCTATCTCTTGTACTCACTATTATCTCGAGATTGACACAAAGAACTCAAGTTTTGGTGGGCTATATCTCTTGGAATCTTGGCATAACTTTCTGAATTTTTGCACTCCTAAATAAAGCACCCAGGTTCGTAGGTCGCGAAAGGGGGGCTCTTTTTCGGTTTGGGGCGAAGCCATGCTGCACCGCCATCTCTTCTCTTCGACCCTGTCCTGAAGAGGGAAGTATTAGCTTTCTATTCCATGCTCAAGGGTTTGATTTAGCTGTCTCTTCTATTAGTTCTAGCTCTCTCAATTTAGCAAATTATCACACAGTTCTGCACTTTCTCTACACTCTTACACTTTTCTTCACATTGCATAGCATATTCCCGCAGTTATGCTACGTGTTTTTCTTCTCTACTTGTTCTATTCCAATCACAATACACACACATATCTTTTGCTCCCTTCCACAGGGGTTAAAAATCTTCCACCGGTGCGTTCTCCCTCAATTTCTACCCTTATTTTATCAGTGCGGGATTGAGGCTACACTTCGATTTTCTAATGGGTTTTTCTCTTGTGTTTTGGCTTTTTTTTGCAGGAGAAGCATGATAGAACGTGAGGCCCTCTTCCTCTAGCCGACTGGAAGGAGAGGAGGTTGAATCCACATAGTGCCGGAGCTACTTACCAAAGGCTGGTCAATCAGATCTTCGAGGATCAGATCGGGCGGAACGTCGAAGCCTATATCAACGACATGTGATGGGCACTACACTCGTCGTTAAAAGTCATGCCATAATTTTAATAATAACAGCACTTACTCACTAAAAAGATGTAAAATCTAAGTAGAGTGGTAAGAACGAGTCGATCGCATGGAGAGGAATAATTTCAATTAAGCAAGTTGGAAAATCCATATATTTGAGAAATTCGAATTTTGAGTGAGTTTATGCTGAAGGAAAATAAGATTGCACGAAAATAAACTATTTAAAGAATATGAGAAGGTTGAGAATAGAAATTTGGAGGGAGATAGAGAGAGAAAATAGAAGAACTCAATTACAAAGATTGAATTTTTTATTTTTAAGGAAAAGTTACAATGTCTAAGAAAACTAAAATTACAACTTGAATCAACTAAGGAACAAAGGAAGAAATAGAGCCAAGATGAGCCTTTGATTGGATCGCCCCGTCTTGGAGAGGTACGCCGCCTTTAGAGTACCGAAGAAGAATCTCCGCCAAAGGGATGTTTAGATGCAAATAGAGGAGGGGAAGATAGAAGAATAGTGAAAAATAAAATAAAAATAGAGCTAAAAGAGGACTGAAATAACTTTCAAATAGAGAAGAATTATGAGATAAAGAAGAAGAGAAAGTTTAAGATCTTGATGATAGAAAGAAGTTTTGTGAAGAGTACAGAGGGAGAAGGCGTGAGGAAGAAGATGAAAATTGAGGGAAAACAAAGAAAAACGCTACTTTACGGGTGAACATGATAAAAATAGTGAAAAAGTGTAAATATCTTAAAAATGGTGCAGAACTAGAGGACTAGGAAGAAGAAGAAATTTAAGAACACTAAAAAATGAAGAATATTTATGAAGAAAGCAGGAGAAGAAGAGGAGCATAAGGGGGACAAAATAGGGGGAGAATAGAGAGATGCGTAGATGAACAGTAAAATGAAAAAGACAGAGCTTTGAAAAACTTGAAATAACTTGAAAATGAGAGAGAATTAGAAAAAGAGGAAGAAGAAGAAATTAAAGAGCACTTAACAAAGAAGAAGTTTACTGAAGATAGTATATTGAAAGGAAGAACAGAAAGTAAGAAGAAAGGGCTAAGATCTCTGGCTGGCTACCCTAAGGCGTGTTTTATATAGCTCTGGGACTTCAATCCTACAAATCCTCCGAGATAAAGTTTAAATCCAAATTTACAGCATCAAGATCTTGCTCAAAGTAGGTCTCTTGCCATAGATAGAGTCCTCCTTTCATCAAATAAGGAAAGATTGCTACGTTCAGATCCATCCGGTTCCATGTTTGTTTCCAACTGAAATAGCGATTGGTGCAGGGTCGCCCATTTCATAAAATAGCGCCTTTCTTCTGGTCGCAATTTCTAATTGGCACCCATCCTTCAGCCGCAGAATCTTTCTTTCCTTATTTTATCATTTTTCTTTCTATTTGTGCAAAGGATCTTACGACTTCTCGAATAGTCGCCCATTCATTTTTCCATATTTTCTCAATTTTCTTTCCATTTTCGTACAGGGAATGGGCGGCTTCTCAAAGTGTCGCAGTTTCTTGAATGTGCGCCCTCTTAAAAGGGCGTTTATTAATTGACGCCTGAAGCTTGGTCGCTCATTCCTGTAATAATAAAAATCCACTATAAATGCCAAAAATATATTATGTAATTTATCCCATATGCAAGTTCATATCTCACATAGTCATTATGGCTTCTAAACTATGATAATTTCATGCAAACTCAAATTAATTGTGAGAATGATGTTAGCTATCCAAAGTGTATAGCTTTATTTTTTTAATGCCCAAAGATGATATATATGATGTAAATTATGATATGAAATGTGATATCACACCTCCCAACTTACTCATTGTTAGTCCCTTAGCAACGCAATTAATTCAGGACCAACAAGAGTTTACAAAGTTCATACCTTCATACCTAGCTCTTCCTTCACAGAATCAACCAAAGATTAAGAACCCGGAAGCATTAATGCATACTAGCCTAAGTTTAGAAATTTAGATACATGATCAAGAATTCAAATTAAAGTTTAGTAGCACTTATGCATGTGTAATACTAAATTTAAAGCATAGATAATTGCATCCCCCATTTATTATTCCAAGTAAGCGTCTTTCAACTCTGCACCTCCTAAGCATTAAGTATACTAGCTTTTTGTTGGCCTTATTTCATTGTCCCTTTGGGATCTTTTTTTTCTACACATATGATGCCTCACATCCCTTCACTGTTTAACACGAAGCTCGACTCTTGTCTTAGAAGAAGTAGGCTCGGTTACTAAGATTTGGGTTTCCTTTTCCCTTTGACGCGAACCTCAACACTTGTTAGGTGAAGCAGGCCCGGTTACAAAGACTAGAGGCATTTTTCATGGTATTTTTTTCATTGTGCTTTTGAACTTATTCGATAAATAACATGGTAGAAAGTTTATAAAAGATCTCATAAGAAGTGCAGAGTATTAGACAACATATCCAAAATAATCGAAGACTTATCCTGCTTATTTCATTAGTGTGCAATATGAATTTCTTTTTCTAAAGTGCACATGAACTTTAAAGACATTCTTACATCAATTTTCTATGGCTAGATCGAAGAAAGTTTCCATCATCCTTCTCCATAATCTTTCCTATTCCAGAATTACTTTCAATTCAATCATGAGTCAAGAAAACTTAATTGGGGATTTCATCTTTTTCATTTTCATGTTCAATGCAAGACAACATAGAAGATATGCATGACAAGATGCAGGAACTCATGTCAGGTTGTACTACATACATCATGAAATAAAATTTTTCTCCCCCCTAACTTGAATGACATTGTCCTCAATGGCATATGCAATAGAAAGCAATAGAATAATGTAATAGAGAATATGGTTGGGATGGAAGGATACAACCTGGTGTGCGGGGCGAATTGCTCCGTCATTGATCTGTGACGGCTCCTTTTCCACTTGACCTGACTACTGAAAATAAACTAAAGCAAAACATCAAATAACAAAAACTTTGGGTTGCCTCCCAAAACCCCTAAGTTTTCCATCTTCAGCTAGACGCATGCATAGAGGGTGCAAGCTCCATCACCAACGAGTCGAATTACGAATGAGCCACCACGTGATCTCATCTTCTTTCAAGTTCCACCATTTGTACAATGAAAAGAGAAGATCATGAAAAAACACATGTGGCCAAAAGATAAGTGGGTTGTTAGTATGATTGATTTTTTCATGTAACGCATATGCTAACAATTCTTCTTCCGTGGGCGTCATGTAAAAATCAACATTCAGTATTTTTGGTTTGGCTTTTATAGCATACCATGATGAATCAAGTAGGCCAAACGGACTGCCCCAGTCAGAAAATGAAAGAGGAATTATCATATCATCAATTATAAAATATTCCTCTTCAAACTTAAGATCTCTATAAGTGTTGAACACATGAATGCAGACCTTATTATCTTTCAAAAAAATTTCTCCACCTCAATTTTAGGAATTACATGAATATTATTGAGGTCCGAGTAGATCAAAGGGTGAGGGGCTCCTATCGAATGATTAGTGTCAAAGATATGAACAATATCAAGAGTGAAAGAAGTATGCTCCTCAAAACAATACTCGTGAGACTCAATAGGATCCGATAAATCGGCTAATTGTAGAATGTCTTCAACAAGATTAGATTTGCCAAAATCGTGAAGAGGTAAAAGATCAATGTCCTCCCCTTGATTAAAAGATGTCCAATCGAGATAAAAATTATGAAAGGTACCCGCCTCCTCCTTTACCCAAGAGAGATCAGTAATAGCCTTACTCAATTCATTCTCCACTCGCGCATCCTCTTCATCCTTCCCTTGGAACAAGGTCTCCTCAAATTCAAGAAGGGAAGCGAATGGGATTTGATCATGGACTAGCACATTACTTTCTTCTTCTTCACCCCCCAACTTGAGATCATCAACCTCTTTAGAACCCTTCACATAATGGCAATTAAGCCCAAGCTCCTCAAATTCATTTTTTCGATCATCTTCATGACTATAGCTAACTCCCTCAAAAACTTTTTGATAAGACTCCTCCATATTTCCCACATGATCTAAATCGAGAGTGATTTGAGTATTGTGTTCATGGGAAATCATGGGTTGATCATAAAAGTATTTAGTATTGTCAAATTGTGGGAGTTGGCAATCAGAATTGGCATGGGAATAGCTAAGCAATTGATCAAATTCCATGCGCTTGATGGTTTCATCAAGTTATTCTAGTCGGACTTGATTTTGGGCCATGATGAGATGAAATTGATTAATTCTCTCCTCCTGATTAAGAGTTGAGCGTGGAGGAGGTAGAGTTGTAAGTTGAGAAGCAGAGTGCGAAGGATAAGAAGTTGAATAATGATTAACTTGAAAATGAGGTAGGGGAGAGGATGTGGGTTATCCTCCATAGTGGTTTTGATCATTAAAGCTATTTGAAGATGGAGCCCAATTTTAAAAGAATTGATCTGGATGATTTTGGGCTGGGCCGTGATAAGAATCTCAAGAACTATTATGTTGTCCTCCCCAATAAGAATCATAAGAAGGTATGGAGGTTCTTTGAGCACTTTGAGCTTGTTCTTGGGGGCAAGATGAATCATGAGGTCCATGAAAGAATTGAGTGGATTGGATATGATTTTGGTTAAAGGAATGAAGTTGGGCCCCCATGAGTGATGGGCTTTCATTGTGGGCTGACCAAGAGTATGGGCTTTTGTAATGGGTCGGGCCATTGTGGGTGAATGATAAAGGTCGAGTTAGACCATTGGTAACATAATGGGCCAGTCTGGCCCACATGTCATTATGATCATGATAATAAGGTGGAATGAAGGAGTTTAAATTCATAGTCCAAAGAATAGATCAAGAAACATGGGCCAACAAGTCCACCTCAATGAATTTATTAGCCCACTCAAAGATTGAAATTTCCCACTCATTTTTTTAATTTTTTGGGAAGCAATGCAATCAATTAACAACTATATGAATAATGCATGTAACATGATGGTTATTATTATTTTTATTTTATTTTTGACCTTCTAAGGGTAAATAAACTTCGGGGTGCTTCTTGGTACAACCGGGCAGGTGTCTGTAAGAGAATCCACTGGTGCGGAGACTTATGGAGGTCTTGAAAAAGGAGATTCTAATCTAAAGAGACAGAGTGCTCAATGGATACTCTTTCTAATTCTAAGAGGGGTGTGCCTATATTGCCCTTAAGAAGGGACAAAGAGAAGAAGAGAATGATGATTTTTTTTTCTTTTTCAAATGATGCAAGAACAAGGAACAATGAATCAACTATATGCTACAATGCATGCAAGAGATATAACTAACATGAGAGCATGATGTCATGAATTTTTTTTCTGTTTTCTATTTTTTGATTTTTTTTCAGATAATTTTTTTTTCAAAAAGAGAGAAGGATAAAAGATAAATAGCAACTAAAAACACTAAAAAATATGCAACCTACTGAAGAATAATGTCTAAAATCATGTTTTCTGAGTTTTCTGATTTTCTATTTTTTTATTTTTCAAGAATGTTTATGATTTTTTTGATATTTTGAAAAAAATTTCAAAATAGAACATGTACCTACGCTTATTGACCTTTGGCGACGCTTAATTCTCAAAATTTACAGACTTCCATAATTCTACTCCCTGTTGTGACAGAGACAGATTTCTTGCGACGCTTTTTGGCTTTCTGCAACAGTTGATTTTTTATGAATTTTAAGCCCGAATTTCCCTTTTTCTTTGATTTTTTGATTTTTTATTTTTCCTATAAAATAAAAAAAAATAATACAAATATATAAATCAAATATAAGAATTTTCAATTAAAAAAATCATTTTCCCGACAACGACGCCAAAAATTGGTGTGCACTATACTCGTCATTAAAAGCCGTGTCACAATTTCAATAATAACCGCACTCACTCACTACAAAGATGTAAAATCTAAGTAGAGTGGTAAGAATGGGTCAATCCCATGAAGAGGAATATTTTCAATTGAGCAAGTTGGAAAATTCATATACTTGAGAAATCTGAATTTTGAATGAGTTTATGCTAAAGGAAAATAAGATTGTATGAAAATAAACTATTTAATGAATATGAGAAGGTTGAGAATAAAATTTTGGAGGGAGATAGAGAGATAAAATAGAAGAACTCAATTGCAAAGATTGAAGTTTTTATTGCTAAGGAAATATTAAAATGTCTAAGAAAAGTAAAAATTACAACTTGAATCAACTAAGGAACAAAGGAAGAAATAGAGCCAAGATAGTGAAGAATAGCGCCGGGCACGTCGTGCCGAGCCTTTTATTGGATCACCCAGCCTTGGAGAGGTACGCCGCTTTTAGAGCACCGAAGAAGAATCTCTGTCAAAGGGATGTTTAGATGAAAATAGAGGAGGGGAAGATAGAAGAACAATGAAAAATAAAATAAAAACAGAGGTAAAGGAGAACTAAAATAACTTTCAAACGGAGAAGAATTTAGAGATAAGAAAGAAGAGAAAGTTGAAGATCTTGAGAAGGGGAAGAAGTTTTGTGAAGACTGTAGAGGGAGAAGACGTGAGGAAGAAGGTGAGAACTGAGGGAAAACAGAGAAAAATGCTACTTTACGGGTGAACTGGATAAAACATTGAAAAAGTGTAAATATCTTAAAAACGGTGCAGAACTAGATGGCTAGGAAGAAGAAGAAATTGAGGAACACTAAAAAACTAAGAACGTTTATGAAGAAAGCAGGAGAAGAAGAGGAGCATAAAAGGGAGAAAATAGGGGGAGAATAGAGATATGCACAGATGAACAGTAAAACAAAAAAGTTAAAGCTTTGAAAAACTTGTAATAGCTTGAAAAAGAGAGAGAATTTGAAGAAGAGGAAGAAGAAGAAATTAAAGAGCACTTAAAAATGAAGAAGTTTTCTAAAGATAGTAAATTGACAGGAAGAACAGAAAGTAAGAAAAGGGGGCTCAGATCTCTGGCCAGCTGCCCTAGGGTGGGTTTTATAGTGCATAGGGGACTTCAATCCTACAAATCCTTGGAGATAAAGCTCAAATTTAAGTTTGCAGCATCAAGATCTTGCTCAAAGTAGGTCTCTTGCCATAGATAGAATCCTCCTTTCATCAAATAAAGAAAGATTACTTCATTCAGATAATCCATCCGGTTCCGTTTCTTCTTCCAACTGAAATAGCGACTGGTGCAAGGTCATTCATTTCATACAATAGTGCCTTTCATCTGGTCGCAATTTCTAATTGGCACCCATCCTTCATCCGCAGAGTCTTTCTTTCCATATTTTATCATTTTTCTTTCTATTTGTGCAAAGGATCTTGCGACTTCTAGAATAGCCGCCCATTCATTTTTCCATATTTTCTCAATTTTCTTTCTATTTTTGTACAGAGAATGGGCGGCTTCTCAAAGTATCGTAGTTTCTTGAATGTGCACCATCTCAAAAGGGCGTTTATTAATTGGCGTCTGGAGCTTGGTCGCTCATTCCTGTAAGAATAAAAATCCACTATAAATGCCAAAAATATATTATGTAATTTATCCCTTATGCAAGTTCATATCTCACATAGTCATTATGGCTTCTAAACTATGATAATTTCATGCAAACTCAAATTAATTGTGAGAATGATGTTAGTTATCCAAATTGCATAACGTTATTCTTTTAATGCCCAAAGGTGATATATATGATGCAAATTATGATATGAAATATGACACTTATCAATAGGCTTGTAAAGTCGCAGAAGGCCGAGCACCATTTTATCGACCTGGCCGAGACCTTAAGCACCCTCTAGAGGTACGAAATGAAGCTCAATCCCACCAAGTGTGACTTTGGGGTTAAGTTCGGGAAATTTCTAGGCTTCCTGGTGACCCAACGAGGGATCGAAGCAAACCCTGACAAGGTCCAGGCCATCATGGATACGCGGCCGCCTAACTGCGTCAAAGTTGTGCAACGACTGACCAGCCGGATCGTCGCGCTAAACTGCTTCCTGTCCCGGGTGGTAGAACGATGCCTGCCCTTCTTCAAGTTACTGATAGGGCCAAAATTGGGAACCCCCACCTTCACCTGGGACGAGGAGTGCGAGAAGGCATTCACCAAGCTTAAGGAGCTTCTAACGTCACCTCCAGTATTATCCAAGCCAGTACCGGGAGAGACTCTATACCTTTATCTCTCGGCAACACCATCCACGGTAAGCTTGATCCTCATTCGAGACGACCAAGGAAGACAAAGGCCCGTTTATTACACCAGCAAAGTGCTCCTGGATGTCGAAAGGTGGTACCCCACAATCAAGAAACTCGTGCTAGCATTGGTTACCTCGGCCAAGCGCCTCCGGCCATACTTCTAGGGACACTCCGCTGTGGTTCCGACTAGCGAGCCTCTGAAAAAAATTCTGGCCCATCCAGAAGTCTCGGGTCGACTCGTCAAGTGGGCAATATTGCTCGGAGCCTACGACATTTCCTACCGGCCACGCACCGCCATTAAGGGACAAGCTCTCGCCGATTTTATCGTAAAGACCGTTGTCTCTCCGAGAGAGGCGTCCGAACCTACAGCCGGCCCGCCCTGGGATCTCTTCGTGGATGGATCTTCCAATTCAACTGGCAGCTGAGCTGGCATCCTCATTACATCCCTAGAAGGTGTCGAGCTCTAGTACGCCCTGAAATTCAACTTTCAGGCCTCCAACAACGCCTCCGAGTACGAAGCCTGGATTTTAGGGGTAGGATGGCGAAGCGCCTAGGAGCCGAGCGAGTCAACATCTACACCCACTCTCAGTTAGTCGCTAGCCAGATCCATGGAGACTACAAAGCTCGAGAACCGCATATGGTCAAATACCTTCACCTGGTGAAAGAGATAGCCCGATCATTCAAGAGCTTTCAGGTAATCCAAATATCCTGGGAAGATAACTCCCGAGCGGATGCCCACTCTCGATTGGCCTCTTCCAACACTATAGAAAGGACCAGGTCCGTCCTACTTGAAGAGTTGGACCGATCGAGTGTGGAAATCGAAACCGTAGCAACTGTGCAAGCATCTCCCAACGACTAGAGAACCCCATACAAAGCCTTGCTAACTGACTCTCGAAAGGCCGCTGACCCTTGGGAGGCCAGGAGACTCAAATACCAAGCTCGGCAATTCATCTTATTCGATAGAAATCTTTACCGAAGATCCTTCGCTGGCCCTCTCCTCAAGTGCCTTAGCACCCCAGAGGCCCAGCAAGCCGTTGAAGAAATTCACAAACGGATCTGGGAGCACACCAAGGGGGGAGGTCGATAGCGAGGATCTTGCTATGCCGAGGTTACTGGTGGCCCACCCTCCAGCGAGACTGCTCCGCATTTGCTCGGAAGTGTGACCACTGCCAAAGGTTCAACCACCTGATCCACCAGCCAGACTCGGAGCTCATAACTCTCACCGAGCCATACCCATTCGCTCGGTGGGGAATTGATATCCTTGGGCCCTTCCCGGTGGCCCGGGCATAGAAAACGTTCCTCATCATCGCCATTGACTACTTATCCAAATGGATTGAAGACGAGGCTACTACCAAGATTACAGAAGCAGTGATCTGGAGTTTCGTGTGGAGAACGATCATTTGTCATTTTGGCATCCCCCGGGTGATTGTGAGCGATAACGGTCGGCAGTTTAATAGCACTTATTTTAAGAATAAGTGTGCTGACCTACATATTTGAAACCACTTCACTTCGGTAGCCCACCCCCAGGCTAACGGGCTGGTCGAAAATGCCAACAAAATCATCCTCAAAGGCATAAAGACCATGCTCGGTAAAGCCAAGGGTAATTGGCTCGAGGAATTACCTAGCGTACTATGGTCTTACCGAACCACTCCAAGAACCGCCATGGTCAAAACTCTATTCCAGCTAGTCTATGGCACCAAGGTACTCATCCCATTAGAGGTTAGGAGCACATCCCTTCGGGTTATCCACTTCCTGTCCGAGTCTAATGACCAGAAATTATTGGAGAACCTGGACCTGACCGACAAAGTACGTGAAGTTGCAAGAATTTGAGCAATAGAATATCAGCAGCGCATGATTCAGTACTATAACGCTCAGGTTCGATACAGGCAGTTCCAGCCAGGAGACCTCATTCTCAGAAAGGCCGAAGCCTCTCGACCACTGGAGGCACTCGAAAAGCTAGCCCCTAACTGGGAAGGCCCCAACCGAGTGATTGAGACGCTTGAGAAAGGAGCATATCGACTATCCACCATGGAAGGGATGCCAATCCCTTAGGCTTGGAACGCGGCAGCCCTGCGAAAGTTCTATTTCTGAGCTCATCCATACATGTAACAAACCAATAAAGACAGTAAACTCTCCATTTTAGTAATGTCAAAATTTTGGTACATCAGATGGGCCATAGCCACCACAATGTGCATATAAAAAAAAATATGGTACAACATAGACTGATTACTCGGTGCGAACAAGGTTAGCGGCTCCAAGCCGAGCCACTGACTCCACCCAGTGTGGAAATTGGCTCAGATAACGGGATGGCTGACTTTGTCTTCTCAGGAAGTTCGGAGAAGATGGTACTAGTAGGAAGAAAAAGAGAAAGAAAATATGCCCGGACACCAGAAAATAAGAGAAGGCCTCCTCTACCAACTCTTTAGAAGAGGGAGTAAAACAAAGCCAACAAAGGATGGTGCGGGCAAGAAAAAATAGAAAGCAAGCACCCTCTGAGTGGTGCGAGCAAGGAAAGAGTAGGAGCAGAAAGAGGGCATCCTCCAAAGAGTGAAAGAAAAAGGAGGGGGAGAGGAGGAGCGGAGGAGGAGAGGAAGGAGTAGGGCAAGGCCATAGTGCTAAATGCCCTCCTTCCCTTGGACTTTGTCCGCTTCTACCTTCCTAAATAGGGGCGGCGGTCCAGCGATCGGGAGGGAGCACGTCGCCATGCTCCATCCCTTCTTGTATGTTGCCCGCCATTCGCCGTCCATTCTTCTACGCCAAAGTCGTCCAAATGCCACCACTGAAGCCTTCATCAACGTCAGACTCCATACCTTACTGGAAGATGACAATAGAAAAGAAGGTGGTGCCGGTTTTCACTATATAGATAAAGAAGAGCAAGAGACTTAGCAAAACCAATGTTGCAGCGTGAAGAGGAAGAGGCACCCTTTGGGACCTTTTATAGGCCGAAGGGGGAAACCCCTGCCTTAATTGAACCTCTCCTCGAAAATATGTAACGGACTACAACGCGAAGGCGAATACCTCCCTAAGGAGTAATTACACCTCCCTGCCATTAAAAGCTCTCTACATGAATACGTAAAAGGACGGCTCATTTAAAGCCTCGAAAGACGGAAAAATGGCATATAAGCACCCTTTGATCAGCCGATCGACATTACAATTAGATTTTTCGACAGAAGAATCGGACAAGATATTTGATTTACCAATGATACAACATATCAGACCTAATCAAACATGGTAAGGAGCATTTAAGTATGCCTTGATATGCTAATTAGCATTATATTTCAAGGAAAAGGACAGTACAGGGTGAAGTTTCCAAAAGGGGGCCCCATACAAAAAGAAGGAAGGGCCAGCAACGCAAAAATAGCCTAACCGATAGAGATGTGAGAAGAAGGGGAGGTCGACGATCGTTCCAGGAGCTTGGAAGTCGGAAGGCCCGCAGCACTCGGCCCCACCGCTATGGTCATGTATGGCTCATCCTCGGCTCCCTCGGTAGTGGCCGGCCCAAATATTGACCCCACCTGTGTGGGAACTGTCTCGGTCGTGTGACCTCCCGAAGCCGCCTGACTCGGGGAGCCCTCAACCTCTACAGTGGAACTATCCTTGCTGCCATCCTCGCCAATCAACGTCGTAGAGGAGGGAGGAGTCGAGCCTCCTTCATCCTAGTCATACCGCTGATCGGAATGAAAAACAAGCTCATTCGAAACATGTTGTCGAACCTCCATAATGGCCCGATCGAAGCCTTAAGCGAAACCCTTCCACATCCCCCAACGAGAGCCCGGCTCAAAGTAAGCAAAGGAACTATTCTTTGAGGCCTCGAGGAAGTCATCCTAGCCTAGATATCGTTCGACGGCCCTCGCCTTAGCCTCTCCTCCCCTTGCCTCGGCCTCGGCCTCGGCCAACTTTGCCTCAATCTCGGCCAGCTTCATTTCGGTTTCGGCCTGCTTCATCTCAGCCTCGGCCCGGATTACTATGGCCTCCTCCCTTGCTCGATCAGCTTCCAGGAGATAGTTCCTAAGGTCATCCCGCTCGACCTCCCACCGCCTCGAGCTCGATACTTGAAACTGGCGCTCCTCCTCTAGGAGGCGAGTTTTTAGCTCGGCAGTGCGGTGGTCCTAGGACAATTGCTCGGACAGAGACCGCACGACCTCCTAATCCGCTCGATCCTGCTCCCGGAGTGAGACCACCTCCTTCCAGAGGACCCCAAGCTCGGAGGATAGCTGCTCGACCTTCCAGTCAGATTCGGTGCGACATTTGGCCTGAGCCATTTCGATGCTCTCCATTTTCATCCAGGGACCGATGATCTTCGCCCCTAATTGGGCCATGAACAGGCCGCCCTCCATCACCCTCTCGAGGAGCATCGAAGGGGGGCATTGCCGAAACTCTTCCTGGATAGACGGAGACTCCAGCTCTAGGCAACGCTGGTACAGGGAAGCTTGAATGACAAACCACTCCTGCTGCAGAGCAGAACCCCTCCAAGGCGGAATCTGCACGGGAGTATCTTCTCTAGTGACTCCCGAGCTCGACGTTGTAGATCTAATTAAAAATCCACTAAAATTAAAAATAAAAGAAAAGAAAGCAAGCGATGAAAGGCAAAGAGAAGCACGTGGTGCTATATGGAATGTGATCGCCAAAGACCGCGGGCCTCAAATTATATAATCAATAAATAAAGGAGGGATCGCGATATAAATACCATTAAGCGTGGGAGATGTGAGTGATTTCCTTCCCTTCCTATCGGCCGGTCGATGGAGGGAGTTCCTCTTTGATTACCCCTTGCAAGAAACAAAGACAACAACCGATGAAATGGAATTAGTAAACACAAGGTGTAGTATCAAATCCATAATATAAATATAAATATGAAAATATGGACTAGAACACACCTTGTGGGTGTTACCCTTTTAAACTCCATGTGATGGCTAGGGAAATTTATGATGATGAATGAAGTATATAAAAATAAAGAAGATAAAATGTGCAAGTTTTGCACTATGGAGGCTCAACGTGGTTGAGGAAGTGATGAATATTCAATGTAATGCATGCATGTGTTAATGCAAAAAAATAAACAAAAGAAACAGAGAAGGAAATAGAGGAGCCTGGGGAGGTTTCTCCTGTGGCTTTGATGCGCGATGGGGAGGAAGTCTCCTTCAAAAGGATGAAGCTTTGCATGCAAAGAGTATTCCCTCCTCCAGCCAAGAAAATGGCAGCACCTCCCCCTGTAAATTAAAAATATCTCCTCCTAAGAGGAGCCATAGGGCTCTATTTATAGGGAAGAATTTGGTGGGTTTAATCCAAGAAAAATTGGGATAACCGAGTTTTAGTAGGAGATAAATATTGGAAGGAATCCTCCAAGTCATGGAAAGCCATTAGAGTCCTTTCCAAAGTGGAAAAGGGCTCAAAACAGAGAAAGAACGGGGTTCCGACATGGCTCGGAAATCAGGCGTTATTTAAAATAGCGACTTTCCGAAGTGTTGCGAATCGAAAAAAGGAAAAAAAAAAGCCAAAAATGAAATAGCGCCCCTCGTTCGGGCGTCATTTGAAAGGGCGCCCCCGTGAGGGGTGCTATTTCAGATTCTGCAAAAAGGGTCATTTCTCATTTCTTAGTATTTATTTTTTCGGTGAATGTGCATATGACTGTGCTGACTCCAATTCTTTTTTTTTCGTATTTTTCTGACACCTAGATGGCCACCAAAACACCCTTGAAAGAGGCCGTAAATTTAATATAAAAAATTCTAGATTGAATGGATGCCTCCTTAAAGAGGCGCCATTTCTCTTTTTCTTTTTTTTCTTTATTCTTTAAAATCAAATGACGCCCCCCTCTTGTCGTTAATTCTTTAAAAATTTGTAAAAATAGAAAAAAAACCCAAAAAATCCAGAAAAATAGGAAAAAATAAGAAAAAGTAAAAAAAGGGAGAAATCCAAGTAAAGTGGGAAAAACCACTCAAACAAAGTCAATTAGAGGGTCAAATTAAGACATTATTAGGCAATATGAGATATACTCATAGTAATGTCAATTTTAACGTGTCTACAACTGTCTCGCCTTGGCATCTGTTTTGCAAGGGAATAGAGTGAATTGAAAAGTAGATGCCAATATGTGATGAGACATGTAATCAACATCACCTGATAAGAATTAAATCTAAAACACGAGTGTAGACACGCCAAAATTGACGTTACTGTGAGCACATCTCATATTACCTTGTAATGCCCCAATTTGACCCTCAAATTAGCTTTATTTGAGTGGTTTTTCTCACTTTTCTTGGTTTTCTCTATTTTTCCTCCCTTTTCTTATTTTTTCCTATTTTTTTAGTTTTTTTGGGCATTTTTCTCTATTTTTATAAATTTTCCAGAATTAACGACTTGAAGTGGGGCGTCTTTTAAATAGTGGCTTAGCCTTGGGCGTTTCTTGAGAATTGACGCCACTTCCATTAGGCGTCAATTCCTCTCATTTTTCTATTTTTCTAGATTTTTCTGAGGATTTTTCAGAATTTTCTATGAATTAACGACATGTTAGAGGATGTTATTTTAATTTTTAATAAAATAAAAATTTAAAAAAATGAAAATCACGACATGTGTAAAGGCGTCACTTTTCAAATTGAATATTTTAATATTATTTTCAACCCCCCTTGAGAGGTGATTTGGTGGCCTTCCGGATGTCAGAAAAATACGCAAAAATAGTCGTTGGAATCAGTGCAGTATGATGCACCTCCACCTAAAAAATGAGAAAATAATATTGAGAAATGAAAAATGACCCTGTTTTGAATTAACGACCTTGATTCGGACGTCAATTAAATTGACGCCCGAAGCAACAGTCGTCCTTTTGGCTGTTTATCATTTGGTTAACGCCCTCCCATGAGGCGTGTTTTTAAGTAACGCCTTCCCTTCAGGCGTGTTTCACAAATTTCAAATAAAAGAAATATTTATTTCTAAAAATGATCCGGGAAGTGACGCCCTTGTACTGGTCGTGTTTTTAATTAACGCCCTTTTGTAGGTCGTCAATTCTTGAATTGACGCCCCTATCCAAGTCGTGTTTCAGCTTTCGTGTCCTAATCGAACGCAGCCCTTTCCCAGAGAGTCCCTGCTTTATTTGGTCACTTCCTCGATTGGGAACTTAACCCTTCCCGTGATGGACTCTTGCCCGTTCTTATCTTCCCTTCAACCCTATTAATAGAGCTCTTATGGCTCTGTTAATTCGATTCCGATTCTTCCTTTTTTTTACAGGCTGCTGCTGCTAGTTCTGGCTGAAAGAGAAGACTCATGCGCATCAATTATCATCCATACAGAAGCTTCCTCCCCATCGCGTATCAAGGCCAAGGAGAATACCAGCATCTTCTTATCTCCATCTCCCTTCTTGTGTTTTATTTCATGGCATAGTTCATATGCATATATGCATCTTGCATCTCTTTACTGTTAACTCTATATTCTCAATCACGTTGGGAATTTCTCACAGTGCATCTATTGCACTCTTTTCATTCACTTATTTTACATATCATTCATCATATATTTCCATACCCTTTTGCATAGGGGTTTAAGGGCAACCACCCTTAAGGTGTGTTCTTGCACATACTTTCATGCTCATATTTTTATTAAGGAATTGATGCTACACTCACCATATTTCTAATTCCAATCTTTATTGGTGTTGTCTTTGATTGTTTTGCAAGGGTAATCAAATCGAGAAGAACTCTCTTCATCGGCCGGCCGATTGGAAGAGAAAGGAGCACTCACGTCACCCGCTTTTAAAGGTATTTTTCGCGATCCCTCCATATTGTTATTGTCATATTTTTGAGGCCTCGCATCTCTGGCGATCACACTTCCCTTTAGCACCATGTGCTTATACCCTTTTATCCCTTTTATGCATATTCTTTCATTATTTATATTCTAAGTGGATTTTCTAATTAGGATCTACAAATTGGCGATCACGGTGGGACCCCTTTCGTTTTTCTTTTGATTACCCTTTCCCTTGGGCACCCACGTGTGCCATCTCCCCTTTTGCACCCACGGTGCGCTTCCTTTGTGCCCCACGGGCACCCTCCATTGTGCATTGCACTCTCCCCATGTGATCTGTCAGTTTGATAGGTTTTTTTTAGAATTTCCACTTTTCCAAAAATTTTGATGAGCATGTTAATATCTTAATTCATATATTTGTTGATTGCCTCTGACTGTGAGTGTTTGATATTTCTGGCCGTGGAGTTTTCTGGAGATAGAGGAAATTAACGCCTTAGACAGAGGCGCGTTTTATTTTAACGCCCTGATCCAGGGCGTCTTCTTTATGTGTAACGCCTTCTGCCAGGGCGTCTTCCATCACATCTCCTGCTTTCTGTGAATTCACGCCCTTCCCCAGGGCGTCTTTTTGTTGCTTAGCGTCTCACATCAAGGCGCGTGTTTACATTTGACGCCCTCACCCAGGGGCGTCCTTTTATATATAGCGCCTCACTCCAAGGCGCGCTTTTCACTGCTTCTAGGCCCTCACAGCGATTCACGACAGCCACGCTGTCGTCCGTTTCTTGGTAGCGACCCCTGCCAGGGCGTCTCTTTCCTGTGGGTTTACAGAACCCTCCCGTTTGTGATTTTTCATGCTGATTCATGCTTATATTCATTGATTGATCTTACTGCTGTGATTCGTTCATATCTCTGCATTCATTCATTTGCATTGGTTTGGGAGACCTCCTCTCTCTACCCTAGGATTCCATACACCCTCTTGGTGAAGGAAGGACCCTCCATTGAGCACTCCGTCTCTTTGGATTGGAAATTCCTAAACCAAGCCTCCATAAGTCCCCGCACCCGTGGATTCCCTCATGGATGCCGGGCAGGTTGTACCCTTTAAAGTCCCAGGTTTAGTTGGCCATACACGGTGAGAGAGTGTTCCTAGTTAGCACCGGAGTTGAAATCACATTTGAAACTAGGTTCCTCCCTTGTGTGAATCATAATTTTGTTAAAAATCCTTAATTCACCAAGGTTCAAACATAAGAAGTCAAAGGTAACCATCCCAACTTGTTTGCTATTTCTATGAATTGTTTTGATTGCACATTGAATTATTTGGATTACCTTGATAAGAAAGTCAACATGTTCAACTCAATTAATGTTCATGAGGGTGATCAACCTAGCACATCTTATTCGCCTCAATTTCAACATGTTCATCATTCTCACCATAATTCTTTCAAAGGACCACGTCCTCATTCTTACGGTGTTGCCCGACCCATGGGCAATATCCAATCCCATGGTCCTTCAATCCAATCGCGAGCCACTACTCCTACGGGACCGTCTCGTCCCAATGATGAGAAGGTTTCCCAAATCATTCATGCATTAGATCAGCTCACCCCTCAACAAATTCAAGCCCTTAAGGCCGCTGTTGAGGGTGCATCTCATTCATCTCATCCTCCTTCCAATCCTATGCGGGTGGCCCATCACCCACTTCCCTCCTCTATTCATACTCCTACTCTGGTAGTCCATAACCCATCTCCTCCTATTCACTCTTCTCCTCGGGTGATCCAACACCCGCCTCCTTCTATCCCTCCTCCACCACGGCCCCAAGGCCCATTTATTTCTTGCAATTCGGCCCATCCAGGTTCCTCTACGGGAGGGCCCATTAATCCCCCTCCACGGCTTTCTTATGCGGCCCCTCCTTCAAGGCCCTGTCAACCCTATGTTGCTCAGGTCACACCCCTCCAGCAAGCTCTTATCGACAAAGTTGCTTCTTTGGAGGAACAATTAAAGAGGGTTACGAGCCCACGGCCCGCTCCTCCTGCTCCAGTCAATCCTCTCCACGCTGCTCTGGATGATATTACAAGGATGGAGAAAGAATGGAAGGACAGGAGAGACGATTATGGCATCGACAATTCAAGCAAGCAAGAGCCGGCGATTGAAGAATTCGAGGTAACATACGATGAAGCTTTGCAGGCACCCCTTCCGAGTTTCCTTCGTTTCCCTCTCCCCCCACTATCATTTGATGAACCCCCTGCTCAGGACGAAGCCACCGTCCCTAATCCAACCCCTATTTCCGAGACCTCTTGGTGTTACGACGATGGGTCGATACTCCAATCACCCGCGCCGGCGCATCTTGAGTCTCCTCCCACTCCTAACACCGCTCGCCCCGTTCGGCGTTTTCTCCACACCAAACCTCCACCAATTACACCTCCAGCAATTACACCTCCACCGATTATGCCAGCCTCCACACCATCGGCCTCCACCGAGCCTAACGTCGAACTTTCCCTAATTCAACCCTCCATTACACCTTTAACACCAAACCCAACTACCCCTACTCCACCACTTAACCTATTATCCGTGGCTAGTCCTGAGCAGGATCCACCCTTTTTTGCACTCGAGGCAACCCCAACTGCTTCCAAGCAAGAGGGGAAGTTCGACGTGTTTGAACCTCCACTTCCACTCATCCTTTCTCCAACACTTTCCATTACACCATCACCATCCATGGAGCCTTCCGCCTCCGCTTCACTTTCCTTTACTACTCGGAAGGGGAGCGCTGCTACAAATACTTGTGCCGAGGATGATCAAGAGCCGCGAAAGAAGAATTTGGCCACTGCCGTGTAGTTCAAGATGCAAGAGTTCATTTGCCGGATGCCAATCCGGGTTATTGTGTCAAGCACGGCTGAAGAGGTCAAGCCGCCACTGCTCGCTAGAGAAGAATGCCAAGCGTTGATGCCACCCAAGGGCAGGGCAGGGCACCCCTTGTTCCAACTTTCAAATCCTGAATTCATTCTTCCATACAAGGGGCGAATGCCCATTTTTGTCAACATTCTTTATATGCCGCAATCAATGGGCAACACGATGCTTCCTGTCCCAACTCTCCAACTCCCTCGCACTATTGCTTTTCACCCTCCAAGGGAGTTGTCATTCACCAATGAAGCTTCGGCATGGGCTATTTCTTATACACTTTCACTACCATAGAGGGGCGGTTATCTTGGTGCTAAGGGGCCTTCCACTATTTTATCCACCTTCTATTCAACTCCATTCACATTATTGTCTATCACAATTTCTTCATGGGCCACTCCAAAGGTAAAAAGGAAGATCTCATCCTCTCACCCTTCACATTCTTCATATTCTTTGCATTTCATTGCATTCACGCATTCACTGCATTCATCGCATCCATCCTATTGCATGCAATTGCACTTCTTCTTTCCCGGGTTTCCAAACCCGTATCTTCCCCGCCTTCCGGCACCTCCGGATATTCCGCATTTCCCATCCTATTCATCTTCATCCTCATTGCTCGGGCATTGTTCCCTTTCCAATCTCTTCTCAGGGCATCGCGCCCCTTTCCAACTCCTGCATCCGGACCATCCGGATTTCTCCTTTATCCTGCTAGGGCATCGCGCCCTTTTTCATCTCGTTCTCCCGGAATTTCCGGACTTCCTCCTTGGGCATCGCGTCCCTCGGTATTTGCTTCCTCCGGAACCTCCGGATCTTGCTCTTTGGGCATCGCGCCCCTACACACCCTCAAGTCCGGATCTTATGGGCTTCTTACTGATTTTCCCAGGGCATCGCGTCCCTCGGTATCTGCTTCCTCCGGAACCTCCGGATCTTTCACCCCTCTCTTTATCCGTTGGGCATCGCGCCCCTTTCTGTCTTATTCCTCCGGAACCTCCGGATTTTTCTCTTCTCCCAGGGCATCGCGTCCCTCGGCATTCCATCCCTCCGGAATCGCCGGACCCTCCTAATCCTTTTCATCCATTCTTCCCCGGGCACCGCGTCCCTCGGCATTCCATTCCTCCGAAACCTCCGGACCCTCCATCTTTCCTCCGTCTCATCTTCCTGCTCCTCCAGGATATCACATCCTTTGTCCTCTTCTTCCTTTTTCACCATCTTTTTGCATATTTCTTCCCAGGGCATCGCGTCCCTCGATATCTTATCCCTCCAGAGCCTCCGGATTCCTCCTATCAGGATTCTACTCCACAACCTCCGGACCCTCCAGATCCGCCTCTTTCCATCTATCAATTTCTTCTTCTGATTCCCCCTAATCCTGGGTCCGACCCAACTTCTTCCACATCCACTGCCTTGGGCATCTGCCCATTCTCTCACTGCTTTCGAGGCTTTAGTCCTCACTCCTCCTTCTAATTCTCTGCTTCTTCTGTAGACCTTTCATGTGATCAGGGTCTCCACGCCTTAGTGAGGGAGTTCTAGCCCTCGCCTCTTTTCCTTTTTTTTCTTATTCGTCTGAGTCTGGTCTTGGCACCACTCCTTCTTGTTAAGTCACTTTCAAACCCTTTGCTTCCAATCCTTTTGACTGCCAAAGAGGACTATCTTACGATGATCAACCATCTCTCTAGCAGCTGCTTCTACAAAGGTTGCAAGGTAACATATTGGCGTAACTACGCATTATTATGATATCATTATCTCACGCATGATTTTCAAAGTGAAGTGCTTCTTAACATGATTAAGAGTGATATTTTAAGCCTTTATCCTAGGAATTTATCTTTATTGAATTTCATCTTTTAAAAAAAAAAGAAAAAAGTCTTTTGCAGCACCTTTGGTTAATAAAAACCAACGCTGGGAATTCAACGTTCTCTCCCTGCTTGTTAAGAGCAACCCTTAGTTGGGCACCGCACACACTTCACGGCGTCCTTAGCTGGCTCCTTAGATAGACACAATCCCTACTTTGGCCATGCCATGAGTATATCTGGAAGTCTTTTCTCTTCTTTACTCGGCCGAATGCAGGGGCAAGAGGTTGACGGATGAGATGACCAACCTCGGTACTCCCCAATACGAGAGGAGTCTCAAATTGGGGAAGTCTTGACCCAAAATCAATATGTGTTTTCATATAAGTTTTCATGATGTACATCTCGCCAGAAAGGGCTATTATGAAAATCAAGTCACAAAATTTTGATAAAGCAAAATTGTGAATTATGGCATGTCAAGAGTGGCAAAGTCCCCGTAGGGAAAACCCTGGTCGTATACATGTCAAGGGTCTAAACATCAAAGGCACAAAGCCCCGGCGCAACAGACTACCTCTTTGAGGGGAAACACCTTGGAAGGAATTCGAGTCCCGACATCTCCCATCCTGCATAAAGCTTATCCTCAATTATTCTTCTCTTCTCCCTCTAAGACCGAATGT
The DNA here is from genome assembly GCA_022559845.1 of Amorphophallus konjac. NCBI lineage: Eukaryota > Viridiplantae > Streptophyta > Magnoliopsida > Alismatales > Araceae > Amorphophallus > Amorphophallus konjac. Next base: position 120,120,401 of record CM040123.1, read on the forward strand.
TTCTCGGGTATGGCCTTGGTAGGGGCGCCGTTAATCAAGGGCAGTCAGTTATAGGGCGCCACCCTTCAATGCACGCCTGGCTTTGGGCAGTTTTTAGCGAAAAGGGAAGGAACAAGGACCCCTAGCCAGTGGTTCAAAAACACCCTTCGATGCTTCTTTAACAATGTCTAAACCAAAACAAAAAAAAATCAAAAGAATGAAAAAAATAAAAAAAAGTTGAATATTTCCTAATAAAAATCCAACAAAAATTGAATATTTTCAAAATTCATAATAAAAATTCAAATATTTTTCAAAATCCAAATAAAAATTCAAATATTTTCAAAACTCAAAAAAAATTGCATATTTCAAAATTCAAAAAAAATGCATTATATTTTTCTGATGGTGCTTTTGCAGGAACGATAACTTTGCAAGGACCAAGAGCACGGGATGAGACCTCTCCATTCATTGCCATCTACCTTTTGATTCTTCCCATGCTCACAATTGATCACATCTTCATGTTTTGCTACGCATTACTCCGATTATTCATCTCCAAATCTTTTTTATCAAATCTTGCTGATCACTCCGCCGATGGGCATTATCAGATCTTGATCATTCAACTCCAAATCTTGATTAGCCAAGTTGTCATCCTCATGACAAACGACAAACAATGATGCTATGCTATCTATGCTTTAATGATGCTATCTATGTTATTCATGCCTTTCACGCTGTACACACTTGAATGCTATTCATGATATGATACATACCTGCTATTGATGATTTGATTCATGCTATGCTTGCTATGCTTAAATGCCTTATTCATTGATTGTTATTTATATCTTGGCTGATGAATCTTTGAGCGCAGGATAAGAAGCTCTTGGTCCCACCGACTGGGCATCATCATCCAAGCCCCACGGTGCTTCCACCTCATTTCTCAGTTCCCCCATGCTCATTGCTATCACCATCCCCCCTGTATGCATTCTACTATATGTTATTATGCTATTAGATTATATCAAGGACCTTGTGGCTTTGGTAAATCTAGAATTTGAGTTCCCCTCCATCAAAAACAATGATGATTCCAGAGGAGTTTTAGTCATATGGATAGGCCGTTGTGCTGTCCGAGACTGGGGACGATGGTTCCTTTTTGTGAGTTGATGCGTGGATAAACGGGCTTCGGCTCAGTATCAGCTCGTGAAAACGGTTTCTTGACCCAGTCTGGGCAGCTTAACAATATTATCCTTGATTATCTTATATTTTCACTTGTTTTAATTTTTTCTTTTAAACCCAGCATGCATTCATGTAGGACTTTGAATTAACGTTAGAAAATCACTCTCATAAGCTGATTTGGAGAGTCAAATTGATCTTAATCTTTTCAGATATGAGATATTCATTGCTGAATGGAATCCTCAGTTCGTTTTGTCGCTGTTTTGGGTCATTTTCTCGAAAGCTCCTTGTTTGGATTTTTATCATCTTATTTCAATCCTTTTCTTTGATCCACCTTGGCTGCAGCACGTCCACATTGGCTGGTAACCGCTCCCCAATGGTGAAACCTACAGGTTTGTGACCTAGGGTACTTCCACCGCGCTGGAAGTTGATCTTTCTCCTTCGTGCCTGTAGATATATATTTCTCTCCTCTCTCCCCTTTCACTAAGGGTCAAAAGTGCGTCAAGGGCATGAGACAAGTGAGAGAAGGAAGAGAAAATAGGGAATGAAGCAAAGTACCGTGATCGCCACCAAGATGTCGTACGCGACAGGCACGCCGTACCTTGGAAAATGGGGAGACACTCGCCTTAGTGCAGCGCTGAGGAATGAACGGCTCCCTTAGAACCGCCCTATGTTGAGCGGTCTTACGATAGACCGCCCTAGGACGCTGCGAGGGATGCGGGAGGAACTGCTGCAGTGAGATGGACGGCGCTAGACGGACCACGCTCCAGGGAAGAACGGTCGTTGATACACCGCGCGTACCTATGAATGACCGGAGGATAGCCGCTCAGGACCTCCACTCAGCAAGTTGAAAAGGGGCTCGACCTCCACCCTCTCCGGCCGGCCAGAAGGGATGGGCCTCGTGCTGATTAGATGCTGACCTACGAAACAACGTGGAGACACAGAAGAAACACCCAGATTAGCCCTAAACAATGTAGTATGTATTCAAACGAGAATAATTAAGCATGAACAAATGAAAAGGGGAATACCTGGGGGGTTTTAAACCCCTAGGGTGACAAAAAATGGGATGGTTGTGTGCATGATAATGAGAAGGAGGGGGGTACGCGGATGGGAACAATGCATGCAATGAAAGAAAACGGCGAAAGCTACAGAACGAAAGAACTATAAAGACTGGGCTACTCCCTTGACCAGAGGCTCACGCGGACGTAGAGAGCCTCCTTCCTTGGTGCTAGGTCGCTCAAAAATTCGGCAGGGCTTCGCCGTCGACCAAAATCTCCCCCCCTTTTGACGTCCGACCGTAGGGTCTATTTATAGAACCTCGAAGGCCAGCCTCGAAATCAGGGTTTAAAGACCTTTTCAGGTCGAACTCTCAAAAGATAATTCATAGATAATATCATAATCTTCCATCCAGACGAAACGGCATCAAAAATGGTTGATTATCCGCGGAGAAATCATCAAAACAAGTTGAGGATAAAACCATGAGATAAATGGGATAAAATCGGTTGAAAATCAGCAACCGACGGCTTGAACGGTCTTACGATAGACCGCAGAATGGATGGGCGGTCTTATTAGGACCGTCCATCCTGTCGGTGGAAACTCGAATAATCAGAAAATTATCCCAACTATCTCTCGAACTGGCCGAAATGTTCGCCGTTGGACTCTGAACATATGAACGGTTGTATTGAGACCGTTTTAGTTTAGGGCGGCACAAACACGACCGTTTAACTCTGTCGGTGATAATTCGAATCGTTTGGATAACTCTCTGAGAAAGTGGGCTCTCGTAGGACTCTGAGATATAGGCGGTTGGAACAGGCCCGTCCATGATATTGAACGGTCCTAATCACACTGCACAAAAGCCTGTCGGTGAATATTAGCCAAAATATATGAACGGTCCATAGTCAACCGCCCACCTGCTGAACGGTTGAGGTTAAGCCGTTCATGACCTTAGGCACTTGGTTCTCGCAAAATACGTTCAATTGACCAAAGCCAAGGCCCATTAAGCTCCGAATCACAACGAATTGCACCAAGGAGGGAGACGACCCATAAAATGAGCCCACGACATGCCACAAAAATGGCCCGATGAATGATGAATAACTCGAGTCATCAACTAATGGGAGTAAGAGAAACGAGTCAGCTTATCGGCATAAAACGGGTGTCAACAGATGCCCCTCCTTAACGTCCTCTTTGCAGGGGAGCAAGCGGAGGTGAAGCGGAGATGACATGGAACAGGGAGACGAAGCGAAAATGCAGCGGAGTGGACTGGAAAAGCGGGCGTTAAGGTAAAACGACACCCGTTTCTACTAACAAGCGAATGAGAATCTTTCGGAAAGCCTTGAACCGAGCGTCAGGAGTAATTGACCAAAAGGCGACGCCAATCTGGAGGGACTAAAATAAACGAAATCAACTGACAAGACCAACCTCATGGGAGACACAATCCTGCGGTCCAACGAGGGGGCCACAAAAGAAAAAATGCTAAAGCTCCAGACGGGGATCTTTCAGTCAACCGACCCCAACGAACCGGCCAACGAAAACCTTCGAATTCGGAATGGAATTAGTTCATCTTACTCGAGCATTGAGACACACAGCTGACCATCACTTGACGGGACATTTCTTAAGCAGACTATGAGGCATGAAAGCTCAAAAGGATGCGCATGATGCATGTTGGGCTAAAAAGTAAAAGAAATCGTTAAAACGAATGCGAAGAAAGATCAAAATATAAAATATTCGAGAGTAGTATTATTAAGCTGGGAATATCAGAGTCAGGATACCGTCCGCAACCATAGCGTGCGGATAGAACCGTCCTCCTCGTGACATCCCAACTTAACGGCCTATCCGAAGGTTAGGTACATGAGCCTGGATCATCTTTGTTTTTGTTGAAGGGGAACATCAGATCCTGGGACACATAAGAAACCTGCCGGCTCTCGAACTAATATAATACCATATAATAATGCAATAAGGGTTTTAGGGATAGAAGGCCATACCTGTCTTACATGTGCAGGCGAAACGGCGAGACAAGCTGAAATGATGCTGCCAAAGTGGTTAAGAGATGCATTTCCAAAGAAAATAATCAATATTCATGATCTAAATACATCACCCCGATATACGGCCGTATCTCAACCGTGCAATATTCCAAACGGCCCTACATTAGCCGTTCTAACCCGGCCTTCAAACAAACCTCACAGGGCCGGTTGCCAGTGATGCACGGCTGGTACGGCACCGTTTATAATATGAACGGCTCCATAGGAACCGCTCGGGCATAGAATTCCAACCGACTTGAAATTAACGGTCAAGAGATATATACGGTTATAGGCGCACCGTTCACAAAATGAACGGTCTAACGATAGACCGTTCTTCTCTGCAACCTCGAAAAAAAGGGAACCCCCTCGTTTCCCTCCACCGTAACCGACGGTGGAAGGAACGAAGGGGCTCAAACGCCCTCATTCACCCTCTCTCACTCTCTCTTCTCAACCTCCCTCCCTCTCTCAATCTCCCCCCCCAGCCCACTTGATGACCCGGACGAAACACCAGGCGGCCAGGCCGTCGGCCGCCGGTGAGGGCTCGCCGCCGCCGGAGCAACCGCCACCGCCGTCGGAGGAGGGAGATACGCCCGGGGTGACGATGGAAGAGCTCGCCATCGTTGCTGCCGACGAAGAGGCCCCTGCCGGCGAGGAGGAGGTTGCCGGAGGACCGCCGCCCGTGGGGGCCGCCAAGAAACCACGCGATCTCGAGGTAGGTTCTCCCCACCTTTCCTCCCATTTCTTTTACTTTCGTTCCATGCATGTTAGTTCAGGGGCTTAGAGGGGTCTAGGGGGGTTGGTTTAGGGACCATAGAGGTCTCCCAGCCGGCTGGGGGGCCTCCACCGTCGTCGGGGACGACGGCGATAAAACGGTTTAACAGAAACCGTTCCGTAAAATAATGTGGTCCCCAAAGGACCGCCTCAAACAAACACGGTACAGGGAGCGCCGTTCACACTCACACAGCCAACGGGGCATTAAAACCACAATACGGTGAGGGTATCACCGTTCAAAATGTAGACGGACCCTGTGGGTCCGTCCAATCATGTAGCCAAGCGAAACAATACGGTCCTTACAGGACCGTCATGAAAACAATACGGCCAAAGGTGGGCCGTTATTCCTTAGGAAGACGGGCAACTAAACGGTTCAGGGTAATCCATCCATGATGAAAACGGCTAGGGATAGCCCGTTCAAATGGGGGGCCTGAGAAACAGAACGGTTTGAGAGAGGCCGCTCATCTGTAGAGCGGTTCATGAGTAACCGTTCTTCAAATCAATAATGGGGCTCTGAGCATTTTATTTATATGGAACCAAATGTGAAACTAAATGACTAATGTAAATGAGATGGATGAATGCAGGGGAAACGTAGGACCTGTACCTCCTGGCTGCAGGTTCGGGCAATGTACCTCGCACTACCGGACTTCCAGAGGGAGCGGTTGACTGCCATGGGGTTTGCCCCCTTCCTGAGTATCGAGGTGTGTCGCTTCGACGCAGCTCTGCTCTATGCCCTGCACGACCGCTGGGATCCAGTGAGTCGGACGTTCTTATTCCCGTGGGGGCACGTGGTCCCTACATTGGAGGGCGTGGCCAGACTTACTGGCCTACGCGTGCACGGGTTACCGGTCAGCGGGACTACTTTTCCTGACTACCGTGGGATGGCTCGGGAGCTGCTCGGCCTACAGCTACGGCGCCCCGAGAGGCAGTCGACCCTCCTTCCCCAGGCTGCTCTCTAGGATAGCCTGGGTCTTCGACGAGCTGGTGTTGCAGTGGGCGAGCGACCAGAGGAGCACTTGGAGTGGCTTGTCGGGTTGGCGAGGCCGAGGGTTGCAGCGGCACCGGGACCAGAGGCAGACAGAGTACTACGACGGTTTCTGATGCTGATGTTCGGGCGGCTTCTCTTCTCCACCCGGGCGGACGTGATGAGCTGTCGCTTCCTCCCCTTTCTCCAGGAGCTCAAGCATGTAGGTGACTATGCTTGGGGAGCGGCGGTCCTCGCCTTCCTCTTCGACACCCTTAGTTCGACGGCGTGTCGGACGATGCTTGGGGGCTTCTCCCCCTTACTCCAGGTGCGACTTTCTTCTCTAGTCTTAATTATGCAACTCTATATGCTTACTGAATGCTGACACGACCTTGTGATACAGGTGTGGGCCTACGTGCGCCTACGCGGGTTGGGGAGAGGCGAGGAGACCCGCCCTGGGCTCCTGCCGATAGCGCGGAGGTGGACAGCACCCCGGGAAATGATGGCCTTGAGGAGGCAGGTCCGGGAGCTGCAAGACGACCTGGACACTCTACCGTACACCTCGGTACATTTCTAGACTCAGACTCTTTAAATACATGCTATCCTGATGATGCTGATGTAGTTTCCTATTCTTTGCAGGTACGGTGGACTCCTTACACGGAGGAGAGCCCGGAGGGCCAGCCGTGGGTGACCGAGGCCTTGGCCTTCTCTGGCCGGGACGTGTGGCTTCACTGCATGAATGTGGTGGAGCCACTGCACTTTAGGTTGGTGATGAGGACCATCGGGGTCTATCAGCCGGCCGTTGAGTTCCCTGCGCCCGAGAAGGCGGGGGAACGAGTGTCGAGGACGACCCGAGGACTCCGCGAGGCGTACGACTGGACAGCGAGGAACATCGAGCAGGTTGCTGACTGGGCTGCACGAGGGCGAGTGGTGACCGCCCGGGCAGAGAGCGACAGCGCGTACTACACTGCGTACGCACGGCACTACCGGGACCAGGTGTTCCGAGGCGCCCACCGACCGGTACGACTTCTAAACTTAAACTTTGTCTATCATGCGTATGATTCTTATATGATGATGCACTAACACATGGACTTCTAAAATGTAGGTTGACCCTGTAGGACGAGTGGCAGAGCTGCAGGGACTCCTGCACTCCACCATCCTGGAGAGAGACGAGGCTCGGCAGGCCCTGGCCCTACTGGTGAGTTTCCTAAACCTTAGACTTTTTCAAATTATGGAGTTCTATATGATTATGATTATGCTTATGACTGACATGGAGTATTTGGATGCAGCGCGCCGAGGGTGCTCAGAGGGCGGGACCAGATGCTCCTTCTTCCTCCTCCGTCCAGACCCCAGTAGACCGAGCCGATCGGGATGCGGACTTCAGTCGGATGGTAGAGCGGGCCAAAGCGGCCAAGGTGGCACTCGTGGAGAGGGTACACGAATCTCTACACTTCCTCCTGCTTATTTATGCTTATGAAATGTATGAAATGTGACCAACTGATAGTGATATGTGAATGCAGGCGTCCGAGCTGACTCGCCTCCAGGCGGAGCTGGAGCGGAGTCGGGTGGTGGCTCTGGAGGAGGTATCCCGGGTGCGAGAAGAGGCTGCGCGGAGCCGACCGGTGGACACAGTGGAGACGACACTCCTCCCTGCCGAGCTAGAGTGACTACGGGCCGGTGCTACCGAGGCGGACCGTTACTGGGCAGAGGCCGAGCGTTACAGGAGTGAGGCAGAGCAGGCCCGTCTACAGGTTGCCCAGATCGAGGGCAAGGTGGAGGGTATGAAGGAGGCGAGTCGGGAGCGCAGCAGGGCGACTGCGAGCGGCAGCCACGGCACCCATGGCTCCGTGAGGAGTTACTTCACTGGTTCCTCCGGCCATCGGAGGAACGAGGAGGAGGAGCGGCGCCGGCGGCGGCGTGATGAGGCGACCTCAGCGATGCCTCCCCCAAAGAGGCATGAGGGCGGTGGAGACAGCGACGGGGGCCAGGGAGAGGGAGTTGCTTGACTGGTTGTACTGGGCCCGTCTTTGTACATGATGTGACATGATTAGTGATATGCATGCCTTTGTTTTTTCGTTTGTTTTGTGGATGAATGTATGTATGAGTGGGCAAAATGAGTTTGAGGAGCGCGCTTTAGCCTGAGAGAGATGAGCGACGCACACGCCGACTTGAGTGAGATGAGTGACGCACACGCCGACTTGAGTGAGATGAGTGACGCACACGCCGACTTGAGTGAGATGAGAGCGCTCACGCCGACTTGAGTGAGATGAGTGCGCTCACACCGAGTTGAGTGAGATGAGAGTGCTCACGCGCCGACTTGAGTGAGATGAGAGCGCTCACGCCGAGTTGAGTGAGATGAGAGACGCTAAATGATTGAGACATGAGTGCAGCAGGTTAATTGGGGGGGCAGAGCATATGGACGGTTCTCCCATAGCCGTTCGTAGATAAGAACGGTTCTCTAAGGGCCGCTTAATTTTGTTGGAACGGTTCCATAAAAACAGTAGGAATTCTGGAACGGCGGAGTTCGGACCGCACAAGTCACCGGGCTCGAGCTTCCTTGGAAAGAAGGATGGTTGATGAGGGGCCGTACAAGGTATGGACGGTCTATCGTAAGACCGTCCATTCCCACGTCCGATTTGCCCGAGAGGGGACTCCCTGGAGAGTCTCCAGCCCGAGGTCAATGCGCCTTGAACTTATCACAACCCTATCTAAACCCGTCCTAGACTTATCCGGGCCTAATCCTAAGAGGCTTAGGCTCCCTAATGAACCCTATAAGTAGTAGGGAGGCCTGAACCCTCAACTCATTCATCCTCCCTCTCCCAAAGCCTAAAATCTTTGATTCTCGACACCTCAACATGAAGAGGGCCTTTGATGGAAGTCCTGCGGAGGGTGCGTTGTTCGAAGGACCGCGGCCGGCTAGAAAGGAGCGGGAAGCGATTCAACGACTAAGCTTGATTCCTCGACATCTCAGTACCACCCCTATGAGAGAGGTAAGTTCGATCAAAATATGTTCATATTTCCATCTCTCAATTTCCTCTTATATCTCTTTACACCCTTTACCTTCTCCTTCTTTTCAGCTTCTTCCCGGCCCGAGACGCTTTTCTAATTTAAAGTGGGTGGCTCCCATGGTCCGTGCATTGCCCCTCGGGGTGACTCATCTTCTCAAATCCTGGCACCTGCACTCCCTCCTAGTTTTAGGTCAGAACTACCCTAAACTTTCTTTAGACTGGCATAGTATATCCGCTCTGATGGAGGTTTGGCACCCTCAGACCCATACTTTCTTCTTCCCATCGAGGCCACTATCTTGCTAGAGGAGGTAGAGACCTACTTCGGGCTCCCTAGGTCCAAGGTGGGGGAGGAAGACTTGATATGCCATATCGTTGCCCCTATAGACCCAAAACTCATCCTAGGGGGGTTCATACCTGATAGCGGGGATGTTCGTACCTTTATAAGCCCTCGCCACATCCACCTCCTTCCTCTGAGCCAGTGGGTAGTGGAACATTGCCGGAATAAGTGCGGGTGGGTTGAAGCCATAGCCAAAGCCGCGTCCATCTGCCTATGCGGGGCCATCCTTTTCCCTTCAGCCGACCATGTCCTAGAGACTCCTTTACTCAGCACCATCAGCGGCCTTTGGCAGGGGTTTTCCATCTCTCAGGCTGTCTTAGCTTACCTGTACGAGGGTCTTACTTCAGCAGCCTTAGGAGGTCCTCTCTTTGGTTCAATGATACTATTGGAGTGCTGGATGGGAGTTAGGATGAAGTTTATCCTGAGGGAGGACATCACCTCAGTCAGTAGGATTTTTGGGAGCCATCCCCTTTACTTTATAGGGGGCGCCTTCAGGTTCTCTCCACAGGTTGAGTGCAGGACGGATGAGCTAAAGACCAGGGACGAGTGGCGCCCGTATATCAACAGGCTGCCCCTGGATAGGTTCGTGATGCACCCGGACTTCCTCCATGATACCACCATCAGGCTACCGAGGAGAGCTGGCTTGGACCTGAGGCTCGTGAGTGACACTACCTTAGCGATGTACAGCCCATACAGATGCTACCTGCAGATTGGACTACCCTGGACGGTGCTACCTACGCTACCCCACCTTCCCATGCTACAGGCACGGAGAATCGGGACAGAGGAGAACGAGCAGGCGGTCAGGAGTGCGCTGATCATATGGGAGGTGAGCAGGGTGCGTACCCTACCAGCAGGGGTCAAGGAGGCTCCAGAGACTAGACAGGCTTATCTCAGGGAGTTGAGAGAGATACGTCGTCGCGGGGATGCCCAGCGGCAGACTGAGTGTTTTTTATTTTTATGATGATATGGGATAGGATTTTACATTCGGACAGCTTGATATATGATATGAATAAGATTGAATGAGATTGAGTTTGAGCTTTGTAATATGATTACGAGGTGATGTGATTGCATAGGCCAACGCGAGGATTGAATATTCATGTGGTCGGAGCCAACTGCCCTTCCAACCTGCCCCTGCACACATGAAAACATGAAACAAATTAAATCTATTTTAGGCTCAGCCCCTTGCCTACAGTACGTCAGGAGATGACCCTTTCTTGACTTTTGGTCAAGGGGGTGAGCCTTATTAAACAGGCAAATATCAAAGTGCGAGAAATGCAGATGAATGCAAGAGGGAAACACGTAAGTTCTCTTTTTTGGAATATTCGATTTTTGTTGGATTTCAAAATATTTGATTTTTTGGGTTTTGAAATATTTGGTTTTTCTTGGGTTTTGAAATATTTGATTTTTCTTGGGTTTTGAAATATTTGATTTTTTGGGTTTTTGAAATATTTGATTTTTTTTTTGAATTTTGAAATATTTGATTTTTCTTGGGTTTTGAAATATTTGATTTTTTGAGTTTTGAAACATTTGATTTTTTGGGTTTTGAAATATTCGATTTTTTTGGGTTTTGAAATATCTGACTTTTTTGGGTTTTGAAATATTTGACTTTTTTGGGTTTTGAAATATTTGACTTTTCTTGGGTTTTGAAACCAGCTCGAGTCTCAATAGCAGGGACCTTCTCGTCTTGCTACGGAATTCCAAGGCTCAGCACGTGCGGGAAGGGGGGACCGCGCGTGATCGGAGTCAACTCTGCTCGACGGTGCTTCTGCTGAGGTCATACCCGGGGTGGGATTCATTCCTTGGGAAAGTAAAAAGATTGAGTAGAGAAGCCGACGATAGGTGTAGAGGTTTTTAGGGCTTGAGTTCTTTCCCAGGACCCCTCCCTTTTCAAGGAATCTGGTCTGTTGCGCCGGGGCTCTGTATCCGTTATCGAACCTTCACCCGCTCTAGGAACGCATGCGACCGGGCTCATAACGTCCCGCGGGGAAACTGTACTGCCACTCTTGCCATGCCTAGTTGCATCCTTTGGGGATTCAAAGAGCTTCGAGCTTTGTGCTTTCGGCTTTGCCCCCGTTCTTTCTTTCTTTTTTCTTTTTGCTTTTCTTCTCTTCATTCTTTTTCTTTTGCGGAGTGAGGTCTTAACGGATTGCCCCTATTTGAGACCTTTCTTTAACAGGGAATCTGGGTCAGTTCTCGCCCCCTTATTCACCACTTGCCCCTATTTTCAACCGAGAGAGAGGAAATGCCAGGATTTCCACCTTCCCCAGGCATGGCCAAAGGAGAAACGGTGTCGGGTAGCATGAGAGAATACCGCACCACGGGGTCATGTAGTGTGTGAGATGTTGGACCTGGGTCCTCCTTTCGCAATTTGATGGGGTATGCCCTGTCACCGAGCCGTTCACTGGTTTTATTTTTTTATGGATGAAAATGCTTTAAATACAGCCCATTCCACGGGTTTGGCAATTCCTCCCCCTCCGAGTTAATTAGACGATATGCATTGCCCGGATAAGCTTCTTTGATTACGAAGGGCCTTTCCCAGTTGGGTTGCAACTTAGACCTGGGGCCTGCAGACTTGATGAATTTACGTTTTAAAACCATATTACCCACTTGAAATTTCCTCGCAATGACCTTCTTTTGGAAATATCGTGAGACACGCTTTTGGTACACTGAGACATGATTGGCCGCATTCAACCTCTTCTCGTCTAAGAGTTCCAGTTGGACTAGCAACTCCTCTCGATGTTCGTCGAGATTAAGTTCCTTATCCAGCTGCACCCTTAGGGAAGGGATTAGAATTTCATACGGGAGCACCACTTCCATTCCATAAGTGAGGGTAAAGGGAGTCTGCCCTGAGTGCGGACGGAGGTGCGGTAGGCCCATAGAGCTTCTATCAATTTGTCAGCCCAATCAGCAAATTTATGTGATTCGCATGTTTTCTTGATAATTTTGTGAAGGGTCTTATTCATAGCCTCAGCCTGGCCATTACCTTGGGGGTAGTATGGTGATGAATGATGCAAAACTATATTGAATTTCTTACAGAGGTCCTGGAGTTCTTGTGAGATGAATTGAGGCCCGTTGTCGGTGACGATGCTGCTTGGCACTCCGAATCGCGAGATAATGTTCTTCATGATGAAGCGACATACTGTGGTGGCTTTGATTTCTGCATAAGCTTCAGCTTCGGCCCACTTGGTGAAGTATTCTGTAGCCGTCAGAATGAAGGATTTCTGTTTAACAGTAGAGTTCGGGTCACCGAGGGGTCCGATGATGTCAAAGGCCCACATAGAAAATGGCCAGGGGGCCGTAATAGGATGAAGAGAAGAGGCCGGAGCGTGAATTTTGTCGGCATGGATCTGGCACTGAAGACACCTACGGACATAGGTGGAGCAATCTTCTTCTAGGGTTGGCCAGTAATAGCCCTGCCTAAGAATCTTTTTTGCCAAGGCTTGTCCGTTCACATGCCCTCCACACTCGCTGGAGTGGGCTGCTTCCACGACCTTCCAAGCCTCCTTGTCATCTAGGCACCTCATTAGAACTCCATTCAGGGCCCGCCTATAAAATTCATCGGTGATGAACGTATATCTGGCGGCGACTCTTCTAATGGCTTTTCGTTGCTCAGCGTTGGCCATTTCCGGAAATGTACCATCTTTGCAATATTGCTCGATCTCATAAAACCACGGCAATTCTTCCTCTTCAATGATCTCCTCGAGCTCAGTTAATGAAACCTCTTTTATTTCCTCCCTTTCTATTTTCTTCTCTACGGACATCCTAAGATTGTTGAACCAGGGATCTTGCAGGGAAGGAACATCTAGCCTTTGGACCACAATGGTCTCAGTGGCGCGACTTAGGGGGAGCGATAGAGAAGAGGCGAGCGACGCAAGGGCGTCGGCCAAGATATTCTGAGAGCGGGGAGTGTGAATATAGACGAGTTTCCTAAATTGCCTGGCCAAGAGCGTGACCAGATCCTGGTAGGGTTTGAGCTTAGGATCGCGGGTGCGGTAGGTTGACAAAACTTGACGCAGCACCAGCTGGGAGTCTCCTATGATGTTTAGGTATCACGCGCCCAAGATGTAGGCGTGCTTCAGACCGGCAAGGAGAGCCTCATACTCGGCTATATTGTTGGTGGCGAGAAATGAGAGTTGATATGCCACGGGGATGGTCACCCCTTCCGGAGTAAGGAGAACAGCCCCGACTCCGCTGCCCTGGGAATTAAGAGCACCATCAAAGTGGAGGGACCAGAAAGGAAGATGAGTGATCACCACCAGGTGTTCATCGGGGAATTCATCCTGAATGGAATCAGTGCGAGGGATAGGAGAATGAGCCAGGTGCTCGGCAATAGCATATCCCTTAATTGCTTTCTGCACGATGAAGGTGATGTCGAACTGGGAGAGAAAACTTTGCCAGCGAGCTAGCCGATTAGAAAGGACCGGATTTTCCAACAGATAACGAATGGGGTCCATTCTAGAGATGAGCCTAACCTCGTGGGCGAGAAAGTAGTGTTTAAGCTTCTGCGCTACCCACACTAGTGCAGCACAGGTCTTCTCCATAGCAGTGTACTTGGATTCAGCAGGATTAAATAGCCTTGAGAGATAGTACGCCGCCCTTTCTCTTCCTTAATCATCTACCTGTGCCAAAACAGCTCCTAGGGAATCCTCAATTACAGAAATGTACAGGATCAGGGGTTTCCCGGGGACAGGTGGTTGTAGAACCGGGGGATTAGAGAGGTACACCTTGAGTTCCTCATAGGCCTTTTGACATTGTTCATTCCACTCGAATTTCACGCCGGCCTTTAACAATTCATAAAACGGGCGGCATCTTTGCGGATGTTGAGATATGAATCTCCTGATAAATTGTAGATGCCCGATCAAACCTCGAAGCTCAGTGACGTTCTTCAGCGGTGGCATTTCCATGACGGCCTTTGCCTTGTTCGGATCGATCTGAATCCCCCGTTTACTAACTATAAACCCGAGCAATTTCCCTGATGCAACTCCGAACACACATTTCTTTGGATTCATCTTTAACTTGTATTCCCTAGCCCTTTGCAGTACCTTGGCTAGAATGGCGGGGTGCTCTTCTTGTGACCTTGATTTGACTAAAATATCATCCACATAAGCTTCTAAATAAACGTGCATCATATCGTGGAAGATAGCCATCATCGCTCTTTGGTAGGTGGCACCTGCATTTTTCAACCCAAATGGCATAACGACGTAGCAGTATGTACCCCAAGGGGTGGTGAACGAGGTCTTTTCTTGATCTTCCGGAGCCAAAAGGATTTGGTTATACCCCGAGTAGCCGTCCATGAAGGAGAGGGCTTCGTACCCAGCTGTATTATCGACCAAGACATCGATGTGAGGAAGTGGAAAATCATCTTTTGGACATGCCTTGTTTAAGTCCCTGAAGTCAATACAGATCCGGATTTTACCATCCTTCTTCATCACCGGGACTATATTTGCCACCCATTGCGGGTATAGCACCACTCTAATGAACCTGGCCTTATGTAATTTATCGACTTCTTCCTTAATCCTCAAGGCCATCTGCGGGTGAAATCTCCTTGCCTTCTGTTTAACGGGCGTTGCCCCTGGTTTGAGAATCAGCCTGTGTTCGACCAATGCGGGGTCAAGGCCTGGCATGTCTTCGTAGGACCAGGCGAAAGAATCGCTGTACTCCCTCAGGACTTTGACAAGTTCCTCTTCGACTGGAGGAGGGAGATTGGCGGAAATAAGTATGGGCCTGGGGTCCTCTACTATTCCGAGGTTAATTTCTTTAGTGGATTCATCCACTGCTACGGAAGGCTCGTCGAACTTCTTCAAGCCTTGAGCATATAGGTCGGCAGTGTCATCCATTTCATCTTCCTAATCATCAGCTGGGTCTTTCTCATTCACAATTTCATATACTCCTAGTCCATCCTTGCTCCATACCTCATCAATTCCCTCATCATCTTCCAGGATAATTGCGGTCTCCACAAATTCTGGACACTTCAACAGAGCATGACATCTCCCAGCCAAATCTTGTAGAAACCTATCGGGGATGGTTTTGGGAGGGCGCATCACGGTGGGTGCCGCAGATGTGGATGAGCTGACAAAACATGAACTAGACTCTACCCTGACTGACTCGATCAACCTAGAAGACTCTGTACACTGTACATCTAATCTAGGGGAGAAGAAATCTACTGGAAAAGAAACAGGGGTCTCACGCCCCTGGGAATCTGGGTGGAACATAGCGTAATCTTCCATGGAGACCTCCGTTTTGAAGTTGGCATTTTTTTTTGGAGGCCGGAGGTGATCACACAACAGGAGGAAGAAGGCGAAGGGGGAGGAAGTTGCATGGGAAACAATTCTGGGAAGATGCAGTCAAAGAAAGGGTCCGAAGACTTAAACCACATTTCATGGAGCTGAGCTCCTGGAGGAGGAGGAGTGAATAAGGTTGATAGATGAATGGGCGGGCAGCGCCCGCAAGCACATGGAACGAATAGAATTTCGGGTCTCTCCGTAAAGTATAGGTCGACCAGGAGTGGAGGGGAATGAGGAACAGAATCCAACCGTTGAAACCAGGAAGCGAGACGGGATGGGGACATAGAATAAGTAGTGATGGAGCTCCCCATCTTCCGGGGCCCCTGGCGGGCCAATGGCATCGGAGGGCCCTTTACCAGCTGCGTCTCCTTCTTCTTTGGGTCACCCTCTTCTTCAGAAAACATCCTTGTAAAGCAATTAGCAAAGTCTTCCAAGTCACCGGCTAGCCCTTGCGGTGGGGGTGGCGGATCGGCAACAGCACAAGCTTCGTCTATCCTTTCTTCAAGGCTGGGTGGCGAGGTCTTCAAGGTGCCGGGCTGCAACAGACCCTTCACAAAATGTTGCCGGTAATCCCAGGTCAACGGCCCAGAGTCCCCAAGCATCGACATGGAGGATTCATGGTAGCCGAGGCCCCGGCGGCCCATCTTCCTTCCCTTGGGGACGGGGTTGGTTCTGCCCTGCAGTTGTGCGCCGACTCCTCGGCCTGGCTGATAGCCCAATTTTAGAATTAGGTGCCACCCTTTGGAGTCTCTCATCTTGGGCTTAACCTTCACATTGATTGGTGCAACGGTGGGTTTGCGCGATGCATACGCCCACGAATAGTTTAAGTCCATGACAGATAGAACAGGTCTGTTACTTGCCCACAGTGTGGGCAGAATCTTGGCTATTATGGCGTCAACGTTTTGAACTGTGAAAACACTTTTCACCTTGACCACTCGCCCTTGGAATGGGAACTTCAGACACTGGTGGGCGGTCGAGGGGACGGCGTTCAAACTATTCAACCATGGACGACCCAGAATGGCTTTGAACATTGGGTCTATGTCCAACACATAAAATTCTACATCCATCACTAAGGGCCCTAGCTCGGCCTGCACAGTTACCACCCCGTGACAAGCACGTCTGGAGTTATCATATGCGGCTATCGTGGTTTGTGTCAGCTTGAGCATGTCCTCTGATATATTACAAGCACGAAGGGTACTCAATGGGCAGACATTTATCGATGCCCCTGTGTCCACAAGGGCGGATTCCACGGCTGTTTTGTTTAAAGAGATGGTAATACATAACGGCATCTGCCGTGCCACAGGAGGAGCTAGCTCTGACTCAGCAAATGCGATAGAGGGCCCCTTTGTGATCATGGCCAAGATCGCGGGCAGGCTATCCACCGCCACATCCTCGCTCACCATAACATTCTGTAGGAAGATCTTCAGGGCGTCTTGGTGGAGCGGCGACCTCTTGATCAGTTCTAACACTGAGATTTTAGCCGGCAGCCGGTCTAAGTGCTGTAATAAGTCATATCTTGTGCCCAGCACCGAGTCTATCTCCTCTGGTTCAACTGTAGGGGAGGAAACTACAGGGTTTGGTGCAGATGCACCTGGGAAGGAAAAATTCTCTGGAAAGGACGCCCGCTCCGAAGGGCGCATTGCGATGCTTGCACGGCCTGGACTGGACCCCCGCTTGGCCTGGTGGGGTAGGTGAATGGCGTGGAGATGGGGGTAAGGATGACTGAAGTGGGTTTAATGGGCCCTGGTGGAGGGGAAATGGGCGAAAGGTTAATCTTAGGGGGAATAGTGGGAGGCATGGCGGGTGGTGGTGAAAGGACGGATGGAGTAGAGGGGAATGTAGAGGGCCTAAGAGGCGACGCGGGGGAAGTGACGGGCGGTGTAGCGGCGGATCTAAGGATGGAGGGGATGGCAGGTGTGGGAGAGTAGTGGTGGTGTAAGGCCAAGAGGTGGGCGGGGGTCTCATCATCAAACGTCCACCCAACATTGGGGGCTGGGCGCTGGACCACATTTACTTGTGCTGGAGCCGGTGCCGGCGGTTGTTGTTGCTGCGGAGGAGCGGGCTGATGCATTGGCATGGGATTTTGATAAATCCCAAGGTCTTGTTCTTGCGGTTGAGGTTGCGATTGTTGTTGGGGCTGTTGCTGCTGCTGCTGCTGGGGCGCCGCCTGTTGCGGCCTGGCCTGTCTCTGCCTCTGCTTGATATCCTCAATTAGCTGGCGCATCTGGGCCCAATCAATCCTCTGGCCCTCATGCAAATCATACACCAGGTCTCTGAATTGGTAACATCGCTCTATTGTGTGCCCCGGTTGCCGATGGAATATACAATATCGGGATTGGTCGACAGCCGGATTCCAGTTCTGGTGTTCAGGAGGCAGCTGGAGGTCACCAGTGTACATTAGAGCAGAGAAAATATCTGGCAAGGTCTCCGGAAGAGGGGGGTAATGAGCCCTCTTTGGAGCTGGTCGAGCAGAGCCATAGGTGGGGCGTGGAAAAACATTATTGTACTGCGGGGGCCGCTGAGGCTGTTGAGGTGGCAGAGGTGCCTGTTGAGGGTATTGCGGGACTTGGAAGGCAGGCTGGGGAACATGCGGAGCAGTGAACTGGGGGTTGCGCTGAGGCGGTGGGAAGCGGGGTGGAGCGGCGGGTTGGGGGAACTGAACGGCCTGGACTTGCTCGTTAATTTGTACCCCCTCAGTGACGGGGCCCTGGGTTTTCTTGGTGGCTTTGGGTTTCTGGGCCTCGAATAAAGAATGGATGGGGGAGTCTTTAAATTGGGTTTGGATAAACCTAGCTCTGCTGTATAGCTGGTGCATGTTTGAAATGTCATTCATTGCCAGAATGTTTCTAAAAGTTGGCATAGCATTGGAATTTAACAACTTTACTTTTTCCTCTTCTGGAATCTGCCCGGGTACCCGTGAGGCCATCTGTCTCCAGCGGTCTGCATAGGTTGCGAAGTCTTCTTCCGGTTTCATCTTCTCCACCACCAGGTCAGTAAAAGAGTAATCGGGCCCGACCCGATCCTGAAACCTCTGTATAAACCTCTCCTTGACGGTCTTGAAATTCTCAGCTTCCTCCATAGGCAAGGTGTAGAACCACTCCAACGCGATCCCCTCCAGAGATCGGCGGAACAAATAGGCCATCAAACGATCGTCTTGCTGGAATTGCCCGGACTCGTATAAGAACTCCCGGACATGGATGAACGGGTTGCCGTTCCCATCGTATTTGCGGTACACGGGGAGCTCCGACTGGGAAGGAAAACGTAGGTCCCTGAAGTTAGGGATAGGGACATCGGCAAGAGATTGCGGGCTGACCCGCTTGTGGAGGAGATCAATTTGTTGCTGCATAGCAGCCCACTTGTCAAGAATTTCCCGTTCCCGGGAAGGAGGGGAAGGAGCAAGAGGAGCAGCACCTGGATAGGCGACCAAAGGATAAACTGACGAAGGAGGCGGCCCGTAAGAGGGATAAGGGGCTAAGGAAGGGCCCATATCTGTATGAGCCACCTGGGCCACCCCTGACTGTGACCTAGCGAGGTCCGCCGGAGCCGTGAGGGCCTGAGGCGGTGGAGAAATTGTAGGGTACGGCTCAAGATAAGGAACAGAGGGGGTCGGGGATTTCCCTTTATCAAGTTGCTGATGGACCGAGGTAAACGTCGGGCCCATTTCTATATTGGGATAACGAAAGTTCTGAGGGCGGACCGGAGTAAGGTCAATGGGAGCCACAGAGGTGGTCCCGACCACAGGAGATGAAGTGGCGACATTGGCCGTGGCATGAGCCGGAACTGAGGCCGGGGCATCGCCCCCTTGCAAAGCTTGTCTGATGAGATGGAGTTGGGTGGGGTCCAACTAGGCCATCATATCGAGGATCATACTGGCTGAATTCTGATTAGGCGGGTTTGAAAAAGAGGGTCGGGGACCCTCGCCAAGAGAGGTCGGGAGTGAAGGGGCCGTCCCCTCTCCTCCCTGCAAATGGGCGACCCTAGGTGGGTCCTCAAGGAGACCACGAGGAAGGGAGTCTTCGTGGGCCGCAGAGAAGTTGTATGACGACATGAAAGAAGAAGCGGAATCGAACAAGGGGTTGGAGTAGGAATGGAAATAAGAATCAACCCTAGGAGGCGATCGTGGGGGCAGAAGGCAGTCCCACATACACCAAGACACTTGCTACTAGAACGAGCAACACTAAATCAATCAAATCTACCAAGCAAGTAGTAAGCATACAATGGAGTGAGATGAGAGCAGAATCACTCAGTAATGCAATCAAGTTCTTAAAATGATGCTCGTCAGTTCCTTATATCTTTGGGTTAGAACCTTAGTGGATTGATGAAAATGTCAATTCTCTCGACCACTAGGTGCCTGATTGGGATGAGAACGAGGAACTGTGTGACCCTATCGGGACTCCTCACTCGCGAATGCAACCCTAGACTGGGGTAGATACGGTACAACCTGCCCGGCGTCCGTGTGGGAATCCACGGCTCACGGGGGCTTACGGAGGTCCTCAGCAAGGTCCCTAGTCGGCTCCAAGGAATATGGAGACGAGAGGAAACCCTACCTCGGTAGGAATGCAACTAATTATGGGAAGATGTCGATGCTCCTATGCGCACCGGAGTGCATGCACAAACTAGCCTAGCAGCTATCAATCAATGAGCGAGTATACACACGAGTAATAAAAGCATGGTGATGCAATGATAATAAGAGAGCAGGGGGGAGCCAAATGAACAGCACCAGGAGCAATATATATATCAGCCGAAAGAACTAAGCAAGATGAAATAAATGCACTGCGACAGGAGATGTGCGGTCCTCCTCTGACCGCGCTAAGTACTCAGGCGGTCAATATCCAGCCGTAATGTATGAGCAGAAGGCAAGGGACATACCAGACAGACGGCCGATAGTCACCCGCTCACACACTTGAACCGCCGCCTCACAGCCGCGTATCTGCCACCTAAAAAAAAAGTACAGCGTACCTGTGCCTGAGCATGGGACGGCTGTGTGAAAGCCGCTCAAATGGATGGACGGCGTCCAGAGAGCCGTCTGCAACAGGAAAGGCCGGGGTAGATAAACCTGATGGCAGAGTATATGAGCGGTGGGGTATCAACCGTGCGTATGGGTAGACAGCCCTGGACGAACCGCGTGTGCGCCAGAGGACAGAAACTGCATCCAACCTGTAAATCACTCCAAGGAGGAACCTTGACAACGACTAAGAAGGGTCAGCAACTCAAAAGCACGATGGGCATTAGGGGTCCCACCGTGATCGCCACAAAAGGGGTGTAGATATATATTTCTCTCCTCTCTCCCCTTTCACTAAGGGTCAAAAGTGCGTCAAGGGCATGAGACAAGTGAGAGAAGGAAGAGAAAATAGGGAATGAAGCAAAGTACCGTGATCGCCACCAAGATGTCGTACGCGACAGGCACGCCGTACCTTAGAAAATGGGGAGACACTCGCCTTAGTGCAGCGCTGAGGAATGAACGGCTCCCTTAGAACCGCCCTATGTTGAGCGGTCTTACGATAGACCGCCCTAGGACGCTGCGAGGGATGCGAGAGGAACTGCTGCAGTGAGATGGACGGCGCTAGACGGACCGCGCTCCAGGGAAGAACGGTCGTTGATACACCGCGCGTACCTATGAACGGCCGGAGGATAGCCGCTCAGGACCTCCACTCAGCAAGTTGAAAAGGGGCTCGACCTCCACCCTCTCCGGCCGGCCAGAGGGGATGGGCCTCGTGCTGATTAGATGCTGACCTGCGAAACAACGTGGAGACACAAAAGAAACACCCAGATTAGCACTAAACAATGTAGTATGTATTCAAACGAGAATAATTAAGCATGAACAAATGAAAAGGTGAATACCTGGGGGGTTTTAAACCCCTAGGGTGACAAAAAATGGGATGGTTGTGTGCATGATAATGAGAAGGAGGGGGGTACGCGGATGGGAACAATGCATGCAATGAAAGAAAATGGCGAAAGCTACAGAACGAAAGAACTATAAAGACTGGGCTACTCCCTTGACCGGAGGCTCACGCGGACGTAGAGAGCCTCCTTCCTTGGTGCTAGGTCGCTCAAAAATGCGGCAGGGCTTCGCCGTCGACCAAAATCTCCCCCCCCCCTTTTGACGTCCGGCCGTAGGGTCTATTTATAGAACCTCGAAGGCCAGCCTCGAAATCAGGGTTTAGAGACTTTTTCAGGTCGAACTCTCAAAAGATAATTCGTAGATAATATCATAATCTTCCATCCTGATGAAACGGCATCAAAAATGGTTGATTATCCGTGGAGAAATCATCAAAACAAGTTGAGGATAAAACCATGAGATAAATGGGATAAAATCGGTTGAAAATCAGCAGCCGACGGCTTGAACGGTCTTACGATAGACCGCACAATGGATGGGCGGTCTTATTAGGACCGTCCATCCTGTCGGTGGAAACTCGAATAATCAGAAAATTATCCCAACTATCTCTCGAACTGGCCGAAATGTTCGCCGTTGGCTCTGAACATATGAACGGTTGTATTAAGACCGTTTTAGTTTAGGGCGGCACAAACACGACCGTTTAACTCTGTCGGTGATAATTCGAATCGTTTGGATAACTCTTTGAGAAAGTGGGCGCTCGTAGGACTCTGAGATATAGGCGGTTGGAACAGGCCCGTCCATGATATTGAACGGTCCTAATCACACCGCACAAAAGCCTGTCGGTGAATATTAGCCAAAATATATGAACGGTCCATAGTCAACCGCCCACCTGCTGAACGGTTGAGGTTAAGCCGTTCATGACCTTAGGCACTTGGTTCTCGCAAAATACGTTCAATTGACCAAAGCCAAGGCCCATTAACCCCCGAATCACCACGAATTGCACCAAGGAGGGAGACGACCCCTAAAATGAGCCCACGACATGCCACAAAAATGGCCTGATGAATGATGAACAACTCGAGTCATCAACTAATGGGAGTAAGAGAAACGAGTCAGCTTATCGGCATAAAACGGGTGTCAACAGTGCCCGTGTGCACACTCCCCCTTTTATCTAAACATCGTTGATTTCAGTGAATTTCTCAGGATTGCTTCATCTCGAGCTTTTGATTTCATTCTCATCAAGTGATGTTGATTGCGTGTCTCATCACACCTTGGCATCTACTTTTCAGTTTGCTCTGCTCCCTTGCAAAGCAGACGCCAAGGCGGGGCAGCTGTAGACACGCCAAAATTGACGTTACTGTGAGCACATCTCATATTACCTTGTAATGCCCCAATTTGACCCTTAAATTAGCTTTATTTGAGTGGGTTTTCTCACTTTTCTTGGTTTTCTCTATTTTTCCTCCCTTTTCTTATTTTTTCCTATTTTTCTGGTTTTTTTGGGCATTTTTCTCTATTTTTATGAATTTTCCAGAATTAACGACTTAAAGTGGGGCGTCTTTTAAATAGCGGCTTAGCCTTGGACGTTTCTTGAGAATTGACGCCACTTCCATTAGGCGTCAATTCCTCTCATTTTTCTATTTTTCTGGATTTTTTTGAGGATTTTTCGGAATTTTCTATGAATTAACGACATGTTAAAGGACGTTATTTTAATTTTTAATAAAATAAAAATTAAAAAAAATGAAAATCACGACATGTGTAAAGGCGTCACTTTTCAAATTGAATATTTTAATATTATTTTCAACCCCCTTTGAGAGGTGATTTGGTGGTCTTCCGGATGTCAGAAAAATACGTAAAAATAGTCGTTGGAATCAGTGCAGTATGATGCACCTCCACCTAAAAAATGAGAAAATAATATTGAGAAATGAAAAATAGCCCTGTTTTGAATGTTTTGAATTAACGACCTTGATTCGGACGTCAATTAAATTGACGCCCGAAGCAACAGTCGTCCTTTTGGCTGTTTATCATTTGCTTAACGCCCTCCCCTGAGGCGAGTTTTTAAGTAACGCCTTCCCTTCAGGCGTGTTTCACAAATTTCAAATAAAAGAAATATTTATTTCTAAAAATGATCCGGGAAGTGACGCCCTTGTACTGGTCGTGTTTTTAATTAACGCCCTTTTGTAGGTCGTCAATTCTTGAATTGACGCCCCTATCCAAGTCATGTTTCAGCTTTCGTGTCCTAATCGAACGCAGCCCTTTCCTAGAGAGTCCCTGCTTTGTTTGGTCACTTCCTCGATTGGGAACTTAACCCTTCCCGTGATGGACTCTTGCCCGTTCTTATCTTCCCTTCAACCCTATTAATAGAGCTCTTACGGCTCTGTTAATTCGATTCCGATTCTTGCTTTTTTTTACAAGCTGCTGCTGCTAGTTTTGGCTGAAGGAGAAGACTCTTGCGCATCAATTATCATCCATACAGAAGCTTCCTCCCCATCGCGTATCAAGGCCAAGGAGAATACCAACATCTTCTTATCTCCATCTCCCTTCTTTTGTTTTATTTCATGGCATAGTTCATACACATATATGCATCTTGCATCTCTTTACTGTTAACTCCATATTCTCAATCACGTTGGGAATTTCTCACAATGCATCTATTGCACTCTTTTCATTCACTTATTTTACATATCATTCATCATATATTTCCATACACTTTTGCATAGGGGTTTAAGGGCAACCACCCTTAAGGTGTGTTCTTGCACATACTTTCATGCTCATATTTTTATTAAGGAATTGATGCTACACTCACCATATTTCTAATTCCAATCTTTATTGGTGTTGTCTTTGATTGTTTTGCAAGGGTAATCAAATCGAGAAGAACTCTCTTCATCGGCCGGCCGATTGGAAGAGAAAGGAGCACTCACATCACCCGCTTTTAAAGGTATTTTTCGCGATCCCTCCATATTGTTATTGTCATATTTTTGAGGCCTCGCGTCTCTGGCGATCACACTTCCCTTTAGCACCATGTGCTTATACCCTTTTATCGCTTTTATGCATATTCTTTCATTATTTTTATTCTAAGTGGATTTTCTAATTAGGATCTACAACGAGATGAAGCAATCTTGAGAAGTTTAATGAAAGCAACAATGTTTGGATAAAAGAGGGAGTGTGCACGTAGGCACGAGGAAGATAAAATAAGATGATCAACTTCCAGCGTGGTGGAAGTACCCCAAGTCACAAACCTGTAGGTTTCACCATTGGAGAGGGTTACCAGCCAATGTGGACGTGTTACAGCCAAGGCGGATCTAAGGAAAAAGAGAGTAAAAATAGATGATAGAAATCCAAACAAAGAGCATTCGAGAAAACAGCCCAAAACAGCGACAGGACAAACTGAGGATTCAATTTCGACAATGAATATCTCATATCTAGAAAGATTAAGATCAGTTTGACTCTCAAAATCAGCTTATCAGAATGATTTTCCAACGTTGATTCAAAATCCTACATGAATGCATGTTGGGTTAAAAGGGAAAATTAAAGTAAATGAAAATATAAGATAATTAAGGATAATATTGTTAAGCTGCCAAGACTGAGTCAAGAAACTGATTTCGCGAGCTAATACTAAGCCGAAGCCCATTTATCCGTGCACCAACTTGCGAAAAGGGAACCATCGTCCCCAACCTTAGACGTCTCAACATCCTATCCGTATGACTAAGACTCCTCTGGAATCATCATCGTTTTTGATGAAGGGAACTTAGATTCTAGATTTACCAAAGCCATAAGGTCCTTGATATAATCTAGTAGCGTATGTAACATATAGTAGGAAAATACATACATAGAGAGATGGTGATAGTAATAAGCATGAGGGAACTGAGAGATAAGGTGCAAGCACCGTGGTACCAGAGATGATGATACATATGGTGGGACCAAGGAAAGCTTCTTATCCTGCGCTCAAAATTCATTAGCCAAGATACGATGAAACATAAGCAATGAATAGCAGTTTAAGCATGAAAGTATAATCGAAACATTCAACAACATTGAATAGCATTGAAAAGCATCATGGAAAGCATCATATATAAAGTTGTAAAGCAGGAGAGCATTCTAAGTATTTTTGTTCAATGTCGTCATGAGGATGACAATCTTGGCAAATCAGAAGATTTATGTATAAAAGATCAGGATGATGTCATAATGGTTGAGCAAAGCTAGCAGGAATAGTCAGAGAAGCTGGCTCTTGAATGATTAGAGTGATGTACAGAGCAGCAAAAATAATCAGATTGACATGAATAATCAGAGTGATACCCCAAGTGGCAGAGATGATCAAATTGACATGAATTGCTCAAAATGATGGAGAGATGATGATCGAAGTGCCCAAGGTGACATATCATGAGAATATTGGGAAGAATCAAAAGAATGATAGTAATGAATGAAGAAGACTCATCCCGTGTTCTTGGTCCTTGCAAAGGAATTGTCCGTGTAAAAAAATACCATTAGAAAAATACAATGTAATTTTTTTTGGATTTTTTGAGTATGCAAATTTTTAGGGGTTTTAAAAAGTATTCCTAATTTTTATGGATTTTGAGAATATTTGAATTTTTTATGGATTTTGAAACTATTCAATTTTGGATTTTGAAAATATTTAAATTTTTTTAAAAATATTTAAAAAAATGGATTTTTTAAAATATTTAAAAAAATTGGATTTTTTTTGAAAATATTTAATTTTTTGGATTTTTTTAAAAATATTCAAGATTTTAGAATTTTGAGAATAAAAAGCTATCGTTATTTAATGAAATTAAGGCCCCCTCGAGTGGGCGCTGAATGTGCATTGACCCATATGTACAAGTGCTTGGGAGATACATCGACCTTGGGAGTATATGCTCAGACGTGCGATGTATATGCTTGGATTCGGCCAAGGTGCACAGACCTTGGAGGAACATATGCTTAGACTTGGAATGGATATGGTCAGACGTGGATGTATATGCTTGGACCTTGGGAGGAACATGCTTGGACTTGGCCAAGGTGCACAGACCTTGGAGTGTGTATGCATTGACTTGGGAGGAACAAGCTTGGACTTGGCCAAGGTACACTGATGTGACACAAACTAGGACCTAAATTGCAAGCAACGCAACGACTTGGCAATGTCACACAAGCGGACTCACTCACGTTTGGCACACTCGGGTCCGTAGGTGGACCAGTAATGGGGTGAGGATACGAAGATACGAGGTTGGACCGGAGGTTTCCAAGGATATGGCTGGCTTGGGGAGGACCCCTAAGGGTCAGGGGTTGCCCAAATTCACGGGCGGTCAGCATGCCGAAGGCATGGGTTGAAGGGTCACTCTCACAACTCACCAGCGGTAGCCACTCAAATATAAGCAAATTCGGAACGGGCACTCACTCATCGTCCGACGGAGTTAAGAAGTAATACTAATTAAGAAAGATTAACCAGCAAAGGGAGGGGGGGCAGAAGCTCACCTGATCAGCGTGAAGACGCCGATCCCAGCCGGAGACGATGGCGAGCGGTACGGCGTGGGTATGCACCCGCACGCCGCGCCGATGAAGCTTGACCTGCTTAAGTCATTACAACACTACACCCCATGCAAGGGGGGGACCTTGGGGAAGGGAAGTCAATGAATACAACCAAACACTACCTCCCACAGGGAGGGGCTATAAGCCGGCCAGGCGGGGAGGGGGAGAACGCAAATGGAAGCCGAATGGTGGAGGATGCTAATTCTGCCTGCTCTTTGTGAGTACAGACAGACTGTCGAAGATGTGGATGCTGTGACTGCTCCCGAATTTTTTTGGGAACGAGACCAGCTGGAAAATCTTCGTAGGAGACCCAGGAAGTCTTCCAAATTTTTCCGATTTATCAAGTTTCCGATGCTGGTCGGAGCAGGGGCACGAACAGGGAAGCAGAGTTCTGGCCCTGTATGCGTCTGGACTACAACAGCAAGAAGACGAAGTCACCCCGGGCGCTCCCGAGCTCTGAATCCGGCTTGGCCAGAGTCGACGACTTCGTTGTCGAGTCCTCTTCGAGCAGAAAGTCACGAGGACACAAGGAAATGTCGGGTAGACCTGAGAAGCCAAAACAGTGCTTGGGTGTCGGGCCAGTCTAGTAGAGGACAGACCTGCACACCTGAGGGAGAAAAATGAGAAAATGCTGCTCCGGAGGCTGAACGAAGTGTTGCTTCTTGGAGATGGAAGGAGACTCGTAGCAAAAGCTCTCAGCCAAGCGGCGCATCAAGAAGCAGAGGGATGTGGCTGTGGGAGCTTCTGGAAGTGTCCTCTAGCTGCTGTTCGAAGCTATCTTGCGCAGTCGGAGAAGAACGGCTCCCCTGAGCGACCACGAACTTAGAACCGGACGGGACCACCGCTGTTGCGAAGAGGACGAAGAGACGATTTAAACGGTAGCTCTTGGGCCCCAAGAAATGTTTGGACAAAGCCGGGGTCACCTCTACAAGTTGCCATTCCCATGCTGACTCTGAGCTGCGAACTGGTTAGCTGGGACCTGCTACAAGGCCGGGGTGGAGATGGTGCCAATGGGTGGAGGGGTTGAGGGAAGGGTAGCAGAGGGTGTGGGGAGTCAAGGGGAGGGCTGGGGGCGACCTAAGGCTAGGGGATGGAGGGAATTTCAAATTCAAATGGGTCTTGGGGGCTGGGAGATTGTGTGGGGAAGAGAGGAGATTGTGTTGGAATGGGGAAGATTATGTTGGAATGGCCAAGGATCTTCTAAGGAGAAGCAAGATTTGGTGGAGATTTGGTGGAGAGGGTTTCCAATACACCTAGGGAAGGGAATGGGGGGTGAGGTGGCAGGTGAGGTGGAGGAGAGAGAGGGTAGGTCGCAGCCCCCCTTGTAGAGAGAGAGGGAGAGAGAAAGAGAGTGGGGATTCTCTCCCCTAGGGCTTCTCACCCCTATTGGATTCACTCCACTAGAACTATATAATTTGAACTCTCAAGTGGAAATTTGGCATTCATTCATTCATTGATTGATTAACTTCAAATGGGGAGATGGGGGTCCTATATATAGGCAACCCACATTTTACAAAAAGTCCCTGACTCTAGACACAATGACAAATAACCAAGGGGTAGGAGCACCCATGGGCCTATCCTAATGGATTGGTCCCATTAGCTAGCCTAATCATCCTAATGACAAATATTTTAGGGAAATGACTCATTAACCTAGGTACATGACTCAAATAAAATGAAAATTACAATGATATGACTCAAATAAAATAAGAAAATTACATGACTTGACTCAGAAAAATGTGACGGACACAATCGAACCATGCCGTTGAACAATCGGAGCTGTGGAAAAATGTAAAGGACGAGAGATGCCCCCATCATACCCCCAGGGTGCGAGGAACTCGACTCTGTCGAGTATAGGTCCGTCGGGGAATAGGTCCTCCAATGCAGCTCCGGGCAAGCCATAACCTCCAAACTCAACCTCACGTCCTTACCCGGGGGACTACTCTTCATCCTCTCAAGGTGGCTCGGGCACACCCTCTTGCTGGTGATGGTACCCTGCTTTCCTAGTATTGCCTCTGTGTGCACACGTCGGACTCTCAAGCTGATATGAGGAGGCTCTCCGAGGGTGTCACTCACAAAGGTGGGGGTAGGCGCAAGGTGCTCATTGGGATTCACCGCGGTGCCCTTAGAGGGTGCAAGATCTGCCACGTGAAAATTGGGGTATATCCCAAAATCCCATCGACAAATCCAACCCGTAAGCCAGGTTGCCAAAGCCACTCGGAACATGGAAGGTCCAAGTCCTCGTGCCCTCGATTTGGAGGTGACCCTAAGGTAGAGCCATTCCAAAGCCACCATCGTAAGGTTGCCTACTGGGAATCCAAAGTGGCACTCGTGAGTTTTTGCCTGCTCATTATGAACCTCACCGCCCGTTGCTAGATGCTTGCTTGAATGAGTATGCCAAGAGCTATGGTGCGGTGTGGGTGGGAAGTGTGTGGTATGCAAAGGGGGACCGGGGCAACCATAAGTGGACCTATCATGCAATGCGGCTATGTAAACCTTGATGGACCTAGGAGGGCCGGGGCACCCGTAGGTTAATCTGTCATGCATAGTGGTGGTAAATATCGGGAGACCTGGACATCCGTAGATGCCTTTGACATGCTTATAACCCATGATGAATGAAGGTGGACCATTACATCCGAATATAGACCACTCATATTTCCTACTTGACATGTGGGTGAGATGAATGAATGTACCTGACTTATAAATCATGCCAAGTAGTTTTGTAAGCCAAGACTCATGCATTTTTGTGCCAAAGATGTTTCCTATGTGTGGGCTTTTGAATTTCCATTGGAATGGGTCAAAGGGGTCTAAGAGGGTGGATATCATGATGTGGGGCATTTCCTCGATCCCTAGGTGTATGTCGCCTATAGTCATGGTTCCCATGGTGTAACCCAGGTCTAGGATAGGGTGCATTGTCTTGACACCCGTTTTATGACCGATAAGTCGGGTCATCTCCTTGTTCACTCTATGTGATGCTCCAAGTTATTCATTCCTTCGTTGAGTTTCCTTCATCAGTCTAAAGTTTATTTCATGGGTCTTCTCCTTGGTTGAGTATGGTTCTGTGATTTCTTGTTTGATGAAACTTAGCAAGATCTTATCATTTGGATCCTCATTTGTTTCTAATGGTCTGCACCTAGGGCGTTATGTTCATCTAACGCATTGTCCCTGGACCGTTACATCTTGAAGAGTCCTTCGACTGAAGGCATTGTTTTAATCCTTATCCTTTGGCCTATCCATTAAGTCTAACGGTCTGTCGTGCAGCCATTACTTCCCTCCAACGCATCCACCCATGGCCGTTACTTTCATTCAAGAGTCCTATTGTTTTGATCTGCTTCTGTTGATCTTATCTCTTTTGAGATAAGGTTGAATGTGACGGTATCCCCCTAACGCGTTATTTGCCTGTGGCGGTCTGTCGTGCAGCCGTTACATCCAACAGAGAGTCCAGGTAGTTCAGGCCTTTTCTCTACTACTCCGTGGTCGAGATAAGAGTTTGAATTGGTGATTTCTCTTCCAAATCTGATCCTCATAACCTTCTGTTTGTTTCTATGGACTCTTGGTGATATTATTTTCGAGAGTTTGCTAAGAGTTATCCTCTTTTCTTGCTGGATTATCCTCTGTTCGACCGCAGAGTTTGAGGGCCTATAAATAGCACCCTTAACTTCATAGCCCGAAGGAGGAAGATCTGGAGTTTACGTCGAAGTGCAGCCACATCCTGGAGCCACATCCAATCAAGGAGAACTGTTCCTCACGTCCATCTGCTTCACGGTGAAGGGAGTATTCGTTTCATTGTGTTTGAGTTTCCATCATTGTCACACTTGTGTTCTTCTTCCTCTTGTTCTAAAAGCATTGTCCCTCTTCCTTATTCCACGTTCTTCATCTATTTTCATCATCTAAACATCCTCCTATCTTTTAAAACGCCCAGAGGGGTTAAAAAACCAAAACTTTCCCGGTACTTCCCTTTCCTTTTGAATGATCTTAATTTCCTTAAGAATTGATACTACGCTTGTGTAAAGGGCTGATTTGGGTTGGTTTTCTTGTGTTTCACGTTCTTTGGCAGGTTTACAGGTTCATTAAACGAGGCCCAAGTCTTCTGGCAGGCTGGAAGATATGGAGTTCAAAGAATTCATAAGCTATTTCTGCAGGTTGTCTGACGGTCTTGAGAAGACGCGTCAGGTTCATATAACGGTGCATCGTGTGACCATCACACTTCTGTGACGCACAGGATCTGGACCGTTACATTCAAGGCTGATATGCAGATTTCACTGGTTTTTCTCTCCCGTGGGCGGGTGCTTCATCCACCTATTTCCAAGGTATTTTCAAGTCCTTGACTTGTGTTTATTTTGGTGGCGATCACGTTCTTTCCTTAGTATTGGGCATTGATTTCTCTCTCATATCTCTTATTTCCTTTGCTTGTTCCACCCACGCGGTGTGTTTTATTTTCTTTTGCTCCACGCTCCGGCGTGTATTTTTCTTTATTTCCTTAGATTAGTTTGGTTGAGATAGCGTGCCCATGCTAGATCTTGTTTGGATTGCCTAGGTTCATGGTTCACATGTCCTTGGGTTGATTGAGATCATTGACTTTTGCTTATCATCTTTATCACACATCACAAACCCACAAAAAAGAAGGAAGCAAATAAATCAACAGATAATTTTTTGGCGATCACGGTGGGACATCTTGTGCCAATCGTGCTTGTTGATCTCTGTTAAACCTGCCATCATCTCCATGTTTGGTTTTCTCTGGATTTCCCTTCTATTTTCTGGCTATTTTTGGTTCTCTGGCTCATCTGACAATCCTGGCTCCCTGCGTTATATTGCTTCTGGCGGTCTGGCATTCGACCGTTACATACTTCTGACGCGGGTCTCATAGACCATTATATACTCCAGATAGGTACGCATCCCGAGGTGCATTTTCTTTCCACAGTTTCTGCTGTGATATTTTTGCTTGGGTGCTATCTGACTTCCTCCTTGGTTGGATTACATATCTACATCATTGTGTGCATAATTGCTTGCTAGATTCTAGGTTAGAATTTGCATGCACCCCGGTGCACATAGGTTCATTCATATTATCATACATTAGATTGCATTTTCCTACCTTGGTGTGCGGACCTCTCGTCTCCATATTCCTTGGGACCAACTAGGAAATCACACTAGGGACCTCCATAAGTCCCCGCGAGCCGTGGATTCCCACACGGACGCCGGGCCAGTTGTACCTTTCCCACCCCATGTCTAGGGTTGCATAAGTGAAGGAGTGATCACACTTAGAGTCAAGCCAAGTCTTACACCCTCTCCTATCAGGAACCTATTGTTGAGAGCTCACATCAATCAATCCACTAAAGTTTCAAAGGAGAAATCATAAGAATCTTGAAGCATCATATTAAACAACTTGGTTGACTTTGAGTGTTTTCATCTCTTATCACTTACATCTTTGTTAGAAATCATCTAAGTCTGGTTGCTCATTGTGTGATTGTTTGTGTTGTTTGCATCTTGTCAAGGTTGTTCGTTGCATGTGGAGTTGTTTTCGTCCGTTGGAAGCACCTCCGAGAGTCAATTCCTTCTCCAAGTTCTACTCAAATCCGCTTTTCGAATCCACCATGGCTTCTTTCAATCCTCCCCGTTCCCAAGAGGATTCCCTTCCTCAAGGACTTCTTGAAAACCCTGCTAGGGTTACCTCATTCTCTTCGGGAGAGGGACAACCCCTCTTCCATCCTACACCCCCATGGAGGGTGGCCAGACCACCCCTTCTATCTCTCCTCCTTCTGCGGGCTCCATCTCCACATGATGGCCCAATTGGACCCGGCCCAACTCCAAGCTGTCTATCAGGCCATGCAAGGATCCAATATCTCCCCTTCCACGATTATGCAGGGTCAACCTAATCCTTCCATCCAGCCCACTCCGATCGATCTTACTCCGGTCCAACCCCGGACCATCACCTTTGCTGGCATAGAGACGGGCCAATCTTCTACTTCGGCCCAGCAATCTTTTGACAAGGGAAGTCGGCCGTCCCTTCTTTCATTCAGTTGGATCATCATATGTCCAGGCCTATGGTTCCACAAGTCCTCACGGGTCCCTCCGATTTCTTGCGCCCTCAGCCAGGGGTTGTCCAAGCCCACTCTAACCTGGGTCAATCTCCGACCCAATATCCTTCTTATGGGCCCCCTGCTTTGGCTGTTTATCCTTCTGCTCCTTCTTATGGGCTCCCACCTTCTGCCGCGGTTCACCCTTCCCTCCTCAACTTCAATCATCACCTCTCACTACCCCTGCTCCCTCTAGAGAGCAGGAATTACTTGATAAATGGGCCACCATGCAACAGCAACTCGACTTCCTCAGAAACGGGTGGGCCCACAGTCCTTGGCAGATGTTCCGGTTCCTAGCTTTCAGAACATCCGATTCCCTCCGCAGTCCGAGCTCCCCAATTATCGCAAATATGACGGGAACAGCAATCCCTTTATTCACGTAAGGGACTTCTTGTATGAATCGGCCCAATTCCAATATGATGATCGCCTCATGGCGTACTTATTCCGCCGATCATTGGACGGCGTTGCGTTGGAATGGTTCTACTCTCTGCCACTGGATAATGCCGAAAGCTTCAAGGTAGTGAAAGATAAGTTTATCCAGCGGTTTCAAGACAGGGTCGGCCCGGAGTACTAATTTACAGATTTGGTGGCCGAAAAGATGAAACCAGATGAGGAGTTTTCTACTTATGCAGATAGATGGAGGCAAATGGCCGCTAGAGTGCCCGGCCATATCCCGGAGGAAGAGAAGGTCAAGTTACTTATTTCCAATGCTACTCTGACCTTCCGAAACATTCTGGCCATGAATGACATAGCCAACATGCACCAACTCTACAGCCGGGCGCGGTTCATCCAAACACAGTTCAAGGACTCCCCCATTCACTCGCTATTTGAAAACCAAAAGCCCAAGTACCACAAGAAACCTCAGGGCCGGTCACCGAGGGGGTCCAAACAAATGAACAAGTCAAGCCGTTGCTTTCCCATTCCAAGCCGCACCTTTCTGCTTCCCTCAAAACCCCGCACTCCACAGAATCCCGCTCCCCAAAACTACCAGGCCACTCCGCAAAACCCTCCGCCCACCTTCGCCATTCCACAAAACACCTTCACCGCACCGCAACAACCACCACCACCTCCGCAATACCACAACGTCCCTCCACCCAACGGCTACAACAACCCTAACAACAAGCGCCCGGCTCCTAAAAGAGCTCAGTATCCACCTTTGCCAGAAACACTCACTGACATCTTCTCAGCTCTTATGTCGGTGAATGCCATACAGCTTCCTCCGGAACGGCCCAACTGGAACCCGGCCGTTGATCAGACGAAGTATTGTATGTTCCACAGGCAGCCGGGGCATACCATTGAGGGGTGTTTTCAATTCTGGGACCTCGTCTATGATCTACATGAAGGGCAAAGAATTGATTGGGCCGAGATGCATAGGGCCATCATAGAAATCAAAGAGAAGAGAAGGCAGCCGCCGAGGCAGCAAGTACAGCAGCAACAGGTACCGCAGCCACAGCAGCAGCCGCAGCAGCAACAGCAGCCGGTTCAAGACCTGGGTATTCATAAAAACCCAATGCCAAACCATCCTCCTGCTCCACAGCCTCCGCCGCAGGCACCGACTCAGGTCAATGTCATCCAACCTCCGGCTCCTAACCCCGGGTGGTCCTTCGACGACAATAACTCCACGCCGCAGGTCATGGCCCTTCACCACAACTACCATAATCCTCCTGCTTCCCCCATCCTCATACCTACACACCAAACCCCTCCTCCACTCATCCTCCCATTTACCCCTATTCCATCACACGCACCATCACCCGTGCCTCCGTCGCACTCGCCATTACTCACATCCACTACCATCACCCCCTCCCCGCTCGCGCTTACACCCACTATCGCCATACCTCCATCTAACCCTCCACTCATCACACCTCCCCCCACTTTCATATCTCCACTTCCGCTCGCACCCACTACCACTAATCCCTCGCCTATCATCCTTTCCACAGCACCCTCTTCCGCACCGCTCATCCATCCCACTGGGCCTACTAAATCACTTATCTTGAGCCCATCTGAGGCCGCGGCAGCTTATAATTTCGCCCTACGGAGCGGGCGCATGTTCCACCGAAACTATCCTTCTACTTCCAATCCCCAGTCTTCCCAACCGGCTGCCGAGCAAGAAGAGGCCGAGCCACTACCCGGGACCCAATATGATTTGTTACATCATTTGGATAGGGTGCCCACCAAGATATCTGTGCTGGAACTGATTAAGAGATCTACCCTTCACCAAGATGCATTAAGCGATTTTCTTCAAAAGGTAATGGTTAGTGAAGACATGGCAGTTGATAGCTTACCTACCGCACTGGCAACAATCTCCAAGGGGCTTGCCATTACTTTCTCTGAAACCGAGCTAGCACCACCAGAAGCTCGGCAAATGCCGCTATGCATTGCAATCATCCTAAACAAAGTCAGCATTGACGCGGCATTGGTTGACATAGGGGCATCTATCAACGTATGCCCGCTCAGCACTCTAAGGGCTTGCAATCTATCAGAAGAACTTCTACGCCCAACTCCCACTACTATAGCTGCTTATGACAACTCTCGACGGGCATGTCACGGGATTGTCACCATTCAAGCTGAGCTTGGGCCTCTTACTATGCCCATTAAGTTTTACGTGTTGGATATTGACCCTATGTTCAAGGCTATCTTGGGTCGTCCGTGGATTGATACCCTCAGCGCCGTACCCTCCACTACACATCAATGCATTAAATTCCCTTTCCAAGGGAGGGTCGTCAAAGTCAAAAGCTTATCCACAGTCCAATCAGTGAAAGCCATTTCAGAAAAAATTCTTCCCACATTGTGGCCAAGCAGTCGACCTGTTATGTCAGTGCTAGATCTTGACTTTCCTTGGGCTTACGCACCTCGCAAGCCCGTCACTGCAGCAGTCGACATCAAGGTGAAGCCCCAGATCCGAGATTCCAAGGGCTGGGACATTATACTGAAGCTAGGCTACCAACCGGGGAGAGGCCTCGGTGCTCAATTGCAGGGAAGAACCAAGCCCATCCCCAAAGGCAGGAAAATGAGCAGGAGAGGTCTCGGCTACCGGGAGACCGCATTATCTATGATGGGTGATTCCGGGCCACTCACATGGGACTACCGTCAACACTTCGTTAGAGGGCCTC
Source organism: Amorphophallus konjac (assembly GCA_022559845.1). Taxonomy (NCBI): domain Eukaryota; kingdom Viridiplantae; phylum Streptophyta; class Magnoliopsida; order Alismatales; family Araceae; genus Amorphophallus; species Amorphophallus konjac. The sequence continues at coordinate 120,156,447 of CM040123.1, forward strand.
TCCAGCCCGGCACCTTAACTCCACAGCCAGCTCTGCCAACAAAGAATACAGTCTGCCCAGTTGCCAGTCCGCCCCCAGTGCTGAGGGGGCTAGTTGATGATATGAGTGACTATGGTCAAGCCCTTCAGGGGATATTTCATGAGGAAGACTACAAGAGACAGCAAGAGGTTCGGCTTGTTCAGTGGAGGCCGAAGAAGCGGCCAGTTGATGATTTATGGGAAAAGGGGAGCACGCCGATTGTCTTTTCTTGGTCTCCCTCCCGCTTTCAATCTCTCCTCCAACAATGAGAGTTCTTACCCCGTCTTCCTCCTATCATGGTAAATCCATCCTTCATTGATCCACCTGAAATTCTGTTTGTTCCCTGTGCTTGTGGGCATTGCCCGCCCATTGATCTATCCACTCTATTCACTCCTCCTCCTCCCAACGCCCAACTCCACGAGATGTGGTTCTCTTCCTCTGATCCCTTCTTCGATTGCATCTTCCCCGAGCTGTTCCCCATGCAGCTCCCGCCTCCTCCATCTTGTTGTGTAGTTTCTACTGATCCCAAAAAAAAAAACGTCAAATTCAAAACGGAGATTTCAGTGGAAGATTATGCTAGCCTGTCTCCATCCTCCTCCCAGGGGCACGGGTCCCCTGCTTCTTCCCTTCCACTAGGTCTTCTTTCTCCTAGGTTAGGATTAGGGTCCATCGAGTCTAGGGAAGTAGAGTCAGTTAGGTCTAGAGAAGTAGGGTCTTGTTCTAGGTCGTCCAACCCTTCCTCCTCTGAGCCGCGCTCGCTTGCGCGTCCTCCCAAATCCGTCCCTGATAGGTTCTTGCGAGACCTAGCTCAGCGTTGTCATGCTCTTTTGAAGTGTCCAGAATTTTTTGCTACGGCAATTGTGATTGAGGATGAAGAGGAAACAGAAGGGGTGTGGAGCGATGACAGACTCGGCGTCTATGAGATCTTGGATGGAAAAGATCCGATCAATGAGGACAGCGACGTAGATGACACTGTTGATTTGTATGCACAAGGACTTAAGAAATTCGACGAGCCGTCGTCAGCAATGGATGAACCTACGAAGGAAATAAATTTGGGAACTGAAGAAGACCCAAGGCCCATTATTATTGCCGCTAATCTGCCTTCTCAAGTAGAAGAAGATCTGATTAAGGTTCTGAGGGAGTATAGCGATTCTTTCGCCTCGTCTTATGAGGACATGCCAGGTCTTGACCCCTCTTTAGTGGAACATCAACTCGTGCTTAAACAAGGGGCAACACCTGTGAAACAACGGTCAAGAAGATTTCACCCCCACATGGCCTTAAGGATCAAGGAAGAGGTCGACAAGTTATACAAAGTCAGGTTCATTAGAGTTGTTCTATATCCTCAGTGGGTGGCAAACATAGTCCCTGTCATCAAGAAGGATGGGAAGGTGCGTATCTGCATCGATTTCAGGGATCTCAATAAAGCATGACCCAAGGATGATTTCCCGCTACCTCATATAGACGTCCTAGTAGACAATACCACTGGGTACGAAGCCTTATCGTTCATGGATGGATACTCGGGCTACAATCAGATCCGTCTCGCTCCGGAAGATCAAGAGAAAACTTCCTTCACCACGCCCTGGGGTACGTATTGTTATGTGGTTATGCCATTCGGTTTGAAGAACGCGGGTGCCACCTATCAAAGGGTGATGATGGCCATCTTCCACGACATGATGCATATCTATATGGAAGCCTACGTGGATGACATTTTGGTGAAGTCAAAGACCAAAGAAGAACACCCCTCTATCCTGGATAAGGTGCTGCAAAGAGCCAGTGAGTACAAGCTTAAGATGAATCCGAAGAAGTGTGTATTCGGAGTCTCTTCAGGGAAGCTGCTAGGTTTCATAGTGAGCAAACGGGGGATCCAGATTGATCCTAACAAAGCAAAGGCCGTTATGGACATGCCTCCGTCGAAGAATATTACGGAACTTTGAGGGTTGATTGGTCGATTGCAATTCATTAGAAGATTCATATCCCAACATTCTCAAAGGTGCCGTCCGTTTTATGAATTGCTTAAGGCGGGGGTTAAGTTTGAATGGAATCAGACTGTCAAAAGGCCTACGAGGACCTAAAGGAATATCTATCCAATCCCCCGGTTTTGCAATCTCCTGTCCCTGGGAAACCCCTGATCCTATACATCTCGGTTATTGAGGACTCCCTAGGGGCGGTCTTAGCACAAGTAGACGATGAAGGGAAAGAGCAGGCTGCTTATTATCTCTCTCGATTGTTTAACCCAGCCGAGTCCAGATACACCGCTATGGAAAAGACTTGTGCCGCCTTAGTATGGGTAGCTCAGAAGCATAAACATTACTTCCTTGCCAACCCAGTTAGGTTAATCTCTAGAATGGACCCGATTCGCTATCTCTTAGAAAAGTCTGTCCTTTCTAGTAGGTTAGCTCGCTGGCAGAGCTTCCTCTCCCAATTCGACATCACGTTTGTCGTTCAGAAGGCGGTCAAAGGGTACGCCATCGCTGAGCATCTTGCCCATCTTCCCATTCCTCGCACCGATTCTATTCAGGACGATTTCCCTGATGAGCATGGTGCGGACACCCGAGCAGTTGAGCGGCGTGATACGCCGAACCACCGGTACCGCACACGAACCATGACTCGAGCCACCTCAGCATCCATCTGGCTAGGAGACAGCCTGGAGACGCCGCCCTGAGTCTCCCCATTTATCATATTTAGTTAGACTTTATGTGTGTGTAATTTGTATTTATTTCGTTGTATTCGGTTTGCTATTTTGATTGTAAGAGGGGCTTATGTGCAATTTCGACCCCGTGGGCCCCACGGCCCCCCCAGGCCCCATCCCATTGAGCCACCTCAGCCTAGGGTCCTATGTGGGGTCAGTCAACCTTCCACATGGAGGTTTCTAGAAGGGTGGGCCAAGTGGGGGACAAGTGACTTGGAAAGTCCAAGATGGCCACCCACCCCCCACCTACCAAGTCAAGCCCACTCCCCTTGGTCCAAGGGCCACCCCCCCTAATTATTTATTGTATTTTTTGTGTGTGTGTCACACTCAATCCAGGCCACCCATTCCCATCCCCTAGATCCAACGGTGGACAATGGATGTGAGATGTAACACATAAATACTTGTAATTTCCCATTTTGATGAATTAATGCCATTTGAATCAAACTAATTCCAAGAGCAAGGGCTGGTGCGCCCCCCCACCTCTCTCCTCCGTCTCCCCCTTGAAGCTGTGAAGGCTTCCCTCTGGAGGTGTGACTCCTCCCCTTATCATTCCGGTCGCCGCCGCCGCCGCCACAAGCCGCCATCGCATCACCATCGAGATCGCCGAGTTCTGCCTTCATCCGACCACAGCAGCTTCCACGAATTCTCTGTGTCAGCCACGAGCTCAGATCGACCTGGGGATTTTAGGGGATGTTCCAGAGGTGTCAAGAACATCCCACAAAATTTGGTTGGTCATAAAGATCCCATTTGATATTTTTTCATTTTCATCCAACCTTAATTTTCATATCTGTCTGCTGTCTGTTTCCATTTCCATCTGCCCTGTGTTTCCAGGTTTCGGGCCTCTTTCTGATTTTTGTTTAACCTCCCAATTTTACTGGGAGTTCCTTCCACCAACCCCACCGTCCCTAAATTTTCTTGAATTTTTGTGAGGCCATCTCATATTTTTCCAAAATCGATCTCAGAGCTAGCTACAGTGCTGTTCACTTGTTCCCAGATCCGACCACCCTCCAGTAAACAAATCATAACAAATCCCAGCCACCTCCAATCTGTCCACAAAAAATATTCCCGTCTTCCCTGTCCAAAATCCCATAACTTTGATGAAGAACGTAAGAGCTGAATCGGAGGTCCACTAGGCGGTCAACGGCAGTTCTCAGACAAATTCCCTGCAGATCTGAGATTTCGGTTACTGTACAACAGGGACTTGCAAATTCACTAAAGTTCTGATCCGACCAGATCTATCAGATCTCTCTAGGTCTAGATTGAAGCATTTGAAGAGAGCTTTCCAACGATAGCTCATGCGTCTCGATCCGACGTCGGGATTGATCGCAGCGGCCGTTTTCGCCGGAGCGATCGCCGGAAAACAGCAAGCAAAATCCGTGGGTTATTAGTTCAAGAGTTGGGAATCGGGGCCGATCGACCCCCGATCGGTGTTCCCGGCTGACCGCCGTCCGTGGAGGCGCGCCACCAGGGGCCCCCATCATAGTGGGTCCCACCCCCGCAGATCCGGAGGATAGCGCCGTCCGTGGGCCCCACGGGCCCGTAGAAGCCGCCGTTCGAAAGCACGAAAACGCGGAGTTCGGCACCGCCGGGCGGCATCAAGATGCTGCCCGTCAACCCGAGTTGCGTGATCCCCGGACCCCACATGTGACCTTTTACCTCCCTGCGTGGAGTGGGTCGACTTAGTGTATTGTTGTAATAATTGTTGACCAGGAGTCCGTGATTCAGCCGGGGTTATCTTCGCCACGCCGGGTGCGTGGAGGTAATGGTCTGAACCTCTTGACGTTCATTTACATAGCTAGTATATGGTCTTTTGCCGCTGCCAAGAGTGATAGGTACTAGCCCGTGTGTCCATGTCACTGCTGTGAGTGTGAGAGTGACCCGTCCCGCGACTCGATCCGAGTCCGGAAGTGAGTCTGACTACCTTGAACTCTGCTGGTTCTTCAACCGCGCACGATCCGCGTTTCCCTCGCTTGGGACGACGAGTGAGCTTGCGTTCTGTTAGCGACGTATAGCCCATAGGAGCTCTCCGTGTCGGGCTAATGTCTCTCCATCATGTGTTGCTGGTCGTGTCCGCATCTAGAGTCCGAGGTCCATACCACGTAGAGTCGGTCCCCGTGTCCATCCCGCATCAGTTTGGTATCAGAGCGAGTTGAGTCTAGGGTAGTCATTGCATATGTCTTGCATAGTATAAGTCGAGTCTAGGATCATCATTTCAAAACAACAAAAAAAAGAGTGTTTTCAAATTGCATTTCACCCAATAGCTCGGTATATTAAAAGGCGTTGCCCGAACATTAGGTTATGCCTATCGGGAGGTAGCGTACTTGCGGGAGTGATCTTCGGATCGCTTAACTCCGCCTCGTACCGGATATTGGTTAGGTCTAAGTGCATCATCTAGTGAGTGTTTGCATTAGTCGGTGTCTTCTAGGTCGTGTGTCAGTTGCATGCCCACCCGTCGAGGTACCCAATACTCGCCACCACCACCTATGGCGGACTCCCGGGCCCGTAGCTCCGATGAGTCCTCGATGGCCGAGATGTTCCGAGCCATCATGGATCGTCTTGACACGCATATGGATGGTCTTAGTACGCGTATGGATGGCATAGGAACGCGTCTAGAAGGGCGGATGAAAGCCCTCGAGGATCGGGCCGAGAGTTCGGATCAGTCCATCCAGGCTTAGTTGGGAGGATCGCTGTCTAGAGAGGGGCCCAGTAGCGGCGCAACCCACACCGACGAACGGCCAACAAGAGTCGGTGCAGCAACCCGCTGTGCCAAGGGCTCAGGTGGAGGATGTCGGGAGGCAACAGGTGCCTATAGTGGATGATTACGACAATGATCAGGGGGGAAATGGTCGTCGGAATCAACGACGGAATCGTGATGATGATGATGACGACCGCATCCTTAGGGGTGTGCGTGCGGACCCTCCCACCTTTAGCGGGTCCTTGGACCCTAGGGTGTATTTAGATTGGGAGGCCGGCATGGACCGGTACTTCGAGTGGTTTGAGATGACGGACCACCGAAGAGTCCGATACGCGAAGATGAAGCTGCAAGGGCAGGCCCAAACTTATTGGATCAATGTGGAGAGCCTGCTCAATCAGCGACGTCAACCCCAAATCGGTACTTGGGATGATATGAAAATCAAATTGAGGGAGAAATACCTTCCCGCCTCATATCGCCAACGTCTTATAGACAAGTGGCAAAGCATCTCCCAAGGGAACCGATCCGTGACCGAGTACACCGCCGAGTTCGACTGAGTATTACTTACGGTGTGGGGTCACGAAGAGAGCACCATGACTATATCCCGCTTTCGAAGAGGTTTGCGACCCAATTATCAATATGAACTCTTTCGCCGCAATGCAACCACTTTGGAGAAGGCATATCAGATCGCTCTCGAATTGGAGCAGTTCGAGGCCGAGTTCGAGTCACCCCATCGGTTGGGCTCCTTTCCCCTTCGTAGTGTTGAGCCCCATGGCTCATCTGGCACGTATCCGAGGGCCCCCATGACTCGACCTCAGGAGCCCGCTCGCCCCGAGCCCTTTGCTCCTAGGCCTCGTCCTCCACCCCCGAGGGACCTTCCTCGTCCCCAGCATCTTACGGCCCCACCCACAGCCCGTCCACCGGCACCCGCACCTCCTGCACGTCCTTTGTTGCCTACACCTCCTATCCGTCGGAGGATAAAGGTAAAGGACCTATGATTGGGGAGCCTAGTGGATCACGGCAGCAGTGTTATCGCTGCAATGGGTTTGGCCATTTCACCAACCAGTGTCCCACCCGCCCATCTCTTCACATTGGGGACACACAGGCCGAGGATACCACCCCTACGGGCCTCGAGTTAGTCAGCTATGAGGCAGATGAAGAGCTAGCTGACGAGTACTATGAGATGGGAGGTGAGGCCCAGGATGCCCAGCATTCGGACGATACCCACGTGGGGGTCGTCAGATGTATCCTCACCCAGCCGCAGGTCAGTGATGACTGGCGTCGGACTACTATCCTTCATGTATTCTGTAGGCTGGGAAAGTAAATTTGCAAGGTGGTCATCGATAGCGGGAGTTGTATCAATGCAATCTCCACGAACGCTGTCGCCCGTCTTGGTCTCACACCCGTAGACCATCCTTGTCCCTATCAGGTATCATGGGTGGATACCACTTCCATTTCGGTCAGGCTGCGGTGCTTGGTCCCGCTGCAGCTCCACTCCTACAGTGACGAGATCTGGTGTGATGTTCTCCCATGGAAGTGGGCAGTATCATTCTTGGTATGCCGTGGTTATTTGACATGGATGCCACGCTCCATGGCCGGTCGAACACCTGTACCTTCGACCACGCTGGCCAGCGGGTCACCCTCCAACCCGTTCGGCCCAGGAGCCCATCAGTCAGGGGTCCTACTGGCCCTAGTACTCCGAAGCCTTCCGTTCCCGGGCCTAGTACCCCATCCCCAGCTCGGGCTATGACCGTTACCTCTGGCCCAGGAGAGCCCTCGACGAGGAGATTGATGATGATTAGCTCCCGGGAAATGGAGCAGGAGCTTAGTCAGGGCTGTCCGGTGTTTGCCATTACGGTCCGAGAGGTGGAGCGGGACTCAGAGGGTGAGCTCCCACCCGAGGTTGTTCCCATTCTGCAGGAGTATGCTGATGTCTTTCCCGATGAGCTTCCCGAGGGACTCCCACCTATGCGGGATATTCAGCATGCCATCGACCTTGTTCCGGGCTCTTCTTTGCCCAACCTTCCTCATTATCGCATGAGTCCACGGAGCATGCCGAGCTTAAACGGCAGGTCGATGAGTTAGTGCAGAGAGGGTCTGTTCGGGACAGCATGAGTCCATGTGCTGTACTCGCATTACTCGCCCCGAAGAAGGATGGCACGTGGAGAATGTGCATTGATAGTCGTGCCATCAACAAAATCACCGTGAAGTACAGGTTCCCTATTCCCCCCTTGATGACATGCTGGACATGATGGCAGGCGTCACTATCTTTTCGAAGATCGATCTTAAGAGTGGCTACCATCAGGTGAGGATTAGGCCAGGTGATGAGTGGAAGACCACATTTAAGACCAAGGACGGTCTATATGAGTGGTTGGTCATGCCTTTTGGGTTGACCAATGCCCCTAGCACTTTCATGCGGCTCATGACTCAGGTCCTTCGACCTTTCATTGGAGTCTTTGTAGTGGTGTATTTTGATGATATCCTTATCTATAGCCGCACCACAGGGGACCACTTAGACCACCTTCGGCAGGTCTGTCTACTTCTTCGGCGAGAGCAGCTGTTTGCGAACCCACAGAAGTGTGCCTCATGACACCTCAGCTTACCTTCTTGGGTTTCATTGTGTCTAGTACGGGGGTCTCTGCCGATCCGGAGAAGGTCCGGGCCATTGTTGAGTGGCCGGAACCCCGTACCGTTCATGATGTCCGCAGCTTTCATGGTCTTGCGACGTTCTATCGTCGCTTCATCCGCGGATTTAGCTCCGTCACCGCCCCGATCACGGATTGTATCCGAAAGGGCACATTTGTATGGACGAAGGCCGCATCTGTCGCCTTCAAGGACATCAAGGAGCGCATGACCCAGACGCCTATCCTTCGATTGCCTGACTTCTCGAAGGTGTTTGAGGTCTCTTGTGATGCGTCGGGTGTTGGGATAGGAGGAGTTTTGAGTCAGGAGTCCCACCCGATCGCATATTTCAGCGAGAAGCTGAATGACGCGAAACTGCGATATTCCACATATGATAAAGAATTCTACGCAGTTGTTCAGGCTCTTAGGCATTGGAGGCACTATCTTTTACATCAGGAGTTTGTCCTATACTCCGATCACGAGGCATTGAGGTACCTCCATTCCCAAAAGAAGCTTAACTCGCGTCACAGTCGTTGGGTCGAGTATCTCTAGCAGTTCACCTTTGTGCTTAAACATAAGGCTAGAGTGGAGAACAAGGTGGCTGATGCCTTGAGTCGGCGAGCATGTTTGCTTACCACCATGAGTGCCGAGGTCATAGGGTTAGAGAAGATGAAGGAGGCCTATGTTGATTGTCCTGACTTCGGTCAGATTTTTACCACTCTCCAGGCCGGACCCTCGAGAGACCTTGATGAGTATGTGCTTCAGGAGGGTTACCTCTTTCGAGGTAGCAGGCTATGTGTTCCCCGAACTTCGGTTCGAGATTTCTTAGTGTGGGAACTACATGCGGGAGGTCTAGCCGGCCACTTTGGTCGGAACAAGACTATTGAGGCAGTGGAGCATCGATTTTATTGGCCGAGCTTGAAGCGCGATGTTGCTAACATCGTGGCTCAGTGCCGTACCTGTGCTACGGCCAAGATGAAGAAGCAAAGCTCGGCCTTTATACGCCTCTTCCCGTGCCTGATGCCCCGTGGCAGGATGTTAGCATGGACTTTGTTTTGGGATTGCCACGTACCTCCAGGAAGCATGATTCGGTCTATGTGGTGGTTGACCGTTTCTCGAAGATGGCCCTCTTTATTCCTTGCTCGAAGACTTCGGATGCTTCGAGGGTAGCCCGCCTTTTCCTTACGCATGTGGTGTGCAAGTTCGGGTTGCCTCGCACTATAGTGTCTGACCGTGATGTTAGATTCACTTCCTACTTTTGGAAGACACTATGGCATATGATGGGTACGCACCTCAAGTTTTCACTGCATATCATCCCCAGACAGATGGTCAGACCGAGGTGGTCAATAGGAGTCTGGGAGACCTTTTGAGGTGTCTTGTTAGGGACCGCATTGGGGATTGGGATCTCATTCTACCCATGGCGAGTTTGCATATAATGATTCGGTGAATAGGTCTACCGGCATGAGTCCATTTGAGATTGTCACAGGTCGTAGGCCTAGGAAACCCGTTGACCTTGTCCCCATGTCTATCCATGCTAGAGTGTCGGAGTCGGCCGAGTCGTTTGCTAGGCATGTTAGGAGTTTGCATGACGACATCCGTCGTCACATTGAGGCCAGCAATGCACGTTACAAGGAGTTAGCCGATGCCCACCGACACCACCGAGAGTTCCAAGAGGGCGAATATGTCATGATCAGGGTAAGACCTGAACGGTTTCCCTCTGGAACCGTTAAGAAGTTGCAAGCTCACGGAGTCGGTCCATTCAGAGTGTTGAAACGCGTTGGATCCAATGCGTACCTTGTGGACTTGCCCGAGGAATACGGTATAAGCTCTACTTTCAATGTATCGATCTAGTTGCATATAGGGACCCAGCGGTGATCCCTAGTGAGCCTTTCGAGCCATCTCCTCCCCTTGTGAGTGACCCCACACCTGAGTGTCCACCTCCAGCCCCGTTGTCACGGCAGCGTGAGCATATAGATCATATACTGGATGAGCAGGTGACAGTTACCAGGAGTGGATCCTACCCGCGCTACCTAGTGCGATGGAGAGGACGGCCCGCTACCGAGGACACATGGATCACGCATGGCGAGTTGCAGCAGATTGATCCGGACCTTCTGGAGCGATACAGGAGCGATGCAGACCCTTACTCGACAGGGTCGAGTTTCTCCCACCCGGGGAGAATTGGTGCGGACACCCGAGCAGTTAGCGCGATACGCCGAGCCACCGATACCGCACGCGAGCACGACTCGAGCCACCTCAGCATCCATCTGGCTCGGAGACAGCCTGGAGACGCCGCCCTGAGTCTCCCCATTTATCATATTTAGTTAGACTTTATGTGTGTGTAATTTATGTTTATTTCGTTGTATTCGGTTTGCTATTTTGATTGTAAGAGGGGCTTATGTGTAATTTGGACCCCGTGGGCCCCACGGGCCCCCCAGGCCCCATCCCATTGAGCAACCTCAGCCTAGGGTCCCATGTGGGGTCAGTCAACCTTCCACCTGGAGGTTTCTAGAAGAGTGGGCCAAGTGGGGGACAAGTGACTTGGAAAGTCCAAGATGGCCACCCACCCCCCACCTACCAAGTCAAGCCCACTGCCCTTGGTCCAAGGGCGCCCCCCCCCCTTAATTATTTATTGTATTTTATGTGTGTGTGTCACACTCAATCTAGGCCACCCATTCCCATCCCCTAGATCCAACGGTGGACAATGGATGTGAGATGTAACACATAAATACTTATAATTTCCCATTTTGATGAATTAATGCCATTTGAATCAAACTAATTCCAAGAGCAAGGGCTGGTGCGCCCCCCTCCTCTCTCCTCCCTCTCCCCCTTGAAGCTGTGAAGGCTTCCCTCTGGAGGTGTGACTCCTCCCCTTATCATCCTGGTCGCCACCGCCGCCGCCACGAGCCGCCATCGCATCACCGCCGAGATCGCCGGAGTTCTGGCTTCATCCGACCACAGCAGCTTCCACGAATTCTCTGTGTCATCCACGAGCTCAGATCGACCTGGGGATTTTAGGAGATGTTCCAGCGGTGTCAAGAACGTCCTAAAAATTTTGGTTGGTCATAAAGATCCCATTTGATATTTTTTTAGTTTCGTCCAACCATAATTTCTAGATCTGTCTGCTGTCTGTTTCCATTTCCATCCGCCCTGTGTTTTCAGGTTTCGGGCCTCTTTCTGAATTTTTCTTAACCTCCCAATTTTACTGGGAGTTCCTTCCACCAACCCCACCGTCCCTAAATTTTCTTGAATTTTTGTGAGGCCATCTCATATTTTTCCAAAATCGATCTCAGAGCTAGCTACAGTGCTGTTCACTTATTCCCAGATCCGACCACCCTCCAGTAAACAAATCATAACAAATCCCAGCCACCTCCAATCTATTCACAAAAAATATTCCCGTCTTCCCTGTCCAAAATCCCATAACTTTGATGAAGAGCTCATGAGCTGAATCGGAGGTCTGTTAGGCGGTCAATGACAGTTCTCAGACAAATTCTCTGCAGATCTAAGATTTCGGTTACTGTACAACAGGGACTTGTAAATTCAATAAAGTTCTGATCCGACTAGATCCAGCAAATCTCTTTGGCTCTAGATCGAAGAATTTGAAGAGAGCTTTCCAACGATAGCTCATGCGTCCCGATCCGACATCGGGATTGATCGTAGCGGCCGTCTTCGCCGGAGCGCACGCCGGAAGACAGCAACCAAAATCCGTGGGAAGTTAGTTCCAGAATTGGGAATCGGGGCCGATCGACCCCTGATCGGTGTTCTCGGCCGACCGTCGTCCGTGGAGGCGCGCCCCCAAGGGTCCCCATCACATTGGGTCCCACCCCCGCAGATCCGGAGGACAGCGCCGTCCGTGGGCCCCACGGGCCCGTAGAAGCCGCCATTTGGAAAGCACAAAAACACGGAGTTCAGCACCGCCGGGCGACATCAAGATGCTGCCCGTCAACCCGAGTTGCGTGATTCCCGGACCCCACATGTGACCTTTTACCTCTCTGCGTGGAGTGGGTCGACTTAGTGTATTGTTGTAATAATTGTTAACCAGGAGTCCGTGATTCGGCCCGGGTTGTCTTCGCCACGCCGGGTGCGTGGAGGTAATGGTCCGAACCTCTTGGCGTTCATTTGCTTAGCTAGTATATGGTCTTTTGCCGCTGCCGAGAGCGATAGGTACTAGCCCATGTGTCCATGTCACCGCTGTGAGTGTGAGAGTGACCCGTCCCGCGACTCGATCCGAGTCCGGAAGTGAGTCTGACTATCTTGAACTCTGCCGGTTCTTCAACAGCGCACGATCCGCATTTCCCTCGCTTGGGACGACGTGTGAGCTTGCGTTCTGTTAGCGACGTATAGCCCATAGGAGCTCTCTGTGTCGGGCCTAATGTCTCTCCCATAATGTGTTGCTGGTCGTGTCTGCATCTAGTGTCCGAGGTCCATACCACATAGAGTCGGTCCCCGTGTCCGTCCCGCATCAGAGCATCTCTCTGCTATATCTCATCATCTCTTTTGGTCTCTGCACTTCGATGGTGCACTCAATTCTCAAGGCCGAGGGATCGACGCTGTTCTGCTCACTCTAGAGGGAGTGACTATCCCCTTTGCTTATCAACTTCGATTCCCTGCTACCAACAACATCGCTGAGTATGAAGCTCTCCTGGCTAGATTGAAGCACGCCTATCTCTTGGGTGCGCGTTATTTAAATATCATAGGAGACTCTCAGCTCGTCTTGCGGCAAGTCCTGTCTACTTACCGCACTTGCGACCCCAAACTCAAGCCTTATCAAGATTTGGTCACGCTCCTGGCGAGGCAATTCCGTAAGCTGATCTATATCCATACTCCCCGTTCTCAGAACATTCTAGCCGATGCCTTAGCATCGCTTGCTTCCTCCCTATCTTTTCCTCTCAGTCGGAGCACTGAGACTATCGTCGTTCAGAGATTGGATGCACCCTCTCTTCAGGATCCTTTGTTCATCAACCTTAGGAAAATTGTAGAGGCGAGGGCTGAGAAGGAAGATCTCAAGGAAGTATCTCTAATGGAGCTAGAAGAAATCTTGGACAAAGAAGAATTGCCTTGGTATCACAAAATCGAGTTGTTTTGCAAAGAAGGGTCATTCCTAGAAGGGGCAAACGCCGAGCAGCGTAAGTCAATAAGAATAGCCGCCTCAAGGTACACCATTGTTGCAGGAGAACTATATAGGCGCGCTACTAATGGAATGCTCATGAGATGCTTGGATGATAATGAAGCTTGGAAGGTGGCTGAAGCAGCCCATTCTAGTGAGTGTGGTGGTCATGTCAATGGCCAGGCTCTAGCGAAGAAAATCCATAGGCAAGGCTACTATTGGCCCACTCTAGAGGAAGATTGCTCCCTCTATGTCCGGAGATGTCTTAAATGCCAACTCCACGCTGATAAAATCCATGCTCTAGCTTCATCTCTCCATCCTCTTTCCGCTCCTTGGCCATTCTCTATGTGGGCTTTTGACGTTGTTGGCTCGCTCGGTGATCCTAATTCTCAGATCAAGCAGAAATCCTTTATCCTTACCGCCACTGAGTACTTCACTAAATGGGCCGAAGCAGAGGCGTTCGCAGAGATCAAAGCTTCAACGGTGTTCCGCTTCATCATGAAGAATATTATTTCACGATTTGGAGTGCCAAGCAGCATCATCACCGACAACAGACCCGAGTTCGTCTCTTAAGAGCTCAAGGACCTATGTAAGAAGTTCAATATTGCATTGTATCATTCATCTCCATACTATCCTCAAGGCAACGGTCAAGCAGAGGCCACTAATAAAACCCTTCTTAAAATCATCAAGAAAACATGCGAATCTCATAAGTTTTCCGACTGGCTAGAAAGATTAGTGGAAGCTCTGTGGGCTTACCGCACCTCCGTCCGTACACCCACGGGACAAAATCCCTATACTCTTACCTACGGGATGGAGGCGATGCTCCCATATGAGATCTTGATCCCTTCCCTTAGAGTGCAGCTCGATAAGGAACTTAATCTCGATGAACGTCGAGAGGCGTTGCTCGTCCAATTGAAACTCTTAGATGAGAAGAGGATGAACGCGGCCGATCACGTATCCGTTTATCAAAAGAGAGTTTGGCGTTATTTTCAAAAGAAGGTAATCGAATGAAATTTTCAAAAAGGTGATATGGTTTTGAAACGTAAATTCATTCGGTCTACAGGTTCTAGGTCTAAATTACAACCTAACTGGGAAGGGCCGTTTGTCGTAAAAGTGGCTTATCCAGGGAATGCTTATCGCTTAGTAAACGCAGAAGGTGAGGAGCTCTCTCACGCTTGGAATGGGTTGTATCTTAAGCGTTTCTTTCCTTAGAGTCTAATCAGTGCCACCCCGGCAGCGAGGTGTTCCCTCCCTTTTATGATAAAGGGTCCCGAGTACGGCAATCACACACTACACGACGTCCCTGGTCAGGTTTTCCGCTTTAAAAGACACCGTTTCTCCTTGGCCATGCTTTGGGGGAAAGTCGAAGTCCCTGTTCGTTTCTTCCTTCGGCTGAATCCAGGGGCAAGAGGTGAATAAGGAGGCGATGACCAATCCAGGCAGCCTAACGAGAGGAGGTCTCAAATAGGGGCAGTCTGTTATGACCTGACGCCACATGAAAAGAATAAAAGAAAGTCAAGGAGTAATCTCTATGAAAAATCAAAAGCATTATCTCAGAAGTCTATTGAATTATCATTCCAAAGCTCCAGAAAGGCAAGAAAAGGAAACTAGGCATGACAGGAGTGGCAGTACAGTTCCCCATGGGACGAATGAGCCCGGTCGCATGCATGCCTAGAGTGGACTAAGGTTCGATGACGGACGCAAAGCCCCGGCGCAACAGACCAAATTTCAAATGGGTTGTCTGGAGAGGAACCCAAGTCCTAAAAGCTTCTAAACCTGGCCTAAGCTTACCCCCGCATTCTAGTTTCCTTTTCAGGATTGAGACTAGTACCCTGGGTATAGCCCTGGTAGAAACACCGCCATGAAAATATGGGCCTTGGCCAGGGTTTGTCACCTCATTGCATGCCAACCTCGGGACTCTCAACACGATACGGAGGGCTCACGTTGCTAGGGGAAAGCACTGATTTTCAAAAAAAATCTAAAAAAATAACATATACTTCAAAAATCCAAAAACAATATATTTTCAAAATCCAAAAACAACATATATTTTCAAAATCCAAAAACAACATATATTTCAAAATCCAAAAACATCATATATTTCAAAATCCAAAAACAACACATATTTAAAACACCAAAAAACATCAAAAGTCCAAAATCAAACAAAAAAATCACATATTTCAAAACCCAAAAACATCAACTATTTTCCAAAATCTCACAAAATTCAAATATATTTTCCAAAATCCAAAAATGCCATCATATGCATCGCATGCATCGCATTATTTCTATTTTGTTTCCCGCCTATTTAATAAGGCTCCACCCCTTGACCAAATATCAAGAAACGGTCGTTAGCTAACTTGCTTCGAGGCAAGGGGTTGAGTCTAAGAACAGATCTAACTTGGTCCATGTTTAAGTATGTGCAGAATGCAGGATCAAGACCAAAGCTCAAATCTCACAACTATGCAGGTTCAAGACTGTGACGCGCAAGGTACAGGCCGTCAAACTCATCTAACGGTCCATGCTAGACCGTTACATATCTTCAGACCTTCGCTTTGATTCTCTCAGCAGCTCTCCCTCTAACAGCCTTGGGCGAGACCGCTATTCTTCCTAACGGTCTATCGTTGGACCGTTACTTCCTCCCGAAACCCAAACCCTCAGGTCTTTCACCCCCGACGGCCTATCTCCTACCCGTTATATCCTTCTAACGGCCCTGCGCAGATCCATTACATTCTCCAGGGACTATATTCTCCAGGACGTTCTAAGCCAAGTCAAGCCACAACTCATGACCATTCAATTAAGGCAAATTCCATATGAACTTAATGAAACAAAAGATTAATAAGATTCCAACTCTGATTGTCAAATACATCTTTCATGAAAGCAAAATCAAGCTACATTCAGTTTCTTATCCGCAAGAGGGCGGATCTTCCTCAACTCTTTCACATAGCCACGGTGCGCTTCATCGTTCTCTTCCACTACCTCTTACCACGGGCGCACCTTGCTGATCTCGCACATGGTCAGCGCGTTCGGGACTGCTCTCTCATCTTCCTCGGTCCCCATCTTCCTAGGTAGAAGGGGAGGGTAGTGTGATAGTGCAGGAGCTTCAATCCGAGGAAGTTCGATCTGAAGATGGCACCGGTGCGGGTTGTAGATCGCCATGGTAGTATTTCCCACTAGCTGGAGGTCTAGGCCTTGACGCCGCAGTATTCTAAGAAGAGTGCTCCAAAGGATTCTGGAATCGCATGATGAACTTGTCTATTGGAAAGGTGTTGAAGAAGAGGCGCCATTCATCCCGTGTTTTCTTGTCCAACGTCTTGCATTCAACCTATGGAGAGAATCCAGATGCCCCTCCAATGAAGAAGAGAGGGTGGCTCCCAAAGATACGGCTAGAAGAAGTAATATCCTCCTTTGGTTGGAATTTGATTCTCACTCCCATCCAACACTCAAGGAGTATCATGGAGCCAAACAAAGGTCCTCCTAGGCAAGCCGAGCTTAGTCCTTCATAGAGGTATGAGAGGATCATTTTGAGAGATGGACATTCCCCGCCACAACCCACTAATGATGCTGAGATTTAGGATATCTAAGAGGTGGTCGGTTGTAGTAAAAAGGAAGACTCCACATAAGAAAACCGCCACCGCCTTGGCTATTGCTTCGTGTCTCTCCCACTTGTTTTTGTAATGAGAGACTATCCATTGTGCCAAGGGTATCAAATGAATGTGGTGTGGGCTGATCATGGTCCTCACGTCCTTTGGATTATGGATGAAATCACTCAAGATCAAGGACGGGTCAATAGGCTCAACCGTGTAGCAAACTAGGTCTTCATTTCCCACCTTAGTCTTAGGAAGGGCTAGGTAGGTTTCTACCTCCTCTAATAGGACCGTTGCTTCGAAGGAAGGGAAGATGAAGGTATGTGTTTGTGGATGCCACAATTCTATGAGGGCTGAAATACTAGGCCAATCTAATGCCAATTTCTGGAAATTCTTGCCTAAAACCAAGAGAGGTTGAAGGTGCCATGCTTTAAGAATTGATGTAACCTCTAAAGGGAGTGCCTTTACCATGGGAGCCACCCACTTCAGATTAGAATAGCATCTTGGACCAGGAAGAGGCTTGAGGGAGAAGAAAAAAAGAAGAAGATCATGAGAAAGAGATGAAGTGTAGGAAATTTCTGAACTTGGTTAGGTCATGGAAGCTTACCACTCTTGGAGCATTGGAGCTTAGGTGTTTGGGGAATGAGGTCAGCCTTTGTAGCTCTCCATACTCCTTTTTTGCAGCTTTGGGTCCGGTGTAGACTTTCTCTTCCATAGCCATCACCTCGAAGCTTCTCTTCATCATGTTTCCTGCCCTTAGGAGGGGTTTTTCAGCCTTCTAGCAGAGAATTCAGCAAAGATACGATTTTGGCTAAGTTTCCAAGTTTTAAAAGTGTTGATTTTGGCTTTAAAGAGATAAGATTCGGATTGGAAGGCTTTATCTTAAATTTGGGAGAAGTCTAGAATGCATTGGAGGCTTCTTATCTCGGATTTTGACTCTCACGGCTCAATCCGTCTCGGAGTACAATTCATGCTCTAACGGTCTATCGTCGGACCGTCACTTTCCACTGACGCACCAGCTCTGGGCCGTCACATTTCCTATGGGTTTAATTTGGTCCAACCTTGTTCTGTCAAGCTTAACGGTCTAGCATCAGACCGTTATATTCTTATGACGCGTTCTCTCTGAGCCGTTACATTCTCTGCTGATCAGTTTTGGCTTCTTCTTGGTCAATCATTCTCAATGGTCTTGCTCATGACCGTTATCTATCTCCGACGCACTATGCTTGAGCTGTCACATTTCCTGCATATTTTGTTAAGTCTATACATCCCATTCATTATCCCAGTCTGTACAGTATTTTGAAGTCTGCACATTCATTCTTCATGCTGAAGTCTGAACATCATTTTGAAGTCTATACATCATTTTGGAAGCCTGTACAGCATTTTGAAGTCTGCACATTCATTCTTCATGTTGAAGTCTATACATCATTTTGAAGCCTGTACAGCATTTTGAAGTCTGCACATTCATTCTTCATGTTAAAGTCTATACATCATTTTAAAGCTTGTACATCATTCTGAAGTCTGCACATTCATTCTTCATGTTGAAGTCTGAATATCATTTTGAAGTCTATACATCATTTTGGATGTCTATACAGCATTTTCAAGTCTATACAGCATTTTCAAGTCTGAACAGCATTTTGAAGTCTGAACATCATGTTGAAGTCTAAAGTCCATACATTGTACAAGTCCGCACGTCGCTCAAGTCTGTACATTCCACAGCCTCAAGTCCATACATTCTCCAAGTCCGTACATTCTTGATCCAAAGTCCATACCTTCTCCAAGTCTGTACATTCTTGATCCAAGTCCATACATTAGCCAAGTGTGCACAACCCCAAGTCTGTACATCCCTCGTCCAAAGTCCATACATTCTTCAAGTTTGAGCATTCTTTGCTAAAAACGAAGTCTATACATCATCTGGACGTCTACACTCGAAGTCTATACATCACTTTAGCAAGGTATGTACACACATAAGTATGGTCAGTGCGTTCATAGTCCAATATTACTCTTCCATCTTTAACGGTCTAGCATCAGGCCGTTATATTCTTATGGCGCGTTCTCTCTAAGCCGTTACTTTTCCTGCTGCTCAATTCTGCAAAATTGGGCTCTGTCCTCTCTGACGGCCTCCATCTGCTGCGTTACTTGATCCTGACGGTTTGGATCTAGACCGTTACATTATCTGATGCTGTGATTGAACTATTCCTTCCTGCCTCTGTTTTAGACCTGGCGGTCTTACAGACTTCCGTTCACCCTGTCCATCGCGCATATCACATTTCATCCATGCAATTCCACACAATTCTTTCACACATCCACAGGCATTTCCTGCATTTTCTTGCATTCATTCCCATTCATTTTCACATGATCACCTGTTTGCATACACATCCATTCATTCACATAAAAGTCACAACAAAACACAAAAAAGATTTGCATTTTCATTTCATTTCCATATAAGTTATGTACAAGTAAATAAGAAAACCAAAAAAATGCATCACTCGGCCGGTTATCCGCCGGGCCGCCATCATCATCACCACCCTCCGGCTTCCTCACCGGTGGTGCTATGGAGGCACTCTCCTCCTGCTGGCCCCTCTCCGCCCTCTCATTCCTCCGTTGACTAGAGGAGCTAACAAGGTAGTCTGCCACTGATCCAACACGAGCAGCACTCCTCGGTGCTCCGCTCTGAGAGACGCTCCGCTTCGGTCCTCGGCCCATAATCCGTATGGTCCTCTCCAAGGTCCGAACCTCGACCTTCATGTTGTGGGCCTCGAGTCGTGCAGCTCGTGCCTCAGAACGGTAGCTCTCGAAGTCTGATGTTTGCGTTGCCGTCTGCGCAAGCTCTCCTCTTAATCGGGCCACCTCTGCTCGGAGGACCTCTGCCTCGGCCCGGTTTCTCTTCCCCTCCGTCCGAGCCAGTTTTGCCTCGGCCGCTACTGTGGCTAGCTCTCTCGCCTGTAGTTTGCATTTCATATATTTAGTCACATATTAATTTGCACAAACATAAGCATTGGAGTCCAGCACCTAGTATCTTACCCGCTCCGCGAGGGTGGCCTCCGCCTCCTCGGCCCGGGCAACCGCTCGGGCAAACTCGACGTCCCGCTCAGCTCTGTCCCCGACAGGCTGTAAGGACGATGATGGGGCATCCGGTCCCACTCTTTGGGCTCCCTCTGCCTGCTGCATTTAGAAATCATTGGTCAGTCAATCACATTTGCATAAGCATCATAAACATAATCATCTAGGTCCAAGGTTATAGAGTCTTACCAGGAGCTCCAGGGCGGCTCGATACTCGTCCCGCTGCTGGACGGTGGCGTGAAGAAGCCCCTCGAGCTCGGCTATCCTTCCCTCGGGGTCTAGCTGCATTTAGAAAGCATATGAGTCATTGCATATGGTATATAGCATTGTGTCGTATAGAAAGAGTTTAGGGTTTAGAAGTTGCATACCGGTTGTTGGCTACCTCGGTACACCCGGTCCCCGTACAGTCGAGCAAAGGCTTTCAAGTACGCCTCATCGCTCTATTCCCGCTCCTTCACTGCTCTGCCCCGCTTGTTCCAATCGTGGATGAACTTCGCCTTCCGGGCGCACCAATCTATGTCGCCGCTAATTCCCTTCGCTGACTTGCCCGGGCGCTCGTCACTGCGGCGTGGAAAGGTCACCTCGGGCTGGTGTAGTCCCCAAGTCCTCAGGATCAGTCGATAGTGGAGTGGCTCGATGATATGGATGCAGTGCAACCATATGTCTCGTCCCTAGTACGAGAGGGCTGCCTCCACCCATGGCTGACCCTCGTAACTCTCACCTCTGTACGGGGTCCATCTCACCTGAAAGCATATTAGTCCATTCATCAAATCATCATTTATAAGCATATATAGCATTTAGAAAGCATGTCTGAGTTTCGGGCTTACCGCCGTGTGCGGGAAGGAATCCAAATCATCTTGGATCGCCCAGGTTAATCTGATGATCGACCCCGGGTCCCTTGCGACCACCCATCGTCTGGCGATCGGGATGCGGCCGGTGTGGAGTAGCGTGCCTCTCCCGATGCCCGGGAGGTACATGTAGCTCCAGATCTGCATTTTGAAGCCGAGTCAGTCAATTGCATAATCATAAGCATAATCATAATCATATAGAGGGCATTTAAATTGCATTTACCTATAGAAAAGGCAAGAAGCCGCCCAACATCGTCTGTCTGTCCGTCGTGCTGAGGGACTCGAACAAGAAGGCTAGTACTGCCGCTCCCCAGGCGTACTTCCCAACTCTGCCCAAATCCTAGATCATCGGTAGCAGCCTGCAGCTGATGACGTCCGCTCGAGTCGCGAATAGGAGCTTCCCGAACACTAGCATCAGGAAGCGTCTCAGGACTTGATCTCCCTCCGGTCCCGCCTCTGCCGCCACTCGTGGGCGCACCTGATCTATCACTCTGCCGAGGTGCTTCTCTGGTAACTCGCCCACAGCTATCGCTGCTCCTCTCAGTCCTAGGCTCTCCTGCAGTACTGATCTCGGGAGCTAAGATGACGTCTGCCCTGGTCTGATCAAATCTAGTCCCAGCAGCTCCTGGGCCATCTCTTGGTAGTTTCTGTACGTCCATCCTGTCACTGCGGCTCCATGCACCCGTAGTCCGGCAATCCTCGCCATGTCTTCCAACGTCGGGATCATGTGACCCCATGGAAAGATGAATGCCTTACTGATTGGATCCCACCTCTCGTGCAAAGCGTATAGAAGTGGCGTGTCCATCCGGATCACCTCGATGCTCAGCACCTCGGCGAACCCCATGCCGGCCAATCTCTCTCTCTGGTAATCGGGCAGTGCCTGGTACACCGCCCGGATCTAAAGCCAAGAGATCCTCGTCCGTCTCTTTCCCTGCATTCATTTAGAGCATAAGTCAATCAATTACATCATAGAATCATTGCATAAGCATTTAAAATGAAAAAACAAAACAAAAAAATCAATAATTGAAAACCCAAAAATTAGTCCTGGCCTCTGGTGACTGTAAGGCCCTGGGATGGGGCGTTACTTGTCTCTAACGCATTAATGGTGGCGCATTAGGCTTGTGACGGTCCCTGGAAGGATCGTCACATTCTCTACTAGAGGGCGTTTTTCCCTCGCATTCCGTGGCTTTCCCACTTTGGCCAAAAGGCCTACAATGGATCCTAATGGGTTCATAGACCCATTTTCTACCCCCCACTCATACATGCATGCACATAAAAACAAAAAAAAATATTAATTGAAAAATTAGGGCGAGAGCCTACCTCTCGGTCTTGGCCCCTTTTCCTCTTCTTCTCTAGTTCCTTGGGTTCTTCTTCGTCCAAGGGTGTTTCCCCTTGGTCTTCTTCGGCCGTGGGAACATCTTCCTCCACCCTTGGCTCTCTCCTCGCCCTAGTTTCTTCCTCCTCGGGCGGGACGGTCTCTCGTTGTATCCGGCAGGGAAGGCGGCAAATCGCCTTCTTCTTCGTCCCTCTCTCCCTCTTCTTTGGTGGCTGGGAACCCTCGTCGCCGGCCATCTTGAGTGGATGACGGAGGTCACCGGTCGTTGCTCTCGGTTCAGGTTTTGGGGTTTTAGGTTGAGTGTTGTATGAATGAACGAAGATTGTGACCGTTCGATTTGTTTTTTTTTGAACGCTCAAGAAATGTGACGGTCTGTCATCCGACCGTTACAGTATCTGGCATGTACTCATGAGACCGTTACATGGATTTGAACTGTTTTATTGAAGAATGTGAACCGCCCAATCTCTAACGGCCCTTCCCTGGTTCGTTACTTTATGTAACGCCCTCTCCACAGACCGTTACAGCTTGCAAGTTTCTTGATGAATAAATTGGTCTATTTAATGCTTGAATGATCACATTTTCTGCCATGGTGCACATTATTGATGCTTCTCATGCGTACAAATGGTTTTGCCTTGTTTCATGCTCATATTATTATTGGCTAACCTCTTTCTCATGAATGAAGTTATGAACTGCATCATGCTTTGCCGGTCGTCAGGAAGGTAAGTCAGGTATTGTATCTCGATTCCTTATTCCTTTAATGCATTACTATATGTTATCTATGATATATTACCTTGAGAACCGGCTGGTCATTCATGTGTTCTGGGATCTGATGTTCCCCTTAAATAAAAATGATGATGATCTAGGCTCACATGTTTAATCGTTGGATAGGCCGTTAGGTTGAAAAAATTTGGGGACGATGGTTCTGTCTTGCACGCCGTGGTTGCAGATAGTGTCCTGACTCTGATTTCTCCGGTCTAGCAATACTATTCTCGAGTATCTTGTTATTTTATTCTTTCTTTGCATTTGTTTTAATGATTTCTTTTTCATTTAGCCCAGCATGCATCATACGCATATTTGAGCATTCATGATCTTCATCTGTTCGAGGTATCTCAATGATGGTGAATAGCTGTGTTCTTGATCTCGAATAAGGAGAGGGAATTCAAAGGTTTTCTTCAATCTGTCGCTTGATTTGGTTGGCTAAAGATTCCTGTCTGGAGTTTAGTCAGTTCCCTTTCCTTTCTGTTGCCTCCGACGGCTTGCCGTGTTTCCTTCCCTTAGTTGTTAGTTTCTCCAGACTTGCATCCTTTGGTTAGCTATTTCCTTGTGATCAGTTCGAAGTTTCCCAAAAAATTCCTATCGCTTGTTGGTAAAGAACGGGTGTCGTTTACATTAACGCCCGCTTTTTGGTCCCCTCCGCTTCATTTCCGCTTCATCTCCATATTCCATTTCGCTTTCGCTTCACCTCCGCTCGCTTCCCTACAAAGAGGACGTTAAGGAGAGGCATCTGTTGACACCCGTTTTATCACCGATAGGTCGGGTCATCTCCTTGTTCACTCTATGTGATGCTCCAAGTTATTCATTCCTTCGTTGAGTTTCCTTCTTCAGTCTGAAGTTTGATTCATGGGTCTTCTCCTTGGTTGAGTATGGTTCCGTGATTTCTCGTTTGATGAAACTTAGCAAGATCTTATCATTTGGATCCTCATTTGTTTCTAACGGTCTGCACCTGGGGCCTTATGTTCATCTAACGCATTGTCCCTGGACCGTTACATCTTGAAGAGTCCTACGACTTAAGGCTTTGTTTTAATCCTTATCCTTTGGCCTATCCATTAAGTCTAACGGTCTGTCGTGCAGCCGTTACTTCCCTCCAACGCGTCCACCCATGGCCATTACTTTCATTCAAGAGTCCTATTATTTTGATCTGCTTCCATTGATCTTATCTCTTTTGAGATAAGGATGAATGTGACGGTATCCCCCTAACGCGTTATTTGCCTGTGGCGGTCTATCGTGCAGCCGTTACATCCAATAGAGAGTCCTGGTAGTTTAGGCCTTTTCTCTGCTACTCCGTGGTTGAGATAAGAGTTTGAATTAGTGATTTCTCTTCCAAATCTGATCCTCATAACCTTCTTTTTGTTTCTATGGACTCTTGGTGATATTATTTTTGAGAGTTTGCTAAGAGTTATCCTCTTTTCTTGCTGGATTATCCTCTGTTCGATCGGAGAGTTTGAGGGCCTATAAATAGCACCCTTAACTTCATAGCCCAAAGGAGGAAGATCTGGAGTTTATATCGAAGTGCTGCCGCATCCTGGAGCCACATCCAACCAAGGAGAACTGTTCCTCACGTCCATCTGCTTCACGGTGAAGGGAGCATTCGTTTCATTGTGTTTGAGTTTCCATCATTGTCACACTTGTGTTCTTCTTCCTCTTGTTCTCAAAGCATTGTCCCTCTTCCTTATTCCACGTTCTTCATCTATTTTCATCATCTAAACATCCTCCTATCTTTTAAAACGCCCAGAGGGGTTAAAAAACTAAAACTTTCCCGGTACTTCCCTTTCCTTTTGAATGATCTTAATTTCCTTAAGAATTGATACTATGCTTGTGTAAAGGGCTGATTTGGGTTGGTTTTCTTGTGTTTCACGTTCTTTGGCAGGTTTACAGGTTCATTAAACGAGGCCCAAGTCTTCTGGCCGACTGGAAGATTTGGAGTTCAAAGAATTCATAAGCTATTTCTACAGGTTGTCTTACGGTCTTGAGAAGACGCGTCAGGTCCATATAACGGTGCATTGTGTGACCGTCACACTTCGGTGACGCACAGGATCTGGACCGTTACATTCAACGCTGATCTGCAGATTTCACTGGTTTTTCTCTCCCGTGGGCGGGTGCTTCATCCACCTATTTCCAAGGTATTTTCAAGTCCTTGACTTTTGTTTATTTTGGTGGCGATCACGTTCTTTCCTTAGTATTGGGCATTGATTTCTCTCTCATATCTCTTATTTCCTTTGCTTGTTCTACCCACGCGGTGTGTTTTATTTGCTTTTGCTCCATGCTCCAGCGTGTGTTTTTCTTTATTTCCTTAGATTAGTTTGGTTGAGATAGCGTGCCCATGCTAGAGCTTGTTTGGATTGCCTAGGTTCATGGTTCACATGTCCTTGGGTTGATTGAGATCATTGATTTTTGCTTATCATCTTTATCACACATCACAAACCCACAAAAAGAAGGAAGCAAATTAATCAACAGATTGGATCAAACATGGTGGGTTGGGGTAGGGAAAGGTGAGTGGTGGATAAGGTAGTTGGGCCACACGGGTTCCTTGACTCCCATTGGAATGGATCATAGGGATCATAAAATGGATTACCAAGGGGGAGGAGCTCCATGTCCTCAAGATCCCCAAATGGTGGTGGGTCATCCTCCTCTAATGAAACAATTGGGCGGAAATTCTTGATGGGTGGGTCGGACATGAGGGGAGGGTTTGGCTTTCTACCTGATATAAGAAGCTCCAAATTGAGGAGAAGGTTGGGCTCATCGGGTGTGGTGAGGAATAGAAGGAGGTCACTAGTGTAGCAACCAATGGTGTATACCGAGGTGATCGATCTGATGCATAGGTGTAGGAGGTTAAGGCTCCAAGGTTGTTCGACCACTGAGGTCAACATGCTTGTCAACTATAATTGCCATGCTAAGCCCTTGAGAAGGTCCCCTAGGTTCTCTACTTGGTGAGAGGATTGGATGGTGGTGTGATGGGAGAAGATGGGCACTATAGGGAGGTCTTGCTCCACGGGTAGATAGGTATGGGCCATGATATCTCTAATCAAGCTCTCTCTTAGCAACCTAACAAGGGGTTCTTCTAAGATGAGTTCGGCCTTACCTAGAGAGGGTGGTGTAGGGTGAAGATCCTTGTGCGAGGCTTCCCCTTCAATTTGGACATGGGTGCCCTCCATGGAGGGGAAAGGATCCGGAGGGGCATTTGTCTCCATGTGGCAAAGTGGATGGGCTACTTCTTCTAAAGTTAATAGGGTGGGAAGGTTCTTTGAGGGTGGGGTGATGATAGCCGGTGTGTGGTGCACCCAGGGTGGTGAACAAGGGCGGGACTCCGGCGAATGGGAGAGTACAAGGTTGTTGAATTTAAAGGCTCCCAGAAGGTGTGGCGAATGCACTAGGCAAGTCCGACGTGTCGGGTCGATGTCGGCATTCCTTTCATATAACCATTTCTTTCGTAGGATTATACATGGACCCGCCAATGTTCCTACTTGACACCAAGCCCCATCAAAATACTTAGTCTTTCCAAACCATCCATGGAATTGAACAAAGACTTGGTCTCCATTGTGCATAATTTGTCCGGTCCTAGAAAGAGATGCAACGATATCGGGGGATACCCAATTATCGGACTCTAAGTAAATGAAATCAATTTCCATGGACTCCCCATTAGGTAGGTATGCATGGGATATGATTGGGAGAGGGGCCATTTGACCCTAGACTCAATGATGACAATGGTGGGTGGACAATGCAAGGGTCGGACCGATGATGACTCCAATGCAAGCATGCCCTAAGACTTGACTTGTAGAGACAAGTCAATGACTTGCTCTGATACCAATTGATGTGACATAAACTAGGACCTAAATTACAAGCAACGCAACGACTTGGCAATGTCACACAAGCGGACTCACTAGCGTTTGGCACACTCGGGTCCGTAGGTGGACCGGTAATGGGGTGAGGATCCGAGGTTGGACCGGAGGTTTCCAAGGATATGGCTGGCTTGGGGAGGACCCCTAAGGGTCAGGGGTTGTCCAAATTCACGGGCGGTCAGCACGCCGAAGGCATGGGTTGAAGGGTCACTCTCACAACTCACCCGCGGTATCCACTCAAATATAAGCAAATTCAGAACGGGCACTCACTCACCGTCCGACAGAGTTAAGAAGAAATACTAATTAAGCAAGATTAACCAGCAAAGGGAGGGGGGTCCAGAAGCTCACCTGATCAGCATGAAGATGCCGATCCCGGCCAGAGACGATGGCGAGCGGGGAGGCGTGGGTATGCACCCGCACGCCGCACCGATGAAGCTTGACCTGCTTAAGTCATTACAACACTACACCCCATGCAAGGGGGGGGGACCTTGGGGAAGGAAAGTCAATGAATACAACCAAACACTACCTCCCACAGGGAGGGGCTATAAGCCTGCCAGGCGGGGAGGGGGAGAACGCAAATGGAAGCCGATGGTGGAGGATGCCAGTTCTGCCTGCTCTCTGTGAGTACAGATAGATTATCGAAGATGTGGACGCTGTGACTGCTCCTGAATTTTTTTAGGGACAAGACCAGCTGGAAAATCTTCGTAGGAGACCTTGGAAGTCGTCCAATTTTTTTTGATTTATCAAGTTGCCGGTGCTGGTCGGAGCAGAGGCACGAACAAGGAAGCAGAGTTCTGGCTCTGTCTACGTCTGGACTACAATATCAAGAAGACGAAGTCACCCCGGGTGCTCCCGAGCTCTGAATCGGGCTTGGCCGGAGTCGACGGCTTCGTTGTCAAGTCATCTTCGAGCAGAAAGTCACAGGGACACTAGGCGATATCGGGGTAGACCTGAGAAGCCAAAATAGTTATCGGGTGTCGGGCCAATCCAGTAGGGGACAGACCAGCACACCTAAGGGAGAAAAATGAGAAAATGCTGCTCCGGAGGCCGAACGAAGTGCTGCTTCTTGGAGATGGAAGGAGACTTGTAGCAGAAGCTCTCGGCCAAGCGGTGCCTCAAGAAGCAGAGGGATGTGGCTGTGGGAGCTTCTAGAAATGTCCTCTGGCTGCTGTTCAGAGCTATCTTGCGCATTCGGAGAAGAACGGCTCCCCTGGGCGACCACGAACTCAGAACGGGACGGGACCACTGCCGTTGCAAAGAGGATGGAGAGACGCTTCCAACGGTAGCTCTTGGGCCTCCAGGGATGTTTGTACAAAGCTGTGGTGGCCTCTGCAAGTTGCCATTCCTCTGCTGACTCTGAACTGTGAACTGGTCAGCTGGGACCTGCTACAAGGCTGGGGTGGAGATGGTGCCAATGGGTGGAGGGGTTGAGGGAAGGGTAGCAGAGGGTGTGGGGAGTCAAGGGGAGGGCTGGGGGCGACCTAACGCTGGGGGATGGAGGGAATTTGACATTCAAATGGGTCTTGGGGCTGGGAGATTGTGTGGGGAAGAGAGGAGATTATGTTGGAATGGGGAAGATTGTGTTGGAATGGCCAAGGATCTTCTAGGGAGAAGCAAGATTTGGGGGAGATTTGGTGGAGGGGGTTTCCAATACACCTAGGGAAGGGAATGGGGGGTGAGGTGGCAAGTGAGGTGGAGGAGAGAGAGGGTAGGTCACTGCCCCCCTTGTAGAGAGAGAGTGAGAGAGAAAGAGAGAGAAAGAGAGTGGGGATTCTCTCCCCTAGGGCTTCTCACAGCTATTGGATTCACTCCACTAGAACTATATAATTTGAACTCTCAAGTGGAAATTTGGCATTCATTCATTCATTGATTGATTAACTTCAAATGGGGAGATGGGGGTCCTATATATAGGCAACCCACATTTCACAAAAGTCCCTGACTCTAGACACAATGACAAATAACCAATGGATAGGGGACGCCCATGGGCCTATCCCAATGGATTGGGCCCATTAGCTAGCCTAATCATCCTAATGACAAACATTTTAGGTAAATGACTCATTAACCTAGGTACATGACTCAAATAAAAGGAAAATTATAATGATATGACTCAAATAAAATAAGAAAATTACATGACTCGACTCAGAAAAATGTGACGGATACAATGGAACCATGCCGTTGAACAATCGGAGCTGTGGAAAAATGTGAAGGATGAGAGACGCCCCCATCATACACAGACCTGTGATGCTTAGACCATGGAATGCATAGACCTTGGAAGTACATGCTTGGACTTGGGATGCTTAGACCTTGGAAGTACATGCTTGGACTTGGGATGCTTAGACCTTGGAAAATGTGCATCGAAATGCATGTGAGCCAGCGGTGAAGAAATGTGAATGACGACTGGATTGTTGCTGCTGATTACGGGAATGGCGCTCTTACAAGTGGGCATTATTTGAAAATTGTTTCTTTTTTGTTTTTTGAAAATGAAATATGCAAACTTTGATGAGTTTTTGGAAAGTTTTCAATTTTTACAAACTTTGGAAAATATATTTTTTTTTGAATTTTGTTTGAATTTTGACTTAGACTTTGCTAATACAGCATCGGAGGGATGTTTAAACCACTAACTAGTGGTCCTCCTTCCTTCCCCTTTCACTAAAAAACTACCCAAACCCGGGCGTGCATTTAAAGGTGGCGCCCTATGGCCAACTAGCAATGGTTAATGATGCCCCTACCAAGGCCATACCCGAGAAACACTCGGTCTTGGATGGAGAAGAGAAGAATAATTAAAGATAAGCCTCATGCAGGATAAGAGATATCAGGACTCGAATTCCTTCCATGGTATTTCCCCTCAAAGAGGTAGTCTGTTGCACCGGGACTTTGTTCCTTTTTTTTTTAAACCCTTGACATGCATACGACAAGGGTTTTCCCTGCGGAGACTTTGCCACTATTGACATGTCTTTATTATAATTTTACTTTTATTGAAATTTTAACTTGATTTTCATAATAGCCCTTTTTGGCTGGATATATCAAAGCTTATTTAATTTGGGTCAAGACAGCCCATATTTGAGACTCCTCTCATATTGGGGAGCACTTAGGTTGGTCATCTTATCCGTCAACCTCTTGCTCCTGCACTTAGCCGAGTAAAGAAAAGAAAAGACTTCCTGGTATACTCATGATATGGCCAAAGTAGCAACGATGTTTACCCAAAGGAGACGGCTAAGGACGCCGTGAAGTGTAACGACCTGAAGATCCAGATACCTGTAAACCGATACCAATAACTCGGGGAAGCCACCCAAGAGGCTGATGAGGCCCCGTAAGGGTTGGGAGGTTTGGTTGAGGCGATGCATAACGAATTGCAATCACACACGCATTTTAAAGCAATAACTTTAAGCGGAAGCAATTTATATATATCAGAGTGGTATATTTATACAAGTAGTCCATATCCATACATCACAAGTCCCACACTGTACAATGGTCAAAATAAACAACTACACGGGACATACCCCGGCCAAAAGAAGAAAGAAGATAGACTGACCACTAATAGATGACTGACAGACCACAGCTGGCTCTAAGACTTTTTGCCAAAAGGACGAGAGAATCCTACAGCCTGTTGCTCCGCCTCACCTGAAAAATGAAGGGGTGAGTCTCACAACAGAGACTCAGTAGGGTTCACGTAGATCCCTACCTCGCAACTAACTAAAGGAAAGCAGTAAAGCATGCATTGGCATAATAATTAGCAATCTAACTGAAGTTGCAAAATCAACTACACAATTTAATAACAACTAACAAATATGCCAATTTTGATTTAAACGTGAGTATCAGTGACTAAATCTACCAATAGAATAAACCTCAACATTTCCAAGCAACAGGAGAGAAAGGAAGACCACCAGAAAGAGAAACTAGATGCGTCCACTGGCAACTTACACTGCGTCTCAAGCACCTACACAAGCCAGGAACGCGGCAAGTGAGGTGCGTAATAGTACCACACAACAAGAACTAGTCAGGGTCATGCCTGTCGACGCCAGTCCAAGCCCCTAACCACGTGTGCACACACATGCTCCCCCAGTAGGACGCTACTACCAAGCAAGGGGGCCCACAGAAACTAGCTTAAAAATCATAAATCGGGACTACCCTGCCACCTCTCCCAGGTGGGCTGACACTAGAGGTCGTCGGGCTACGACTAGTGGCTCCATCACAAGAAAAGAGAAAATAATTCTATTGGGATCTAAAAATATGTCACAGTTTCTAAAAATATTTAACCATGGCAAAGATGCAATATTAAATGCATGATTAAGCGATCACGCATAAATTGCAGAACAAGCGGTCGAACTAGGCCGCTATGGTCTTAGGCGATCGAATAACAAACTGTTACGTGCTGCTAAATGATCTGACCGTGAGGCTTCCACCGCCATAAAGATTTAAAATATTTATGCGGTCGAATTGTCAGCTGCTCGGGTCAGTAGACGGTTTATGGGTGGACCGTTACAAAATATGAAATAATCTAAACATGGTCCTTACCGGAGAATAGAATCCACGGGAATCGTAACTGGACCCCCTCCCGGTCGACCCAAATCGACGGGAATCATAACTTTTAACCTATTCCCTGCCATTCCACCATCACAATATGACAGTTCATCGCCTAACAACTCAAAAACAATGGGCATGCTCCAAAAACATAAAGACGATGGGCATGCTTCAAAAACATAAAGACAAAGGGCATGGCAGA